>OZ014522.1:102434354-103684354 GCA_963966055.1 Lathyrus aphaca | reverse complement strand
TTAATGATGATATTGTCCAAGTTTTGCAAGATATTGAAATCTTGATTTGGTGCATTGTCAAAATAAATGAAAATAAAAAAAAAACCAAAGACAACAAGATTGAAGGAGCACCTCTACATCCTTACTTTTAGGTTTCAACGCATATGCCTGGTTCCTTCTTGATTTGCGGTTATCACATGATCTCTTAAAAGATGCGTTTCTATTTTTTCTCATACAACGTACTAAGCTGAAGTGCTTGTGTTTCGAGTGAGACAAAACGTGAAAGTATGCTTTAGAGTTGTTGGGTGGTAAAGATGTGATAATACGGTTAAAGGAGACCGCTTCAAAACCATGTGATAAAGTGTCATCACATTGTAGTCTTCAAAATCAAAAGCACCAAGTTCCCATGCTATTGAATTCTAGTTCTACAAATTTACAGAAAAGAAAATATGGCAATACAATCAACTCATGAATCAAACAATCTTAAATCCAAGCGGATTCTCAGCTCTCAAGATGAGATGTTACAAAATGGAATGCATAATGGATCTTTTCCACTGCTCCTAACAAAAAAATAAAGACAAGCAACATGTGTTTCTTCCTCTTCACACGATGATATGCCGTCAAGCTGATGCTGGTACATTTTGGCTTGTTCCACTTGTTGTCCAGACTAGATTGATTCAGTCCCTTGAATGGCATACCGACATGGAAGTGTTTTCAAGCTAGGTACTTTAAAAGGCCATTGATCCTCAATATCTCCCAATGCAGTCTGATGTGCAAAAAGTTCTTAACGGCTCTGCGAACAGCTTTAGGATTTATATACTTCCGTGTCACTGGTTCAGGCATCCAGCTCCTCCATTCAACTTCACAACAGAAGCCGTACCGCACGTCGTCATGGGACACCTAATCAGGAATAAGAACAAGTCAGGGTTTGGATTTTCCAAATATAAAACAACCATAAATCATTTGAATAGGTTTGACATGTTCATTTCTACTTTCCATCCATGGCAGATGCTAGAGCCGTCCTCATGAAGTTGGCAGGCCGGTTACATAATATGATGGCACTAGATGCATTGCCGTTGGCCAAGCAGCAGAGGTTCGAAAAAGAGCTTTGGAGATTTTTGCACCTTTGGCCGAACGCTAAGGAACAGTTAGAAAATCCATAGCTTAAGCATCTCAATCCAGTGCAGCACAGAGAGCTTTTATCAAAACTGGCGGAATCATACGACGACGCAATGATTGTTTCTGCAATAAATGGATTAGAGCAAGCACAACAAATGATGAAAACACTTTTTGAGGCTTTATACCTTAAATGATGGGCTGCAGCAGTTGGTTTCTAAAAGTATGAGGAGTTGGACAAACACGAAGTGCTGACGCTGCCAAGCATGATGCCGAAGCTGTTCAAAACCTCGATGAAAGAAGTGAAAATGACAAATCTGAAGAGTCAGAAGCTGCTCAGAATCTTGATCGAAACCTGCCCCAAAAGTCACAAACTCCTGAAGCCAATGTCAATGCAACCGAGGGGCATAGTCATGTTGAAACCAAACTTATGGATGGCAAAAAAAAAAAAAGAAGAAGAATGTCAGAATAATGTTTGAATGATATTACAATGATAAGTATTCAGAAGAAAGTTAAGCGAGTACAAAAGCGAGGGATTACAGGTTACTTGCCCTTCAAGGTTGTTCATCTCTTTCTCCCAAGATGACCCCAGTGAACTAACCCTCCTGCTTATCAAAGGAATTGGTTCTGCTTCACTTAAGATTCCTCCTGCTGCAAATACTTTAACTGGAAGCTCTGATCCCTGCTATGTTGAAGGTTATCACTTAGCAGATTCAAGTAATGGGAGGATAACTCTGCATTTAAAGGATCCAGTTTTGTGCAGTGTGAACCCGTGATCTTGAGATGTCAACCTTATAAAATTCCACTGACAGAGCTATTTTTTTTACCACACCAGATGTCACCAGTTGAGTTTTTTCGACTGTGGCCCAGTTTGCCAGCTATTGTAGAATACTCTGGTGCAACTCCTTTCTTGAGTGATCTGAAGTCCTTGTCTTCCAAGCCATTCCGCAAAGTTTGTTCACATATTATCCGTGCAGTGGCAGGCTTTCAGATACAACAAATAGAGTTCAGGGTATACGGGCAGCTCTTATATCCGCTCAAAGATTGGGATCACGACACCCTAGAGTTGGACAGCTACTTACTAAGGAGTCTGAGGAGTTTAGGATCAATGTTTTGGCGATTCTGTCAGCAAGCACCAGTGCTGTTTGATATTGCAAAGAGTCGAGTATGCTTCAGGTCATCCTGATAGCAGGTGGACTATTGTTACAGCAGCCAGAAGGGATTATCCATGTAGTCATCACAAATTGACTGATTCAGTTTTATGAAGCGTCTGCTGCTCAGGATAGGAAGAATTGGCAGCCATGGTTCTCGTAAGCTAGCCCTGCAAAATTCGAAAATTACCACAATGGTTAGCAGTGAAAACGAGTTTACAGCAGTAAAAAGGGAAAATTCAGTTCAGTTCAAAGCCAATTAGTCCAGTTCATTTCAAAATCAATTAGAACTAGTGCAACAAGAGTGCAGTAACAGGCATAAGCAGACAAAAAATCCATAGCAGAGATGTCAGCAGTGTTGCAGGGCAATGTTTCACCAAATAGCAAAAACATCTTTCTGTTACGAGAAAGAAGGAAAAGCCATAGCCGGATTGGGATTACAAACCCTAAGTTTTTCACTATAAGAATAAAAGAAAATTCATGAATCAAGGGGAGACTGAAACAGCCGCATCACACACAAAAACCTAACGGATCCGCATATCACAGAAAACCCTAAAAGAGTAAAAAACGGCACAACAAAGAAGAAGAGGAATTCGGAGAAATCAAACAAGAGCCAAAGCTAAAGAGTTACCTGGTTTAGATCATCCCTCTGATAACGTTCAGAGTAGGTATAAAACTTGTTTCACCCATTTACATTTCATTCTTGTTGTTGTTTGATAAACATATGTTCCGAGTTCTCCTGGATGTCGTTTGTCACGATTTGCGGTTTTGTTTTTCCTGGTTCGCATCGACGAACACATGGTGTTTGATTTTCGATTTAGGGTTAGGTTTTATTTGGTTTCGACAGAGAGATTTCTGAGCGAGAGAGGCTTACGGGAAGGGTTGGGGATGAACGTGATGAGCGATTGATGAGGGATCTTTTTTTTTCGCCGTTGGTGCTAGTTAGTTCCTTTAGGGTTTTCAACCCTTTTTCCTAATTTCGACCGGGTCGGGTCACGTTTGACCCATTCAGACTGGACCATCAGCTGATCCGTCAAACTCAGGCCTGTCTGCCCCGTATGGGCCTCATTGGCATAGTTCTTTTTTCCAGTTTTTTTTGATCTGTGTTTTAGGTAAGTTAGTTTATTTAGTTTTTAGATGCTTTTTATATAATAAGGTCTAAGAAAAAACTATTTGTTTATTTTCCTTTAGATAAATTTTGAAAAAAAACTATTTATTTATTTTCCTTTAGATAAATTTTGAAAAAAACTATTTATTTATTTTCCTTTAGTTAAATTTTGTAAGAAAACCATTTATTTCTTTAGGTAACTTTGAAAATTATTTATTTATTTTTCTTTAGATAAATTCTGAAAAAAAACTATCTATTTATTTCCTTAGATAAATTTTGTAAATCATTTCTTTACTTATTTAGAAAAATTGTGTAAAACCGTTTTCTTAGATATACTTATATATAGAAAAAAAAATCCAAAAAAAAAGAGAAGAAAACATTAGATATTTATATAAGATAGAGTTTTTTTTAGTTAATTGGTTAATCCTTTTCATTAATTAATTTCATTTTAACTTAGTTAGTTATCTTTTGTTCATTTTCACTTGTACAATAACTCATATCGTTTTCGGTTTGCACCCTAATATCAAGTTCATTTTCACTCTATTTATTTCTGTCATGCTAACTTTTCAGGTGGTAAGTACTCCGAGAAGTGAATTTGCCTTCACTTCTCGCATTTCCTTTTCATCTCCTTTGTACATTATTGTTATATCTGTTTGTATGGATATTGGAGTGAGCTTGCTCCTCCCTGTTTATTACATCTTCTTCCTTTAAGCAACTTGACTTCTTGAGTGAAGCAAGTTGTTTGCTTCTCTTCACTTCTTGATCCTTTCATCTGCTTCCTGGTGGCTCTCTTTGAAGATATCTCTAAAAAACCACACAAACCCTAGGGTTTCCAAGCATGTTAACAATTAGGGTTGGTTAGTCCCCCCATTTAGCTTCCACCTTTGTGTCATCTTTGAGTCTCCTTTTCTCACCTCATAATTAGGGACTAAACCCTCAAGGCTTCAAGGCTTGGTGATTAAGCTTATGCCTGCATCCTTCTCTTAGGATGGAGTGTATAACTTTAATCCTAAGTGTTGAATCCTTAATGTGTTTAGATCTCTTAATCAATCCACATAATAATCATCAAGACATCACACTTGTAACTTGGGCCTTGCATTAGGGTTCTAATTCTTCCTTAAGTGGTTAAGAAGGACTAACCCTAGTGTTAATGGACAAGTCCCCCTCAAGTTGTCTTACAAATCATAAAATTCACTTCATCATCATACCATTAATTAAAATCCACTTAATCAAAGGCATGTTTTGTCATGAGTTTAATCTCTAATCATGGATTAAGTTGAGGAGCTTTCCTCAGCTTAAACATTCTCATCTATTATCCTTCTATTAGGATGGTGTAATGAGTCTGTTTAATCCTTGATCATGGCTTAACCTCATTACTCAACACTAAACAAAAACACCAAAAACATCTAAATAATCACAAGTAGGTTAATGATCTTAACCCTACATCAAAGGTGATTAAGTGTGAGAATCTGACTTCACACTTAAGGTATTCTCATTACCCCTAATCAGAGGGAAGATGTGATGAGTTTACTAAATCCATTGGTTTAGGTTTAAGCTCATTAACTTACGACAAACTTTCAAAAGCAATAAAAGACTGAAAACTCAAAAACAAACAATAATCGTCTCCTCCGGGATTCTTTTCTCATCTCATTCACTCACAATCGAGAACTTGCTTCTTCCGTCTAATGCAAGACAGTTTGCATCTGTGCCAGACAGATCATACACTTGAGCATAGGCAAGCAAGCAGTTCATCAAGTCAATTCATCTATCAGTCTCTTTGGGTCGAACTACGGTGTTCTGACTTCCTCATTGCACGAGAGGATACGTAGGCATAACTTAACGGTTATCGAACAAAAGTCTCTGTCTATTCCCCCTCTTTCCAGCATTATCTTCTTAGCCTCATGATCTTGAGCATTTCACTCTTACACTGACACTGTATATATATCACACATCACTTTCTTTTACACTGACACCTGTACATTCTTTTCCAGCTCTTTACGCACAAATTGCACTGACACTACCCCTTTAAAACACAAATCTTTTAAGCGTGGATCCCGTCGAGTACGACGGACAATCTGGGTGCTAATACCTTCCCAGGTTGTAACCAACCCCCTTTCTCAGTCTCTCTGGTTCGCAAACCGTCTTATCCATCTTTTTTCTAGGTTTATGCAGCATTACCTTTCCTCCGGGATAAAAATGCCTAGCTGGCGACTCTATTCATCTCCAGTGAGTTCACGGCTGTGTGTTCTCATTGTCCCTCTCGCCGACCGTTCGCGTCTGTACCCTTATCTGACCCTGGCGTCACTTATCGGGAGCGACACATTATTCCACGATATGATCCATAAAGAAATAGAATGCTATGTGGATGACATGATTGCCAAGTCCCTTACTGAGGAAGACCACCTGGTGAATCTGCTAAAACTGTTCAAGCGTCTGAGGAAGTACCAACTGAAGTTGAACCCCAACAAATGCACATTCGGGGTGCGATCTGGTAAGCTGCTGGGATTTATTGTAAGCGAGAAAGGGATTGAAGTTGACCCTGATAAAGTCAAAGCTATTCAAGAGATGCCTGCACCGAGGACAGAGAAAGAAGTTCGAGGGTTCTTAGGTCGATTGAACTACATCTCAAGGTTCATATCTCACCTTACAGCAACCTGTGAGCCCTTGTTCAAGCTACTGAGAAAGGAACAAACGGTCAGGTGGAATGAAGACTGCCAGAAGGCTTTTGACAAGATCAAGGAGTACCTGCAAGAACCTCCAATCCTTATGCCGCCAATTGAAGGAAGACCTCTGATAATGTACTTGACAGTATTAGAAGAGTCAATGGGGTGTGTGCTGGGTCAGCATGACGAGTCTGGTCGAAAAGAGTATGCAATTTACTACCTAAGCAAAAAGTTTACCGGCTGTGAACAACGTTATTCACCGCTCGAGAAAACTTGCTGTGCTTTAGCGTGGGCTGCTCGCCGACTGAGACAGTATATGTTGACCCACACTACCTTATTGATATCAAAAATGGACCCAGTCAAGTACATTTTCGAGAAGCCAGCTCTTACCGGACGGGTTGCAAGATGGCAAATGATTCTTACCGAATACGACATCCAATACACTTCTCAGAAAGCCATCAAGGGTAGTGTATTGTCTGAATATCTTGCTGAGCAACCTATTGATGATTACCAGCCTATGAGATTTGACTTCCCTGATGAAGACATCATGTTCATAAAAGCAAAAGATCATGAAGAGCCTATTCACACTGAAGGGCCTGACCCAGAAGAAGAATGGACTATGATGTTTGATGGGGCTGTTAATATGAACGGTCGTGGTGTTGGTGCAGTACTCATCACACCTAAGGGAGTTCACATGCCTTTCAAGGCAAAACTCACTTTCAACTGCACTAACAACGAAGCTGAATACGAAGCTTGCATTATGGGTCTTGAGGAAGCCATTGACCTCAGGATCAAGACATTGACCATATTCGGAGGTTCAGCTCTGGTAGTTAATCAGACCAACGGGAAATGGTACACACACCAAGATCATCTGTTACCTTACAGGGATTATACAAGGAGGTTATTGACTTTCTTTACAACGGTCAAGCTTGAGTATATCCCTCGGGACGAGAATCAGTTTGCAGATGCTCTGGCTACCATTTCATCCATGATCAAAGTTCAGGCTGTTAACTTTGTACCTCAGATTTCAGTGTCCCGACTCGACAGACCAGCATATGTATTTGCAGCAGATGTTGTCACGGATAATAAGCCTTGGTTCCATGACATTAAATGCTTCTTGGAGGATCAAACATACCCACCTGGGGCATCTTCCAATGATAAGAAGACTTTAAGAAGGCTTGCTGGTAGTTTCTTTCTGAACACTGATGGATCTTTATACAAAAGAAACTTCGATATGGTACTCCTCAGATGTGTTGATAAGACAGAAGCAGACCTATTGATGCACGAAGTGCACGAAGGATCCTTTGGTACCCATGCTGGAGGGCATGCCATGGCTAAGAAGTTGCTGAGGTCAGGTTATTACTGGATTACAATGGATGCAGACTGTTGTGCCTATGCCAGAAAATGCCATAAATGCCAGATTTATGCAGATAAGGTGCATGTACCTCTGAATCCTCTGAATGTGATGTCTTCACCCTGGCCCTTTGCTATGTGGGGCATTGATATGATTGGCAAGATTGAACCGACTGCTTCAAATGGCCATAGATTCATCCTGGTCGCCATTGACTATTTCACCAAGTGGGTCGAAGCAGCTTCCTATGCAAACGTCACAAGGCAAGTGGTAGCCAGATTTCTGAAAAGAGATATCATCTGTCGATATGGAGTTCCCGAGCGAATCATTACTGATAATGGTTCCAATCTAAACAACAAAATGATGGCAGAACTGTGTCGGGACTTCAAGATCCAACATCACAATTCTTCTCCTTACAGGCCAAAGATGAATGGCGCTGTTGAGGCAGCCAATAAGAACATCAAGAAGATTGTGCAGAAGATGGTAGTCACGTACAAAGACTGGCATGAGATGTTACCATTTTCTTTGCACGGGTACCGCACGTCAATCAGAACATCCACTGGGGCAACACCGTATCAACTTGTGTATGGTATGGAAGCAGTCCTACCAGTTGAAGTTGAATTACCCTCTCTACGGGTATTAATGGATGTCAAGCTGAACGAAGCAGAATGGGTCAGGTCCCGATACGAACAACTGAGTCTGGTCGAAGAGAAAAGATTGGCTGCAATCTGCCATGGACAGTTATATCAGAGAAGAATGAAGAAAGCCTTCGATCAGAAAGTCAGGCACCGAGAGTACCAAGTAGGAGATCTTGTGCTAAAAAGAATCCTCCCTCCTCATACAGACCACAGGGGCAAGTGGACTCCGAATTATGAAGGACCATTCGTGGTAAAGAAAGTTTTCTCTGGTGGAGCACTCATGCTCAGCACCATGGATGGTGAAGATTTCCCATCCCCTGTGAATTCAGATGCAGTTAAAAAATACTTCGCATAAAATGACCCGCTGGACACAAAAACAGAATGTAAGTCCTGGCAAAAATAGGGCATCCCGGCGAGTCAAAAACAGAATAAAAGACTCGGGCAAAAATAAGGGAAATAAATAAAAAATTGTACACCCGCTGAGTTGAAAAGCCGCATTGGACAGCTCAGGCAAAAATGGGTATCCCGATGGATTGAAAACCCGAAGGGGCGATCCATGCAAAATAAGGGAATAAGCGAACAACTGCATCCTGAATTCGTCTGTATCACCTACAACTCGGTAAGCTTCGAAAGGATCAAGCTTCAATCAGAATCAACCTTCTCCAGAAAGCAAGACGAGAAGAACGTCAAAAGTCATACGAGTCATAGCGAAAGGGGAAGCTCCTTAAAGCGTCGTCAAACATTGCCAGGATTTTGTTTCTCAATTTGTAACAGTCTCCTCATTTCAGGAGATATGTTTCCTTGACTGTATATTGCCAGTTCAGGGCACATGAATTAATGAAATCAGATTTTCGGTCACGTCTCGTGTTGTACATTTTTATTTGCAAAAAATGTCTGATGTCTTTAAAAATGATTGCATAAATACAGATGCTTATCTTCAAAAAAAGTATATAAAAGCTGCATGCTTGCAGGAAATACGCTTACTCTCAGAAGTATCTAATTCCTATGACGGAATCCAGTAAAGGATACCTCGGGATTACTTGTGCGTTTCTCTAGCTTTGCAGGATCGCAGGTATCCAAAACGCAACTCGGGGCATGCAAGCTACATCCCAAGCAAGCTGGCAAATCAACAAATAATCTCAGCATCCGAAGTGCTCTATCCCCATCTGAGTTGCCTCTCATTACTCCCCCCAGCTGAGTTGCCAACAACATTCCCCAGCTGTAGTACCAATTATTTCTTCCTCAGCAGAAGGCAGAAGTCAGGGAACCATCTCCCCACAGAATCCTCAGCCTCTTTTCAGAAGAACAACGCAAGAATAAGCCACAACAGAGTGATAAAGCTTCTACAAGCCCCAGCTGGGTCCTATATTACAAGGATATGTCAATCAGTGACCTATATCCCCAAGCAGATACATCTTATCAAGATCTCCCAATGATCTCATCCCCAGCTGGGATGTTCACTTCCAGCAGAGATCTTCACGGCAACGGGATCCGAATCCCGGATCTTTACCTTTGCATAATCATAGCATTCGCATCATACTTTCCCCGCAGAGCGTAGCATTCCGTCTAATGCGGAGCATTACGGCAAAAATCAAACATATAGCATAATCATAAGCCGTGTTTCGAATCAACACTTGTGAATAATAACCATTCATCAGAATGCAAAATCCCCACCAGAGTCCCCAGCAAAAAATACAGTTGCCTCGCTTTCACAAAACACCGTTATACACTCCTTTTGACACCCGTCCGTGTCATTTTTCCCCAGTAAAGTCGCCTGAACACTCTTTACAAACGAGACCACTCACATTACAGATACTCCTTGTGACACTCGTCCGTGTCATATCCCCAGCAGAAAACCAAGACATTCTCTTTGCACTCACATATATTCTTATATATACACAAATCCTTGACACCCGTCCGTGTCATATCCCCAGCATGGTCGCTTACACTTTTACAACCCACACACTTACTTATACTATACTCTTCTCCTTTTGACGCTCGTCCGTGTCACCCTCCCCAGCAGATAAACACTCGTCTATATACACTCGTACTACTCATACTTATACAGGTACTCGTCCGTATCTCGTATACACCGTTTATATCCCCACAGATTCAACACTCGTCCGTGTTCTCTGTTAACCAGTTGGTACCCGTCCGTACCATCGTCTTAGAACATGCGTCAGGCGTTTGTTTCTACCTGATACTCGTCCGTATCATAGTCTTAAGGATGCTCGTCCGCATCTTTAATCCATACACGTGTCAAACACTTTTGTCTTCTTGAATATAGACACTCTTCTGTGTCTACTATTCCCCAGAAAAGTCCTTTCAGATTCGACACTAGTCCGTGTTCTCTGTTAACCAGTTGATACTCGTCCGTATCATCATCTTAGAACATGTGTCAAGCGTTTGTTTCTACCTGATACTCGTCCGTATCATAATCCTAAGGATGCTCGTCCGCATCTTTAATCTATACACGAACACCTAAACACTTATACTTTCTTTCCTTGGTTGTAAACACTCGTCCGTGTTTACCATATCCCCAGTAGATCGCCAACAAAGCATTTATTTTCTTCTGACACTCGTCCTGTGTCATGTTGAAACCTTGAGAGCAGCCGTACCCTGCTAGGTGGTCGTCCTCCACCTCTTGATGGTCGTCCTCCGTCATGCTCATCCGATGGCCGTCCCCATCGTTGATATTTAGCAGCCGTCCCCTGCTAGGTGGTCGTCCTCCACCTCTTGATGATCGTCCTTCATCATTTTATCCAATGGCCGTCCCCATTGTTGATTTTTGGTTATCTGACATTCGTCCTATGTCATGATGAACCCCGAGAGCAGCCGTCCCCTGCTAGGTGGTCGTCCTCCACCTCTTGATGGTCGTCCTCCATCATGCTCGTCCGATGGCCGTCCCCATCGTTGACCTTTTATCCGGCATTCGTCCTATGTCGCGATATTTTCGGCAGCCGTACCCTGCCAGGTGGTCGTCCTCCACCTTAGATGACCGTCCCTCATCTTATACCCAACAGAGCAGTCGTCCCCTGCTAGGTGATCGTCCTTCACCTTTGATGGCCGTACCCCATCATCTGTTTATTTCATTTATTCTTTAACCCGATGGCCGTCCCCGTCGTGGTCCTTTTTCTTTTTATCCCGATGGCCGTCCCCATCGTCGGTTGCTTTGCTTTATGAACTTGATGGCCGTCCCTGTCATGTTTCATTTAATTCCCAGAGAATCTTACTTTATCTTGATGGCCGTCCCCATCATAATTTTATTTTCTCCAGCTAGTCGGCCGTCCCCGTCTTGGCTTTACTTTTTATCCCCAGCATGTCGGCCGACCCCGTCATTGCTTTATTTCCTACACTTTTCCCCAGCATGTCGTCCGTCCCCGTCATTGCTCTTTACCCAGCAGTCGTCCTCTGCTCGACGGTCGTCCTCCGTCGCCCACACTTTACAATATACTTTATTTTCTTTTACAATCTATATCCCTTTTCTTCTTCATTCTGTGAGTGCAAATTTTGGACTGTCTTTGGTATTCAACCACAAGTTATCTTGTTTGCCTGTTAAGCCGTTGCTTACATCCTGCACAGCTAACTCATGTTTGAATAGGGGCAGCTGTAAACACCCCAAATTTGCCCTCACCCTTTCACACCTTGGTTTGTGATCATCTCATATGCATAAACTCAATCATAACATCTCATATTCCATTTTTGATTCACTGCATAGGTTCTAAGTCATCTGCACCTAGGGTTTGTGATCTGAGCAATCCAAGAGCTTCTTGAGCCACTCCAAAGGGGTCCATGTGTGTCCTTATATCATATTACATCCGCACAAAGTCAAAAATGCAAAGGAATCACAAGAACTGGGATTGGTATGGATGCAGAGCCAAGTTTGACTGCACAATTGACCTAAAATTAGGGTTTTGGTTTCAGAGGCCATAACTCCAAAAATTTTGGTCATTCTTGTTTCTATTGGTCTCTATATAGTATAGGGAGTATGGATATCAATTTTCATGAAGAAATTCCATGGGGAAGTCATCTGATCAAGGGTTGACTTTCTGGACAAGTCAGTGCAAAATCAGGGCATCTGAGGCCCCCAATGACCCAACCAATGGGTGATCTTCATCATTTTAAGTGTGTATGATCTTTATTTGGTCATGGAAGAAGGTTGAAGTTCACAAAAATCAAGAATTTGGAGTTTTTGCAAATGTTGACTTTTTGGGCATAGTTGACTTTTCAAGAATGCTTCATTTTAGGTCATTTTTCAAGCTTTGATTCTTGATCCAAAAATGCTTCAAATGGAAAAACTTTGGTCATGAAAGTGGTAGAATACATTTTTCCCTTTTCAAAAAGTACAAGAACATGATCAAATTCTTCTTGGATCAAAAGTTATGGTGTGACAAAGTTGGCTAAAATCATTGATTTTCAAGACATGCCTCAAATGTGAATTTTGCAAAATCATGAACCAAAGCTGTTTGCAACCTCTAGTTGACATCAAACCATGACACAAACATCACATAGACTCTAAAAATCAGAATGGAACCAAAGATCACATGTTTATGGTTTATGTAACTAGGCATTTTTCATGAAGTTTCAAAAAGGTAACAACTTGCAAAACCACTCATCACACTTCCTACAACTTGCAACATTGGATGCTGACTTTGGCTGGCCTTTCCCCTCACCCTTGCTGCGCAGCCCCATGCCTTGTACTAGCCTAGAACCAAGCCATACTTCTCTTACACAAAAGGTGGACTTTGAGCAAAAGCAAACTTACCAATCAATATAGGCCGTATCAAATCATCTGACCTATAGGATTAAAATATACTATCCAAATGCAGGCCATAACACTCAAGAAGCAAGGCTGAATCAAGACACAACATCACACACACCAAAACTCTCCATTTTGCATTTTTTCTTCGAAACACTCTGCCCAGCTCATAAACATTCAAACCATTTTCACCAATCAACTCACCATGTCTCATTGAGCCCAAAGCAACCAAGAACCAGGCCTGAAACAAGCCATAACTCCATTTCACCATTTTCACTCTAACTTGCAGTTTCTTTCGAAACTCACTCCACAGTCCACAAACACTCAAACAAACGCCACAAACCTTCTCCACTCATCATCTGGACCACAAAGAACCCTTCACCCTTGCCAGAAACAGCCTGAATCACCATTGCCATTTTCAACTGAGCTTGAGCAGAAGCTGCTCAAACTCTTCATCCAGCCAATATAAATTCCTCTTGAGCATTCAAGCATCACCAGAGGGTCAAGTGGAGTGGATTTCACCAAGAGGGGAGGCCTGAAAGTTGCTGGAGTGAAAGCTTCGAATCTCAGGTAACTCAAGAAATATTTTTCCAGAAATTGTTTTTTATGTTCTAAACTTGTTCTCCATGCTTCACTGAATATCCTGATGCTTTTAGTTTCGAAAATGGTGATGAAATGAGGATTTAATTGCTTCCTGAAACTGTTTTGCCCTAGTTTTTGTTTGCTTCGATTCAGCCTTTCCATGAATGATGAATTTGTTTTGAGTGGGGTTTTGAATCGTGAGCTTGTGGGAATCATTTCTGGGTTCTTAGAATTCATTTTAGATGCGTATGGAGTGAGTTAGAGATTTTGGTTGAACGGGGAAGATGACTGGAGTACTGTTCCGGTCATCTGAGTGTGTTTAACGGCGAGATTAGGGCATAAGCATTGATTAGCGAAATTTGAATTCTGGCCGTGGGATCTGGCGCCAAGTCTCTTCCCGCGCGTGTAACTTTGAATCCAGGCCCTAGGATGTGTTGACTTTCATTTAATTCAGATTAAATTCATTTTAATTTCTTTTCTTTTCATTTTATTTGCATATTTTAATTTAAAATAGTAAAAAATGTGTAAAAATTATGAAACTTTTTCTTAAGAGTTTTAATAATTTTTATGACACAAAAATATTTTTTATTTTATTTTTATCATTAAAAAAGTATTTTTAAATATTTAAAATATTATTTTTAATTGATTAATGGAAATTAATTTATTAAAAATACTTTTAAGTATCTAAAAATCACCAAAAAATTCATGAAATGTTCTAAGACATTTAGAAACATTGTCCAACCTTCAAACCAAATTTTTTTTTTGATCTTGATGCATTTTGAGAATTTTTCATTGAATTAAAATCATTTTTGTGCATTATTTTGATCCCAAGTTCAAAAAATCATTTCTGCCTCTTCATGAGGAGTTGGGCATTGATTCTTCTTGCATTGCATTGTGTTTAGCATATAGTTTTTGAGATAAAAAGGCCATGATTTGATCTTCCATTTTCAATTTGTTTGGCATTTCTTTTGTTTGGAAACCCTAAAAACCCTAATAACTTGTAAAATTCATATCTTGAGTTAGGTTAGGATTTGAGACCTCCCCTTTGGGCATTGGTTTAGTATGGGATTAGGGGTCCTTTGTGTGGCATTTTCAATTTTTTATCTTAGGGTTTGTTTCTGTTTTTGATTTTTGTTTGATGTTTTGGTTCATAAACCCTAATTTGGGCTTTCATTTGCATCCCTCTTGCATCCTCTTGCATAACATGACTTGCCATGACATTTCAAGCATCCATTTGATTCATTTGACATCATAAGACATATTGAAAGCATGTTTGATCATTGCATCTTGCATTTGCCATGTTGTATGCCATGTACACTTCATAACTTTTCATGTGTATCCATGCTTCTAAGCTTGCTTCATTTGCATTCATAAACTTGTATGATCATCCTCATGTCTTGATTAATGTTTGTAGCATCGCATAGCATCATTAGCATCATGTACATGCTTCTGGTTTTGTTTATCATCATGTCATCTCATCCCATTTTTCATTGCATTGCATCTCTTTCCTAACATTTCAGGTGGTAAGTGAACTTGAGAAGTGAATTTGCCTTCACTTCTCATAACTTTTCTTTTCATCTCTCTTGCATCCATTGCTGCATTTTTGTTTGTGTTTGAGATTGAGCTTTCTCATTCTTCTTCTTCCCACTTTCTTTCTTCAAGTGACTTGACTTCTTGAAAGAAGCAAGTCACTTTGCTTCTCTTGATCCTTTCATCTGCTTCCTGGTGGTTCCATTGAAGACTTCTCTTGCAAACCCCACAAACCTTAGGAACAACCAAGCATGACAATGATTAGGGTTTTGATTAGTCTCCCCTCTTAGTTTTACCTTTGTGTCTCATTGAGTCATCTCTCTTCACCTCATAATCAGGGACTAAACCCTAAAGGCTTTAAGGCTTTGTGATTAAGCTTATACCTGCATCCTTCTCTTAGGATGGAGTGTATAACTTTAATCCTAAGTGTTAAACCCTTAATGTGTTTAAATCTCTTAATCAATCCACTTAATAATCATCAAGGCATCACTCTTGTAACTTGGGCCTTGCATTAGGGTTCTAATTCTTCCTTAATTGGTTAAGAAGGACTAACCCTAGTGTTAATGGACAAGTCCTCCTCAAGTTGTCTTACAAACCATAAAATTCACTTCATCATCATATCATTAAGTAAAATCCACTTAATAAAGGATTTGTTTTGTCATGAGTTTAATCCCTAATCATGGATTAAGCTGAGGAGCCTTCCTCAGCTTAAACATTCTCATCTATTATCCTTCTATTAGGATGGTGTAATGAGTCTGTTTAATCCTTGATTATGGCTTAACCTCATTACTCAACACTAAACAAAAACACCAAAAACATCTAAATAATCACAAGTAGGTTAATGGTCTTAATCCTACATCAAAGGTGATTAAGTGTGAGAAGCTGACTTCACACTTAAAGTAATTCTCATTACCCCTAATCAGAGGGAAGATGTGATGAGTTTACTAAGCCATTGGTTTAGGATTAAGCTCATTAACTTATGACAAACTTCCAAAAGCAATAAAAGACTGAAAGCTCAAAAACAAACAATAATTGTCTCCTTCGGGATTCTTTTCTCCTCACCTTCATTCATAAACAAGAACTCGCTTCTTCCATCTAATGCAAGACAGTTTGCACCTGAGCCAGACAGGTCACACACTTGAGCATTGACAAGCAGGCAGTTCACAAGTCAATTCATCTTTCAGTCTCTTTGGGTCGAACTACGGTGTTCTGACTTCCTCATTGCACGAGAGGATACGTAGGCATAACTTAACGGTTATCGAACAAAAGTCTCTGTATATTCCCCCTCTTTCCAGCTTTATTATTTTAGCCTCATATTCTTGAGAAATTCATTCTCATTCTTACACTGACACTTTCATACTTCATATTACTTATACACTTTACACTGACACCTGTACATTCTTTTCCAGCCCTTTTATACACAGTTTGCACTGACACTACCCCTTTAAAACACAAATCTTTTAAGCGTGGATCCCGTCGAGTACGACGGACAATCTGGGTGCTAATACCTTCCCAGGTTGTAACCAACCCCCTTTCTCAGTCTCTCTGGTTCGCAACCGTCTTATCCATCTTTTTTCAGGCCTATGCAGCATTGCCTTTCCTCCGGGATAAAAATGCCTAGCTGGCGACTCTTTTCATCTCCAGTGAGTCCACGGCTGTGTGTTCTCATTGTTCCCTCTCGCCGACCGTTCGCGTTTGTACCCTATCTGACTGGTGTCATTTTAGTGGGAGCGACAGGCTGTTAATATGAATGGTCGTGGTGTTGGTGCAGTACTTATTACACCTAAAGGAGTTCACAAGACTTTCTCTGCAAAACTCACCTTTAATTACACTAACAACGAAGCTGAATATGAAGCCTGCATCATGGGTCTTGAGGAAGCCATTGACCTCAGGATCAAGACTTTAACTGTATTCGGAGATTTAACTCTGGTAATCAATCAAATCAACGGTAAATGGTACACTCACCAGGGGAATCTGATTCCATACTGGGATTATACTTGGAGATTACTGACCTTCTTCACTACAGTCAAGCTGGAGTATATCCCTCGAGACGAAAATCAGTTTGCAGATGCTCTGGCTACCATTTCTTCCATGATCAAAGTTCAAGCTGCCAACTTTGTGCCTCGGATTTCAGTATCCAGACTTGACAGACCAGCATACGTATTCTCAGCAGACCTTGCTAAAGATGAAATGCCTTGGTTCTATGACATCAAATGCTTCTTGGAGGATCAAACATACCCACCTAGGGCATCTTCCAATGACAAGAAGATATTAAGAAGGCTGGCTGGTAGTTTCTTCCTAAATGCTGATGGTTCCTTATACAAAAGAAACTTTGATATGGTACTTCTCAGATGTGTTGATAAGACAGAGGCAGACTTGTTGATACACGAGGTGCATGAAGGATCTTTTGGTACCCATGCTGGAGGACATGCAATGGCTAAGAAATTGCTACGGTCAGGTTACTACTGGATCACAATGGATGCAGATTGTTGTGCCTATGCCAGAAAGTACCACAAATTCCAGATTTATGCGGATAAAGTGCATGTGCCTCCGAATCCTTTGAACGTGATGTCTTCACCTTGGCCCTTTTCCATGTGGGGCATTGATATTATTGGAAAGATCGAGCCAACTGCTTCAAATGGCCACAGATTCATCCTGGTTGCCATTGACTATTTTACCAAGTGGGTCGAAGCAGCCTCATATGCAAATGTCACCAGGCAAGTGGTAGCCCGATTCTTGAAGAGAGACATCATTTGTCGGTATGGAGTGCCCGAGCGAATCATTACTGATAATGGTTCCAACTTGAACAACAAAATGATGGCAGAACTGTATCGGGACTTCAAAATCCAACACCATAATTTTTCTCCCTACAGGACAAAGATGAATGGCGTTGTTGAGGCAGCTAATAAGAATATCAAGAAGATTGTGCAAAAGATGGTGGTCACATACAAATACTGGCACGAAATGCTACCATTTGCCTTGCATGGGTACCGTACCTCAATCAGAACATAAATTGGGGCAACACCATATCAGCTTGTGTATGGTATGGAGGCAGTCCTACTTGTTGAAGTTGAATTACCCTCCTTGGGAGTACTGATGGATGTCAAGATGAATGAAGCAGAATGGGTTCGATCTCGTTACAATCAATTGAATCTGATCGAAGAAAAGAGATTAGCTGCAATCTGTCATGGGCAGTTGTATCAGAAGAGAATGAAGAAAGACTTCGATCAGAAAATCAGGCTTCGAGAATACCAAGTAGGAGATCTTGTGCTGAAAAGACTCCTTCCTCCTCATACAGACACAGGGGCAAGTGGACACCAAACTATGATGGTTCATTCATAGTGAAGAAAGTTTTCTCTGGTGGAGCATTGATGCTCAGTACTATGGATGGTGAAAACTTCCTGTCCCCTGTGAATTCAGATGCAGTTAAAAAATACTTCGCATAAATGACCCGCTGGACACAAAAACAGAATGTAAGTCCAGGCAAAAATAGGGCATCCCGACGAGTCAAAAACAGAATAAAAGACTCGGGCAAAATAAGGGAACATAATAAAAATGTACACCCGCTGAGTTGAAAAGCCGAATTGGACAGTGTCGCTCCCACCAAAATGACACCCAGGCCAGAAGGGGTACAGACGCGAACGGTCGGCGAAAGAAGAGAAATGAATAGAGTCGTCAGTTGGGCATTTTTATCCCGAAGGAAAGGTAATGCTGCATAGACCTAGAAAAGATATGGATAAGACGATTGCGAACCAGAGAAACTGAGAAAGGGGGTTGGTTACAACCTGGGAAGGTATTAGCACCCAGATTGTCCGTCGTACCCGACGGGATCCACGCTTAAAAGGTTTGTGTTTAAAGGGGTAGTGTCAGTGCTATTTTGTGTGCAGAAGCTGGAAAATAATGCAAGTGTCAGTGCAAAAGAAGTGTGAAGTGAAATATGAGAGTGTCAGTGTAAAGAAAGAATGAAATGCTCAAGTCAATGAGACTTCAAGAATAATGCTGAGAGAGGGGGATATACAGAAACTTTTGTTCGATAACCGTTAAGTTATGCCTACGTATCCTCTCGTGCAATGAGGAAGTCAGAACACCGTAGTTCGACTCAAAGAGACTGAAAGATGAATTGACTTGTGAACTGCCTACTTGTATATGCTCAAGTGTATGACCTGTCTGGCTCAGGTGCAAACTGTCTTGCATTAGACAGAAGAAGCGAGTTCTCGTTTGTGAGTGAAGATGATGAGAAAAGAATCCCGGAGGAGACGATTATTGTTTGTTTTGGTGATTTCAAGATTTTATTGCTTTTTGGTGTTTGTCATAAGTTAATGAGCTTAAGTCTAAACCAATGGCTTAGTAAACTCATCACATCTTCCCTCTGATTAGGGGTAATGAGAATGCCTTAAGTATGAAGTAAACACCTCACACTTAATCACCATTATGTAGGATTAAGATCATTAACCTACTTGCATTTATTTAGATGTTTTTGGTGTTTTTGTTTAGTGTTAAGTAATGAGTTTAAGACATAATCAAGGATTTAATGGACTCATTACACCATCCTAATAGAAGGATAATAGATGAGAACATTTAAGCTGAGGAAGGCTCCTCAACTTAATCCATGATTAGGGATTAACCTCATGACAAAACAAAACCTTTATTTAAAGTGGATTTTAGTTAATGGTAAGATTAAGAAATGCGTTTTATGGTTTGTAAGACAACTTGAGGGGGACTTGTCCATTAACACTAGGGTTAGTCCTTCTTAACCAATTAAGGAAGAATTAGAACCCTAATGCAAGGCCCAAGTTACAAGCTTAATCTTTTGATGATTATTAAGTGATTTGATTAAAGGATTTAATCACATTAAGGGTTTAACACTTAGGATTAAAGTTATACACTCCATCCTAATAAAAGGATGCAGGCATAAGCTTAATCACAAAGCCTTAAAGCCTTTAGGGTTTAGTCCCTGATTGTGAGATGAGGAGAGAAGACTCAAAGATGACACAAAGGTAAAAACTAGATGGGGGACTAATCAAACCCTAATTATGATCATGCTTGGTTGTTCCTAGGGTTTATGAGGCTTAAGAGAAAAAGAATCTTCAAAGAGCCACCAAGGAAAGAAGCAGATGAAAGGAGCAAGAAGCAAAACAAATTGCTTCACTTAAGAAGACAAGTTGCTTGAAGAAAGAAGATAGGAAGAGAACATGAATGAGCAAGCTCACTCTAATATAAAGATAAAATGCAGCAATGATGCAAGAGATGAATGAGAAGAGATTATGAGAAGTGAAGGCAAATTAACTTCTCAAAACAACTTACCACCTGAAAGGTTAGCAAAAGAAATGAAATGCAATGCAAATGAGATGAAATGTCATGGTGCAATCCAAAGTCATAAGCATAAACATGGTGTTAATGATGCTAAGAGATGATGCAAACACATGACAAGAGGTGGGAATGATCATACAAGCATAAGGATGCAAATGAGGCATGCTTTGAACCATAAAGATCCATGAATGTTTATGAGATGAAATGTACACATAACATGGCAAAGGAATGATGCAATGATCAAACATGATTCTAATATGTCCTAAGATGTATTATGAATCATTTGGATGCACAAAATGTCAGGGCAAGTCATTGAATGCAAGCAAAATGGGAGATGGATGCAAGAGAAGGCACAAATTAGGGTTTACATGCAACATTCAACACAAAATTCCAAAATCAGAAGCATAAGGCATGATAAAAAATTGAAAAGGCAATCAAAGATACCCTAAACCTATACAAGCTCACTGCCCAAAGGAGGGGACCTAACTCTTAACCTAGTGAAAGTTATGATTTTCTCAAGTCAATTAGGGTTTTAAGGTACCTCATCATGAAGAATGCAAAACAAATTGAAAATGGAAGATCAAATCAAACCAATTTTATCCTATAAACTACATGCCATGAAGAATTCAATGCAAGAAGAACCATCATCAAACTCTCAATGGTTAGGCAGAACGGATTTTTCAAAGTTTGCACAAAAATATTGCCTTAAAATGAATTTAATTCCAAAGAAAATGATCAAAATGCATCAAGAACCAAAAAGAAATTTGTTTTGAGAGTTGGACAATGTTTCTAAATGTTTTTAAATGCAATGTGAATTTTTTTGGTGATTTTTAAATACTTAAATGCATTTTTAATTAATTAATTTTCATTAACCATTTAAATGATTTAAAAATAATTTCTAATGCAAAAAATAAAAATAAAAATATTTTTGGGTTCTGAAAATTAATAAAAGATTTAATAAAAATTTTCAGAATTTTTAAATGTTTTTTACTATTTTAAATAATTCGTGCAAAATAAATCAAATAAAATGAAATAAAAAATGAAAATATGAGAAGTATGCACATCCACTGGCTGAGATTCAAAGGGAAAAGGAGGGAATTGACCCGCGCGCATCTTGACGGCCCACATTTGAACTGGCTGGATTAAATTAAATCTGATTAATTAATCTAATTAATTAGGATTAGGGTTTAATGAAATGATCCAGGCCATTCAAACACGCGGGAGTCAAACCTAGTCAACTAGATCCATGGTCCAGATTCAAACTTTGCCCTAAACGTGATTAATGCCCTAATGACATTCAGGTTGCCGGAAATGACCTCTGGTCATCTTCTCCGGCCACACCCCTCCCTGAAAATTGCTAACTTCTTCCCTAGGCCACTAAAACTTAATCTCTCTGCCCAGAATCCAACCCCATACATCATACAACAAGAATCATCAATCAAAACACATTTATTTTTCGTATTAAAGCTGAATCGAATCAAAATGTTTTTAGGTCAAAAAATTTCAGAAGCTTCATACATACTCAATACTTAACCATTTGCAAAACTAAACATATCAGCATGATCAGCACATCACATAGATTCATTTAGGAACTTAAAAACAAGTTTCTGGAAAAAAAGTTCTTGAGCTCACCTGAAATGGAGCTTTCAATCCAGGAGCTTTTTGCCTGCTTCTTTGCTTCAAAATGGCTCCAATGATCCTCTTGATGAAGCTTTGAAGCTTGGTTGGAGTTTAAAGTGGCTGGTTTAAGAGTTTGATGAAGTTCTGTTCAAGGGAAGTAAGAAATCGTGTTTCTGTTTGAGGTGGTTTCAGGGACAAATGAGGGTTGGGAAATGATCAGAGGAACATGTTGAGTGATTCTATGAAGTTTGTTTTGATGTTTGTGTCTTGTGTACTGAGTTTCGAAACAAAATGCATAAGAGGTGAGTTTTTGGAACTATGGCTTGTGGGATGTTTCAGGCTGTGTTTTGTGTTGCTTTGAGTTGCTTTTTGTCCACTTATCACATCGTGATAGGTCTGGGGAGTTGGTGTGGCCTATGCTGATTGGTATGGGCCATTTTGCATAAAGTCAATGTTAGGTGTACTTGAGGTATGGGCAAGTGGGAGGCTGTGATAGGGGCATGACTTGGCTCAGCTGAGATCAGGGAGAACCATGGAAATGGATTAGAGACAATGCAGCAAGTGGATTAGGGTTTGTGTGAGGTTTTGCAACTTTTGCAAAGTTTGGCCCTTTTGTGATTACTTGAAGCATAAGTCATGAAAATGGGAGGTTCTTTGGTGCAATATGACTTTTAGGTCATGGTACATGTTTGTGCAAAGGTTAGAAGTCCATTTGAAGTCACATTTTGCCTTGGCAAGAGGTTTTGCAACTTTGCCTCTTTGGTGTAAAACTTGAAATTATGTGATTTTATCCAACTTTGCAAGGCCATAAATTTTGATCCAAAATGAATTAGAATGAGTTCTTGTACTTTTTTAAAAGGGAATGATCCATTCTACAACTTTCATGACCAAAGTTTTCTCATTTGAAGCATTTTTGAATCAATTTGAGGAGGTTGAAAAACTTTCCCAAAATGGCAAGTTTACATTACAAGTCACTTTCCCAAAAAGGCAATTTTGCAAATGGCTTGAAATTCTTAAACTTTGTGAACTTATAACATCTTCCATGATCAAATAAAGATCATACATATTCAAAATGATGAAGAACACCCCTTAGTTAGATCATTGGGGGCCTCAGATGCCCTGATTTTGCACTGACTTGCTCAAGAAGTCAACTCTTGATTAGATGCCTTCCCCATGGAATTTCTTCATGAAAATTGATATGCATGATCCCTATACCATATAGAGACCAATAGAAACAAGAATGACCAAAAAAATTGGAGTTATGGCCTCTGAAACCAAAACCCTAATTCTAGGTCATCTGTGCAGTTAAACCTGGCTCTACTTCCATGCCTTTCTCAGTTCTTGTGATTCTTTGACTTTCTTGACTTTGAGAGGATATAATATGATGCTAGAACATACATGGACCCCTTTGAAGTGATTGATGACCTTTGGAGTGGCTCAAGTGGCTCAGGGATGGCTCAAATCACAAACCCTAGATGCAGATGACTTTGAAACAATGCAGTGAAGCAAATATGCAACATGAGATGCTATGATTGAACTTATGCATATGAAAAGATCACAAGCCATGGTGTGAATGGGTGAGGGAAAATTTGGGGTGTTTATAGCTGCCCCTATTCAAACATGAGTTAGCTGTTCAGGATGTAAGTGACGGCTTATCAGTCAAACAAGATAACTTGTGGTTGAATACCAAAGACGGTCCAAAATTTGCACTCACAGAATGAATAAGAAAAGGGATATAGATTTGTAAAGAAAATAAAGTATATTTGTAAAGTGCGGGAGACGGAGGACAACCGTCGAGCAGAGGACGACTGCTGGGGATGAAGCAATGACGGGGACGACCGACATGCTGGGGAAGAGGCGGGAAATAAAACAATGACGGGGGACGGCCGGCAAGCTGGGGATATAAGAGATTATGATGGGGACGGCCATCATGTAAATCTATAAGACTTTCTGGGGATCATATGTAAATGATGGGGACGACCATCGAGTTCAAAGCATAAATGAAATAAATGATGAGGTACGGTCATCAAAGGTGAAGGACGATCACCTAGCAGGGGACGACTGCTCTATTGGGGATAAGATGAGGGACGGTCATCTAAGGTGAAGGAAGATCACCTAGCAAGGTACGGTTGCCAAAAAGTATCGCGACATAGGACGAATGCCGGATAGAAAAAGTCGACGATGGGGACGGCCATCTGATAAGTATGATGAAGGACGATCATCAAGAGGTGAAGGATGATCACCTAGCAGGGTACGGCCGCTCTCGGGGTTCATCATGACATAGGACGAATGCCAGATAACAAGATCAACGATGGGGACGGCCATCGGATAATATGATGAAGGACGATCATCAAGAGGTGAAGGACGATCACCTAGTAGGGGACGGCTGCTAAAAACATCACGACATAGGACGAATGTCGGATAAGAAGAGGTTCTAATGAATAAAGACTCCACTGGGGGTGATGAAGGACGATCATCAAAAACGTGAAGGACGATCACCTGGCAGGGTACGGCTGCCGAAAAAGTATCATGACATAGGACGAATGTCAGATAGACAGGAAATAGTTCACTGGGATTTGCTGGGACTCTTCTGGGGAAGAGGTAGACACAGACGAGTGTCTAGATTCAAGAAGACAAAGGTGTTTGACACGGTGTATAGATTAAAGATGCGGACAAGCATCCTTAAGACTATGATACGAACGGGTATCAGGTAGAAACAAACGCTTGATGCATGCTCAGAGATGATGATACGGACGAGTACCAACTGGTTAACAAAGAACACGGACGAGTGTCGGATCTGAGGGGATATAAGTGGTATATACAAGATACGGACGAGTATCTGTATGAGTAGAAAATGATGAGTGAGACACAGACGAGTGTTTAACTTACTGTGGAGAGCACGACACAGACGGGTGTCGGAAAAAGTGTATTATAGACAAGTATATGATTTACAAAGTGTTTAGGTAACTATGCTGGGGAGGGCGACACGGACAGGTGTCAGGGAATTGTATAAATATGTACACATATGTTGCGAGTGTAAAGGGGACGCTTTGGCTTTCTGCTGGGGATATGACACGGACGAGTGTCGAGAAGTATCTGTAATATATAAGTGTTTGTTTGTACAGAAAGCTCGGGCGACTTTACTGGGGAATGATGATACGAACGAGTGCCGAAAAGGAGTGTGTATCCGTATCTGTAAGGGAAATGCTTTGGCTCTCTGGTGAGGAGTTGGGGAAATATTCCGTATGTTGTTGATGGATTGTCAGTATTTACAAGTATTCAATTTTACACATGGCTTATGATTATGCAATATGTTTGATTTTTGCCGTAATGCTCCGTATTAGACGGAATGCTACGCTCTGGGGGAAAACATGGTGCGAATGCTATGATTATGCAAAGGTATCAATCTGGGATCCGGATCCCGTTGCTGTGAAGATCTCTGGCTGATCTGCTTGAAGTGGACTTCCCAGCTGGGGATGAGATCATTGGTAGATCTGACATATTCGACTCTGCATGGGGAAGTAGGTCACTGATAGATCTTTCTTAGTAATGAGGGACCCAGCTGGGGTTTGTAGTGAGATCTTCAGGCGTTGCTCTTCTAGATAGAGGCTGAAACTCTGTGGGGAGAAGGTTCCCTGTCTAGCACTTGGCTGAGGAGGAATGATGACCGGCAACTCAGCTGGGGAGAAAGCACCTCCGGTGCTAATCAGGAGATAGACTGAGTAGATAATAGTTAGGCAGCTTGCAGGGAGAAGCTTTCATGCCCCATGTTGTGCTCTGGACACCTGCAATCCTGTAAAGACAAAGAAACGCACAAGTATCCTGAGGTATCCCTTACTGGAATCCATCATAGGAGTTTAGGCCATCCTAGGAGCAAATATATTTCCTGCAAGCATGTAATCTAGAAAAATCGCATCTGCACTTATGCAATCAACATCTTAAGGACATCAGACATTTTGCAAATGAAAATAAAATGTACGAGACGAAATGTGACTGAAAATCTGATTTAATTAATTTACGTGCCTTGAATTGGCAAGATACAGTCAAAGAAACGGATCCCCTGAAATGAGGAGATCGTTACAAATTGTGAAACAAAAAGACAGTGGCAATGTTGATGACGCTTCAAGGAGCACCCCTTTTGCTATGACTCGTATGACATTGACGCTCTTCTTATCTTGCTTTCTGAAGAAGGCTGATTCTGACCGATGCTCGAACCTTTCGGAGTTTGCCATGTCGTAAGTGATACAGACGAATTCGGAATGCAGCTGCTCGCTTATTCCCTTATTTTGCGTGGACCACCCTTTCGGGTTTTCAATCCACCGGGATACCCTTTTTTGCCTGAGTTGTCCAATGCGGCTTTTCAACTCAGCGGGTGTACACATTTTTTCTTTATTTTCCCTTATTTTTTCCCGAGTCTTTTATTCTGTTTTTGACTCGCCGGGATGCCCTATTTTTGCCTGGACTTACATTCTGTTTTTATGTCCAGCGGGTCATTTTTATGCGAAGTATTTTTTAACTGCATCTGAATTTACAGGGGACAGGAAGTCTTCACCATCCATAGTGCTGAGCATCAGTGCTCCGCCAGAGAAAACTTTCTTTACTATGAATGGACCATCATAATTTGGAGTCTACTTGCCCCTGTGGTCTGTATGAGGAGGGAGGAGCCTTTTCAGCACAAGATCTCCTACTTGGTACTCTCGGAGCCTGACTTTCTGATCGAAGGCTTTCTTCATTCTTTTCTGATATAACTGCCCATGACAAATTGCAGCTAACCTTTTTTCTTCGATCAGACTTAGTTGTTCGTATCGGGATCGGACCCATTCTGCTTCGTTCAGCTTAACATCCATCAGTACCCGCAAGGAGGGTAATTCAACTTCAACAGGTCGGACTGCCTCCATACCATACACAAGTTGATACGGTGTTGCCCCGGTGGATGTTCTGATTGACGTTCGGTACCCATGCAAGGCAAACGGTAGCATTTCATGCTAGTCTTTATAGGTAACTACCATCTTCTGCACAATCTTCTTGATATTCTTGTTAGCTGCCTCGACAGCGCCATTCATCTTTGGCCTGTGAGGAGAAGAATTGTGGTGTTGGATTTTGAAGTCCCGACATAACTCTGCCATCATTTTGTTGTTCAAGTTGGAACCATTATCAGTAATGATTCGCTCGGGCACTCCATATCGACAGATGATATCTCTCTTCAGAAATCGGGCTACCACTTGCCTTGTAACATTTGCATAAGAAGCCGCTTCAACCCACTTGGTAAAATAATCAATAGCAACCAGGATGAATCTGTGGCCGTTTGAAGCAGTCGGTTCAATCTTGCCAATCATATCAATGCCCCACATGGCAAAGGGCCAGGGTGAAGACATCACATTCAAAGGATTCGGAGGCACATGCACTTTATCCGCATAAATCTGGCATTTATGGCATTTTCTGGCATAAGCACAACAGTCTGCGTCCATTGTGATCCAGTAATAGCCTGATCTTAACAACTTTTTGGCCATTGCATGTCCTCCTGCATGGGTACCAAAGGATCCTTCGTGCACCTCGTGCATCAACAAGTCAGCTTCTGTCCTATCAACACATCTGAGAAGTACCATATCAAAGTTTCTTTTGTACAAGGAACCGTTAGTATTCAGGAAGAAACTACCAACCAGCCTCCTTAATGTCTTCTTGTCATTGGAAGATGCCCCAGGTGGGTATGTCTGATCCTTCAAGAAGCGCTTAATGTCATGGAACCAAGGCTTTTCATCTTTAACAACGTCTGCTGAGAACACGTATGCTGGTCGGTCAAGTCTGGATACTGAAATCCGAGGCACAAAATTGGCAGCTTGAACTTTGATCATGGACGAGATGGTAGCCAGAGCATCTGCAAACTGATTTTCATCTCGAGGGATATACTCAAGCTTGGCCGTTGTGAAGAAAGTCAATAACCTCCTTGTATAATCCCGTTAAGGTATCAGATGATCTTGGTGGGTGTACCATTTGTCGTTGGTTTGATTGATTACTAGAGCTGAATCTCCGAATACAGTTAAAGTCTTGATACTGAGGTCAATGGCTTCCTCAAGACCCATAATACAAGCTTCGTATTCAGCCTCGTTGTTAGTGCAGTTAAAGGTGAGTTTTGCCGAGAAAGGCATATGAACTCCTTTAGGTGTAATGAGTACTGCACCAACACCACGACCATTCATATTAACAGCCCCATCAAACATCATTGTCCATTCTTCTTCGGGGTCAGGCCCTTCGGTGTGAATAGGCTCTTAATGATCTTTTGCTTTTATGAACATGATGTCTTCATCAGGGAAGTCAAATCTCATAGGCTGGTAATCATCAATGGGTTGCTCAGCGAGATAATCAGACAATACACTGCCTTTGATGGCTTTCTGAGAGGTATACTGAATATCATATTCTGTGAGAATCATTTGCCATCTCGCAACCCATCCGGTAAGTGTTGGCTTCTCAAAAATGTACTTAATTGGATCCATCTTGGATATCAACAAGGTAGTGTGGGTCAACATATACTGCCTTAGTCGGCGAGCAGCCCCGCTAAAGCACAGCAAGTTTTCTCGAGCAGTGAATAACGTTGTTCACAGTCGGTAAACTTTTTGCTTAGGTAGTATATTGCTTACTCTTTTCGACCAGACTCGTCATGCTGGCCCAACACACACCCCATTTACTCTTCTAATACTGTCAAGTACATGATTAGAGGTCTTACTTCAACTGGAGGCATAAGGATTGGTGGCTCTTGTAAGTATTCCTTGATTTTGTCAAAAGCCCTCTGGCAGTCTTCGTTCCACCTGACCGTTTGTTCCTTTCTTAACAGCTTGAACAGAGTCTCACAAGTTGCGGTAAGGTGAGATATGAACCTTGAAATGTAGTTCAATCTACCTAAGAAACCCCGAACTTCTTTTTCAGTTTTCGGTGCAGGCATTTCTTGAATGGCTTTGACTTTGTCAGGGTCAACTTCAATCCCTTTTTCACTTACAATAAATCCCAGCAGTTTACCAGATCGCACCCCGAATGTGCATTTGTTGGGGTTCAACTTCAATTGATACTTCCTCAGACGCTTGAATAACTTCAACAGATTTATCAGGTGGTCTTCTTCTGTGAGGGATTTGGCAATCATGTCATCCACATAATATTCAATTTCTTTATGGATCATGTTATGGAATAATGTCACCATAGCCCGTTGATAAGTTGCACTAGCATTCTTCAGTCTGAATGGCATCACCTTATAACAGAACGTGCCCCAAGGTGTGATGAAAGTTGTCTTCTCCATGTCTTCAGGCGACATTTTGATCTGGTTGTATCCTGAAAATCCGTCCATGAAGGAGAACACCGAGAACTGAGCCGTATTATCAACCAATACATCAATGTGAGGTAAAGGGAAGTCATCTTTCGGGATGGCTCTGTTCAGGTCCCGGTAATCCACACACATTCTCACCTTTCCATCTTTCTTAGGCACTGGTACAATATTAGCAACCCACGGCGGATAGCTGGTCACAGCAAGGAAACCGGCGTCCCACTGCTTTTGTACCTCTTCTTTTTTCTTCATTGCCATATCCGGGCGAGTACGGCGCAACTTCTGTTTTACTGGAGGGCAGTCTTCTTTCAGAGGTAGCTTGTGCATGACAATGTCGGTGTCCAACCCTGGCATATCCTGATAAGACCAAGCAAAAACATCCACATACTCCTGAAGCATATCAATCAGTCGTTCTTTCACTGGGTCTTGTAAGCAGGCCCCAATCTTGACTTCTTTCACTTCTTCTTCTGTACCAAGATTAATCGTTTCGACCTCCTCCTGATGAGGAGTGATAACCTTCTCCTCTTGCCTTAACAACCTGGCTAGCTCTTCAGGAAGCTCGTAATCTTCTTCAACCCCTTCATCAACTTGATTGATCGGATTGTCAAAGTCATACGAAGTCATAGCAGTGTCGTTGTCGGTGCAGTCTGGAGGGCACTTTCTGCAAGGGTTTAAATTGGTTCATTTTAGTGATCGATTTTATCTTATTTAGAAAAAGTGAAATGAAGTTATCATTTTGAAAAACATTGCCATTTTATTTTTGTATAAAAAGAAAAATGAAAAACAGTGAGCGGAAAAAGAAAAAAAAACTCGTTTGCAAAAGATGTCCGATATTCATTGATTGATCTGTTTGCACAAAATTACAAGATGAACCGATTACAAAATGAGTCTTGACATCTTGGACAAGATGCAAGACTTGATGCATGCTTTAAAATACAGGAAATAATAATTACTCTGCAGGAGTAACCCTTATAATTTCCTGGGAAGACCAGTTTGAGACATGGCTCCCCGGGGTCCTTGGACGTATCCAGCTCTCCAGGTTGCGCTCATCTTCCGACTCACCTTCCAAGTTGTTCACAGCATCCGGGGTGAGCATCCCCCCGCTGACAAAATTGGGCTCTTTAGCAGCCTCTGATTGATCTTGTTGAGTTGGTCTGTAACCCAACCCAAATCTGTCTTCTTTCTTTTCCACGGGCAGCAGCTTGCCCCAGCCTTGGGCAGTACCCTCTTCAACAACCTTCCTGGCTTGCTGATAAGATGTCATGGAAGTTCCCAGTACAACAGATGCTTCATTAATGTTCAGGGCCTCAAACCCCTGGCTCATAGTTTCATGGATCTCCCCATCCATTTCTATTTACTTGTACATAGCCAGATGGCTAACAAAGATGTCCTCTTCCCCACAGATGGTGATGATCTGGCCCTCCCACTCGAATTTCAGCTTCTGGTGAAGGGTAGACGTAACAGCGCCAGCGGCATGGATCCAGGGTCTACCCAACAAACAGCTGTAGGCCGGCTGAATGTCCATTACATAGAAGGTAATTTTAAAAGTCTGCGGGCCAATCATCACAGGCAGATCAATCTCCCCAAGCATTGATCTTTTAGAGCCATCAAATGCTCTCACCACCAAATTGCTTGGACGCAATGCTAAGCCATCATACTCCAGCTTCACTAAGGCTTTCTTTGGTAGAACATTGAGTGATGACCCAGTGTCCACCAGTACATGAGATAGAACGGCACCCTTGCACTCTAGGGTGATATGTAAAGCCTTGTTGTGGTTACGTCCCTCAGTTGTCAAGTCAGTATTGGTAAAGCCCAGTCCATGACTGGTGTTGACATTTGCCACCATAGTTTCTAGCTGACCAACAGTAATCTCCTCTGGCACGTATGCTGCGTGCAGGACTTTTAGTAATGCATTCCTGTGAGCTTCAGAACACATCAACAGGGATAATATGGAAATTTTTGAGGGAGTTTGGTGAAGCTGATCCACCACCTTGTAATCACTTCTCTTTATGATTCTCATAAACTCGTCTACATCTTGTTCAAAAGATGTCTTCTGAGTTTCTTTGATAGCTGGCTCTTCAAATACCACACTCTTTCCCTTTGCTTTGGCAGCATCTTCTGCTTCGGCATTAGGTCTTTGAGTTTGTGAGGCAAAAAGGTGTCCGCTTCTGGTGAAGCCTCCGCCTCCCCTAACATTATCAATTTGTGGAAAGGAGGTTGAAGAATCCAAAGTGATTTTCTCCCTGTTGTAGTAAAGGTCAGAGCCATAATTCCAAGGTATGGCATTACTGCTTTCATATGGAACTGGTCTAGGCACCGTAATGGTAACTGGACTGACTGCTGCAGAGGAGGGTACAGTGATGGTGTGTGGATCGTAGTAAATTGTGACTGGTGACCTGGCAGGCGGTGCCACTGTTTGTTGCTGAAAGTTGCTATTTGGAGGAACAATTGATGGATCATAGTAGATGGTGACTGCTGAGATATCTTCATTAATTTCTGCTGGCGTTGTAGAAGATTCTGTTGAATAAATGGATGCTAATGTTGTAGAAGAAAGAGTTGTTGACATTTGATTTGCTGAAGTGATGGACGGAGCCATTGTTGATGATATTGACGAATCGGTAGGAATGATTGTTGTTGCTGTTGTAGGAGCATCAGGAATTGTTGTCAAAGGAATTGCTTGATTTGTAGGCGCCGTTGTTGAGATCTGAAGGATTCCATCCTTGATAAGACCATCTATGCCGCTTCTCAAATTATCACACCCGTTGACTGCAATGTTGCAATACCCACAACCGAGCTCATACCCGGGAAAAACCTGGCATTCTAGAAGCTGAGCTTTAATTTCGACCAAAGGTGTTCGAATTTGTGCAACACTGGTGATCAAAGTAGATGGTTGTCTTCCTCAATGGCATTAATCCTTGGCCCGCCATGATTAGGCATAGGATTCTTGTTGACATTTGGAGGAGGTGCAAAGTTGAGGGCTTTAGAATCCACCAGGTCTTGGACTTTCATTTGCAAGGCCCTACATTTCTCAGTATTGTGACCAGGTGCATTGGAATGGAAGGCACATCTGGCGTTGACATCATAATTCCTTGGGAGATTGGAGGGATCTGGTGGTGCCAATGTCCTTAACTCAACCAAGTTGAGCTTCAAGAGTTGTGGCAATAAGGCAGCATAAGGCATAAGGATAGGATCAATCACCCTATTTGCCTGTGATGGTGTTTGTTGAAAAGGTCTTTGTTGTTGATTGTTGTTGTTGTTGTTGTTGTTGTAGGTTCTCTGTGGTGGATACTGAACTTGCTGCTAATAATGTGGTTGTTGTTGTGGTTGATATGCTGGTTGCTGAGGGATCGGAGCTGGAATTGTGACAGCTGCCACTGATCTATGAACATACTGAGGTCTGCCCCTGCTGGCATGAATGGCATTTGTATCATTGGTACTTCGAGGTCCCACAAAAGGCTTCCTAGGATTACTGGATGAGCCTGCACCATTATCAGAAATCTTGCCCATTTTTAACAAACTTTCAATCCTTTCTCCAGCTATAACTACGTCAGCAAAACTGGTGGAAGAAAAGGCAGCTAGCCTATCAATATATGTTCCTTGCAGAGTATTCATGAACATGTTGGCCATTTCTCTTTCCGACATGGGTGGTTGGACAGCAGCAGCAAGTTGTCTCCACCTTTGGGCGTATTCCCTGAAGCTTTCTCTGGAGGATTGAGACATTCCCATCAGAAGGGTCCTGTTAGGAGCCATGTCCAGATTATATTGGTACTGCCTGATGAAAGCTTCAGCTAGATCCTTCCAGCATCTGATTGTAGCTCTGGTCAAGTGTGAATACCACTCTCTTGAAGCTCCAGTCAAACTGTCTTCGAAGTAGAACATCCACAGCTTCTCATCCATAGTATATGCTTTAAGTCTTCCCAGGAAGGACTGCAGGTGAGTTCGTGGACAGGAAGTTCCATTGTATTTCTCAAAGCACGGGGGTTTGAACTTGTGGGGAATTCTCACCCCATCCACTAGCCCCATGTCCATTACATCAAAACCCAAGGAGTTTTGAGACTCCAAAGATCTCAATTTCTCAGCAATTTCATCAAACCTCCTATCATAGACTTCATCTCCAGCTCCCATCACAGTAAACTGCTCTTCTTGAGGGTCTTCTTGCAAGATCCTGCCTGCAGCAGTGTTGCCCTGCACATTCCTAGGGATGTTGGCCTCCGGATCCAGATGAGGTCCAAATACTGGTGGGTTAACATGAGGCTGACCTCCTTCATTGTTGCTGGTTCCTCCAGTGCCAGGATGAGGTTCCTCGGGGGTTTGTCTTTCTACCAATGCCCTTAACCTTTCTTGGCTTTGGGCCAAGCCAGTCATTACAGTCATGAACTGAGCCATTTGGTTCCTCATATCCACCCTTTCATTAGCCATCTGAGTCCTAACCTCAGTCAGATCTTGCTGTACTTGATCCATTTGGATACCAGGAAGGTTGTTGCGAGTAGGGTACCGGTGCGTACGGTTGACAGGGAACACTCTTCTGCGAGCAATATTTCCTGAGACCACAACAGAGTTAGAAACAAATAATATCAAAAACCTACAAAATAAAACAAGGTTAGTATGCAATGCAGTATGCTTATTTGTTTTCCAAGGTATCTGGCTTGGTTCTTGGTTTTGACCTTTCCAGACCCTGAGGAAGATGCTTTTGACTTTGCTGAGAAAAGAAACTCCAAAATGGAAACAAACTAAAATATATTACAAATACTGAACAATACATAGTTTTTTTTTTACAACACATGCCCCTGAAGGGTCAAAATACAACACAAAAGAAAAGTACATCAAATAAAAACAATAACAATCAAAAAGTCAGACATCTAGTCCAAACTCATCCTCTTTAACCTCCTTCAGAAGTGCCTCAGTCACTGGCCCAGCTGGATGCTCTGTGATGTTTCTGATGAGGAGGTTTTTGGTGGCAATGGAAGTGGTTAGCTTCTTGTGTCTGTCCTGATCCTTTGATCTCTTCAAACCAGCCCTAAGCTTCAACTCTGAAAACTCCTTCTGGGCTGCCAGCAAAGCTTCTTGTTGCTTCTTCTCATTGGCCTCTAACTATTCAATCCTGGCCTAAGTTTTCTAGTCCTCTTGTTCCGGGCTTCAGTGATCCTGACCCACCTAGCCTGGCTTTCCTGCAGATAGAGCTCAGTCCTAGCCTGCTGGTACTTGGCTTCTTTATAGGCATTCTTCAATATTTTCTCCCCAGCCTCGCTTTCTTGATGTAATCCTCTGTTTTCTCAATCTTAGCCAGATGCTCCACCTTAAGCTTCTCCAACCTCTCAATGTCCAGACGACCATCACTCCTTTCCCAAAGGGTTTTCTTCAAAGCTTGAGACAAATTCTCATTCCTTTCCTTCAGCTTCTCAAATTCCTCCAGGCTGACAGTTGCTGCTGGAGGTTGTACTGTTGATGGTCCAGGTATGTCCTCAATGGTGAAAGGCATTCCAGTAACCTGAGCTCTAGTACGGGACCAATCATAGTACTAAGCTGAAGCAACATTATTGCATCTTCCAAGAATAGCCATCCCTTTTGTCTGGATGTTCTCCCAAGCCCAGGAGGCCTGTCTGACAATAGCTAAATTAGGCTTTATCTCACAATACAGGTTCTCAGCTAAGTTTTGCACTCTAGGAGGGTGAATCAAAGCATAGCCCAGTTGCCTTTTAAATAGCAGAGGATTGTAGTTGATACAACCCTTTACTCCTATCAAAGGTACATTTGTGTATTGCCCACAACTGGTGATTATGTCTTTGCCTTTGGTGCTCTGGGTGCACCATCTGATGTCATCTGAAGACAAAGCAATAAGTCTCTTAGCCCAATTCTTCTGTTGATAAGGATTCAAGAAGGCATCTGTCTTAGGTAGGTGCTTGAGCAGCCAGGTGTGAAACAAAGGAGCACAACATCTCACTAACTTCCCCCTTTGTTTCTCATTCCTCTGATGAATGGAGTAATAGAAATCTCCCAGTAATGTGGGTACTGGGTTCCTCAAAAGAAACAGATGAATGGCATTCTTGCTGATAAACTTGGGCTCATCTGCAAACAGTATAACCCCATATATGCTGAGGGCTAACAATGCACAAACTGCCTTCCATTCTCCCAAAGAGGCCTTCAGGATGGCCTGAGAAATCAAGAAGTCCAAGTGTAAACCAGGGATCCCAGCCTTTGTTGTCATGTTCTGCTCAATCAAAGTAGGCTCCAGGTATAGTGCTTTTGCCACTTCTCCATTACTGGGAGAAGTCATCTCTGGGTTGAAGGGGATCCCACCCCTGACAGGTAATCCAATCAATGATGAGAATTCCTCCAACAGAGGTCCTAGCTAGAAGTCTGAAAATGTGAAACATCTCAAAGGAGGGTCATAAAACTGTAGGCAGGTGTGGATCATACTCCTCTGAGAAGGGTCCAGGTCCATAACCATATCAAGGATACCTCCATAAAGCTCTCTGAATAATGGGATATGGTCAGGGGTGATAAGTGACTGGACCTGTCTGATGCCAGTCAGCACAGGCTCAAAGAAATGGTATGAAATGTTGCTCTTCCTGGGAGTAGCAATAAATGCTGAAAAGGATAGGTGCTGATGAAGATCAATACTGATACTAGAGATGAGCCACTGATAGGATGATGCTGGTGATGATGAGAATAGCTGAAGCAGATAACTGATGAAGCAAGGGTCTATGCAGAAGAAAGGGTCAAAACCAAGCCTGATATAATGTGGATACCCTGAAAAACAAATAAACAAATGTCAAATGATGCAAATGATGATGTATGCAAATGATATGCAAGGGTTTGTGATCAAGCTGGATTTGATTATCTGTCTTGATATATAAGGCCCATGCATGTTCAAGAAGTCCAAATGGAGGTTCAGAAATCCAGTAACCAAGGTGGGGGACTCAAATAAAGAGTCACATGTCCAGGGTTAAATCACAAGAACTGTCCAAAGTGAAGCATTCTTAAACAAAACAAGTATCCAGGTATGATGTGGCTAGTGGTACCTGCAAACCTGTAAACAGCCCAACCCCCTCACAGGTGGTGTTCTAGAACAAGGATCCTCAGACTTGGATCAATTATGAGAAGTGTAAACACTTCTAACCCGGAGGTACAGTGTTTACAATAACCATAAAAGATCCTCCTCTAATTCACCTCAGTTTCTGAAGGTCATAATAAAGGTCATCTAGACTTAGCAGGCTTCCCAGATATCCCTAGCACTACAGGAAATCTGTAGCACAGAGTTCTCAAGAAGAAACCCACATCTGAACTGTGTTTCACATTCCCGCACCAGACCGAAATGGAATGGGAAAGAACATGAACCACTATAGCCTAGGTGTCACTCAGGCCCCAGGTATAGGACCTCAAACTCTCAGTGAAACCCCACCCCTGAAACAGAAGAACAGATCCAGCAATGATAATGACAGTATGAAATATGTAAAACTGTAAAGGAAAGCAATAAATAAAGCTATACATAAAGCAATAAATAAAGCAACTATATAAACGCAATTAGCACATAACACCCCAGTAAACACAAATCAAACAAGCGCTAGGAGGAACCCACAAAAAGAACCAGAAGCCCTGGTTACAGTATAAGGTTCCCCAGCAGAGTCGTCAAGCTGTCGCTCCCACCAAAATGACACCCAGGCCAGAAGGGGTACAGAAGAGAAATGAATAGAGTCGCCAGCTTGGCATTTATATCCCGAAGGAAAGGTAATGCTGCATAGACCTAGAAAAGATATGGATAACACGGTTGCGAACCAGAGAAACTGAGAAAGGGGGTTGGTTACAACCTGGGAAGGTATTAGCACCCAGATTGTCCGTCGTACCCGACGGGATCGACGCTTAAAAGCTTTGTGTTTAAAGGGGTAGTGTTAGTGCTATTTTGTGTGCAGAGCTGGAAAATAATGCAAGTGTCAGTGCAAAAGAAGTGTGAAGTGAAATATGAGAGTGTCAGTGTAAAGAAAGAATGAAATGCTCAAGTCAATGAGACTTAAAGAATAATGCTGAGAGAGGGGGGATATACAGAAACTTTTGTTCGATAACCGTTAAGTTATGCCTACGTATCCTCTCGTGTAATGAGGAAGTCAAAACACCGTAGTTCGACTCAAAGAGACTGAAAGATGAATTGACTTGTGAACTGCCTACTTGTCTATGCTCAAGTGTATGACCTGTCTGGCTCAGGTGCAAACTGTCTTGCATTAGACGGAAGAAGCGAGTTCTCGTTTGTGAGTGAAGATGATGAGAAAAGAATCCCGGAGGAGACGATTATTGTTTGTTTTGGTGATTTCAAGCTTTTATTTCTTTTTGGTGTTTGTCATAAGTTAATGAGCTTAAGTCTAAACCAATGGGTTAGTAAACTCATCACATCTTCCCTCTGATTAGGGGTAATGAGAATGCCTTAAGTATGAAGTAAACACCTCACACTTAATCACCATGATGTAGGAATAAGATCATTAACCTACTTGCATTTATTTAGATGTTTTTGGTGTTTTTGTTTAGTGTTAAGTAATGAGTTTAAGCCATAATCAAGGATTTAATGGACTCATTACACCATCCTAATAGAAGGATAATAGATGAGAATATTTAAGCTGAGGAAGGCTCCTCAACTTAATCCATGATTAGGGATTAACCTCATGACAAAACAAAGCCTTTATTTAAAGTGGATTTTAGTTAATGGTAAGATTAAGAAATGAGTTTTATTGTTTGTAAGACAACTTGAGGGGGACTTGTCCATTAACACTAGGGTTAGTCCTTCTTAACCAATTAAGGAAGAATTAGAACCCTAATGCAAGGCCCAAGTTACAAGCTTAATGTCTTGATGATTATTTGTTAGAACAAATATGGTTCTGAACCTCTAGTGTTTTGATGATAACAAACCTTTTTATAATAGAAGCTCTATTGAATATCTTTATTCTTGCGTAGAAGATCAATTCATTCAAGTAAACCGTACGCGCATAGAAGATTCATTTAGTCTAATACAGAAGATACTCTCAAGGAGAATCCAGCATTAAATAACATATTTATTGGCTGCGCATCTCATATTTATTATCTCTGATCTCCGCTTAGAAGATGCTGGTATCCATATTAAAGACATTAATTAAAGGATATTTTAATTAATGAACAAAGACAAGTATCTCTGCTTATGGAAGGAATTTATGGTATTAAATTCTATCCTAATTTATTTCAAGATGTCTCCAACGGCTACATTCTTCATGGACTATATAAAGGACTTCATTTGAAGAATTCAGTGACACACTTCAACTCTTTCACGCAAATCAATTGAATCATCTTGTGCTTATTATTGTAACTTTCACTTAGTGATCATTGCTTATCTAGAAGCATTCTAAGTTACTCATTATTATATTTGTAATAGTTATTTTATTCCTTGAGTGACTAAGTTTAGTCAGAAGACTCAAGAGGACATTGACTATAGGTCTTTGTGTGTATTCCTATTGAATAGTGGATTAAGACCTCAGTAGAGGCAAAATCACCTTGGCGGGTGGACTGGATGTAGTTTGAGTTCAAACGAACCAGGATAAATTAAACGTGTCATTAGAAGTTAATTTTAATTGTTAAAGAAAACCCAATTCCAACCCCCCCTTCCTTGTGTTTTGCGCACCTTCAATTGGCATCAGAGCGCTAGGTTCTGAGTATTACACTTAACCGTGTCAGTAAAAGATCCAGAAGTTAAAACACATGGCAGAAACTGGAATTAACAATAATGACTATCAGAATGACAAGATCAATGCTAAACCTCCAATATTCAATGGTGACAATTTTGACTACTGGAAGGATGTTCTGGAGAGTTTCTTTCTAGCTCTAGATGGAGATCTCTGGGACATGGTGACAGATGGATACATTCATCCTGTTGGAGCAGATGGTCAGAAGATTGAAAGAAAAAATATGACAGCTCAACAGAAGAAGGAATTCAAAAATCATCACAAAGCTAGGACCATACTTCTAAGTGCCATCTCATACACAGAATATGAGAAGATCACAAACAGAGATTCAGCTAAACACATGTTTGATTCTCTGAGGATGACACATGAAGGCAACTCTCAAGTCAAGGAGACTAAAGCTCTAGCTCTCATCCAGAAGTATGAAGCTTTCAAGATGGAAGAAGATGAGACCATTGAAAAAATGTTCTCAAGGTTCCAAATCCTGGTAGCTGGACTAAAAGTTCTGGACAAAGGTTACTCAACAGCAGATCATGTGAAGGAAATCATCAGAAGTTTACCTAAAGCTTGGAGGCCCATGGTCACTGCTTTAAAGTTATTAAAAAATCTAAATGAAATTTCCTTAGAAGAACTGATAAGCTCCTTGAGAAGTCATGAGATTGAGTTAGAAGAAGATGAGCCCCAGAAGAAAGGTAAGTCTGTAGCTCTTAAATCTAACAAACATGTTTCTAAAGCTTTACAGGCAGAAGAAGAAGAAAGCTCTGGATGCTCATCAGAAGAAGATGAATTATCTCTCCTATCCAGAAGAGTTCAACAACTCTGGAAGCATCGTCAGAAGAAGTTCAGAAATACCAGAAGAACAAACAATTATTCTGAATCAACATCTGGTCATAAGAAACTCAGAAGCAAAGAAGTTGTGTGCTACGAATGCAAAGAACCAGGACACTATAAAAGTGAATGTCCCAAACTTCAGAAAGAGAAACCCAGAAACAAATTCAGCAGAGAAAAGAAAAAGAGTCTCATGGCAACATGGGATGATTCTGAATCATCTGAAGCAGAGTCAGATTCTGAAGATGAACAAGCTAATATTGCATTAATGGCAAAGATACCAGAAGATGACCACTCATCAGAATCAGAGTTAGAATCAGATTCAGAAGAGGTATTTTCTAAATTTTCCAGATCTCAATTAGAAGATAGCCTCTCAGAAATTCTTGAAAAATATCAGAAGCTTCAATTCAAATACAAAGACATTAAACAAAGTCTAGTATCTGAACTAGAAGAAGTTAGAAAACTAAAAACAGAAAACTCTGAGCTGAAAGAAAATCTATTTGAATGTAAAAACTCTTTTGAGAAACTTAAAGCTCAGAAGAAATCTGAATTAGAAGATCTAATCAATTCTGATAGTATCATAAAACAATATGATCATAGTTTTCAACAATTTCTTACTAAAAGTTTAGATAGAAGTAAGATTGCTTCTATGATCTATGGTGTTAGCAGAAATGAGAGAAGAGGCATAGGCTATGTGAAAAATAAAGAAACTCTGAAGCTAAAAAATATTGATGACATTGCCATAAATACTAATACTCCTCTAAGTTCTCATTTCACCTAGTGAGTCATCTTGTTCTACAAGTTCTGATTTAAAACCTAAAATGAATCAGAAGTTTGTAAAAACTAACAAACAAGGACCCAGAAGAATATGGGTACCCAAGGATAAAATTGTGTATGTTGCAGATGTCTTTAACAGCAAAACTGAAACACCAATCATGGTACCTGGACTCTGGATGCTCACGCCACATGACGGGAAGAAAGCATATGTTCCAAAGTCTTGAATTAAAAGATGGAGGCCACGTAGGTTTTGGAGGCAATCAAAAAGGAAGAATAATTGGCTCTGGAACTGTTGGTAACAGAATTCTTCCCTCTATCTCTAATGTTCTACTTGTAGAAGGATTAATGCATAACTTATTATCCATAAGTCAATTAAGTGATAATGGCTATGACATAATATTTAATCAAAAGTTCTGTAAAGCTGTTAGTCAGAAAGATGGAACAATCCTCTTTAGTGGAAAGAGAAAGAACAACATTTATAAAATAAAGCTTTCGGAGTTAAAAATTCAAAATGTAAAATGTCTAATGTCTGTGGAAACTGAGCAATGGGTCTGGCACAGAAGATTGGGACATGTTAATATGAGAAGAATATCTCAACTTAACAAACTCAATCTAGTCAGAGGACTTCCAAATTTGAAGTTCAACTCAGAAGCTCTGTGTGAAGCATGTCAGAAAGGCAAATTTTCAAAAACTGGTTTTAAAGCTAAAAATGTTGTATCTTCCTCTAGACCATTAGAACTTCTGCACATTGACTTGTTTGGACCAGTGAAAACTGCTTCTGTCAGTGGCAAGAAGTATGGATTGGTGATCGTAGATGACTTCAGCAGATGGACATGGGTAAAGTTTCTTAGACACAAGGATAAGTCAATTGCTGTATTTTCTAACTTCTGCAAACATGTTCAAAATGAAAAAGAATCTAAAATCATTAAAGTCAGAAGTGATCATGGTGGAGAATTTGAAAATAAACAATTAGAATCATTTTTCAATGAAAATGGCATCTCTCATGATTTTTCTTGTCCTAGAACTCCACAACAAAATGGGGTTGTAGAACGTAAAAATAGAACTTTACAAGAGATGGCCAGAACCATGATAAATGAGACTAATATGGCTAAACATTTTTGGGCAGAAGCAGTAAATACAACATGCTATATTCAGAATAGAATCTCTATAAGACCTATTCTTGAAAAGACTCCTTATGAATTGTGGAAGAACAGAAAGCCCAACATTTCTTATTTTCATCCTTTTGGATGTATTTGTTTTATCTTAAATACTCTTGATACTCTGAATAAATTTGATTCTAAGGCACAGAAGTGTTACATGTTAGGATACTCTAAACGTTCTAAGGGATACAAAGTATACAATACAGAAACACGCATTGTGATTGAATCTATTCATGTCAGATTTGATGATAAGCCTGGTTCTGAAAAAACAAAGCAGAATGAATTTTCTGCAGATATAGAAGTAGAAATCTCTACAAACAGAACCTCTAAAGATCAATCACATGAAGATCAACGTAATACAATTTCTCCAACAACACCTGAAGAACCCATTCAGAAGAAACTATCCAGAAGCATTATTAATCACCCAGAAGATAAAATCTTGGGAAAGAAAGATGAACCAATCAGAACAAGATCTTCATTCAAAAACTCTGAAGAAACTTTAATGGGACTTGTTTCTCTGATTGAACCAACTTCTGTAGAAGAAGCTCTCTCAGAAAATGATTGGATTCTGGCTATGCAAGAAGAACTAAATCAATTCACCAGAAATGATGTGTGGGATCTAGTTACTAGGCCCAGAGGATTCAACATCATTGGCACCAAGTGGGTATTCAGAAACAAGCTAAATGAGAAAGGAGAAGTTGTCAGAAACAAAGCAAGACTGGTTGCACAAGGTTACAGTCAACAAGAAGGAATTGACTATACAGAAACCTATGCACCAATCGCCAGGTTAGAATCTATCAGACTTCTAATATCATTTGCTGTAAATCATAATATTATTCTATATCAAATGGATGTCAAAAGTGCATTTTTAAATGGTTATATTGATGAAGAAGTGTATGTACACCAACCCCCTGGATTTGAAAATACAAAATTTCCAGAACATGTTTTCAAACTTAAAAAATCATTATATGGTTTAAAACAAGCTCCCAGAGCTTGGTATGAAAGACTAAGTAATTTTCTTCTGGAAAATAAGTTCATCAGAGGGAAAGTGGATACAACTCTTTTCAGTAAAAACATTAAAAATGATCTTCTGATATGTCAAATTTATGTAGATGATATAATTTTTGGTTCTACTAAAAGTGCCTTGGTAAAGGAATTTGCTAAGTCTATGCAGGCAGAATTTGAAATGAGCATGATGGGAGAACTAAAGTTCTTTCTGGGAATTCAAATAAATCAAACATCAGAAGGAACATATATCCATCAAAGAAAATATGTAAAAGAACTTCTGAAGAAATTTGATTTATCAGAAAGCACTATATCTAAAACTCATATGCATCCTACTTGTATTTTGGAGAAAGAAGAGGTAAGTAAGAAAGTAGATCAGAAGCTCTACAGAGGTATGATTGGATCTCTTCTATATCTAACTGCTTCTAGACCAGATATTCTATACAGTGTATGTTTATGTGCCAGATTCCAATCAGATCCTAGAGAAACTCACTTAACAGCAGTTAAGAGAATCTTTAGATATCTGAAAGGTACTACTAATCTTGGTATGTAATACAGAAGAACAGAAGAGTATAAACTTGTAGGATATTGTGACGTTGATTTTGCTGGAGATAGAACAGAACAAAAAAGTACCTCTGGAAGTTGTCAATTTCTAGGAGACAATCTAATTTCTTGGTCTAGCAAAAGACAGCCAACCATAGCATTATCAACTGCAGAAGCTGAATACATTGCAGCAGCTGGATGCAGTACTCAGATGCTCTGGATGAAAAATCAGCTTGAGGACTTCAATATCTATGAGAGTAACATTCCCATCCTCTGTGACAATACTTCTGCTATTTGTCTCTCTAAAAATCCAATTTTACATTCTAGAGCTAAACACATAGAAGTTAAACATCACTTCATTAGGGATTATACTCAGAAGGGAATTTTAATGTTAAAATTTATAGACACAAATCACCAATGGGCTGATATTTTTACAAAACCCCTTCCTGAAGATAGATTTAATTTCATACTAACTAACCTTAGCATGAAATTATGTCCAGAATGAAAATGCTTTACTTATATGTTTTTTATCACTTAGAAGTTCTGATATTTATCCTCTATATGGTTATCTCAGAAGATGCTATGCTCTAACCGTTTCATTCTTAGAACTTCTGTTCAAAAGATTAACATGCAAATCTTCAGATTAACAAGTGTCAACAAGGCTCTAAGGATTTCATCAGAATTAAAAACAAGTGTCCATATTCTAAAAAGGTGACAGAACATGCGTTGGTAACTGTTCTCTACAGAAGGACAACTGTTGATATTCTGGAATTTGATACGGCTAGACTTGACACTAAAAAGGCAAGAAAATCTCTTGGGTAACTGTTCCAGAATCATTTACGCCTTACCCTATGTCAGCGCATTTAATGCTTTTAATCATTATGTTTTTAAACTTAATTTTTCCCACTAATTTCTCAACTAATTAAATGCTTTATTTTTCTCTTTAACCTTTTACCCGTATTGCATACTCTCTAAATTTTTTACCTTCACTCTTGCGTTTTCTCTAAAAAAAATTTCAAAAACCCTAAACCCTAATATCTCATCTTAGTAACTAATGGCTTCATCTTCTCATCAACGCAAAGATTTTTCTGATGCATACTATGTTGAGCCCACAAAGACTCTCTCAACTCCTACTGACAAATTGGAAGTCCTGTGTGAGTTATTTGTGGATTTTGCAAGTTTAAAAGAAAATGGCTTTGATCTCCTCCCGTATGTTGAAGCTCAGGGCTGGGAAAAGTATTTTGACAGATTAATGGGACCAGTATTCCCTAAACTGGTTAAAGAATTCTAGGTTTATGCATCATCAAATGACGCACAGGTTACTTCTTATGTGCTTGGTAAAAAGGTGGTTATCTCTGAAGACCATCTTGCTAAACTTCTTGAAGCTGATGGTAATGGTATCAAATGCAGTGACATGGACAAAGCGTCTGATACTGCTGTGATTGCAAAAGAAATTTTTACCTCTGGAAAACCCTCTAACAAAATCAAAGACTTGAAGCCCCTCTCCGTATTTGGGCGAAAATCATTCTTGGGACAATATGTCACAGGAAACCTACCAACTCTCCAGATTACATTAACCTGGACCAACAATTTCTTCTCTACTTCATTGCCAAGAAGAAGAAGATCAACCTTGCCCACATTCTCTTCCAGAACCTTAGAGTCAGTGTGAAGGAAACCAGAGATGGTGAAAAGACCAAAAGGGATTGGATTCCTTTTGGACGTATTATTTATGATATACTCTGCCAAAATAAGCTGGTAGACTTCCTAGCAGAGTTGCAGCAAACTGAACTTCTAGAAACAGATGTTGGCAAACCTCTGAATGCTAAGAACCTGAAAAAGATGAAGTTCATTACATCTATTCAGCAAGAACCTGTTCTTCATTCTAGAGAAGTAATCAGCACCAGAAGGATCCCATTGGAAGACTTCCCTCTCTTTTCCTCTGATACACCTGCAGATGTTGTAGTCAACTACCTGGATATCTGCAAGCAACAAGGTATGGAACCCCAGTTCAAGCCTATTGAACTCAAATAGAAAGCTCCAGACGTTGCTTCTGTGAGACTCAAGAAGAGAAAAACTGCTGAAGGACCTTCTCAGAAGATGCCAAAATCATCTAGAACATCAGGTAAATCTTCTTCCTCTAACTCTGAATTTATTTATGTTTTAGAAGCAGTAAATGTAGAAGTGTCTGAATTACCTTCTAGCACCTTACCTTCTAGCCAACAATCCTCTGTTGATATTCCCTCTGAACAAATCCCTTCCTCTGAACCACCTCAAACTGTTAATCCCATTCAAACAGAAATCCATGCAACTGCTGCAGTAGCATCCATCCTCTCATCTCTATATCCACCAGAAGCTGAAACCCATCAACAACAAACTATTTTTGATTTTGACATACCCATTGATAATACCCCACTATCTGATATTGATCGCTCTCCAACATCCTAAACACAAACTGCTTTGCAAAATGCTCTAGATCTTGACCTTGAACATTTTCAAGACGCAGAAGCTGTCCCACCTCCATCTCCTGAACATGCACCTAGACTATCTCCTATAAGAGAAAGCTCACTATCCTCTCATATGTCTACACCACCAAACTCACCTACATTCATAAACATTCCTGACACTCCAGAAGAAACTGAAATTGAAAATCCCCTCAGAACAACTGTTGATTTTGCAGCCCTACAAAAACTGTCCTCCGTATCACACAAAACAGCCATACCAATACATAAACCAAAACCATCCAGAACAGACGTATCTACTTTACTTCTTGCTTTTGAAACAGTCTTAAAATTAAAGTTAGAGGATCTGAAGTCTGCTTGCTCAGAGCTTACAGATCCAACTGCTTCTGACTTTCTATGGGCTGACCTCAGAAAGTGGTTTAATGCTGAGACCAAAAGACTTAAGGACATCTGCTATGATGTTGCTCACCAAAACTTCTGTGAGTACCTTCAAGCAGTTGTTACTAACGTTGAACAGGCTAAACCTCTTCTGCTGGACAACAAGCCCTGGACAGAGTCAGAACCTCTGGATGAAGTTTCAGCACTTCAAATGGTCTTGGTATCTTCTGAAGAAGAACATGATGATGAACCTGATACTCAAGCTGCCCCAGAAGTTGAAGAACCTCTGGCTACAAATTTTGTTCTGCAAACTCTACAAGAGCTGAAGAAGGAGAATCAGCTGGTGAAAGAACGTCTGGATAAGCAAGATGAAACCACTGCTGAAATGAAGACATTGCTTGGCAAGCAAGTGGAATCATCATCAGAAATCAAATCTTTGTTGGAGTCCTTAGTTGCTAAGATGAACTCCTAAATTTTTTTTATCTTCTATCCTAGCTGTTTCCCTGTTTTATCTTCTGCTTCTGCATAACTCTAAACTTCTACTGATTTTTGTTTTAATTATAATTTTCATATTTTGGTTATTCTCTATCCTTTTCATGTGCTTTGATTCTTTTTGATTATGACAAAAAGGGGGAGAAACGTAAATGATTCTGATCCATAGCAGTTTACCACAATCTGCCTCTTACATATAATTCTAATAAAAATATTTGAGTTGTTATCATAGAAAAGAAACAGGTCAAGTAATCAACTCAGGGGGAGCTAAGAATCATGGAACATCTGAAGAATTTTTCTTCTAATCAAAGGGAGTTCACTTAATTCTATTAAACTCTATTCTCCTTAATTAAATGTTTTGTCATCATCAAAAAGGGGGAGATTGTTAGAACAAATATGGTTCTGAACCTCTAGTGTTTTGATGATAACAAACCTTTTTATAATAGAAGCTCTAATGAATATCTTTATTCTTGCGTAGAAGATCAATTCATTCAAGTAAACCGTACGCGCATAGAAGATTCATTTAGTCTAATACAGAAGATACTCTCAAGGAGAATCCAGCATTAAATAACATATTTATTGGCTGCGCATCTCATATTTATTATCTCTGATCTCCGCTTAGAAGATGCTGGTATCCATATTAAAGACATTAATTAAAGGATATTTTAATTAATGAACAAAGACAAGTATCTCTGCTTATGGAAGGAATTTATGGTATTAAATTCTATCCTAATTTATTTCAAGATGTCTCCAACGGCTACATTCTTCATGGACTATATAAAGGACTTCATTTGAAGAATTCAGTGACACACTTCAACTCTTTCACGCAAATCAATTAAATCATCTTGTGCTTATTATTGTAACTTTCACTTAGTGATCATTGCTTATCTAGAAGCATTCTAAGTTACTCATTATTATATTTGTAATAGTTATTTTATTCCTTGAGTGACTAAGTTTAGTCAGAAGACTCAAGAGGACATTGACTATAGGTCTTTGTGTGTATTCCTATTGAATAGTGGATTAAGACCTCAGTAGAGGCAAAATCACCTTGGCGGGTGGACTGGATGTAGTTTGAGTTCAAACGAACCAGGATAAATTAAACGTGTCATTAGAAGTTAATTTTAATTGATAAAGAAAACCCAATTCCAACCCCCCTTCCTTGTGTTTTGCGCACCTTCATTATTAAGTGATTTGATTAAAGGATTTAAACACATTAAGGGTTTAACACTTAGGATTAAAGTTATACACTCCATCCTAATAGAAGGATGCCGGCATAAGCTTAATCACAAAGCCTTAAAGCCTTTAGGGTTTAGTCCCTGATTGTGAGATGAGGAGAGAAGACTCAAAGATGACACAAAGGTAAAAACTAGATGGGGGACTAATCAAACCCTAATTATGATCATGCTTGGTTGTTCCTAGGGTTTATGAGGCTTAAGAGAGAAAGAACCTTCAAAGAGCCACCCAGGAAAGAAGCAGATGAAATGAGCAAGAAGCAAAACAACTTGCTTCACTTAAGAAGACAAGTTGCTTGAAGAAAGAAGATAGGAAGAGAACATGAATGAGCAAGCTCACTCTAATATAAAGATAAAATGCAGCAATGATGTAAGAGAGGAATGAGAAGAGATTATGAGAAGTGAAGGCAAATTCACTTCTCAAAACAACTTACCACCTGAAAGGTTAGCAAAAGAAATGAAATGCAATGCAAATGAGATGAAATGTCATGATGCAATCCAAAGTCAGAAGCATAAACATGGTGTTAATGATGCTAAGAGATGATGCAAACACATGACAAGAGGTGGGAATGATCATACAAGCATAAGGATGCAAATGAGGCATGCTTTGAACCATAAAGATCCATGAATGTTTATGAGATGAAATGTACACATAACATGGCAAAGGAATGATGCAATGATCAAACATGATTCTAATATGTCCTAAGATGTATTATGAATCATGTGGATGCACAAAATGTCAAGGCAAGTCATTGAATGCAAGCAAAATGGGAGATGGATGCAAGAGAAGGCACAAATTAGGGTTTACATGCAACATTCAACACAAAATTCCAAAATCAGAAGCATAAGGCATGATAAAAAATTGAAAAGGCAATCAAAGATACCCTAAACCTATACAAGCTCAATGCCCAAAGGAGGGGACCTAACTCTTAACCTAGTGAAAGTTATGATTTTCTCAAGTCAATTAGTGTTTTAAGGTGCCTCATCATGAAAAATGCAAAACAAATTGAAAATGGAAGATCAAATCAAACCAATTTTATCCTATAAAGTACATGCCATGAAGAATGCAATGCAAGAAGAACCATCATCAAACTCTCAATGGTTAGGCAGAATGGATTTTTCAAAGTTTGCACAAAAATATTGCCTTAAAATGAATTTAATTCCAAAGAAAATGATCAAAATGCGTCAAGAACCAAAAAGAAATTTGTTTTGAGAGTTGGACAATGTTTCTAAATGTTTTTAAATGCAATGTGAATTTTTTTGGTGATTTTTAAATACTTAAATGCATTTTTAATTAATTAATTTTCATTAACCAATTAAAAATAACCATTTAAATGATTTAAAAATAATTTCTAATGCAAAAAATAAAAATAAAAATATTTTTGGGTTCTGAAAATTAATAAAAGATTTAATAAAAATTTTCAGAATTTTTAAATGTTTTTTACTATTTTAAATAATTCGTGCAAAATAAATCAAATAAAATGAAATAAAAAATGAAAATATGAGAAGTATGCACATCCACTGGCTGAGATTCAAAGGGAAAAGGAGGAAATTGACCCGCGCGCATCTGGACGGCCCACATTTGAACTGGCTGGATTAAATTAAATCTGATTAATTAATCTAATTAATTAGGATTTGGGTTTAATGAAATGATCCAGGCCATTCAAACACGCGGGAGTCAAACCTAGTCAACTAGATCCATGGTCCAGATTCAAACTTTGCCCTAAACGTGATTAATTCCCTAATGACATTCAGGTGCCCGGAAATGGCCTCCGGTCATCTTCTCCGGCCACACCCCTCCCTGAAAATTGCTAACTTCTTCCCTAGGCCACTAAAACTTAATCTCTCTGCCCAGAATCCAACCTCATACATCATACAACAAGAATCATCAATCAAAACACATTTATTTTTCGTATCAAAGCTGAATCGAATCAAAATGTTTTTAGGTCAAAAAATTTCAGAAGCTTCATACATACTCAATACTTAACCATTTGCAAAACTAAACATATCAGCATGATCAGCACATCACATAGATTCATTTAGGAACTTAAAAACAAGTTTCTGGAAAAACAGTTCTTGAGCTCACCTAAAATGGAGCTTTCAATCCAGGAGCTTTTTGCCTGCTTCTTTGCTTCAAAATGGCTCCAATGATCCTCTTGATGAAGCTTTGAAGCTTGGTTGGAGTTTAAAGTGGCTGGTTTAAGAGTTTGATGAAGTTCTCTTCAAGGGAAGTAAGAAATCGTGTTTCTGTTTGAGGTGGTTTCAGGGACAAATGAGGGTTGGGAAATGATCAGAGGAACATGTTGAGTGATTCTATGAAGTTTGTTTTGATGTTTGTGTCTTGTGTACTGAGTTTCGAAACAAAATGCATAAGAGGTGAGTTTTTGGAACTATGGCTTGTGGGATGTTTCAGGTTGTGTTGGGTGTTGCTTTGAGTTGCTTTTTGTCCACTTATCACATTGTGATAGGTCTGTGGAGTTGGTGTGGCCTATGCTGATTGGTATGGGCCATTTTGCATAAAGTCAATGTTAGGTGTACTTGAGGTATGGGCAAGTGGGAGGCTGTGATAGGGGCATGGCTTGGCTCAGCTGAGATCAGGGAGAACCATGGAAATGGATTAGAGACAATGCAGCAAATGGATTAGGGTTTGTGTGAGGTTTTGCAACTTTTGCAAAGTTTGGCCCTTTTGTGATTACTTGAAGCATAAGTCATTAAAATGGGAGGTTCTTTGGTGCAATCTGACTTTTAGGTCATGATACATGTTTGTGCAAAGGTTAGAAGTCCATTTGAAGTCACATTTTGCCTTGGCAAGAGGTTTTGCAACTTTGCCTCTTTGGTGTAAAACTTGAAATTATGTGATTTTATCCAACTTTGCAAGGCCATAACTTTTGATACAAAATGAATTAGAATGAGTTCTTGTACTTTTTTAAAAGGGAATGATCCATTCTACAACTTTCATGACCAAAGTTTTCTCATTTGAAGCATTTTTGAATCAATTTGAGGAGGTTGAAAAACTTTCCCAAAATGGCAAGTTTACATTACAAGTCACTTTCCCAAAAAGGCAATTTTGCAAATGGCTTGAAATTCTTCAACTTTGTGAACTTCTAACATCTTCCATGATCAAATAAAGATCATACATATTCAAAATGATGAAGAACACCCCTTGGTTAGGTCATTGGGGGCCTCAGATGCCCTGATTTTGCACTGACTTGCTCAAGAAGTCAACTCTTGATTAGATGCCTTCCCCATGGAATTTCTTCATGAATATTGATATGCATGATCCCTTTACCATATAGAGACCAATAGAAACAAGAATGACCAAAAAATTTGGAGTTATGGCCTCTGAAACCAAAACCCTAATTCTAGGTCATCTGTGCAGTTAAACCTGGCTCTGCTTCCATGCCTTTCTCAGTTCTTGTGATTCTTTGACTTTCTTGACTTTGAGAGGATATAATATGATGCTAGAACATACATGGACCCCTTTGAAGTGATTGATGACCTTTGGAGTGGCTCAAGTGGCTCAGGGATGGCTCAGATCACAAACCCTAGATGCAGATGACTTTGAAACAATGCAGTGAAGCAAATATGCAACATGAGATGCTATGATTGAACTTATGCATATGAAAAGATCACAAGCCATGGTGTGAATGGGTGAGGGCAAATTTGGGGTGTTTACAGACAGCTCAAGAAAAAATGGGTATCCCGGTGGATTGAAAACCCGAAAGGGCGATCCACACAAAATAAGGGAATAAGTGAACAACTGCATTCTGAATTCGTTTGTATCACTTACAACATGGTAAACTTCAAAAGGTTCAAACGTCAGTCAGAATCAGCCTTCTTCAGAAAGCAAGATGAGAAGAATGTCAACGTCATACGAGTCATAGTAAAGGGAAGCTCATTGAAGCGTCCTCAACATTGCCAGTGCCCTTTTGTTTCTCAATTTGTAACAATCTCCTCATTTCAAGGGATTTGTTTCTTTGACTGTATTTTCCAATTTAGGGCACACAAATTAATAAAATCAGATTTTCGGTTACACTCCGTCTCGTACGCTTTATTTGCAAAAATGTCTGATATCCTTGATATATTGATTGCATAAATACAGATGCACCTTTTCTAAATCACGTGCTTACAGGAAATATGTTTGCTCCCGAGAGTGTCTAAAATCCTATGATGAAATCCAGTAAGCGATACCTCGAGGTGCTTGTACGTTTCTTTGTCATAACATGATTGCAGGTTTTCAAAGCGCAACATGAGGCATGAAAGATTCTCCAGCAAGCTGCCAAATCATTATTTCCTCCTCACATCTTCCATACAACATCATAAGTGTTTTCTTCCCATCAGAGTTTCTAGGCATCACTTCTCTAGCACTTTCTCCAGAGCGGCATCAGAAGGGGCTCATTTCCCCAGCTAATTTTATCATCCTCAGCAGGATCCCCACAGAAATCTCTAGGAAGATCGTTCAGTGATCACTCCTTCCCATCCAAGTACTAGCCAGGGAACCGTCTCCCCACAGAGTTCCAGCCTCTATTCAGGAGAGCAATGTCTGAGAATCGCATAACAAAGTGACGAAAGCCCCCCACAGACCCCAGCTGGGTCCCTCATTACCAAGATAGGTCTATCAGTGACCTATTTCCGCAATCAAATCTACCAATGATCTCATCCCCAGCTGGGATATTCCTTTAAGCAAGATCAATCAGAGATCTCCACAGCAGCGGGAACCGAATCCCGAATCGGTATCTTTGCATAATCATAGCATTCGCATCATATTCACCCTCAGAGCGTAGCATTCCGTCTAAATACGGAGCATTACGGCAAAAATCAAACATATTGCATAGTCACAAGCCATGTTTTGAATCAAACACCTATATATACCAACGTTCCATCAACAATGTATATAAAAGCTCACAATCACAGCAGAGAGCCAAAGCATCCCCTTTGCACTCACAAAGACATGTTAATATATACTTTTTTTTGACACCCGCCCGTGTCATATCATTTCCCTGCAGATATAAACCGCAAACAGATATATATACACTCCTTGGACACTTGTCTGTGTCACCATTCCTCAGCATGGTAGCCAAAACACTTATTGTAAACCAAACACTTGTTTATAATACACTTCTTTCGACACCTGTCTGTGTCGTCTTATCCTCACAGATCACCAGATTACCTTTTTGCGCTTATAAGCTCATACCTTACCCACTTTCTCTTATGATACTCGTCTGTGTAATATTCTCCCCAGCACGTCGAACACTCGTCTGTGTCTCACTCATGCTTAATTTTTACTCATACAGATACTCGTCCGTATCTTGTATACATCATTTATCTCTCCTCAGATTCAACACTCGTCAGTGTTCTTTGTTAACCAGTTGATACTCTTCCGTATCATCATCTCTGAACATGCGTCAGCGTTTGTTTCTACCGATACTCGTCCATATCATAAGGATGCTCGTCCGCATCTTTAATCTGTACACAGCGTCAAACACTTATACCTTCCTTTCTTGAATGTAGACATTCGTCCGTGTCTACCATTCCCTAGCAAATCCCCATTAAAATGAAAATATCTCTTTTATCTGACATTCGTCCTATGTCATGATACCCTTCGGCAGCCGTACCCTGCCAGGTGATCGTCCTTCACCTTTGGATGACCGTCCCTCATCCCTTTTTCCAGCGGAGTTTCCATTATTGGAACCCTTTTAAATCCGAAATCCGTCTTATGTCATGGTATTTTAGCAGCCGCCCTCTGCTAGGTGATCGTCCTTCACCTCTTGATGACCGTCCTTCATCATTTCTATCTGATGGTTGTCCCCATCGTTGATTTTGTTATCTAACATTCGTCCTATGTCATGATAAACCCCGAGAGCAGCCGTACCCTGCTAGGTGATCGTCCTTCACCTCTTGATGATCGTCCTTCATCATGCTTATCCGATGGCCGTCCCCATCATCGACCTTTTCTATCCGGCATTCGTTCTATGTCGTGATACCTTCGGCAGCCGTACCCTGCCAGGTGATCGTCATTCACCTCTGATGACCGTCCCTCATCATTATTTCATTTATTCCTTGAACCTGATGTTCGTCTCCATCATTGACTTTACCTTTAATACCCAGAGAATCCTGTTTCTTTGTTTGATAGTCGTCCCCATCATAATCTCTTCATTTCCCCAGCATGTCGGCCGTCCCCGTCATTGCTCTATCCCCAACAGTCGTCCTCTACTCGATGGTCGTCCTCCATCGCCCGCAATTTATAATTATACTTTACTTCCTCTTACAATCTATATCCCTTTTCTTCTTCACCCCAGTGAGTGCAAATTTTGGACTATCTTTGGTATTCAACCACAAATTATCTTGTTGGTATGTTAAGACGTCGCTTACATCCTACACAGCTAACTCATGCTTGAATAGGGGCAGCTGTAAACATCCCAAATTTTCCCTCACTAAGTTCACACCATGGCTTGTGATATTTTCATTTTTCATTAGTTCAATCATATCATCTCATATTGCACTTTTTGTTTCACTGCATTGGTTCAAAGTCATCTGCATCTAGGGTTTGTGATCTGAGCAATCCATGAGCTATCTGAGCCACTCCAAAGGTCATCAATCATATCAAGAGGGTCCATGTATTTTCAATCATCATATTATATCCTCCCAAGATCAAGAAAGTCAGAATATCACAAGAACTGGCAAGGCATGGAAGTAGAGCCAGGTTTAACTGCACAGATGACCTAAAATTAGGGTTTTGGTTTCAGAGGCCATAACTCCAAATTTTTTGGTCATTCTTGTTTCTATTGGTCTCAATATGTTATAAGGATCATGCATACCAAGTTTGATGGAAAAATTCATTGTGGAAGTCATCTGATCACTGGGTAACTTCTTGAGCAAGTTAGAGCAAAATCAGGGCATCTGAGGCCCCCATCAATGGGCCCACCGTGGATTTTTCATCAAATTGAAGTTATATGGTCTTTATTTGATCATTTAAATGCTTGGAAGTTCACAAATTTGAAGAAAAGTGGGCTAAACCAAAAGTTGCCAAATATGGAAATGACTTGTAATGTAAACTTTCTATTTTGGGAATGTTTTTCAACCTCCTCTTTCTCAACCAAAAATGCTTCAAATGAAAAATTCTTGGTCATAAAAGTTGTAGATTGGATCATTCCCTTTTCAAAAAGTACAAGAACAAGGTCTAATTCATTTTGGAACTCAAGTTATGGCTTTCCAAAGTTGGCAAAAATCACATAATTTCAAGTTTTATACCAAAGAGGGATTTTTGCAAAACCTCCTGCCAAGCAAATTTGTGACTTCAAATTGTCTTCTAATCATCATACAAACTTTGTGCAATGCCTAAAAGTCAGAATTGGCCCAAGAATTTCCAAGTTTCATGGCTTGCACATGAAGAAATCAAGAAAGGGCCAAACTTTGCCAAAATTGCAAAACCCCCCATAAACTTCAATCCACTTGCTGATTTGCCTCAATCTCACTTCCATGGTTCTCCTTGATCACAGCTGCACCAGACATGCCCTTGTCCTTGGCCTGAACTTGCCTATAACTCAAAGGACACCTAACCTTGACTTTTTGCAAAACAAGCCATACCAATCAGCATAGCCCACACCAACCCCACAGGCCTATCACAGTTTGATACATGGACCAAATACAAGCCATTTCACACAACAAGCAAGCCTGAATCCTCCCACAAGTCAGCATTCACAAAAACTCCCTCTTATGCATTTTTCTTTAAAACTCACCACATAAGCTACAAACATCCAAACAAACTTCACAGAACAACTCACCATCAACCACTGATCATTTCCCACCCATCATTTTGCCCTAAAAACCACCATATCAAAAACAAGATTTTGGCCCCCTTTGAACTGAACTTCATCAAACTTCCAAAGGAGCTCACAAAAGCTTCAGCCAAGCATTCCATAAGAAAGAGGGAGTCAAGAGGAGGGGAAAAGCACCAAAGAAAGGTCTAGATAGTGCCATTTTCGAAAGCTCCATTTCAGGTAACTTCAAGAACAAATTTTCCAGAAGTTTGATTTTAGGTTATAGAATTGTTCCCCATGTTATGCTGGTCATGCTGATGCTTTTCTTTTTGAAAATGGTTGAGTTTTAAGGATTTTATCAATCTTTGAAACTTTTCCCGTGAAATGTATTTTGATTCGATTTGCATGATTCATGAAAAATAAATGATTTTTGTTGTGTGATTTGTGTTTAGTGATGTTCAAGGATTGATTCTGGAGAGTTTAGTGAGGTTTCATGGCGTATTGAGAGAGATTGAATGAGAGAGCCGCCGGAGAAGATGACCGGAACACTGTTCCGGTCATCTAAAAGTCATTAGGGTTCAGATTAGGGTTTAATTACGTGATTAGGGCAAGTTTGAATGTCATCCGTCAAGATGCGTGCGTGGTCTTTCCCTCCCTTTCCAGATTTAAACTTCAGCCCTTAGATCAACATACTTTTCTTTTTATTAATTTATATTCCATTTTCTTTGTTTTATTTTCTACGAATTTTTAAAAATAGAAAAAAGACTTCAAAAATTCTGAACCCAAAAATATTTTTATTTTTATTTTTTTCATTAAAAAATATTTTTAAATCATTTAAATGATTATTTTTAATTAGTTAATGGAAATTAATTAATTAAAAATACATTTAGGTATTTAAAAATCCCAAAAAAAATCAGAGGGTCTTTTCAAACATTTAGAAACATTTATAAACTCACAACACAAATTTCTTTTGGTTTTTATCACACTTTGACAATTTTCATTTGAATTAGGGTTCTTAAATTTGAATATTCTTAACCCTAACTTCAAAAATTCATAACTTTTAAACCAAAGTGAGTTTGTGAATGGTTCTTTTTGCATTGTGTTATGCATGGTTTCAAGCATCTAAAAACATTTTTGTTTCATTTTTATATTTCATTTTCAATTTGTTTGGCATTTTACCTTTAGGATCACCCTTAAAACCCTAGAAACTTAGAAAATTCATAAGTCCCTTAGGGTTTAGTTTCTGACCTTCCCCTTTGGGCAGTGAACTTGTATAGGTTTAGGGTCCATTTGAGTCCATTTTCAATTTTTTATCCCATGTATTGCTTCTGTTTTTGAATTGTGTATCTCATATGATCATATAACCCTAATTTGCATCTTCATTTGCATCCATCTTACATAAGCTTGCATACATGAACTTGCCATGATATTTTGTGCATCCACATGACACATAAGACATCTTAGGACATATTAGAATCATGTTTGATCATTGCATCATCCATTTTCCATGTTTTTGCTTTCATTTCATTTCATGTGCATTCATGAACTTCCATGCCTCTCATATCCTTCATTTGCATTCTCATCCTTTGTATGATCATCTCCATCTCATGAAATACATTTGTATCATCTCTTTGCATCATTAGCATCATGAATGTGCTTCTGGTTTTGGTTTGCATCCTTGCATTTCATTTCATTTCATTTCCTTTTGCTAACTTTTTCAGGTGGTAAGTGTTTGAGAAGTGAATTTGCCTTCACTTATCACAATCTCTTCTCATCTATCTTATGCATTGATTGCTGCATTTTACTTTTGTATTAGAGTGAGCTTGCTCATTCATGTTCCCTCCTCACTTTCTTTCTTCAAGCAACTTATCTTCTTAAGTGAAGTAAGTTGTCTTGCTTCTTTCTGCTTCCCTTTCCTTCATTCTACTTCTTCCTTGGTGGCCTTTCTCTTGAAGACTTCTTGCAAGCCTCATAAACCCTAGGAACCCCCAAGCATGATCACAATTAGGGTTTGATTAGTCCCCCCTTTAGTTTTACCTTTGAGTCATCTTTGTGTCTTCTCTTCTCATCTCTTAATCAAGGACTAAACCTTAAGGGTTTTAAGGCTTTGTGATTAGGGTTATGCCTGCATCCTTCTATTAGGATGGAGTGTATAATTTTAATCCTAAGTGTTAAAGCCTTAATGTGTTTAAATCCTTTAATCAATTCATCTAATAATCACTAAGACATCAAGCTTGTAACTTGGGCCTTGCATTAGGGTTCTAATTCTTCCTTAATTGGTTAAGAAAGACTAACCCTAGTGTTAATGGACAAGTCCCCCTCAAGTTGTCTTACAAATAATAAAATCCACTTCTTAATCTTACCATTAACTAAAATCCACTTTAATAAAGGCTTTGTTTTGTCATGAGGTTAATCCCTAATCATGGATTAAGTTGAGGAGCCTTCCTCAGCTTAAATGTTATCATCTATTATCCTTCTATTAGGATGGTGTAATGGATCCATTAAATATTTGATTATGGCTTAAATTCATTACTTAACACCAAACAAAAACTCCAAAAACATCTAAATAAATACAAGTAGGTTAATGATTTTAATCCTACATCATGGTGATTAAGTGTGAGGTGTTTACTTCATACTTAAGGTATTTCAAGTCTTTTAAAGAAGTGTTTTTTTTTGTTTTTGTTTGTGGTATTTATTAAGTGTTTTTTAGGTGTTTGTTTGATGATGAGAAAGAGAAAGAACCAAAGGATCTTAAAGGTAAAAAAAATCTAAGGGGGACTAACAAATCCTAAGAGTTATCATGCATGGATGTTCTAGGTTAGTATGGTTTGAATTCTATCCTAATGAAGAAAAGGAAGGAAGAAAAGAAGAAGCAGAAGAAGAAAAGAAGGTAGAAAGCAACTTATTTCTCTTGAAGAAGTTAAGTTGTTTCTAAGAGGGATGAAGAGAAGTTGAACAATTTATAGGCTAAGCTCATCACAAACACAACTAAGAAGCATAAAAGAAAAAGGAGAAAGAAGTTTGAGATGTGGAAATCTCTTCAACACCTACCATTGCCCCTGCAAAACAAAGGTTAGTGAACCACATAAGCATAAGGTGAAGATAAAAATATTCAAACAATACACATACCAAAGGTGGGTCACAAACCATACCACAATCACAAAGTCAGAACCTAAACCCAAGAGAAGACCTATAACATCTACCAAGAAAACCTAGTAGGATGGCATAAATGCCTTCCTCAAACTATGTTAGAAAGAGGGGGAAAAGAAGCACACAAAGTTAGTTAAGAAACAAGGCACCAAACAAATAGAAGTGATCATGAGAAAAATAACAAATTAGGTCTCCAAAGTCAACAACCAGAAGAAACAATGTACATAATGGCTCTAAAAAATTCATAATCAAACTCCACCAAATGGTCGCACAAAGTCGCTTAAGAACAATTAAGGAAAATGCACAAAATGACTTCCAAAACTATGGATAAACTACTTTTAAAAATATGACAAAAATATTTTTATGTTCTTTTCTGAGTCCTTATAATGATGCAAAAAGAATGGTGTCAAAATGTTACTTGAGGTGAAAGAAATAAATTATATAAGCTAAGGTGTTATTGTGCAAATTAAATGAAAAAGAAATTAAAAGAAAATTCGAAATAAAAATAAAAATTCAATGACATCAGAAAATAAAAGCATGGAAAAATTCTAAAATGAGTTAAGATACTAAAATAATTTTTGGTAAATTTTATAAAATGCTTTTGTATTTTTTATGAATTAAAATTGAAACTAAGTGAAAAAAGAAATAAAAACAAAGCAATAAGGAAAGGGGGTGCAACCATAGTAAAAAGGTAGTTAAAAAAGAGGATTGGGCTGAAGAGGGGGGTGCGAATAGACAAAAGACGCTGAGGCCCAAACGCATAAGAGCTGAGGGTGTATGGTGAGGATTCAGTCAACTTCGTTGACTGCAGATGGAGCGTTGGATTTGAAAACTTTTGCGGTAATCACACTTGGTGGCTAAAGGAGTGAGGGAGCATGATGATACAATGTATGAGCACACGTGGGATGAAAAGGAAATGTCCTACCAGACGAATACAAGTGTCACCTCCGGTGTGGAAAGAAATAAAAAACTACCATTAATTCTTATCCTTATCTCTTCATAATCTCTTATGAATTCTTTTAATAACCTCTTTGTTACTATTAACCTCAAGATATTTCTATAACAAAAAAATGAAATCAAAATATAACACACACAAACAAACAGAACACGCCCTTCTCTCTATGTGCTAAGTGTTTCCTCTTCTTCCTTCGAACCTAGCCGCCACCGGCGTTCATCCCGCCGGAGACCACCGATCAACCACCAATCGTCATGCTGTCAACACAAATCCTCCCCTATTCGTTCTTATCACACATCCACCACTAGCTCACAAAAACACAATTCAATCACTAAATTGGAGCACACAAAATCAAGAATAAACAAAACTCAAAATAATGAATTGGAACAAATCGGGGCAAACATCAATCACGCCTAAAAGATTTTCGAAGGAGTGCACCTGACGATCGAAGTTACGAATAATGAAACCACGGTAAGATTTGATCTCGTCTTGTATTTGATTGCTCCTTCCTTCCTCCTCAAATTTGATTCGGCTTGACGATTAATGATGTTGATGTTGATGAAGGTACGACGATGTTGCAATTGGAGAAGAACGATGAGATCAATGATGAAGAAAGTTGAATCCGACTTTGTAATTTTTGTATAGAAGACTGATGATATTCGACGTTGTTAGGATGAAGATGAGGTATGCAGAATTTCCGTTGTTGTATGATGATGAAGGAACGATGAATCTCGGTTTTTGTAATGGTGATAAAGAAATCCAATCCGTTTTGACTTGGTGATAGTGAAGAGTGAGGAATTGGTTTTTTCCGTGATGAAAAAGAGATGAATTTTTTTATCAGTGGAAAAAAATGAAGAAGAGAGTTTATTCGGTTGTGATTATTGGTTCATGAGATTCGTGTTTTTTCTCCCTCTTTCATCTACAACTATCCTTTCTGTTATGTATTTTCCTTTGAATTATGTTAGCCTTCGGCGTCTAATCCGTGACGAAAAGGCTTGCGTTTTTTACGTCCACACTTCTGCGTTTCGTTCAACCTCTCATGTGTTTCGACTTGCATTATTTGCGTTTTGATGATATTATGAGGCGTGATAACTTGCGTGACGTGTGACATGTTTGTGTAATATCCTGTGTGTTTTGGTGCCTTGAAGTGATAATGTGTTGCTATAATTTTTATGCTGATGAAATTTGGCTTGGAAGGTGGCTGGTTGATGAAGTTGGCCTATTCCTCAAAACGAACCTTTCTCTTTCTCTGTTTTGTAGACAATATTTTATGTAACAACATTAAAATAAAAAACTGAAAAATGGGCTTTAAAAATGAATAATGAATTTAGTATGGGCAAGAGTATTTCTCTAGTAAAAATATGGAAATAAAGGAAAATGGAAACCGGATATGGATTAAATAAATGAATAAGGATGTGGTTATTTGGATAAAAATAGTTTAGAAAATGTTAAAGGATAATAGTATTATCAAATGATTTAAATGATGATGAATAAATGGAAACGAATATTATAAAAGATGGATGATGACTCAAAAATTGGTGAATGATCTAAAATGGATTTTACAGATGAAATTGGATGTGAGAAATGGTCATCGAATAAACTTTAAAATGAAACTTGAATAAACCCTCTGTTAATATTTTCAACCAATGCATCTGACTGAATTCAATCCAAAAACCACACTTGAAATTATTCCAACAAATCCTGATTAACAATGGATGAACGCATTCATAGCCCTAAATAACTTGCAACTGAAACAATTGTCAATTGAATCGATCTGAAACCCTGCCCTGATTATTGAATTCACACTAAGGAAAATAAATCCACAGATGAACCATTGATGAACTGATGACCCCTTAATCTAGACAGTATGAACCAACTTTTCACAAACCATTGTTTGATACCCTAAAAAAATCACGTAACACCACTTTTCTTGAATACGCACAACCTAAGAATTAACCATCGATGCAGATAACTTGCAGTTGAAATTGTCTCTTGATAGTTTGACCAAGATTAGGTCAAACGTCCATCTGAATCAAAATATAACCGAACCATGTCATTTTACATGAAAACGCTGCCAGCTTATGTTATGCTATGGGTGTTATGCGTCATTTTTCTATGCGAAGATGTAATGCAAAGTATGCGAGGTGATATGCTAAATGCTATGAAAACTAGAGGGCAAAATTTAGGGTGTTACACCTGCCCCTATTCAAGCAACTGTTAATCTGAAAAGGATGAGAGCGACAGTTGTCGTCCGTTCGAGATAAATTATGATTGAATACCAAAAGAACCAAAAAATTTGCACTCTGCTGGAAAATAAAAGTGATATGAGCCTGACTAAGGAAGACAACGCTTGGAAACCCTGATGAGTTGAAAAGTAACTCAGTAATCGTGAAGAAATGTCTTTTTATAATGAACTAGAAGACAATTGGATTGCCACGGATGTGGGCCTTAGAGGGGTATTGCAGCATCATAGGATTTACAAACCAACCACGAGCACATAATATCATAGGATTTACGACTCTGAAAATTGTCTTTTATAATGAACCAGGAGACTACTATCCTTCCACAAAAATGTGGGCCCTGAAAAGTTGAGAAGATAAAGTCTTCTCGGAAAATTGCTTCTACAGTAAGAGAATACCATTTATAACTCTGTTGGGGATGAGAATGCTCTGACTAACATTCTGCTAAGGGAAGACATCAAGATATTCTGACAATACTTGATCTGGCTAAGAAACGTGAGCAACTGTCTGTATTCAATTATCACACTTGTCAAGAATAAATTGGCGACCTCTCTAGGGAATATTTCCATGATGAATAAGTTCCAAGCATGAAGCTCTGTGGGGAATGACCATCTTCATACTTGGTTGGGGAAGGTTTCTTCTTGCACTTTACTATGGATGTTGGGGATCACCCTCTGCTAGAAATAAGAGTCACAAGGCTTCTCTCGCTGGGGAGAAAAATATGCTTGGGGAATATCATCTGGTGACATCTTGAATTTTCTAGACAAATTGACTGCTCGAAGATCAACTCAAGAGGATTTTACAGAAGACATGTCATCTAAAATTCCTACGCATCTTCAAACTCTTGGAGAGATTCTTCGGATCTTGAGATAATTTCCCCATATTGCATGGTCTGTGAAAGAATTCGTCTCGCGAGGGTTCCTGAAACACCTCATATCACCATGAAACATTATGCCCCAGTATTCTAAACCTTGGATAGGTCTAACAATTGTCAAGAGGGAATAATGTCCCGTATTCCTGAAGAAACTTCAATCTCTCTCTTGAGCTCAGCATGAGACTGTTACTAGTAAGCAAAAGGATATGCACACATGCCCCGGGCAGAAACGAACCAAGTATGGTTGAGCCAAGATAATATGATTGATTTTTTCGTTTTTATGGTGGACTCACTGGGTATCAACTCAAGGGTTGAAGAAGTGGAGACTATGATATCGACCCAAGGTTCGGAGAACAAATCGACAATATCGACACAAGGGTTAGAGAATAAAGTGACAATATCGACTCGAGGGTCGAGGAAATAAGGTGACAACATCGACTTGAGGGTCGAGGAAATAAGGCGACATTACTGACTCAATGGTCGAGGAAATATGGTGACAACATTGACTCGAGGGTCGAGGAAATAAGGCGACAACATCGACTCGAGGGTTGAGGAAATAAGGCCACAACATCGATTCGAGGGTCAAGTAAATAAGGCGACAACCTCGGCTCGAGGAAATAAAATAGCAACATCGACTCGAGGGTCGAGGAAATAAAATAGCAACATTGACTCGAGGGTCGAGAAAACGAAGGTAATGAGATCTACTCAAGGGCCGAGGCAACGAAAGCAATGATATCGACTCAAAGGTCGAGAAACAATGGTGATGGTATCGACTCGAGGGCCGAGAAACAAAAGTGATGACATCGACTCAAGGGCCGAAGAAAACACCAATATCGACTCAAGGGTCGAAGAAAACCAAAGTGAATATTTCCACACTCAACTTGAAATGAGAGGCTGGACACATATAGATGCAACTATCCTAGTTGAGGAGATGCCATCAGAGATTGGACTTTAACCTTGAAGATTCCAATGACTATTGGGCTTTAATTGTTTAGGATGATCAGATGAAGAAACCATAATGAATGAGGATAAATTCTCTGATCAGGGAAACACGCTTCCCATACCCTACTAGGATCAATCACCAGACATTCATTCTGGGAAATTCCTTGCATATTGTAAGATCTATCGGAAGAAATTCTCTCAAGAGGATTTTACAGAAAACCTAGCATCTGAAATGCTTTAGTGTCTTCAAACTCTTGAAGAGATTCGTTGGATCTCGAATTAGCTACATCATATTGTATGATCCATGAATGAATTCGCCCCAAGATCTTGCATCATCTTGAGGTGTTCTGCCCTAGTATTCTGATCCTTGGGTATGTGCCTATGATTAACCATCTTCCCAGGAGAGTAACTTCTAGTGCTCTTGGGGTGGTCTGCCCCAGTACGAGCCTTGAAGTGATTTCCTCTGACTGACTATACTCTGGAGAAATGCCTTGATTGCTTGCTCTTTGAGATATTGAAATCTCGAAGTAATTTCCCCAGTTTGGCTGAAATTTAAAGAGATTGATCGACGTTATTTCCCTGATTGGCTGCACTAAACCCTAATGGTTGGGAAAGTCCCTATTCAACGGAGTTTCTTGGAAAAGTGCACCTTGACATGAATGTCCTTCAGAAGTTTCGGACTTCTCAAGTTGGCAAGATTAAGCTTCTGGACCGAAATTTCGTATATGAACTTCTTTGATGCCAAACAAATGTATGCAAGCATAAAATGTTTTATTTTGAGAATGAAAATTCTAATGCAACACATGTTAATCTTGAAGCTTTTATTGAAAAGATGTCGTAAACCTTTGTGATCGAATCACTGGTCAAGACACGACATGGATTTTTTGAAAGAAAACTTGCACATGCAATACAAACAAAGATCTTTTAGCACAACTCATAGGAGTCAAGAACGCTATCTCGTGGTAGTACGCTCTCAAAATCAACCCTGTTTCAGTTATGACTTTTTAGGGTTGTATCATTGCTTGGTTCACGGTTATAGAAACAAAGGATATAAGCTCGAATTTTATTTGTGCCCACCCCTCTTCGTGATATCCTTCAATCTTGTATTCAGCTAGTTTTCACAAATGCTCACCTTTCCTAAGGGTTTCATAATGGTTGAGGAACCAATGCTAGTATCGGTTTAAGCACCACCTGAGGCTTTTGGAGTAACAGTCACCCCTATGGTCTTTTGTACCTGTATCACACGACTTTGTTCTTACTTGAGGATCTTTCTTGTGTAATATTTTTCGCATTTTCGCTTTCATTTTTTTTGTTATCCCTAACTTTTTCCTAGACTGATTTCTTTTGAATCTTTTGCTTGTGAAGTCCTGCGGGAGGCCCTAATTTTTGCCTAAGTCGCTTATTTTCAAGTTTCAACTTAGCGGGGTTTTTCATTTCTTTATTATTTTTTGAATAAATTGTGTGACACTGTTTGTCTTGATTGCTTTGAAAGGGTCGTGACTGTCTCACTTCTTGGTTGATGAGGGATAGCCATTGTGGTTTCCAGTCCTTTGACCTCCTGATTAGGTACAATGGAAGGTAATGGATCCTCAGATGCGCACTCTTTTTTGAAAGTTTGAACGCTCGGTCCAACTAGCTGACACCTACCCTGCCCCGGGTTAAATGTAAGGTTTTTTTATGTGAAAAGAAGCTCCCACTTCTAGGCTCAAAGGGGTTAGCGAGGGTTTATCTCCCTTATATCTCCAGTTTTTGGGATTTGAAATAAAGCTTGTACATCGTCAACAAGGTCTTATTCAAGAGCACACAATTGGGTATTTTTTTGTTTTTGTTTCGTCATCCTCCCTCATGGAGTTTAAGAATGACAGTTGGTATTGCAATGCACATACACAAAATTATAAGTAAAATACGAATGATTTACTTCAAGAAAAACATGTGCGTTTCATTATGATTAACATTAAAAAACAAACAAGTTTCACGCATGCATACAAATGTTTAAGAAAATTGTAACACCCCAAATCCGCCCTCTCTTTTTCATATCATTTTTCATATCATAAGCATAACATGTAGATAGCATATTCTAGCATTTGGCATAGAAAAATGTGGCATAAGGCACATGATCAATCATCTGGAAATTCATGATCTTCCAAGTCAAGCTGAGAGCCAAGTTACATTACAAGAATCTCACAAAGCCTTCTCATATCTTATACAAACTCAAAGTCATCTTCAAAACCCTAGAAGGGTGAGGCATCATCAGAAGCTCAACAGTGCAACATCCTCTTATGCAGGGAAACCCTAATTAGGGTTTTGCTTCAGATCAAAGAATTCTCGTGAATTTGACCAATTCTTGTGGTCAAAGGTCTTCATATGGTATACAAGGCTTATGTATGAAGTTTGAGGCAAATTTTCACTGCGGAAATCAGTCATTGAAGCAATTACTTAAGGATGAAGAAAGAAAGTCAACTGGACTGAACACAAGTCAACTGAAGGATTTCTAGGGTTTTGATCATATTCATCAACTTCATGAAGTCATATTTTGGTCAAAAAATAGATTGGATGAGTTCAAATGTCAAAAATCAAGAATGTGCAAAAAGTTGCTAAATATGGAAGTTTAGAAGTTTCTATTTTTGGAAATATTTGCCCTAAGTCTTCAAGCTATTATCTCATGTGAAAAAAAGCTCCAAATGATTTTTCCTTGAACATGAAAGTTGTAGGACCTGTTTTTCCCTTTCTAAAAAGTATTAGAACATTTTCATAGCCTTCCTAGAACTCAAGATATGATTTTTTGAAGTTTAGTTCATTTTTAGGGTTTTAGTGCATAGGTGTTATCTCCTCATTGTCCATATATTGTTATGTTATTTTGGGATGTATCACATTTTATGTCACATTGTGTTAATAACTCCTTCTTTTCTTTCACGTGACCTAGGTATGTGATCCATTTTCTTTAGTTTTCTTTTTATATGGAAGAGTCATTAAGAAATAGTACAAAAGTGAGTGGCACAAAAAAGGTGTGATCACCATGACTTCTACACCACCACTACACGCGCCCTCCCTCACATGTTCTTCTCAAAATGAAGCCACATATTTGACACTACCTTGCACCACAGGTTTTTTGTTTTTATTTCACTCACACTTTTATCACACTACTGTCACATTTTGATGCAAGTAGAAAGAAAATGATTACGTGGAGCATCCCGCCATGGAACATACCAACATCAATCAATCACCATTGTTGTACCCCAATATCTTCCCTCCCACATTCAATATCATGTGTCTCAAGAGGTCTCTTAATAGTCACAAGATTCTCAATTGGTCAAAAGGATTGAAGGTTTCATCAGACAAAGCCTCCTCCTGAATAATGGATGTTAGAACTAGGGTTTTGAGTTTTCCCAAGAAATGTGGACTTCCAAGGCCTCAAGTGGACTTCATAACATCCTATATACCTTAAATAACCCCCATGTCATGTATCAAAGCTTTCCCAACAAGTTTGATCAGTCAGATGCTCAGATACCTGAAAAATCAATTAACTTGATCAGCTAGTCAACTAAGGTCAACTGTGGTCAATGCAAAGTCAAACTTCAATATTTTTGGTCAACATCAAGATTATGAGGTGAAATTCATCATTTAATCAAGGGTTGATCATGATTCATCAAGGAAACCTCAAAATCATCAAGAATCATAAGTTTCTAAATTAGGGGTTTCATAGTAAAAGTCAACTGAACTTTGACCAGTCATAACTTTCACATACTTCATCAAAAAATTCCCATCCAAAGCTCATTTTGAAGGAAATTTAATTCTCTACAACTTTGTGTCTGACAAGCCAAGCCTAAAAATGCTTCATTGGGAAGGTATGAGCTAAAACATTATAGGTCTTTTTGAAAGTCAACAAAAAGTCAACTTTTTCCAAAGCATATAATTTGAAAATGGTAAATGATATGGACATGGAACAAAAGGGGTTGGTTAGAAGACACTCTAATATTTCCAAAAAGTCCTAGAACACCTTCTAGCATTAAAATTGAGGAATTTATGCATTGTCAAAGTTGGGAAATTTTCAAGGGGTGTACGAAGTAAAAAAGGTCATAACTTGAAGATGAAGTCATGCACGACCCAATGATCAATTATTCTGATTTTTATTATTTATTTTACATTATTTTGGATTTTAATCAATAAAATTCATTTTTAATTAAAATAAAATATTTGATCTAATGTCTATTTTTAATCAAAGATTTGGTGTTTAAGATGATTGGAATCACACAAATTCATGCAAGACCATTATGGAAGTGATATATTTTATTTTTTTGACCAAAATAGTAAGTTTGTTTCTTCATGATTAAGTAACACCAAAATGCACCCAAGGCCCTACCTTTTTTGACCTAATTACATCATTATACATACACAAACAAAAGGAAATTGAAAGGGGACGAAAATTCAGACAAAGAGGCATTGTTCAAACTTCAATTTTTTCAAAGAAAAGTGCAATTCGATTTCACTATTCCATTCACTTTTCAAAGGTTTTAAGAGTTCTATGATGTTCCTTGAAGCATTCTGAACATGTTTGGATCATCACATTCATCAAAAACACTCTCATTCGCATAAACTGAATCTCAATGTTCTTGTTTTTTTAATTTTTCGATTCCATTTATTTATGCATTATTAACGAATTTTGGTCTTATGTTGTTGTTTGTGATGATACCTAGATTGTTTGTGCTTGATTTCTTGGAGTTTCATGGTATAAATCATTGAATGCCATTGTTAGGGTTTTAAGCTTCAAATTGGGGCTTTGTGATCTAAGCTATTTAAATAAATTTTAAATACATAATTGAACTGTATATGATGTGGGGATCATTTTTCCATGATCAATTAGAAATTTTTTTAAAAGTTTCATAATGTTTGAAGAAACATAGGTTTTCCTATGAAACCAAATTCGTAGGAAAATTTGCAATAAGAATCACAGATATTTTCGCAGGTATCAAGGAAGACGATGAAGGGCGCCATTATGGATTTTCAAATTTAAGTTTAATATTTTATTATTTTGTTTCTATTTTATTACAATCAGCGCATGCTAGCCTAGTGGCCAGGGCACGCACGTATTGATGCCAAGGGCCTGGGTTCGATCCCAGGTTTCCTCTTCTTTTTTTATTACTTCGCTTATTTTGCAAACTTAATATTTTATTTGTTTTGTCTAGATATCTACCAACTGGCGCGCATGGCCTAGTGGCAGGGGGGCGGAACCTCGGAGTGAGGGGTCAAAGGTTCAAACCCTCCCTCCAAATGTTTTTTAATTTTGTTTAATTTTATAACTCATTTTCTTTAAAAAATTTATGTTAAGTTATTTTAGTATAAATCGATTATATATTTTCTTTGTAAAACCCTAATATTTTATAAATCTAAATCCAAACATTTTTCTCAAATTTTTTAAACCCTATTTTTATGAATCCTAAAAAGTTCTTTTAAAACCTTAACCTTGTTTTTAGTCCAACCTAATTTTCAAACCTCGTCTTTATTTCTACCTGTAAACATCCCAAATTTTCCCTCCCACTTTCTTATACTTTGGCTTATGATCCCACATAGTACATATCATATCACTACATCTTACATTGCATATTCACTTTAACATCTCATTGCATCTCTGCACAATTAGGGTTTGTGTCAGATGAATCTTGAAGAGAGTATGAGGTATCTCAGAGGCCATGAAGGATGATAATAAGATCCTTGAGTGTTCTAAGGTCATATTGTACCCCCAAGGGTTCTTGGAAGTCAAAAGATTACAAGAGATTGCAGAGCCACCCAGGCAGGCTCAAGGTATCGCTCCCCGGATTTCCATCCTGGTACAAACGCGAAAGTGGCGCGGAAAGAGGTAGAGTCGCCAGCCAAGCATTTTTATCCCGAAGGAACGGGAATGGTAATGCTGCAAAAACTAGAAGAAAAGAAAAGGAAGGACACGGGTCCTGCGATCCAAAGAGACTGAGGTCGGGAGTCGGTTACGACCTAGGAAGTTATTAGCACCCCAGATCATCCGCCGTACCCGACGGGATCCACGCTTGCAAAGAAACTGTTTCAAAGGGTGAAGAAATGAAAGCTGCTGCGAAGAAAATGAACTGAAACTGGATAAAAGAAAATAAAAGGGAACTGAAAAAAGAAATGAAAAAGAGTCACCGTAGTTCCCCTAACTAGGGGCAAAAGAGATTGCTTGTGCTTTAAGGCTTGAACTGCATATGCCAATGCTCAGGTGTTGCATACTCGGACGATGAGTGCGTTACCGTCTTGCAATGTGACAAGTAGTAGCAAGTTCGTACATAAGGAGTGAGGGTGATGAGAAAAGAAGTCCCGAAGGAGAGACGTTTATTGTTTGTCCAGTGTTTTTTATGAGTTTTCTATGAGTGTGGCACAAGGAAGTGAACTCAAGCTCTTTTCCATGGAATGTGTACTTGTCACTACATTCCAAGATGGAATAATAGAACAAACCACACTCAAGTAAGGAGAAGATCCCCAAAACTTGATTCTAGAGATTAGGGCTTAGGCTCACTAACTCATTGAATTTATTAAGTGTTTTTGTATTTTTGATGAAGAAGTCTTTTTTATGATTTTCTTGATGAAGTTGGTCTCATGATCAGACTTGTGCATCATGATGAACAAGCTTGTACTATCCCAAGATGGGAAGACTACAAGTGTTTCATGGAATAAGGCTATTGCACAGGAGACCACTTCAATCCTTATTAAGATGTTTTTTAGGTTTTTTGTTTGAGATGAGAAGAGAAAGAAACAAAAGAATCTCAAAGGTAAAAGTCTAATGGAGGATTAACACCTAATTGTTATCATGCATAGAAAATCCTAGGTTAGTGAGGTTTACTATCCTAAAGAAGGAAGAGGTAAGAAAAGAAAGAAAAGAAGAAAAAGGCAGAAGAAGAACCATGGTGGCCTAAGCACACCTCCAGTTAAGAAAGAATAAAAGAAGATGAGGAAGAAGCTGAGATTAAAAAGACATAAGAAGGAGAGGTGAGTGCAGTATGGAGATAATCAGACAATGCACAAACAGAGCCTACACCAGTATGACTTCCAGATGCAGCAGCATGCAATAAGTAAAATCGGGCCTCAGTGGTACCTAACGGAGAAGGTCTGTTGCCTCTTCAATACGCGTACAAGAGCTCATTAAAGAATATCAAGTCCAAAGAGGATTTACAAGTCAAGCGCAATTGTTAATCATCAGGGTATCAAGTATAAACACTCGCATCCAAGACGACCAACAAAGAGAAACAAAATTAGAACCAAGAGATCAGTCTGCGTGATATCAAAGCTTAGGTGCAATTTGCATCCAGAGATTCCATTAGTCTGAACAAGGTTATGAAATTAAAATTAAAGCTATATTAAAAATAATAATTAAATTGAAACAAAATTATATCAAAAATAAAATTCTAGCCTAAGACTTAATATTAATTAAAAACTAACTAACACTTAAAGAACAAAATTAAAGTTTAAAATAATATAGAAAGACATAACAAGAAACAAGGGGTGAATCCGCTGGAATGAGGTGTAGATAACAGAAAATCCGTTAGGCCCAGCCCAACATCATCAACAAACAATGAAGGGGTGTGGCGCTGAAACTGAAGGGTGAGAAGCAAGAAGTATGACCAATGGGCCTGCTTTTGATCCAAATCATGAAGAGTTTATTAAATTAAAATTAAAAAAAATTAAAAAACAATCAGTAAAAGGAAAAATTGAAACACGACTAAAAGTCAGAAGAAATCCCAATTCCTCTTTCAACTGCACAAAAACGACGCCATGCTTTTCCTTTTTTGATTCGAAATCACGACGGTACACCTTTTCACCATCGGAAACCTTCTTTTTCATTTTATCACTTGCGGTGTTCTGATGTCCCTTCCATTTCAGTTTTCGATCCCTCTGATCTTGTGTGAATCTCTCGCTGGTTTTAGCATCAGCATCAACAAGAGACGGTGGCCCAAATAGCGGATTCAGGGTGTCGGTGATTTGCCATGATTCTCGGTGATGATGATGTTTTGCGATATGTTGTCGCGGAGGTTACAATGGTGTTGACGCCGATAGTAACGGTGGTGGTGGTTGAAAAGCTTGCGTCGGCGGTTCGGTGCTTCAGTGGTTCTGTGTTGGCTCTGACTCAATCAAAGCTTCTTCGACTCAAGCATCACGAAACAACATTGTCAAGCGATCTTTCAACCTGATCTCCCTTCGGTTTCGATCTCGTCACGAAGATTTCCCATTCCTCTTTCGGTTTGTTTTTGTGATTCGGTCTTTCTCTTTTGCCAGGGTTCGTTTAGATCCCACACGCTCTCTTCATCTCAATTATTTCTCTCGTTGTTTTCTGCTTGTTGATGTTGAAGAAATGTGTTGTTGATGTTAGGTTGAAGCAGTGATCTGAGGGTGTTTGAGAGGATGAATGAATAGGTTGAAGGTTATGTGGTTGAAATGAAAATGGTTTGAAGGGTGCAGTTTGTGTTGACGAAGAAGCCCTTGATTTGTGATGAAGGCTGAGGCGGTTTTAGGGAAACTCAAGAGATAATGAGCAAAATGAAGGAAAACGTTTTGTGAAAGTTTTATGCGTGATCTGTGAATGTGTTGCGGTACGGTTTGTATGGCATGAAATGAGTGTGAATGTGTGTGAATTTTTATGAGAAAATGACGTGATGCAGATTGTAGTGGGGAAGGCGTGCGAGTCATTTTGCGTATGTTGTGAGTGTACGAAGTTTGTGAGGTGAAATCAAAATTGTTGTGAAGGTGGGGCTAGGTGAGTGTAGTGGAAGATGTGTGTGTATTGCTGTGAAAGAATTTTGGAAAGTTTCCGTCATTACTTTTGTGGTGTGGGGTCATGCGGAACTGTGGCCTTGCGGATGTTTGGTTGGTGCATTGTGTTGATTTAGTGCAGACGTGCAGTGGGGCCTCTAAGTGAGTGTGAAGGCTTGTAGTGAGTGCTAGGAACAAAATTGGTGTAAAATATGGTGGGCACGTTGTCTTGTTATGAAAAAATTTACTGAGGCATGAAATAAGTGGTGGTGGGTAATGTGTGATATAAAGCAAATACCACATTTTAATTTGTTTGTTGATTTTGGAATGTAAATAGGCCTTCTTTGTATGTTAGTGGGCAAAAAAATGGTAAGAAGAAAATGTATATAGTTTTGAATATTGAAGTAATTTGAAAAAGAATTGGAAAGATGGTTTAATGGATTAATGATAGAAAATGGATAAAAATATGGTTTTGAAAGTGAATATGGTTTATGGTTTATACATAAAATGTGGATAATGAATGGAAATAAAAATGGTTTATGATTTAGACATAAAATGTGGATAATGAATGGAAATAAAATGGTTTATGATAAATGAATAGTGATTCGGGATTTTTAGGAAATGGACATGGAAAAGAAAAAATTAGTTAGAAATATGGACAATGAGTAAAAACAATGGATGTGATAAACGATGGATAATGGTTATTGGATAATCAAAACAAATTGGGTAATGAAAAAGGTTTAAGAAGTGGATATTCAGATAATCAAAAATATGGACATGGTGAAATCGTTGTGAAAGTGGTTAGGAAATGATGGAAATTACGGGTATGTATCAATTGGACATGAACTAAATCAAAGACCACTGATGCGCAATACACTTGAGTTTAATCTGACACCAAATTTATACCAACTCCCACATGCCTCAGATGAAATAAACACGACTGCCACATAACAACTTGCAATTGAAACAACAACCCTCTGAATCACTTTGAAATTTTGACTTGATTATTGAACTTGATGACTTCCATAACGAAACCTGGGACATATACTAAAAAGTTCTTTGAGAATGAAGATACCCTGAGATGCTGAGAAGAAGAAAATATCCTTGTAACTTGATAAGGAAGAGAATAGCCTGATGATGGGCCAGATGCATCGGTGAATAGTCCTTGCATACATAAAATCCTTGGATGACATTAATCAGGGAAATAAACCCTAATTCTCAGAAAATATCGATCCCACGTCCAGGAGAAAATGAAAATGATATGACCTAATGGAAAATGCGTATGAATGCAAAACGAAAAGAAGACGAAGATAGAAAACCAGAGGGCAAATTTTAGGGTGTTACACAAGGTTCCTACACAGATGACCTAAGATTAGGGTTTTGGGTTTGAGGCCCTTACAACCAAATTTTTGGAGAAGCACGCCTTCAACCTCGAAGGTTTTGATGAAGAAAACACGACTCATGCGCTTCGTATTTGCAAAAATTCAAGAGCTCTCAAACATGATCTAGCAACAAGCATCGGCATTGTGATCAAGCTTCTTTTGCTCATTCGGTTTATTTCAAGCTTGGACGCAATACATTGAGGTACATCAAAACCCTTTACAAATTGATGTACAAGTGTTCAGTAAATCATTTCATATGTTATCATATTGCATACAATTTTTGAAATGTTTTTAAAATGGATTAACACTTTTAAAATTAAGATTTTTTCTGTTTTTAACAGTGTTAACCAGTTAACTATTTGGTTAACCGGTTAACGACTTCAAATTTCAAAAGACAGTTTTAACGTTGCTATGCATTAACCGGTTAACCATTTAGTTAACCGGTTAACACTGAAAGATTTTGAAAAATTCATTTCTTTGAAATTCAAATTATACCTTTTGATTATACCTCTTCAATTAAATTATGTTTCATAATTTTTCATACCTTTTTGAAAGGGTGTTTTAAAAATTATATATTCTGAATTTTTTTCAAATTCAAAAACCTCCTAGAATTTTTCATAAAAATCAATCAATCAAATTCACTCTTTTACACATACTTTCAAACCTTAAAAAGTGTTCATACTGTGATTCATAACATTTTCATATTCATCATTGAACACTTGTATTGAAATTTTAAAAGTGGATTTTGATCAAAGGAGAAGATCAATTTATATTGATATCAAACATTGTACTACTCTAAAAAATTACAAAGAATTAAAATAGATTTTCTATTGTGACTTCTGATCCAAGATTGTTGGACTCAAGGGATAGTGATTGCAAGAGGATTGTTCTTGCACACTAGGTTGTTTAGTTGTTTAGAAAGCAAGCCTCACAAATTGAAGGTGCGATAGGTTGTACATTCTAAAGACTAGTGGAAAATCTCTTTCGTGTTGGAAAGGGGATTGGATGTACCTTCGGATTGTGAAGGGAACCAGGATAATTTTCCGTGTCTCTTTTACTTTCTCTCTTTATCACTTTCATACCATAAACAAGTAAAAGAGAAATCCATCCATCAAAGAAAATAATCGAAAAATTTTATAACACCTAATTCACCCCCCTCTTAGGCGTACTTTGAAACTACAATTGGCATCAGAGCAGGTTTAGGTAACCTGTTCCTACAAGATCCTGTATGGCTTCCGCAAACTCGAATCCTGTTTTCAAAGATGGTGGAAGTAGCAACAAGCCTCCACTCTTCTCCGACGAATACTTTGATTTTTGGAAAATCAGAATGAAAGCACATCTTGAAGCCCAATGAGAAGGCATATGGGAAGCGATCGAAGAAGGTCCTCATAATCATGTAAACGTGATCAATGGCGTTGGAACCGCAAAGTTAAAGAATATGTATGATGAAGATGATAAGAAGAAGATCCTGAATGAGAATAAGGCAATCAACATTCTCCAAAGCGCTCTCAGTATGGACGATTTCTTCCGCATATCACAATGTAAATCGGCAAAGGAGATTTGGGATACCTTGGTCGAAACGCATGAAGGAACAAAAGAAGTAAAAAGATCAAGGCTTAATACTTTGAGTCAAGAATATGAGATGTTCCGTATGCAGCCCGGGGAATCTATTATTGCCTTACAAAAAAGATTCATTCATCTAACAAATCACTTGATTGCTCTCGGGAAGACCTTCACCAACGACGATCTCAACTTGAAAGTCCTAAGATCCTTGACAAGGGAATGGAAACCGAAAGTGACCGCTATTTCGGAAAAGAAGAATCTATCAACGATGACATCCGCATCCCTATTTGTAAAACTTCAAGAGCACGAATTGGAACTTGGAAGGCTCGAGAAGCACGAAAGTCAAGAGAAAAAGTCCAAGGGAATTGCTTTGAAGATTGACACGGAGGATGACAAAGATGACGAGACTTCCGAAGATGAGAACTTCATGCTTCTTGTTAATAAGCTTGGTAAGTTTTTTAACAAAAATAAAAATTCCTCTTTTCCTAAAAAGAATAAACATTTCAGGAAGAAGGATGCATCCACATTAATTCAAGAAGTCACATGTTATGAATGTGGGAAGCAAGGTCACATAAAGTCGGATTGTCCAAGACTTGCAAAGAAAGGAGGATTCAAAGGCAATAAGGATTTCAAGAATAAAAAGGCTTATGTTGCTTGGGACGATAATGAAGCTAGTTCCTCATCGGAATCAGAAAGCGATGAATGTGCAAATATGGCTCTAATGGCTTCACATCACTCCGATGAAGAAAATGACGAGGTTAGTAGTAACTTTTCAATTGATGAAAATGATGCACAAGAAGTCATAGATGAACTTCTAAAGGAATGCAAGACTTTGTATAAAAACATTTCATCCCAAAAGAAACGAATTCTATCTTTAGAAGAACAAAATACCTCTTTTGGAAAATACATTGAAAATGAAAAACAAAAATTGATGGATGAAAAACAAAGCCTTGTATGCAAAAATTGTGAGTCATTATCTTTTAGGTTTGTTCAACTTAAAAGAGTCTTAGAAAGATATGAAAAAGGTCATATTGGCTTGGAGGAAATTCTTAGGCACCAAAGATATCCTAATGACAAAAGTGGTTTAGGATATTCTAAGTTTTCCAAACCAAGCACAAATGAAACCGTTTTCGTAAAAGCTAGTGAACAAATTGTTAAAGAAAAGACAAAAAATTATAAAACTATGCATCAAAGTCATAAAAAGAAAAGAATCATTAAGAAACAAAGTATGTTCCTAGATAAAAAAGTCAATTTCAACCTACTTGTTTTTATTGTGGAATCAAAGGTCATACACCTAATGCTTGCTATGTGCGCAACATTGGTGTTGCTAAAGGGCATTATGTGTGGGTTGAAAAGGGTACTAACTACCAAGGACCCAAAGCAATTTGGGTACCTAACAATACTTGACATTGTTTTGTAGGTATGCTTAAAGACAACTTCTACTCAATGGTATCTTTATAGCGGTTGTTCAAAGCATATGACGGGCGATATCAACAAATTTTCAAGTCTATAACTTAAGGCCAAAGGAGACGTTACTTATGGTGATGATAATAAAGGAAAGATTCTTGGAGTTGGAACCGTTGGTGCATCTCCTAATACAATCATCGAAGACGTCCATTATGTGGAGGGGCTTAAACACAAGCTTCTTAGCATAAGTCAATTGTGTGACAAAGGGTTCCGAATCAACTTCACAAAGGACGAATGCTTGATAGAACATGAAGTCACCCATGACCTCTTGCTAAAAGGTAAAAGATTTAATAACATTTTCATGATTTCTTTTGATGACTCTTCCTTGAAGGCAAAGTGCTTAATGGCAAACAACAACGAGGCATGGCTTTGGCATAAGAGGTTTGCTCACATTCACATGGAGCATTTAAACAAGTTAATAAAGCATGACCTAGTTGTTGGTCTTCCGAAGATAAAGTTCATCAAAGGACAAGTTATGTGATGCTTGCCAAAAAGGAAAGCAGACCAAAACATCTTTCAAGTCCAAGAAAGTGATATCTACTTCAAGACCACTACAATTGTTACATATGGATCTTTTCGGTCCATCAAGAACAAAACGTTTCGGAGGTAACATTTATGCTTTAGTTATTGTTGATGATTTCTCTCGATACACATGGACATTGTTTTTAGTGCAGAAAAGTGATGCTTTCAAAGCACTCAAGAAATATGCAAAGCAAATTCAAAACGAGAAGTCACTCACAATAGTCTCCATAAGAAGCGACCATGGTGGAGAATTCCAAAACTCATCCTATGAAGATTTTTGCGAAGAGCATGTAATCTCTCACAACGTTTCCGCACCAAGGACTCCTCAACAAAACGGTGTCGTAGAAAGGAAGAATAGGGCATTAGTGGAACTTGCAAGCACGATGCTTAGCGACTCAAATCTTCCTAAATATTTTTGGGCGGATGCGGTTAGCACGGCTTGTTTTGTAAGCAACCGTGTCAATATTCGACCAATTCTCAAGAAGACTCTGTATGAGTTGTTCAAGGGTAGGAAACCAAACATATCTTTTTTCCACATATTCAAATGCAAATGCTTCGTTCTCAACAACGGCAAGGACAATCTTGGTAAGTTTGATGAGAAGTCCAATGACGGTATATTTCTTGGTTATTCTCTCTCAAGTAGAGCTTTTAGAATTTTCAAAAAACGAACACTTACTATTGAAGAATCTATTCATGTTTTGTTTGATGAGACTAACCCCTCGAAAGAGGATAGTATTATTGTGGATGATTATGATGATGTAGTAGATATATCACAACAACAAAAGGAGACATCAAAAGACCAAGCAATATCACAAGAAGATGACTCACCAATTATTGAAGAACATCAAGATCTTCCGAAAGAATGGAGAACTCATAGAAATCACCCGATAGATAAAGTTATTGGTGATATTAGCCAAGGCGTTACAACTCGGCTAAATCTCAAGGATTCTTGTCTCAACATCGCATTCATATCTCAAATTGAACCAACCAAAATCGATGAAGCCTTAGGCGAAGATCAATGGATAGTAGCTATGCAATAAGAACTTAACTAATTCGAAAGGAATCAAGTTTGGACTCTTGTACCAAAACCGGACAACAAACACATCATAGGAACAAAATGGGTGTTCAAAAACAAACTTGACGAGAATGGAATCATAGTTCGTAACAAAGCAAGATTGGCCGCACAAGGCTACAACCAAGAAGAAGGAATTGACTTTGATGAAACGTTTTCTCCGGTAGCATGGTTAGAAGCAATTAGATTATTACTTGCTTACGCTTGTTCCATGAATTTTCAATTATACCAGATGGATGTCAAAAGCGCTTTCCAGAATGGTTACATCAATGAAAAAGTCTATGTCAAGAAACTTCCAGGCTTTGAAGACTTCAAGAATCCCTCTCATGTCTACAAGTTGAAGAAGGCTCTTTATGGCTTAAAGCAAGCACCAAGGGAATGGTATGATCTCCTTAGCAACTTCCTATGTGAGAAAGGTTTTACAAAAGGAAAGGTTGACAAGACTTTGTTCATCAAGAATTTCAAGGGCAACACCTTACTAGTTCAAGTCTATGTCGACGACATCATCTTCGGATCAACAAACAAAGACCTTTGCGAAGAATTCTCTCTTATGATGCAAGGAGAATTCGATATGTCCATGATGGGAAAGATGAACTACTTCCTTGGATTACAAATCAATCAAACAAAGGATGGCATCTTCATCAACCAATCCAAGTACTGCAAGGAATTGTTGAAAAGATTCGATATGGATAGTTACAAAGTGATGTCTACTCCTATGGGATCTGGAACGTACGTTGATCAAGATCTATCCGACATTTCAATTGATATTACCAAGTATCGAGGTATGATCGGTTCACTATTATATTTGATGGCAAGCTGTCCTGACATTATGTTTAGTGTTTGTTTGTGTTCCTGCTTTCAAGCTAATTCGAAGGAATCACATCTCACCATCGTGAAGAGGATCATGAAGCATCTCAAAGGAACGACGCACGTCGGACTATGGTATCCAAAAGGTAGCACATGTTCTTTAATTGGTTATTCTGACGCTGATTATGCAGGATGTAAGACTGACAGAAAGAGTAAAGTGGTACTTGTCACATTCTCGGGAATGCACTAGTGTCGTGGGCAAGTAAGAAGCAAGCATTTGTTGCACTTAGCATGGCCGAAGCGGAATACATCGCAGCAGGATGTTGTTGTGCCCAAATCTTGTGGCTTAAACAACAACTCCTCGATTTCGGTATAGACCTCGGTTGTATCCCTCTTTGATTTGACAACACAAGTGCCATCAATATCACAAAGAACCCGGTCATGCATTCAAGAACAAAGCATATAGATATCCGGCATCACTTCCTTCGAGATCATGTTCTAAACGGAGATGTAGATGTTACATTCGTGGATACACACAATCAACTCGCCGATATATTCACTAAACCATTGGCTAAGGAGCAATTTTTCAAGATTCGACGAGAACTTGCATAATATGTGTTTTTTGTTCACTTTGTGTTACAAAAGGCTAGCACTCACTTTTCGCTGTTTTTGATCTTTCACTCTTTCGGTTATCCGAAAAACATCGTTTTTAAAATATTTTTTGATCAAAAGTTGTGTTGTGATATTTGCTAACATTTTGTAAAAAAACTTTGTCAAAAATATTTCCCGACATAGCCCCAAAACTGCTGCTATCCTTTTTAAATTTTTTGAAATTTTTTGCCCGTTAACCGATTAACGGATCGGTTAACCAGTTAACGCATCCCAGACAGCAGTCTTGGGTCACGTGTTAGACATATTGGTGGTTGTTTTGTTTTTTCTTCTTTTGTGTACTTAGTCATATGTATGTGAGTCAAATGTTTTTTAATACCTCTTTCAAACTCCTCATAAGTTCTTCTCTCCCTTTGACTCACCATTAAAATCCACTACCTCATTTTCACTCTCTCTTCTCCAAAACCATGATGAAGGAAAATGGGCCAACTATGACAAAATGGAATACTATTATCAGATTTGTCGGTTTCCAAAGGCAGCCGTGGTATCCGACCAACGTACCTCTCGGGTACTCTGTTATGCTAAGAACTTATCTGTGGATGATCAGATGCTACACTACATTATCTGTCATGTTTTGCTGCCCAAGGATTCCAACTTATCTCAGATTAATGATTTGGAAATTCAAGTCCTATTTTCTATCAAGAACAAGATTAGGGTGAACTGGCTTCCTACTATGATGTATCATATGAAGCAACAGCTTGCTCTAAAGACAAGATTTCCCTATGGACGCCTCATTTCAAGAATCCTGGAAATTACCGATATGGAAATCGGTAGAGAGCCTTTTATCGCTATGACTACTACGACTAATGAGAATAATGGAGTCACTATCATCAAAAACACCGGCATAATTCAAAGCAACGATGGAACCTACAAGTATGACAACGAATCCTCCACCTCCACCTCCATTCCACCTATTCCGGAAACCGACATCACAAATGACTTTCTCTACTCAACCATCATGACACACCACCATGAAACCATGCGTGCCTTCAAAAGCCTTCGAAACTTAGTCTTAAGCTCCCGAAACCCTACCGAGATTGATGATGAGGATGAGGACGGTAGCGAAGAGGAGGAAGAAGATGATGAGGATGTGTGAGATGAGGATTGAGGACCATGTTTTCTTGCTGTTTTTTACCTTGCTTTAAGTCTAATTTATGTTTTGTTGTTTCAAACATAAGTCCTAAGTTTATTAGGCAATTTTGGTTTCCATGTATTAAGCTTTCCGCATTATGCAAGTACTCTTGTTGGCTATGTTAAATTATGCTTATGCTTCTATGTGTGTTTGCTTGCATGTCTTAATTGATGCATATTTCTATTCAATGCGTGCATGGTATTTTTTCTTTTCATATCATTGCTTGTTGGTCTCTTCCCTTTTTGCTAATGCCAAAGGGGGAGAAGACTTTGTTTCTCTAATGCCTCTTGATGTTGAATTTCTTTGGCTACTGCTGCTATTATTTAGGGGGAGTTTCTATCCTTCGGGGGAGGATTGTCTTATAGAAACGTCGATCAAGCTCTCGCACCATTTTTGGTTGTCATCATCAAAAAGGGGGAGAATGTAGAAGCACGCCTTCAACCTCGAAGATTTTGATGAAGACAACACGACTCATGCGCTTCATATTTGCAAAAAGACAAGAGCTCTCAAACATGATTTAGCAACAAGCATCGGCATTGTGATCAAGCTTCTTTTGATCATTCGGATTATTTCAATCTTGGACGCAATATGTTGAGGTACATCAAAACCCTTTACAAATTGATGTGCAAGTGTTCAATAAATCATTTCATATGTTATCATATTGCATACAATTTTTGAAATGTTTTTAAAATGGTTTAACATTTTTAAAATTAAGATTTTTTCTGTTTTTAACACTGTTAACCGGTTAACCATTTGGTTAAGCGGTTAACGGCTTCAAATTTCAAAAGACAGTGTTAACGTTGCTATGCGTTAACCGGTTAACCATTTGATTAACCGGTTAACACTGAAAGATTTTGAAAAATTCATTTCTTTGAAATTCAAATTATACCTTTTGATTATACCTCTTCAATTAAATTATGTTTCATAATTTTTCATACCTTTTTGAAAGGGTGTTTTAAAAATTATATATTCTGAATTTTTTTCAAATTCAAAAACCTCCTAGAATTTTTCATAAAAATCAATCAATCAAATTCACTCTTTTACACATACTTTCAAACCTTAAAAAGTGTTCATATTGTGATTCATAACATTTTCATATTCATCATTGAACACTTGTATTGAAATTTTAAAAGTGGATTTTGATCAAAGGAGGAGATCAATTTATATTGATATCAAACATTGTACTATTCTAAAAAATTACAAAGAATTAAAATAGATTTTCTATTGTGACTTGTGATCCAAGATTGTTGGATTCAAGGGATAGTGATTGCAAGAGGATTGTTCTTGCACACTAGGTTGTTTAGTTGTTTAGAAAGTAGGCCTCACAAATTGAAGGTGCGATAGGTTGTACATTCTAAAGACTAGTGGAAAATCTCTTTCATGTTGGAAAGTGGATTGGATGTACCTTCGGATTGTGAAGGGAACTAGGATAATTTGCCGTGTCTCTTTTACTTTCTCGTTTTATCACTTTCATACCATAAACAAGTAAAAGAGAAATCCATCCATCAAAGAAAATAATCGAAAAATTTTATAACACCTAACTCACCCCCCTCTTAGGTGTACTTTGAAACTACAATTGGCATCAGAGCAGGTTTAGGTAACCTGTTCCTACATGATCCTGTATGGCTTCCACAAACTCGAATCCAGTTTTCAAAGATGGTGGAAGTAGCAACAAGCCTCCACTCTTCTCCAGCGAATACTTTGATTTTCTGAAAATCAGAATGAAAGCACATCTTGAAGCCCAAGGAGAAGGCATATGGGAAGCGATCGAAGAAGGTCCTCATAATGCTGTAAACGTGATCAATGGCGTTGGAACCGCAAAGTTAAAGAATATGTATGATAAAGATGATAAGAAGAAGATCCTGAATGAGAAGAAGGCAATCAACATTCTCCAAAGCGCTCTCAGTATGGACAAGTTCTTCCACGTATCACAATGTAAATCGGCAAAGGAGATTTGGGATACCTTGGTAGAAACGCATGAAGGAACAACAGAAGTAAAAAGATCAAGGCTTAATTCTTTGAGTCAAGAATATGAGATGTTCCGTATGCAGCCCGGGGAATCTATTGTTAGCTTACAAAAAAGATTCAGTCATCTAACAAATCACATGATTACTCTCGAGAAGACCTTCACCAACGACGATCTCAACTTGAAAGTCCTAAGATCCTTGACAAGGGAATGGCAACCGAAAGTGACCGCTATTTCGGAAAAGAAGAGTCTCTCAATGATGACATCCGCATCCCTATTTGGAAAAATTCAAGAGCACGAATTGGAACTTGAAAGGCTCGAGAAGCACGAAAGTCAAGAGAAAAAGTCCAAGGAAATTGCTTTGAAGATTGACACGAAGGATGACAAAGATGACGAGACTTCTGAAGATGAGAACTTCATGCTTCTTGTGAAGAAGCTTGGTAAGTTTTTTAACAAAAATAAAAATTCCTCTTTTCCTAAAAAGAATAAACATTTCAGGAAGAAGGATGCATCCACATCAATTCAAGAAGTCACATGTTATGAATGTGGGAAGCAAGGTCACATAAAGCCGGATTGTCCAAGACTTGCAAAGAAAGGAGGACTCAAAGGCAAGAAGGATTTCAAGAATAAAAAGTCTTATGTTGCTTGGGACGATAATGAAGTTAGTTCCTCATCAGAATCGGAAAGCGATGAATGTGCAAATATGGATCTAATGGCTTTACATCACTCTGATGAAGAAAATGACGAGGTTAGTAGCAACTTTTCAATTTATGAAAATGATGCACAAGAAGTCATAGATGAAATTCTAAAAGAATGTAAGACTTTGTATAAAAACATTTCATCCCAAAAGAAACGAATTCTATCTTTAGAAGAACAAAATACCTCTTTTGGAAAATACATTGAAAATGAAAAACAAAAATTGATGGATTAAAAACAAAGCCTTGTATGCAAAAATTGTGAGTCATTATCTTTTACTTTTGTTCAACTTAAAAGAGTCTTAGAAAGATATGAAAAAGGTCATATTGGCTTGGAGGAAATTCTTAGGCACCAAAGATATCCTAATGACAAAAGGGGTTTAGGATATTCTAAGTTTTCCAAACCAAGCACAAATGAAACCGTTTTTGTAAAAGCTAGTGAACAGATTGTTAAAGAAAAGACAAACAATTCTAAAACTATACATCAAAGTCATAAAAAGAAAAGAATCATTAAGAAACAAAAGCATGTTCCAAGATACAAAAGTCAATTTCAACCTACTTGTTTTTATTGTGGAATCAAAGGCCATACACCTAATGCTTGCTATGTGCGCAACATTGGTGTTGCTAAAGGGCATTATGTGTGGGTTGAAAAGGGTACTAACTACCAAGGACCCAAAGCAATTTGGGTACCTAACAATACTTGACTTTGTTTTGTAGGTATGCTTAAAGACAACTTCTACTCAATGGTATCTTGATAGCGGTTGTTCAAAGCATATGACGGGCGATATCAACAAATTTTCAAGTTTATAACTTAAGGCCAAAGGATACGTTACTTACGGTGGTGATAATAAAGGAAAAATTCTTGGAGTGGTAACCGTTGGTGCATCTCCTCATACAATCATCGAAGACGTCCTTTATGTGGAGGGCCTTAAACACAACCTTCTTATAATAAGTCAATTGTGTGACATAGGGTTCCGAATCAACTTCACAAAGGAGGAATGCTTGATAGAACATGAAGTCACCCATGACCTCTTGCTAAAAGGTAAAAGATTTAATAACATTTTAATGATTTCTTTTGATGACTATTCCTTGAAGGTAATATGCTTAATGGCAAACAACAACGAGGCATGGTTTTGGCATAAGAGGTTTGCTCACATTCACATGGAGCATTTAAACAAGTTAATAAAGCATGACCTAGTTGTTGGTCTTCCGAAGATAAAGTTCATCAAGGATAAGTTATGTGATGCTTGCCAAAAAGGAAAGCAAACCAAAACATCTTTTAAGTCCAAGAAAGTGATATCTACTTCAAGACCACTACAATTTTTACATATGGATCTTTTCGGTCCATCAAGAACAAAACGTTTCGGAGGTAACATTTATGCTTTAGTTATTGTTGATGATTTCTCTCGATACACATGGACATTGTTTTTAGTGCAGAAAAGTGATGCTTTCAAAGCATTCAAGAAATATGCAAAGAAAATTCAAAACGAGAAGTCACTCACAGTAGTCTTCATAAGAAGCGACCATGGTGGAGAATTCCAAAACTCATCCTTTGAAGATTTTTGCGAAGAGCATGGAATCTCTCACAATGTTTCCGCACCAAGGACTCCTCAACAAAATGGTGTCGTAGAATGGAAGAATAGGGCATTAGTGGAACTTGCAAGCACGATGCTTAGCGACTCAAACCTTCCTAAATATTTTTGGGCGGATGCGGTTAGCACGGCTTGTTTTGTAAGCAACTGTGTCAATATTCGATCAATTCTCAAGAAGACTCCATAGGAGTTGTTCAAGGGTAGGAAACCAAACATATCTTTTTTCCACATATTCGGATGCAAATGCTTCGTTCTCAACAACGGCAAGGACAATCTTAATATGTTTGATGAGAAGTCCGACAAAGGTATATTTCTTGGTTATTCTCTCTCAAGTAGAGTTTTTAGAATTTTCAATAAAAGAACACTTACTATTGAAGAATCTATTAATGTTTCGTTTGATAAGACTAACCCCTCTTAAGAGGATAATATTATTGTGGATGATGATGATGATGTAGTTGATATATCACAACAACAAATGGAGACATCAAAAGACCAAGCAATATCACAAGAAGATGACTCACCAATTATTGAAGAACATCAAGATCTTCCGAAAGAATGGAGAACTCATAGAGATCACCCGATAGATAAAGTTATTGGTGATATTAGCCAAGGCGTTGCAAATCGAATAAATCTCAAGGAGGCTTGTCTCAACATGGCGTTCGTATCTCAAATTGAACCAACCAAAATCGATGAAGCCTTAGGTGACGATCAACGGATAGTAGCTATGCAAGAAGAACTTAACCAATTCGAAAGGAATCAAGTTTGGACTCTTGTACCAAGACCGGACAACAAACACATCATAGGAACAAGATGGGTGTTCACAAAAAACTTGACGAGAATGGAATTATAGTTCGTAACAAAGCAAGATTGGTCGCACAAGGCTACAACAAAGAAGAAGGAATTGACTTTGATGAAACGTTCGCTCCGCTAGCAAGGTTAGAAGCAATTAGATTATTACTTGCTTACGTCAATGAAGAAGTCTATGTAAAACAACCTCCGGGCTTTGAAGACTTCAAGAATCCCTATCATGTCTACAAGTTGAAGAAGGCTCTTTATGGCTTAAAGCAAGCACAAAGGGCATGGAATGATCACCTTAGCAACTTCCTATGTGAGAAAGGTTTTACAAAAGGAAAGGTTGACAAGACTTTGTTCATCAAGAATTTCAAGGGCAACACCTTACTAGTTCAAGTCTATGTCGACGACATCATCTTCGGATCAACAAACAAAGACCTTTGCGAAGAATTCTCTCTTATGATGCAAGGAGAATTCGAGATTTCCATGATGGTAAAGATGAACTACTTCCTTGGATTACAAATCAAGCAAACAAAGGATGACATCTTCATCAACCAATCCAAGTACTGCAAGGAATTGTTGAAAAGATTCGATATGGATAGTTGCAAAGTGATGTCTACTCCTATGGGATCCGGAACGTACGTTGATCAAGATCTATCCGGCATTTCAATTGATATTACAAAGTATTGAGGTATGATCGATTCACTATTATATTTGACGGCAAGCCGTCCTGACATTATGTTTAGTGTTTGATTGTGTTCCCGCTTTCAAGCTAATCCGAAGGAATCACATCTCACCGCCGTGAAGAGGATCATGAAGTATCTCAAAGGAACGACGCATGTCGAACTATGGTATCCAAAAGGTAGCACATGTTCTTTAATTGGTTATTCTGACGCTGATTATGAAGGATGTAAGACCGACAGAAAGAGTACAAGTGGTACTATTCACATTCTTGTACTTTTCAAGTGCATGTCAAAGAGGAAAATGTGCAAAATGGATTTTCCAGCCTTCTAATGACCTATGTTTCACTCATACACATCATAACAATGATAAGAAACACATCTAGACCAAGATCCATCCAAGAACCAAGGCATTTCATGGTCAATTCTCACAAACTTCACAAAGTTGGAAATTTGCAAAATCACTTCAAACTTGTGCTCCAAGCATCACAGCTCACCACAATTGATCCAAAGGTCATCCTTGAAGTCAGCTGAACACAATCCAGCCAGAAAATCAACTCTATCCCAACCCATACCTCAAGTACACAACTTTTGACTTTCTTGAAATTTAAGCCATGCCAATCCCACAGTGGATATCTGCTCTTCTGACCAATCCCATTTGTTTATAGAAACCCTAAGGAGAATAAAAGATAACACTTCAATCCTTGAAAGAGGACACACCATCAGATTGCAAAAATTGGCCAAGAACTTTCCCTCTTCGAATCTCACTCCTCAGCCACCTAAATCCAAAAATTCTTTCACCAATAAGTCACACTTCACCTAAGGAACAAATCCCATCCCTTACAATGGCCTGAATAACAACACACAAGAACCTCATTTTCTGATACACCAGAACTGAAACTCACAAAATAGCCAATTTAAACTCCATTCAAGCCTGCCATTAGCACAAGGGGGACCAGTGGAGGTGGTTTGCACAAAGGAAAGGCTCAGAAAGCTCATCTTTGAAGGTCTCCAGCATAGGTATAACTCAAGAACGTTTTTCTCAGAACTTCATTTTCTTGTTACAAAATGAATCTACATGTTGCACTGATCATCTAGATATGTTTAGATTTGAAAATGAGCAAGAAATGATCATTTTATGTTGTTCTGAAAGTTTACCCGTGTTTTGATTTTGGCTTCGATTCTCTTGATTCAAGTGTTATAAATGTTGTTTGATTGTTGATTTGTGTTCCATGAAGTGTGGGGAGTATTTCTGGACAGTTGTTATGGTGTTTAGTGACATAGGGAAGAAGATAGGGTTTTGGTTGGCCGGAGAAGATGACCGGAGCACTGTTCCGATCACTTGAAAATAATTATGGTTAATTAAGTTTAGGGTTTCCAGATTTAATGTGAGCCATTGGATTCTGATTAGTTTAAGGATTGGACGGTCTAGAAAATTCATTAGCCCTAATTTCATTTTAATTAATTAAAACATAATTAATTTAGTCAGATTTAATGTGAGCCATTGGATTGCACGCGTTTAGGAGATTTAAACATGGACCCTAGGATGAACATACTCCCAGTCAAGCTGACTTGCGCCCACAGCCTTTGATCTCTCTTCCATGCAATCTGAGCCTTTCATTTGGATTACTTTTCATTTTGTTTTTATTTATATCATTTTGTTTTCTTTTATTTATTAAAAATAGAAAAACACTTTCAAAAATTCTGATTTTTTACACTTTCACTCTAATTAATTTAAAAAACCCAAAAAACTTTTTATTTTTATTTTTTGTATTAAAAAATTATTTTTAAATCATTTAATTGTATTTTTTATTAATTAATTCATTTTTAATTAATTAAAAATACTCTTAGGTATTTAAAAATCACAAAAAAAAACAGAGAACCTCTTTGAGCATTAAGATCAATTTACAAACTCATTTCACAAATTTATTTTAGGTTTTGATCATGTTTTGACAATTAAACTTGAATTAGGATTTTGAAAATCCCCTTTTTCATAACCCTAATTCAAAAATTCATTTCTGCCTAACCAAAATAAGTTTGTACTTGTTTCATTTTGCAATCTTTCACACTTTGTATCTATTATCTAAGATATTTTTTGGTGTATTTTTGCTTTACATTTTCAATTTGTTTTGACTTTTTCTTTGCAAAGTGTCCAAAACCTAACCAAACATAGGGAAACCATAACTTGACTTTGCTTCAATTTTTTATCATGTGATTTGCTTCTGATTTTGATCATGGACTTTGTGTATGTACATACTAGCTTTTCAGGTGTATATGGTAAGTTAATTAGGATTTGGATATGCATCCACATCCAATCTCTTCTCACCCTATTATTTATTTGTGTTTGAAGTGAATTTGATTCACTTGTGTTTGTTTCTCTCCCGCTCCTAGGTTACTTAACTTCTTCAGGAAGTAAGTAACCTATCTTTCTCTCTCTTTCTCTTTCATCTTCTTCTTTCTTGGTGGCCATCTGAAGATTTCTATTTAAGCCTCACAAACCATAGAAACATCTAAGCATGATAACTTTAGGGTTGTAAATAGTCTCCCCTAGTTTTTCACCTTTTAAGTCTCCTTGAGTCTCTCTTTCTCACCTCAATAACAATGGCTAAACAGTTAAAGTTTTAAGACTCTGAATTAGGGTTATGCCTGTATCTTTATCTTAGGATGGAGTGTATACCTTTAATACTTAGTGTTAAACCTTTAAGTTGTTTTCACCTCTTAATCAAAACACCTAATAATTATCAAGACTTAAGCTTGTAACTTGGGCCTTATATTAGGGTTACATCTCTGCCTCTGGGTCTGAGGGACTAACCCTAGTGTTTAATGGACAAGTCCCTCTCAGGTTTAGTTTTACAAACATAAAATTCACTTCTTAATCTAATCTCTAATTAAAATCCACTTTAATAAAGGTTTGTTATATAATTATTTTAATCCCTGACCATGGATTAAGTTGAGGTATCTTCCTCATCTTAAGTGTCCTCATATATCATCCTTCTCTTAGGATGGTGTAATGAGTTCACTAATCCCTGATTAGAGATTAAACTCATTACTTAACACCAAACAAAAATCCGAAAAAACACTTGATAATTACAAGTAGGTTAATGATCTTAATCTTGTATCCTTAGGTTAATTAAGTTGGGATATTCATCTCATACTTAAGTATACTCATTATCCCTAATCAGGGGTGATATAATGAGTTTACAATCCTTGATTAAGGCTTAAGCTCATTATCCTATGCAAAACACCAAAAACAATAAAAAAATGAAAACACAAAACAAATAATAAACGTCTCCTCCGGGATTCTTTTCTCATCACACTCACTCTGAAAATGAGAACTCGCTTCCTCCATCTAATGCAAGACAGTCAGCACTCGAGCCAGACGAGTCATACACTTGAGCATAGACAAGCAATCAATTCACACCAAAACACCAAGTCTCTTTGAGTCGAACTACGGTGTTCTGACTTCCTCATTGCATGAGAGGATACGTTGGCATAACTTAATGGTTATCGAACAAAAGTCCCCAGGTCTCCCCCCTCTTTTCTTTCTAGCTTTCCTTTCTGGACCTCAGTTTAAACTCCTATTCTATTTGCGTTGTTGCTTTGTACATCCATCAAGTCCCTTCAAAGATTAAAAATTTCATAGCCCCTTCGAAATTTCCTACTGAATAAACGATCTTGTCCCTCGATGACCCTACAGAATAAATGAGTATACTCCCTATGAATTACTAAAGATACCCCTACAAGTTGCCTTATCTGACCATACGATGACCTTACGCCCGTCCCTTATCAAATTCAAAGTAATGACTACATACTCCTTAATAGTAAGGACAGTATTACCCTTGAAAAGAAATAAAGAAACATGAAAGACCAGTCTAGGGTAGGTAGCACTTAATTACTCGCTCACTTCTTTATAAAAAACTCTTATTCACACCTCACTTTCAAAATATTTTCAAACTTAAGACTTTGTATACATCCATATGAGGATCATTACAAAGAACTTCTGAAAATATTTTCTAAATACACACTACACATCTTTCAAACAAGTTAAAGTGAGCTAAGTAACTAAGAGCCCATGGATAACCATGGATATAAAGGGTGATAACACCTTCCCTTTATATAACCTACCCCCTGAACTTAGAATTTTAAAAAGATCTTTCCTGTTATTTTATAACCTTTCCTATTAGATAAAATAAAAGTCGATGGCAACTCTTGCTATCCGCAACATAAATAAAAAGTCAGTTCTCCCACCGTGTTACAGAACTGGCGACTCTGCTGGGGAGTACTTAGTAAAATAGGGGTTACCTTAGGAATTAGGATCACTTACTTGCTTGCTTCGTTTGCTTTATATTTAAAGGGTTGTTGTGGGGTTACTGTGTGAAAGATCCTAACCCAGATCTAATGTACCTTAGGTAAATGGAAATAGACCAAGGAAATTGTACGGCATATACCAATATGGTTAATCTTGTGGCCATAGTTAGTGTGACTTCTTGGTTGGTGCTTATGTTCCTTAAGTAAGTTGAGGATAATATGGGGCTTCCATATGTTGTCATTAACACTAACTACCCTTTATAACCTTAATTGACCCATCTTGGCCTTTAGAAAGTAGTGAGATAGCTGGCTTTGGAGAAGTCTAAAGTTGGTTGATACTCGATGCTACACTCATTGAGATCCTAATCTTGGGGGGTTTTGGTTGGCAAGTCAGTTGCCTAATGAACAACAACCTTTGAGAAGGATCAGTGATATTGAGATCCCTTAGAATCTGGTTACTTTTACTAAGAAAGGATGAACCAACTAAAATTTAGGGGAAGGGTACTTTCCTTTAAACCTCATGCAAGCCTATAAACCTAGGGCTACTGTGTGAATTGCTTGTGTGTGCCACATGTTTGTGATTGAACATAACATCATAACATCATGACATCATAAGCATAGAATTTTCACTAACCATTTCAAGGACCAGAGGATTTATCTTTGTTCTTTGTTGCAGGTTATAGCTTCCACTCGTAGGAACATTATTCGGATCAACTTTGTAGGGATACCTTCAAAGCTTAAAGATTTGGTCTCAAAACTTCCTGAAAGCTCTCAGTTCATCAAGAAGCATGGTCAACTACTTGATTTGGTTACCTCAGGGTTTGATGAAGATATGATGAGTGTCCTATTCCAGTTATTTGATCCTAAACATAATTGTTTCACAATCCCTAATTATCAGCTGGTGCCCACAATGGAAGAATTCTCCAAGTTACTTGGGGTAACTATCCTTGATCAGAAACCCTTCACAGGCTTAGAGAATGAGCCTAAACCTGAAGTCATTGTTGCAGCCCTACATTTGAAGAAATCAGAGATTGTCCTATTAACAAGAAGTGGAGTTAAAGGTATCCTTGCCAGAATATTGATAGAGAAAGCTCAGGTGTTCTTGGATGCTATGAGTTACGATGCTTTTGAGGAGATCTTAGCTTTGCTGATTTATAGGTTGGTATTATTCCCTAATCCAGACCAGTTCATAGATGTACATGCCATCAACATATTTCTGAATCACAATCCAGTGGCTACCTTACTTGAAGATATCTTGCACTCTCTTCATACTCGTACTACTAAGGCACGAGGAACTTTAATGTGTTGCATACCTCTACTATCTAGGCGGTTTATTTCTCACCTTCCTCGATCTGTGATGAAGAACGAACAAGGTTTGAGGTGGTCTAAAAGGATAATGTCACTATCTCATTCAGATATTCACTGGTGTTCCCGATCTATGGAAAATGTCATTATCATTGACCGTTGTAGGGAGTTCCCTAACATGCCACTCCTTGGTATAAGAGGGGGCATTACTTACAACCCTTCTTTATCTCTACGTCAGTTTGGTTATGCTCGGAGTAATGGTCCTCATGACATGCTTATTCAAGGTATTGTGTTTGACTATAACAATGATCTTCAAGGTTACCGTCAAAGGTTTATACGAGCTTGGAGTAAAGTAAATAAGGTTGATAGTAAGACTCTGGAACCAAAGTACTCCATTCCTATGGAACCTTACCTCAGATGGGTGTGGTCTCGTGCTCAGATTCTTATGATGCCATATCCTGTTGTTCTACCGGTTACTATGGAGCCTATTGTTGAAGGAGATGTTCCTTATACCATCCTTCATCTAGATATGCCTACTGATTGGGAAGAGCTGCAGAAGTCCTGGATCCAACTGAAGGAGCAAAGAGATACCTTTGAAACTCAATTCAGGATTAGTCAAGAAAGAGTTTTGGAGTTGACAAAGCAACTTCACGAGTAGCAGAATCTCAACACATATCTCAACACCAAGACGAAGTGTCCATGGGAGACTTAATTCTCATATGTTTTATTTTCTTTATAAATTTTGTTTGTTTTAATTTGTAAGCCCAAAGGGCATACTATTTCAAACATACTAATAAGAGTTTTTGTTTTTGTTTGTTTCAACAAATTAAAATCCCACGGTCCTTGAAAACATTACATATGCATCTATATACCATATCATTTCATGACAGGTTTTCACAACAGGTTTCTCATCTTCTCGTTGTTTATTTCAGCAAAAATGGCTCTCGAACAATCTGTCAAAGATCTCCAAGTTCAGAATGCTCAGTTCCAAGAGATGATCCTGAATTTGTCCAAGGGCCAAAAAGAGTTGAAGGCACTCCTGACCAAGAAGAAGAAGAAGACCAGAAAACCAGTTGGCTTCATCAACCTGGGTAGGAGGTTCTGAGGTAAAATCAAGACAGATGAGGAGGTTGAAAAGCCTAGGGATGAAGATTCTGCAAAGAGGATAACTTACATGGGACAAATAGGAATTCTGACTGTGAGGAGAATTACTACCATGATTCAACTGGTGATGAGAAGTATAAGTTGTTGGAGGACCGGGTGAATGCTATGGAATTACACAAGTCTTCTGGGTTGGATTTTGAAGATCTGAGTTTGATTTCTAGAGTTGTTATCCCTATCGAATTCAAGGTTCCTACTTTTGTGGTATATGATGGTGTTTCATGTCCTAAGCTGCATTTGAGATCTTATGTCCGGAGGATCCAACCATATACTGCTGACAGGAAGCTGTGGATTCATTTCTTCCAAGAGAGTTTATCGGGAGCTTAATTGGAATGGTATTATCAAATGGAGAGTATCAATATTCATACTTGGAATGATCTTGCTGAAGCCTTCTATAGGAAATACCAATATAACTCTGATTTATCACCAATTTGCATGCAACTCCAAAGCATGTCTATGGGTTCTAAAGAAAGTTTCAAGGAGTATGCCCAGAAGTTGAGAGACCTTGCAAGCAGAGTTTAACCTCCTTTGACTGACAGGGAATTGGTTGATATGTTCATGAGTACACTGACTGGTCCTTTCTATAGTCATCTCATTGGAAGTTCATCATCTGGTTTCACTAAGTTGATAATGACTAGAGAACATGTGGAGAGCGGAATACGAAGTGGTAAGATACAAGTGGTTGCCTCTTCAAGTACTACCAAGAAGCCTTATGATGGCAAGAAAGTATCTAATGATATGTATGGCCAATAGGGTCGTAATAGGAATAATCAATCTGTGGGGGTAGTCCTCATCTCTAATCTTGCACCTACACCACAAGATCAGCAACAGAACAGTCAGCCTAAGCCTAGGAGGCAATTTACAAAGATCAATATGTCGTTGGCTCAAGCTCTACAACACATGTTGAAAGGAGAATTGATTACTTTGAAGGATCCTCCTCAGAACCTTAATACTACCATTCCTCGTTATAATCCCAATGTAAGATGTGCATACCACTCCAATTGCCCAGGCCATGATACTAATAACTGTTGGGCGTTGAAGAATAAGATCTAGGATATGATTGATGCTGGAGAAATTGAGTTTGATCCTCCTGAGACTCCTAATGTGATTACTGCTCCTATGCCCAAGCATGAGAAGACTGTTAATGTTGTTGATGATGTTTCTTATGTTTCTACGGTGACTGATTTGAATACTCCTTTATCCATCATTAAGACAAAGCTATAGAAATCCGGTTAATTTCCGGGTTGCAATGAAGACTTTTTTTATTGTGCCTCTCAACCTAATGACTGCTGGAAGCTGAAAGAAGGTATTCAACATTTAATGGACAACCATACTATATTTTTTGAGAAGATCCCTTATGTAGAAAGCTTATGTATAGGTCTGTCCCAAAACTTGAAGATTGAAGACGTATCTATGGTTACTAGTACTCCTGTGAAGATCACTTCTAAGGGTCCTGTGAGGATCACATCTAAAGGTCCTGTGAAGATTACTGCCGAGCCAAAGGTGGCTCCCATGATTATTACTACTCCTGGTTTAATTCCATATTCTTCTGACAAAGCTATCCCTTGGAATTATGGATCTGATGTTTATATTCATGGTATCAAGAAATAGCCTCTAACTGATACATATGCTGCAGATACTAATCTTGATATCGACAATATTGTTGGGACTATTAAAGTTACTAAGAGTGGAAGAATTATATTTCCAGAAGACACTTCAAAGACTGCTGCTACTCCAGTTCATACCTCCAATCCTGGGCCAAGTACTAAAGCTCGGGGAAAAGGACCGATAATTGAACCTGTTCAAACTGAGACACCAGCTACTGAAGACCTTGCTAAGCAGATGGATGAAGTATTGAAGATCATCTGCAAGAGTGATTATAATATTGTTGAACAATTGGGGCATACTCCCTCTAAGATCTCTATGTTGTCTTTGTTGCTATGTTTTGAAGTCCATGCCAAGGCTTTAGTGAAGTTCCTGAAGGCTGCTCATGTACCACATGAAATATATGTGGACCAGTTTGAAAATTTTGTTGCTAATTTGACTACTAATAATAACTTAGGCTTTTTTGATGCTGATCTAACTCCTTCCAAAAGAAACCACAATAGAGCTCTGCATGTCTCCATTGATCAGTCATGTGATCAGTCATGTGAATACCTTCAAGTATGTTGAGATGGAAGGTGAATTTATTGAAACTCCTTGCCAGACATTTGAAGTGGTTCCTCAAATTGTTCCTGCTACTCAATCTGTCCCTGCTACTAAATCAGTTCATTGGGTTACCAGAGTACCCCCTACAATGGCCTCTCTGAAGGATGCTAGAGCTGTAGTTGAAGAAGGTGGTTGTACTATTTGGGGTCAGCTTCCTGACATTCCTTACAAGTCTAACAAGTTTGGTTTGTGTTTTACTGCAGAGTCTCAGAAGGCTATTCGTCGCGCTCGTGCTATTCATATCACTAATAAGGGAATTCAGAAGGATCAAGTCAATGATGTGGAGGATTATGATGAAGACTACAATTTGGATAGTTGGATCTTTCCTACCATTGGCAATGGGCTCAATAACTGGAAAGCTGAAGATGTTATTTCTATCTCCTTTAGTCAGGAGTAAATACTATTACTGTGTTTCTTATTTTTATGTTTGAAATTTTGAACAATTAAAAACTTTTAAGCCTTGTTAAGGGATGTCATTTCATTTGCATATTTTCATTCAATAAAATCAATGTACGTTTTTGCTTTCATAAATATTGCGCTCTCTGTTTTTCTTTTATTTTTCTTCATCAAAAGATATGTGTTCTTACACACACACGTCACTAAAATGAAGATCCTCATCCACTTTGGATCATGTTGATAACAGTTCTGCTATTGCCAATTACAACTTCGAGAATCCGATCTATCAAGTCGAGGATGGAAATGAGGAAGATTGTGAAGTGTCTGTAGAGCTTTCTAGGTTGTTACAGCAAGAAGAGAAACTTATACAGCCACATGAAGAACCAATTGAAGTTGTGAATCTAGGAACTGAGAAAGACAGGAAAGAAGTCAAGATAGGGGCTGAATTAGAAGACGGTGGTAAGAACATATTGATTCAGATGTTACATGACTATGTAGAGATATTTGCCTGGTCTTATGAAGATATGTCGGGACTTGATACTGATATTGTGCTTCACCGCCTTCCAATGAAGGAAGATTGTCTCCCAATAAAGAAGAAAGTTCGTCGTATGCGCCCTGAAATGTCAGAAAAGATTAAAGCAGAGGTGATGAAACAATTTGATGCAGGGTTCCTAGCTATTACTTCCTACCCTCAATGGGTTGCAAATGTGGTACCAGTACCTAAGAATGATGGTAAAGTACGCATGTGTGTAGATTATAGGGATTTGAACAAGGCCAACCCCAAAGATGATTTTCCACTTCCACATATTGATGTTCTGGTAGACAACACTTCTCAGTATAAGGTATTCTCTTTTATGGATGGTTTCTCTGGTTACAATCAGATTAAGATGGCACCTGAAGATATGGAGAAGACTACGTTTGTCACACAATAGGGCACCTTCTGTTATAAAGTAATGCCATTTGGTTTGAAGAATGTCGGGGCAACATATTAGCGTGCTATGGTAGCTTTGTTCCATGATATGATTCACCATGAGATAAAGATATATGTTGATGATATGATAGCCAGATCCCAGACTGGAGAAGAACATCTTGATCATATGCACAAGTTGTTTAAGAGGTTGAAGAAATACAAGCTGAGATTGAATCCAAACAAATGTACCTTTGGAGTTATATCTGGTAAACTGTTGGGTTTCATTGGCAGTGGTAAAGGTATTGAAGTTGACCCTGCAAAGGTAAAAGCTATACAGGAAATGCCTACTCCCCGTACTGAGAAGGAAGTCAGAGGTTTCTTAGGATGACTGAATTACATTGCAAGATTTATTTTCCAATTAACTGCTACTTGTGAACCAATCTTCAAGCTGTTGATGAAAGATCAAGTAATGGAATGGAATGATGAATGTCATGTAGCTTTGGATGAGATCAAGAAATACCTCTAGGAACCTCCATTATTGATGCCACCAGTTGATGGAAGACCCTTGATTGTGTATTTAACAGTGCTAGATAATTCAATGGGGTGTGTGTTGGGGCAACATGACGAGTCTGGTCGAAAAGAGCAAGCAATATACTACCTTAGCAAAAAGTTTACCGACTATGAAACAAGATACTCACTACTCGAGAAAAATTGTTGCGCTTTGGCTTTGGATGCTCGCTGACTAAGACAATATATGTTGACTCATACCACTTTGTTGATTTCAAAGATGGATCTTATCAAGTACATATTTGAGAAACCTGCTCTCTCCGGACGAATAGCGAGATGGAAAATGATTTTGATAGAATATGACATACAATATACTACATAGAAAGAAATTAAAGGAAGTGTGGTAGCTGATCATTTGGCTCATCAAGTAGTGGATGATTATCAGTATATGAATTTTGAGTTTCCGGGTGAAGATATTATGCTTGTTACTAAAGAACCTAGACAATATGAAGGACCTGAACAGGGATCCCGATGGACTATGGTTTTTGATGGAGCTTCTATTGAGCTTGGTAATGGTGTTGGTGTTGTGATTATCTCTCCAGAGGGTTATTATACACCATTTACTACTAGACTTTGTTTTGATTGTACCAATAATATGGCTGAATATGAAGCGTGTATTATGGGTATCAAGGAAGCCATTGAAATGAGGATCCAGTTTTTGAATATGTACGGAGATTCAGCCTTGGTAGTTAGTCAGGTTAAAGGTGAATGAGACATAAAACATCTAAATCTCATTCCATACAGAGAGCATGTGTTGTCTTTGATTCCATATTTTGAAGAGATTACTTTTGGACATATTCCACGAGAAGAGAATTAGTTGGCAGATGAATTGGCCACCATGTCATTTATGTTTGAAATCAATTAGGATAATGAAGCTTCTAAAATTACTATCGATCAATTAGATGAACCGGCATATTGTTATGAGGTTGATACTGAAGGGGTAGAAGTGAAACCTTGGTTCCATGAAGTGAAAAGATATCTTGAAGCTCAGGAATATCCTGAAGGGGCATCTATCAATGACAAAAAGTTTCTAAGGAGATTTTCTGCCAAGTTTTTCCCGAGTAATGGAATTTTATACAAGCGCAATCACGATCCGACTTTGCTTCGTTTTATGAATAAGGAGGAAGCAATGGAGATTATGGAAGACATGCATGAGGGGATCTTTGGTACTCATTCTAGTGGGCATACAATGGCCAAGAAAATTTTGAGAGCAGGTTACTATTGGTCTACCATGGAAGCTGATTGTTATCAGCACTCCAAGACTTGTCATAAGTGCCATATCTATGCTTATAAAGTAGATATACCTCCAGTTCCATTGAATGTTTTGACTGCTCCTTGGCCTTTTGCCATGTGGGGAATTGATATGATTGGTGAGATCAAACATACCGCTTCCAATGGACATTGTTTCATTCTCGTTGCTATTGATTACTTTACGAAGTGGGTAGAGGCAGACTCGTTTGCTTCTGTTACCAAGAATGTTGTGGCTCGATTCATCAAACATAATCTCATATGTAGGTATGGCATCCCCGAAAGGATTATCACAGACAATGGTACTAATCTGAACAATACTATGATTACTGACCTCTGCACGCAGTTCAAGATTAAGCATCATAATTCTTCTCCATATCGACCAAAGATGAATGGCGTAGTGGAAGCCGCCAACAAGAATATTAAGAAGATCTTGTAGAATATGACAGTCACGTATAACTATTGGCATGAGATGTTACCATTTTCTCTTCATGGTTATCGTACCACAATACGTACTTCAACGGGAGCAACCCCATTCTCCCTTGTCTATGGTATGGAAGTAGTTTTACTCATTGAAGTCCAGATTCCTTCCCTAAGAATTATGAAGGATGTAGACATAGACGAAGATGAATGAATTCAGACTCGACTTGACCAGATAAACTTGATTGATGAGAAGTGGTTGGAAGTTGTTTGTCATGGTCAAATGTATCAGAAGCCTATGATTAAAGCCTTTTATAAGAAGGTCAAACAACAAGTGTATCAGGTTGGAGACTTGGTAATCAAACGTATCATATTACCACAGGGTGATCCTAGGGGCAAGTGTACTCCCACATATGAAGGGCCATTTGTAGTCAAGAGAGTATTTTCTGGAGGTGCCATGATGCTTACTACTATGGATGGTGAAGATTTCCCACAGCCTGTAAACGCAGACATAGTCAAAAAATACTACGCATAAAAAGAGACCCACTAGGTTGACTGACCTAGGAAAAAATAAGGGCATCCCAACGAACCAAAAGGGTTCGGGCAAAAATTTGGGATATATATATATATATATATATATATATATATATATATGTATATTAAAAATTGTACACACGGCAAGTCGAAAACCCGAAAGGGAGGCTTGGGCAAAAAAGGGTATCCCGGTGGATTGAAAACCTGAAAGGGAAATCCAATAAAAAGTTGGGGATTAAAGCGTATGACTATATCTTGTTAAGATCACCCATGTAACCTCAACTAGTTGTGCTACCTATAACAAGTTCAAACAGGTGCAGATCAGTCCAATCGTTTCTATTCCAACAGCAAGAGATAATATACTAGATGAAATTATGGGATCAGGTACGTGATGTCGAATCAGATGTTTAAACACTTGAAGACTTAAACAAAACTTAAAGTGAAGGTAAATTAAATAACACAGGAAATTGTTAACCCAGTTCAGTGTATCTCCACACTTACATTTGGGGGCTACCAAGCCAGGAAGGAAATCCAATATAAGTAATATTAATTCTGGAATTAAACCAACCAGTTTAATCCTTCACTTAATATCTACCCAAGGCAATTTCTACCTAAGACACAACTTAGATTTGAGTACCTACTCACTCCCCCTCAATCACACATTGATATTTTACAATGTTTAATAAAATTGAAGTCACACTTCAAACACAACAACTTGATCTTACTTAAAAGTTTCAATCAAGACACAATTCACTTTTTGCTTAAAAGCTCATAAAGTGACAAACAATTAACACCTGCTATTAGACACAAACACCCTTTACAGTCTTCTTAATTTCGTACTCTATTCTGAGAGTTTCTGTTCCTTAAATAGATGCTTGGTTTTTGGGCTTTCTGTAAATTATCCAGTCCTGATAAATCCCACTGTCATCACCTTGAATTATGGTTAGTTAGTTTGTTACTTCCTTGATTCAAGGTGAGTTAGTTATTCTGTTACACTGAATTCAGATAACTAAGCTCCCTAATGATGCGCCTTGTAGTGCTTATCTATTCACAATTAATTCCAGATAAATTCTCCTGAATTTACTCACTTCTGTTATGCATCATTTAAGTCTGGTAGCAGGTTTACAATGTCACAACATCTGGTGTGACATCCTGATATCTTGACTTAATTCATTAACTTATACTCTGTTTGACAATGTCACAACATCTGGTGTGACATCCTGAACTAAGATCAACACTTCTTGTTTGTCAAAAATTCTGCCAATTCTTAACATCTACAAACTCCCCCTTTGGCTAATTTTTAGCTAACACAATCTTCTGGTTTTATCAGAGTGCAGCAGAGTTCTTTTATCAGAGTGCAGCAGAGTTCTTTTCTGTTGAATCATGTGAGAGTTAATAATTTGCTCCCCCTCAAACCTGTATGTATACTTCTATGACTTGTTCAACAGAATTTGATATACCAATGAGCATTCAAAAAAAACTTAGTTCAGAAGGCAGAAATTAATTCAGCATTGTTCATTAAACAACAGTAGACATTGGTGGGTGTTCAGTACACTTCTCTTCTCCCCCTTGTTAGACAGAAATTTGGGGCCAAACATTACATAAGCAGAGAGAAAAACAAGAACATTACAAAGCAAAATTACAAAACAAGAATACAATTCAGAATAGGAAATACAGTTTCCATCACACCCAGCTTCACTCAGACTCATCATACTCAGTATCTTCTTCATCCTCAGACTCAGCATCTGATCCATCAACATTCTGAGCACCCTCTTCCAGATCAAGCCTTTGAATTATTTCCTCAGGCTTTTTCTTCCTAGCATCCAGCTCTTTGCAAGCGGTCTTGAGTTCTGCAATCAAGGCTGCTTTGGATATAGGAGTCTTAACATTTGATGGTCCAGCAGATGTCCCACTGGGAGCTTCAACATCTGCAGCATGATGGCTCAGGAATAGTTTGTAGTGGAAGGCCAGTGGACTCTCCCTCTTGCAGACAGAATCCTTATCAGTAAGGATGCCTGGATATTGGTTGAGGATTATCCCACAAAGCAGAGAGGGAAAAGCTATGGGAAGCTTGGTTGTTGATGTTCCTGCATGCTTTAGGGTTTGATTAAAGATGTAAGCCCCATAGTCCAAATTTGTTTGGGTGCCTACAGCACAAATGAATCTTCCCAGTCCAGTAGCTATAGAAGAGGTGTGGTTGGTGGGAACCCAGTTGACAGTACCAATTCTATGCAACATAGCATAATTTCTTGTTAGCAAGCTGACAGAAAGTTTGCCTTTGACTAGCCAAGTTTTGACCTGGTTGGCTGTGATGATCTTGCAGACTCGGTTGTCAGTTTTGCCCAGTTCATTTGGCCCATCAGATTCTCTCCCAGGTAATGATTTATAACCCTAGGAGAAAAATCAACACATCTCCCCCTCACATAGACCTTCCTAAAATCTTCTGACTTTCCATCAGCACACCCCTCTTGCAGATTTACTATGAACTCTTTGACCAGCAGTTCATAACAGGGAGAAAAATTTGAAACAGTCTTGAATAAACCAACACTGGAGATTAAGTCTATTACCTCAGTGCACTCCAAAGCATTGCTTCCCAGCTCTCTTTCCAGAGCCACCCTTCTTTGGTAGACATACTTCCATTTGCTCACACTAGAGACATGATGGAAGGATACATTGTCCAGAGGAGCTTCAGGAACAACAGAGGCAGACCTGGGAGGTGCTGGCTTCTTCCTTGGTTGGAATGTTGGGACATCCTCCTCAACATCTGAGTCAGGTGGAGTTGTAGCTTTCCTCTTATGGGTACTTACCTTGCTCCATTGCTTAGTAGGTCCAAATGAAAATTTGACCTTGTCTTTCTTTGGAGTTGATTGTTTCTTTTCAGGTGTTGCATGTCCAGCAGGCTTCTTCTCCTTCCTAGCCCTAAGCCTCTTGGCTATGCTAGGGTTAACAGATGCAATAATCTTTGTGTCAGAGTCATCATCTAGGGTTTCAACAGGAGGAGGTTGGGAGGCCTCTTTTTCAGCAGATTGATCAACATGAGCTTGATCATCAGTGGCTTCATCATTATCAGTTGAGGCCTTGTTCTGGTCCTCAGATGCTTCAACATTTATTGGGACATCCTGTTGAGCAGGAATGTCCTCTTCAGCATGGTTTCTTTGTTCTTCTTGTGGAGCAGGCATGCTGTTCAGGGGAACAGATACCCCACGCACCACTGTTTGTTCAGAAAGAATCCTGTTCACAAGATGCTTGATGAATGCATCCACGTAGTCAGAAGCTTTGGGGGTGCTTGTAGATGAAGGAGTCCCCTTGCTTTTGCTGAACACAGGTTCCTTTGTTCTTCTTACATTGGGAGTTCTAGGGTTTTGAGCAATAGGGACACCTCCTCTGATTTCGTCTATAGGAGTAGTATCCATTGGTACTACAGAGATTGGAGTTACATGCACTACATCTTCTTGATTGAGACCCTCATCAATGAAGTTAGGGTTTTGATGTTGAGACATTTTTCGAATGTAGTGGAAGATGAGTTAGGTTTGATTGATTTTGATGAGCTTAGAAAATCAGCTTTAGCTTGCAAATCGTTTAGTGGAGATAGTGAGGAGGTGAAGAGCTGAGAGCACGTTTGTGCATTTATAGAGACAATTGCTATTGGAATTTTTAAGAGTGGAATACACAGAGTTATTGACCAGACTGATGTTGCCATCTGGTGATCATGCCACACGATGTCATGAGACATGCTGGCACTTCTCCATAACTGCTATATTTTACATAAGCAGATTCCCAATTTACCCCTTAGGTTTTCAAATTGGGTAGCATCCAAAGCTTTAGTAAATATGTCAGCCAATTGCAGATCTGTGGCTACATGTTCTAATGTGATCACCTTCTCTTCCACAAGATCTCTAATGAAATGATGTCTGATGTCTATGTGCTTAGTTCTGCTGTGTTGGATAGGATTTTTGGAGATGTTAATTGCACTTAGATTGTCACAGTACAATGTCATGACATCTTGTGGGACATTGTATTCTGTGAGCATTTGCTTCATCCAAACCAACTGTGAACAACTGCTACCAGCTGCAATATATTCAGCTTCAGCGGTGGATAAGGATACACAATTTTGTTTCTTACTGAACCAAGAAATCAAATTGTTTCCTAGAAAGAAGCATTCTCCTGATGTACTCTGTCTATCATCAGAATTTCCAGCCCAATCAGCATCACAGAATCCAGTGAGGATTGGTTCACAACCATGAGAATACATTATGCCATAGTCACAAGTACCATTGACATATTTCAAAATCCTCTTAACCTGGTTTAGATGACTTACTTTTGGCTCAGCTTGATAACTTGCACACACACCTACTGCAAAGGCTATATCTGGTCTGCTAGCTGTCAGATATAGTAGGCTTCCAATCATGCTTCTGTATAAGCTTTTGTCCATATTCTCACCCTTTTCATCCTTTGTCAGCTTTAAATGAGTGGGGGCAGGTGTTCTCTTGTGACTTGCATTGTGCATCCCAAACTTCTTGACAGTGTTCTTTGCATACTTGTTTTGGGATATGAACATGGAGTCCTCCATCTGCTTGATTTGCAGTCCAAGGAAGTAGATTAGTTCTCCTACTAGGCTCATCTCAAACTCAGATTCCATTTGATTAACAAAATGTTTAACCATCCTGTCTGACATCCCACCAAACACTATGTCATCCACATATATCTGAGCAATCATGACCTTTCCCTCTTCATCTTTTACAAACAAGGTTTTGTCTATTCCACCTTTCCTGTACCCATGTTTAATGAGAAAAGTAGTCAGTCTTTCATACCATGCTCTTGGGGCTTGCTTTATACCATACAGAGCCTTCCTTAGCTTATAAACATGATCTGGACAGCTTGGATCAACAAATCCCTTAGGCTGCTCCACATATACCTCCTCATTAAGGTACCCATTTAGAAAGGCACTTTTAACATCCATTTGAAATAGCTTTAACTTTAGGATACAAGCAATTCCTAGAAGTAGTCTGATTGATTCAAGCCTTGCTACTGGTACAAAGGTTTCATCAAAGTCTACTCCCTCAATTTGTGTGTATCCTTGAGCTACAAGTCTAGCCTTGTTTTTTGTAACAACTCCCTGCTCATTTGACTTGTTCTTGTACACCCACTTAGTGCCAATCACATTTATGTCATCAGACCTAGGAACAAGATCCCATACTTCATTCCTTGTAAACTGGCCTAATTCTTCTTGCATAGCAGAGATCCAGTACTCATCATTCAGAGCTTCCTTGATGTTTTTAGGTTCTATCTTTGAAAAAAAGCAGGAGCTTGAAATCATCTCTCTTGATCTAGTGATGACACCACTGTTAGGATCACCAATTATCAGATCTTTAGGATGATCTTTTTGGATTCTGATGGAGGGAGGTTTGTTGGATTGCTCTGACCTTGCCTCAGTTAAAGTGAAATCAAGTTTATCACTTTTTGTTTTAACTTCAGTTTGATTGTCAGCAGATGTTCCAACATCATCAGTGACATCTGCAGAGGCATCATCAATAATCACATTTATTGACTCCATTATAACATTGGTTCTGGAGTTAAATACTCTATAAGCTCTGCTATTCATGGAGTATCCAAGAAAAATCCCTTCATCACTTTTAGGGTCCATCTTCCTTCTTTGATCCCTATCAGCCAGAATGTAACACTTACTTCCAAACACATGAAAGTACTTGACTGTAGGTTTTCTGCCCTTCCAGACTTCGTAGATGGTGGACAAAGTTCCCTTTCTTAGTGTGACTCTATTGTGGATATAGCATGTTGTGTTCATAGCTTCTGCCCAAAAGTACAGGGGTAACTTCTTGGCATGAATCATGGCTCTTGCTGACTCCTGAATAGTTCTGTTTTTCCTCTCAACAATCTCATTCTGTTGAGGGGTGATAGGAGAAGAATACTCATGATTGATCCCTTTTGAAGAGCAGAAGTCTGAGAATTTTTTATTCTCAAACTCTTTTCCATGATCACTTCTTATTCTGACAACACAGCTTGCTTTTTCTCTTTGAATTCTATAGCACAGATCTTTGAATTCATCAAACACATCAGACTTCTCTTTGATGAAACTTATCCATGTATATCTTGAGAAGTCATCAACAACCACATATGCATATCTTTTTCCACCAAGACTCCCAACCTGCATTGGTCCCATAAGATCCATATGTAATAATTCCAAAACTTTGGAAGTTGTCAGATGTTGGAGCTTTGGGTGTGACATCTTGGTTTGCTTGCCTATTTGACATTCACCACACACTTTACCTTCATCAATCTTCAGTCTTTGGATTCCTCTTACAGCCTCTATAGATATGATCTTCTTTCTTCCTCTGAGATGAAGATGACCCAGTCTTTGGTGCCACAACTTCACTTCTTCTTCTTTGGCTAAGGAACAAGTTGATGTGAGGCTGAAATCTTGAGGTTCCCACATATAGCAGTTGTCTTTTGATCTGGCTCCTCTCATGACAACCTTCTGTTCTTTATCAGAAACTATGCATTCAGTTTTGGTAAAGTTTACACTGTAACCTTGGTCACATAATTGACTTATGCTGATCAAGTTAGCAGTTAATCCTTTTACCAGCAACACATCATCTAGACTTGGTACACCTGAGCAGTCCAGGTTCCAAAATCCCTTGATTTCCCCCTTTTCTCCATCTCCAAAGGTCACATATCTAGATGAGTGTGGCTTTAAGTCTATCGACAAATTCTTCAGTCCAGTCATGTGCCTTGAGGAGCCACTGTCAAAGTACCAGTCTTCCTTAGCAGATACTCTAAGAGATGTATGAGCTATAAAGGCAACAACCTTCTTGGACCATTTGTGACTGTTGTGAGGTTTCCTTTGATGCATCTTCCCTGTGTATTGTCCATCTTTAGAGTTCCAAGGTTTCCTGTTGAACTTGTTCTTGGGCATGTATTTGTAGCTTTGATCAACATGAAGACTAGCTTTAGGTATCCAAACTTTCTTTATGACCTCTGTCTTCTGCTTAGGGGGTTGTTGAGACCTCTGATTTGAATGTCCATGCATCACTTTCTTGGTGACCTCTGTCTTCTACTTAGGGGGTTGCTGAGACCTCTGATTTGGATGTCCATGCAGCTTGTAGCATAAAGGTTTGATGTGACCAAACCTTCCACAATGATGGCATCTCCATCTTTGATATTTCTTTTTCATCATGTTCTTGTCATGATGTTGAGACATCTGCTTGGACATCTTGTTTGACTTCATGGGATTTGGAGTTGTTTGGCTGGTGCTAGCCTCAAACTTTTGAGCTTTATTAAATCCTAGCCCAGTCCTATCCCCTGAGTACTTGTTATTGTTGAGAATGACATCCAGTGTGTTTGAGCTATTGTTCAGCATTCTGACAAATTTAGACATATGCTCCATTTTGGAGTTGAGTAGGCTGACTTCACTTTTCAAAGTGTCAATGATCTCTAAATCACTTGCCTTTTCAGCCTTTAATTCCTCAATCTTCTTCTTCTGCTGTATATTCTCCATGCATACTTCAGTGCTCCTTTTACACAGCATCCTGTAGGATGCTTCAAGCTCTTCAAATGGAAGCTCCTCATCACTGGATCCCCCTTCAGTTTCACATACTCCAGCTAGAGCAGTGATGTGCTTTGCAGATTCTTCTTCTGACTCACATCCTGAGTCTTCATCTGACCAGGTCACAGAGAGACCTTTCTTTTGCTTCTTTAGATAGGTTGGGCATTCACTTTTGATGTGTCCATATCTTTCAAATCCATAACATTAAATCCCTTTTCCTTGGTTAGTCTTCTCATCATAATTTGACCTTCTATTAGAATCATAAGGTCTTTTATTCTCAGAGGTTGAGTTTCTTCCACTTGGTCTGGACTTGTTTTCCATTCTTTTGAGAATTTTGTTGAATTGTCTTCCAAGCATAGCAATTGTTTCTGATAAGTTGTCCTTAGAGTCTGCTTCATGACTTTCTTCTTCTTTATCAGTGTTTGAGACCAGGGCTATGCTTTTGTTTTTCTTCACAATTGTATCATTCATTCCCATCTCAAAGGTTTGAAGGGAACCAATGAGCTCTTCAACCTTCATTGTGCAGATGTCCTGAGCTTCTTCTATTGCAGTAACCTTCATGTCAAATCTTTTTGGCAGTGATCTGAGAATCTTCCTTACCAACTTTTCATCACTCATTTTCTCTCCCAAGGCACCAGAAGTATTAGCAATTTCCAGGATGTTCATGTAAAACTCATGAATGGTCTCATCTTCCTTCATCCTCAAGTTTTCTAACTTGGTGGTGAGAAGTTGAAGTCTTGACATCTTCACCTTTGATGTGCCTTTATGAGTGGTTTTGAGAGTGTCCCAAACATCCTTGGCCAGCTCACAGTGATGCACAAGTCTAAATATGTTCCTGTCAATGCCATTGAATAAGGCATTTAAGGCTTTGGAGTTTACAAGTGCTGAATCTTCTTCCTCCTTGCTCCACTCTTCTTCAGGCTTCAACACTTTTGCTCCATCCTTATTGTCTTGGACAGGGTGCTCCCATCCATTGTTGACTGCTTTCCAAGCCCTGCTATCAAGATATTTTAAGAATGCTACCATTCTTGGCTTCCAGTAGTCATAGTTGGATCCATCCAATATAGGTGGTCTATTCACAGATCCTACATCTCTGTCCATGTTCCCAAAATCTGCAGTCCCTAGATCTCACCCTAGTTAAACAGGCAGGGTGCCTGCTCTGATGCCAATTGAAATTCTGGGATCAGGTACGTGATGTCAAATCAGATGTTTAAACACTTGAAGACTTAAACAAAACTTAAAGTGAAGGTAAATTAAATAACACAGGAAATTGTTAACCCAGTTCAGTGTATCTCTACACTTACATCTGGGGGCTACCAAGCCAGGAAGGAAATCCAATATAAGTAATATTAATTCTGGAATTAAACCAACCAGTTTAATCCTTCACTTAATATCTACCCAAGGCAATTTCTACCTAAGACACAACTTAGATATGAGTACCTACTCACTCCCCCTCAATCACATAGTGATATTTTACAATGTTTAATAAAATTGAAGTCACACTTCAAACACAACAGCTTGATCTTACTTAAAAGTTTCAATCAAGACACAATTCACTTTTTTCTTAAAAGCTCATAAAGTGACAAACAATTAAAACCTGCTATTAGACACAAACACCCTTTACAGTCTTCTTAATTTCGTACTCTATTCTGAGAGTTTTTGTTCCTTAAATAGATGCTTGGTTTTTGGGCTTTCTGTAAATTATCCAGTCCTGATAAATCCCACTGTCATCACCTTGAATTAGGGTTAGTTAGTTTGTTACTTCCTTGATTCAAGGTGAGTTAGTTATTCTGTTACACTGAATTCAGATAACTAAGCTCCCTAATGATGCGCCTTGTAGTGCTTATCTATTCACAATTAATTCCAGATAAATTCTCCTGAATTGACTCACTTCTGTTATGCATCATTTAAGTCTGGTAGCTGGTTTACGATGTCACAACATCTGGTGTGACATCCTGATATCTTGACTTAATTCATTAACTTATACTTTGTTTGACAATGTCACAACATCTGGTGTGACATCCTGAACTAAGTTCAACACTTCTTGTTTGTCAAAAATTCTGCCAATTCTTAATATCTACACTAGAAGATAATGGCAATAGCAGAGTTGAAACTCAATAGGATCATTTACACATATCTATTTTTCCTTGTTTTTGTACTCCTTTAAAAAATTCTACGACGAATTCCTCTTACTAGGATTTCCGTCTCCTTGTTCAAACATGCCTATTTATAGGCTACTTTCTAAATAAATAAAATTTTATTTTCGAATTCAGGTTTACTTTTCCCCTTTTACTTAAGCGAAAACGTCTTTTGATTATGTTTGAATGTATATATGATTTTGATGATGTTTACCAAAAATGCATAAAATACAATAATAGTATTTACTAAGGACGATCGGAGGTAGGAATCCAACGAATCTTCGTCGGTTCATCCCACAGAGTAATCTTTACGGATATATTCTAACGGAACACTTCAAATAGTCCCATGTACTTCCAACTCTATACAAATCTTCAAGTAGATATCCTCTGTATAATTGACATTGGGTCAGATAAGTCTCTCAGGGAAGTGTCCATCTCTTTTATCCCGAATCAGGGTATTTAGGAATCTAATTCTTCAATAAGAAGTATGACGAACGAAAACAGGAGGTTCTAAGTACGATATTCCAATACAAAACAAGAATGAAGTCTTCATATCCCTCAACAAAGAAGCAAGATTTATTTTCCTCAACCAACAGTTGTTATACGAAGTTACTCACACGCTTCAACTACATAATTCATACATGCATCACTTACATCATATCATACATATTGTAGATGTTTAGAATTGGCAGAATGTTTGACCAACAAGAAGTGTTGAACTTAGTTCAGGAGGTCACATCAGATGTTGTGACATTATCAAAAAGAGTATAAGTAAATGAACTTAATTCAGGATGTCACCCCAGATGTTGTGACATTGTATCAGTTAATGAAGTAAGTTCAATTTTCAGGATGTCACACCAGATGTTGTGACATCTCAAACCTGCTACCAGAATTAATTAATGCTTAACAGAACTGAGTAAATTCAGGGAATTTATCTGGAATTAATTATGAATGGATAAAACAGAAGAAGGCGCATCAGTAGGGAGATTGGTTATATGATTTCAGTATAAACAGAAGAACTGACTCACCTAGAATCAAGGAAGTAACAAACCCTAATTCAAGGTGATGGCAGCATGCGTATCAGGATTGGATAACCTACAGAAAGCCCAAAAATCCAAGCATCTATTTAAGCAACAGAAACTCTCAGAATAGAGTACGAAATTAAGAAGACTTAATAGGGAGTTTGTGTTTTAATAGCAGGTTTTATATGTGTATCACTTTATGAGCTTTTAAGCAAAAGTGTATTGTGTCTTGATTGAAACTGTGAAGTAAGATCAAGCTGTTTTGTTTGAAGTATGACTTCAATTTTATTAAACTTGTAACCATATCACTGTGTGATTGAGGGGGAGTGAGTTGGTACTCATATCTAAGTTGTGTCTTAGGTAGAAATTTCCTTGGGTAGATATTAAGTGAAAGATTAAACTGAGTGGTTTAAGTCTAGAATTAATATTACTTATATTGGATTTCCTTCCTGGCTTGGTAGCCCCCAGATGTAAGTGTGGTTATACACTGAATTGGGTTAACAATTTCCTGTGTTGTTTAATTTTCCTGCACTTTAAGTTTTGTTCAAGTCTTCAAGTGTTTAAACATCTCATTCGACATCACGTACCTGATCCCAGAATTTCAATTGGCATCAGAGCAGGCACCCTGCCTGTTTAACTGGGTGAGATCTAGGGACTGCAAATTCTGGAAACATGGACATAGATGTAGGATCAGTAAATAGACCACCTATATTGGATGGATCTAATTATTACTACTGGAAGCCAAGAATGGTAGCATTCTTAATATCACTTGACAATAGGTCCTGGAAAGCAGTCAACAAAGGATGGGAGCACCCTATCCAAGACAACAAGGATGGAGCAAAAGTGTTGAAACCTGAAGAAGAATGGAGCAAGGAGGAAGAAGATTCAGCACTTGGAAATTCCAAGGCCTTAAATGCTTTATTCAATGGCATTGATAGGAACATATTCAGATTTGTGCATCACTGTGAGCTGGCCAAAGATGTTTGGGACACTCTCAAAACAACTCATGAAGGGACATCAAAGGTGAAGATGTCAAGACTTCAACTTCTCACCACCAAGTTTGAAAACTTGAGAATGAAGGAAGATGAGAAAATTCATGAGTTCTACATGAACATCTTGGAAATAGCCAATACTTCTGGTGCTTTGGGAGAAAAGATGACTGATGAAAAGCTGGTAAGAAAGATTCTCAGATCTTTACCAAAAAGATTTGACACGAAGGTCACAACAATAGAAGAATCTCAAGACATATGCACAATGAAGGTTGAAGAGCTCATTGGTTCCCTTCAAACATTTGAGATGGGAATGAATGATACAATTGTAAAAAAGAACAAAAGCATACCCTTGGTGTCAAATACTGATAAAGAAGAAGAAAATAATGAAGCAGACCCTGAAGAAAATTTATCAGAAACCATTGTTATGCTTGGAAGACAATTCAACAAGATTCTCAAAAAGATGGATGGCAAGTCCAGACCAAGTGGAAGATACTCAAACTCTTCTGAGAATAAAATACCTTATGATGCTAATAGAAGGTCAAATTATGATGAAAAGACCAATCAAGAAAAAGGGATTAAATGTCGTGGATGTGAAGGATATGGACACATCAGAAATGAATGCCCTACCTATCTAAAGAAGCAAAAGAAAGGTCTCTCTGTGACCTGGTCTGATGAAGACTCAGGATGTGATTCAGAAGAAGAATCAGCAAAGCACATCACTGCTCTAGCTGGAGTATATGATTCCTAAAATGGATCCAGTGATGAGGAGCTGACTTTTGAAGAGCTAGAAGAATCATACAAGATGTTTGTTAAAAGAAGCACTGAAATATGCATGGAGAGTATAAAGCAGAAGAAGCAGATTGAGGCACTAAAGGCTGAAAAATCAAGTGATCTAGAGATCATTGACACTTTGAAAAGTGAAGTAAGCCTTCTCAACTCCGAGTTGGAGCATATGTCCAAATCTGTTAGAATGCTGAACAGTAGCTCAAACACACTGGATTTTATTCTCAACAACAATAAGCATTCAGGGGATAGAACTGGACTGGGATTTAACAAAGCTCAAAAGATTGAGGATAGCACCAGCAAAACTACTTCAAATTCCATAAAGTCAAACAAGATGTCCCAACAGATGTCCCAACATTATGAAAAGAACATAAAGACAAACATGATGTTCCAACAGAAGTCCCAACATCATGAAAAGAACATGATGAAAAAGAAGTATCAAAGATGGAGATGTCATCATTGTGGAAGGTTTGGTCACATCAAACCTCATTGCTACAAGTTGCATGGATATCCAAATCAGATGCATCAACAACCTCCTAAGCAGAAGATAGAGGTTACCAAGAAAGTGCTGCATGGACATCAAAATCAAAGATATCAGCAACCCCCTAAGCAGAAAGCAGAGGTCATCAAGAAAGTATGGGTACCTAAAGCTAGTCTTCATGCTGATCAAAGCTATATGTCCAAGAACAAGTTCAACAAGCAACCTTAGAGCTCTAAAAATGGTCACTACAAAGGGCAGAAGCATCAAAGAAAACCTCACTACAAGCAAAAATGGTCAAAGAAGGGTGTTGCATATATAGCTCATACATCTCTAAGAGTATTAGCTAAAGAAGACTGGTACTTTGACAGTGGATGCTCAAGGCACATGACTGGATTGAAGAATTTACTGGTAGACTCCTTTGGAGATGGAGCTAAAGGAGAAATCAAGGGAGTTGGGACCTTGGACTGTCCAGATGTACCAAGACTAGATGATGTGCTGCTGGTAAAAGGATTGACTGCTAACTTGATCAGCATAAGTCAATTATGTGATCAAGGTTACAGTGTAAACTTTACCAAAACTGAATGCATAGTGTCTAATAAAGAACATAAGGTTGTCATGAGAGGAGCCAGATCTAAAGACAACTGTTATATGTGGGAACCTGAAGACTTCAGTCTCACTTCAACTTGCTCTTTAGCCAAAGAAGAAGAAGTGAAGCTATTGCACCAAAGACTGGGTCATCTTCATTTCAGAGGTATAAAGAAAATCATATATATGGAAGCTGTGAGAGGTATTCCTAAACTGAAGATTGATGATGGAAAAGTATGTGGTGAATGTCAAATAGGCAACCAAACCAAGATGTCCCATCCAAAGCTCCAACATCTGACAACTTCCAAAGTTTTGGAGTTATTGCATATGGATCTTATGGGACCAATGCAGGTTGGGAGCCTTGGTGGAAAGAGGTATGCCTATGTGGTGGTTGATGACTTTTCAAGGTATACATGGATAAATTTTATCAAAGAAAAGTCGGATGTATTTAATGTATTCAAAGATTTGTGCCAAAGAATACAAAGAGAAAAAGCAAGCTGTGTGGTCAGAATAAGAAGTTACCATGGAAAGGAGTTTGAGAATAAAAAATTCTCAGATTTCTTCTCTTCAGAAGGAATCAATCATGAATACTCTTCACCTATCACCCCTCAACAGAATGGGATTGTTGAGAGGAAGAACAGAACTATCCAAGAATCAGCAAGAGCTATGATCCATGCTAAAAAGTTACCATTGTACTTCTGGGCTGAAGCTATGAACACAGCTTGTTACATTCATAATAGAGTCACTCTAAGGAAAGGAACCTTGTCCACAATCTATGAAGTCTGGAAGGGCAGAGAACCCACAGTTAAGTACTTCCATGTGTTTGGAAGTAATTGCTATATTCTGGCTGATAGGGAGCAAAGAAGAAAAATGGATCCTAAAAGTGATGAAGGGATTTTCCTTGGATACTATTTAAATAGCAGAGCTTATAGAGTATTTAACTCTAGAACCAAGGTTATCATGGAGTCCATAAATGTGATAATTGATGATGCCCCTGCAGATGTTACAGATGATGTTGGAACATCTGCTGACAGTCAGACTGAAGCTGAAATAAAGAGTGATCATCCTGACTTCACTCAAACTGAAGCAAGGACAGAACAATCCAGTAAACCTCCCTCCATCAGAATCCAGAAGGATCATCCCAAAGATTTAATAATTGGTGATCCCAACAGAGGTGTAAGCACTAGATCAAGAGAGGTGATTTCAGGTTCTTGTTTTGTTTCAAAAATAGAACCTAAAAACATCAAGGAAGCTCTTAATGATGAGTACTGGATTTATGCTATGCAAGAAGAATTAGGTCAGTTCACAAGGAATGAAGTGTGGGATCTTGTTCCTAGACCTGATGACATAAATGTGATTGACACTAAATGGGTGTATAAGAACAAGTCAAATGAGCAGGGAGTTTTTACAAAGAACAAAGCTAAACTTGTAGCTCAAGGATACACACAAATTGAGGGAGTAGACTTTGATGAAACCTTTGCACCAGTAGCAAGGCTTGAATCAATTAGACTACTTTTAGGAATTGCTTGTATCCTGAAGTTCAAGCTATTTCAAATGGATGTGAAAAATGCCTTTCTAAATGGATATCTTAATGAAGAGGTATATGTAGAACAACCTAAGGGATTTGTTGATCCAAGCTGTCCAAACCATGTGTACAAACTAAGGAAGGCTCTTTATGAACTGAAGCAAGCCCCAAGAGCATGGTATGAAAGGCTGACTACTTTTCTCACAAAACAAGGATACAGAAAAGGTGGAATAGACAAAACCTTGTTTGTGAAAGATGAAGAGGGAAATGTCATGTTTGCTCAAATATATGTAGATGACATAGTCTTTGGTGGGATGTCAGACAGGATGGTTAAACATTTTGTCACTCAAATGGAATCTGAATTTGAGATGAGCCTAGTAGGAGAACTAACCTACTTTCTTGGACTGCAAATCAAGCAGATGGAAGATTCAATGTTCATATCCCAAAGCAAGTATGCCAAGAACACTGTGAAGAAGTTTGGGATGGATAGTGCAAGTCATAAAAGAACACCTGCCCCCACTCATTTAAAGCTGACAAAGGATGACAAGGGTGAGAAGGTGGACCAAAGCCTATACAGAAGCATGATTGGAAGCTTATTATATCTGACTGCTAGCAGACTAGATATAGCCTTTGCAGTAGGTGTATGTGCAAGATATCAAGCTGATCCAAAAGTTAGCCATCTAAACCAGGTCAAGAGAATTCTGAAATATGTCAATGGTACTTGTGACTATGGCATAATTTACTCCCATGGATGTGAACCAATTCTCACTGGCTTCTGTGATGCTGATTGGGCTGGAAGTGCTGATGATAGAAAGAGCACATCAGGAGGATGCTTCTTCTTAGGAAACAATTTGATTTCTTGGTTCAGTAAGAAACAAAATTGTGTATCCCTATCCGCTGCTGAAGCTGAATATATTGCAGCTGGTAGCAGTTGTTCACAGTTGGTTTGGATGAAGCAAATGCTCACTGAATACAATGTCCCACAAGATGTCATGACATTGTACTGTGACAACTTAAGTTCTATTAACATATCAAAGAATCCTATCCAACATAGCAGGACCAAGCATATTGATATCAGGCATCATTTCATCAGAGATCTTGTGGAAGAGAAGGTGATCTCATTGGAACATGTAGCCACAGATCTGCAATTGGCTGATATATTTACTAAAGCTTTGGATGCTACCCAATTTGAAAACCTAAGGGGTAAATTGGGAATCTGTTTATGTGAAATATAGCAGTTATGGAGAAGTTCCAACATGTCCTATGACATCGTGTGGCATGATCACCAGATGGAAACACCAGTCTGGTCAAGAACTCTGTGTATTCCACTCCTTAAAATTCTCCAAGTAACGACTCTTATAAAAGTTCCAGCTTGCTCTCAGCTATTCACCTTATCATCATCCTCTCAAAACAAGTTGCATGCTATAGCTGAGTTTCAGAGCTCATCAAACTCAATCAATCCTAACCTCTTCCTCCACCACATTTGAAAATGTCTCAACATCAAAACCCTAATCTCTCTGATGAAATCCTCAAACAAGAAGATGTGGTGCATGCAACCCCCATCTCTGTGGTACCTATGGATTCAACTCCCATAGACGAAATCAGGGGAAGTGTTCCTCTTGCTCAAAAGCCTAGAACTCATAATGTGATAAGGGAAAAGGAACCTGTATTCAGCAAAGTCAAAGGGAAGCCTTCATCCTCAAACACCAATCCCAAAGCCTATGAGTATGTGGATGCTTCAATTAAGGATCTTGTGAACAGGATTCTGTCTGAGCAAAGAGTTGTGAGTGGAATATCTATTCCTCTGAACACCATGCCAGCTCCACAAGAAGAATAGAGTAATCAAGCTGAAGAGGAAACTCATGCTCAACAGGATGTCCCAATAGATGTTGAAACATCTGAGGACAAGCACAAGGCCTTCACTGATGATGATGATGAAGCCACTGATGATCAAGCTTCTGTTGATCCACCTGCTGAAGTGGAGACTGCTCAACCTCCTCCTGTTGTAGACATAGAGCATGATTCTGACACATAAATCATTGCCTCTGTGGACCCTAGCATAGCCAAAAGGCTTAGGACTAGAAAGGGAAAGAAGAATGCAGGACATGCAACTCCTGAAAAGAAACAACCTACACCAAAGAAGGACAAAGCTAAAGTTTCCTTTGGTCCTACCAAACAATGGAGCAAGGTGAATACACAAAAGAGGAAAGCTGTCACTCCTCCAGATTCAGATATTGAAGAGGATGTCCCAACATCCCAACCAAAGAAGAAACCAGCACCTTCAAGGTCTACCTCTGCTGTTCCAGAAGCTCCTCTGGATAATATTTCTTTTCATCATGTGTCAAGTGTGAGCAGATGGAAATTTGTCTACCAAAGAAGGGTAGCACTTGAAAGAGAGCTGGGCAGCAATGCACTTGAGTGCACTGAGGTAATTGACCTAATTTCTTCTGTTGGCTAATTCAAAACAGTGTCAAACTTTTCACCTTGCTATGAGTTGCTAGTCAAGGAATTTATTGTCAACCTTCAATAGGACTGTGCTGATGGTAAGTCAGATGAATTCAGAAAGGTGTATGTAAGAGGGAGATGTGTGGAATTCTCTCCTAGGGTTATCAACCACTACCTAGGGAGAGAATCTGATGGACCTAATGAGCTGGGGAAGACTGACAACCAGGTGTGCAAGGTCATTACTGCCAATCAAGTCAAAGCTTGGCCAGTCAAGGGCAAACTTTCTGTTAGCTTGCTAACAAGGAAGTATGCAATGCTGCATAGGATTGGCACTGTAAACTGGGCCCCTACCAACCATACATCTTCAATAGCAACTGGATTAGGCAGATTTATTTATGCTATGGGCACCCAAACAAAGCTGGACTTTGGGGCTTACATTTTTGATCAAACACTGAAGCATGCTGGGACATCTGCAACAAAGCTGCCTATTGCCTTCCCTTCATTGTTGTGTGGAATCATCCTCAGCCAGTATCCTGGTATCCTCACTGAGAAGGATTCAATCTGCAAAAGAGAGAGTCCTCTGGCCTTCCACTACAAGTTGTTCTTAAGTCATCATGCAGCTGATGTTGAAGCTCCCTCTGGGACATCTGCTGGACCTTCAAAGGAAAAGTTTCATATATCCAAAGCTACTTTGATTGCTGAGCTGAAGAACACATGCAAAGAACTGGATTCCAGGAAGCAGAAGCTTGAGGAGATTATTCAAAGGCTGGAAATGGGAGAGAGTGCTCAGAAGGCTGCTGACTCTGATGATGAATCTGAAGAAGAAGAAGACACTGAATATGAAGATTCTGAGTGAAAAATGTATGTGAGGAATGTATTCAGCATTGTATTTTGAATTTGTAATTTTGTAATTCTCTCTGTCAATGTAAAATTTGGCCCCAATTTATGTCTAACAAGGGGGAGAAGAGAACCGAACAACAACAATGTCTGATGCAGCTTACTGATTAATGAAAAATGTCTTTTGTTTGCTTCTGAACTAAGTTGTTTTTAATGAAATATGTCTGTTGAAACAAGTCAGAACACATGTAGGTTTAAGGGGGAGTAAACTCACACATGACTCAACAGAAAAGAACTTTTGTACTCTGATAAAAGAAACTCTGCTGCACTCTGATAAACCAGAAGATTATGTTAGCCAAAAATTAGCCAAAGGGGGAGTTTGAAGATGTTTAGAATTGGCAGAATTTTTGACCAACAAGAAGTGTCGAACTTAGTTCAGGATGTCACATCAGATGTTGTGACATTATCAAAAAGAGTATAAGTAAATGAACTTAATTCAGGATGTCACACCAGATGTTGTGACATTGTATCAGTTAATGAAGTAAGTTCTGTTTTCAGGATGTCACACCAGATGTTGTGACATCTCAAACCTGCTACCAGAATTAATTAATGCTTAACAGAACTGAGTAAATTCAGGGAATTTATCTGGAATTAATTATGAATGGCTAAAACAGAAGAAGGCGCATCTGTAGGGAGATTGGTTATATGATTTCAGTATAAACAGAAGAACTGACTCACCTAGAATCAAGGAAGTAAAAAACCCTAATTCAAGGTGATGGCAGCATGCGTATCAGGATTGGATAACCTACAGAAAGCCTAAAAATCCAAGCATCTATTTAAGCAACAGAAACTCTCAGAATAGAGTACGAAATTAAGAAGACTTAATAGGGAGTTTGTGTTTTAATAGCAGGTTTTATATGTGTATCACTTTATGAGCTTTTAAGCAAAAGTGTATTGTGTCTTGATTGAAACTGTGAAGTAAGATCAAGCTATTTTGTTTGAAGTATAACTTCAATTTTATTAAACTTGTAAACATATCACTGTGTGATTGAGGGGGAGTGAGTTGGTACTCATATCTAAGTTGTGTCTTAGGTAGAAATTGCCTTGGGTAGATATTAAGTGAAAGATTAAACTGAGTGGTTTAAGTCTAGAATTAATATTACTAATATTGGATTTCCTTCCTGGCTTGGTAGCCCCCAGATGTAAGTGTGGTTATACACTAAACTGGGTTAACAATTTCCTGTGTTGTTTAATTTTCCTGCACTTTAAGTTTTGTTCAAGTCTTCAAGTGTTTAAACATCTCATTCGACATCATGTACCTGATCCCAGAATTACACATATATAGAATTCTCATAAGAACATCATCTTGAAAAGTGTTATATGCATCAGGACATTTGCATAAAACTAACCTTGTTTTTCAGGTTAATTCTCCAGCAAACGAATGTCATGAACAACTTGTTCTTGGGCTGCTACATCCCTTAAGATTATATCCATCAATATCTTGGATTTCTATATCCTCCAGGAATACATATAACAAAATCTTGGATTTCTCTATCCTCCAGGAATACATATTCCAATATCTTGGCCTGTTACATCCCTCAAGATTACATCCAGCAATATCTTAGGTTGCTACATCCCTCAAGATTACATCCAACAATGTCTTGGGCTGCTATATCCTCGAGGGCCATGAAAAACATTATCTTAGGCTGCTACATCTCCTGAGATTACATCTATATCCATCTTGGGTGCTATATCCCCCCAAGGGCTACCTCAAACAATATCCTAGGTTGCTATAAACCCCCAGGATAATATCTTGGACTGCTCTATCCCCCAAGATGACATCAACCTATATTTTGGACTGCTCTATCCTCCAAGAGATATACCTAAAGAACATTTTTTTCCGAATGGCATCTTTAAGCCCATTCAAGAAATATAACCAACCAACAGCATTATTTTGCACACCGACGAGTGCAAATTTTCGGGCTCTAGTGTTCAATCCCCTTCAACCTTCAAGTCATGAATGGCGTACATGCCAATCTAACTCCTCAGGTTTCAGAAAATTGAACAGGGAAAACTATTGTAGCCCAAAATTTGCCCTCCCATATTCAAGATCATGTGTCTCAAAAGGTCTCGTCATAAGATTCTCAATTGGTCAAAAGGATTGAAGGTTTCACCAGACAAAGCCTCCTCCTGAACAATGGATGTTAGAACTAGGGTTTTGAGTTTCCGCAAGCAAAGTGGATTTCCAAGGCCTCAAGTGGACTTCATAAAATCCTATATACTTTAATGAATCCCCATGTCAAGTATCAAAGTTTTCCCAACAAGTTTGGTCATTCAGATAATCAGATACCTGAAAAATCAGTCAACTTGATTAGCTAGTCAACTAAGGTCAATTGTGGTCAACGCAAATCAAACTTCAAGATTTTTGGTCAACATCAAGATTATGAGATGAAATTCGTCATTTAATCAAGGTTTGATCATGATTCATCAAGGAAACCTCATAATCATCAAGAATTATAAGTTTCTAAATTAGGAATTTTACAGTAAAAGTCAACTAAACTTTGACCAGCCATAACTTTCACATACTTCATCAAAAATTTCCCATCCAAAGCTCATTTTGAAGGAATTTTAATTCTCTACAACTTTGTGTCTCCAAAGCCAAGCCTAAAAATGCTTCATTTGGAAGGTATGAGCCAAAACATTATAGGTCTTTTTGAAAGTCAACAAAAAGTCAAGTTTTTCCAAAGCTCATAATTTGAAAATGGTAAATGATATGGACATGGGACCAAAAGGGTTATTTAGAATACACTCTAAGCTTTCTAAAAAGTCCTAGAACATCTTCATATCATTAAAATTGAGGAAGTTATGCATTGTCAAAGTTGGGAGATTTTCAAGGGGTGTATGAAGTAAAAAAGGTCATAACTTCAATTTTTTCCAAATGGGCCCGTAAAATTGCAACCCAAACTTGAAGATGAAGTCATGCATGACCCAATGATCAATTATTCTGATTTTTCTTATTTATTTACATTATTCTGGATTTTAATCATTAAAATTCATTTTTAATTAAAATAAAATATGAAAATAAAATATTTTATCTAATGTCTATTTTTGGACAAAGATTTGGTGTTTAAGATGATTGGAATCACACAAATTCGTGCAAGACCATTATGGAAGTGATATATTTGATTATTTGACCAAAACAGTAAGGTTGTTTCTTCATGATCAAGTAACACCAAAATGCACCCAAGGCCCAACCTCTTTTGACTTAATTACATCATTATACATACATAAACAAAAGGCAATTGAAAGGGGACGAAAATTCAGACAAATGGATTGTTCAAACTTCAATTTTTTCAAAGAAAAGTGAAATTCGGTTTCACTATTCCATTCACTTTTCAAAGGTTTTAAGAGTTCTATGATGTTCCTTGAATCATTTTGAACATGTTTAGATCATCACATTCATCAAAAACACTCTTATTCGCATAAACCGAATCACAACGTTCTTGTTTTTTTAATTTTTCGATTCCATTTATTTATGCATTATTAACGAATTTTGGTCTTATGTTGTTGTTTGTGATGATGCCTGAATTGTTTCTTCATGATTTCTTGGAGTTTCATGGTCAGAATCGTTGAATGCCATTACTAGGATTTTAAGCTTCAAATTGGAGCTTTGTGATCTAAGAAATTTAAATAAATTTTATAGACATAATTGAACTGTATATGATGTGGGGATCATTTTTCCATGATCAATTTGACAAAATTTTACAAGTTTCATAACGTTTGAAGAAACATACGTTTTCCTCTGAAACCAAATTCGCAGGAAAATTTGCAATAAGAATCGCAGGTATTTTCGCAGGTATCAAGGAAGAAGATGAAGTCAATGGCGCCATTCTGGATTTTCAAATTTAAGTTTAATATTTTATTATTTTGTTTCTATTTTATTACAATCAGTGCATGCGAGCCCAGTGGCCAGGTCGCGAACGTATTGATGCCAAGGGCCTGGGTTCGATCCCAGGTTTCCTCTTATTTTTTAATTACTTCGCTTATTTTGCTAACTTAATATTTTTGTTTGTTTTGTCTAGATATCTACCAACAGGCGCGCATGGCCTAGTGGCAGGGGGTCGGAACCTTGGAGTGAGGGGTCAAGGGTTCAAAGCCTCTCTCAAACATTTTGGTTTTTTTTTCTTTCTTTTCTTTTCTTATCTCTTTTTTCTATTTATTTTAATTAAAAAACTTCAATTTATATTTTAACCATAATTAAATCTATTAACACATTAATTTAAAAAAAAAAACTTAAGTAACCTTCAAATATTTTTTAATTTAGTTAAATTTTATAATTCATTTTCTTTAAAAAATTTATGTTAAGTTATTTTAATATAAATCGATTATATATATTCTTTGTAAAACCCTAATATTTTATAATTCTAAATCCTAACATTTTTCTCAAATTTTTTAAACCCAATTTTTACGAACCCTAAAAAGTTTTTTTTAAACCTTAACCTTGTTTTTTTATCAAACCTAATTTTTAAACCTCGTCTTTATTTCTACCCTCATTTATTTTTATGTTATTCATATAACTTGCCTTATTATTGCTCTGAAATTTTTACTATTATTTATTTTTCCGCCATTATAATTATGTAACTGTCCCAAGGAGTTGTAATAGTTAGGATGTTTATTTTCTGCCATTTAAATACATGCCATTTATTTTATATTGATTGCGTGGTTAGTAAACCTAGGGCGTGGCAAGACTTAATGAAATAAAAATGACTTAGAAAATTAAATTCAAGATAAATAACTGAAATTGATATTTGCACACATAAGTCGATCGTTCTACGATCGCCATCTGCACTTCCAAGGTTATCCCTCTTGGTTGCCTTACAAAATATGGTTAAGTCCCTCGAAAGTGGGGGTGTCTTAAGAAAATGTCCCTACAAAATAAATCATCAAGTCCCTTCAAAGATTAAAAAGATCATAGTCCCTTCGAAGTTGCCTATTGAATAAATGATCTTGTCCCTTGATGACCCTACAGAATAAATGATGATAGTCCCTATGAATTGCTAAAGACACCCCTACAAGTTGCCTTCTCTGACCTTACGATGACCCTACACCCGTCCCTTATCAAATCCAAGGTAATGACTACTTAATCCTTAATAGTAAGGATAGTTTTACCCTTGAAAGGAAATAAAGAAACATGAAAGACCAGTCTATGGTAGGTAGCACTTAATTACTCGCTCACTTCTTTAAAAAAAAAGCTCTTATTCACACCTCACTTTAAAAATATTTTCAAACTTAAGACTTTATATAAATCCATACAAGGATCATTACAAAGAACTTATGAAAATCTTTTCTAAACACACATTACACATCTTTCAAACAAGTTAAAGTGAGTTAAGTAACTAAGAGCCCATGGATAACCATGGATATAAAGGGTGCTAACACCTTCCTTTTATATAACCTACCCCCCGAACTTAGAATTTTAAAAAGGTATTTTCTGTTCTTTTATAACCTTTCCTATTGGATAAAATAAAAGTCGGTGGCGACTCTTGCTATCCGCAACATAAATAAAAAGTCAGTTCTCCCACCGTGTTACAACCACCCTTTGATTATATCTTGGTCTCCATCATTTCATCATCAAAGCATCACCTTTCCAGCGTGACGAGAGCGCACGGTGACTCCATGCACCACCAACGTGGGATCATTTGATACAAATCAAATTTGAAAGCAGGTGCACGAAAGTTACTGAGGGAGCATAACAACTTACAGCTACACATTCCCACTCACGATTTCAGAGGCGAAAAAACGCATAAGTTTCATCACACTTGAAGCATCACAGAAAAACCCTCTCTCTCTAAACTTTGGCAACTTTTTGCTCACATTTTCTCCATGAAACAAGCAAAACTTCAGATCTAACTTCCTCCATTTTGCTACTCCATTTTCGTTTTTGAGAAATATTTGGCATCACTTCACTCACCTCATCATCATATTCCCTTTGATCTTGTTATTAAAGCATCTTAGTGAAATTTGAAGAACAACACATTTTCGGATTTCCTCTCATTGTGCACCTATATCAAGCTTGTAAGCCTTTATTTGGCCAAAATGCAAGTCAAGGAAGCTATTTTAATCTCTGGTTTATCTTAGATCTCAAGAAGAAACTTCATATTAGGTTTGATTTATTTTTGTTTGATTCATGTTGTTGATGTATTTTCATGCGTGAGGAAGGAGTTGATGAGGTGGCGAGCCGAGGTTGGATGGTGAACGTTTTTGTCCTCTAGCGATTTAAGTAAAGGTGACCGGTTGATGATTTTTGTTACAGCATGTGTGGCCATCCTTCATGTTACGTTTTTATCTTTTTTCTCTTATTATTATTATTATTATTATTTATTTTTTTTTAAAAAAAAATATGATGGTTATTTGGTTGCTTTATTGAATTTTCGGTTGGGCCTAGTATAGTTTCTATACGCACCTCCCATCTCCGGCCCATCTCTGTGTTTACCTTGTTATGTTCATCTTTGTTTTGCTGATACACCCATGCATTGTTCCCTTTCCATTTTATTTTGATTTTATTTGTTTATTTCATTTTTAATTTTTAAAAATAGTTACGAACATTTAAAAATATTGAAAAAATTCATAAAGACTCCTTTTAATTTCTTTTAATTTTCCATGATTTTATTTTTCATTTATTATCATTTATGTGTTTTGAATTAATTGTGGACTTTATTTCTTTTATTTTTGTTTCTTTTATGCACAACATGCCTTGTCCAATTTCTGACTTGAGTTTGAAAATAGTTATGAACTTGATTCTTTTTGGTATAGTTTTTTGACTGGTTGAAGTGTGTTTGAGATTTTTTTTTCATGATTTTTAGGAGTTGTTTGGCTAGGTTTTAGCGTGTTGCTTTGAGTAGAAATATGTGAAACCCTAATAGATCTTTGAGCCTTGTTTGAATGGTTTTGTTTCTGATTTTTGCCTTATGGTTTTGGTATGTGGTTCTTACATGTTCAGAGTGTCTTGATGTTTAATTGTGGAATTTTTAGGACTTACTTGATATTTGTTTAAATTTTCGCTCTTAACATGTCATTATTTGATGCTTATTTGTTCATAGATTGTTTGTGAGGATAGGAGGGCAGTTGTGCCAACTCCTAGGACTTGTTTTATGCTTATTAACTTGATGTTTGATCTAGGAACTTAAGTATGATATTTGAATTCTGGTTGTGATAGCTGGACATGATCTTTTTCTTGTTCTTACTTTATTTGGTCTTATTTGACTTTATCTTATCATTTGTGTATGCTTCTAATCCTTGTAGGTGCAATTGTTAAGCGAGAAGTGTGGATGGCATCCACATTTGAAGCCTTCTTCTCTTCTCTTTTATTGCTTTCTTATTTTACTTTGTGATGTACATTTTCCATAACTTGTACAACCTTTCTCCTCCCCCTTATAGAACAACTAAACTTCTTTAGAAGAAGTAAGTTGATTTTCTACTTTCTCCTTTCGTTTTCTTTCTTCTTCCACCTTCTTTCTCTTCTTTAGGATAGAATTGAAACCACACTAACCTAGGACTTCTATGCATGATAAAATTAGGATTAGTCTTCCCCACTAGATTTTACCTTTGAGATCCTTTTGGTGCTCTCTCTTCTCATATTCAAACTTGACTTTAAGTTACCTTAATAAATGACGAGTCTTCTCATGTGACACGATACTTTTCTATGAGATACTTGCACATGTTCCGTTTCGGGGCGAGGTGTAGGATATCCCTCGTGGTGAATACGTCTTAGCATGAGACTACTTCACAAAGAAAACCTAAAAAACACTTCTTAATCAAAATCACAAAAAACACTTAATAAATGCCAATAGGTCAGTGTGTCTGAGCCTTCACTTGTGTGACTAGATTTGGGGGTTTCCCCATGGATAGGTGGGCTTCTTTCGCGTTCCATTTTGGGGTGATGTAAGAAGTACACATCCCATTGAGTAAGACTTAGGTACACTTACCTATGCAAACCTCAAAGCAGAAAACTCCCAAAAACACTAGATAAACAATAAGCGTCTCTCCTTTGGGACTTCTTTTCTCATCTCACTCACTCTCATCAAAAGAACTTGCTCCTTCTTGTCACTTTGCAAGACAGTTACACACTCGTTCGATCCTGCAACACCTTAGCATTGACATAAGCGGTTCAAGACTTAAGACACAAGCAATCTTTCTGTCGCTCCCACTAAAATGAAACTGGGTCAAATAGGGTACAGACGCGAACGGTCGGCGAGAGGAACAATGAGAACACACAGCCGTGAACTCACTGGAGATGAATAGAGTCGCCAGCTAGGCATTTTTATCCCGGAGGAAAGGCAATGCTGCATAGACCTAGAAAGAAATGGATAAGACGGTTTGCGAACCAGAGAGACTGAGAAAGGGGGTTGGTTACAACCTGGGAAGGTATTAGCACCCAGATTGTCCGTCGTACTCGACGGGATCCACGCTTAAAAGATTTGTGTTTTAAAGGGGTAGTGTCAGTGCAATCTGTGTATAAAATAGCTGGAAAAGATGTACAGGTGTTAGTGCAAAAGAAGTGAAGTGTAAAGTATGAAAGTGTCAGTGTAAGAACAGGAGTGAAATGCTCAAGATCATGAGGCTAAAAGAATGAGGCTAGAAAGAGGGTGAATGTACAGAGACTTTTGTTCGATAACTGTTAAGTTATGCCTACGTATCCTCTCGTGCAATGAGGAAGTCAGAACACTGTAGTTCGACCCAAAGAGACTGAAGGATGAATTGACTGATGAACTGCTTGCTTGTCAATGCTCAAGTGTATGACCTGTCTGGCTCAGGTGCAAACTGTCTTGCATTAGACAGAAGAAGCAAGTTCTCGCTTGTGAGTGAGTGAGATGAGAAAAGAATCCCGGAGGAGACGATTATTGTTTGTTTTTATGTTTTCAGTCTTTTATTGTTTTTGGATTTTGTCATAAGTTAATGAGCTTAAGTCTAAACCAATGGATTTAGTAAACTCATCACATCTTCCCTCTGATTAGGGGTAATGAGAATACCTTAAGTGTGAAGTCAGATTCTCACACTTAATCACCTTTGATATAGAGTTAAGATCATTAACCTACTTGTGATTATTTAGATGTTTTTGGTGTTTTTGTTTAGTGTTAAGTAATGAGGTTAAGCCATAATCAAGGATTAAACAGACTCATTACACCATCCTAAAAGAAGGATAATAGATGAGAATGTTTAAGCTGAGGAAAACTCCTCAACTTAATCCATGATTAGGGATTAAACTCATGACAAAACAAGCCTTTGATTAAGTGGATTTTATTAATGGTATGATGATGAAGTGAATTTTATGGTTTGTAAGACAACTTGAGGGGGACTTGTCCATTAACACTAGGGTTAGTCCTTCTTAACCAAATAAGGAAGAATTAGAACCCTAATGCAAGGCCCAAGTTACAAGTGTGATGTCTTGATGATTATTAAGTGAATTGATTAAGAGATTTAAACACCTTAAGGGTTTAACACTTAGGACTAAAGTTATACACTCCATCCTAAGAGAAGGATGCAGGCATAAGCTTAATCACAAAGCCTTAAAGCCTTTAGGGTTTAGTCCCTGATTATGAGATGAGAAGAGAAGACTCAAAAGAGACACAAAGGTAAACTAAGAGGGGAGACTAATCAAAACCCTAATCATTGGCATGCTTGGTTGTTCCTAAGGTTTGTGAGGTTTTCAAGAGGAGTCTTCAATGGAACCACCAGGAAGCAGATGAAAGGAGCAAAGAGAAGCAAAGTAACTTGCTTCATTCAAGAAGTCAAGTCACTTGAAGAAAGAAAGTGGGAGGAACAAGAATGAGCAAGCTCAAACTCAAACACAAATAGAAATGCAGCAATGGATGCAAGAGAGATGAGAAGAAAAGTTATGAGAAGTGAAGGCAAATTCACTTCTCAAATTCACTTACCACCTGAAATGTTAGAAAGAAATGCAATGCAATGCAAAAGGAGATGAAATGACATGATGCTAAACAAAACCAGAAGCATGTTGATGATGATAATGATGCAATGAGTGGCTACAAACATGAGGCAGCACATGGAGATGTTCATACAAGTTTATGGATGCATATGAAGCAACTTGAGAAGCATGGACATACATGAAAAGTTATGAAGTGCACAATGCAAACAACATGGCAAACACATGATGCAATGGTCAAACATGCTTTCTATATGTCTTATGATGTAAAATGAATCACATGGATGCTTGAAATGTCATGGCAAGTCATGTTATGCAAGAGAATGCAAGAAAGATGCAAATGGAGGCCCAAATTAGGGTTTATGAATCAAACAACAAACAAAAACCAAAAACAGAAGCAAACCCTAAGATAAAAAATGGAATATTCCACACAAAGTAACCCTAATCCCATGCTAAACCAATGTCCAAAGGGGAGGTCTCAACTCTTAACCAATCTCAAGTTATGAATTTCACAAGTTATTAGGGTTTTTAGGGTTCCTAAACAAAAGAAATGCCAAACAAATTGAAATTGAGAGATCAAATCATGCCCTTTTAATCCTAAAAACTACATGCCAAACACAATGCAATGCAAAAAGAATCACTGCCCAACTCTTCCTAGATAGGCATAAATGAATTTTTGAACTTTGGATCAAATTAATGCACAAAAAATGATTTAATTCAATGGAAAATTCTCAAAATGCATCAAGATCAAAAAAGAAATTTGGTTTGAAGGTTGGACAATGTTTCTAAATGTCTTAGAACATTTCATGAATTTTTTGGTGATTTTTAAATACCTAAAAGTATTTTTAATAAATTAATTTCCATCAATCAATTAAAAATGATCTTTTAAATATTTAAAAATACTTTTTTAATGATAAAAATAAAAATAAAAATATTTTTGTGTCATAAAAATTAATAAAACTTATGAGAAAAAGTTTCATAATTTTTACACATTTTTTGCTATTTTAAATAAATTGGACAAATAAAATGGAAAAGAAATGAATTAAAATAAGAAAAAAGAAAAGTCAACAGAAGGAAGGGCCAGGATGAAGTCTGGGTTTGAAATGCTTGACCGCGCGCGCTATCCAAGGGTCCAGGTTGTTTCTGAGTTAATTAATTTAATTACTAATTAATTAAACTAATAAAATGAGTTAGGGCTAATTGAATGCATCTGGGCCTTCCATTCGCGCGGGGAGTCAGCTAGGTCAACCAATCCAACGCCCCAGATTCAAACAAATATTAATGAATGGATTAGGGCACAAATGACTTTCAGGTGGCCGGAGAGGACCTCCGGTCGTCTTCTCCGGCCAGCATCCCCCCTGAGAATCCCCAAAACTCCAAAAACCTAATTAAAATGAAATCTAAAAACTGGGAAATGATCCCCACTCACTCACGAACCAAAACCCCTTATCAAAACAAATTTATATTTCCTAACAAGGCTGAATCGAAGCAAACAAAAATTAGGTCAACTGAGTTTCAGAGATCAATTAAACTCTCATTTCATCACCATTTCAAAAACTAAAAGCATATTCATGATCAGGAAGACATGTAGAACAAGTTTAGAACTTAAAAATCCATTTCTGGAAAAAAAGTTCTTGAGCTACCTGAGATTCGAAGCTTTCACTCCAGCTACTTTCTGACTTCCTCTCTTGGTGAAATCTACTCCTTATGACCTCTTGATGATGCTTGAGTGCTCAGGAGAAATTTATATTGGCTGGATGAAGAGTTTGAGTAACTTCTGCTCATACTCAGTTGAACATGGCAATGATGATTCTGGCTATTTCTGGCAAGGGTGAAAGGTTGTTTATGGTCCAGATGATGAGTAGAGAAGGTTTATGGAGTTTGTTTGGGTGTTTGTGAGCTGTGGAGAGAGTTTCGAATGAAACTGCAAGTTGAGGTGAAAATGGTGCAGTGAGGTTACAGCTTGTTTCAGGCCTGGTTCTTTGATGCTTTCTACTCAATGGAACATGGTGAGATGATTGGTGAAAATGGTTTGGATGTTTGAAGTCTGGGCAGAGAGATTCGAAACAAAATGCAAATGGGGTGAGTTTTGTGTATGTGTGATGGTTGAGAGAGTTTCAGCTTTGCTTGATGTATGAAATGTCTTGCTCTTTGTCCACATAAACCTCTCTCATTGGTCAGATGACAAGACATGTGCTTTTTTGATTGGTAAGTCTACTTTTGCAAAAAGTCAAATTTTGTGTAAGGAAAGTATGGCTTGATCTATAGCTAGTACAAGGCATGGTTCTGGTGCAGCAAGATGAGGTGAGAGGGCTAGCAAGGTGCAGCATCCAATGCATCAAGTTGGTGAAGTGTGATGAGTGGTTTTGCAAGTTGGCACATTTTGAAACTTTGTGAAAAATGTCTTGTTACACAAACCATACACATGTGATTTTTGGTTCAATTCTGATTTTTTGGTCACATAGAATGTTTATGTCATGGTTTGAAGTGAATTAGAAGTTACAAATGGCATTGGTTCATGGTTTTGCAAAATTCTCATTTGAAGCATGCCTTGAAAATCAATGATTTTTGCCAACTTTGTCACACCATAACTTTTGATCCAAGAAGAGTTTGATCATGTTCTTGTACTTTTTGAAAAGGGAAAGATGTAATCTACAACTTTCATGACCAAAGTTCTTCCATTTGAAGCATTTTTGGATCAAGAATCAAGGCTTGAAAAATGACCTAAAATGAAGCATTCTTGAAAAGTCAACTATGCCCAAAAAGTCAACATTTGCAAAAAACTCCAAACTCTTGATTTTTGTGAGTTTCAAACTTCTTCCATGATCAAATAAAGATCATATACACTCAAAATGATGAAGATCACCCATTGGTTGGGTCATTGGGGGCCTCAGATGCCCTGATTTTGCACTGACTTGTCCAGAAAGTCAACCCTTGATCAGATGACTTCCCCATGGAATTTCCTCATGAAAATTGATATGCATACTCCCTATACCATATAGAGGCCAATGGAAACAAGAATGACCAAAAAATTTGGAGTTATGGCCTCTGAAACCAAAACCCTAATTTTAGGTCAACTGTGCAGTCTATCCTGGCTCTGCATCCACTCAAACCCTAGTTCTTGTGATTCCTTTGCATTTTTGACTTTGTGAGGATGTAATATGATATAAGAACACACATGGACCCCTTTGAAGTGATTGGTAGCCTTTGGAGTGGCTCAAGATGCCCTGAGGTTGTTCAGATCACAAACCCTAGGTGCAGATGTCTTAGAAACTATGCAGTGAATCAAAAGTGAGATATGAGGTGATATGATTGTGTTTATGCATATGAGAGGATCACAAGCCATGGTGTGAAGAGTGAGGGCAAATTTGGGGTGTTTACACTTTCCACCCCTAATTAGGGGAACTACAACGTATCTGATCCTCATGTCCAAATGAGGTACGTAGGAAACGGGGTAGGGCCCGTTCGAGCACTCTTTTATTTTCCCTTCATTTCCCCCTTTATTTTCTTTTCTTATTTCCATTTTCAGTCTTTGCAGCAACTTTCATTTCTTCACCCTTTGAAACGATTTCTTTACAAGCGTGGATCCCGTTGGGTATGGTGGACGATCCGAGTGGTAATACCTTCCCAGGTCATAATCGACTCCTGAAACCAGTTTCTTTGGTTCGCAGGACCCGTGTCCTTACTTTTCTTTTCTTCTGGTTTGTGCAGCATTACCATTCCCGTTCATTCGGGATAAAAATGCCTGGCTGGCGACTCTACCCTTTTCCGCGCCACTTTCACGTTTGTACCAGGATGGAAATCTAGAGAGCGACAATTGGCGACTCTGCTGGGGAATTAGGCGCACAATCTTTGGTTTCCCCTTTGAGAGTCAATCCTAGTGCCTGTTTGTTAATGTTTCTTTGGGTGTTTATCTGTTTTCCATTGTGTGCTTTAGTTTAGCTTTACTGTTTTTATTTACAATTTTACTTTACAGCTTTACTTTACAATATTTATTTACTGCTTTTAGTATTTATTTTCCATGCATCATATATATTGTACTGTTTGTACTAGTTTGGCTTTTTTTTCTGTGGGTTGGGAGTTATTGTGAGATAAGCCAAATACCCGACTTGAGTGCACCTTAGGATTAGCGTGGACACGTTGTACTCGCATGTGGCATGATGAGTGGTGATGTGTTTCACACCTAGATTGCGTCCGTCTTGGAAATGTCATGTGTGGGAATTCCTCCACTTCGGGATAGGACCTTGATAGTTATGTGCATCTGGGGACCGATCATTGAGAACCTTTGTGGAAACAACCCTCTCTAGTGGTGACAGTGGCACACCATATTTCTTGGCAAACCCATTCGCACCCGAGGGTCCACTGGGAACTCGCATAGGATGGTCTGGTTCTCTTATAGGAAATTAGTTAAAGCATCTGGTTGTATGAAGGTAGTACTGTATCCTGCGGGCTGAATGTACTATTGTTTTTCGATTTCAGCGCTCAAAGCTGGGGACTTATAAGGGATGCTTGTTTTTCCCAAACTCACTCTGAGACCTCCCTTGGTAGTATATAATTCCAAACCGATTCCTTGATTTGGTCATGGGCCATTTCTCGAAAATGGTGAACATATTATTGCTATTCGGCTTTGAGAGTTTGTGATATTTGACCCGGAGCACACCCGTGAGAATGGAAGGGGTTTACTGGTTTGTAGGAACCTTTGACTTCATCATACCCTCATTACCAGCATAGTCTTATGTTCTGATACGGTTACTTTGATCCTAGAGTTCTTGAGTTTATCTGGTTCTTGATCTGGTTTATCTGAGATTATCTGAATTTTGTCCATGGGTTATCATTCAGAGGATATGGTTTCTGGTCACTTGGCTCTGATATCCAGTATCCAGATAGTTCCAGATTAATCATATGTCCTTACATTTGCATTGCATCATTCCATCATTAATCATGTTTTGTTTTCATTCTCAGGTTCATATCCCTGTTTCCGGTTCCGGTATACTATTCAGAGATGGAAGATCCTCGCAAGCAGAACATTCATTTCAAGTTTTTTGACACTAAGGTTGGCATGTTAAGGAAGATGGTGAATCTGATCACGCCCAATCATGTAGAGGGGTTCATGAAGGCTTATGGGAGTATTCTGGATGTGGTGGTAGAGTTAGATCCCTCTGAAAGAAGTGTTCACACTCTACTTCAGTACTATGATCCTTAGCTTTAGTGCTTCACATTTCTCGATTTTCAGTTAGGTCCTTTGCTGGAGGATTATGCTTTGATATTGGGAGTTTCTATTCAAGACCAGATCTCGTTCAATGCTGAGATGGTTAGGCCTGTACCTGAAGCAATTGCCAAGGATCTTTATTTGAGCCCTTATGTGTTGAATTCTCTGACTATTACTAAAGGGGGGGGGGTGTTTGGTTTCTCTTTAGAGACTCTAGTGAAGAAGGCTGTAGAGCTTGTTGTTAAAGCAGAGTGGGATTCTGTATATGTCATTCTGGATCTCTCTATTTATGGCATCATTTTGTTTACAGACCTGGAGAGGTTCATAGACATGAGTTCCATCCATCTATTCTTGCTGAAGAACCCTATGCCTACACTGTTGGGACATCTGTATTACTCAGTGCACTATAAAACTGATAAGAAACGAGGAGGTTTAGTTTGACGATGCGCTCCTTTGTTCCATATATGGTTCGTGAGGCATTTTCCTAGTACTGGGGTGTTTATTGACCATACTTTGGTTTGGGCTCAGAAGCTGGAGAAGTTGTTTGCCAAAGATGTCAGATGGATTACTCAGAGGCTTCAGGGTACACGTTTCATCACCAGTTGTGGGAGCTACCTCAACATACCTTTGTTGGGAGTGGCTGGAGGAATCAACTACAACCCGATCCTATTGAGGAGACAATTAGGGTACACTTTAAGAGATGTCCCAGAGGAATTACAATTGGCTCCTACATTCTACTTCCCGGTGAAGGATAATATGCCTTTGGTGAGAAAAGCTGCTGGGGATTGGAAGTGAATCAAGGGAGAAGGAGTAGCTAGCTTTAGGAAGTGTAACAATCAAAATTTTCCCAGAGTACAAGGTCTGGCTGAAGAGTAGAGCTAGGGTGGTATTGTTGCCATTTTCCCCTCCAGTTTCTCCAGTGACTGAGCCTAAGACCACTGTTCCTTTAGAAGAATACAATAATTTGGAAGCCCAGCTACAAGAGATGACTAGCTTATATCATCAGATGGCTCACTCCAAGATAACTTTAGAAGAGAAGCTTACTTCAAGAGGAGAGGTCTAATGGATATTAAAAGAGAGGAAGAATTCAGAAAGACCCGGAAGACTCTTAGAGAAGCCAAACAATCTGTCACTTGGGTGCAAGATCAAAGGAAACAAGATCAGAAGAAACACAAAGAAAAGGAAGAGTTTTATGAATTACAGTTGGCTTCCAAGAAGGAATAGTGGGAACAAGCTCACAAGATCCGGAGAGAAAAGACTTAATAGTAGGTGCAGAGTCAACAAGCCTTAGAAGAAGCACTCAAGGAGATTGAAGATCTCAAATTGATGGCTGGAATTAAGAAGGTTAGGTCTGAGTTGGGACTTAGTGAGGAGGGATCTGAGTCTTCAAGCAACAACCTTGTTTTCTAGTTTGTTTTCTTTGTATTTGGATTACCTACAGACATGTTGTAGGAATCTTGGTTTTGTTTTGCCATATTTCCTCTTCCTTTTGTAAGACTTGTACTATATGGGGAATTCTGTATTTCTTGCCTTGTGGGTTGATCTATGTTATGCAACTTTTATTCAATTCTCTATTTCCTGTATGTACTGGCACTTGGCCGTTACAGTTATCTGAATCTCATTTCTATGCAAAGGCCTTCTCAAAGTCTGGGGTCAAAATCCATCTGGATTTATTTGATAAATACCAGAACCGGGGCATGAATGACCTTGAGATTTAAAGCATAAACAATTGCATTGCATACATATCACTCTTCTTCTTGTTTTGCAGGTATAAGCACGGGTTCCTAATGTCTTTTCTGTTTCAGGCACTTTCGTTGTAACAAGATTTTGAAGACAGGTTCTTATTTCTTGTCAGAATGGCCAACTTGAATCAGAATTCCCGGTGTACATACTTTATCACAGGGTCAGATATTCTTGAAAGAAGAGTTTGACGTGATGAAAACTCAGATGAAGCTGCTGAGAGGGATCATGAATGCCTTGCTAAAGAAAGGAAATGGTCAGGCGTCTGCTTCTTCATAAGGTCTTATTTCTCCCATCTTTTTGGGATTTCCATTGAACCAAGAGTTGTCTGGTGGACTTTCTTTACAGTTTGAGTTTCCTCACCAGCAGTCACCACTTAGTCGTCCAGAAGAGCCCAGAACGGAGGTCAAACTCTCCTTGCCTGATTTAAATGAGTTGAATGATCATATACCAGTTGTTACTAAAGAAGTGAGCACTTTATTTCCGTATCAAGGACCTTCCTCAACTCCTACACCTTGGTGTCCCAAAGAAGGATTTCAGTAGATGTCAGGTGTATCCTCTCTAGTGGAAGCACCCCGTTCTCGACAGAAGCAAGACAGGGTTATTGATCTTGTACCCATGTCTTATGCTGAATTGTGCCTATAGTTTCTCAAAATGGGACTAATTGAATGTCATCAATTATCTCCTCCTACTGGTGAGCTTCCTCAAGGTTGGAATCCATATGCCTATTGTGTTTTTCACTCTGGAGCTCAAGGACATGATGTCAATGAATGCAGGGCATTCATGTATCAAGTGTAAGACCATGTTGATGATGGAGTAATTAAATTTAAGCCAGTTCATTTGAAAGTGTCACAAGTGAACACTGAAGAGGTGGTGAAGTTTCATTCTTCTGGAGTCGTTACTCAAGCTGAGTCTTCAAAGAGATTACCACAACAACCTTCTATGAATCCTCGTCCAAATATGGGTAAGAAAGTGCAGTGGCATGCTAGGTGCTCAAAGCAACATCAGCAATAGACCGCTCAACCACAACGAATGCATTATCCACAAAAAATACGGCAAGTTGATCGTGTTCTTAATCCCATCTCAATAATCTACACTGCCATATTGCGACAATTGTTGAGGTTTGATCTGATTGAGTTGCAGACTTTGACACCACCGGTAGGGAATCCTCCAAGGGGATACGATGAAAATGCACGTTGTGAGTTTCACTCAGGTTCCCTGGGGCATGCAACAGAAGAATGCAGGGCTTTGCAATTGAATTTTCAAGATCTATTCGACTTGAAGGTTATCACGCAAGATGGTCAGCTCGGGGGCAAAGACTTATAGACTGGAATTGATGCTTGTAAGCTTTGGCTCTTTCATTTATCTAGTTACCCTCAGGCTTGTTGAGGGAACCCTTGTTGATGTACTTATTTGTGTTGGTTTTCAGTACCTTGTATGACTTTGCTCTTGCGAGGTTTTCCCTATTATGTGTTTAGATTTCTGAGAGAGTGGTTTCCTTATTCACACACTGATTACTTGGTCACAGGAGGATTTTTATACAGGATCTCGCTTGTAGGGTTTCTTTTGAGATTTTTCTCTCTCATTATTTGTGTTTCTGAGCATTTGTATAGCATAAAATATTGCATATCATATCATTATATCTTTGTTTTTCAGGTACCCTGGCAGTTTCTCATCTCTGTTTCATTTCAGGCAACAATGTTAGCAAAGCATAACCAGAATGGAAGATCCGGTACAAGCTGAGCTCGTAGTTGAAGACTCGTATAGAGCAGTTTATGAGCCTGATGACAGGGATGGCCCAGAGGCAAGAACAATTAAGGTTGATGGTCGAGTGGCTAGAGAATGAGATTCCAGAAGATGGCAATCAGATAAACCATAATGGAGCTCCGGGCGGAAACATTGGCCGTAATGTTGGATACATGGACGGACCAGAAGACCAGTCTACTTTGATTAATGATGAGATGGAACAACCTAATGTTGTTGTGAATCGTCATTTTGACGAGCTTGCTGAGAAGATAAAGGCCATTAAATCTCAGAACTCTCTAATTTTTGATGTTGCGGACTTGGGGTTAGTTCCTGGAGTGAATATTCCTCACAAATTCAAGCCTCCTACTTTTGAAAAGTACAACAGCAACGCTTGCCCGAAAACTCACATCCAGTACTACTTTAGGAAGATATCTACTCACACGGATGATGAGAAGTTATGGATGTTTTACTTCTTGGATTGGTATATGGGTATGAACAAGACTGTTGTTAAATGCTGGAAGGACTTGGCTGAAGCTTTTGTGAAACAATACCAGTTTAATCTTGACATGGCGCCTAACCGCATTCAACTCCAGAGTCTTTCTCAGAAGAAGTCTAAATTTTTTAAAGAGTATGCTCAGAGATGGTGGGAAATGGTCGCCCGAGTGCAACCTCCATTTCTTGAGAGGGAAATGGATGACATATTCATAGGCACTTTGCAGGGTGTGTTTCTGGATCGTTTAGCTGCTTGTCCATCTACTGGATTTGCCAATATTTTAATCTCCGGTGAACGAGTTGAGAGTTTGTTGAAGCTTGGAATGATTCAAGACTACACTGCATCAGGTTCAAGCACTAAGAAGCCCTTCGCCAATGGTCAGAGCAAGAAGGAAGGGGAAGTTGGGGCAACATTTCGTCAATATGGAAAAGGTAGAGGATATCATCCACGCCATCAGTAGGCAACTTCTGTGGCTGTAATCCCGAATAATCAGCCTAGGCGTCAGACACGACAAAGGAACCCTCAAAAAGTTCAATGTCAACAAAGGAGAGAATTAGTTCTTGATCCTTTACCGATGTCTTATACTGACATACTTTAGCATCTGCTTCAGTTGAAACTGATTGAGCTCCACAAGCTGTCCCCACTTCCTCATCCATTGCCAGAGGGATGTGATGCCAACGCCCACTGTGATTTCCATTCCGGGGCACCAGGATACCATATTGATGGGTTTAAGGCTTTTCACCGCAAGGTACAAGATTTGATTGATTCGAAAGTTGTCAATTTCGCGCCATACAGATGAAGAAGAAGGTTGTTGTCTTGATTTGAAGATATTTTATCAGAGTCTGTTAGAAAAGAATTGAAGGAAAAGTTGTTGACTATTGAAAGTATACAAGACTGATCAGTCCAAACGGAGTCAAGTCTCCTTGATGATGGCAATGTTCAGCTTCTTTACTGCATTTTCATTTGTAGTTTTTATTTTGTTTGCTTAAACATTTATATGCATGCATGAAGTTTGTTTGTTTTTGAGTGTTGATTGATGAAATGCACATGTTTTTTGCTTGAAGTAATTCATTCGTATTTCACTTATAATTTTGTAAATGTGCATTGCAATACCAATTGTCTTTCTTAAACTCTGTGATGGAGGATGACGAAATGAAAACACGAAGATATCTAATTATGTGCTCTTGAATAAGACCTTGTTGACGATGTACAAGCTTTGTTTCAAATTCCCAAACACTGGAGATATAAGGGAGATAAACCCTCGTCAACCCCTTTGAGCCTTGAAGTAGGAGTTTTATTTTCGTATGGAAAAACCCTTACATTTAACCCGGGGCAGGGTAGGTGTCAACTAGTTGGACCAAGCATTCATACTTTCATAAAGGAGTGTATCTGAGGATTCATCACCTTTCATTATACCAAATCAAGAGGTCTAAAGACCGGAAACCACAATGGTTATCCCTCATCAACTGAGAGTGAGACAGTTACAACCCTTACAAAGAAATTAAGACAAACAATGTCAGACGATTTTTTCAAAAAACATATTTAAAAAAAAAGAATAGAAAAAAATGTGAAAAAGCCCGCTAAGTCGAAACAGGAAAACAAGCGACTTAGGGAAAAGTTAGGGCATCCCGTTGGACTCCAATTGCAAAAGATTCACAAGAATCAGTCCAGGAAAAAGTCAGGGATAAGCAAAAGAATGAAAAAGCAAAATGCGAAAAGGATTACACAGGAAAGATCCTTAGACAAAATCAAGTCGTGTGATACAGACACAAAAGACAATAGGGGTGAGTGTTATTCCAACAACCTCAGTGGTGCTTAAACCGTTAGTAGCAATGGTTCCTCAACCATCTCAAAACCCTTAAGAAAGGTGAGCGCTTATGAAAGATAGTTGAACATAGGATTGGAAGGACATCACGAAGAGGGGTGAGTACAAATCAAACTTTGTGCCTATATCCTTTATTCCTATAACCATGAACCAGGCCACGATACAACCCTTGAAAGACCTAATTGAAATAGGGTTAATTTGAGAGCGTACTATCACGAGATATTGCACATTCATGTTTTATTTCATAAAAACTTGTGTTATATCTTAAACAGTGGTTCGTTCACAAACGACATTTTTTCAATAAAAAACTTCAAGTTTAGCATGTGTATTGCATTAGAATTTTCATTCTAAGAATAAAACATTTTATGCTTGCATACATTTGTTTGGTATCACAAAAGTTCAAATGAGGAATTTCAGTCTAGAAGCTTAATTGTTCTAAGTCGAGAGGTCTGACACTTCTGAAGGACAATCAGGTCGAAGTGCACTTTTTCCAAGAAATTCCTCTGAGATAAAGATTCTTCTAATCGGTTGGGTTAGATACAGCCAATCTGGGGAAACCACATGGAGCAATCTCTCACAGTTCACCCATCTTGGGGCAATTATTGTTTGTCTCTACAGGCAATTATTCAGGTTATCCTTGGTACAGGATACTGGGGCAGAATATCTCACAAAAATGAAAGATTGTGCGTGAGTCTTCTTCATTCAATTCCTTTGTAGACCAGGAGGTCTGGGGAAATTATTTTAAGAATCTTTGAATCTCTCCAAGAGTTTGAAGATGCCATTTCTTCTGTAAAATCCTCTTGAGTTGATATTTCAACAGTCAACTAGTACAGGGAGAAAGATGTTACTGGATAACATTCCCCAAGCAGTTTAATCTCCCCAGCGAGAAGTGCTTTACAATTCCTATCTCCATCAGAAGGGTTGATACTTGCATCATACCAAGTCAAGTCTAAGATGGAATCTTCTCCAGCTGAGTCAGAGTAGGGTGGTATCCCCACCTGAACTTCAATGCTAGTTGAACAGTTCTCACCTCCGAGCGGAGTCTTTATATCAGAGTGGGATATTCCCAGCAAGCAGATGAATTCCTAATTCTCCAAAGAGTTAGAATTGTCAAAATTATTTTCCTAGCAAAGGTTATTTGACCAAGCATTCCCCGACCAAGTTAGAAGATCATTATTTCCCCATAGAGCTTCATGTTTCGGGACATAACCGTCATTGAAATATCCCCAGTGAGGTCGCCAATTTATTTTTGGCTAGTGTGACAAAGTGATGCAAACATGTGTTCATATTTCATTTCTCAGCCAGATTCAGGTAGTGTTAGGATATCTTGATGTCATTTCCTCAGCAGAATGTTAGTCAGAATGTTCTCGTACCCAGCGGAGTTACAAATGGTATTCTTCTTTGCAGAGTTGTTACTCTTCTCAAATCAACTAATCTTGTATTGATCGCTTTGTCCTGTGTCAACTGACCTATTGTGGATGGATCGCTTGATACCATTCTCTTATCAGATCGTTGGATCTTGTTTGGGTTGCAAATCGCTCGATATTACAATACCATTAAAAGTCCACCATTGTTGTGGAAAGCTAGTAGTCGTCTGGAGTCGTACCAAAAGACAAAGTCAAGTTGTAAATCGCTTGATGTTACTCCTTGATGTTTGAGTTGCGCTCATTTTTCCTGGTTTTGGATCGCTCGATACCATTTCCTTAGAAGATCGTTTGATCTTGTCCGAGTTGTAAATCGCTTGATGTTACTCCTCGTTGTTTGAGCCGTTGCTCATTTTTTTCTGGTTATGGATCGCTTGATACGATTTCCTTAGCAGATCACTTGATCTTGTCTGAGTTGTAAATCGCTTGATATTACTCCTCGTTGTTTGAGTTGTGCTCACATTCCTGGTTATGGATCGCTTGATACCATTCCCATATCAGTTTGCTTGATCTTGTTTTAGGTTGTAAATCGCTTGATATTACAATACCATTAAAATTCCACCATCGTTGTGGCAAGTCAGTAGTCGGCTGGCGTCGTTCCAAAGACATGGTTTCCAAGTCCACCGTCGTTGTGGCAAGCCAGTAGTCACCTGGCGTCGTTTAAAAGACATCTCTTTGGTTACTAGTTACTTGTTACCTCATCAGGGTTTGCAGTAGTTCTCCTTGGTTGGGTTTATTTCCCAGTTTTCATTCTCCAACAGAGTGCAAATTTCAGGGTCTTTATGGTATTCAACCATAGTTCATCTCGAACGGTCGACAGCCAATGCTCTCTTCCTTTTTAGATTAACAGTTGCTAGAATAGGGGCAGCTGTAACACCCCAAAATTTCCCTCTATGTTTCATATCATTTTGCAAATCATAAGCATAACATGTAGATAACATATTCTAGCATTTGGCATAGAAAAATGAAGCATAAGGCACATGATCAATCATCTGGAAATTCATGATCTTCAAAGTCAAGATGAGAGCCAAGTGACATTGCAAGAAGCTCACAAAGCATTCTCATATCTTATACAAACTCAAAGTCATCTTCAAAACCCTAGAAGGGCGAGGCATCATCAGAAGCTCAACGGTGCAAGATCCTCATATGCAGGGAAACCCTAATTAGGGGTTTTCTTAAGATCAAAGAATTCTCGTGAATTTTACCAATTCTTGTGGTCAAATGTCTTCATATGGTATACAAGGCTTATGTATGAAGTTTGAGGCAAAAAATCACTAAGGAAGTCAGTCATTGAAGCAATTACTTGAGGATGAAGAAAGAAAGTCAACTGGACTGAACAAAAGTCAACTGAAGGATTTTTAGGGTTTTGATCATATTCATCAACTTCATGAAGTCATATTTTGGTCAAAAAATAGATTGGATGAGTTCAAATGTAAAAAATCAAGAATGTGCAAAAAGTTGCTAAATATGGAAGTTTATAAGTTTCTATTTTTTTGAAATATTTGCCCTAAGTCTTCAAGCTATTATCTCATGTGCAAAAAAGCTCCAAATGATTTTTCCTTGAACATGAAAGTTGTAGGACATGTTTTTCCCTTTCCAAAAATTATTAGAACATTTTCATAGCCTTCTTAGAAATCAAGATATGATTTTTTGAAGTTTAGTTCATTTTTAGGGTTTTAGTGCATATGTGTCATCTCCTCATTGGTCCATATATTATTATGTTATTCTGGGATGTATCACATTTTATGTCACATTGTGTTAATAAGTCCTTCTTTGCTTTCATGTGACCTAGGGATGTGAGCCATTTTCTTTAGTTTTCTTTTTATATGGGAGAGTCATTAAGAACTAGTACAAAAGTGAGTGGCACAAAAGTGTGATCACCATGACTTCTATACCACAACTACACACGCCCTCCCTCACATTTTCTTCTCAAACTTAAGCCACATATTTTCCACTACCTTACACCACACATTTTTTTGTTTTTTTTTCACTCCCACTTTTATCACACTACTGTCACATTTTGATGCAAGTAGAAAGAAAATGATCACGTGGAGCATCCCGCCATGGAACATACCAACTTCGAAAAATCACCACCCTTTGATCATACCTTGGTCTCTATCATTTTCATCATCAAACCATCACCTCTCCAGCATGACGAGAGCGCACGGTGACTCCATGCACCACCAACGTGGGATTATTTGAAAAAAAATTCAAATTACAAATTTGAAAGCAGAGGCACGAAAGTTGATGAGGGAGCATAACAACTTACAGCTACACACTCCCACTCACGATTTCGGAGGCAAAAAAATGCATAAGTTTCATCACTCTTGAAGCATCACAGAAAAAACCTCTCTCTCTCTCTCTCTCTCTCTCTCTCTCTCTTGGCAACTTTTTGCTCACATTTTCTCCATGAAACAAGCAAAACTTCAACTTTAACTTCCTCTATTTTGCTACTCCATTTTCGTTTTTGAGGGATATTTGGCATCACTTTACTCACCTCATCATCATCTTCCCTTTGATCTTGTTAGTGAAGCATCTTAGTGAAATTTGAAGAACAACACATTTTCGGATTTCCACTCATTGTGCATCTATATAAATCTTGTAAGCCTTTATTTGGCCAAAACGCAAGTCAAGGAAGCTATTTTAATATCTAGTTTTCTTTAGATCTCAAGAAGAAGCTTTATCTCAAGTTTGAATGTCATGATTTTTGTTGCTTCAGATTTGATGTATTTTTGTTTGTTTCATGTTGTTGATGCTTGACTTAGCTTGTATTAAGTGTTAAGAAGCTTTTAGATGCATTAAATCTTATTTTTCAGTTGTGAGGGTGAGCTTGTTTCGTTTGATTCTCTCTATATAATGTGTTTTTGTGAAAGTTAATGGCATGACTGTGTTCCTCTCATTTCATACTTTAACTTTGGTCTTTACACTATGTATTTTCGTTAAGAATTGAGAAAGTTATGTTGAATTGAAGTTAGTATGTTTTTGTTGTGTGTTGCGATTTTATCATTCATGGTTTCTAGTTTTGGTTGTTGTATTATTATTATTTTTTTATTTTTTAAAATAAAAATCTGATGGTTATTTGGCTACTTTATTGAATTTTCGGTTGGGCCTAGTATAGTTTCTATACGCACCAGCCATTTCCGGCCCATCTCTATGTTTACCTTGTTATGTTCATCTTTGTTTTGCTGATACACCCCTGCATTGTTCCCTTTCCATTTTATTTTCATCTTATTTGTTTATTTCATTTTTAATTTTTAAAAATAGTTAGGAACATTTAAAAATATTGAAAAATTTCATAAAGACTCCTTTTAATTTCCTTTAATTTTCCATGATTTTATTTTTCATTTATTAACATTTCTGTGTTTTAAATTAATTGTAGACTTTATTTCTTTTATTTTTGTTTCTTTTATGCACAATCTACCTTGTCCAATTTCTAACTTGAGTTTGAAAATAGCTATGAACTTGATTCTTTTTGGTATAGTTTCTTGACTGGTTGAAGTGTGTTTGAGATTTTTTTTCATGATTTTTAGGAGTTGTTTGGCTAGGTTTTAGCGTGTTGCTTTGAGTAGAAATATGTGAAACCCTAATTGATCTTTGAGCCTTGTTTGAATGATTTTGCTTCTGATTTTTACCTTATTGTTTTGGTATGTGGTTCTTACATGTTCAGAGTGTCTTGATGTTTAATTGTGGAATTTTTAGGACTTACCTGGTATTTGTTTAAAGTTTTGCTCTTAACATGTCATTATTTGATGCTTTTTTGTTCATAGCTTGTTTGTAAGGATAGGAGGGCACTTGTGCCAACTCCTAGGACTTGTTTTATGCTTATTAACATGATGTTTGATCTAGGTACTTGAGTATGATATTTGAATTCTGGTTGTGATAGCTGGACATGATCTTTTTCTTGTTCTTACTTTATTTGGTCTTATTTGACTTTATCTTATCATTTGTGTATGCTTCTAACCCTTGTAGGTGCAATTGGTAAGCGAGAAGTGTGGATGGCATCCACATTTGAAGCCTTCTTCTCTTCTCTTTTATTGCTTTCTTATTTTCCTTTGTGATGTACCTTTGCCATCACTTGTACAACCTGTCTCCTCCCCCTTAGAGAACAACTTAACTTCTTTAGAAGAAGTAAGTTGATTTTCTACTTTCTCCTTTCGTCTTATTTCTTCTTCTTCCTTCTTTCTCTTCTTTAGGTTAGAATTCAAACCACACTAACCTAGGACTTCTATGCATGATAACATTAGGATTAGTCTTCCCCATTAGATTTTACCTTTGAGATCCTTTTGGTCCTCTCTCTTCTCATCTTCAAACTTAACTTTAAGTTACCTTAATAAATGACGAGTCTTCTCATGTGACACGAGACTTTGCTATGAGATACTTGCACATGTTCTGTTTCGAGGCGAGGTGTAGGATATCCCTCGTGCTGAATAAGTCTTAGCATGATACTACTTCACAAAGAAAACCTAAAAACACTTCTTAATCAAAATCACAAAAAACACTTAATAAATGCCAATAGGTCAGTGTGTCTGAGCCTTCACTTGTGGGACTAGATTTGGGGGTTTCCCCATGGATAGGTGGGCTTCTTGCGCATTCCATTTCGGGGTGATGTAAGAAGTACACAACCCATTTAGTAAGACTTAGGTACACTTACCTATGCAAACCTCAAAGCAGAAAACTCCTAAAAAAACACTGGATAAACAATAAGCGTCTCTCCTTCGAGACTTATTTTCTCATCTCACTCACTCTCATCGTAAGAACTTGTTCCTACTTGTCATTTTGTAAGACAGTTATGCACTCGTTTGAGCCTGCAACACCTGAGCATTGACATAAGTTGTTCAAGCCTTAAGACACAAGCAATCTTTCCACCCCTAATTAGGGGAACTACGACGTCTCTGATCCTCATGTCCAGATGAGGTACGTAGGCAGCGGGATAGGGCCCGTTCGAGCACTCTTTTATTTTCCCTACATTTTCCCCCTTTCTTTTCTTTTCTTATTTCCAATTTCAGTCTTTGCAACAACTTTCATTTCTTCACCCTTTGAAACGATTTATTTACAAGCGTGGATCCCGTCGGGTACGGTGGACGATCTGGGTGCTAATACCTTCCTAGGTCGTAACCGACTCCCGGACCCGGTTTCTCTGGTTTGTAGGACCTGGGTCCTTCCTTTTCTTTTCTTCTGGTTTGTGCAACGTTACCATTCCCGTTCCTTCGGGATAAAAATGCTTGGTTTGAGACTCTATCCTTTTCTGTGCCACTTTCGCATTTGTACCAGGGAGCGACACAAACAGATAAAAGCTACACATGAAAATGTAGTAAAGAAAGCCAGACATTACAATCATTGAGGAGACTTGACTCCATCTGGACTTATCCGTCTTGGATACTTTCAGTAATTAGCAACTTTTCCATGAGCTTGCAATCTTCAATCAAATGGCCACATGCCCAACACTATACTTCATTCCCAATTATTGTGACCTTAATCCTCTGTAGTTGAACACTGACACGAGACGTCTGAAAGGGAGAGTAACATTGAGATGAAGTTGACACCTAAGGTTGCTCGCAAAGACCTGACGATCTTCTGCCTATGTATCTCCATTGACCCAAGACCAATGAAGAATCAGAGAGACGTAGTTCCCCTCAGTAGGGATGAAAATGCAGTACATAAACTAAAAATCCTCATAGCTACTCTTCAAAATCAATATGAGAATCACCTTCACACCTATCCTCAATAATTTCCTCCATAACACGAACTGACGAACCCATATGACCAAGCAAAGACTTGTTGATTTGAATGCCCTGATGCGTCACTAAAATCAACCTGGACTCAATCAAATCCTGAACCTTATCCCTGAGTGTTTTGCATTATTCAGCTGAATTACCTGGTGCATTGCCATGGAAACCACATTGAATATTGAGATCAAAACTTGGTAGACATGGAAAAGGCACCGGACCCGGTTTCTTCAGCACTATCAATCCATTGTCGATCAGGTGTGGAAATGTCTGATTGTATGGCGCTGACAATGGATCAAAATACCTTTTTGGTCTCTTAGAGTAGTAACAACGCCTCTGCAAAGTATGCTTATGTTGGCATAGTTATTGTTGATATTGAGGAGGTTCACTATTAACAGACATCGAACATGCAAATTCAGAAGCTTGCTGACTCTTGTCATACCCCAAATTTGTCCTACCTTTACCATTTTATTTTTCTATCTTACCATATTCAAAAATCTAAAAATATGTTATTTCAATTTCCTTCTGTTTGAGGTTTATTAGGTCGAGTGTGTGTGCGGTAAAAAAAATCATCATTGTTTTGTATGGGGTCATTTTTTTCCGATTATTACTTTTCATTTTCCATAATCCGTTTTATTTAAAATCTTTTTTTTAAACTTTTTTTTCATCTAATTATTTGTTTCTTAAGCCCATTAGTTTATTCTTAAACCCATCACCATAAAAAAATTACAAAAAAAAAATCATCTTATTTTTATTATTATTACTATTTTTCCACTTTTAATATTATTATCCATTCATTATTATTATTATTACTATTATTATTAGTATTTTTATTATTATTTCTTTTATCATATTTATTATTATTATTTCTTTTTTCTATTATTATTATTATTATTATTATTATTATTATTATTGGTCAGCCAATTACCTCACAACTTTCTATTTTCTCCAAACAAATCTCATAACAACTTTTATATGTCAGTCTGTCAAACGAAAAACAGTCCTATCTCCCTTAAATTTTAAATGCAAAAACCTTCTCTGCACATGTCTTTCCTTCCTTCCCACTACACAGCAAAACAAACTTTCCACTACCTCCCCACTCACTCTCATCATAACAAGATTCCTCAAACAATCACAAACGCAACGCATAGCACAACTTGTATCTTTCCTTTTCATTCTTATCCAAAATTTCGTCTCATTCTCTTCCCATAACACCCTTTATCTACTCTATAATATAAACCTTCTCCTTTCATAAAAAATAAATTTAAAAACCATTGATATTCAGCAGAAAACTACTCAGAACCAAACTTCAAAAATAAATTCACAAAAAAATAACAACTCTTGCAAACTTTTCATTCCCATATCTCCCTTTTTTTCTCAAAAACCTTCTGTAAACACCCCAAATTTGCCCTCACCCATTCACACCATGGCTTGTGATCTTTTCATATGCATAATTTCAATCATAGCATCTCATACCACATTTTTGATTCACTGCATTGCTTTTAAGTCATCTGCATCTAGGGTTTGTGATTTGAGCTATCCCTGAGCCATTTGAGCCACTTCAAAGGTCTTCAATCACTTCAAAGGGATCCATGTATGTTCAAGCATCATATTATATCCTCACAAAGTCAAAGAAGTCAAAGAATCACAAGAACTGAGAAAGGCATGGAAGCAAAGCCAGGTTTAACTGCACAGAGGACCTAGAATTAGGGTTTTGGTTTCAAAGGCTATAATTCCAATTTTTTTGGTCATTCTTGTTTCTTTTGGTCTCTATATGATATGAGGATCATGCATATCAATTTTAATGAAGAAATTCCATGGGGAAGGCATCTAATCAAGAGTTGACTTCTTGAGTAAGTCAGTGCAAAATCAGGGCATCTGAGGCCCCCAGTGACCCAACCAAAGGGTGTTCTTCATCATTTTGAGTGTGTGTGATCTTTATTGGATCATAGAAGATGTTAGAAGTTCACAAAATTGAATAATTTCAAGCCTTTTGCAAAGTTGCCTTTTTGGGAAATTGACTTGTAATGGAAAATTGCCATTTTGGGAAAGTTTTTCAAACCTTTCTTTTTGATTCAAAAATGCCTCAAATGAGAAAAATTTGGTCATGAAAGTTGTAGAATGGATCATTCCCTTTTCAAAAAGTACAAGAACTCATTCTAATTCATTTTGGATCAAAAGTTATGGCTTGTCAAAGTTGGGAAAAATCACATAATTTCAAGTTTTGTACCAAAGAGGCAAAGTTGCAAAATCTCTTGCCAAGGCAAATTGTAACTTCAAATGGACTTCTAATCTTTGCACAAACATAAACCAATGCCTAAAAGTCAGAATGCATCAAGGATTTGTCCATTTTCATGACTTATGTATCAAGAAATCACAAAAGGGCAAAAGGATCACAAAGTTGCAAAACTTCTCATAAACCCTAATATACTTGTTGCATTGCCTCTAATCCATTTCCATGGTTCTCCCTAACCTCAGCTGAGCCAAGCCATGCCCCTATCACAGCCTCCCACTTGCCCATACCTCAAGTACACCTAGACTTGACTTTATGCAAAATGGCCAATACCAATCCCACACTGCCACACCAACTTCTCTGACCCATCCAAGTGTGATAAGTGGACCAAAAGAGACTCAACACAACACACACACATGCCTGAAACCTCACACAAGCCATAGTTCACAAAAATCCTCCATCTTGCATTTTCTATCGAATCACTTAACTCAGCCATCCATTCCTCAAATTTCTTCCACCATCCATCTCAAAACACTCCATTGATCATCCCTAACCCTTCACCTTGCCCTGAAATCCCCTGAAATCAAAACACAATTTCTTCCCCTCTCTGAACAGAACTCAATCAATCTCACAAACTAGCCAAAATAAACTCCAAACAAGCTTTGCTAACACTTGAGGGAGGTCAGTAGAGGTGATTGGAAGCAAGGAGACAGGCTGAAAGCTCCAAACTGAAAGCTTCATCTCAGGTAGCTTCACGAAATTATTTTTCCAGAAACCTTATTTTAAGTTACTAAAATGATCTACATGTTCCCCTGATTGCTTTGCACTTTGTATTTTTGAAAATGATTGAGTATTGAGCATGTACTGCATTTCTGAAAGTTTGGTCATTTTTATGTTTTTGATTCGAATCTTGGGTTTGAGTAAAAAGAAATGGATTTTGAGGGTAGATTCATGTTTAGGGAGGTTGAGAGGTTTGATCTGGAGCTTTACAGCTTTTAAAATGACCAGGAGAGTGAGTTTGAGATTTCTCAGGGGGGGTGTCACCGGAGAAGACGACCGGAGCTCTTCTCCGGTGACCTGAAAGTGATTAGGGTTTGGTAATTAGGTTTAGCCAGGTTTAAATGTGGACCATGGATTGGGTTGACTAACATTGACTCCCGCGCGTTTGGATGGCTAGGATCAGTCATTAAACCCTAATCTTCAATTAATTAACTTAATTTGAATTAATTAGTCAGAGCGCATCTGGACCACTCATTTACGCGCCAGTCAACTCCCTCCATCCAATTTTGAATCTCAGCCTTTGGATTGTCATACTTTTCATTATTTTCATTTTAATTTCATTTTCTTTTCATTTTATTTATACGAATTATTTAAAATAGCAAAAATCATTTAAAAATTATGAAAATTTTTTTCAAAGATTTCATTAATTTTTAAAACACAAAAATATTTTTATTTTCATTTTTTGCATTAAAAATTATTTTTAAATCATTTAAATGTTTATTTTTAATTAGTTAATGAAAATTAATTAATTAAAAATGCATTTAGGTATTTAAAAATCACAAAAAAATTCACATTGCATTTTGAAACATTTAGAAACATTATCCAACTCTCAAACCAAATTTCTTTTTTGTTCTTGATGCCTTTTGATCATTTTCATTGGATTTAAATTCATTTTAAGGCAATATTTTTATTCAAACTTTGAAAAATCCCTTCTGCCTAACCATTGAGATTTGGATGATGATTCTTCTTGTATTGCACTCTTCATAGCATGTAGTTTATAGGATAAATTTGGTTTGATTTGATCTTGCATTTTTAATTTGTTTAGCATTTTTCTTGATAAGGTACCTTAAAACCCTAACAATCTTAGGAAATTCATAACTTAAAGCCCAAGATGACAAGACTCATTTTGTAATCGGGCCATCTTGTAATTTTGTGTAAACAGATCAATCAATGAATATCGGACATCTTTTGCAAATGAGTCTTTTTCTTTTCCGCTCACTGTTTTTCATTTTTCTTTTTGTACAAAAATAAAATGGCAATGTTTTCCAAAATGACAACTTCATTTCACTTTTTCTAAAAATAAGATTAAAATTGATCACTAAAATGAACAATCTAAACCCTTGCAGAAAGTACCCTCCAGATCGCACCGACAACGACACTACTATGGCTTCGTATGACTTTGACAATCCAATCAATCAAGCTGATGAAGGGGTTGAAGAAGATTATGAGCTACCTGAAGAGCTAGCCAGGTTGTTAAGGCAAGAGGAGAAGGTTATCATTCCTCATCAGGAGGAGGTCGAAACGGTTAATCTTGGTACAGAAGAGGATGTGAAAGAAGTCAAGATTGGGGCCTGCCTACAAGATTCAGTGAAAGAGCAACTGATTAACATGCTCCGAGAGTATGTAGATGTGTTTGCTTGGTCTTATCAGGATATGCCAGGGTTGGACACCGATATTTTCATGCACAAGCTGCCCTTGAAAGAGGACTGCCCGCCGGTAAAACAAAAATTGCGCCGTACTCGCCCAGATATGGCAATGAAAATTAAAGAAGAAGTACAAAAGAAGTGGGATGTCGGTTTCCTTGCTGTGACTAGCTATCCGCCGTGGGTTGCTAATATTGTACCTGTACCTAAGAAAGACGGCAAAGTGAGGATGTGTGTGGACTACCGGGACCTGAACAGAGCCAGCCAGAAAGATGACTTCCCATTACCTCACATTGATGTATTGGTCGACAATACGGCTCAGTTCTCGGCGTTCTCCTTCATGGACGGTTTCTCAGGATACAATCAGATCAAGATGTCACCTGAAGACATGGAGAAGACAACTTTCATCACACCCTGGGGCACGTTATGTTACAAGGTGATGCCATTCGGACTGAAGAATGGTGGTGCAACTTATCAACGGGCTATGGTAACATTATTCCACGACATGATCCATAAAGAAATTGAATGTTATGTGGATTACATGATTGCCAAGTCCCTCACGGAAGAAGATCACCTGGTGAATCTGTTAAAATTATTCAAGCGTATGAGGAAGTACCAATTGAAGCTAAACCCCAACAAATGCACATTCGGAGTGCGATCTGGTAAGCTGCTGGGATTCATTGTAAGCGAGAAAGGGATTGAAGTTGACCCTGATAAAGTCAAAGCTATTCAAGAAATGCCTGCACCGAGGACAGAAAAAGAAGTTTGGGGGTTTCTAGGTAGATTGAACTACATTTCACGGTTCATATCTCACCTTACAGTAACTTGTGAGCCTTTGTTCAAGCTGTTAAGGAAAGAACAAACGGTCAGGTGGAATGAAGACTGCCAGAAGGCTTTTGACAAAATCAAGGAATACTTACAAGAACCTCCAATCCTCATGCCTCCGGTCGAAGGAAGACCTCTAATAATGTACTTAACAGTATTAGAAGGGTCAATGGGGTGTGTGCTGGGCCAGCATGACGAGTCTGGTCGAAAAGAGTATGCAATATACTACCTAAGCAAAAAGTTTATCGACTGTGAACAACGTTATTCACTGCTCGAGAAAACTTGTTGTGCTTTAGCGTGGGCTGCTCGCCGACTAAGGCATTATATGTTGACCCACACTACCTTATTGATCTCAAAGATGGACCCAGTCAAGTATATTTTTGAGAAGCCAGCACTTACCGGACGGGTTGCAAGATGGCAAATGATCCTCACAGAATATGACATCCAGTACACATCTCAGAAAGCCATCAAGGGTAGTGTATTGTCTGATTATCTTGCTGAGCAACCCATTGGTGATTACCAGCCTATGAGATTTGACTTCCCTGATGAAGACATCATGTTCATAAAAGCAAAAGATCATGAAGAGCCTGTTCACACTGAAGGGCCTGACCCAGAAGAAGAATGGACTATGATGTTTGATGGGGTTGTTAATATGAATGGTCGTGGTGTTGGTGCAGTACTCATTACACCTAAGGGAGTTCACATGCCATTCTCGACAAAACTCACCTTCAACTGCACTAACAACGAAGCTGAATACGAAGCTTGTATTATGGGTCTTGAGGAAGCCATTGACCTCAGGATCAAGACTTTAACTGTATTCGGAGATTCAGCTCTGGTAATCAATCAAACCAACGGCAAATGGTACACGCACCAGGATCATCTGATACCTTACCGGGATTATACAAGGAGGTTATTGACTTTCTTCACAACAGTCAAGCTTGGGTATATCCCTCGAGACGAGAATCAGTTTGCAGATGCTCTAGCTACCATTTCATCCATGATCAAAGTTCAAGCTGCCAACTTCGTACCTAGGATTTCAGTGTCCAGGCTTGACAGACCAGCATATGTATTCTCAGTAGATGTTGTTAAAGATGATAAGCCTTGGTTCCACGACATTAAGTGCTTCTTGGAGGATCAAACATACCCACCTGGGGCATCTTCCAATGATAAGAAGACATTAAGGAGGCTAGCTGGTAGTTTCTTCCTGAATACTAACGGTTCCTTGTACAAGAGAAACTTTGATATGGTACTCCTCATATGTGTTGGTAAGGCAGAAGCGAACTTGTTGATGCACGAGGTGCATGAAGGATCCTTTGCTACCCATGCTGGAGGGCATGCTATGGCTAAAACGTTGTTAAGATCAGGCTACTACTAGATCACAATGGATGCAAACTGTTGTGCCTATGCCAGAAAATGCCATAAATGCCAGATTTATGTGGATAAAGTGCATGTACCTCCCAATCCTCTGAATGTGATGTCTTCACCCTGGGCCTTCGCCATGTGGGGCATTGATATGATTGGCAAGATTGAACCAACGACTTCAAATGGACACAGATTCATCCTGGTGGCCATTGACTATTTTACCAAGTGGGTTGAAGCAACGTCATATGCAAATGTTACCAGGCAAGTGGTAGCCCGATTTCTGAAAAGAGACATCATCTGTCGGTACGGAGTGCCCGAGCGAATCATTACTGATAATGGTTCCAACTTAAACAACAAAATGATGGCATAACTATGCCTGGACATCAAGATCCAACACCACAATTCTTCTCCTTACAGGCCAAAGATGAATGGCGCTGTTGAGGCATCTAATAAGAATATCAAGAAGATTGTACAAAAAATGGTGGTTACCTACAAAGATTGGCATGAGATGTTACCATTTTCCTTGCATGGGTACCGTACGTCAATCAGAACGTCCACTGGGGCAACACCGTATCAGCTTGTGTATGGTATGGAGGCAGTCCTGCCTGTTGAAGTTGAATCACCCTCCCTGCGGGTACTGATGAATGTTAAGCTGAACGAAGCAGAATGGGTCCGGGCCCGATACGAACAACTGAATCTGATCGAAGAGAAGAGATTGGCTGCAATCTGTCATGGGCAGTTATATCAGAAGAGAATGAAGAAAGCCTTCGATCAGAAAGTCAGGCTCCGAGAGTACCAAGTAGGAGATCTTGTGCTGAAAAGACTCTTCCCTCCTCATACAGACCACAGGGGCAAGTGGACTCCGAACTATGAAGGGCCATTCGTAGTAAAGAATGTTTTCTCAGGTGGAGCACTGATGCTCAGTACTATGGATGGTGAAGACTTCCTGTCCCCTGTGAATTCAGATGCAGTTAAAAAATACTTCGCATAAAAATGACCCGCTAGACATAAAAACAAAATGTAAGTCCAGGCAAAAATAGGGCATCTCGGCGAGTCAAAAACAGAATAAAAGACTCGGGCAAAAATAAGGGAAAATAAATAAATAATGTACACCCGCTGAGTTGAAAAGCCGCATTGGACGACTCAGGCAAAAATGGGTATCCCGGTGGATCGAAAACCTGAAATGGCGATCCACGCAAAATAAGGGAATAAGCGAACAACTGCATTCTGAATTCGTCTGTATCACTTACAACTTGGTAAGATTCGAAAGGTACGAGCGTCGGTCAGAATCAGCCTTCTCCAGAAAGCAAGACGAGAAGAATGTCAAATGTCATACGAGTCATAGCAAAAGGGAAGCTCCCCGAAGCGTCATCAACATTGCCAGCACCTTTTTGTTTTTCAATTTGTAACGATTCCCTCATTTCAGGGGATCCGTTTATTTGAATGTCTCTTGCCAAATTCAGGGCACTCGAATTAATAAAATCAGATTTCCAGTCACACACTGTCTCGTACTCTTTTATTTGCAAAAATGTCCGATGTCATTAATTTGTTGATCGCATAAATACAGATGCGTTTTTCTTGAACTACATGCTTACAGGAAATATAATTACTCCCGTGAGTGTCTAAACTCCTATGATGGAATCCAGTAAGGGATACCTCGGGGTACTTGTGTGTTCTCTGTCTTTACAGGATTGCAGGTATTCGAGGCGCAGCATGGGGCATGAAAGCTTCTTCCCAGCAAGCTGCCAAATTATTATTTACTCGGCACACCCAAAGCACCGGAGATGCTTCTTCCCCAGCTGAGTTGCCAGACATCACATCTCCAACATTTCCTTCAAAAAGAAGCACAAGAAGGTGCTCATATCCCCAGCTGAGTCGTCAAGTATTATCCTCAGCAGGATCCCTACAAGAACCTATAGGAAGACCTTTCAGTGATCTTCCTTCTTCCCCAGCCGAGCTGCCAATCATCACTCCTACCCATCCAAGCGCTAGACAGGGAACCATCTCCCCACAGATTTTCAGCCTCTATCCAGAAGAGCAACGCATGAAGAACTCACAACAGAGTAAAGAAAGCTTCTACAAACCCCAGCTGGGTCCCTCATTACTGAGATAGGTCTATCAGTGATCTAGCTTCCCCATGCAGAGCCAGATATGTCAGATCTACCAATGATCTCATCCCCAGCTGGGATATCCACTTCAAGCAGATCAGCCAGGGATCTCCACAGCACCGGGATCCGGATCCCAGATCGATATCTTTGCATAATCATAGCATTCGCATCATATTCTCCCCCACAGAGCGTAGCATTCCGTCTAATACAGAGCATTACGGCAAAAATCAAACATATTGCATAATCATAAGCCATGTTCTGAATCAAACGCTTGCAAATACTAGTTTTCCATCAACAATATACAGAAAACTCCCCAAAATTCCCCGGCAGAGAGCCAAAGCATTTCCTTTACACTCACAAAAACAGATGCACACTCCTTCTTGACACTCGCCCGTGCCATATCCCCAGTAGAAAGACAAGGCGTCCCCTTTGCACTCACAGATACATATATACACAATTCCTTGACGTCCGTCCGTGTCACCTTCCCCAGCATAGTTACCTAAACACTTTGGGAACCATATACTTGTTTATAATGCACTCTCCCTGACACCCGTCCGTGTCACCCTATCCCCACTAATTACACTCCAGTTCATAATTTATACGTTTTCTCTTTTGACACTCGTCCCGTCACCCTCCCCGGCAGATTGGACACTCGTCTATATCTCACTCATCACTTTTTACTCATACAGATACTCGTCCGTATCTTGTATATACCACTTATCTTCTCAGGTCCGACACTCGTCTGTGTTCTTTGTTAACCAGTTGGTACTCGTCCGTATCATCATCTCTGAACACGCGTCAGCGTTGTTTTCTACCGATACTCGTCCGTATCGTAGTCTTAAGGATGCTCGTCTGCATCTTTAATCCATACACAATGTCGGATACTTTTACCTCTTTTAGAATTTAGACACTCGTCTGTGTCTATTATTCCCCAGAAGAGTCCCCTCAGAATCAACACTCGTCTGTGTTCTCTGTTAACCAGCTGATACTCGTCCGTATCATCATCTCTGAACATGTGACAACATTTGTTTCTATCGATACTCGTCCGTATCGTAGTCTTAAGGATGCTCGTCCGCATCTTTAGTCTTTACATAGTACCAAACACTTATACCTTTCATTTCTTGGATGTAGACACTCGTCCGTGTTTACTTTTCCCCAGCGAAGTCCCCAGCAAAACTTCTCTTCTATCTGACATTCGTCCTATGTCATGATACCTTTCGGCTGCCGTACCTTGCCAGGTGATCGTCCTTCACCTTTTTGATGATCGTCCTTCATCATCCTCAGCGGAGTCTCTATTCGTTAGAACCCCTTTTCTATCCGACATTCGTCCTATGTCGTGATATTTTTTAGCAGCCGTCCCCTGCTAGGTGATCGTCCATCACCTCTTGATGATCGTCCTTCATCATGCTTATCCGATGGCCGTCCCCATCATCGACCTTTTTATCCGACATTCGTCCTATGTCGTGATACATTCGGCAGCCTTACCCTGCCAGGTGATTATCTTTCACCTTAGATGACCGTCCCTCAACTTATCCCCCAACAGAGAAGCCGTCCCCTGCTAGGTGATCGTCCTTCACCTTTGATGACCGTACCTCATCATTTATTTCATTTACCTATAATCCCAGAGAGTCTTATATCTTTGCTTGATGGCCGTCCCCATCATAATCTCTTACATCCCCAGCTTGTCGGCCTTCCCCGTCATTGCTTTATTTCCCGCATTTTCCCCAGCATGTCGGTCGTCCCCGTCATTGCTTCATCCCTAGCAGTCGTCCTCTGCTCGACGGTCGTCCTCCGTCACCCGCACTTTATAATCATACTTTATTTTCTTTTACAATCTATATCCCTTTTCTTCTTCATTCTGTGAGTGCAAATTTTGGACTGTCTTTGGTATTCAACCACAAGTTATCTTGTTTGCCTGTTAAACCGTTGCTTACATCCTACACAGCTAACTCATGATTGAATAGGGGCAGCTGTAAACACCCCAAATTTTCCCTCACCCATTCACACCATGGCTTGTGATCTTTTCATATGCATAATTTCATTCATAGCATCTCATACCACATTTTTGATTCACTACATTGCTTTTAAGTCATCTGCATCTAGGGTTTGTGATTTGAGTTATCCCTGAGCCATTTGAGCCACTTCAAAGGTCTTCAATCACTTAAAGGGATCCATGTATGTTCAAGCATCATATTATATCCTCACAAAGTCAAAGAAGTCAAAGAATCACAAGAACTGAGAAAGGCATGGAAGCAGAGCCAAGTTTAACTACACAGAGGACCTAGAATTAGGGTTTTGGTTTCAAAGGCCATAACTCCAATTTTTTGGTCATTCTTGTTTCTTTTGGTCTCTATATGATATTAGGATCATGCATATCAATTTTCATGAAGAAATTCCATGGGGAAGGCATCTAATCAAAAGTTGACTTCTTGAGAAAGTCAGTGCAAAATCAGGGCATCTGAGGCCCCCAGTGACCCAACCAAAGGGTGTTCTTCATCATTTTTAGTGTGTGTGATCTTTATTGGATCATAGAAGATGTTAGAAGTTCACAAAATTGAAGAATTTCAAGCCTTTTGCAAAGTTTCCTTTTTGGGAAATTGACTTCTAATGGAAAATTGCCATTTTGGGAAAGTTTTTCAAACCTTTCTTTTTGATTCAAAAATGCCTCAAATGAGAAAACTTTGGTCATGAAAGTTGTAGAATGGATCATTCCCTTTTCAAAAAGTACAAGAACTCATTCTAATTCATTTTGGATCAAAAGTTATGGCTTGTCAAAGTTGGGAAAAATCACATAATTTCAAGTTTTGTACCAAAGAGGCAAAGTTGCAAAATCTCTTGCCAAGGCAAATTGTAACTTCAAATGGACTTCTAATCTTTGCACAAACATAAACCAATGCCTAAAAGTCAGAATGCATCAAGGATTTGTCCATTTTCATGACTTATGTATCAAGAAATCACAAAAGGGCAAAAGGATCACAAAGTTGCAAAACTTCTCATAAACCCTAATCCACTTGTTGCATTGCCTCTAATCCATTTCCATGGTTCTCCCTAACCTTAGCTGAGCCAAGCCATGCCCCTATCACAGCCTCCCACTTGCCCATACCTCAAGTACACCTAGACTTGACTTTATGCAAAATGGCCCATACCAATCCCACAGTGCCACACCAACTTCTCTTACCCATCCAAGTGTGATAAGTGGACCAAAAGAGACTCAACACAACACACACACAGGCCTGAAACCTCTCACAAGCCATAGTTCACAAAAATCCTCCATCTTGCATTTTCTATCGAATCACTTAACTCAGCCATCCATTCCTCAAATTTCTTCCACCATCCATCTCAAAACACTCCATTGATCATCCCTGACCCTTCACCTTGCCCTGAAATCCCCTGAAACCAAAACACGATTTCTTCCCCTCTCTGAACAGAACTCAATCAATCTCACAAACTAGCCAAAATAAACTCCAAACAAGCTTTGCAAACACTTGAGGGAGTTCAGTAGAGGTGATTGGAAGCAAGGAGACAGGTTGAAAGCTCCAAACTGAAAGCTTCATCTCAGGTAGCTTCACGAAATTATTTTTCCAGAAACCTTATTTTAAGTTACTAAAATGATCTACATGTTCCCCTGATTGCTTTGCACTTTGTATTTTTGAAAATGATTGAGTATTGAGCATGTACTGCATCTCTGAAAGTTTGGTCATTTTTATGTTTTTGATTCGAATCTTGGTTTTGAGTAAAAAGAAATGGATTTTGAGGGTAGATTCATGTTTAGGGAGGTTGAGAGGTTTGATCTGGAGCTTTATAGCTTTTAAAATGACCAGGAGAGTGAGTTTGAGATTTCTCAGGGGGGGTGTCACCGGAGAAGACGACCGGAGCTCTTCTCCGGTGACCTGAAAGTGATTAGGGTTTGGTAATTAGGTTTAGCCAGGTTTAAATGTGGACCATGGATTGGGTTGACTAACATTGACTCCCGCGCGTTTGGATTGCCAGGATCAGTCATTAAACCCTAATCTTCAATTAATTAACTTAATTTGAATTAATTAGTCAGAGCGCATCTGGACCACTCATTTACGCGCCAATCAACTCCCTCCATCCAATTTTGAATCTCAGCCTTTGGATTGTCATACTTTTCATTATTTTCATTTTAATTTCATTTTCTTTTCATTTTATTTATACGAATTATTTAAAATAGCAAAAATCATTTAAAAATTATGAAAATTTTTGTCAAAGATTTCATTAATTTTTAAAACACAAAAATATTTTTATTTTCATTTTTTGCATTAAAAATTATTTTTAAATCATTTAAATGTTTATTTTTAATTAGTTAATGAAAACTAATTAATTAAAAATGCATTTAGGTATTTAAAAATCACAAAAAAATTAACATTGCATTTAGAAACATTTAGAAATATTATCCAACTCTCAAACCAAATTTCTTTTTTGTTCTTGATGCCTTTTGATCATTTTCACTGGATTTAAATTCATTTTAAGGCAATATTTTTGTGCAAACTTTGAAATATCCCTTCTGCCTAACCATTGAGATTTGGATGATGATTCTTCTTGTATTGCACTCTTCATAGCATGTAGTTTATAGGATAAATTTGGTTTGATTTGATCTTGCATTTTTAATTTGTTTAGAATTTTTCTTGATAAGGTACCTTAAAACCCTAACAATCTTAGGAAATTCATAACTTACACTATGTTAAGAGTTGGATCTCCTCCTTTGGGCAGTGAGTTTGTATAGGTTTAGGGTATCTTTGTTTGCATTTTCAAATTTTTTATCATGTCATTTGCTTCTGGTTTTGGATTTTTGCTTTGCATGATGCATGTAACCCTAATTTGTGCCTTCCTTTGCATTCATCTTTCATTTGCTTGCATCTAATGACTTGCCATGACATTTTGTGCATCCACATGATTCATAATACATCTTAGGACATATTAGAATCATGTTTGATCATTGCATCTTTCATTTGCCATGTTGTATGTCCATTGCATTTCATAAGCATTTCATGAACTTTCATGGTTCAAAGCATGCCTCATTTACATTCTTATGTTTGTTTGATCACTCTCATGTCTTGCCTCATGTTTGCCTCACCTCTTAGCATCTCTAACATCATGTAAAGGTTTCTGACTTTGGTTTGCCTCATAACATTTCATCTCATTTGCATTGCATTTCATTCCTTTGCTAACTTTTCAGGTGGTAAGTTGTTTGAGAAGTGAATTTGCCTTCACTTCTCACAATCTCTTTTCATCTCTTTCATACTTTCTTTGCTGCATTTTGTATGTGTATTAGAGTGAGCTTGCTCATTCATTTTCATCTCTTACTTTCTTCCTTCAAGCAACTTGTCTTCTTGAGTGAAGCAAGTTGTTCTGCTTCTCTTTGCTCCTTTCATCTGCTTCTTTCCTGGTGGTTTCTCTGAAGATCTTCTTGTAAACCTCATTAACCCTAGGAATAACCAAGCATGATAATGATTAGGGTTTTGATTAGTCCCCATTTAGTTTTACCTTTGTGTCATCTTTTGAGTCTTCTCTTCTCACCTCAAAATCAAGGACTAAACCCTAAAGGTTTTAAGGCTTTGTGATTAAGCTTATGCCTGCATCCTTCTATTAGGATGGAGTGTATAACTTTAATCCTAAGTGTTAAACCCTTAATGTGTTTACATCCTTTAATCAATCCATCTAATAATCATTAAGACATCAAGCTTGTAACTTGGGCCTTGCATTAGGGTTATAATTCTTCCTTAACTGGTTAAGAAGGACTAACCCTAGTGTTAATGGACAAGTCCCCCTCAAGTTGTCTTACAAACCATAAAAAAAATCACTTCTCCATCTTATCATTAACTAAAATCCATCTAATAAAGGCTTTGTTTTGTCATAAGGTTAATCCCTAATCATGGATTAAGTTGAGGAGTCTTTCTCAGCTTAAATGTTCTCATCTATTATCCTTCTATTAGGATGGTGTAATGAGTCCATTAAATCCTTGATTATGGCTTAATCTCATTACTTAAAACTAAACAAAAACAACAAAAACATCTAAATAATCACAAGTAGGTTAATGATTTTAATCCTACACCATGGTGATTAAGTGTGAGATGCTGACTTCACACTTAAGGTATTCTCATTACCCCTAATCAGAGGGAAGATGTGATGAGTTTACTAACCCTTTGGTTTAGTCTTAAGCTCATTTTCCTATGACAAATTTCCAAAAGCAATAAAAGATTGAAAACACCAAAAACGAACAATAATCGTCTCCTCCGGGATTCTTTTCTCATTTCATTCACTCATAAACGAGAACTCGCTTCTTCCGCTTAATGCAAGACAGTTTGCACCTGAGCCAGACAGGTCATACACTTGAGCCTAGACAAGTAAGCAGTTCACAAGTCAATTCATTTTTCAGTCTCTTTGAGTCGAACTACGGTGTTCTGACTTCCTCATTGCACGAGAGGATACGTAGGCATAACTTAACAGTTATCGAACAAAAATATCTGTATATTCCCCCTCCTTCCAGCATTATTCTTTGAGCCTCATAGTCTTGAGCTTCATACTCTTTCTTTGCACTGACACTCTTTTATTTTACTTCACACTTCTTTTTACACTGACATTTGCATTCTTTCCAGCTTTGATACACAGATAACACTGACACTACCCCTTTAAAACACAAATCTTTTAAGCGTGGATCCCGTCGAGTACGGCGGACAATCTGGGTGCTAATACCTTCCCAGGTTGTAACCAACCCCCTTTCTCAGTCTCTCTGGTTCACAACCGTCTTATCCATATCTTTCTAGGTCTATGCTGCATTACCTTTCCTCCGGGATAAAAATGCCTAGCTGGCGACTCTTGTCTTTCTGAGTTCACCCCTGTGTGTTCTCTTCCTCTTTCGTCGACCGTTCGCGTCTGTACCCCATTTGACCTAGCCTCATTTTGGTGGGAGCGACACCTTCGACCTCACATCAACATCTAACCATTTACAACCTAAAACATCAAAAATCACAGCTAGTTCCTCCAAGCCACACAACAATTTCGGTCACTACTCTACCACCATCCTACAAGATATCAACATTCCAACAACAACCAAATTCATACCCATCAAAAAGATGCAAGAAACAAAAAAAACTAAAAAAAACCCTTCATATACAAACCTACAACACCATCGCACCTGCATCAACAACACCAACCATATCAAAAAGTCATCACCACCATCTAACGCAAACTCTGTAACCGAAACGCTTCACATCATCGAACCTGAACCCATAACCTCATAATCTCAGCCGCCAAAACCAAAACCACACAAACCCAGAAAATCAAACGCATACCGCATAACACAAACCGCCCACCACCCAAAACCGCCGAACCATCCCTTTAAACCAGAAACGCCATTAGTGATAGAGACGAATCCGCTTAGAATTGAAACAAACTGAAATCAAACCACGGCGAGCGAGTAGAGAGTGCCGAGAGAGAACCTTCAAAACCGAGCCACCGTGAATCAATCGAGCTGAGGCGAGGATGAATGTCGAGCTGAAACAGTGACTGAGCGGAGACAGATAGGCATTTTTCTTTATCGTGAGAAGGGTGGTTTTCTTCTGTTTGTTTTATTTTTCTAATAGTGTTTGATGGGGAGAGGAAAGACTATTTGGAGGAACTTTGTTTCTTTGTATTTTTTTGTTTTCTACTGAACTTATTTTTAACCTTGAGCAATGCTATTTAGTACAAATGAATTTGAAGAATAAATGTAAGAATGCACACATGTCACTATTTTAGAGGTTAATTTTAATTTGATTTTAAATTTAACTTCCTTTTTAATAGGGATCATGGGTTAGTGGTGATAATGAATGGTTGAGATTTATTATTGCATTTCTTGTTTTCACATTTTCTTACTATTAAGCATTTTCCTTTACCCTTTCCTAGAATCCCTCCTATTTAATTTATGTGTTGTTTTGGTCCGTTTGTTTTTTTATAGCCTTTCCATTTTATTTTATTAATTTCTTTTAATTAAATAAATTGTCATAAAAATAAGGTTTACTGTGAATTATGGAACCTACTAATATCACCATGGTAACCATGTAATGTTGATGTGTGTTTAGATCCATGTTGTTCTTTTTGTTTCGCTTTTTTAAAATTGTTTTTCCTTTGAAAATTGACTCATGGGCTCATAGATTCCATGGCATGCTTTCTAACACACACACCAAATCCGGTTTTTCCCTCTCTATTTTATTTTTACTTTATTTTTTTTATTTTTGTTTTGTTAGTAATTGCCCTTTTATTTTATTCTTAATCCCCATAATCTACTTTTCTAATTTTTAATTTTTTATCAACAATTTCTTTATTTAAAAAAAAACTTTTAAAAAATATGCATTAATAATTTCTTATTTTTTGGGCCGATGATATTTTAAAAGGTCAAGTTGTATCTGATTTCATTAAGTTGAAAAATTTGATCAATATGAAGCCAAATTAGTTTAGTTTAATTTTATTTATTATTTTATTTCGATTAATTTTTCTTTTGGCAATTTGATCTAGTTTATTTTATTTTATAGTTTATTTTATCGCTTTATGGCCGATGAGCTACTAAGTAATCTTGAGATTCGTCGCAAGTCGACTCGACATCTCGATTAAATGATGAGACCATTTTATTTTATTTAGTTCATTTTATTTATTTAGTTTATTCTATTTTATTTTCGCATTTCAATATCGACGCTTAACTCCTCATAGTACGATTCTAACATTGAATCGGTTCTAAGGTAGTTAAAGAGCTACATTTCGATGCCTCCGGTTTAATTCAAAGGTCCAACGCCTTCAAATAATTAGAACACTTCACACACGCTTGCTCTTTGGCCAATACAATGAAACCTTTTATTTCGTGTAATCCCGTGTAACTTACATGTACCCCTCTCCCATTCCTTTGTACGCACTTTATTTACTTTTCCGCATTTGTTGTTTAGATCGCTAGGAACACCCTTAGAGACTAGTTTAGATCTCGTTTTAGTTTGCGAACCCTTGGTCCAACGCCAAGTGGTTGCACTCGCACTCTTGCACTTTATTTTTTCGGTTATAGTTTTGATTATTAGGATCCACCTAACCTTATGAGCCGAGCGTATTGTGCCTCGCTAATAACAAATAAACCTCCATTTGCATTTACCCGTAAGTTGAGTGCTTTGCGCATCGCCATCAAACCTCAATAAAAAACCAAAATATTTCTTTTTAGAAACAAACCCTTGATCCAACTTCAAACGGTCGTAGATAAATAAAACACATTAATAATACGAGAAGAATTGTACGCCATGAGCCTTAAGTGGTAGAAATGAGGACTACGAACTTTCGTTACTCGCTCCGATTATTTCCGTCGCAAGACGCTTGGCTTGTTGGTTTGGAATAATCACCTCTACCCATAGTCTTTAGTGCAATTCGACTCCTAAATCCTTTCATCGAAGAAAGGTAATAAAACAAACAACCCACCAACCTTAGTAGGCCGAACTACGAGGCTCTGACTTTTCCATTGCACGAGGGAGTACGTAGGCAAAAGGATCTCAATCCTTGCCAAGCACCTAGGATCAATCTAACTTATGACATAAACTCTTTTCCTCTAGCAAGTAACTCATTAAGCATAGACATCCTTTCACGCGTGACAACTTATATGGTTCCCATCGAGTACGATGGATGTAGGCGATACTAATACCTCCCCCCTACATAACCGACTTCCGAACCCAGGAAATGGTTGCAAGAGCTTTGTCTTTATCCTCTATTAGACGGGTTTTATCTATATCTTCCCTTTCCCTTTTATGGGAATAAATAAGAATTAGGTGGCGACTCTCATGTCAGCCCAGCGCGCGGTTCTTTCTAATCGCGAGGTCGTATTTTTCGGGGTGCGACAACTCTGAGCAATTGAGATGCATGGGTACTATTGATAAGCCAATGGAGTTGGAGGATCTTCCCAGATTGCATCAATTACATCCTTTTCTTGTGAATTGACAAAAGATTCATTCTCGTCAGCTGGGACATCTGAAATACCTTGGATCTTTCCCATCTTGATAAAGCTCTCAATGCGTTCTCCAATTATCACCAAGTCAGAGAAACTTGAAGTTCCATTGCCATTCAACCTCTCCAAGTACGGTCCTTGCAGGATCTCTATGAAAAGATCAACCAATTCTCTGTCTGATAGCGGGGGATAAACACGAGCATCTACCTTTCTTCACCTATGGGCATACTCTCTGAAAGATTCACCATCTTCTTGGGATAAACCTTGCAAATCCATGCGGCTAAGAGCCCTGTCAAGATTGTAGTCATATTGTTTCAAAAAAGAATTGGCTAGGTCTGACCATGACTGGATATGACTACACTCTAACTGTATGTACCAATTCGACGATGCCCCACTCAGATTGTATTGAAAGCAGTGAATCATCAATTTATCATTATGCTCATATGAAGTCATCCTTCTGCAAAACCTCACCAAATGCTACCTTGGACAACTATCCTCTTTGTACTTTTCAAACTTCGGTACTTTGAACTATGGAGGTATTACAAGACCGTGTACCATACACATGTTCGCAACACTTAGATCAAGGACATTACGACCTTGAAGGGCTTTAATCTTCTCATTCAACACACGAAATTTGTCTGCAACTTGTGGATCTTCGACTCTCATCACAGGGGTTTCCTTCTAGGAACCTGGTATAGTGAAAGTAAAAATGTGATAATCTGCGGCATCAAAAGAAGAAGAATATCCACTTCGGGCGACCAGACGCTCTCGAACATCTAGGTTCTCAACAGGGATCTATGTAGGATGAGATTCAGAAAAATTGCGGCCATCTTGGCTTGCCAAGGTTGCCATAGCCTCTACAAGTTGGTACCACTGACCTCTCGTCAATCCAACATTTGTAAACTGGCTTTGCTCCCCAGGGTCCATGACCTGTGCAAAAGTTTCTTCTAGTCTGATACAAGAATCAGGATCTCAACTACGAATTATGAACAAAGAATGGATGAGCCCTGTTGGTGGAACTGAAATGCAATTCAAATGCTATGAGATGCCATGCTCGGTTACTTCCGGGGAATCTATCTGCTTTGATTCACATTTTGATACAGAAAAAATCCAACAACATAATTCAGATATGAAATCCTCGGAAATAACTAACATGTATGCTAAAATGCTATGATGGCATGTATGCAACTGGAAGGTGATCAGGGACTGGCGCCTGTCTGGATGCGGGATACTAAGCCAATAACCAATTATCTGAAACCACAAGTCCTCTGAATGATAACCCAGATAAGAACTCAGAACCAAAGGATCAAGAATTCCATAACAATAATAACTGGATCAAAACATAAGATCACACTAATAGTCAGGGTATGTTGAGGTCAAGGATTCCTACAAACCTGTAAACCCCTCCCAATATCACGGGTGTGCTCCGGGTCAAACATCACGGACTCTCTAAGCCGAATAGCAATAATACATTCACCATCTCCGAGAAATGGCTCATGACCAAATCAGGGAATTGGTTAAGCATTATATTCTACCCAGGGAGGTCTCAGCGTGAGTCCGGGAAAAACAAGCATCCCTTGTAAGTCCCCAGCTTTGAGCGCTGAAATCGAGAAACAATAGTACATTCAGCCAGTGGGATATAGTACTATCGTCATACGACCAGATGCTTTGACTGAGTTCCTATAAGAGAACCAGACCATCTTATGCGAGTTCCCAGTGGGCCCTCGGGTGCAAATGGGTTTGCCACAGAATGTGGTTATCCACTGTCACCACTGGAGAGGGATGTTTCCACAAGGTTCTCATTGATCGGTCCCCAACCGCATATAACTATCAAGGCCATGTAATGAAGTAGAGAAACCCCATATATCAAGACACTTCCAAGAAGGTCGCGATTCTGGATGTGAACGCACTAATACCCCCATGACAATATACCATGGGGACAAAGTGACTGCTCACGCTAAGTCCTAAGGTGTACTCAAGATGATTATCTGGCTTATCTCACGGTAACAATATCATCCAAGTCCCACCAAACAGAAAACTAGTCCAGATAGTCCAGTATAATATATGATGCATGAAAATAAAATACTGAAAGCAGTAAATAAAGCTATAAAGGAAAACTGTAAATAAAATAGTAAAATAAACACACAACAACAAGCAATCAAACACCCAATGAAACAGAAACAAATAAGCGCTAGGAGAGACTCTCAAGGGGAACCAGAGATACTCTGTTTAGGAGTCCCCAGCAGAGTCCCCAGCTGTCACTCCCTGGATTTCCATCCTGGTACAAATGCGTAAGTGGTGTGGAAAAAGGTAGAGTCGCTAACCATGCTTTTTTATCCCGAAGGAATAGAAAGGTAATGCTGCAAAAACCAAAAGAAAAGAAAAGCAAGGACATCGGTCATGCGAACTAAAGAACTGCGTTTGGGAGTTAGTTACGACCTGGGAAGATATTAGAACCCCAGATCGTCCGCCATAACCGACGGGATCCATGCTTGCAAAGAAACTGTTTCAAAGAGTGAAGAAATGAAAGCGACTGCAAAAGAAATACTGAAACTGAATAAGAAAAGAAAAGAAATGGGGAAATGTAGGGAAAATAAAAGAGTGCTCGAACGGGCCCTACCCCGCTGCCTACTGTAATACCCTAAAATTTTCCCTCTTAATTTATTCCAACCGCAAGTGGTTTATGCTTCGTCATGTTGCATGATCGTTCAAGCATCGCATCGCATCCAAAAAATAATAAAAATATAAAAATAAAACATGAGCATTTGCATGTGCATAAGGCATGTGATTGGGCTAGGCTTGTCAATTTTGGAGCTCAAAGGCAGGAAATTACTAAATCATTAATCAAAAGAAACTCTATGAGGAGCATTCTAAAAGAAAAGAAAATTGGAATTTTGAGGTCGTTAACCGGTTAACGCATTTGGTTAACCGGTTAACGGGGGCAGATTTTGGAAAAAATATTCAAACATTGGTTGGATTTCTTCATTTCCCTCCATGTTTTCCTTCCACTTTTTCCACATCATTTTCACACTTCACTATACTCATTCACCTTGGATTGTTCTATCATCTTCTACCACCTTCTAGACTATTCCAAGGAATATTCTAGAACTCCAACCCTAACCCTAACTAAATCCAACCCTAACTCCATGCAAAAGCCTAGTTCCATTCCCAAACCTAGCTCCATACCTATGTATTATATAAACCCTAACCATTCCAAAGAAAAGGGTTGACAATTTTATTTTCACCATTTTCATCTTCAATCTCTCATTTTCTCTCTCAATTCTCCCACTTTCCCACCAAATTCACCAAGAGCTTCTTCACAAAAGTTCTTCAAATTCTTCATTGGAATTTGAAGGACTTGAATCTTAGTCTTCATCAATCATCCTTTGGAAGCTTATTTTGAGGAATCAATTCTGATTTTGAAGTGATTTTGGAGCATTGGAAGTGATTAATCAAGAAGCATCAAGAACGAATCGCATTTATTTTGCATTCGCGGATCTCTGGTTTTCTTCTCTATTTGCATTCCGATTCATTGCAACACTCACCGAAGCAATCCTCCACTTCGTAGGTTGGTGATCTAAAACCACTTATGCCTTAACTTATTCTCTACATCTCGCCTTAGCGGCATTCTTTGCGTGATTGTTGATTGTGTTTGCATTTTATCGATTAATTTCATTTTGATTGCAATTTACATGTTTCAGTTGTTAGGAGCTAGATCCGTAGATTAATCTAGGTCCTAATAGGTGTTAGAGAACCCCTTCCAAGTAGGAAAATCGTGTTAACATGTTCTTGTGTGTGTTAGGAATCATTAGAAGTGAGTTTGTGGCCAAAAGCACTTATTTATAAATAATTTTTCACAATTTGTTCAGTGTTAACCGGTTAACACATTTGGTTAACCGGTTAACACATGCATTTTGCCACAAATTGCTGCTGTTTTAGGTCCGTTAACCGGTTAGCCTATACCGTTAATCGGTTAACGCTGTTTGAATTTGGAAAATCAGCTTATTTGATTGCTTGACCTTGCTTCCTTGTGCCTTTAATATTCATGCATGTTTAGGTACTGATTTTAGGGAATGTTCGAGTCTAGTTTCAGTAACTCATTCCATCATTTTGAGTCGTTTCGTCAAGTTTCCGTATCTTTTGCATAGTAATGTATTTCACTTGTCAAGTTTGCATAATTGGTTTGTGCATCATTGTTGCCATGTTCAATGCATCATTTAACATGCTTACATGTATTTCACATTATGTTTTGGTATCATATCCATGATTCATAATTGTATCCATAATCCATAATTGCATTTGCATGATGCATGTTGCACTACACATAATCAATGTTAATGCATATTCTTGCATTCTTGCATTTTGGTATGCTTAAACACATTTGCATATCCATCTAAATTCGGATTTTTGCATCAAGTTACATGTTCATTTGTTGATCAATGATGCATATTCACGATCCATGTTCACCATGTTTATGCTCAATAATTAAGTGCATACTTGTTGCATACTTTTTGCATAATTGAACATTGAATGCACTTTCCACATAACTACTCATAAAAAATAATCATGTTCATTTAATCATACATTTTGATTCTATTTGAGCATGTTTGGCGATAATTTTGCATTATTTGTCATTGTTTTGTGCATAAAAAAATGAAAATAAGCAAATTTGTCTTTTACATTTCATAGCTGTCTTGCACATAGGAGCCGTAAAATGTATGCTAATTGTTGCATTTGCACACTTTTTACACCTGTTTTGCATGTTGAATGTGAGCTGTAAAAAGCTGATTGCGTGTTGCATTGCATTTCATTGTTGATTGTGCATTTAGGAGCTGTAATAGGTTGTTGAATTATTCATTGCATTGTCTTTAGGTCCTCCAAACTTAGGTTTAATTCTAAGTCCCTTTAGGAATTAATTTGGTAATTGTTTACCTAATTTTATCATGTTTACCATGCTAACCTTTGTTTTGCTGGGAGGGAAAGGTATGTCCTTAAATCCTTATCCTTTTTACAATTTTTAATGCTTTCAAGTTGTGTTTGATTTAGCATTTATGCTTGTAGTTCACAACTTCATGCTATTTCCCCCTTGGAACAAACTTAACTTCACTAGGAAGTAAGTTGTGTTCTACTTCCTTTTCCTTCTTTTTCCTTCTTTTTAGGATAGAAACCACACTAACCATTAGGACCTCCATTAATAAACAATTTAGGGTTGTGTCTTAGTCCCCCTTAGTTTGGCCTTTTACGATTTGAGTCATTATTTCTCACCTCCTAAAGAAAAACAATAAAACACCTAATAAAGGTTGAATGTTCTCATATGATAGGAGACTTTGTCGTGGGATACTTATATGTGTCCTGTCTCTGGGCGAGGTGTAAGGCATCAATCATGATGAATAAGTCTTAGTGTGAGAATGTTTCACAAACAAAAGCAAAACACTTATCTAAAAGACTTGAACAAAGAAAATGCGTCTTTCCTGCGGGAACTTTCTCTTCTCATCTCACTCACTCTTAATGCGAACTTGCAACGACTTGTATCATTTGCAAGACGATAAACACACTCGTTCCAGATGATCCTGCAACACCTGAGCATAGACATAAGCAGTTCAGCCCTAAAAAACACAAAATAGTTCCATCCTTAGTTAGGCGAACTACGTCGACTTTGATCCTCATTTTCCCGATGAGGTACGTAGGCAGCAGGGTAGGGCCCGTTCGAGCACACTCTTGATTTTCCCTACATTTCCCCCTTTCATTCTGATCTCCTTTCTCATTTCACTTCCAGTCTAGTCAGCGGTTTATTTAGCATTTTCCCACCCTTTGAAGCAAGCAAACAAGCGTGGATCCCGTCGAGTACGGTAGACGATTTGGGGTGCTAATACCTTCCCAGATCGTAACCGACTCCTAAACCCAGATCTTTGGTTCGCAGGACCTTGTCCTTTCCTTCTTCCTTAGGTTTGTGCAGCATTACCTTTCCCGTTCCTTCGGGATAAAAATTCCTAGTTGGCGACTCTACCTTTTCCGCACCACTTTCGCGTTTGTACTAGGATGAAAATCCCGAGAACGACACCTACGTATCTCATCTGGACATGAGGATCAGAGACACCATAGTTCCCCTAACTAGGGGTGGAAATTTGCTTGTGTGTTAAGGCTTGAACTGCTTATGTCAATGCTCAGGTGTTGCATGCTCGTCTGGCACGAGTGCGTTGCCGTCTTACATAGAGACAAATAGAAGCAAGTTCTTTCGTTATGAGTGAAGGTGATGAGAAAAAAAGTCTTGAAGGAGATACGTTTATTCTTTGTTCAAGTCTTTTAAAGAAGTGTTTTTGTTGTTTTTGTTTGTGGTATTTATTAAGTGTTTTTTAGGTTTTTGTTTGAGGATAAGAAAGAGAAAGAACCAAAGTATCTTAAAGGTAAAAAAAAATCTAAGGGGGACTAACAAATCCTAAGAGTTATCATGCATGGATGACCTAGGTTAATGTGGTTTGAATTCTATCCTAATGAAGAAAAGGAAAGAAGAAAAGAAGAAAAGAAGAAGATAAGAAGGTAGAAAGAAACTTACTTCTCTTGAAGAAGTTAAGTTGTTTCTAAGAGGGGTAAAGAGAAGTTGAACAATTGATGGCCTAAGCTCATCATAAACACAACTAAGAAGTATAAAATAAAGAGGAGAAAGAAGTTTGAGATGTGGAAATCTCTTCCACACCTCTTACTTAGCATTTCCCCTGCAAAACAAAGGTTAGTGAACCACATAATCATAAGGTGAAAATAAAAAGATTCAAACAATACACAAACCAAAGGCGAAGGTCACAAACCTTACCATATTCACAAAGTCAGAACCTAAACCCTAAAGGAGACCTATAACATCTACCAAGCAAACCTAGTAGGATGTCGCAAATGCTTTCCTCAAACTATGTTAGAAAGAGGGGAAAAAGAAGCACACAAAGTTACTTAAGAACCAAGGCGCCAAACAAGTAGAAGTGATCATGATAAAAATAGCAAATTAGGTCTCCAAAGTCAACAACCAAAAGAAAACAATGAACCAAAATGGCTCTCAAAATTCACAATCAAACTCCACCAAATGGTCGCACAAAGTCGCTTAAGAACAATTAAGGAAAATGCACAAAATGACTTCCAAAACTATGGATAAAATAAGTTTAAAAATATGAAGAAAAAAATATTTTTATGTTCTTTTCTGAGTCCTTAAAATGATGCAAAAAGAATAGTTTCAAAATGTTACTTGTGGTGAAAGAAATAAATTCTATAAACTAAGTTGTTATTGCGGAAATTAAATTTGAAAGAAAATTCAAAATAAAAATAAAAATTCAATGAAATCATAAAATAAAAGCATGGAAAATTCTAAAATGAGTTATGATACTAAAAATAATTTTAGGGGAATTTTATAAAATGCTTTTGTATTTTTTTATGAATTAAAATTGAAACTAAGTGAAAAAAAGAATTAAAAACAAATCAATTAGGAAAGGGGGTGTAACCATAGTATAAAGGTAGTTAAAAAAGAGGATTGGGCTGAAGAGGGGGTGCGAATAGACAAAAGGCATTGAGGCCCAAACACATAAGAGCTGAGGGTGCATGGTGAGGATTCGGTCAACTTCGTTGACTGCAGATGGAGCGTTGGATTTGAAAACTTCTACGGTAATCACACCTGATGGCTAAAGGAGCGAGGGAGGATGATAATACATTGTATGAGCGTGCGTGGGATGAAAAGGAAATGTCCTACCGGACGGTGACAAGTGTCACCACCGGTGTGGACAGAAATCAAAAATTGCATTTAATTCTTATCCTTATCTCTTCACAATCTCTTATGAATTCTTTTAATAACCTCTTTATTACTATTAACCTCAAGATATTTCTATAACAAGAAAAAACAAATGAAATCAAAATATAACACATACAAACAAATAAAACACATCCTTCTCTCTATGTGCTAAGTGCTTCCTCTCCTTCCTTCCAAGCCGCCACCGTCGTTCATCCCACCGGAGACCGTCGGTCAACCACCAATCGTCACACCGCCAACACAAATCCTCACCTATTTGTTCTCATCACACATCCACCACCATTTCACAAAAACTCAATTCAATCAATAAATCGGAGCACAAAAAATCAAGAATAAACAAAACTCAAAATAACAAATTGGAAAAAATAGGGGCAAACAACAATCACGCCTAAAATATTTTCGAAGGAGTACACCTGACCATCGAAGTTGCGAATAATGAAACCATGACAAGATTTGATCTTGTCTTGTCTTTGAACTCTCCTTCCTTCCTCCACAAATTTGATTCGGCTTGACAATTGATGATGTTGATGTTGATGAAGGTACGACGATGTTGCAATTGGTGAAGAACGATGAGATCAATGATGAAGAGAGTTGAATCTGGCTTTGTGATTTTGGTGTAGAAGACTGATGATATTCGATGTCGTTAGGATAAAGATGAGGTATGCATATTTTCCTTTGTTGTATGATAATGAAGGAACGATGAATCTCGGTTTTTGTAATGGTGATGAAGAAATCCAATACGTTTTAACTTGGTGATAGTGAAGAGTGCGGAATTGGTTTTTTCCGTGATGAAGAAGAGGTGAATTTTTTTACCAGTGAAAAAAAATGAAGAAGAGTGTTTATTAGGTTGTGACTATTGGTTCATGAGATTCGTTTTTTTTCTCCCTCTTTCATCTATAGCTATCCTTTCTATTATGTATTTTACTTTGAATTCTGTTAGCCTTCTGCATGTGACCCGTGACGAAAAGGCTTGCGTTTTTTACGTCCACACTTCTGCATTTCGTTCAGCCTCTCCTGTATTTCGACCTACATTATTTGCGTTTTGATGATATTATGAGGCGTGATAACTTGTGCTTCGTGTGATGCGTTTTGTGTAATATCATGTGCGTATTGGTGCCTTGAAGTGATGTCTTGTTGCTATAAGTTTTATGCTGATGAAATTTGGCTTGGAAGGTGACTGGTTGATGAAGTTGGCCTATTCCTCAAAACGAACTTTTCTCTTTCTATTTTTTGTTGAAAATTTTTGGTGTAACAACATTAAAATAAAAAACTGAAAATGGGCTTTAAAAATGAATAATGAATTTAGTATGGGCAAGAGTATTTGGCTAGTAAAAATATGGAAATAAAGGACAATGGAAATCAAATATGGATTAAATAAATGAATAAGGATGTGGTTATTTGGATAAAAATAGTTTAGAAAATGTTAAAGGATAATAGTATTAACAAATGATTTAAATGATGATGAATAAATGGAAATGATATGATAAAAGATGAATGATGATTCAAAAATTGGCCAATGATCAAAAATGGATTTTACAGACGAAATTGGATATGAGAAGTGGTCATCGAATAAAATTCAAAATGAAACATGAATATAACCTCCGTTAATATTTCTAACCAATGCATCTGACTGAATTCAATCCGAAAACCACACTTGAAATTATTCCAACAAATCCTGATTAACAATGGATGAACGCATTCATAGCCCTAAATAACTTGCAACTGAAACAATTGTCAATTGAATCAATCTGAAACCCTGCCATGATTATTGAATTCACACTAAGGAAAATAAATCCACAGATGAACCATTGATGAACTGATGACCCCTCAATATAGACAATATGAACCAACTTTTCACAAACCACTATTCGATACCCTGAAAAAACCACGTAAAACCACTTGTCTTGATTACGCACTGCCTGAGAATTAACCACCTGCATAAATAACTTGCAGTTGAAACAATCTCTTGATGGTTTGACCAAGATTAGGTCAAACGTCCATCTGAATCGAAATATAACCGAACCAAGACATCTGACATGAAAACACTTCCAACTTATGTTATGTTATGGGTGTTATGCGTCATTTTCTATGCGAAGATGTAATGCAAAGTATGCAAGATGATATGCTAAATGCTATGAAAACGAGAGGGAAAATTTTGGGATGTTACAATTATGTTGCTTAATTCTAAGATATTTTTATTAAAGAATTGTTGGTTTTGAGTTTTTTTTAACGCCAAATACAATTTATGTTGTTTTAAGTTGAATTTTATGAATTCATTGGGTAATAATGAAGGTATTCTTTTTTTAAGACTAATCAGGTGTCAGAATGTTGTTCTTTAAATTGAAAATGTATCATCTCATTTGTTTGTTGGAATTTTTGTACTCTGACTTTATTATTAATTTCTGGGTAGAAATGGGGTGTTACACCATTTATATCTTCTTGTGAGAATGGTGATTTGTCACTAAACTCCTTTAATTAGAACAAAATTTAAATTATGATAAGAAAACAACAATAACAACAACAACAACAACATTAACTTAAGAAATATACATAAATAACATGTATATGGATTAAGCTAATACCTTAAGCTTAGTTAATCCATTTGTAATGCCTCTGGAGACAATATCAAATATTTGTCTCATAACATAGTATCCAAAAGAATAGTTGTCAGGTTGTTTTGCGACTACAAATACTTTTCATATATTTATATCAGTAATACACACAAATAAAAGAATCTCAAAAAGTAGAAGTAATATACTTACTTTTGGGTAATAGAACCTGCCTTTTTTTTATAAGCAAGAATATATTAGAATGAGATTAAGGGAAACTCAAAACCTAAAATACAACAAGGAGAACACCTTGGGACTGAGTTTATAAAAAAGAAAAATTAGACTAACAAAAACAAGAGCTAAACTCTTCCATAATTACAGGAAATCGAGATGAAATTTATTCCACTCGTAAATACTACAAGGCGTCCTTCCTTTCTCATCTATACCCAACCAATTCCAAGATGAAACAACAATTTGAAGGAAAATGTTATCGACATTTCCCACCCTATCATTGAGGATTATCTCATTCCTAACCTTCCAAATATTCTAACAAATGATGAACCAAATAAAAGCAATCGATTCAATTCTACATCTAACACTCAAATTAGTGAGCCAGGACATAACATGACTACTACAGCCTGATTTGAATACATCGCCTATATCCACCCAATCACAAACCTTCTTCCATATAGAAATAGATTTAGGGGAAGCTGCAAAAAATATGAGAAACTTCTATTAAAACATTAAAAAACAACAAGCAAGTCTTCTCGTATACGTTTTTAGTAATTCCTCTCTTCACAAGGTTCATCCTTGAAGGAAATCTATTAAGAAGCATACGTCACACAAAGATTTTAACTTTTATCGGAATATATGTCTTCCATAGAACATCAATGGCAGTCGCAAAAGGATCATCGACGTTTTCCAGTGAGTAAATATAAATCTGATTATCGAACAATTTATCAGTAAAATTCCTATTGGATTCCAATTTCCAGTACCAAACATTCATAATCATGCGCTAAATCAACACCATTCAGCAAGTCCTCAAGGTCACTGGTGTCAGAATCCCCGTTATGGTAATCAGAAAATAGACAATCAACTGCAGACACATTCTAATTCCATCTGCCATTATTCCGGTTCCTTACTTCCTTAATGGTTCACCAATTAAAAAATGTTGCATCGAATAATTGTGGAAACAAAACGCAGAGGGGTTGTTGTCCTAGTCACTGAACTTCCCAAAATAAGGCAGTTTCGTCGTTACCAACCATGCAAGTGATGGAATTAGAAAAGCAAACCTCATACGTCGGATACCTAGCCTTAAGTAAGTCCTTCATAGAAAAGAATCCATCTTCCTACTGCTCACATAGTTACTAGCTATAACACCGTCCAGAATTTTACGACGAAGATTCCCTTATCTGTTTAATATGACAGACCTCCAAAATTCTTTACCATCTTGAACAAACTTCCACATCGATTTGACAATCAATGCAAGATTAAACTTACTAACATGTTTGATTCCAAGACCACCTCGATTCTTTGATTTATAAACCAAATTTCAACTGAACCACGTTATTTTCCTTCTCCAAACTAATCCATCCCATAGAAAATGTCGTTGTATCACAATAATCTCCTTCACAACCATCGAAGGATCCTTAAAAAACGAAAGATAATGGATAGGTAGAATAACCAAAAAAAATTGATCAAAGTGACCCTCCATCCTATGAATAAATTCCTACTAATCCACGAAGATAACCAAGCTTGCAGACAAGCCAAAACCAGATTCCAAAAGGAGTACCTTCTATGATTTCCTCCAATAACCAAACCTATAAATTTGAAAGACAAATATCTTGATTGACAATGCAAAAACTTCTCAGCTGCTAGCATGAAATCAGATTCCATCCCAATGCCATATGCAATTTTTTGCAAAATTAATCTTTAGACCCAACAAGAGTTCTAACCCTCGAAGGATAGATTTAATGGCCTAAAGTTCAAGTAAGAACCATCACACACTAACAATGTATCATCCGTGAATTGTAAGATTCTAGACGAAAAAACATCGTTGAATTTGAGAGCAAAATAAATATTCAGATCTGATGCCTTACGAACCAAGTAGGCCAGCCCTTCGGAAACGATATCAAACAAAAGCGGGGGGTAAAGGATCCTCTTGTTTCAATCCTCTAGAAGCTTGGAAGTCCTTAGAGGGACTACCATTAAAAAAAAAACGAGAAAAAACTATTATAAATGGATCCCCTCACCCACTTTAACCAATTACCTCCAAAGCCCCAATTGATGGGCATAAAATCCTAGAATTTTCATTCGACACAATCGTATGCTTGAGCGAAATCAACTTTAAATAGCAAACTTTTACTTTTACTTCTACGAGCCCAATCAATAATTTTGTTGGCTACTAGCACGCTGTCTAGAATCTTCCTTCCCTGGATGAAAGTAGTTTGAGAAGGCATTATTAAATTGTTAATTACTCGATTCAATTTCCAAGCCATCATCTTGGATATTAATTTAAGCACACAACTAATCAAGCTAATAGGCCTAAAGTCATCGAAAGTTTGGGGATTATCAATCTTTGGAACCAACAAAATGAATGAAGAAGAAGAAACCTTAGGTTAAATTCCATACTTAAGGAAATCCATAATACAACCTGTAAAATCTGATCCAACAATGTCCCAACAATCTTTAAAGAGTTTAAAGTTGATACCATCCACACCTGGGCATATATTACCGTCACAATCAAATACAGTGTCGTGAACCTCATCAATGGTGAATTCAGCCTCTAGACTAAGTCTCTTCTCGTCCGACAATCTCGCAATATCTCCTATATCAATAGCAGGTCGATTACAATGTTGACTCAAAAATTTCTTATGAAAAAATTCATAGCAACATCCTTAATCTTAGCAGGTTCTATCTCTAAAACACCCTCCACCATCATGGCCGAAATATTATTCAACCTATTACGATTTTTTAAAGAAGCATGGAAGAATTTTGAATTCACATCTCCATCAATCACCCACTTAGACCTTGACTTCTGGTGTAAAATACTCTCTTTGATTCTTAAGCCTCAAAAAGTGTTGTAAACCCCCATCTTCTTGAACCTCACATAACTACTGCAAATCCCCATATGTTTGGTATTTGATATTGATATTCAAGTTCAATTCAATTCAGCTAAGGAGATCCATCCCTTGTTAAATACTAAGATCAATCCAACCAAATAAATTACAATTCCACCACTTAAGCTTAAATTTAAGGGCCTTGAGTTTCAATAAAAATATGTTATTAGGCGAACTCGAGAATCAGAAGGATAACCAAGAACTTTTAACAAAACTCTAGAAGTCTTTATGATCAATCCAACAAATTTTACCAAGTACATTACGTTTGATTGCATTGTATCCCCTCATCGCTCTACACATGTCGGTTAAAATTAAACATGAATAAAAACTATTCAAAACTAAAGGTAAAATTTTAGTATTATAAATGATATCACTTACCCACTCAAAGCGTTAATCATAACTTCATTAAGGTATTTGTGCAACGAGTATAACATATCTACAACATTTTGATTTGGACATATAATAATTAGTTGTCAATAATTACTACATAAATATTCAAAATAATTAATAATATGTATAAAATTAATTTATAAATGAAAACACAAATTAATATATACTTATGTGTGGTAAAATGGGACCAAATAAAATTCTTTGTTCTCTTTCAACAACTTCTCTTGCACGTAAATTGTGATATTGTTTGCTATCGTACCACCATGAAGGCTAGTGTGCATTGGATCTATGAAATAATAGTTTCTTACATTCCTTTGAACACACATCTCATTCATGTACCTTTAAGAGTCAAATTTTTATGTTAAAGTACGAGACTTATGAATATAAATAGAAATCAACGTAAGAATTATACTTACAAGCACCACAATTGTAATATGCTATTGTCTAGCTATTCATCCGCCTTCAAAAATTCCATAATAGACGTCTTAGGAAGAATGTAAAACTAATATGGATCATGACTTAATTGAATATTCTCGTAGATGTCTGAAATACTATTTAATATCTTTGCAAGTCTCTTAGTGTTATCTAGTTATGGGGGTGTAGGTTCATTATTGTCCTTAAGGGAAGAACAACTTTCTTTCGTGCTTGTATCATTCATAACTTTATCATGAATGTACAATTAATCATTTGAAATTTTTTGGTTCATTAGACCTAATGAATTCAATTTATGCATCATACAAACAACATAAGTACAATACAAAAAGTGTCATACACAAACAATAATAACACACTACAAAAATAACACTTTTCATAATGAAGCTTTCAGCTCGAGCAATTGAAAACTACGGTATAAAGCCAAGGCATGATATTTTTTATTATTTAAAAAAATTAATAAACAAATATAAATCCCTCGGTTTTTTATAAAATTGAGGTGAAAAATAAATTAGTATAAGCATCGATTCCTAGATATCGTAATTTATAATTCTATTTGTTTATAAGCATAAACAAAATGTTTAAACCCTTCTTTTTTCTATTTAATTGAGGCATAAGTGTAACACCCCAAATTTTCCCTCTTCTTTGTAAGCACCATCATCATATCATAGTCATCATAAGCATATCATGACCTTGGCATCTTTGCATGGAAAAATGAAGCATAACATTCTCATGATCTAGCATTAGGCATATGATCAATTGTTGGTGGATTTAAGGCATTGCAAGCAATAGCAAGGGGCTCAGTGGACTGGTCCAAGTCCCATGAAGAATCTACATGACATTCACAAGCCCCAAGATCATTTACAAAGGCCCAAGAGGTTGGGAGATCATCAGAGAATCCAAGCTAGGGCAAGCTCCTACACAATGATCCCAAAGGGTCAGTTATTTCATCAGTTGCTTGCAAAAGAAGAAATTGGTCAACTGTGCATTCTAGAAGTCAACTGTGAGAATTCAAAGGGTCCAACCCTATTTTTTAAGTCAAGGGATGTTATTATAACCTTAGAAGAGGTTTGGCAAGGTCAAAGATCAAGAATCAAAGGGTTTTGAGGAGGTTTCCATTTTTGGCATATGGTTTGTCATGAAACTTTCCATTTTTGGCAACTTTGGCCCTAAATTTCAAAGGCTTATAACATGGTAAAAAAAGCTTCAAATGAGTTTCCAATAAACATGAAAGTTAAAGGGTAGATTCTCCCATTTTCAGAAAGTACAAGTACATTTTCATAGCCCTCATGGATCATGAGATATGGCCTTCGAAAGTTGCTTGATTTTTAGGGTTTACCTTGAATTTCAAGTTTCCACCAAATGCAAAAACTCATGCAAGTCATTTCTAAGTTATTTTATGGACAAAATGAGGTCACAATATTACAAGGCATTGCATAAAGGTCATTTTACTCCAAAGAAATCATCAAATTCATGCATGGGATGAGAGATATTCCATAAGGTGCAAAAAGGCAAGATCACATGAGAAGCATGCTGCATTCATCCAAGGGCCAAGATTGTTCCATTTTTGAATTAGTGAATCACAAGGGATCAGAATGTGCAAAGGATGGGAAGAAAGCACGAGCGAATCACCTCATCACACTCTTCATGCCAATTTTGCAATTTCTTTCTTCCACTCATTCCTCACGTGTATTCTCTCCTATTTCTCATCAGTGATCATTTAGCATCATATATAAATAGCTAGGGTTTATTTTGTGCTCAGATTCATCACAATTTCATCACCCTCAAGTTTTGGCTTCTCTTGCATTTCTCTTCGAATCCTCTGATTCTCTCACTCATTCACCAAACAAACTTCATATTCCTCTTCCTTGAACCCTAAGGATCATCAATCCACCATTGATTCAAGCTGAAACTCAAGATTTGACAAGGTGCCATTCAAGTGAAGTTGCTTGCGAATCTCAAGATCTAGGAGAATTCAAGGCTTCTTTTGCATTTATTTTGCAATAAGAAGTTAAAAGGAGCATATCTGCAGCTGTAAGAGCATTATCTTGGTGTTTTGAAGGATCTGCAAGTTCAGTTATGCTCTGAAATTAATGGATCTGGATATGAAATTAAATGTATGCATTGTGATCTGCTCGTTGTGCTGATGATTCTGTGATGTTTAGATTCAAAAATGATTGAGTATTGAGTGTTTTATGTTGATCTGAAATTTGATGTTCAAAGCTGTTTGTCTTCGATCTAACTTGATACTTGATCCATTGTGAATTTCATTGGTATATTTGGATTCAGCTTAGTTTATTGAGTTGATTTGGAGATTATGGTTGATTTCTATGATGATTTGTTCATATTGTTGAATTTTCCGGTGATCGGAGCTAGGGCTCCGTCACCGGATTATGGAAACTGATAATTGAAGAAGATGAAGGTGAGCCGTTGGATGTGTGTTCTGGACGGATGGCAGTGTGACAGCACATTAATTTGGCACCCTCTCCCTCGCGTGTTTTATGTTTTGATTTTAAATCTGAATAATATAATTTGTTTCGTACACACCATAATTATCATGTTCACACACCACTGGCCAATGAATGAGGAGACCTAGGGTTATGTTTGACTGAATCTGGAGCGTGAGCTTGATCTAATGGTTTTTTATTTTTTCCTGATTAATTGAATTTCCATGGTAATTATGTTGTGCCCTGCGCAAATCCAATGGGCTTTCCTTGCTATTCCCACCCTGTTGTGTTGTAAGCCCAATGAATTGAACTGGATTTATTGCTATATGTACCCCTGGCTTCATTTATTTCATTTTTTTATTTTATTTTGTTTCCAGTTTGGTTTATAATTATTAAAGATAGAAATAAGTCATTAAAAATTCTAAAAAAATTCAGGAATGATCTTTTAAGTTTTCTCTAATTTTTGACTTTGTTATTTTTCATTTATTTTTACTTGCCACACTGGAATTAATTTTCTCTTTAATTAATTGCTTTTATTTCACTTTTAATGCATGCTGTCTTGTGCAATTTCTATCTTGATCATTAATTTGAATTTTGAACTGATTCTTTTTGCTATGGATTCATATTGAGGTGTAGTTTATTGTTGATTTTTCCTTTGATTTTTAGAAGTTTTCTTAATTGGTTTTGGTCTTTAACTTATGCATGAAGTCTTCTAACCCTAATCCATGTTTGAGCCCTTGTTTGAATTGCTTAGCTTCTGATTTTGATTCTCTCCTTTTGGCATGTTGATATTGTATGTTTGAGGAGACTTTGTGCAAGTTTGTGGAATTTTTGAATGTATGTTTGATTTGATTTGAATTTTGTTCCTTACTTGTTTTATTTTGCATTTCTTTTGGTCATATGTTCAATCCTTAGGTTAGAAGGGCACTTGTGCCAACTTCTTTAAGTTGTTTAGAGCCCATTTAGGATGTTAATCCATCTCTGGTCTTGAGTTAATGTTTGTACTTTGAAAAATTTTATGATTGTTTGCTTTTGAAGTTCATTCACTTTTATGCATGCTCACCTCACTTCTTTTGCTTCTTTGCTCCTCATGATGTTAATACTTGAGTTTGTATGCTTCTTCTATTCATCTTACATGATCCTTAGGAACTTTCTTAACATGTTAGGGTTCTGGTCTTGGAGTTTGTGATGTTGGTTTACTTGGTTTGCCTTGTATTCTTTCATGTTTGTATTAATTTGTCATGATGATCCATGTTGCTTCATGTTGAGTGGTATAGTTCCTTTCTCATTCTTATGATTTGTATTTGCATTTGGCATTTGTGATTAAGACTTCACTTCTGGTTGTGTGGCTTTGGTTTGATCTTATGACCATTTTGTGTTGCACTTGTTCTTATGTTACTAACCATTTCAGGGGCTTTGGTAAGTGAGAGGTGTGGATGTGATTTCCACATCTCCAAGTCTTATCTCTCCTCTTTTCCTTATTGATATTATCTTACTTGTGATTGTTGGGGATTAGGCCTTACTTCCTCCTTTCTTCTCTTCTTCATTCTTCTCTTTCTTTTCTTATCTTCTCCTTCATTAGGATAGTAAACTTCACTAACCTAGGTTTTCCTTTGCATGATAACATTAGGATTCATTAGTCCCCCATTAGACTTTTACCTTTAAGATCCTTTTATTTCTCTTCTCTTCTCATCTCAAAACCCTAAAAAACACCTTAATAAGGATTGAAGTGGTCTCCTGTGCAATAGCCTTATTCCATGATACACTTGTAGTCTTTCCATCTTGGGATAGTACAAGCTTGTCTTGTGATGCACAAGTTTGATCAGGATACCATCTTCATCAAGAAAATCATAAAAAACACTTCTTCATCAAAAATACAAAAACACTTAATAAATTCAATGAGTTAGTGAGCCTAAGCCCTAATCTCTGGATTCAAGTTTTGGGGATCTTCTCCTTACTTGAGTGTGCTTGTTCTATTATTCCATCTTGGAATGTAGTGACAAGTATACATTCCATGGAAAAGAGCTTGAGTTCACTTCCTTGTGACACACTCATAAAAGCTTTTAAAAACCACAAACAAACAATAAACGTCTTTCCTTCGGGAATTCTTTTCTCATCTCCTTCGCTCCATCCGCGAACTTGCTCCTACTTGTCGTTTTGCAAGACGGTTACGCACTCGTCGTCCGAGCCTGCAACACCTGAGCATTGACATAGGCAGTTCAAGCCTTAAGACACAAGTAATCTTTTCCACCCCTAGTTAGGGGAACTATGGCGACTCTAATCCTCATTGTCCAGATGAGGTATGTAGGTAGTGGGGTAGGGCCCGTTCGAGCACAATCTTTATTTTCCCTACATTTTCCCTTTGTTTTCTTTCTTTTCTTTTACCCAGTTCAGTTCCTTTTCTTTGCAGCAACTTTCATTTCTTCACCCTTTGAAGCAGTTTTCTTTGCAATCATGGATCCCGTCGGGTACGTCGGACGATCAGGGGTGCTAATACCTTCCCAGGTTGTAACCGACTCCCGAACTCAGTTTCTTTGGTTCGCAGGACCTGTGTCCTTCCTTTTCTTCTAGTTTGTGCAGCATTACCATTCCCGTTCCTTCGGGATAAAAATGTCTGGCTGGCGACTCTAACTCTTTCCGCGCCACTTTCGCGTTTGTACCAGGAGGGAAATCCCGGGAGCGACAATAAGATAATAAGATAATAAGATTTTACTATAAAAGGACTCATTAAATAGATTTTTCCCTAATCCTTATTAATATGAAGTCGCCTCAAGCATCATTCAATGGGATGGATTGCAAAACAAAACAAAAATTAATTTATTTATATCTTTAACAAAACATTTTTTCTTCCATTACAATCTATCTCATATAATGTTTTTGATGTTTTCTTTGTTGTATATTTTGGAATAACCCTTAGTTAAAGAAGGAACTCAGTCGATAGATTGCAAATGCAAAAAATCATTCTTGCTTCAAGTTAATCAAAGAATGTAGCTTAACAAACAATTAAGGGAGATCAACCTTTAAAAAGTGCTCTGTTGATAGATTTCAAGTGCATCAAATCATTCTTTCTTCAAGTTAAACAATGAATGTAGAAAACCCAACAAAGAAGAGATTTCAACCTTTGAAGAGGAATCAGTTGATAGATTGCAAATGCAGAAAATCATTATTGTTTAAAAAAAATTGTTTTAATGGGTGTGAAATTTTTTTTTGATATTACCCAAGATTTGTTGTAAACAATATTTTTTTAGTATTTTGTGTAAACAATATATTTTTTAAAAAAATAGTCACCTCGATTTTCTTTGAAACCGAGGTGATAGTTAATATAAAACCTTGGTTTTATAGTATAACCGAGGTGGCTAACAATCATATTTTATAATAAAAGCATTTGTTAAATAGATTTTACCCTAATACTAAATTATATGTCGCTTCCCCAAAGAGAGGAAATATTCACCCTCATCCATTTCTATCATGAGTTGCTACTATAGATCTCTGGGATGGATTGGAAGTGCAAAAAATAAAAATTTTCATTGGGAAACATATCTCTAGCATCTTGCACGGGACCTGGACATGTAAAATAAAAAATTTCATTGGGAAATAGATTTTACAGTGTATTTTTAATATTTTGTGTAAACAATGTAGTTTTTTAAAAATATCTTATTCACTTTGAATTTTTTCTTGGTCGAGGGGATAATTAAGCATTTATTTAATATATTCATTGTCCTTACGCAAATCTTTGTCGTCCATTTAATATTTATCAACACTCATGAATTTGTCATTAGTCATCCTCGGGAAACCTAAGATACATCCATTATAAAAGCATATTGGATATTAAAAATCTCACCTAAATGAAACATGAAGCACTTGAAACATAAAGACGTTTGGAAAAGTTCTCTAACATGGATTACATGAGCAGAAAATTACTTGGGTTTTAGGTTTGTTTTCTTAAATATTTATTTGATCATAAAATATATATTTGAATATTCATTTTATTTATCTAACCCTTATTTGTGTTTCTTCATGATAAAATGCATGCAAGATCTGTAGAGAATAACCTTGCACCCAACATTTGATCTTTCCCATGATTCAATAATTCGAAGATCTAAAATCTAGATCTTTAGGGAATTTGATTTTTATTTAGATCCCTAGCGAATTTGATTTTTATTTCAATATTCTTTGTAAACAATGTAATATTTTTTTAAAAAAGAAATAATCTTACCTCTCGGTTTTCAAGATGAATTGAGATGAATGATACGCTAGTTTTGAAAATAATAAAAGTGTTACTGATAGGGTTCGAACCCATGTGAATTTAAATTTACTTCTTGGTTTTAATTCCACTGAGGTTATAAGTGGCGAGTTTTCATGTCTCCCTTTATTACCTCGTTTCTATAGTCGTGGTATTATGCATTTCGTGTCAGAGGAAAAAGCGCTTTTTGTAGTAGTTGTAACACCCCAAAATTTGCCCTCATATTTATAACCCAAACTGGCTTACGCTTCACATTCATCTGCGTTTTCCCATTGGGTCATAACATTAAATCATGTAGTGCATCAGCTTCTAAGGCATGGGATCAACGTCATATGAAGTCAGGGTTTATTTCCCTGGTTAGGTGATCCTTAGGGAGCTCATTTGTAAAGATTGTTCGTTGGTGCAGCAGGCTCATTATCAAGTTAGATTAAGGTTTTATTCATGATGGAGTTTGAGAGCATTCCACCAACTGAAATCTATTATCTTAAAGTTCGATTTGGACTTATTTGATGAAGATGTTCATTCGTGTGTATTATTCGATGGAGATGTTCATTTGCCTGTATTAGTTTCAGGTGAAGCAAGAAGCACAGTTCGAGCTATTGGCTTCGGGGATTCATCATGCCATTAAAGTTTGGGTCCAAGAATTTGGTTCAATTTGAGGATGGGGAAAAGTGAACAACTATGGTCTATTCGGAAGATGTCATTCGAATTCGAATACAATTCACTTCTAACCGCTTATCTTAAACCAAAAAAAAGAAGAGAAAACCATTACCTTTTTATATAATGACCAAAATATATTAATTGATTCAATAGTCATCCAATTCGAGTATTCATCTCTTAATAATCATTCAATCCGTTTAACCTTTGTTTCGAATCTCAAATCATTTCCTAAGAATCGTGTTTGAACTTGTTGGTTTACCCGATTATCCAATTATCCATTTGTCCATGTATCCATCCATACTTTCAAATCTCATCTTTGTCATTTTTTAAAGCCCATCACTATAAAGCCCATTTTTTTACAAGGTCATTTCATAACTTTATGTCCACTTCTATCCATTCTTCAACCATTTCTAAAATCCATGTCTAAGTAAAATAATGTATATCTTAGAATTATGAAAAATTTCTTCTCTTTTTCCAAATCCATTAGCAATTGATTCATTAAGCCTTATTACAAAACAAAAAAAAACAATTACCTTTTTCTTAAGGTCCAAATTGCCAAAGTATATTAATTAATGCTAGACTTATTTCATTAGGTACTGCACCCAGAAATGATGCAGAAAGAGGCTGCAAACTGTTGCAACCCAAAAATTTTCCCTCTCCTATTCAAGGCAATGTGTCCCAAGGATCCTCTCAAGGATCACAAGGTATCCCAAGAAGTTCACAAGGTTCACAATTAGTCAGAAAGCTTGGAAGTTCCCTCAGACAAGGCCTCCTCCTAAGCAATGCACCCTAAACTAGGGTTTTGGATTTCATCAGGCTAAATGTACTTTCAAGGCTTCAAGTGAGCTTCATAACATCACACATGTCTTCAAGAATCCCTATGTTAAGTTTCAAGGCTTTCCCAAAAGGTTTGCTCAGTCAGATGATCAGATATGCAAAAATCAGTCAAAGTGGTTAAAAAGTCAAACTCAGGTCAACTTTGGTCAAACCAAAGTCAAACTTCATGATTTTTTTCCAACATCAATTTATGAAGTAAAATTCATCATTTTATCAAGGGTTGATCATGATTCATCAAGGAGATTTCAGATCATCAAGAATCAGGAGTTTCTAAATTAGGGTTTTCATAGGAAAAGTCAACTAAACTTTGACCAGCCATAACTTTCACATGCTTCATTCCCATCCAAAGCTCATTTTGAAGGAAATTGAATTATATACAACTTTATGTCTCACAAGCCAAGCCTAAAAATGCTTCATTTGAAAGGTATGAGCCAAAACATTACAGATCATTTCAAAAGTCAACAAAAAGTCAACATCTTCCAAAGGGCATAACTTGAAAATGGTAAAGGATATGGACATGAGACCAAAGGGGTTTGTTAGTGGACTCTCTAAGATTTCTAAAAAGTCCAAGAACACCTTCATAGACTTAAAATTGAGGGAGATGTGCCTTGTTAAAGTTGGGAAATGTTTTAGGAGTGTATGAAGCAAATGAGGTCTCAAATCCAAATATTTCCAAATGGGCCACCAAATTCCCACCCAAACTCAAAGATGACATCATGCACGACCCAATTCAACCAATTTCTGATTTTTATATTTTTATTATTATTTATTTGGATTTTATTCATTAAAATTCATTTTAAATCAAAATAAAATTTGAAAATACAAATATTTGATTTGATTCTTCTTCTAGAAGCTCTTAAACATCATTTAAGTTGATTTGATACTCTCCAATTTTGTGCACAACCAATTTGGAAACATATCATTTGATTTGTTTTTGATATTTTTGACCATAGCTTTCTTCACAATCAAGCAACCCATACAACTCCAACCAAGGCCCAAATTCTTAACCTAATTACATTACTATATAACCACAAAAACATCACAAGACAAAAAAAGGATGGAGAGCAAGAGGATGATATTCATACTTTAAAATTTCACATAATTCAAAATTAGGTTTCCACGATCCACCACTTTTAAAAGTTAATTAAAGGCTGCAAATGAATCCTTGAGGTCTCCTGAACCTATTCCAATCATCCTCATCATCAAATTCATGCCAAAACATACAAACCAAATTCATATTCTTGCTTTTCTTTTGATTTTTTTCAATTTCAATGATTTATGCATGATTAATTGATTTTGATTACATAATATGTTTGTTTGATTGTGTAGATGGTTTTTGGATAGTTGGATTTAAGTTTCGATGCAGGAATCATAGGGCACCATGGAGAACTAAATTATTGGTTAATCTGCTGTAATTTCTTTTCGTCGATACTTCGAAGTCTGCAGTAGTGATAAGCATTCCAGGCTGACAAGTAAGTCAGGTAAGTATTACTGTTTCGATTTACTCCGAATTGTTTCCAGATGTTCAAAAAAAAATCGACAAACAATACTCTTTTAGAATAAAATTCTAAAAGATTTCGACCCTCAAAATCAAAAATTCCTCTTTTTTCTATTTTATTTGATTTATATTCTATTTTCATATTCTCAAAAAAATCTCAAAAAAATTGTGCGTTCTTTATTTGATTTTATTAGATTTTTAGCATCGTTTTAATATTTTTTAGGTTTTATTTTAATCGCTTTTCTTATTTTTCATTATTTTAAAATCTGTAGCGATTTTATTTGATCCTGTTTATTTCTTTTTTTTTATTCTTCCAATAGTATATACCAAAAATATGCAAATGGGAGGAAGAAGATGTGTGTGGCGTATGATGGTTGGCCTTTTCAACAAAGACCTAAGGTTGAGAGTCTGAGGGCGTGGGTTCAACACTCATTCCCAACATTTTGGCAAAGAAACGTGGGTTCAACATCAACCCCCAATATTTTGGGTATCTCTAACTTTATTTTTCCCTTTTTCATCAAATTATGTATTTTCTTTGAATTTCCTTATTATTATTATTAAACTAATTTCTAAAAGATAAAACATAATCCTTTTTTTATTTTATTTTTAAAACTTATATTTTTATTATAAACTTTAATTTTTTTCATAAACCTTAATTTTTTCCCTAAACCTTAATTTTAAACCTAAGTCTTAATTTTTTTCATAAACTTTAAACCCTAAAAATTTAGCCCTAATCTTTATCTTAAAACCCAAATTTCGCCATAATTTTTACCCTAAAATTTTTCCTAAACCTTAAAATTTTTCTCAAACCCTAACCCTAATTGTTTTCTTAACCTAGTTTGCAAACTTTTTTTTCTTCTAATTTATTCACTCATTTTTATGTTATTCATTCATTGTTTGCCTGATTATGTAACTGCTTTGCCTTTGTAATAATTGGTTTTTTATTATTTTCCGCCATTACTATTATTATGTAACTTCCCCTAAGCCATGTAATAGTGTAAGAATTTTATTTTCTGCCTTTTAATTTCTGCCATTTATTTTTCATATTAACTGCGTGGTTAGTAAATAGGGTGTGGAAACTATTTGTAATTAAAATTAATATAGATAATTAACTTTATAAGATAAATATTTGAAAATAAACACTCACACACGTAAGTCGATCTTTGATCGCCATCTTGCACTTCCTAGGGTATTCCTCTTGGTTGCCTTAAAATAAAATGGTCAAGTCCCTCGAATATAGGGATGTCTTAAGCAAAGTCCCTTCAAATATAAATCATCATAGTCCCTACAGTTTAAAAGATCAAGTCCCTTCGAGGTTGCCCACGGAATAATTATTTTGTCCCTTCGAATAAATGATGATAGTCCCTACGAATTTCTAAAGACATCCCTCAAGTTGCTTTCTATGACCATACGATGACCCTACGCTTGTTCCTTAACACATCCAAGGTAATGACTACCTATTCCTTAATAATAGGGATAGTCTTACCATTGAAAGAACATATGAGAACATGAAAGACTTAATCTAGGGTAGGTACCTCTTAGTTGCTTGCTCACATTTCAAAATACTTTTTACACCTCACTTTCAAAACATTTTCAAACAAGACTTTGTATACATCCATACGAGGATCATTACAAAGTACTTATAAAATTTCTAATCACACACTGCACTCTTCAAAAACAATTTAAGTGAGCTAAGTAACTAAGAGCCCATGGATAACCATGGATATAAAAGGAGCTAACACCTTCCCTTTGTATAACCTACCCCCCAAACCCAAGTCTTTTAAAATAGGTTTTTCCTGTTCTTTTATGTCCTTTCCATTTGGATAAGTTAAAAGTCGGTGGCGACTCTTGCTATCCGCAACATTTATAGAAAATTTAGTTCTCCCACCGTGTTACAGAACTGGCGACTCTGCTGGGGACTTAATAAAAGAGGGGTACCCTTAGGAATTAGATCACTTAAATTGTTTGCCTTGTTTGCTTTTTATTATTTGCTGGGATTTATGTGTAAAAGATCCTAACCCGGATCTAGTGTACCTTAGGTAAATGGCAATAGACCTAGGAAACTGTACGGCGTATACCGATATGGTTGATCTGGTGGCCATAGTTAGTGTGACTTCTTGGTGGGTGCTTATGTTCCTTAAGTAAGTTGAGGATAATATGAGGCTGCCATATGTTGTCAATACACTAACTGACTTTTAGAACCCTAGTCATCCCATCTTGGCCCTTAGAAAAGTAGTGAGATAACCGGCTTTGGTAAAGACTGAAGTTGGTTGATACTCGATGCTACACTCATTGAGATCCTAAACTTGGAGGGTTTTGGTTGGCAAGTAAGTTGCCTACTGAACAACCACCCTTGTGAAGGATAAATGATATTGAGATCCCTTAGAACCTAGTTACTTTATAGGACAGGATGAACCAACTAACTTCAGGGGAAGGTACTTACCTTTAAACCTCATGAGAGCCTCTAAACCTAGGGCTATGGTGTGACTTGTTTGTGTGTGCTACATGTTTGTGATTGAGCATAACATCATAAAATCATGACATCATAAGCATAGCATTTTCACTAACCATTTCAAGGACCACAAGATTTATCTTTGTTCTTTGTTGTAGGTCATGGCTTCTACTCGTCGGAATACTATCCGGATCAACTTTGTAGGGATACCTCCTAAGCTTAAGGAATTAGTCTCTCAAGTTTCTGAAAGGTCCCAATTCATCAAGAAGCATGGTAACCTATTGGATCTAGTCACTTCAGGGTTCAATGAAGACATGATGAGTGTCTTATTTCAGTTCTTTGATCCTAAACATCATTGCTTCACATTCCCCGATTATCAGTTGGTTCCGACAATGGAAGAGTTCTCCAAGCTTCTGGGTATACCTATCCTAGATCAGAAACCATTCACAGGCTTAGAGAAGGAACCTAAACTTGAAGTCATTTCTACAACCCTACATCTAAAGAAATCAGACATTGTCCTAGAAACAAGAAGTGGAGTTAAGGGTATCCTTGCCAAGGTATTGATGGAGAAAGATCAAATGTTCCTGAAGGCTATGAGTTATGATGCTTTTGAGGAGATCTTAGCCTTATTGATCTATGGCTTAGTGTTGTTCCCCAATCCAGACCAGTTCATAGACGTGCACGCTATCAACATATTTCGGACTCATAATCCAGTGCCTACATTACTTGGAGACATCTTACATTTCCTCGATCAGTGATGAAGAATGAACAAGGGTTAAGGTGGTCTAAAAGGATCATGTCAGTTTCTCATTCAGACATTCATTGGTGTTCTAGATCTATGGAGAATGTTACTATCATTGACCGTTGTGGTGAATTCCCCAATGTGCCACTCCTTGGCATAAAAGGGGGCATTGCCTACAATCCTTCTTTAGCTATACGTCAGTTTGGTTATGCTCGGAGCAATGGTCCTCATGACATGCTTATTCAAGGAATTATGTTCGACTACGACAACGATCTGCAAGGTTACCGTCAAAGGTTCATACGAGCTTGGGGTAAAGTGAACAAAGTTGATAGCAAGACTCTGGAACCAAAGTACTCCATTTCTATGGAACCTTACCTCAGATGGGTGCGATCTCGTGCTCAGACTCTTATGATGTCATATCCTGCTATTTTACTAGTTACTATGGAACCTGTTGCAGAAGGAGATACTCCTTATACCATCCTTCATCCAGACATGCCCACTAACCTGGAAGAATTGCAGAAATCCTGGATCCAACTGAAGGAACAAAGAAATACCTTCGAAGCTCAATTCAGGATTAGCCAAGAAAAAGTGTGGGAGCTGACAAGACAACTTCACGAAGAGCGGAATCTCAAAACATACCTCCATACAAAGACGAAACGTCCATGGGAGACTTAAAACCCCATCTTTGTATTTATTTCATTTTATTGTAAGCCCAAGAGGCAAATAATTTTATTGCTTACTAATAAAAGTTTCATTTTTGGTTCTTTTAAACAAATTTAAATCCTGCGGTCCTTGAAAACATTGCATAAGCATATACATACCATATCATTGCATCACAGGTTTCACAACAGGTTTCTCATCTTCTTGCTGTTTATTTCAGCAGAAATGGCTCTCGAACAATATGTCAAAGATCTTCAAGCTCAGAATGCTCAGTTTCAAGAAGTGATTCTGAATTTGTCCAAGGGGCGAGAAGAGTTGAAAGCCCTCCTCTCTAAGGACATGAAGAAGAAGAATCCTGAGGACAACAAGGATGATCAGCTGAAACAACTACAAGCTGAGATGGCAGAGATGAGGATCCAGATGAATAGACAAATGGCTCTTATCCAGAGTTTGGGCCAGGGGCAAGAAGAGCTGAGAAGCTTTGTCAATAAGCTTCGACATAACGAAGTTGGGAATCTAATCATCAGTCAACCTCCATTGAAACAAGCCGACTTGGCTGAAAGGAAAGTAAGGATAAGAGAAGGAAAGAGACAGGCTACCACTGATTATTCTTCAATGGAAGAAGGAAGACCCTATAAGATTAATCCACTTCGACACAAGGAATATAAAAGACAGTTCATCAAATTCAACATGCCAATGCCACAAATGTTGCAATGCTTGTTGGAAATGAAGCTAATTTCCTTGGAAAATTCTCCTAAAAATCCTAATACCTCTTCTCCTCGCTATAATCCCAAAGCAAGGTGTATGTACCACTCCGACAGTCCTGGACACGACACTAATAACTGTTGGGCATTGAAGAATAAGATTCAAGACCTAATTGACGAAGGAATACTCGAGGTTACGCCAGAAGGCCAGGTTGAGTTCTTCTATCATCCATCAAGCATCAAGGTTTCCAGATAACTGGAGTGACGAGTTTATAGGAAGAGGCTTTGAGAACATTTGAATTTTCGTTTGTAATTTCTTTTGTTTGCCTAAACACTTACTATTATGTTAAACTTTTGTTTTCATTAATGCATTGCATATGTTTGTCTTGAATTAATCCATTCGTTTCACTATATTTTGAACTATTATTCATATTTCTATTTTGTGATATTTAACTCCTGATAAAGCTATAAGCCTGTAGAGGGAGGATGACGAAAACAATACCATAATATTAGGCAGTATGCTTTTGAACAAACTATGCTGACGATGTACAGGCATTGTTTCAATTCCTAAACAGTGGAGATATAAGGAAGTTAATCCCTAGTCGACCCTTTTGAGCCTATGAAGTAGGAGTTTTCATTCTCATACAAATTAAAACCCTTATTCATAACTTGGGGCAGGGTAGTTACTCAGTTAACTCAACTATGCCAATTGTTTGTGTTGTACACAAGTAATGATGGTTCTCTGTAATCATTAAACCTGACAGTCAATATCCAGCAAAAGAAAAACCCACTAAGTCAAAACCTATGAAGGAGACTTAGTAAAAAAAATTTAGAAATTCCGCTGACTGTAATTTTGAAACAAACAGTTCAGGCAAAAAGAAGGGTTAACAAAGTCAAAAGAAAAAAGAGGTCACTATGAATCCTCAACAAAGAAAGATGACTGAATGTTCAAATAAATTTTTGGTTTCTGAACCATCACAAATGTCAGTGTTACAATTCCAAACTCCTTTGAGCCTTAATGCATAAGTTAACTGAGCATAGGACTGAAGAACATCATGGAGATTGGGTTAGGTACAAATAAAACTTGAGCCTTTATCTTTTGTTTCTTAAACCGTGAACCAGGCCACGTTACAACCCTTTAAAAGTCCTAACTGAAGCATGGTTAGTTCGAAAGCGTACTGCTACAAAAAGGTATCCTGACTCCTTTAGGGCTTATTATAAAACTTGAGTTAATATCACAGTTTTCACAAAAACTGTTTTTCTAAAATAACTCTTTTTCAAAACTTCAAGACAGACATAAGCATTGCATTTTTGAATATATTTGTTTGCATATACCTGAGTGTTTGATAAACAGAGAAACTTACAGGATGAATGTTCAATAAACCAAAGTCCTTCCGATAAACAAAGTTGCTTCCTGGATCAAAGTCCATGTATACAAAGGGGCATAGTCATTATCTCACAATCAAGGGGGCAGGCCATGATACTTCCTAACTCATTTGGGGCAATCAGGACAGGATTCAATTATGTTTAAGTAGCCAGGGGCAGATCTCCTCATCTATCTAAATTACCAAGGGTAACATTACAGAGTTCATAATGCCAGGGGCATAGTCATTGTTTCCCAATCAAGGGGCATACCAACTTACTGTTCAATTCATTCGGGGAAATCAGGTCCAGATTCAACAATGCTTAATAGCCAGGGGCAACTCTCCTCATATATTTGAATTGCCAAGGGTAACATTATAAAGTTCATAATGTCAGGGGAATATTATTGTGGGGCATTCTGCTTATTTTTCTTGAGGTAACTACATTCAGATACTTCCATTATGGGACAATTCATCCTCAACCAAGGGGCAATGCTTTCTTTTCAAATCTAATACCCGAAGCGTATATGGTTCATCACAATTTGAAGACATGTTCCTCTCATTGTATTACCTTGATATTGGATTCTCAGCAGAATCCATTGTGGAAATTAATTGTCTACGCCAGTAGTATCAGATGGTGTCAGTATCATGTCTTCAGATCCAGCTATGATGATTTCTGGGAAGGTATTCAGGAAAGTTAAGAATCCCAGGAGCTCTAAATCTAATTGGTTATACACTCTCAAAGTTGAAACGATTCTGTTTTCGAGTCCAGCTTCACTTTTCCCTCTTTATTCAGGATTACTTTTCCTCTTTTACTAAAGCGAAAAACGTTTGTTGGTTATGTTTGAATGTATATATGCTTTGAATATGATTGATGCTTACCAGAAATGCATGAAATGAAGTAATAGTATTTACTAAGGACGAACGAGGGTAGTAGTTCAACGAAGCTTCGTCGGTTCATCCCCACAAGACAACTACAAATCCCCAGTAGAGCAAATCTATCTTTATAGATACTTCAAGTTATATCTCCCCTTGAATTTATGTCCATCTCTTTTATCCTCAGTTGGGATACTCAGGAAATTATTCCTTCGATAGAAGTACGAAGAATGAAGACGGGAAGTTATAAATACTATACTATCAAACAAGACGGGAAAGAGTTCCTCATATTCTTCAGCAACGAATCGTGATTTATTTTCCCTAGCCAGCAGTTGTTATACAAAGATATCCAGACGCTTCAGGCTGCATGATTCATACATACATCATTTATATCATACCATAACATATCCATAAATGCATAATACATTTACTTAGACGCACCATGCCATGCATGCATACATATTGCATAAACTAACCTTTTCCTTGTAGGATGGTGTTGCACCCCAAAATTTGCCCTCACAATACAAGACTTTGTGTGCTAAGAAGGTTCACAAGGTTCACAAGACCTTTCATGAGATTCATGAAGTTTACAAGACACTTTATGAGGTTCACAAGGTTCACAAGACCTTTCATGAGGTTCATGAAGTTTACAAGGCACTTTACAAGGTTCACAAGACACTTCATGAGGTTCATGAAGTTTTCAAGACCTCCCATGAGGTTCACAAGGTTCACAAGACATCTTATGAGGTTCACAAGGTTCACAAAGTTCACAAATAGTCAGAAAGTTTGACAATTCCCTCAGACAATGCATCCTCCTAAGCAGTGCATCCAAAACTAGGGTTTTGACTTTAATCAGGCTAAATGGATTTCCAAGACTTCAAGTGAGCTTCATAACATCTTATATGTGTTTAAGAATCCCCATGACAAGTTTCAAGACTTTTCTCAAAGGTTTGCTCAGTCAAACTTCATGATTTTTTTTCCAACATCAAGTATATGAAGTAAAGTTCATCATTTGATCAAGGTTTGATCATGATTCATCAAGGAGATTTCAGATCATCAAGAATCAGGAGTTTCTAAATTAGGGTTTCCTCAGGAAAAGTCAACTGAACTTTGACCAGCCATAACTTTCACATGCTTCATCAAAAAATTTCCATCCAAAGCTCATTTTGAAGGAAATTGAATTCTCTACAACTTTGTGTCTCACAAGCTAAGCCCAAAAATGCTTCATTTGGAGGGTATGAGCTAAGACATTATAGGTCCTTTTAAAAGTCAACAAAAAGTCAACAACTTCCAAAGAGCATAACTTGAGAATGATAAAAGATATGGACATGAGACCAAAAAGGTTGGTTAGAGGACTCTTTAAGCTTTCCAAAATGTCCAAGAACACGTTCATAGCATTAAAATTGAAGGATTTGTGCCCTTGCAAAGTTGGGAAATTTTTGAGAGGTTTATGAAGCAAATGGGGTCTTAAAACCATAATTCACCAAATGGGCTTGCTTTTTTATGATCCAAACACTTACATGACATCATGCACGAATTAAAATTTATTTATTCATAGTTTTATTCCTTTAATTTTATTTATTATGATTTTTTTATGTTAAAAATCATTTTAAATTAAAATAAAATATAAAAGGATGGATATTTGATTTGATTTTGGTTCTAGAAGGTCTTAATATTCATTTAAAAGTTAATTGGAATCATATAAAATCAGATCAACCAAAATAGCAAGGAGATATTAGATTTTTTTTCAATATTTGAATCATATCTTTCTTCATGATCAAGCTATCCAAAAGTCCAAAGAATAGATTGGTTTTTTGACCTAATTTTATTTTACTATATAACCACAACAACATCACAAGACAAAAGGGAGGATGGAGAGCAAGAGGATGATATTCATACTTTAAAATTTCACATAATTCAAAATTAGGTTTCCACAATCCACCACTTTTACTAGTTGATTAAAGGCTGCAAATGAATCCTTGAGGTTTCCTGAACCTATTCCAATCATCCTCATCATCAAATTCATGCCAAATCATACAAACCAAATTCATATTCTTGCCTTTCTTTTGATTTTTTTTCAATTTCAATGATTTACGCATGATTAATTGATTTTGATTACATAATATGTTTGTTTGATTGTGTAGATGGTTTTTGGATAGTTGGATTTAAGTTTCGATGCAGGAATCATAGGACACCATGGAGAACTAAACTATTGGTTAATCTGCTGTAATCTGTTTTCGTCGATACTTCGAAGGCTGCAGTAGTGATAAACATTACAGGCTGACAGGTAAGTCAGGTAAGTACTACTGTTTCGATTTGCTCCGAATTTTTTCCAGAAGTTCAGAAAAAAATCGACAAACAATACTCTTTTAGAATAGAATTCTAAAAGATTTCGACCCTCAAAATCGCAAATTCCTCTTTTTTCTATTTTATTTGATTTATTTTCTATTTTCATTTTCTCAAAAAAATCTAAAAAAATTTGTGCGTTCTTTATTTGACTTTATTAGATTTTTAGCATCGTTTTAATATTTTTTAGATTTTATTTTAATCGCTTTTCTTATTTTTCATTATTTTAAAATCTGCAGCAATTTTATTTGATCCTGTTTATTTCTTTTTTTTATTCTTCCAACAGTATATACCAAAAATATGCAGGAGGAAGAAGATGGTGTCTGGCATGCGCTGATTGGCCTAGTGACAAAGACCTAAGGTATTTCTTACACTTATTCATATGCAGGCCCACAACCTAGTGGCAAGGAACTGAGGTTTGGAGCATTTTGATGAAGAAACGTGGGTGTCCCAGTGGCAAAGAACTCAATGAAGCAAAAAGGGCAAACCCCCAATATTTTTGGTATCTCTAACTTTATTTTTCCCTTTTTCCTCAAATTATGTATTTTCTTTGAATTTCCTTATTATTATTATTAAACTAATTTTTAAAAGATAAAACATAATTTTTTTTTTATTATATTTTTTTTAAAACTTATATTTTTTTTCATAAACCTTAATTTTAAACCTAAATCTTAATTTTTTTTCATAAACTTTAAACCCTAAAAATTTAGCCCTAATCTTTATCTTAAAACCCAAATTTCGCCATAATTTTTACCCTAAAATTTTTCCTAAACCTTACATTTTTTTTTTTAAACCTTAAATTTTTTTTTCTCAAATACTAACCCTAATTTTTCTTCTAACCCTAAAAATTAACTTATTTTTCTAAACCCTAATCATTAATCCTTATTTTTATTAATATGTAAATGACTTTAATATTTTGTTTATTATTATTAAATTTATTAAATTTTCTTAATTAACTACTAAAAAATTTTCAATATTTATTTAACCTAAAAATAATTTTTCTTTTTAAATTCTTTTTTTCTTTATTATTCAAACCATTATTATTGTTGATATTTTATTATTACTAATATTTGATTTTGTGGTTTATTTATTATTCTGATTATATTTATTATTATTATTTTATTTTGATTATTATGTATCTGCTAAAGCCATGTAATAGTCGTAGGTTTATTCTTGTTTCTATTTTATGTTTATAAATATTTTCATTGCGTGGTTAGTAACTATAGGGTGTGCATAACATGTTTGTGATTAAAATTAATTTAGAAAATTAATTAAATAAGATAAATACTTGAACATGAACACTCACACACGTAAGTCGATCTTTGATCGCCATCCTACACTTTCTAAGGTTACCTCTCATGTTGCCTAAATCAAAAGGTCAAGTAAGGTGTCTAAAAGCAAAGTCCCTTCTCATAAACAAATCATCTAGTCCCTTTAAAGATTATAAGATCAAGTCCTTTCGATGTTGCCTACGTAAATGATCTTGTCCCTTTCGAATAAAAGATGATAAGTCCCTTCGTATTGCTAAGACACCTTACAGTTGCCTAAACACAGATGACCCTTCACATGTCCCTTATCACATCCAAGGTAATGGCTACCTATTCCTTAATAATAGGGATAGTCTTACCACTTAAAGGATATTTAAGAACAAAAAAGATTTAACTTAGGGTAGGTTCCTCTTATGTACTTGCTCACCTTTTCAAAACATTTCAAAAACACTTCATAATTTCAAACAATTTTCAAAACAAAGTCTTTATATATATCCGTACATGGATCATTATAAAGTACTTAAGAAAATTTCTAAACACACACTACACTTCTCAAAACATTTTAAAGTGAGCTAAGTAACTAAGAGCCCATGGATAACCATGGATGTAAAGGGTGCTAACACCTTCCCTTTACATAACCTACCCCCCGAACCCAAAAATCTTTTAAGGTCTTTCCTGTTCTTTTATGCCATTTCCTTTGGATAAAATAAAAGTCGGTGGCAACTCTTGCTATCCGCAACATTTAACTAAGGTCAGTTCTCCCACCGTGTTACAGAACTGGCGACTCTGCTGGGGATTTAATATTAAGAGGGGTACCCTTAGGAATTAGATCACTTTAAAATTGTTTGCCTAGTTTGCTTTATACTTACTTGTTGGGCTCTTATGTGTGAAAGATCCTAACCCGGATCTAGTGTACCTTAGGTAAATGGCAATAGACCAAGGAAACTATACGGCGTATACCGATATGGTTGATCTGGTGGCCATATTTAGTGTGACTTCTTGGTTGGTGCTTATGTTCCTTAAGTCAAGTTGAGGATAATATGAGGCTGCCATATGTTGTCAATACACTAACTGACTTTTAGAACCCTAGTTATCCCATCTTGGCCTTTAGAAAGTAGTGAGATAGCCGACTTTGGTGAAGACTGAAGTTGGTTGATACTCGATACTACACTCATTGAGATCCTAAACTTGGAGGGTTTTGGTTGGCAAGTAAGTTGCCTACTGAACAACCACCCTTGTGAAGGATCAATGATATTGAGATCCCTTAGAACCTGGTTACTTTATAGGATAGGATGAACCAACTAACTTCAGGGGAGGGTACTTACCTTTGAACCTCATACAAGCCTTCAAACCTAGGGCTATTGTGTGACTTTCTTGTGTGTGCCACATGTTTGTGATTGAGCATAACATCATGACATCATCATGCATCATAAGCATAGCATTTTCACTAACCATTTCAAGGACCAAGGGATTTATCTTTGTTCTTTGTTGCAGGTCATGGCTTCAGCTCGTAGAAACACTATCAGGATCAACTTTGTGGGCATACCTGCTAAGCTTAAAGAGTTGGTTTCTCAAGTGTCTGATCACTCCCAGTTCATCAAGAGACATGGTCACCTATTGGATCTAGTCAATTCAGGGTTCAATGAAGACATGATGAGTGTTCTGTTTCAGTTCTTTGATCCTAAGCACCATTGCTTCACATTCCCCGACTACCAGCTGGTTCCAACCATGTGTAAACACCCCAAATTTTCCCTCACCCATTCACACCATGGCCTGTGATCATTTCATATGCATAAACTCAATCATACCATCTCATATCACATTTTTGATCCACTGCATAGATTCAAAGTCATCTGCATCTAGGGTTTGTGATCTGAGCAATCCAAGAGCTCCTTGAGTCATTCCAAAGGTCAAAAATCACTTCAAAGAGGTCTATGTGTGATCAAGTATCACATTATACTCTCTCAAAGTCAAGAATGTCAAAGGATCACGAGAACTGGGATTGGTGTAGAAGCAGAGCCAGGATTGACTGCACAGATGACCTAAAATTAGGGTTTTGGTTTCAGAGGTCATAACTTCAATTTTTTTTGGTCATTCTTGTTTCTATTGGTCTCTATATGGTATAGTGAGTATGCATATCAATTTTCATGAAGAAATTCCATGGGGAAGTCATCTGATCAAGAGTTGACTTTTCAAGCAAGTCAGTGCAAAATCAGGGCGTCTGAGGCCCTCAATGACCCAACCCAAAGGTGTTCTTCATCATTTTGAGTGTATATGATCTTTATTTGATCATAAAATAAGTTGGAAGTTCACAAAATTCAAGAATTTCAAGCCTTATGCAAAGTTGACTTTTTGGGCAAGTTTGACTTTTAATGAAAATGCCATTTTAGGCAACTTTTTCAACCCTTACTTTTTGATCCAAAAATGCTTCAAATGGAAAAACTTTGGTCATGAAAGTTGTAGAATGGATCTTCCCCTTTTCAAAAAGTACAAGAACATGACCTAATTCATTTTGGATCAAAAGTTATGGCTTGTCAAAGTTGGCAAAAATCACTAAATTTCAAGTTATGCACCAAAGAGGCAAAGTTGCAAATTCACTTCTCAAGGCAAATTGGGCTGTCAAATTCATTTCTAAACTTCACCACATGATCACACAAGTCCTAAAAGTCATATTGCACCCAAAGGATCACATGTTTTATGACTTATGGATCAAGATATTTCATGAAAAACCAAAGGCAAGGCAAGTTGCAAAACTCATCATAGCCTCTCACCCACTTGCTGGCTAGTTTGCTGATCAATCCTAGGCCCTTCCTCACATCATGATGCGCAACACACCCTCTTTGTACTAGGCTAGAAAGCCCATGCTTCTCTTACACAAACTTGACCTTTTGGCAAAAGCACCCATACCAATCAATAAAGCACATGTCACTTCTTCTGACCAATCACAGTTCTTTATGCTAATCAAATGCAAGCCAAACACAACAAGAAGCAGGCCTGAAACACTCCATAGAACAACATTCTCATTTTCACCCTCTTGAGCAAAAGCCTTCGAAACTCATCACACAAGTCAAAAACACACAAACTAACTTCATAGATCAACTCAACACATCTTCCTGGTCACAAAGCACCCATCATCCTTGTCTTAAACTGCCAGAATCACAAATACGATTCTCACCTCACCTTGAGCAGAACCCCTGCCAGCTTCCAAACCAGCCATCACAAACTCTTTCTAAGCATCAAGACTTCATCAGGGGCCTAAAAGGAGTGGATTGCACGAAGAAAGAAGGTCAGAAAGTTGCAAACTGAAAAGCTTCAAACTCAGGTAGCTTCATGAACTTTTTTTCCAGAACGTGTATTTTAAGTTCCTAGATGAATCTACATGCTTCCCTGATCATGAATATATGTTTACTTTTGAAAATGGTTGAGAAACCAGGATGTATGCTTTGTCTGAAACTTTTGCCCTAGAAAAATGTTTGATTCGATTCTCCTTGTTTCTGAATGATAAATGTTGTTTGATTGAGGGGTTTGATTCGTTTTTGAGTGGGGAAGAGTTCTGGGCAATTAGATTTTGTTTTGGATGCGTATAGAGAGAGTTTGAGATTTGGTTTGGTCGGAGAAGACGACCAGAACAGTGTTCCGGTCGCCTGAAAGTGATTAGGGCACAATTAATTAGGGCTAATCATAATTAGCCAAGTTTGAATGTCAGCCATTGGATATGGCGCCAGTTCAAACGCGCACGCAGCCAGTTCAAACGTGGGCCATTGGATCTGATTACTTTCCCTTTTTTCAGTTTTATTTCATTTTTATTTTCCATTTAATTACATTATTTTCTCCATTTTATTAAAAATAGCAAAATCATTTTAAAAATTCTGAAATTTTTTGTATAAACTTTTATTTAATTTCAGAAACCAAAAATATTTTTATTTTTATTTTTTGCATAAAAAAATATTTTTAAATCATTTAAAAGTTTATTTTTAATTAATTAATGAGAATTAATTAATTAAAAATACTTTTAGGTATTTAAAAAATCACAAAAAATTCATGAAACATTTAAAACCATTTAGAAACATTGTCCAACCCTCAAACCAAATTTCTTTTTTGATCTTGATGCATCTTGATAATTTTCCATGGAATTAATTCATTTTCAAAGCATTATTTTGATCCAAACTTCCAAAAATCATTTCTGCCTAACCATTGTGAGTTGGAATTTGATTCTTTTTGCATTGTGTTTAGCATGTCATGTAGTTTGTAAGATTAAATTGGCATGATTTGATCTTTCACTTTCCATTTGATTGGAATTTTTCTTGTTAAGGTATCCTAAAACCCTAGAAAAATTAGGAAATTCATAACTTTTATTAGGTTAAGAGTTGGAACCTCTCCTTTGGGCAGTGAGTTAGTATAGGTTTAGGATTCCTTTGAATGCATTTTCAATTTTTTATCTTGGTGTTTGCTTCTGATTTTGGTTTTTGTTTGATGCATTAATCATAAACCCTAATTTGAGCTTCCATATGCATCCATCTTGCATTTGCTTGCATACCTTGACTTGCCATAGCATTTTTTGCATCCATTTGATTCATGTGACATCTTAAGACATATTGAAAGCATGTTTGATCATTACATCTTGCATTTGCCATATTGTATGCCATTTGCATTTCATAACTTTTCATGTATGTTCATGGTTCTTATCTTGTTTCATTTGCATCCATAAGTTTGTATGATCATCCCCATGCCTTGTTTCATGTTTTCACCATCTCATAGCATCATTATCATCTCATATATGCTTCTGGTTTTGGTTTGCATCATGCCATTTCATTCCATTTTGCATTGCATTGCATTCCTTTCACTAACTTTTCAGGTGGTAAGCAACTTTGAGAAGTGAATTTGCCTTCACTTCTCACATTTTCTTCTCATCTCTTTTATGCATTCTTGCTGCATTTTGTTATGTGTTTGAGATTGAGTTTGCTCTTTCTTCTTCATCTTACTCTCCTTCCTCAAGTGACTTGTCTTCTTAAATGAAGCAAGTTACTTTGCTCCTCCTGATCCTTTCATCTGCTTCCTGGTGGTTCCATTGAAGATCTTTCTTGTTAAACCTCACAAACCTTAGGAACAACCAAGCATGACAATGATTAGGGTTTTGATTAGTCCCCCACTCAGTTTTTACCTTTGTGTCTCATTGAGTCTTCTCTTCTCATCTCATAACCAGGGACTAAACCCTAAAGGCTTTAAGGCTTTGTGATTAAGTTTATGCCTGCATCCTTCTATTAGGATGGAGTGTATAACTTCAATCCTAAGTGTTAAACCCTTAATGTGTTTAACTCCTCTAATCAATTCATCTAATAATCATCAAGACATCAAGCTTGTAACTTGGGCCTTACATTATGGTTCTATTTCTTCCTTAATTGGTTAAGAAGGACTAACCCTAGTGTTAATGGACAAGTCCCCCTCAGGTTGTCTTACAAATCATAAAAATCACTTCATCATCATATCATTAAATAAAATCCACTTAATAAAGGCTTGTTTTGTCATGAGTTTAATCCCTAATCATGGATTAAGTTGAGGAGCTTTCCTCAGCTTAAACATTCTCATCTATTATCCTTCTATTAGGATGGTGTAATGAGTCTGTTTAATCCCTGATTATGGCTTAACCTCATTACTTAACACTAAACAAAAACACCAAAAACATCTAAATAATCACAAATAGGTTAATGATCTTAATCCTATATCAAAGGTGATTAAGTGTGAGAATCTGACTTCACACTTAAAGTATTCTCATTACCCCTAATCAGAGGGAGGATGTGATGAGTTTACTAACCCACTGGTTTAGGCGTAAGCTCATTAACTTATGACAAACTTTCAAAAGCAATAAAAGACTGAAAACTTAAAAAACAAACAATAATCGTCTCCTCCGGGATTCTTTTCTCATCATCTTCACTCACAAACGAGAACTCGCTTCTTCCGTCTAATGCAAGACAGTTTGCACCTGAGCCAGACAGGTCATACACTTGAGCATAGGCAAGCAAGCAATTCACAAGTCAATTCATCTTTCAGTCTCTTTTGGTCGAACTGCGGTGTTCTGACTTCCTCATTGCACGAGAGGATACGTAGGCATAACTTAACAGTTATCGAACAAGTCTCTGTATATTCACCCTCTTTCCAGCATTATTCTTTTAGCCTCATGATCTTGAGCAATTCATTCTTATTCCTACACTGACACATCATTTATACACTTCACACTTCTTTTACACTGACACCTGTACATCCTTTTCCAGCTCTTTTATACACAAATTGCACTGACACTACCCCTTTAAAACACATGTCTTTTAAGCGTGGATCCCGTCGAGTACGACGGACAATCTGGGTGCTAATACCTTCCCAGGTTGTAACCAACCCCCTTTCTCAGTCTCTCTGGTTTGCAACCGTCTTATCCATATCTTTCTAGGTCTATGCAGCATTGCCTTTCCTCCGGGATAAAAATGCCTAGCTGGCGACTCTATTCATTTCCTGTGAGTTCACTCCTGTGTGTTCTCGCATCATCCCTTCGCCGACCGTTCGGGTCTGTACCCCTTCTGACCGGGTGTCATTTGGTGGGAGCGACAGCTTGGCGACTCTGCTGGGGAACCTTATACTGTAACCAGGGCTTCTGGTTCTTTTTGTGGGTTCCTCCTAGCGCTTGATTGATTTGTGTTTACTGGGGTGTTATGTGCTATCTGTGCTTGTATATTTATCTTTGTTTATTGCTTTATGAACAGTTTGTTTTACTGCTTTCTTTACAGCTTTACATATATCATACTGTCATACTGTGCTGGCTGGATCTGTTTTGTTGCTTTGGTGGGTGGGTGTTCTATTGAGAGTTGAGGTCCTATACCTGGGACCTGAGTGACACCTAGGATAGAGTGGTTCATATTCTTTCCCATTCCATTTCGGTCTGGTGCGGGAATATGAAACACGGTTCAGATATGGGTTTCTTCTTGAGAACTCTGTGCTGCAGATTTCCTGTAGTACTAGGGCTATCTGGGAAGCCTGCTAAGTCTGGATGACCTTTAGTATTGACCTTCAGAAACTGAGGTGAATTAGAGGAGGAACTTTTATGGTTATTGTAAACACTGAACCTCCGGGTTAGAAGTGTTTACACTTCTCATAACTAATCCAAATCTGAGGATCCTTGTTCTAAAACACCACCTGTGAGGGGGTTGGGCTGTTTACAGGTTTGCAGGAACCCTTGACCTCAGCATACCCTGTTACTTTGTTTTGATTAAGAGTACTCCATGTTGGAACAGTTCTTGTGATTTTTAACCCTGGACATGTTACTCTTTATTTGAGTCCCCCACCTTGGTTACTGGACTTATGAACCTCCATCTGGATTTTTTTGAACATACATGGACTTATATCAGAGCACTTGATCAGATCCAGCTCAGTCACAAACGCTTGCATATCATTTGCATACATCATCATTGCATCATTTTAACATTTGCTTATTTGTTTTTCAGGGTATCCATACTTTATTTTGGCTTGGTTTTGACCCCATTATCAGCATAGGCCTACCTTCATCAGTATCTACTTCAGTTATCAGCTACCTGCACCTCCAGTCTCAGCCTGTCAGTGGCCCATCTTCAGTTTTATTCTCCATCATCAGCATCTGTCTCAGCAACATGGCACCTAAGAAGAGTAACATCTCCTATCATTTCTTCCAGCCCGAGCTAGCTGACATCAGGAAGATCCAGACCCTGATTACTCCAGACCATATACCACTATTCAGAGAACAGTATGGAGGCATACTTGATGTGGTTATGGATTTGGACCCTTCCCAGAGAAGCTTGATTCATACCTGCCTGCAGTTCTATGATCCCCCTCTAAGGTGCTTTACCTTTCAGGATTTTCAGTTGGGGCCTTTATTAGAAGAGTATTCATCATTGGTTGGTGTACCTATCAGGGGTGGAGTCCCCTTCAACCCTGAGATGGCTTTTCCAAGTAATGAAGAAGTGGCAAAGGCATTATATCTGGAACCTTGTCTGATTGGGCAGAGTATGACTACCAAGGCTGGAGTCTCTGGCCTGCATCTGGATTTCTTGATCTCTCAGGCTACCCTGAAGGCCTCCTCAGGAGAATGGAAGGCAGTCTGTGCTTTGTTGGCCCTTAGCATATATGGGATCATTTTATTTGCAGATGAGCCTAAGTTTGTTAGCAAGAATGCAATCCATCTTTTCATTCTGAGGAACCCAGTACCCACTTTGCTGGGAGATTTCTACTACTCTGTTCACCAAAGGAATGAAAGGCAGAGGGGAAGATTGGTAAGGTGTTGTGCTCCCTTGTTCCATACCTGGCTGCTCAAACATTTGCCTAAGACTGATGCATTTCAGAACCCTCACCAGCAGAGGAACTGGGCTAGAAGACTCACTGCTTTAACTTCAGCTGATATCAGGTGGTGCACTCAAAGCACAAAAGGCAGAGACATCATTACCAGTTGTGGGCAGTTTCCCAATGTACCCCTGATAGGAGTAAAAGGTTGCATCAACTACAACCCTCTGCTATTCAAAAGACAACTGGGTTATGCTTTGGTCCACACTCCTAAGGCACAAGACTTGGCTGAAACTCTTTACTGTGAGAATAAGCCTAATCTGGCTATTGTCAGGCAAGCATCCTGGGCTTGGGACAATGTCCAGACTAAAGGAGTAACCATTCTTGGGAAGTGCAACAATGTGGCCTCAGCATAGTACTATGAGTGGTCCCATGCCAGGGCTCAATTTTCTGGAATGCCCTTTACCATGGAAGATATGCCTGGACCATCCTCAGCACCACTTCCTGTCACTGTCAGTTTAGAGGAGTTTGAGAAACTGAAAGAGAGAAATGAGAAGTTGACTCAAGCTCTACAGAAGACCCTCTGGGAAAGAAGTGATGGTAGGTTGGATATTGAAAGGTTGGAAAAGTTGAAGGTGGAGCATCTGGCTAGAATTGAGAAGTCTGAGGATTACATCAAGAAGTCAAGGGCTGGAGAGCAGATCTTGAAGAATGCCTGCAAGGAGGCTCAGTTCCAGAAGGCCAGAACTGATTTGTATCTAAAGGAGAGTCAAGCTAGGTGGGTCAGGATCACCGAAGCTCGTACTCTGGAAGATAAGAGGACTCAGGACAAGATTGAGCAGTTGGAGGCTAGTGCAAAGGAACAACAGGAAGCCCTGTTAGCAGCCCAGAGAGATCTCAGAGTTGAAGATTAGAGCTGGAGTGAAGAGGTCAAAAGACCAAAGTCAACACAAGAAGCTAGCTGCAACTGTTACTACCAGGAATCTCCTTATCAGGAACCTTACAGAGCGCCCAGCTGATCCTGTGACTGAAGCACTTCTAAAGGAAGTTCAGGAGGATGAGTTTGGTCTTGGTGTCTGACTTTTGCTTGTTGTTGTTGCTTTCATTCCATGTACTTTTATTTTTCTTATGTTGTATTTTTGACCCCTCAGAGGGCATGTATTATAAAAAGAAACAAACTATGTATCATTTACTTTTTGTAATATATGTATTAGTTTGTTTTATCTGAGTTCTCCAAGCAACATCACAAGCATCTTCCTCAGGGGTCTGGAAAGGTCAAAACCAAGTGCCAAGCCGGATACCTTGGAAACAAATAAGCATACTGCATTGCATACTAACCTTTGTTTGTTTTGTAGGTTTGTTTTGTTTTTGTTACTAACTTTGTTGTGATCTCAGGAACTATTGCTCGACGACGGGTGTTCCCACTCAACCGTCCACACAGATATCCCACCCGCAACAACCTTCCGGGTATACAGATTGACCAGGTACAACAGGACCTTACAGATGTCAGGGCTCAAATGGCCAATGAGAGGCTAGAAATGAGGAATCAAATGACTCAGTTTATGGAGGTGATGAATAATATGGCTCAAAGCCAGGAGAGATTGAGAGCCTTGGTAGAGAGGCAGACTCAGGAAGACCCCCATCCAGGGACTGCTGGAACAAGCAACAATGAGAGGGTTCAGCCTCATGTCAACCCACCTGTGTTTGGACCCCACCTTCACCCAGAGATTAATATCCCTGCTAATGTACAAGGGAATGCTACCACAGATAGAGTGCTGCAAGAAGACCCCCAAGAAGATCAGTTCACAGTGATGGGAGCTGGGGATGAAGCCTATGACAGAAGGCTGGATGAAATTGCTGAAAAATTAAGGTCCTTAGAGTCTCAAAACTCTTTGGGTTTTGATGTAATGGACATGGGCTTAGTGGACGGGGTCAGGATTCCCCATAAGTTTAAGCCTCCTTGTTTTGAAAAGTACAACGGGACTTCCTGCCCACGGACCCACTTGCAATCCTTTCTGGGGAGGCTGAAGGCGTATACCATGGATGAAAAGCTATGGATGTTTTATTTTGAGGATAGCTTAACGGGAGCTTCAAGGGAATGGTACTCTCATTTGACTAGAGCAACCATCAGGTGTTGGAAAGATTTGGCAGAGGCCTTCATTAGACAATACCAGTATAACTTGGATATGGCTCCCAACAGGACCCTCCTGATGGGAATGTCACAATCGTCTAGAGAAAGCTTCCGGGAGTACGCCCAGAGATGGAGACAGCTAGCTGCTGCTGTCCAGCCACCTATGTCAGAGAGGGAGATGGCAGATATGTTTATGAACACCCTCCAAGGGACATACATTGATAGGCTAGCTGCCTTCTCTTCTACCAGCTTTGCAGATGTGGTTATAGCTGGAGAAAGAATTGAGAGCCTACTGAAGATGGGCAAAATTTCTGACAACGGTGCCAGCTCATCCAGCAACACAAGAAAGCCTTTTGTAGGCCCAAGAAGAACTGGTGAGACCAATGCTATCCATGCCAGCAGAGGCAGGCCCCAATATGTTCATAGGCCTGTGGCAGCAGTCACCATTCCCGCTCCAATTCATCCACAACCAGCTTATCAACCACAGCAGCAAAATTATCAGCAACAAACTCAGTATCCTCCTCAGAGAAACTACAACAACACCAACAACAACAATCAGCAAAGACCATATCAACAGAGACCATCTCAGGCCAATAGGGTGATTGATCCGATCCCTATGCCCTATGCCACATTACTGCCACAACTCCTGAAACTCAATCTGGTTGAGCTAAGGACGTTGGCACCTCCAGATCCTACCAGTCTACCCAGAAATTACGACTCCAACGCCATATGTGCTTTCCATTCAAATGCACCTGGCCATAGTACAGAGAAGTGCAGAGCTTTGCACATGAAGGTACAAGACCTGGTAGACTCTAAGGCTCTAAACTTCGCACCACCACCAAATGTTAACAAAAACCCTATGCCGAACCACGGAGGTCCCAGAATCAATGCTATTGAAGAAGACAAGCCGTCTTACTTGATAACCAGTGTGGGTCAGATTCGGACACCGTTGGTAGAGATTAAAGCTCAACTCCTCGAATGTCAAATATTCCCGGGATGTGAGCTAGGTTGTGCTTACTGCAACATTTCAGTGAATGGGTGTGATAACCTGAGAGATGGCATAGATGGTCTCATCCAGAGCGGCCTGCTTCAAATCACAACATCAATTCCTACCAATCCAGCAATCTCATTAGCAACTGTTCCCGAGGCTTCTACAACTGCAACAACCATTTTTCCGAACAACTCTTCAATCTCATCAACGAATGCTTCATCTGTCATTTCAACTGACCAGATATCAACAAACATCCCTTCTACAACTTCAGCACCACTTCATTTAGAATCTCCTACAACAACAACACCCATCCATCCAACAATGTCTCCTACAACTTCAACGGCAAATGTCTCAACAGTTACGATTTATTATGATCCTGAGAATGATTCTGCCTACAACTCACAAAATACCACTCCTATCAGAGCACCGGTTACAATATACTACGATCCACATACTATCATGATCCCTTCTGCAGCTGCTATCAGTCCAGTCACTATCACAGTGCCTGGACCAGTACCTTATGAAAGCAGTAATGCCATCCCCTGGCATTACGGCTCTGATCTATACTGCGAAGGACAGAAAATCACTCTCGAATCATCAACTTCTTCACCACAAATAGACAATGTGGGAGGAGGCGGAGGCTTCACTCGAAGCGGACGTCTCTTTGCTCCACAAATTCAAAGACCCACTGCCGAAGCAGAAGCTGCTGCCAAGGCTAAAGGGAAGAGCATGGTGCAAGAAGAGCAAATTGTTAAGGAAGTTTTGAAAACACCTTTTGATCAAGAAGTTGATGAATTCATGAGAATCATCAAGAAAAGTGATTACAAGATAGTGGACCAGCTTCACAAGACGCCTTCCAAGATCTCTATTCTATCATTGCTTATGTGCTCCGAGGCTCATCGGAACGCACTACTAAAAGTCTTGCACGCAGCCTATGTGCCAGAAGAGATCACCGTCAATCAGTTGGAAGCTGTGGTTGGAAATGTTAATGCTAGTCATGGACTAGGATTTACTAACACTGATTTGACCACGGAAGGCCGCAATCACAACAAGGCTTTGCACATTACCATGGAGTGTAAGGGTGCAGCTCTTTCCCATGTGCTGGTAGACACAGGGTCATCCCTCAATGTCTTACCTAAGAAAGCCCTTGTGAAGCTGGAGTATGAGGGATTGGCATTACGTCCTAGTAACCTGGTAGTGAGAGCCTTTGACGGTTCTAAAAGATCGGTTCTGGGAGAAATTGAGTTACCTATAACGATTGGCCCACAAACTTTCAAAACGACCTTCTACGTGATGGATATACAGCCTGCCTACAGCTGTCTATTGGGTAGGCCATGGATTCACGCCGCTGGCGCCGTGACCTCAAACCTTCACCAGAAGTTAAAATTCGAGTGGGAGGGCCAAGTCGTTACTATCTGTGGAGAGGAGGATATTTTTGTTAGCCACCTGGCTACATACAAATATATTGAGATGGATGGGGAGATCCATGAAACGATGAGTCAAGGGTTTGAGGCCTTGAACATAAATGAAACATCTGCTGTACCTGGAACCTCAATGACATCATACCAACAAGCTCGGAAGGTTGTTGAAGAAGGAACCGCCCAAGGCTGGGGCAAATTGTTACCTGTGGAGAAGAAAGAGGATAGATTTGGGTTGGGTTACAAACCAACTCAACAAGATCAAGCAGAGGCTGCTAAGGAGCCCAACTTTGTTAGTGGGGGGATGCTCACCCCTGATGCTGTCAACAATTTGGAAGACGAGGATGAAAGCGACCGCAACCTGGAGAGTTGGATCCGTCCAAAGATCCCGGGGAGCAGTATCTCAAACTGGTCTTCCCAGGAAATTATAAGAGTTACTCATGCAGAGTAATTATTATTTCCTGTATTTTTATAGCATGCATCAAGTCTTGCATCTTGCCCAAGATGACAAGACTCATTTTGTAATCGGGCCATCTGTAATTTTTGTGCAACAAGATTAATCAATGAAATATCAGACATCTTTTGCAAATGAGTCTTTTTCTTTTCCGCTCACTGTTTTTCCATTTTTTCTTTTTGTACAAAAAATAAATGGCAATGTTTTCAAAATGACAACTTTATTTCACTTTTCTAAACAAGATTAAAATCAAATAACTAAAACGAACAAACTGAACCCTTGCAGAGAGTGCCTTCCAGACAGCACCGACAACAGCACGGCTATGACTTCGTATGACTTTGACAATCCAATCACTCAAGCTGATGAAGGGGTTGAAGAAGAATATGAGCTTCCTGAAGAGCTAGCCAGGTTGTTGAGACAAGAGGAAAAGGTTATCACTCCTCACCAGGAGGAGGTTGAAACGATTAATCTTGGTACAGATGAAGACGTGAAAGAAGTTAAAATCGGGGCCTGCTTGCAAGACTCAGTGAAGAGACAACTGATCGATCTGCTTCAAGAATATGTGGACGTGTTTGCTTGGTCTTATCAAGATATGCCAGGGTTGGACACCGACATTATTGTGCACAAGCTGCCTTTAAGAGAAGAATGCCCACTGGTTAAACAGAAACTGCGCCGTACTCGCCCAGACATGGCCATGAAAATCAAGGAGGAGGTACAAAAGCAATGGGACGTCGGGTTCCTTGCTGTAACTAGCTATCCACCGTGGGTTGCTAATATTGTGCCTGTGCCTAAGAAAGACGGCAAAGTAAGAATGTGTGTTGATTATCGGGATCTGAACAGAGCCATCCCGAAAGATGATTTCCCATTACCTCACATTGATGTATTGGTCGATAACACGGCTCAGTTATCGGTATTCTCCTTCATGGACGGATTTTCAGGATACAATCAGATTAAAATGTCACCTGAAGACATGGAGAAGACAACCTTCATCACACCCTGGGGCACGTTTTGTTACAAGGTGATGCCATTCGGACTGAAGAATGCTGGTGCAACATATCAACGGGCTATGGTGACGTTATTCCACGATATGATCCATAAAGAAATAGAATGTTATGTGGATGACATGATTGCCAAGTCCCTTACTGAAGAAGATCACCTGGTAAATCTGCTAAAGCTGTTCAAGCGCCTGAGGAAGTACCAACTGAAGTTGAACCCCAACAAATGCACATTCGGGGTGCGATCTGGTAAGTTGCTGGGATTTATTGTAAGCGAGAAAGGGATTGAAGTTGACCCTGATAAAGTCAAAGCTATTCAAGAGATGCTTGCACCGAAGACAGAAAAGGAAGTTCGAGGGTTCTTAGGTCGATTGAGCTACATTTCAAGGTTCATATCTCACCTTACAGCAACCTGTGAACCTTTGTTCGAGCTGCTAAGAAAAGAACAAACGGTCAGGTGGAACGAAGACTGCCAGAAAGCTTTTGACAAGATCAAGGAGTACTTGCAAGAACCTCCAATCCTCATGCCTCCAGTTGAAGGAAGACCTCTGATAATGTATTTGACAGTATTAGAAGAATCAATGGGGTGTGTGCTGGGCCAGCATGACGAGTCTGGTCGAAAAGAGTATGCAATATACTACCTAAGCAAAAAGTTTACCGACTGTGAACAACGTTATTCACTGCTCGAGAAAACTTGTTGTGCTTTAGCGTGGGCCGCTCGCCGACTGAGACAGTATATGTTGACACACACTACCTTATTGATTTCAAAGATGGACCCAGTTAAGTACATTTTTGAGAAGCCAGCACTTACAGGACGGGTTGCAAGATGGAAAATGATTCTTACAGAGTATGACATTCAGTACACATCTCAGAAAGCCATCAAGGGCAGTGTATTGTCTGAATATCTTGCTGAGCAACCTATTGATGATTACCAGCCTATGAGATTTGACTTCCCTGATGAAGACATCATGTTCATAAAAGCAAAAGATCATGAAGAGCCTGTTCGCACTGAAGGGCCCGACCTGGAAGAAGAATGGACTATGATGTTTGATAGGGCTGTTAATATGAATGGTCGTGGTGTTGGTGCAGTACTCATTACACCTAAAGGAGTTCACATGCCTTTCTCGGCAAAACTCACTTTCAACTGCACTAACAACGAAGCTGAATACGAAGCTTGCATTATGGGTCTTGAGGAAGCCATTGACCTCAGGATCAAGACATTGACTGTATTCGGAGATTCAGCTCTGGTAGTTAATCAAACCAACGGCAAATGGTACACCCACCAGGATCATCTGATACCTTACAGGGATTATACAAGGAGGTTATTGACTTTCTTTACAACGGTCAAGCTTGAGTATATCCCTCGGGACGAGAATCAGTTTGCAGATGCTCTAGCTACCATTTCATCCATGATCAAAGTTCAAGCTGCCAACTTTGTGCCTCAAATTTCAGTGTCCAGACTTGACAGACCAGCATATGTGTTTGCAGCAGATGTTGTCAAAGATGATAAGCCTTGGTTCCATGACATTAAGTGCTTTTTGGAGGACCAAACATACCCACCTGGGGCATCTTCCAAGGATAAGAAGACTTTAAGAAGGCTTGCTAGTAGTTTCTTTCTAAACACTGATGGTTCCCTGTACAAGAGAAACTTTGATATGGTACTCCTCAGATGTGTGGATAGAACAGAAGCAGACTTGTTGATGCACGAGGTGCACGAAGGATCCTTTGGTACCCATGCAGGAGGACATGCAATGGCCAAGAAATTGCTAAGATCAGGTTATTACTGGATCACAATGGATGCCGACTGTTGTGCCTACGCCAGAAAATGCCATAAATGCCAGATTTATGTGGATAAGGTGCATGTGCCTCCCAATCCTTTGAATGTGATGTCTTCACCCTGGCCCTTTGCTATGTGGGGCATTGACATGATTGGCAAGATTGAACCGACTGCTTCAAATGGCCACAGATTCATCCTGGTTGCCATTGACTATTTCACCAAGTGGGTCGAAGCAGCTTCCTATGCAAACGTTACAAGGCAAGTGGTAGCCAGATTTCTGAAAAGAGATATCATTTGTCGATATGGAGTTCCCGAGCGAATCATTACTGATAATGGTTCCAACTTGAATAACAAAATGATGGCAGAATTGTGCCGGGACTTCAAGATCCAACACCACAATTCTTCTCCTTACAGGCCAAAGATGAACGGCGCTGTTGAGGCAGCTAATAAGAATATCAAGAAGATTGTGCAGAAGATGGTAGTCACCTACAAGGACTGGCATGAAATGCTACCATTCGCCTTGCATGGGTACCGCACGTCAATCAGAACATCCACCGGGGCAACACCGTATCAACTTGTGTATGGTATGGAAGCAGTCCTACCTGTTGAAGTTGAATTACCCTCCCTACGGGTGCTGATGGATGTTAAGCTAAACGAAGCAGAATGGGTCCGGTCCCGATACGAACAACTGAGTCTGATTGAAGAGAAGAGATTGGATGCAATCTGTCATGGGCAGTTATACCAGAAAAGAATGAAGTGAGCCTTCGATCAGAAAGTTAGGCCTCGAGAGTACCAAGTAGGAGACCTTGTGTTGAAAAGAATCCTCCCTCCTCATACAGACCACAGGGGCAAGTGGACTCCGAATTATGAAAGACCATTTGTAGTAAAGAAAGTTTTTTCTGGTGGAGCACTGATGCTCAGCACTATGGATGGTGAAGACTTCCTGTCCCCTGTGAATTCAGATGCAGTTAAAAAATACTTCGCATAAAATGACCCGCTGGACACAAAAACAGAATGTAAGTCCAGGCAAAAATAGGGCATCCCAGCGAGTCAAAAACAGAATAAAAGTCTCGGGCAAAAATAAGGGAAAATAAACAAAAAATGTACACCCGCTGAGTTGAAAAGCCGCATTGGACAACTCAGGCAAAAATGGGTATCCCGATGGATTGAAAACCCGAAAGGGCGGTCCATGCAAAATAAGGGAATAAGCGAACAACTGCATCCTGAATTCGTCTGTATCACCTACAACTTGGTAAACCTCGAAAGGATCAAGCTTCAATCAGAATCAGCCTTCTTCAGAAAGCGGGACGAGAAGAACGTCAAAAGTCTTACAAGTCATAGCGAAAGAGGAAGCTCCTTAAAGCGTCGTCAACATTGCCAGCATTTTGTTTCTCAATTTGCAACGATCTCCTCATTTCAGGGGATATGTTTCTTCAATGTATCTTGCCAATTCAGGGCACATAAATTAATAAAATCAGATTTCCAGTCACGTCTCGTCTCGTACATTTTATTTTTCATTTGCAAGATGTCTGATGTCTAAAAGATACTGATTGCATAAATACAGATGATTCTCTTCTAAAAAAATACATGCTTGCAGGGAATATACTTACTCCCCAAGAGTGTCTGAACTCTCATAACTGGACCCAGTAAAGGGTACCCCGGGATTACTTGCGCGTTTCTATCTTTGCAGGATTGCAAGTATTTCAAAGCACAACAGGGGGCATGTAAGCTTCATCCCATCAAGCTGGCAAATCGACACTCAATCTTAAACACCCGAAGTGCTTTCTCCCCAGCTGAGTTACCACTTGTTACTTATCCCAGCCGAGGTGCCATTCATTCTTCCTCAGCTAAGCGCAAAAGCTAGGGAACCATCTCCCCACAGAGCTTCATGCCTCTATCCAGAAGAGCAATGCATGAAGGAATCACAACAGAGTGACGAAAGCTTCTACAAACCCCAGCTGGGTCTCTCTTTTATTGGAATAGGTCTACCAATGACCTATTCCCCCAAACAGAAATCATCAAATCTACCAATGATCTCACCCCTAGCTGGGATGTCCATTTCAAGCAGATCGACCAGAGATCTTCACAGCAACGGGATCCGAGTCCCGGATTGGTATCCTCGCATAATCATAGCATTCACATCATATTTTCCCCACAAAAGCATAGCATTCCGTCTAATACGGAGCATTACGGCAAAAATCAAACATATAGCATAATCATAAGCCGCGTTTTGAATCAAACACTTGTGAATATTAAAATCCACCAACAATATACAGAATACCCCCCCAGTTTCCCCAGCAAAAGCAGTTGCCTCACATTCACAAGCACCAATATATACTCCTTTTGACACCCGTCCGTGTCATCATTCCCCAGTAAAGTCGCCTGAACACTCTTTGCAAACAATACCACTCGTATTATAGACGCCTTTTGACACCCGTCCGTGTCATACCCCCAGCAGAAAACCAAAACACCTTCTTTGCACTCACAGATACTTGTATATATAACTTTCCTGACACTCGTCCGTGTCACCTTCCCCAACACAATAACATAAACACTTTGTACATCAAATACTCGTTTATACTATACTCTTCTTCTTTTGACCCTCGTTCGTAGATTAAACACTCATCTATACACCACTCACACTTATACAGATACTCGTCCTTATCTTGTATATACCATTTATATCCCCACAGATTCGACACTCATCCGTGTTCTTTGTTAACCAGTTGGTACTCGTCCGTACCATCATCTCAGAACATACGTCAAGCGTTTGTTTCTACCTGATCCTCGTCTGTATCATAGTCTTAAGGATGCTCGTCCGCATCTTTAATCCATACACCGTGTCAAACACTTACGTCTTCTCGAATATAGACACTCGTCTGTGTCTATTATTCCCCAGAAGAGTCCCCTCAGATTCAACACTCGTCTGTATTCTCTATTAACCAGTTGATACTCGTCCGTATCATCATCTCTGAACACGTGTCAGTTTGTTTCTACCCGATACTCGTCCGTATCGTAGTCTTAAGGATGCTCGTCCGCATCTTTAATCTATACACAAACATCTAAACACTTATACTTTCATTTCTTGGATATAGACACTCGTCCGTGTTTACTATTCCCCAGTAGATCGCCAACAAAGCAAATTTTCCTTTTTATCTGACATTCGTCTTATGTCATGATAAACTTTGAGAGCAGCCGTACCCTGCTAGGTGGTCGTCCTTCACCTCTTGATGGTCGTCCTCCATCATGCTCATCCGATGGCCGTCCCCATCGTTGATTTTTCTATCCGACACTCGTCCTGTGTCGTGATATTCAGCAGCCGTCCCCTGCTAGGTGATCGTCCTTCACCTTTTGATGATCGTCCTTCATCATTTTATCTGATGGCCGTCCCCATCGTTGACCTTGTTATCTGACATTCGTACTATGTCATGATAAACCTTTTTAGCAGTCGTCCCCTGCTAGGTGATCGTCCTTCACCTTTTTGATGGTCGTCCTCCATCATTCTATCCAATGGCCGTCCCCATTTTTGATTTTTGGTTATCTGACATTCGTCCTATGTCATGATAAACCTTGAGAGCAGCCGTCCCCTGCTAGGTGGTCGTCCTCCACCTCTTGATGATCGTCCTTCATCATGCTCGTCCGATGGCCGTCCCCATCATTGACATTTTATCCGGCATTCGTCCTGTGTCGCGATAATTTCGGCAGCCGTACCCTGCCAGGTGGTCGTCCTCCACCTTAGATGACAGTCCCTCATCTTACCCCAACAGAGCAGCCGTCCCCTGCTAGGTGATCGTCCCTCACCTTTGATGACCGTACCTCATCATCTGTTTATTTCATTTATTCTTTAACCCGATGGCCGTCCCCGTCGTGGTCCCTTTTTCCTTTCAGTTTAGCCCGATGGCCGTCCCCATCGTTGGTTGCTTTACTTTATGAACTTGATGGCCGTCCCCATCATAATATCTTTTATCCCCAGCATGTCGGTCGTCCCCGTCATTGCTTTTTTTCCGCACTTTTCCAGCATGTAGGTCGTCCCCGTCATAGCTCTTTACCCAACAGTCGTCCTCTGCTCGACGGTCGTCCTCCGTCGCCCATACTTTAAAATATACTTTGTTTTCCCTTACAATCTATATCCCTTTTCTTCTTCATTCTGTGAGTGCAAATTTTGGACTGTCTTTGGTATTCAACCACAAGTTATCTTGTTTGCCTGTTAAGCCGTTGCTTACATCCTGCACAGCTAACTCATGTTTGAATAGGGGCAGCTGTAAACACCCCAAATTTGCCCTCACCCATTCACACCATGGCCTGTGATCATTTCATATGCATAAACTCAATCATACCATCTCATATCACATTTTTGATCCACTGCATAGATTCAAAGTCATCTGCATCTAGGGTTTGTGATCTGAGCAATCCAAGAGCTCCTTGAGTCATTCCAAAGGTCAACAATCACTTCAAAGAGGTCTATGTGTGTTCAAGTATCACATTATACTCTCTCAAAGTCAAGAATGTCAAAGGATCACAAGAACTGGGATTGGTGTAGAAGCAGAGCCAGGATTGACTGCACAGATGACCTAAAAGTAGGGTTTTGGTTTCAGACGTCATAACTTCAATTTTTTTTTGGTCATTCTTGCTTCTATTGGTCTCTATATGGTATAGGTAGTATGCATATCAATTTTCATGAAGAAATTCCATGGGGAAGTCATCTGATCAAGAGTTGACTTTTCAAGCAAGTCAGTGCAAAATCAGGGCGTCTGAGGCCCTCAATGACCCAACCCAAAGGTGTTCTTCATCATTTTGAGTGTATATGATCTTTATTTGATCATAGAAGAAGTTGGAAGTTCACAAAATTCAAGAATTTCAAGCCTTTTGCAAAGTTGACTTTTTGGGCAAGTTTGACTTTTAATGAAAATGCCATTTTAGGCAACTTTTTCAACCTTTACTTTTTGATCCAAAAATGCTTCAAATGGAAAAACTTTGGTCATGAAAATTGTAGAATGGATCTTCCCCTTTTCAAAAAGTACAAGAACATGACCTAATTCATTTTGGATCAAAAGTTATGGCTTGTCAAAGTTGGCAAAAATCACTAAATTTCAAGTTATGCACCAAAGAGGCAAAGTTGCAAATTCACTTCTCAAAGCAAATTGGGCTGTCAAATGCATTTCTAAAATTCACCACATGATCACACAAGTCCTAAAAGTCAGATTTCACCCAAAGGATCACATGTTTTATGACTTATGGATCAAGATATTTCATGAAAAACCAAAGGCAAGGCAAGTTGCAAAACTCATCATAGCCTCTCACCCACTTGCTGGCTAGTTTGCTGATCAATCCTAGGCCCTTCCTCACATCATGCTGCGTAGCACACCCTCTTTGTACTAGGCTAGCAAGTGGCCCATGCTTCTCTTACACAAACTTGACCTTTTGGCAAAAGCACCCATACCAATCAATAAAGCACATGTCACTTCTTCTGACCAATCACAATTCTTTATGCTAATCAAATGCAAGCCAAACACAACAAGAAGCAGGCATGAAACACTCCATAGCACAACATTCTCATTTTCACCCTCTTGAGCAAAAGCCTTCGAAACTCATCACACAAGTCAAAAACACACAAACTAACTTCATAGATCAACTCAACACATCTTCCTGGTCACAAAGCACCCATCATCCTTGTCTTAAACTGCCAGAATCACAAATACGATTCTCACCTCACCTTGAGCAGAACCCCTGCCAGCTTCCAAACCAGCCATCACAAACTCTTTCTAAGCATCAAGACTTCATCAGGGGCCTAAAAGGAGTGGATTGCACGAAGAAAGAAGGTCAGAAAGTTGCAAACTAAAAAGCTTCAAACTCAGGTAGCTTCATGAACTTTTTTTCCAGAACGTGTATTTTAAGTTCCTAGATGAATCTACATGCTTCCCTGATCATGAGTATATGTTTACTTTTGAAAATGGTTGAGAAACCAGGATGTATGCTTTGTCTGAAACTTTTGCCCTAGAAAAATGTTTGATTCGATTCTCCTTGTTTCTGAATGATAAATGTTGTTTGATTGAGGGGTTTGATTCGTTTTTGAGTGGGGAAGAGTTCTGGGCAATTAGATTTTGTTTTGGATGCGTATAGAGAGAGTTTGAGATTTGGTTTGGTCGGAGAAGACGACCAGAACAGTGTTCCGGTCGCCTGAAAGTGATTAGGGCACAATTAATTAGGGCTAATCATAATTAGCCAAGTTTGAATGTCAGCCATTGGATATGGCGCCAGGTCAAACGCGCGCGCAGCCAGTTCAAACGTGGGCCATTGGATCTGATTACTTTCCCTTTTTTCAGTTTTATTTCATTTTTATTTTCCATTTAATTACATTGTTTTCTCCATTTTATTAAAAATAGCAAAATCATTTTAAAAATTCTGAAATTTTTTGTATAAACTTTTATTTAATTTCAGAAACCAAAAATATTTTTATTTTTATTTTTTGCATAAAAAAATATTTTTAAATCATTTAAAAGTTTATTTTTAATTAATTAATGAGAATTAATTAATTAAAAATACTTTTAGGTATTTAAAAAATCACAAAAAATTCATGAAACATTTAAAACCATTTAGAAACATTGTCCAACCCTCAAACCAAATTTCTTTTTTGATCTTGATGCATCTTGATAATTTTCCATGGAATTAATTCATTTTCAAAGCATTATTTTGATCCAAACTTCCAAAAATCATTTCTGCCTAACCATTGTGAGTTGGAATTTGATTCTTTTTGCATTGTGTTTAGCATGTCATGTAGTTTGTAAGATTAAATTGGCATGATTTGATCTTTCATTTTCCATTTGATTGGCATTTTTCTTGTTAAGGTATCCTAAAACCCTAGAAAACTTAGGAAATTCATAACTTTTATTAGGTTAAGAGTTGGAACCTCTCCTTTGGGCAGTGAGTTAGTATAGGTTTAGGATTCCTTTGAATGCATTTTCAATTTTTTATCTTGGTGTTTGCTTCTGATTTTGGTTTTTGTTTGATGCATTAATCATAAACCCTAATTTGAGCTTCCATATGCATCCATCTTGCATTTGCTTGCATACCTTGACTTGCCATAGCATTTTTTGCATCCATTTGATTCATGTGACATCTTAAGACATATTGAAAGCATGTTTGATCATTACATCTTGCATTTTCCATATTGTATGCCATTTGCATTTCATAACTTTTCATGTATGTTCATGGTTCTTATCTTGTTTCATTTGCATCCATAAGTTTGTATGATCATCCCCATGCCTTGTTTCATGTTTGCACCATCTCATAGCATCATTATCATCTCATATATGCTTCTAGTTTTGGTTTGCATCATGCCATTTCATTCCATTTTGCATTGCATTGCATTCCTTTCACTAACTTTTCAGGTGGTAAGCAACTTTGAGAAGTGAATTTGCCTTCACTTCTCACATTTTCTTCTCATCTCTTTTATGCATTCTTGCTGCATTTTGTTATGTGTTTGAGATTGAGTTTGCTCTTTCTTCTTCATCTTACTCTCCTTCCTTAAGTGACTTGTCTTCTTAAATGAAGCAAGTTACTTTGCTCCTCCTGATCCTTTCATCTGCTTCCTGGTGGTTCCATTGAAGATCTTTCTTGTTAAACCTCACAAACCTTAGGAACAACCAAGCATGACAATGATTAGGGTTTTGATTAGTCCCCCACTCAGTTTTTACCTTTGTGTCTCATTGAGTCTTCTCTTCTCATCTCATAACCAGGGACTAAACCCTAAAGGCTTTAAGGATTTGTGATTAAGTTTATGCCTGCATCCTTCTATTAGGATGGAGTGTATAACTTCAATCCTAAGTGTTAAACCCTTAATGTGTTTAACTCCTCTAATCAATCCATCTAATAATCATCAAGACATCAAGCTTGTAACTTGGGCCTTGCATTAGGGTTCTATTTCTTCCTTAATTGGTTAAGAAGGACTAACCCTAGTGTTAATGGACAAGTCCCCCTCAGGTTGTCTTACAAATCATAAAAATCACTTCATCATCATATCATTAAATAAAATCCACTTAATAAAGGCTTGTTTTGTCATGAGTTTAATCCCTAATCATGGAATAAGTTGAAGAGCTTTCCTCAGCTTAAACATTCTCATCTATTATCCTTCTATTAGGATGGTGTAATGAGTCTGTTTAATCCCTGATTATGGCTTAACCTCATTACTTAACACTAAACAAAAACACCAAAAACATCTAAATAATCACAAATAGGTTAATGATCTTAATCCTATATCAAAGGTGATTAAGTGTGAGAATCTGACTTCACACTTAAAGTATTCTCATTACCCCTAATCAGAGGGAGGATGTGATGAGTTTACTAACCCACTGGTTTAGGCGTAAGCTCATTAACTTATGACAAACTTTCAAAAGCAATAAAAGACTGAAAACTTAAAAAACAAACAATAATCGTCTCCTCCGGGATTCTTTTCTCATCATCTTCACTCACAAACGAGAACTCGCTTCTTCCGTCTAATGCAAGACAGTTTGCACCTGAGCCAGACAGGTCATACACTTGAGCATAGGTGTCGCTCCCGATAAGTGACACCAGGTCAGATAAGGGTACAGACGCGAAGGGCCGGCGAAGGGTACAGTGAGAACACACAGCCGTGAACTCACTGGAGATGAAAAGAGTCGCCAGCTAGGCATTTTTATCCCGGAGGAAAGGTAATGCTGCATAGACCTAAGAAAAGATGGATAAGACGGTTGCGAACCAGAGAGACTGAGAAAGGGGGTTGGTTACAACCTGGGAAGGTATTAGCACCCAGATTGTCCGTCGTACTCGACGGGATCCACGCTTAAAAGATTTGTGTTTTAAAGGGGTAGTGTCAGTGCGATCAGTGTATAAAATAGCTGGAAAAGATGTACAGGTGTCAGTGTAAGAAGTGAAGTGTAATAAGTGAAGTGTCAGTGTAAGAACAGAGTGAAATGCTCATGATGATGAGGCTAAAGAATAAAGCTGGAAAGAGGGGGAATGTACAGAGACTTTTTGTTCGATAACTGTTAAGTTATGCCTACGTATCCTCTCGTGCAATGAGGAAGTCAGAACACCGTAGTTCGACCCAAAGAGACTGAAAGGTGAATTGACTTGATGAACTGCTTACTTGTCTATGCTCAAGTGTATGATCTGTCTGGCACAGATGCAAACTGTCTTGCATTAGACGGAAGAAGCAAGTTCCCGCTTGTGAGTGAAGATGATGAGAAAAGAATCCCGGAGGAGACGATTATTGTTTGTTTTTGAGTTTTCAGTCTTTTATTGATTTTGGATTTTTGTCATAAGTTAATGAGCTTAAGCCCAAACCAATGGGTTAGTAAATTCATTACATCTTCCCTCTGATTAGGGGTAATGAGAATACCTTAAGTGTGAAGTCAGATTCTCACACTTAATCTCCTTTGGTGTAGGGTTAAGATCATTAACCTATTTGTGATTATTTAGATGTTTTTGTTGTTTTTTGTTTAGTGTTAAGTAATGAGGTTAAGCCATAATCAGGGATTAAACAGACTCATTACACCATCCTAATAGAAGGATAATAGATGAGGGTGTTTAAGCTGAGGAAAAATCCTCAACTTAATCCATGATTAGGGATTAAACTCATGACAAAACAAGCCTTTGATTAAGTGGATTTTAGATTAATGATATAATGATGAAGTGAATTTTATGATTTGTAAGACAACTTGAGGGGGACTTGTCCATTAACACTAGGGTTAGTCTTTCTTAACCAATTAAGGAAGAATTAGAACCCTAATGCAAGGCCCAAGTTACAAGCTTGATGTCTTGGTGATTATTAAGTGAATTGATTAAAGGATTTAAACACATTAAGGGTTTAACACTTAGGATTAAAGTTATACACTCCATCCTAATAGAAGGATGCAAGCATAAGCTTAATCACAAAGCCTTAAAACCTTTAGGGTTTAGTCCCTGATTATGAGATGAGAAGAAGAGACTCAAAGAGAGACACAAAGGTAAAAACTATGAGGGGGGACTAATCAAAACCCTAATTCATTGTCATGCTTGGTTGATCCTAAGGTTTGTGAGGTTTTCAAGAACAATCTTCAGAGGAGCCACCAGGAAGCAGATGAACAAGATCAAGAGAAGCAAAGTGACTTGCTTCATTCAAGAAGTCAAGTCACTTGAAGAAAGAAAGTGGGAGGAACAAGAATGAGCAAGCTCAAACTCAAACACAAATAGAAATGCAGCAATGGATGCAAGAGAGATGAAAAGAAAAGTTATGAGAAGTGAAGGCAAATTCACTTCTCAAGTTTACTTACCATCTGAAATGTTAGAAAGAAATGCAATGCAATGTTAAATGAAATGAAATGACATGATGCTAAACAAAACCAGAAGCATGTGGATGATGATGATGATGTTATGAGGTGCTGCAAACATGAGGCAAGACATGGAGATGTTCATACAAGATCATGAATGCAAATGATGCAAGTTAAGGAGCATGGACAAGCATGGAAAGTTATGAAGCATACAAGACAAATGACATGGCAAATATGAGATGCAATGATCAAAGATGCTTCCTACATGTCTTGTGATGTCAAATGAAACACAAGGATGCACAAAATGCAAAGACAAGTCATGTTATGCAAGAGAATGCAAGAAGGATGCAAGAGAAATCCCAAATTAGGGTTTATGAATCAAACATCAAACAAAAACTCAAAACAGAAGCAAACCCTAAGATAAAAAATGGAAAATGCTACCCAAAGAAACCCTAAACCTATGATGAACCACTGTCCAAAGGGGAGGTCTCAACTCTCAACCAATCTCAAGTTATGAATTTTGCAAGTTATTAGGGTTTTTTAGGGTTCTTAACAAAAGAAATGCCAAACAATTAGAAAATGAGGAAACAAATCATGGCCATTTAATCCTAGAAAATACATTCTAAACATAAAACAATGCAAGAAGAATCAATGTCCAACTCTTCTTAGATAGGCAGAAATGAATTTTTGAATCCATGATCAAAATAATGCACAAAATATGATTTAATTCAATGAGAAATTCTTAAAATGCATCAAGATCAAAAAAGAAATTTGGTTTGAAGGTTGGACAATGTTTCTAAATGTCTTAGAACATTTCATGAATTTTTTTGGTGATTTTTAAATACCTAAAGGTATTTTTAATTAATTAATTTCCATTAATCAATTAAAAATAATCCTTTAAATATTTAAAAATACTTTTTTAATGATAAAAAATAAAATAAAAATATTTTTGTGTCATGAAAAATAATAAAACTCAGAGGAAAAAGTTTCATAATTTTTATGCATTTTTTGCTATTTTTAAATAAATGTGCAAGTTAATTGGAAAGAAAATGAATTAAAAATAAATAAAATGGAAGGTAATCAGGATGGATGGATGAGATGGAATCTGGGTTTGAATCTGTTGACTACGCGCGTCATCCAAGGGTCCAGGTGGCTTCTGGTCAAATTAAATTAATTATGGATTAATTAAGCTTAACACGTGGATTAGGGCATAAACAGGCAGATCTGGACCACTCACTCACGCGCGAAGTCAACAAGTCAAAGGCCATCAACGCTCAGAATTCAAACTTGAATTAATTACATAATTAGGGCATAATCACTCTCAGGTGGCCGGAGAAGACTTCCGGTCGTCTTCTCCGGCCAGCAACTCCCCTGAAAAAATCCCCAAACCCCTCAAATCGTAACAAAAACAAAATCTAAGAATTGGGAAATGTTCTCCAGCCTCTCACGAATCAAACCCCTCTCCCAAAACACATTTCTTCTTCCTAAACAAGCTGAATCGAAAGAAATAAAAACTAGGGCACGCAAGCTTCAGAGACAAATTAAACTCTCAAATCAAAGCCATTTTAAAAACCAAAAGCATCAGGATGATCAGTGAATCACATAGAACAAGTTTGTAACAAGAAAAATGATTTCTGGAAAAATAAATTTCAGGCTACCTGAGATTTGGAGCTTTCAACTTGATGACTTTCTGGCCTCTTCTTTCAGTGCAAACCACTCCACTTGATCCCCAGAAGATGTTTGAATGCTCAAAATGAGTTTGTGTTGGCTGGATAATGAGATTCGACAGCTTCTGTTCAAGCTTGGTCAGAAATGGCAATGGTGTTCTAGGCACTTTCAGGTCATTGTGAATGGTGGTTTGTGATCCTGAGGATGAATGGAGAAGGTCTGGAGTGTTTGTTTGTATGTTTGTGAGCTATGGTGAGAGTTTCAAATGAAACTGCAAACTGAGGTGAGAGATGGCAGTGGGATGTTCTGGCTGTTTTAGGCTTGTGTTCTTGGTGCTTTGTGGTCTATGGAGCAAGGTGAGTTGAATGGTGAAGATGGTTGAAGTGTTTGTATGCTGGACAGAGAGATTCGAAGGCTTATGCAATGTGAGGTGATTTTGTGAATGTCAATGTATGAATGGTTTCAGCCATGCTTAGTGTTATGGCTAGCTTGCAAATTGTCCACAAAAACCTCTCTCATTGGTCAGAGGATGTGACTTGTGCTTTTTTGATAGGTGTAGCCACTTTTGCAAATATGTCAACTTCTTGTAAGATAGGGCATGGGCAGCTTCTAGCCAAGTACAAAGGGCATGGTCTGCGCAGCAAAGTGAAGGGAAAGGCTAGGCTTGGTCCAACATTCAAGGCAGCAAGTTGGTAAAAGCATGATCATGAGTTTTGCAACCTGTGGCTTTATGGTTCACATGTGAAGAAAGTCTTGTTACATAAGCCAAACTATGTAGAAACTTGGTCCAATTCTGATTTTTTAGGCTCATAGAATGTTTATGTGCTGGTTTGAAATGAATTAGAGGCTGCAATATGCATTGGTCCAAGATTTTGCAAAATTCTCACTTAGGGCATGCCTTGAAAATCAATGATTTTAGCCAACTTTGCATTGCCATAACTTTTGATCCAAGAAGAGTTTGATCATGTTCTTGTACTTTTTGAAAAGGGAAAGATGAGATCTACAACTTTCATGACCAAAGTTTTTCCATTTGAAGCATTTTTGGATCAAGAATCATGGCTTGAAAAATGACCTAAAATGATGCATTCTTGAAAAGTCAACTATGCCCAAAAAGTCAACATTTGCAAAAACCCTAAATTCTTGATTTTTATGAACTTCAACCTTCTTCCATGATCAAATAAAGATCATATACACTCAAAATGATGAAGATCACCCATTGGTTGGGTCATTGGGGGCCTCAGATGCCCTGATTTTGCACTGACTTGTCTGAAAAGTCAAACCTTGATCAGATGACTTCCCCATGGAATTTCTTCATGAAAATTGATATGCATACTCCCTATACCATATAGAGACCAATGGAAACAAGAAGGACCAAAAAATTTGGAGTTATGGCCTCTGAAACCAAAACCCTAATTTTCAGTCAACTGTGCAGTTCAACCTGGCTCTGCATCCATTCAAACCCTAGCTCTTGTGATTCCTTTGCAATTTTGACTTTGAGGAGATGGAATATGACATAAGAACACACATGGACCCCTTTGAATTGATTGGTGGCCTTTGGAGTGCCTCAAGATGCTTTGGGATTGCTCAGATCACAAACCCTAGGTGCAGATGACTTAGAAACTATGCAGTGGATCAAAAATGAGATGTGAGATGATATGATAGTGTTTATGCATATGAAAATGATCACAAGCCATGGTGAAATGGGTGAGGGCAAATTTGGGGTGTTTACAGCTGCCCCTATTCAAACATGAGTTAGCTGTGCAGGTTGTAAGCGACGGCTTAACAGGCAAACAAGATAACTTGTGGTTGAATACCAAAGACAGTCCAAAATTTGCACTCACGGAATGAAGAAGAAAAGGGATATAGATTGTAAAAGAAAATAAAGTATACTGTAAAGTGGGCGACGGAGGACGACCGTCGAGCAGAGGACGACTGCTGGGTAAATAGCAATGACGGGGACGGCCGACATGCTGGGAAAAGTGCAGGAAATAAAGCAGTGACGGGGACGGCCGACATGCTGGGGATAAAAGGTAAAGCTAAGACGGGGACGGCCGACTAGCTGGGGAAAGTAAAATAATATGATGGGGACGGCCATCAAGATAAAGTTGTATCATTCTCTGGGGATTAATGAAACATGACGGGGACGGCCATCAAGTTCATAAAGCAAAGTAGCTGACGATGGGGACGGCCATCGGGCTAAAAAGAAAAGAGGGACCACGACGGGGACGGCCATCGGGTTAAAGAATAAATGAAATAAACAGATGATGGGGTACGGCCATCAAAGGTGAAGGACGATCACCTAGCAGGGTACGGCTGCTCTGTTGGGGATAAAAGAAATATGATGGGGACGGCCATCAAAGGTGGAGGACGACCACCTGGCAGGGTACGGCTGCCGAAAATATCGCGACATAGGACGAATGCCGGATAAAAGGTCAACGATGGGGACGGCCATCGGACGAGCATGACGGAGGACGACCATCAAGAAGTGGAGGACGACCACTCAGCAGGGGACGGCTGCTCTTCAAGGTTTGTCATAACACAGGACGAATGTCAGATAACCAAAATCAACAATGGGGACGGCCATTGGATAAAGTGATGAAGGACGATCATCAAAAGGTGGAGGACGACCACCTAGCAGGGGACGGCTGCTAAAATCAACGATGGGGACGGCCATCGGATGAGCGTGATGGAGGACGACCATCAAGAAGTGGAGGACGACCACTTAGCAGGGTACGGCTGCTCTCAGGGTTATCATAACACAGGACGAGTGTTAGATAAAAAGAAAATTTGTTTTGTTGGCGATCTACTGGGGATATGGTAAACACGGACGAGTGTTTACACCCAAGAAAAGAAAGGTATAAGTGTTTAGATGTTGTGTATAGATTAAAGATGCGGACGAGCATCCCTAAGACTACGATACGGACGAGTATCGGGTAGAAACAAACTGACACGTGTTCAGAGATGATGATACGGACGAGTATCAACCGGTTAACGGAGAACATGGACGAGTATCGAATCTGAAAGGACTTTTCTGGGGAATAGTAGACACAGACGAGTATCTATATTCAAGAAGACATAAGTGTTTGACACGGTGTATGGATTAAAGATGCGGACGAGCATCCTTAAGACTATGATACGGACGAGTATCATGTAGAAACAAACATTAGACGCAATGTTCTGAGATGATGATACAGACGAGTACCAACGGGTTAACAAAGAACAAGGACTATTGTCGAATCTGTGGGGATATAGATGGTGTATATTAGATACGGATGAGTATCTGTATGAGTGTGAGGTATTAGTGGTGTATAGATGAGTGTTTATCTGCTGGGGAGAGTGACACGGACGAGTGTCAGAAGGAGAAGAGTATAAATATGAACAAGTATCTGATATACACAGTCTAGGCGACTGCGCTGGGGATATGACACGGACGAGTGTCAAGAAAATGTATATATAAGTATGTGTGAGTGCAAAGAGGATGTCTTCGGCTTTCTGCGGGTGATATGACACGGACGGGTGTCAGGAAGTATCCGTGATACAGGTGATTTGGTTGTAAAGAGTGTTCAGGCGACTTTACTGGGGAGTGTTGATACGGACGGGTATCAAAAGGTAGTATATACTGGTGTTTGTGATTTGAGAGGCAACTGCTTTTGCTGGGGACTCTGGGGGGATTTTGTATTCCGATGAATGGTTATTATTCACAAGTGTTCGATTCACAACATGACTTATGATTATGCTATGTATTTGATTTTTTTGCCGTAATGCTCCGTATTAGACGGAATGCTACGCTCTGGGGGGATAGTATGATGCGAATGCTATGATTATGCAAAGAGGCACCAATCCGGGATTCGGATCCCGTTGCCGCGAAGATCTCTGGTTGATCTGCTTGAAGTGAACATCCCAGCTGGGGATGAGATCATTGGTAGATCTGATGATGTATCTGTTTGGGGATATAGGTCGCTGATTGACATATCCTTATAATACGAGACCCAGCTGGGGTTTGTAGAAGCTTTCTCCCTCTCTGTTGTGACTTCTTCGTGCGTTGCTCTTCTGAACAGAGGCGTGAAGCTCTGTGGGGAGATGATCCCCTGATTCTTGTATCTTGCTGAGGAATAGCTGTTGGCAACTCAGCTGGGGAGAGTAACGAGAGGCAACTCGGCTGGGGAGAAAACATCTTGAGTGTTAAGCCTGTTTGTTGATTTGCCAGCTTGCTGGACTGTAGCTTATATGCCCCGAGTTGCGTTCTGGATACCTGCAATCCTGCAAAGATAAGGAAACGTACAAAAGGTCCTGAGGTATCCCTTACTGGATTCCGTCATAGGAGTTAAGTACTTTCGAGAGTAATCACATTCCCTGTAAGCATGTGTTTTATTTTTAGAGAAAGGCATCTGTACTTATGCAATTGTATTTTTAGAGATATCAGACAATTCTTTGCAAAACATAAATGTAAAAAACGAAACATGACTGAAAATCTGATTTTATTAATTCACGTGCCCTGAATTGGCAAGATACAGTCAAAGAAACATATCTCCTGAAATGAGAAGATTGTTACAAATTGAGAAACAAAAAGCTGGCGATGTTGACGACGCTTTGAGGAGCTTCCTCTTCTGCTATGACTCGTATGACAATGACGTTCTTCTCGTCTTGCTTTCTGGAGAGAGTTGATTCTGATTGAAGCTTGATCCTTTGGAGCTTACCAAGTTGTAGGTGATACAGACGAATTCAGAATGCAGTTGTTCGCTTATTCCCTTATTTTGCACGGATCGCCCTTTCGGGTTTTCAATCCATCGGGATACCCATTTTTGCCTGAGTTGTCCAATGCGGCTTTTCAACTCAGCGGGTGTACATTTTTTCATTTATTTCCCTTATTTTTGCCCGAGTCTTTTATTCTGTTTTTGACTCGCCGGGATGCCCCATTTTTGCCTGGACTTACATTCTGTTTTTATGTCCAGCGGGTCATTTTTATGCGAAGTATTTTTTAACTGCATCTGAATTCACAGGGGATGGGAAATCTTCACCATCCATGGTGCTAAGCATCAGTGCTCCACCGGAGAAGACTTTCTTTACCACGAATGGTCCTTCATAATTTGGAGTCCATTTGCCCCTGTGGTCTGTATGAGGAGGAAGGATTCTTTTCAGCACAAGATCTCCCACTTGGTACTCTCGGTGCCTGACTTTCTGATCGAAGGCTTTCTTCATTCTTCTTTGATACAACTGCCCATGACAGATTGCAGCCAACCGTTTCTCTTCGATCAGACTCAGTTGTTCGTATCGGGCCCGAACCCATTCTGCTTCACTCAGCTTGACATCCATTAACACCCGTAGCGAGGGTAACTCAACTTCAACTGGTAGGACTGCCTCCATACCATACACAAGCTGATACGGTGTTGCCCCAGTGGATGTTCTGATTGATGTGCGGTACCCATGTAAGGCAAATGGTAACATTTCATGCCAGTCCTTGTAGGTGACTACCATCTTTTGCACAATCTTCTTGATATTCTTATTTGCCGCCTCAACAGCGCCGTTCATCTTTGGCCTGTAAGGAGAAGAATTGTGATGTTGGATCTTGAAGTCCCGGCATAACTCTGCCATCATTTTGTTGTTCAAGTTGGAACCATTATCAGTAATGATTCGCTCGGGAACTCCGTATCGACAGATGATATCTCTCTTTAGAAGTCTGGCTACCACTTGTCTTGTGACGTTTGCATACGAGGCTGCTTCAACCCACTTGGTGAAATAGTCAATGGCGACCAGGATGAATCTGTGGCCGTTTGAAGCAGTTGGCTCAATCTTGCCAATCATATCAATGCCCCACATAGCAAAGGGCCAAGGTGAAGACATGATGTTCAAAGGATTGGGAGGCACATGCACCTTATCTGCGTAGATCTGGCATTTATGACATTTTCTGGCGTAAGCACAACAGTCCGCATCCATTGTGATCCAGTAATAGCCTGATCTTAACAGTTTCTTAGCCATTGCATGTCCTCCAGCATGGGTACCAAATGAGCCTTCATGCACTTCATGCATCAATAAATCTGCTTCTGTTTTGTCAACACATCTGAGGAGTACCATATCAAAGTTCCTTTTGTATAAAGACCCATCAGTGTTCAGAAAGAAACTACCAGCAAGCCTTCTCAAAGTCTTCTTATCATTGGACGATGCCCCAGGTGGGTATGTTTGATCCTCCAAGAAGCACTTAATGTCATGGAACCAAGGCTTATCATCTTTGACAATGTCTGCTGCGAACACATATGCCGGTCTGTCGAGTCGGGACACTGAAATCTGGGGTACAAAGTTAGCAGCCTGAACTTTGATCATAGATGAAATGGTAGCAAGAGCGTCTGCAAACTGATTCTCGTCCCGAGGGATATACTCAAGTTTGACTGTTGTGAAGAAAGTCAGTAACCTCCTCGTATAATCCCTGTATGGTATCAGATGATCCTGATGGGTGTACCATTTTCCGTTGGTCTGATTGATTACCAAAGCTGAATCTCCGAATACGGTCAATGTTTTGATCCTGAGGTCAATGGCTTCCTCAAGACCCATAATGCAAGCTTCGTATTCAGCTTCGTTGTTAGTGCAGTTGAAAGTGAGTTTTGTCGAGAAAGGCATGTGAACTCCTTTTGGTGTAATGAGTACTGCACCAACACCACGACCATTCATGTTAACAGCCCCATCGAACATCATAGTCCATTCTTCTTCTGGGTCAGGCCCTTCAGTGTGAATAGGCTCTTCGTGATCTTTTGATTTTATGAACATGATGTCTTCATCAGGAAAGTCAAATCTCATAGGCTGGTAATCATCAATGGGTTGCTCAGCAAGATATTCAGACAATACACTGCCCTTGATGGCTTTCTGAGAAGTGTATTGGATGTCATATTCTGTGAGAATCATTTGCCATCTTGCAACCCGCCCGGTAAGAGCTGGCTTCTCGAAAATGTACTTAACAGGGTCCATCTTGGATATCAATAAAGTAGTGTGGGTCAACATATACTGTCTCAGTCGGCGAGCAGCCCACGCTAAAGCACAGCAAGTTTTCTCGAGCAGTGAATAACGTTGTTCACAGTCGGTAAACTTTTTGCTTAGGTAGTATATTGCATACTCTTTTCGACCAGACTCGTCATGCTGGCCCAGCACACACCCCATTGACTCTTCTAATACTGTCAAGTACATAATTAGAGGTCTTCCTTCAACTGGAGGCATAAGGATTGGAGGTTCTTGCAGATATTCCTTGATCTTGTCAAAAGCCTTCTGGCAATCTTCGTTCCACCTGACCGTTTGTTCCTTTCTTAACAGCTTGAACAAAGGTTCACAGGTCGCTGTAAGGTGAGATATGAACCTTGAAATGTAGTTCAATCTACCTAAGAACCCTCGAACTTCTTTCTCAGTCCTTGGTGCAGGCATCTCTTGGATGGCTTTGACTTTATCAGGGTCAACTTCAATCCCCTTCTCGCTTACAATAAAGCCCAGTAGCTTACCGGATCGTACCCCGAATGTGCATTTGTTGGGGTTCAGCTTTAGTTGGTACTTCCTCAAACGTTTGAACAATTTGAGCAGATTCACCAGGTGGTCTTCTTCGGTAAGGGACTTGGCAATCATATCATCCACATAACACTCGATTTCCTTGTGGATCATATCGTGGAATAATGTTACCATAGCCCGTTGATAAGTTGCACCGGCGTTCTTGAGCCCAAATGGCATTACCTTGTAGCAGAACGTGCCCCAGGGTGTAATGAATGTTGTCTTCTCCATGTCTTCAGGTGACATTTTAATCTGATTATATCCTGAAAATCCGTCCATGAAGGAGAATACCGAGAACTGAGCTGTGTTATCCACCAATACATCAATGTGAGGTAATGGGAAATCATCTTTTGGGCTAGCTCTATTCAGATCCCGGTAGTCAACACACATTCTTACTTTGCCATCCTTCTTAGGCACAGGTACTATGTTAGCAACCCACGGCGGATAGCTAGTCACAGCAAGGAACCCGGCGTCCCATTGCTTTTGTACCTCTTCCTTGATTTTCATAGCCATGTCTGGGCGAGTTCGGCGCAGCTTCTGTTTGACCGGTGGGCACTCTTCCCTCAAAGGCAGCTTGTGCACAACTATATCGGTATCCAACCCTGGCATATCTTGATACGACCAAGCAAACACATCAACATACTCTTGAAGCAGATCTATCAGTTGTCTCTTCACTGAGTCTTGCAGGCAGGCCCCGATTTTAACCTCTTTCACGTCTTCGTTCGTACCAAGATTAATCACTTCAACCTCCTCCTGGTGAGGAGTAATAACTTTTTCCTCTTGTCTTAACAACCTGGCTAGCTCTTCAGGAAGCTCATATTCTTCATCAACCCCTTCATCAGCTTGATTGATTGGATTGTCAAAGTCATACGATGTCATAGCCGTGCTGTTGTCGGTGCTGTCAGGAAGGCACTCTCTGCAAGGGTTAAGTTTGTTCGTTTTAGTGATCGATTTTAATCTTGCTTTAGGAAAAAGTGAAATGAAGTTATCATTTTGAAAACATCGCCATTTATTTTTGTACAAAAAGAAAAATGGAAAAACAGTGAGCAGAAAAGAAAAAGACTCGTTTGCAAAAAGATGTCTGATATTTCATTAATTTAATCTTGTTTGCACAAAAGTACAGATGGCCCTGATTACAAAATGAGTCTTGTCATCTTGGGCAAGATGCAAGACTTTGATGCATGCTAATAAAAAATACAGGAAATAATAATTACTCTGATCGAGTAACTCTTATAATTTCCTGGGAAGACCAGTTCGAGACACTGTTCCCCGGGATCTTTGGACGAATCCAATTCTCCAGATTGCGCTCCTCTTCCAGCTCGTCTTCCAGACTGTTGATAGCATCGGGGGTAAGCATCCCCCCACTGACAAAACCAGGCTCTGCAACAGCCTTTGCTTGACGTTGAGTTGGTTTGTAACCCAACCCAAATTTGTCCTTCTTCTCCTCCACAGCTAAGACCTTGCCCCAGCCTAGGGCAGTTCCTTCCTCAACAACCTTCCGGGCTTGTTGGTAAGACGACATGGAGATCCCCGATACAGCAGATGCTTCATTGACATTCAAGGCTTCAAAACCTTGGCTCATTGTTTCATGGATCTCCCCGTCCATCTCAATGTATTTATACGTAGCCAGATGGCTAACGAAAATATCCTCCTCCCCGCAGATTGTGACAACTTGACCTTCCCACTCAAATTTTAACTTTTGGTGAATGGTAGACGTTATTGCGCCGGCGGCGTGAATCCAAGGTCTACCCAACAAACAGCTGTAGGCGGGCTGAATGTCCATCACGTAAAAGATAGTTTTAAAGGTTTGTGGGCCAATTGTCACAGGCAGCTCAATCTCTCCCAGAACCGATCTCTTCGAACCGTCAAAGGCTCTTACCACCAGGTTGCTGGGTCTCAATGCCAATCCATCATATTCTAACTTCACCAGAGCCTTCTTTGGTAAGACATTCAGGGAAGAACCTGTGTCCACCAGCACATGAGAAAGGACAGCTCCTTTGCATTCCATGGTTATGTGCAAGGCTTTGTTGTGGTTGCGGCCTTCCGCTGTCAAGTCAGAATTGGTGAACCCTAGCCCATTGCTAGCAGTAACATTTCCAACCACGGTTTCCAACTGGTTGACAGTGATCTCTTCAGGCACGTAAGCTGCGTGCAGGACTTTAAGTAGTGCATTCCGATGGGCTTCGGAGCACATAAGCAGTGAGAGTATAGAGATTTTGGATGGCGTTTGGTGAAGTTGATCCACAATTTTATAATCACTCTTCTTGATGATTCGCATAAACTCATCAACTTCCTGATCGAATGGAGTCTTCAGGGCTCCTTTGGCAGCTGGATCTTCCTGCACCGGGCCTTTTCCCTTTGCCTTGGCAGCAGCCTCTGCTTCGGCAGTGGGTCTTTGAACGTGTGAAGCAAAGAGACGTCCGATTCGAGTGAAGCCTCCGCCTCCCCCCACATTATCTACTTGTGGTGCAGGTGCTGATGTTTCAAGAGTGATTCTTTTTCCTTCACAGTACAAGTCAGAGCCATAGTGCCAAGGGATGGCCCTATTGCTTTCATATGGTACTGGTCCAGGCACCGTGACAGTGACCGGACTGATTGCTGCTGCTGAAGGGACTGTAATTGTTTGTGGATCATAAAAGATTGTAACTGGTGCTCTGGCGGGAGCAGCACCTTCTGAATGGTAGGCGGAGTTATTTTCAGGATCGTAGAATATGGTAACGGTGGAGACATCTTCATGATTGATTGCTGGTGTTGTAGGAGGTACTGTCGGAAGGACTGTTGTTGTTGTTGAAGGAGATTCGAAATGGAATGAAGCTGAAGTTGTAGCAGGAGAAACTGTTGAAAACTGATCATTTGGGAGGACAGATGAAGTACCTGCTGATGTTGCTGATGAGTTGTCGGGAACAATAGTTGTTGCATTTGTAGGAGGATCTGAAACCGTTGTTGATGAAGTTGCTTGATTCGTCGGAAATGATGTAGTGATCTGGAGTAGGCCACTCTGAATAAGGCTGTCAATGCCATTCCTCAAGTCCTCACACCCATTCCATGAAATATTGCAGTAGGGGCACCCCAGCTCACACCCTGGAAATATTTGGTTTTCACGGAGTTGAGCTTTGATTTCCACCAATGGTGTCCGGATCTGATCCACACTAGTTATTAAATAGGACGGTTGGTCTTCTTCAATAGCATTAATTCGAGGACCACCATGGTTTGGCATTGGGTTTTTATTGACATTGGGCGGCGGTGCAAAATTCAGAGCCTTGGAGTCTACTAAGTCTTGTACCTTCATATGCAGAGCCCTGCATTTTTCTGTACTGTGACCAGGTGCGTTCGAATGAAAAGCACACCTAGCATTGGAGTCATAGTTTCTTGGTAGACTGTTGGGATCCGGAGGTGCCAACGTTCTCAGCTCAACCAGGTTGAGTTTCAGAAGTTGTGGCAGCAAAGCGGCATACGGCATTGGGATCGGGTCGATCACTCTGTTAGCTTGAGACGGCCTTTGTTGGAATGGCCTCTGTTGATTGTTGTTGTTGGTGTTGTTGTTGAAGTTCCTTGGAGGATACTGATTCTGATGATACTGAGGTTGTTGTTGGAAGTTTTGTTGAGGAGGTTGATAGACTGGCTGAGGATGAGCTGGAGCAGGGATAGTGACTGCTGCTATTGACCTTTGAACATATTGGGACCTACCCTTGTTGGTGTGAATGGCATTAGTCTCGCCAGTTCTTCTCGGGCCTGCGAAAGGCTTTTTTGTTCCACCGGACGAACTGGCACCATTATCAGAGATCTTACCCATTTTTAACAGGCTTTCAATCCTCTCCCCAGCTATAACAACATCTGCGAAGCTAGTGGAAGAGAAAGCAGCCAACCTGTCAATATACGTCCCCTGAAGGGTGTTCATAAACATGTCTGCCATTTCTCTCTCAGACATTGGTGGTTGGACGGCAGCAGCCAATTGCCTCCATCTCTGGGCATATTCACGGAAACTTTCTCTTGAAGACTGTGACATTCCCATTAGGAGAGTCCTATTGGGCGCCATATCTAAGTTGTATTGATACTGTCTGATGAAGGCCTCTGCCAGGTCCTTCCAGCATCTCACAGTTGCCCTTGTCAAATGGGAATACCATTCCCTTGATGCTCCAGTCAAGCTGTCTTCAAAGTAGAACATCCAGAGCTTCTCATCCATTGTATAGGCCTTCAGCCTTCCCAGAAATGATTGTAAATGAGTCCGGGGGCATGAAGTCCCATTGTACTTTTCGAAGCAAGGAGGCTTGAACTTATGGGGGATCCTGACCCCGTCTACCAATCCCATGTCCATGACGTCGAACCCCAAAGAATTTTGAGATTCTAAGGACCTCAACTTCTCAGCTATTTCATCCAATCGTCTATCATAAGCCTCCTCTCCAGCACCCATTACTGTAAATTGGTCCTCCTGAGGATCTTCTTGAAGTACTCTGGCTGCAGTGGCTGTTCCTTGAATGTTTGCAGGAATATTAATCTCAGGATGTAGATGTGGACCAAACACAGGGGGGTTAACATGTGGTTGCACCCTTTCATTGTTACTTGTGCCAGCAGTTCCCACATGGGGCTCATCTTGATTCCTCCCCTCTACCAAAGCTCTGAGCCTCTCCTGGCTTTGAGCTAAGTTGTTCATCACTTCCATGAACTGTGTTATCTGAGTTCTCATCTCCAACCTTTCGTTGGCCATCTGGTTTCTGACCTCCGTAAGGTCTTGCTGCATCTGGTCCATTTGGATGCCCGGAAGGTTGTTTCTAGTTGGGTACCTGTGTGGCCTGTTGAGAGGAAATACCCGGCGACGAGCAATACTGCCTGAACATCACAACAGAGGTTAGCAACAACAAAACAAAACCCTGCAAAACAAACAAAAGTTAGCATGCAATGCAGTATGCTTATTTGCTTTCAAGGTATCCGGCTTGGCATTCAGTTTTGACCCTTCCAGACCCTTGAAGATGATGTTGTTGCTGTTGCTTGGAGGAAACTCAAATGAACCAAACTGACATAAATATATTACGGAAGGTGAAATAATACAACTTGTTCATTTTACAATACAAGCCCCCCAAGGGGTCAAAATACATCACAAAAAGTAAAAGTACATAGAAAGAAAGCAACAACAAACAAATGGTCAAACACCAAGACCAAACTCATCCTCACGAACTTCCTGGAGAAGTGCTTCGGTCACAGGATCAGCTGGGCGCTCCGTAAGATTCCTGATAAGGAGGTTTCTTGTTGCAACAGCTGCAGTCAACCTCTTGTTCTGACTTTGGTCCTTAGACCTCTTCACTCCAGCTCTGATCTTTAGCTCTGATATCTCCCTCCGGGCTGCTGCCAGGGCTTCTTGATGTGCTTTGGCACTGGCTTCCAGTTGCTCCATCTTGTCTTGAACTCTCTTGTCTTCTAGAGTACGGGCCTCAGTGATCTGGACCCACCTGGCCTGACTTTCTTTCAAGTACAAGTCTGTTCTTGCTCTTTGGAACTGGGCTTCTTTACAAGCATTCTTCAGAATTTGCTCACCAGCTTTAGACTTTTTGATATAATCTCCAGACTTCTCAATCTTAGTCAAGTGTTCCACCCTCAACTTTTCCAACCTTTCAATCTCCCTCACACCTTCACTCCTCTCTCGGAGGGTCTTCTGCAAAGCCTGGGTTAACTTCTCATTTCTTTCCTTCAAACTCTCAAACTCCTCCAAACTGATGGTGGCAGGGGGTGGTGCTGAAGATGACTCAGGCATGTCTTCTATAGTAAAGGGCATTCCAGAGAATTGGGCCCTGGCACGGGACCACTCATAATATTGTGCTGATGCCACATTGTTACACTTTCCCAGGATGGTAACCCCCTTGGTTTGAACATTATCCCAGGCCCAGGCAGCCTGCCTAACAACAGTCAAATTAGTCTTGTTCTCACAGTAGAGAGTCTCAACCAAATCTTGTGTCTTGGGAGTATGGACCAATGCATAGCCCAGTTGCCTCCTGAACAGCAGAGGGTTGTAATTGATACTTCCCTTGACTCCTATCAAGGGCACATTGGGAAAGTGCCCACAGCTTGTGATGATATCTCTGCCCTTGGTGCTTTGAGTACACCATCTGATATCTGCTGAGGTGAGAATAGTGAGCCTCTTAGCCCAGTTGCTTTGCTGATGAGGGTTTAGAAATGCATCTGTCCTGGGTAGATGCCTAAGGAGCCAAGCATGGAATAATGGGGCACAACACCTCACTAACCTCCCCCTCTGCTTCTCATTCCTCTGATGCACTGAGTAATAGAGATCACCCAACAAAGTTGGCACTGGGTTCTTCAGGATGAACATGTGGATTGCATTCTTGCTAATGAATCGAGGCTCATCTGCAAACAACACAACTCCATATACACTTAAGGCCAACAAAGCACATACAGCTTTCCATTCTCCTAGAGAAGCTTTCAGACTAGCTTGAGAAATTAAGAAGTCCAGATGAAAACCAGGGATCCCAGCTTTAGTGGTCATATGTTGTTCAATCAAAACAGGTTTCAGGTGCAAAGCTTTTGCTATCTCTCCATTGCTTGGGAAAGCCATCTCAGGATTGAAAGGGATTTCTCTCCTGATAGGCAGACCAATCAATGATGAGTATTCTTCCAGAAGAGGACCCAACTGAAAGTCTTGAAAGGTGAAGCATCTCAATGGGGGGTCATAAAACTGAATGCAGGTGTGGATCAAACTCCTCTGAGATGGGTCCAGATCCATGACCAAGTCAAGTATATCCCCATAATGCTCCCTGAACAAAGGTATGTGATCTGGGGTGATCAGGGTTTGGATCCTCCTGATGTCTGATAAGTCTGGTTGGAAGAAATGATAGGTGATGTTGCTCTTTTTGGGAGCCATAATGCTGAAGACTGAGTTGAATAAGTGCTGATGAAGATGCTGAGGAATGGGCCACTGGCTGGCTAATGCAAGTAACTGGAGTATATGGCTGACAAGCTGAAGCAAGTGCTGGTGGAGATAGGTCAATACTACAGATGGGGTCAAAACCAAAACCAGATGAAAATGGATACCCTGAAACACAAATAAGCACATGTCAATATGATGCAATGAGTATGTATGCAAATGAAATGCAAGGGTCTGTGACTGAGCTGGATCTGATCAAACTGCTCTGATATAAGTCCATGGGTGTTCAAGAATTCCAGTTGGAGGTCTATAAATCCAGTAACCAGGGTGGGGGACTCAAATAAAGAGCCACAAGTCCAGGGTTTAGAATCACAAGAACTATCCAACATGGAGTACTCTTAAACAAAATCAAAGTAACAGGGTGTTCTGAGGTCAAGGTACCTGCAAACCTGTAAACAGCCCAACCCCCTCACAGGTGGTGATCTAGAACAAGGATCCTCAGACTTGGATCAGTTATGAGAAGTGTAAACACTTCTAACCCGGAGGTACAGTGTTTACAATAACCATAACAATTCCTCCTCTAATTCACCTCAGTTTCTGAAGGTCAAACTAAAAGGTCATCCAGACTTAGCAGGCTTCCCAGATAGCCCTAGCATTGCAGGAAATCCGCAACACAGAGTTCTCAAGAAGAAACCCACATCTGAACCGTGTTTCATATTCCCGCACCAGACCGAAATGGAATGGGAAAGAATATGATTCACTCTATCCTATGTGTCACTCAGATCCCAGGTATAGGACCTTAACTCTCAATGAATCACCCACCCACCAAAGCAGACAAACAAATCCAGCCAGCAGCACAGTATGATAATATATGAAAAACTGTAAAGAAAGCAATAAATAAAGCTGTACAGAAAGCAATAAATAAAGCAAATATACAAACAAAAATAGCACATAACACCCCCAATAAACACAAATCAAACAAGCGCTAGGAGGAACCCACAAAAAGAACCAGAAGCCCTGGTTGCAGTATAAGGGTCCCCAGCAGAGTCGCCAAGCTGTCGCTCCCAAAAGATTTGCATCCAGGAAGCAGATGAACAGGATTAAGAGAAGCAAAGTGACTTGCTTCATTCAAGAAGTCAAGTCACTTGAAGAAAGAAAGTGGGAGGAACAAGAATGAGCAAGCTCAAACTCAAACACAAATAGAAATGCAGCAATGGATGCAAGAGAGATGAAAAGAAAAGTTATGAGAAGTGAAGGCAAATTCACTTCTCAAGTTTACTTACCATCTGAAATGTTAGAAAGAAATGCAATGCAATGTTAAATGAAATGAAATGACATGATGCTAAACAAAACCAGAAGCATGTGGATGATGATGATGATGTTATGAGGTGCTGCAAACATGAGGCAAGACATGGAGATGTTCATACAAGATCATGAATGCAAATGATGCAAGTTAAGGAGCATGGACAAGCATGGAAAGTTATGAAGCATACAAGACAAATGACATGGCAAATATGAGATGCAATGATCAAAGATGCTTCCTACATGTCTTGTGATGTCAAATGAAACACAAGGATGCACAAAATGCAAAGACAAGTCATGTTATGCAAGAGAATGCAAGAAGGATGCAAGAGAAAGCCCAAATTAGGGTTTATGAATCAAACATCAAACAAAAACTCAAAACAGAAGCAAACCCTAAGATAAAAAATGGAAAATGCTACCCAAAGAAACCCTAAACCTATGATGAACCACTGTCCAAAGGGGAGGTCTCAACTCTCAACCAATCTCAAGTTATGAATTTTGCAAGTTATTAGGGTTTTTTAGGGTTCTTAACAAAAGAAATGCCAAACAATTAGAAAATGAGGAAACAAATCATGGCCATTTAATCCTAGAAAATACATGCTAAACATAAAACAATGCAAGAAGAATCAATGTCCAACTCTTCTTAGATAGGCAGAAATGAATTTTTGAATCCATGATCAAAATAATGCACAAAATATGATTTAATTCAATGAGAAATTCTTAAAATGCATCAAGATCAAAAAAGAAATTTGGTTTGAAGGTTGGACAATGTTTCTAAATGTCTTAGAACATTTCATGAATTTTTTTGGTGATTTTTAAATACCTAAAGGTATTTTTAATTAATTAATTTCCATTAATCAATTAAAAATAATCCTTTAAATATTTAAAAATACTTTTTTAATGATAAAAAATAAAATAAAAATATTTTTGTGTCATGAAAAATAATAAAACTCAGAGGAAAAAGTTTCATAATTTTTATGCATTTTTTGCTATTTTTAAATAAATGTGCAAGTTAATTGGAAAGAAAATGAATTAAAAATAAATAAAATGGAAGGTAATCAGGATGGATGGATGAGATGGAATCTGGGTTTGAATCTGTTGACTACGCGCGTCATCCAAGGGTCCAGGTGGCTTCTGGTCAAATTAAATTAATTATGGATTAATTAAGCTTAACACGTGGATTAGGGCATAAACAGGCAGATCTGGACCACTCACTCACGCGCGAAGTCAACAAGTCAAAGGCCATCAACGCTCAGAATTCAAACTTGAATTAATTACATAATTAGGGCATAATCACTCTCAGGTGGCCGGAGAAGACTTCCGGTCGTCTTCTCCGGCCAGCAACTCCCCTGAAAAAATCCCCAAACCCCTCAAATCGTAACAAAAACAAAATCTAAGAATTGGGAAATGTTCTCCAGCCTCTCACGAATCAAACCCCTCTCCCAAAACACATTTCTTCTTCCTAAACAAGCTGAATCGAAAGAAATAAAAACTAGGGCACGCAAGCTTCAGAGACAAATTAAACTCTCAAATCAAAGCCATTTTAAAAACCAAAAGCATCAGGATGATCAGTGAATCACATAGAACAAGTTTGTAACAAGAAAAATGATTTCTGGAAAAATAAATTTCAGGCTACCTGAGATTTGGAGCTTTCAACTTGATGACTTTCTGGCCTCTTCTTTCAGTGCAAACCACTCCACTTGATCCCCAGAAGATGTTTGAATGCTCAAAATGAGTTTGTGTTGGCTGGATAATGAGATTCGACAGCTTCTGTTCAAGCTTGGTCAGAAATGGCAATGGTGTTCTAGGCACTTTCAGGTCATTGTGAATGGTGGTTTGTGATCCTGAGGATGAATGGAGAAGGTCTGGAGTGTTTGTTTGTATGTTTGTGAGCTATGGTGAGAGTTTCAAATGAAACTGCAAACTGAGGTGAGAGATGGCAGTGGGATGTTCTGGCTGTTTTAGGCTTGTGTTCTTGGTGCTTTGTGGTCTATGGAGCAAGGTGAGTTGAATGGTGAAGATGGTTGAAGTGTTTGTATGCTGGACAGAGAGATTCGAAGGCTTATGCAATGTGAGGTGATTTTGTGAATGTCAATGTATGAATGGTTTCAGCCATGCTTAGTGTTATGGCTAGCTTGCAAATTGTCCACAAAAACCTCTCTCATTGGTCAGAGGATGTGACTTGTGCTTTTTTGATAGGTGTAGCCACTTTTGCAAATATGTCAACTTCTTGTAAGATAGGGCATGGGCAGCTTCTAGCCAAGTACAAAGGGCATGGTCTGCGCAGCAAAGTGAAGGGAAAGGCTAGGCTTGGTCCAACATTCAAGGCAGCAAGTTGGTGAAAGCATGATCATGAGTTTTGCAACTTGTGGCTTTATGGTTCACATGTGAAGAAAGTCTTGTTACATAAGCCAAACTATGTAGAAACTTGGTCCAATTCTGATTTTTTAGGCTCATAGAATGTTTATGTGCTGGTTTGAAATGAATTAGAGGCTGCAATATGCATTGGTCCAAGATTTTGCAAAATTCTCACTTAGGGCATGCCTTGAAAATCAATGATTTTAGCCAACTTTGCATTGCCATAACTTTTGATCCAAGAAGAGTTTGATCATGTTCTTGTACTTTTTGAAAAGGGAAAGATGAGATCTACAACTTTCATGACCAAAGTTTTTCCATTTGAAGCATTTTTGGATCAAGAATCATGGCTTGAAAAATGACCTAAAATGATGCATTCTTGAAAAGTCAACTATGCCCAAAAAGTCAACATTTGCAAAAACCCTAAATTCTTGATTTTTGTGAACTTCAACCTTCTTCCATGATCAAATAAAGATCATATACACTCAAAATGATGAAGATCACCCATTGGTTGGGTCATTGGGGGCCTCAGATGCCCTGATTTTGCACTGACTTGTCTGAAAAGTCAAACCTTGATCAGATGACTTCCCCATGGAATTTCTTCATGAAAATTGATATGCATACTCCCTATACCATATAGAGACCAATGGAAACAAGAAGGACCAAAAAATTTGGAGTTATGGCCTCTGAAACCAAAACCCTAATTTTCAGTCAACTGTGCAGTTCAACCTGGCTCTGCATCCATTCAAACCCTAGCTCTTGTGATTCCTTTGCAATTTTGACTTTGAGGAGATGGAATATGACATAAGAACACACATGGACCCCTTTGAATTGATTGGTGGCCTTTGGAGTGCCTCAAGATGCTTTGGGATTGCTCAGATCACAAACCCTAGGTGCAGATGACTTAGAAACTATGCAGTGGATCAAAAATGAGATGTGAGATGATATGATAGTGTTTATGCATATGAAAATGATCACAAGCCATGGTGAAATGGGTGAGGGAAAATTTGGGGTGTTTACAATAGGCAAGCAAGCAGTTCACAAGTCAATTCATCTTTCAGTCTCTTTGGGTCGAACTACGGTGTTCCTACTTCCTCATTGCACGAGAGGATACGTAGGCATAACTTAACAGTTATCGAACAAGTCTCTGTATATTCACCCTCTTTCCAGCATTATTCTTTTAGCCTCATGATCTTGAGCAATTCATTCTCATTCCTACACTGACACATCATTTATACACTTCACACTTCTTTTACACTGACACCTGTACATCCTTTTCCAGCTCTTTTATACACAAATTGCACTGACACTACCCCTTTAAAACACATGTCTTTTAAGCGTGGATCCCGTCGAGTACGACGGACAATCTGGGTGCTAATACCTTCCCAGGTTGTAACCAACCCCCTTTCTCAGTCTCTCTGGTTCGCAACCGTCTTATCCATATCTTTCTAGGTCTATGCAGCATTTCCTTTCCTCCCGGATAAAAATGCCTAGCTGGCGACTCTATTCATTTCCTGTGAGTTCACTCCTGTGTGTGCTCGCATCATCCCTTCGCCGACCGTTCGCGTATGTACCCCTTCTGACCGGGTGTCATTTGGTGGGAGCGACACCATGGAAGAGTTCTCTAAACTTCTAGGTATACCTGTTCTTGATCAGAAACCATTCACAGGCTTGGAGAAGGAGCCTAAACCTGAGATCATTGTTGCAGCTCTACATCTGAAGAAGTCTGACATTGTTCTAGAAACGAGAAGCGGAGTCAAGGGTATTCTTGATAAGGTGTTGATAGAAAAGGCTCAAATGTTCTTGAAGGCTATGAGCTATGATGCTTTTGAGGAGATCTTAGCCTTACTGATTTATGGCTTAGTGTTGTTCCCCAATCCAGATCAGTTCATAGATGTTCATGCCATCAACATATTCCTGAGTCACAATCCAGTGCCTACATTGCTTGGAGACATCCTACATTCTCTTCACACCCGTACTACAAGGGCAAAAGGAACTTTGATGTGTTGCATACCCTTGCTATCTATGTGGTTTATTTCTCACCTTCCTCGCTCAGTAATGAAGAATGAACAAGGGTTCAGGTGGTCTAAAAGGATCATGTCACTCTCGCATTCAGATATCCATTGGTGCTCCAGGTCTATGGAGAATGTTACTATCATTGACCGTTGTGGGTAGTTTCCTAATGTGCCACTTCTAGGCATAAGAGGAGGCATTACTTACAACCCTTCTTTAGCTTTACGACAGTTTGGTTACGCTCGGAGTAATGGTCCACATGACATGTTGATTCAGGGTATTGTGTTTGACTACGACAACGATCTTCAAGGTTACCGTCAAAGGTTCATACGAGCATGGGGGAAAGTGAACAAGGTTGACAGCAAGACTTTGGAGCCTAAGTACACTATTCCTATGGAAGCTTATCTCAGATGGGTGCGATCTCGTGCTCAGACTCTCATGATGCCATATCCTGCTATCCTGCCAGTTACCATGGAACCTGTTGCTGAAGGAGATACTTCTTATACTATCCTTCACCCAGACATGCCTACTGACATGGAATACTTACAGAGATCCTGGATCTAGTTGAAGGAGCAAAGGGATACTTTCGAGGCTCATTACAAAGCAAGCCAAGAAAGAATCCTGGAACTAACAAAGCAACTTCATGAGGAGCAGAATCTCAACTCATACCTCAACACAAAGCGGAAACGTCCATGGGAGACTTAAAACCCCATCTTTTGTATTTATTTCATTTCATTGTAAGCCCAAGGGGCAAACAAATTTATTACTAATAAAAGTTTACTTTCTTGATGGTTTAAGCAAATTTAAATCCTGCGGTCCTTGAAAACATTTCATATGCATTCACATACCATATCATTGCATCACAGGTTTCTTATGTACAGGTATCTTATCTTCTCGCTGTTTATTTCAGCAGAAATGGATCTTGAAAAGACAGTCAAAGATCTCCAGGATTAGAATGCCCGATTCCAAGAGTTGATTCTGAACTTGTCCAAGGGACAAGATGAGTTGAAGACACTGCTGGCTAAGAAGAAGAGTCCTGAGGACAACAAGGATGGTCAGTTGGAACAATTGCAAGCTGAGATAACAGAAATGAGGATCCAGATGAATGGCCAGGTGGCTCTTATCCAAAGTTTAGCTCAGGGGCAAGAAGAGCTGAGAACCTTTGTCCAAAAACTTCAAAGTAATGGAGTCAGGAATCTAATTGTCAATCAACCTCCGTTAAAACAAGCTGATTTGGTTGAAAGGAAGATGAGGATAAAAGAAGGTAAGAAACCGGTTACCACTGATTGTTCTTCAGTTAAAGAAAAAAGACATGGTAAAGTTAATCCACCTTGACACAAGGGATGTAGAAGACAGTTTATCAAATTCAGCACTCCAATGTCACAAGTTCTGCAATGCTTGTTGGAGATGAAACTAATTTCCTTGAAAAATCCTCCTCAAAATCCTAAAACTTCCTCTCCTCGCTATAATCCCAAGGCAAGGTGTGGGTATCACTCCAACTGTCCTGGACATGATACTAATAGTTGTTGAACATTGAAAAAAAAGATTCAAGATCTAATTGATGAAGGAATCCTAGAGGTTACTCCAGAAGGTCAAGTTGAATTCTACTATCGTTCATCAAACACCGAAGCTGCAAGACAAGTTGCCCAGGATAGCAAGAAAAGAAGCCTACCTATTCCTATTGAGATATGGGGCACCTTGGGACATCCAAGTGGTAAATTTGATTTCATGGTGAAGTATACTGCTCCTCAAAGTTCACAGATTGCAATTGAAGACATTCAGCCAACTGGATGGGACAACATTTGAATTTTCATTTGTAATTTCTTTTATTTGTTTAAACACTTACTATTATGTCAAACTTTTGTTTTCATTAATGCATTGCATATGTTTGTCTTGAATTAATCCATTCGTTTCACTATATTTTGAACTATGCTTCATATTTCTATTTTGTGATATTTAACTCCTGATAAAGCTATAAGCCTGTAGAGGGAGGATGACGAAAACAATACCATAATATTAGGCAGTATGCTTTTGAACAGACTATGCTGACGATGTACAGGCATTGTTTCAATTCCTAAACAGTGGAGATATAAGGAAGTTATTCCCTAGTCAACCCTTTTGAGCCTATGAAGTAGGAGTTTTTATTCTCGCAAATTAAAACCCTTATTCATAACCTGGGGCAGGGTAGTTACTCGGTTAACTAAAATATGCCAATTATCTGTGTTGTACACAACTAATGATGGTTCTCTGTAATCATTAAACCTGAAAGTCAATATCCAGCGAAAGCAAAACCCCACTAAGTCAAAACCTATGAAGGAGATTTAGTAAAAAAAAAAATTTGAGAAATTCCGCTGACTATAATTTTGAAACAAACAGTTCAGGCAAAAAGAAGGGATAACAAAGTCAAAAGAAAAAAGAGGTCACTATGAATCCTCAACAAAGAGAGATGACTGAATATTCAAATAAATTTTGGGTTTCTGAACCATCACAAATGTCAGTGTTACAATTCCAAACTCATTTGAGCCTCAATGCATAAGTTAACTGAGCATAGGACTGAAGAACATTATGGAGATGGGGTTGGGTACAAATAAAATTTGAGCCTTTATCCTTTGTTTCTTAAACCGTGAACCAAGCCACGTTACAACCCTTTAAAAGTCCTAACTGAAGCATGGTTAGTTCGAAAGCGTACTTCTACAAAAAGGTATCCTGACTCCTTTAGGGCTTATTATAAAACTTGAGTTAATATCACAGTTTTCACAAAAACTGTTTTTCTAAAATAACTCTTTTTCAAAACTTCAAGACAGACATAAGCATTGCATTTTTGAATATATTTGTTTGCATATATCTGAGTGTTTGATAAACAGAGAAACTTACAGGATGAATGTTCAATAAACCAAAGTCCTTCCGATAAACAAAGTTGCTTCCTGGATCAAAGTCCATGTATACAAAGGGGCATAGTCATTATCTCCCAATCAAGGGGGAAGGCCATGATACTTCCTAATTCATTCGGGGCAATCAGGTCCAAATTCAACAATGCTTAATAGCCAGGGGAAGCTCTCCCCATATATTTGAATTGCCAAGGGTAACATTATAAAGTTCATGATGTCAGGGGCATATTATTGTGGGGCATTCTGCTTATTTCTCTTGAGGTAACTACATTTAGATACTTCCATTATGGGACAATTCATCCTCAACCAAGGGGCAATGCTCTCTTTTCAAATCTTATACCCGGAGCGTATATGGTCCATCACAATTTGAAGACACGTTCCTTTCATTGTATTACCTTGATATTGGATTCTCAGCATAAGCCATTGTGGAAATTAGTTACGCCAGTAGTATCAGTATCATGTCTTCAGATCCATCTATGAGGATTTCTGGGAAGGTATTCAGGAAAGTTAAGAATCTCAGGAGCTCTAAACCCAATTGGTTATACACTCTCAAAGTTGAAACGATTCTGTTTTCGAGTTCAGCTTTACTTTTCCCTCTTTATTCAGGATCACTTTTCCTCTTTTGCTAAAGCGAAAAATGTTCATTGGTTGTGTTGAAATGTATGTATGCTTAATATGATTGATGTTTACCAGAAATGCATGAAAATGTAGTAATAGTATTTACTAAGGACGAACGATGGAAGGAATTCAACGAAGCTTCACCGGTTCATTCCCACAAGACAGCTACAAATCCCTCAGTAGGGCAAATCCATCTTCATAAATACTTCGAGTCACATCTCCCCTGGAATTTATATCCATCTCTTTTATCCTCATACGGATAGTCGGGAATGTACTCTTTCAATAGGGGTACGACGAACGAAGACGGGAGGTTATGGATACCTTACTACCAAACGAAGACGGGAGGTTATATATACTATATTATCAAACAAGACGGGAACGAGTTCCTCATATTCTTCAGCAACAAATCGGGATTTATTTTCCCTGGCCAGCAGTTGTTATACGAAGATATCCAGACATTCCAGGCTGCATGATTCATACATACATCATCTACATCATATCATACATATACATAGATACATAATACATTACTTAAGTGCATCATATCATACATGCATACATAATGCATAAACTAATATTATCATACAGAATGTTATAATCTTGTTTTTCAGGTCAATTCTCCAACAGACAGACTTCATCAACAATTTGTGACCGTGGGCCGTTATTTATCTTCCCAAAGGTTACATCATTTCCTCGGGACGTTGTTTATCTTCCTGAAAGCATATCATTACCTCAGGACGTTGTTTATCCTTCTGAAAGCATACTACCACCTCGGGACGTTGTTTATCTTCCTGAAAGCATATCATTACCTCAGGACGTTTTTTATCCTCCTGAAAGCATATCATTCCCTCAGGACGTTGTTTATCCTCCTGAAAGCATATCATTTCCTCAGGAAGTCGTTTATCCTCCTGAAAGCTTCTTATACCTCAGAACGTTGGTCATCCTTCTGAAAGCATATCATCACCTCAGGACGTTGTTATCCTCCTGAAAGCACATTATTACTTTGGGCCGTTGTTTATCTTCCCAAAGGTTACCATTTCCTCAGGACGTTGTTATCCTCCTGAAAGCTATCAATCCCTCAGGACGTTGTTTATCTTCCTGAAAGCATATCATTACCTCAGAATGTTGTTTATCCTTCTGAAAGCATATCATTTCCTCAGAACGTTGTTTATCCTTCTGAAAGCATATCATTTCCTCAGGACGTTGGTTATCCTCCTGAAAGCATATCATTTCCTCGGGACGTTGTTTATCTTCCTGAAAGCTATTACCACTACCTCTGGACGTTGTTTATCTTCCTGAAAGCATATTATTACTTTGGGCCGTTGTTTATCTTCCCAAAGGTTATCATTACCTCAGGACGTTGTTTATCTTCCTGAAAGCTATTATCATTACCTCAGGACGTTGTTTATCTTCCTAAAAGCATATCATTACCTCAGGACGTTGTTTATCCTCCTGAAAGCATATCATGACTATTGGGCCGTTGTTTATCCTCCCAAAAGTTATACTTATACCTCAAGACGTTGTTTATCCTCCTGAAAGCATATCTTGACCTCGGGCCGTTGTTTATCTTCCCAAAGGTTACACCATTTCCTCAGGACGTTGTTTATCTTCTTGAAAGCTATCATCATTACCTCAGGACGTTGTTTATCTTCCTGAAAGCTATCATCATTACCTCAGGACGTTGTTTATCTTCCTAAAAGCATATCATTACCTCAGGACGTTGTTTATCTTCCTGAAAGCTACCATCATTACCTCAGGACGTTGTTTATCATCCTGAAAGCATATCATTACCTCAGGACGCTGTTTATCCTCCTGAAATCTATCATTATATCTTCATATTTTGGACTGCTTTATCCTCCAAGAAATGTATCTGAAGAACTTTTCTCCAAGTGGCATCTTTAAGCCCACTCAAGCATATACAACTAGTCATCAGTATCACTCTACGCACCGGTGAGTTCAAATTTTTGGGCTTTTGTGTTCAATCCCCTTCAACCTTCCAGGTCACGACTGGCAAATATACCAATCTAACCCCTCAGGTTTCAGAAAATTGAACAGGGGCAGCTGTTGCACCCCAAAATTTGCCCTCACAATACAAGACTTTGTGTGCTAAGAAGGTTCACAAGGTTCACAAGACCTTTCATGAGATTCATGAAGTTTACAAGACACTTTATGAGGTTCACAAGGTTCACAAGACCTTTCATGAGGTTCATGAAGTTTACAAGGCACTTTACAAGGTTCACAAGACACTTCATGAGGTTCATGAAGTTTTCAAGACCTCCCATGAGGTTCACAAGGTTCACAAGACATCTTATGAGGTTCACAAGGTTCACAAATTTCACAAATAGTCAGAAAGTTTGACAATTCCCTCAGACAATGCATCCTCCTAAGCAGTGCATCCAAAACTAGGGTTTTGACTTTAATCAGGCTAAATGGATTTCCAAGACTTCAAGTGAGCTTCATAACATCTTATATGTGTTTAATAATCCCCATGACAAGTTTCAATACTTTTCTCAAAGGTTTGCTCAGTCAGATGATCAGATAGGCTAAAATCAGTCAAAGTAGTTAAAAAGTCAAACTGAGGTCAACTGTGGTCAAACCAAAGTCAAACTTCATGATTTTTTTTCCAAAATCAAGTATATGAAGTAAAATTCATCATTTGATCAAGGGTTGATCATGATTCATCAAGGAGATTTCAGATCATCAAGAATCAGGAGTTTCTAAATTAGGGTTTCCTCAGGAAAAGTCAACTGAACTTTGACCAGCCATAACTTTCACATGCTTCATCAAAAAATTTCCATCCAAAGCTCATTTTGAAGTAAATTGAATTCTCTACAACTTTGTGTCTCACAAGCTAAGCCCAAAAATGCTTCATTTGGAGGGTATGAGCTAAGACATTATAGGTCCTTTTAAAAGTCAACAAAAAGTCAACAACTTCCAAAGAGCATAACTTGAGAATGGTAAAAGATATGGACATGAGACCAAAGAGGTTGGTTAGAGGACTCTTTAAGCTTTCCAAAATGTCCAAGAACACGTTCATAGCATTAAAATTGAAGGATTTGTTCCCTTGCAAAGTTGGGAAATTTTTTAGAGGTTTATGAAGCAAATGGGGTCTTAAAACCATAATTCACCAAATGGGTTTGCTTTTTTATGATCCAAACACTTACGTGACATCATGCACGAATTAAAATTTATTTATTCATAATTTTATTCATTTTATTTTATTTATTATGATTTTTTTATGTTAAAAATCATTTTAAATTAAAATAAAATATAAAAGGATGGATATTTGATTTGATTTTGGTTCTATAAGGTCTTAATATTCATTTAAAAGTTAATTGGAATCATATAAAATCAGATCAACCAAAATAGCAAGGAGATATTAGATTTTTTTTCAATATTTGAATCATATCTTTCTTCATGATCAAGCTATCCAAAAGTCCAAAGAATAGATTGGTTTTTTGACCTAATTTTCTTTTACTATATAACCACAACAACATCACAAGACAAAAGGGAGGATGGAGAGCAAGAGGATGATATTCATACTTTAAAATTTCACATAATTCAAAATTAGGTTTCCACAATCCACCACTTTTACTAGTTGATTAAAGGCTGCAAATGAATCCTTGAGGTTTCCTGAACCTATTCCAATCATCCTCATCATCAAATCCATGCCAAATCATACAAACCAAATTCATATTCTTGCCTTTCTTTTGATTTTTTTTCAATTTCAATGATTTACGCATGATTAATTGATTTTGATTACATAATATGTTTGTTTGATTGTGTAGATGGTTTTTGGATAGTTGGATTTAAGTTTCGATGCAGGAATCATAGGGCACCATGGAGAACTAAACTATTGGTTAATCTTCTGTAATCTGTTTTCGTCGATACTTCGAAGGCTGCAATAGTGATAAACATTACAGGCTGACAGGTAAGTCAGGTAAGTACTACTATTTCGATTTGCTCCGAATTTTTTCCAGAAGTTCAGAAAAAAATCGACAAACAATACTCTTTTAGAATAAAATTCTAAAAGATTTCGACCCTCAAAATCGCAAATTCCTCTTTTTTTCTATTTTATTTGATTTATATTCTATTTTCATATTCTCAAAAAAATCTAAAAAAAATTGTGCGTTCTTTATTTGATTTTATTAGATTTTTAGCATCGTTTTAATATTTTTTAGATTTTATTTTAATCGCTTTTCTTATTTTTCATTATTTTAAAATCTGCAGCAATTTTATTTGATCCTGTTTATTTCTTTTTTTTATTCTTCCAACAGTATATACCAAAAATATGCAGGAGGAAGAAGATGGTGTCTAGCATGCGCTGATTGGTCTAGTGACAAAGACATAAGGTATTTGTTACACTTATTCATATGCAGGCCCACAACCTAGTGGCAAGGAACTGAGGTTTGGAGCATTTTGATGAAGAAACGTGGGTGTCCCAGTGGCAAAGAACTCAATGAAGAAAAAAGGGCAAACCCCCAATATTTTTGGTATCTCTAACTTTATTTTTCCCTTTTTCCTCAAATTATGTATTTTCTTTGAATTTCCTTATTATTATTATTAAACTAATTTTTAAACGATAAAACATAATTTTTTTTATTATATTTTTTTTAAAACTTATATTTTTTTTCATAAACCTTAATTTTAAACCTAAATCTTAATTTTTTTTCATAAACTTTAAACCCTAAAAATTTAGCCCTAATCTTTATCTTAAAACCCAAATTTCGCCATAATTTTTACCCTAAAATTTTTCCTAAACCTTAAATTTTTTTTTTTAAACCTTAAATTTTTTTTTCTCAAATACTAACCCTAATTTTTCTTCTAACCCTAAAAATTAACTTATTTTTCTAAACCCTAATCATTAATCCTTATTTTTATTAATATGTAAATGACTTTAATATTTTGTTTATTATTATTAAATTTATTAAATTTTCTTAATTAACTACTAAAAAATTTTCAATATTTATTTAACCTAAAAATAATTTTTCTTTTTAAATTCTTATTTTCTTTATTATTCTAACCATTATTATTGTTGATATTTTATTATTACTAATATTTGATTTTGTGGTTTATTTATTATTCTTATTATATTTATTATTATTATTTTATTTTGATTATTATGTATCTGCTAAAGCCATGTAATAGTCGTAGGTTTATTCTTGTTTCTATTTTATGTTTATAAATATTTTCATTGCGTGGTTAGTAACTATAGGGTGTGCATAACATGTTTGTGATTAAAATTAATTTAGAAAATTAATTAAATAAGATAAATACTTGAACATGAACACTCACACACGTAAGTCGATCTTTGATCGCCATCCTACACTTTCTAAGGTTACCTCTCATGTTGCCTAAATCAAAAGGTCAAGTAAGGTGTCTAAAAGCAAAGTCCCTTCTCATAAACAAATCATCTAGTCCCTTTAAAGATTATAAGATCAAGTCCTTTCGATGTTGCCTATGTAAATGATCTTGTCCGTTTCGAATAAAAGATGATAAGTCCCTTCGTATTGCTAAGACACCTTACAGTTGCCTAAACACAGATGACCCTTCACATGTCCCTTATCACATCCAAGGTAATGGCTACCTATTCCTTAATAATAGGGATAGTCTTACCACTTAAAGGATATTTAAGAACAAAAAAGATTTAACTTAGGGTAGGTTCCTCTTATGTACTTGCTCACCTTTTCAAAACATTTCAAAAACACTTCATAATTTCAAACAATTTTCAAAACAAAGTCTTTATATATATCCGTACATGGATCATTATAAAGTACTTAAGAAAATTTCTAAACACACACTACACTTCTCAAAACATTTTAAAGTGAGCTAAGTAACTAATAGCCTATGGATAACCATGGATGTAAAGGGTGCTAACACCTTCCCTTTACATAACCTACCCCCCGAACCCAAAAATCTTTTAAGGTCTTTCCTGTTCTTTTATGCCCTTTCCTTTGGATAAAATAAAAGTCGGTGGCGACTCTTGCTATCCGCAACATTTAACTAAGGTCAGTTCTCCCACCGTGTTACAGATGGTTATATACAGATAAAATACTATCAACAATTCACAACAGGTCAGAGATGATCTATACGAAGGTCTAGTGCTGATACTTAATTCATGAATGATCGCCACGAAGATTATTGCTGATAATCATTACTCAAGTTGTCCTTGGATAGTAGGAAAACGGTCTATACAAAGATCTATTCCCTAATCCAGGATATTTCCAGAAGATATAATTGTCACGAAGATTTATTTCTACTGGTCTATTCAACAATTCAAAACAGGTCAGAGACGATCTATACGAAGGTCTAGTGCTAATACTTAATTCAGAGATAATCGCTATGAAGGTTCATTTCTGATGATCAATACTCAATTTGTCCTTAGAGGGGTACGTAAATGATCTATACGAAGATCTGGTGCTTAATCCAGGATATTTCCAAGGGATGTAATCGTCACAAAGATTTAATCCTGATATTCTTTCTATCCTTGGGATGGTGGGTAAATGGTCTATACGAATATCTATTACCTAATCCGGGATATTTCCAAAAGAGATAATCATTACAAAGACTTATTTCTACTGGTCTATTTAATAACTCAAAACAGTTCAGAGACGATCTATACGAAGGTCTAGTGCTGATACTTAATTCAGAGATAATCGCTACGAAGGTTCATTTCTGATGATCAATACTCAACTATATGGCACATAAATGGTCTACACGAAGACCAAGTGCTTAGTCCAAGATATTACCAGAAGCAATTCGGGAGTAATCGACACGAAGATTTAATCCTGATGTTCAAGTTGTCCTTGGAAGGGTACGTAAATGATCTATACGAAGATCTAGTACTTAATCCGGGATATTTCTAGAAGAGATAATCGTTACGAAGATTTATTTCTGATGGTCAATTATCTTTGGGATGGTGTGTAAATGATCTACACGAAGATCTAGCACTTAGTCCAAGAGATTTTTCAGAAGAATTTCATGAATAATCGCCACGAAGATTTAATCCTTATATTCTTTTTGTCCTTGGGATGGCACATAAATGGTCTACACGAAGACCTAGTGCTTAGTCCAGGATATTACCAGAAGCAATTCGGGAGTAATCGACACAAAGATTTAATCCTGATGTTCAAGTTGTCCTTGGAAGGGTACGTAAATGATCTATACGAAGATCTAGTGCTTAATCCGGGATATTTCCAGAAGAGATAATCGTTACGAAGATTTATTTCTGATGGTCAATTATCTTTGGGATGGTGTGTAAATGATCTACATGAAGATCTAGCACTTAGTCCAAGATATTTTTCAGAAGAAGTTCAGGAATAATCGCCACGAAGATTTAATCCTTATATTCTTTTTGTCCTTGGGATGGTATGTAAATGGTTTATACGAAGATCTAGTGCTTAATCCAGGATATTTCTAGAAGAGATAGTCGTTACGAAGATTTATTTCTTATGGTCAATTCAATAGATGATCTTTGGGATGGTACATAAATGATCGATACGAAGATCAGGTACTTACCCCAGGATATTACCAAAAGCAATTCAGGGATAATCTCCACGAAGATTTGATTTTGATGCTTAAGTTAAAGAATGTTCCTAAAGACGGTTCAGAGCCGATCTATACGAAGATCTAAATACTGACACCTAATGAAGGATATTCTTATCCCCCAGAGATAATGCAGAGACGGTCTATACAAAGATCTAGTGTTGACATTCAACTCAAACCATGTTACAAGAATAATTCAGAGACGGCCTATACGAAGACCTATTACTGATATCCAGTGACAACCTATTGTTACTATCACCTCCTGATATTATGGATGGCATCTATAAGCCCATCTCCAGTTCCTCCGAGTGGCATCTTTAAGCCCATTCAAGCATATTCAACTAATCAGCAGTGTTACTCTACACACTGGCGAGTGCAAATTTTTGGGCTTTTGTGTTCAATCCCCTTCAACCTTCCAAGTCACGAATGGCACACATGCCAATCTAACTCCTCAGGTTTCAGAAAATTGAACAGGGGCAGCTGTTGCAACCCAAAATTTGCCCTCCCATATTCAAGGAAATGTGTCCCAAGGATCCTCTCAAGGTTCACAAGGTATCCCAAGAAGTTCACAAGGTTCACAATTAGTCAGAAAGCTTGGAAGTTCCCTCAGACAAGGCCTCCTCCTAAGCAATGTACCCTAAACTAGGGTTTTGGATTTCATCAGGCTAAATGGACTTTCAAGGCTTCAAGTGAGCTTCATAACATCACACATGTCTTCAAGAATCCCTATGTCAAGTTTCAAGGCTTTCCCAAAAAGTTTGCTCAGTCAGATGATCAGATATGCAAAAATCAGTCAAACTGGTTAAAAAGTCAAACTGAGGTCAACTGTGGTCAAACCAAAGTCAAACTTCATGCTTTTTTGCCAACATCAAGTTTATGAAGTAAAATTTATCATTTGATCAAGGGTTGATCATGATTCATTAAGGAGATATCAGATCATCAAGAATCAGGAGTTTCTAAATTATGGTTTTCATAGGAAAAGTCAACTAAACTTTGACCAGCCATAACTTTCACATGCTTCATCAAATATTTCCCATCCAAAGCTAATTTTTAAGGAACTTGAATTATCTACAACTTTGTGTCTCACAAGCCAAGCCTAAAAATGCTTCATTTGAAAGGTATGAGCCAAAACATTACAGATCATTTCAAAAGTCAACAAAAAGTCAACATCTTCCAAAGGGCATAACTTGAAAATGGTAAAGGATATGGACATGAGACCAAAGGGGTTTGTTAGAGGACTCTCTAATATTTCTAAAAAGTTGGGAAATTTTTTAGGAGTGTATGAAGCAAATGAGGTCTCAAATCCAAATATTTCCAAATGGGCCCACCAAATTCCAACCCAAACTCAAAGATGACATTATGCACGACCCAATTCAACCAATTTCTGATTTTTATATTTTTATTATTATTTATTTGGATTTTATTCATTAAAATTCATTTTAAATCAAAATAAAATATGAAAATACAAATATTTGATTTGATTCTTCTTCTAGAAGCTCTTAAACATCATTTAAGTTGATTTGATACTCTCCAATTTTGTGCACAACCATTTTGGAAACATATCATTAGATTTGTTTTTGATATTTTTGACCATAGCTTTCTTCACAATCAAGCAACCCATACAACTCCAACCAAGGCCCAAATTCTTAACCTAATTACATTACTATATAACCACAACAACATCACAAGACAAATAAAAAGGATGAAGAGCAAGAGGATGATATTCATACTTTAATATTTCACATAATTCAAAATTAGGTTTCCACGATCCACCACTTTTACAAGTTGATTAAAGGCTGCAAATGAATCCTTGAGGTTTCCTGAACCTATTCCAATCATCCTCATCATCAAATTCATGACAAAACATACAAACCAAATTCATATTCTTGCTTTTCTTTTGATTTTTTTCAATTTCAATGATTTATGCATGATTAATTGATTTTGATTACATAATATGTTTGTTTGATTGTGTAGATGGTTTTTGGATAGTTGGATTTAAGTTTCGATGCAGGAATCATAGGGCACCATGGAGAACTAAACTATTGGTTAATCTGCTGTAATTTGTTTTTGTCGATACTTTGATGGTTGCAGTAGTGATAAGCATTCCAGGCTGACAATTAAGTCAGGTAAGTATTACTGTTTCGATTTACTCTGAATTTTTTCCAGAAGTTCAGAAAAAAATCGACAAACAATACTCTTTTAAAATAAAATTCTCAAAGATTTTGACCCTCAAAATCGCAAATTCCTCTTTTTTCTATTTTATTTGATTTATATTCTATTTTCATATTCTCAAAAAAATCTGAAAAAATTGTGCGTTCTTTATTTAATTTTATTAGATTTTTAGCATCTTCTTAATATTTTTTAGGTTTTATTTTAATCGCTTTTCTTATTTTTCATTATTTTAAAATCTGCAGCGATTTTATTTGATCCTGTTTATTTCTTTTTTTTATTCTTCCAATAGTATATACCAAAAATATGCAGGTGGGAGGAAGAAGATGTGTGTGGCGTATGATGGTTGGCCTTTTCAACAAAGACCTAAGGTTGAGAGTCTGAGGGCGTGGGTTCAACACTCATTCCCAACATTTTGGCAATGAAACGTGGGTTCAACACCAACCCCCAATATTTTTGGTATCTCTAACTTTATTTTTCCCTTTTTCATCAAATTATGTATTTTCTTTGAATTTCCTTATTATTATTATTATTAAACTAATTTCTAAAAGATAAAACATAATCCTTTTTTTATTTTATTTTTAAAACTTATATTTTTATTATAAACCTTAATTTTTTCACAAACCTTAATTTTAAACCTAAGTCTTAATTTTTTTCATAAACTTTAAACCCTAAAAATTTAGCCCTAATCTTTATCTTAAAACCCAAATTTCGCCATAATTTTTACCCTAAAATTTTTCCTAAACCTTAAAATTTTTCTCAAACCCTAACCCTAATTGTTTTCTTAACCTAGTTTGCAAACTTTTTTTTCTTATAATTTATTCACTCATTTTTATGTTATTCATTCATTGTTTTCCTGATTATGTAACTGCTTCGCCTTTGTAATAATTGGTTTTTATTATTTTCCGCCATTATTATTATTATGTAACTGCCCCTAAGCCATGTAATAGTGTAAGAATTTTATTTTCTGCCTTTTAATTTCTGCCATTTATTTTTCATATTAACTATGTGGTTAGTAAATAGGGTGTGGAAACAATTTGTAATTAAAATTAATTTAGATAATTAACTTTAAAAGATAAATATTTGAAAATAAACACTCACACACGTAAGTCGATCTTTGATCGCCATCTTGCACTTCCTAGGGTATTGTAAACACCCCAAATTTGCCCTCACTCATTCACACCATGGCATGTGATTTCTTTTCATTTGCATAAGTTCAACCATAGCATCTCATATTACATTTTTTGGTTCATTGCATTGTTTCAAAGTCATCTGCATCTAGGGTTTGTAATCTGAGCAGTCCCTGGGCTATCTGAGCTACTCCAAGAGTATACAATCATCTCAAGAGGGTCCATGTATTTTCAAACATCATATTATATCCTCTAAAGATCAAGGAAATAAAAAATCACAAGAACTGAGGAAAGGCATAGAAGCAGAGCCAAGCTTAACTGCACAAATGACCTGAAATTAGGGTTTTGGTTTCAGAGGCCATAACTCCAAATTTTTTGGTCATTCTTGATTCTATTGGTCTCTATATGTTATAGGGATCATGCATACCAATTTTCATGAAGAAATTCAATGGGGAAGGCATCTGATCAATAAATGACTTCTTGAGCAAGTCAGTGCAAAATCAGGGCATCTGAGGCCCCCAACCATCCAACCAAGGGGTCTTCTCCATCATTTTGAATATGTATGATCTTTATTTGATCTTAGAAGATGTTAGAAGCTCACAGAATTGAAGAATTTCAAGCCATTTGCAAAGTTGTCATTTTGGGAAAGTGACTTGTAATGAAAACTTGCCATTTTGGGAAAGTTTTTCAACCTCCTCTTTTTGATTCAAAAATTCTTCAAATGAAAAATCTTTGGTCATGAAAGTTGTAGATTGGATCCTCCCATTTTCAAAAAGTACAAGAACTCATTCTAATTCATTTTAGAACAAAAGTTATGGCCTTGCAAAGTTGGACAAAATCACTAAATTTTCACTTTTGTGCCAAACAGGAAACTTGCAAAAACACTTGCCAAAGCCAAATGTGACTTCAAATCAACTTCTAGTCATCACACAAACATCATTCGTGGTCCATAATTCAGATTTGCCCAAGAAATTTCTCACTTTCATGCTTTGGATTCCAAGTTATCATAAGCCATTTTCCATAAAGTTCAAAAGGGGGAATTCTAGCAAAAATGATTCCCAAGGGTTTGTGTGGTCTCTAACTGATCCCAAAGCATTACCATAACATCATGTAGCACTTCACAACAAGAATTCAGCAAGGAATGTCACATGTCCATAACCAAAAATCACAAAATGCAACAAGTTGCAAAATTGCAAAACATGTGACATCTCACCCTGTATCCATTTCAGATCACATTAGAACATCCAAGGGCCTTCCTTGAAGCTGGCTGAGACAATCCAAACACAGAAATCTTCTCTGCCATGGCCCATACCTATAGTACACAATTTTTGACTTTTTGGCCAATCATCCCATACCATTCCCACAGTGCATACCTGCCCTCCAGAATTGTTGGGATTGCTTATGGATTACCTAAGGGTCATAAAACAAGAAGGAAGAAGGCTCAGAACACACACATCACCAGCTTGCACAAAAACTGTCCAAAGCTTCATCTCTTCGAAACTCCCTCAAGACTTAACAAAAATCCAAAATTTCTTCACCATCAAATCACATATCACTTAGAGAACAAAACCCACCCCCTGAAACAGCTTGAATCACCACACACACAAACCTCCATTTCTGCTACACCAGAACCAAACAGCACCAACCAGCCATCCTCAAAGATTTCTAAACTTCATATCATCTTCAGGAGGTTCAAAGGAGTAGGCTTGCATCAAGAGAGAACCCAGAAAGCTCAGAATCAGAGGGTCCCCATCTCAGGTAACAGGATGAACTTTTTCCCAGAAGCTAGCTTTTAAGTTCTTTTATGGTTCTATATGCTTCCCTGATCATGGGGATATGATTACTTTTGAAAATGGTTGAGAAACCACCATGTATGTGATCTCTGAAACTTTTGCCCGTTTTTACATTTTTCTTCGATTCATGCTCATGGTGTGAAATAAATGAGTTTTGGTTGGGGGTTTAGGTTTAGAATGATTGGGGGATCATTTTTGTGCAAGAAATTTGAAGTTTGATGACCTGAGAGAGAAGCTAGGGTTTAGGCTCGTCGGAGAAGACGACCGGAACACTGTTCCGGTCGCCTGAAAGTAATTTTCCCTAATTAGTGTAATTAGTGAGGTTTAAATGTGAGCATTGATCTTGCCTTCCCGCGCGCGAATGAACGACCAAGATTTGTCATTAAACCCTAATTCAGATTAATTAGTTTAATTAATTAGGGTTAATTTGAATTTAATCAGAATCAATCCCAGCCACTGAAACGCGCGCCAGTCAACTCCCGCCCTCTAACTTTGAATCTCAGCCTCAGGATCCTCATACTTTTCCATTTTTATTTGTTTTATTTCATTTTATTTCTATTTAATTTCTACGAATTCTTAAAAATAGTAAAATACATCAAAAAATTCTGAAATTTTTTATCAAATCTTTTATTAATTTTCAGAACCCAAAAATATTTTTATTTTTATTTTTTGCATTAAAAATTATTTTTAAATCATTTAAATGTTTATTTTTAATTAGTTAATGAAAATTAATTAATTAAAAATACATTTAAAAAAATCACAAAAAAAATTCACATTGCATTTTGAAACATTTAGGAACATTATCAAACTCTTCAAACAAATTTCTTTTTGGTTCTTGACCCATTTTGACATTTTTCTTTGGAATTAAAGTTCTTAAAAGGCAATATTGTTCTAACTTAGAAAACTTCATTCTGCCTAACCATGAAGAGTTTGATGATGGTTCTTCTTGCATTGTATTCTTCATATCATGTAGTTTCTAGGGTAAAATTGGTTTGAATTTATCTTTCATTTTCAATTTGATGTGCATTTTTCCTTTTGAAGTGCCTTGAAACCCTAACTAACTTGAGAAAATCATAACTCCCATTAGGTTAAGAGTTAAGTCCCCTCCTTTGGGCAGTGAGCTTATGTAGGGTTAGGGTTCCTTTGATCCCATTTTCAATTTTTTATCATGTCATTTGCTTCTGGTTTTGATTTTTGTATTACATGTTATGTATAAACCCTAATTTTTGCTTTCATTTGCATTCATCTCTCATTTGCTTGCATACATGAACTTGCCATGAGATTTTGTGCATCCACATGACATATAAGACATCTTAGGATACATTAGACTCATGTTTGATCATTGCATCATTCATTTTCCATGTTATGCATTCATTCCATTTCATAAACTTTCATGAACTTTTATGGTTCAAAGCATGCTTCATTTGCATCCACATCCTTGTATGATCATCCACAACTCTTGACATGTGTTTGCATCATCCCTTAGCATCATTAACATCATGTTTATGCTTCTGACTTTGGTTTGCATCATTGCATTTCATCTCATTTTTCATGTCATTTCATTTTCTTGTTGCTAACTTTTCAGGTGGTAAGTGTCAGAGAAGTGAATTTGCCTTCACTTCTCACAATCTCTTCTCATCTCTCTTATGCATTCATTGCTGCATTTTACTTGTGTATTAGAGTGAACTTGTTCATTCATGCTCCTTCCCCTCTTTCTTTCTTCAAGCAACTTATCTTCTTAAGTGAAGTAAGTTGTCTTGCTTCTTCTGCTTCTTCCTCCTTTCATCTGTTTCTTCCTTGGTGGCTTTTCCTTGAAGATCTTTTGCAAGCCTCATAAACCCTATGAATAACCAAGCATGATCACAATTAGGTTTTGATTAGTCCCCCCATTAGTTTTACCTTTGTGTCATCTTTGTGTCTTCTTTTCCCATCTCATAATCAAGGACTAAACCTTAAAGGTTTTAAGGCTTTGTGATTAAGGTTATGCCTGTATCCTTCTATTAGGATGGAGTGTATAACTTTAATCCCAAGTGTTAAACCCTTAATGTGTTTAAACCCTTTAATTAATCCATCTAATAATCACTAAGACATCAAGCTTGTAACTTGGGCCTTACATTAGGGTTCTAATTCTTCCTTAATTGGTTAAGAAGGACTAACCCTAGTGTTAATGGACAAGTCCCCCTCAAGTTGTCTTACAAACCATAAAATCCATTTCTTAATCTTACCATTAACTAAAATCCATTTAATAAAGACTTTGTTTTGTCATGAGGTTAATTCCTAATCATGGATTAAGTTGATGAGCCTTCCTCAGCTTAAATGTTCTCATCTATTATCCTTTTATTAGGATGGTGTAATGAGTCCATTAAATCCTTGATTATGGCTTAAACTCATTACTTAACACTAAACAAAAACAACAAAAACATCTAAATAAATACAAGTAGGTTAATGATCTTAATCCTACATCATGGTGATTAAGTGTGAGGTGTTTACTTCATACATAAGGTACACTCATTGCCCCTAATCAAAAGGGAAGATGTGATGAGTTTACTAACCCTTGGCTTAGGCTTAAGCTCATTTTCTTATGACAAACACCAAAAAGGCAATAAAAGATTGAAAACACAAAAAACAAACAATAATCGTCTCCTCCAGGATTCTTTTCTCACCTCATTCACTCACAAACGAGAACTTGCTTCTTCCGTCTAATGCAAGACAGTTTGCACCTGAGCCAGACAGGTCATACACTTGAGCATAGACAAGTAAGCAGTTCACAAGTCAATTTATCTTTCAGTCTCTTTGAGTCAAACTAAGGTGTTCTGACTTCCTGATTGCACGAGAGGATACGTAGGCATAACTTAACAGTTATCGAACAAAAGTCTCTGTATATTCCCCCCTCTTCCAGCATTATTCTTTAAGCCTCATAGTCTTGAGCATTTCAATCTTGTTCTTACACTGACACTTATCTTATACACTTCTCATTTCTTTTACACTGACACTTGCATTCTTTTCCAGCTTTTGCACACAAATTACACTGACACTACCCCTTTAAAACACAAATCTTTCAAGCATGGATCCCGTCGAGTACGGCGGACAATCTGGGTGCTAATACCTTCCCAGGTTGTAACCAACCCCCTTTCTCAGTATCTCTGGTTCACGACCGTCTTTTCTATATCTTTCTAGGTTTATGCAGCATTATCTTTCCTTCTGGATAAAAATGCCTAGCTGGCGACTCTTTTCTTTCAAGTTCACCCTTGTGTGTTCTTTCTCTTTCTCCGACCGTTCACATCTGTACCCCTCTTGACCGGGGTGTCATTTGGTGGGAGCGACAGCTTGGCGACTCTGCTGGGGACCCTTGTACTGTAACCAGGGCTTCTGGTTCTTTTTGTGGGTTCCTCCTAGCGTTTGTTTGATTTGTGTTTACTGGGGTGTTATGTGCTAATTGTGTTTGTTTATTTGCTTTATTTACTGCTTTATGTACAGCTTTATTTATTGCTTTCCTTTACAGCTTTCCATATTTCATACTGTCATTATCATTGCTGGATCTGGTTTCTGTTTTGGTGGGTGGGGTTCCATTGAGAGTTTAAGGTCCTATACCTGGGACCTGAGTGACACCTAGGCTAGAGTGGTTCATGTTCTTTCCCATTCCATTTTGGTCTGGTGCGGGAATATGAAACACGGTTCAGATGTGGGTTTCTTCTTGAGAACTCTGTGCTACAGATTTCCTGTAGTGCTAGGGCTATCTGGGAAGCCTGCTAAGTCTGGATGACCTTTATTATGACCTTCAGAAGCTGAGGAGAATTAGAGGAGGATCTTTTATGGTTATTGTAAACACTGTACCTCCGGGTTAGAAGTGTTTACATTTCTCATAACTGATCCAAGTCTGAGGATCCTTGTTCTAGAACACTACCTATGAGGGGGTTGGGTTGTTTACAGGTTTGCAGGTACCCTTGGCCACATCATACGCTGTTTCTATACCTGGTTTGGTTTTGACCCCTTCTTCTACATAGACCTTTGCTTCATCAGTTGTCTGCTTCAGCTATCTTCATCACCAACATCAGCCTGTCAGTGGCTCATTCCTAGCACCAGTCTGTAACCTTCATCAGTACCAATCTTCAGTTTCTTCAGCAGCATTCATGACTACTCCCAGGAAGAGCAACATATCCTACCACTTCTTTAAGCCTGTGTTGACTGGTATCAGGCAGGTCCAGACACTCATCACACCTGACTACATCCCATTGTTTAGAGAACACTATGGAGGTGTCCTGGATATGGTTACAGACCTTGACCCTTCTCAGAGAAGCATGATCCACACCTGCTTGCAATTTTATGACCCTCCTTTGAGATGCTTCACCTTCCCAGACTTCCAGTTGGGGCCTCTGCTGGAAGAGTTTTCCTTATTGATTAGAGTGCCTATTAGAGGTGGAATCCCTTTCAACCCAGAAATGCCAGCTCCTAGCAATGGAGAAGTAGCAAGAGCACTGTACCTGGAGCCTGCCTTGATTGAGCAAAATATGACCACAAAAGCTGGGATCCCTGGTTTGCACTTCGACTTCTTAATTTCTCAGGCCATCCTGAAGGCCTCATTGGGAGAGTGGAGGGCAGTCTGTGCACTGTTAGCCCTCAGCATATATGGGGCTATACTGTTTGCAGATGAGCCCAAATTTGTCAGCAAGAATGCCATCCATCTGTTTCTTCTGAAGAACCCAGTACCCACATTACTGGGAGACTTTTACTACTCCATTCATCAGAGGAATGAGAAACAAAGGGGGAAGTTAGTGAGATGTTGTGCTCCTTTGTTTTACACCTGGCTGCTCAGACACCTGCCTAAGTCAGATGCCTTCTTGAACCCTCACCAACAGAAGAATTGGGACAAGAGGCTCATTGCCTTGACTTCAGATGATATTAGATGGTGCACCTAGAGCACCAAAGGCAAGGACATTATCACCAGCTGTGGACAATACTCAAATGTGCCTCTGATAGGAGTAAAGGTTTGCATCAACTACAATCCTTTACTGTTTAAGAGACAATTGGGTTATGCTTTGGTTCACCCTCCCAGAGGACAAGATTTAGCTGAGACCCTGTATTGTGAAGTGAAACCTAGTTCAGCTGCTGTCAGACAAGCATCCTGGGCTTGGGACAATACCCAGACCAAAGGTATGGCTATTCTTGGAAGATGTAATAATGTTGCTTCAGTTCAGTACTATGACTGGTCCCGTACAAGAGCTCAGATTACTGGAATGCCTTTCACCATTGAGGACATACCTGGACCCTCTACAGTACAACCTGCAGCAACTGTCAGCCTAGAAGAATTTGAGAAGCTGAAGGAAAGGAATTAGAACCTATCTTAAGCTTTAAAGAAGACCCTTTGGGAAAGGAGTGACGGTCGTCTGGACATTGAGAGATTGGAAAAGCTCAGGGTGGAGCATCTTACCAAAATTGAGAAGACAGAGGACTACATCAGGAAAGCAAGGGCTGGGGAACAAATATTGAAGAATGCCTGTAAAGAGGCCAAAATCCAGAAGGCTAGGACTGAGCTCTATCTACAAGATAGTCAAGCTAGGTGGGTCAGGATCACCAAAGCCTGTACATAAGAAGACAAAAAGAATCAAGCCAAGATTGAACAGCTAGAGGCCAATGAGAAGAAGCAGCAGGAAGCTTTGTTGGCAGCCCAAAAGGAGATTTCAGAGTTGAAGCTCAGAGCAGGGTTGAAAAGATCAAAAGACCAGGACAGGCATAAGAAGCTGACCAATGCCATTAGGACCATCATAGAGCACCCAGCTGGTCTAGTGACTGAGGCACTTCTGAAGGAGGTCAAAGAGGATGAGTTTGGACTGGATGTCTGATTATTTGTTTGTTGTTGTTTCCATTTGATGTACCTTTCCTTTTATTGTATTTTGACCCTCCATGGGCATGTGTTGTAAAACAGACTATGTATTGTTCATCATTTGTAATATATTAGTTTGTTTTCATTTGGGTTTTCTCTCAACAACATCAAGCATCTTCCTCGAGGTCTTGAAAGGTCAAAACCAAGAACCAAACCAGATACCTTGGAAAACAAATAAGCATATTGCATTGCATACTAACTTTTGTTTTGTTTTGTAGGTTATATTATTGTTATTTCTAACTTTGTTGTGATCTCAGGAAACATTGCTCGTCGCCGAGTGTTCCCTGTCAACCGCGCGCACCGGTACCCTACTCGCAAAAACCTTCCTGGTATTCAAATGAAACAAGTGCAGCAGGATCTGACTGAGGTCAGAAATCAGATGGCTAATGAAAGAGTGGAGATGAGAAATCAAATGACTCAATTCGTGGCTGTAATGACTGGCTTGGCCCAGAGTCAAGAAAGGTTAAGGGAACTGGTGGAAAGACAAACTCCCGAGGAACCTCATCTTGGAACTGGGGGAACTAGTAACAATGAGCGGGGCCAGCCTCATATTAACCCACCAGTATTTGGACCTCATATGGATCCGGAAGTCAATATCCCGAGAAATGTGCAAGGTAATACTGATGTGGGAGAATCTTGCAGGAGGATCCCCAAGAAGAACAGTTTACTGTTATGGGAGCAGGAGACGAAGTCTATGACAGGAGATTGGACGAAATTGCTGAGAAGTTGAGATCTTTGGAGTCTCAGAATTCTTTGAGCTTCGATGTAATGGACATGGGGCTAGTGGATGGGGTGAGAATTCCCCACAAATTCAAACCCCCGTGCTTTAAAAAGTATGATGGTACCTCTTGTCCTCGCACTCATTTACAGTCTTTCCTAGGGAGACTTAAAGCTTATACTATGGATGAGAAGCTGTGGATGTTCTACTTTGAAGACAGTCTGACTGGGGCTTCAAGAGAGTGGTATTCACATTTGACTAGAGCTACTATCAGATGCTGGAAAGACTTAGCTGAAGCTTTCATCCGTCAATATCAATACAACCTGGACATGTCTCCCAACAGGACCCTCCTAATGGGAATGTCCCAGTCTTCCAGAGAAATCTTTAGGGAATACGCCCAGAGGTGGAGACAGCTTGCTGCTGCTGTCCAACCACCCATGTTAGAGAGAGAAATGGATGACATGTTCATGAATACTTTGCAAGGAACCTATATCGATAGATTGGCTGCCTTCTCCTCTACCAGCTTTGCTGATGTCGTCATAGCTGGTGAAAGGATTGAAAGTCTATTAAAAATGGGTAAGATTTCCGACAGTGGTGCAAGTTCATCCAGTAATCCCAGGAAGCCTTTTGTGGGACCCCGAAGAGCCGGTGAGACCAATTCCATTTATACAAGCAGGGGCAGACCTCAGTATGTTCACCGGTCAGTAGCAGTCGTTACCATTCCAGCTCCGATTCCTCAACAATCAGCATATCCTCAACAACAACAACCACAGTATCAACAACAAGTTCAGTATCCGCAACAGAGAACCTACAACAACAGCAACAACAACCAACAACAGCGTCCTTTCCAACAAAGACCATCACAGGCAAACAGGGTAATTGACCCAATCCCAATGTCGTATGCTGCACTTTTGCCACAACTCCTGAAGCTCAACCTGGTTGAGTTAAGGACATTGGCACCTCCAGATCCCCTCAATCTCCCAAAGAACTATGATGTCAATGCTAGGTGTGCATTCCACTCAAATGAACCAGGACATAATACTGAGAAATGTAGGGCCTTACAGATGAAAGTCCAAGACCTGGTAGACTCAAAAGCTCTCAACTTTGCACCTCCTCCAAATGTTACAAGAAATCCAATGCCTAGTCATAACGGGCCTAGGATTAATGCTATTGAGGAAGGCAAACCATCCACCTTGATCACCAGTGTTGCACAAATTCGAACACCTTTGGTTGAAATTAAAGCTCATCTTTTAGAATGCCAAGTGTTCCCCGGGTGTGAGCTCGGCTGTGGGTATTGCAACATTGCAGTCAATGGGTGTGAAAGGCTGAGAAGCGGCATAGATGGTCTTATTAAGGATGGTATCCTTCAGATTTCAACAACGGCGCCTACAAATCCAACAATTCCTCCACCGACAATCACAGATACTCCTACAACGTCAGCAACCATTGTTCCAACGGATTCCACTACAACTCCAACAACTGCTCAATCAATTACTCCAGCGAATATAAGTTCGGTTACCATTCATGCTACAACTTCAACACCCATTCAGTCAATAGAATCTTCTACAACGCTAACAAAAATTAATGAAGATGTTTCAACAGTTACAATCTACTATGACCCATCAAGTGTTCATCCCAACAACAATTTCCAACAAAAAACCGTGGCACCTCCTGCCAGATCACCAGTAACAATTTACTATGATCCGCATACCATTACAGTACCCTCCTCTGCAGCAATCAGTCCGGTCACTATTACGGTGCCTGGACCGGTTCCTTATGAAAGCAGTAGTGCCATACCTTGGCATTATGGCTCTGATCTCTACTGCAACGGGGAGAAAATCACTCTGGATTCATCGACCTCTTCTCCACAAGTTGATAATGTTGGGGGAGGCGGAGGCTTCACCAGAAGCGGACGCCTTTTTGCCTCACAAACACAAAGACCTAATGTTGAAGCAGAAGCTGCTGCCAAAGCAAAAGGAAAGAGTGTGGTATCTGAAGAGCCGACTACCAAAGACACTCAGAAGACATCTTTTGAACAAGATGTAGACGAGTTCATGAGAATCATAAAAAGGAGTGATTACAAGGTGGTGGACCAGCTTCACCAAACACCCTCCAAAATCTCCATATTATCACTGTTGATGTGTTCCGAAGCTCACAGGAACGCATTGTTGAAAGTCCTGCACGCAGCATACGTGCCGGAGGAGATTACTGTTAATCAACTCGAAACTGTGGTTGCAAATGTCAACACCAGTCATGGACTGGGCTTTACCAATGCTGACTTAACAACAGAGGGACGCAACCATAACAAGGCTTTGTATATCACCTTGGAATGCAAGGGTGATGTTTTGTCTCATGTACTGGTGGACACTGGTTCATCACTCAATGTTCTACCAAAGAAAGCCTTAGTGAAGCTAGAGCATGATGGGTTGGCATTGCGTCCGAGTAATTTGGTGGTGAGAGAATTCGATGGCTCTAAAAGATCAGTGCTTGGGGAGATTGATCTTCCTGTGTTGATTGGCCCACAGACCTTCAAAACTACCTTCTTTGTGATGGACATACAACCGGCCTACAGCTGTCTGTTGGGTAGACCCTGGATCCACGCCGCTGGCGCTGTTACGTCTACCCTTCACCAGAAGTTAAAATTCGAGTGGGAAGGCCAAATCATCACCATCTGTGGGGAGGAGGACATCTTTGTTAGCCAGCTGGCTACGTATAAGTACATAGAAATGGATGGGGAGATCCATGAAACCATGAGCCAAGGGTTTGAGGCCCTTAATATTAATAAAGCATCTGCTGTGCTTGGGACTTCCATTACATCATATCAGCAAGCCCAGAAGGTTGTTGAGGAAGGTACCGCCCAAGGCTAGGGCAAGCTGCTGCCCGTGGAGAAGAAAGAAGACCGATTCAGGTTGGGTTACATACCAACTCGACAAGATCAACCAGAGGCTGCAAAGGAGCCCAAGTTTGTCAGCAGGGGGATGCTCACCCCGGATGCTGTGAATAGCTTGGAAGATGAGTCAGAAGACGAGCGCAACCTAGAAAGCTGGATACGTCCAAAGACCCCGGGGAGCCATGTCTCAAACTGGTCTTCCCAGGAAATTATATGAGTTACTCCTGCAGAGTAATTATTATTTCCTGTATTTTGAAGCATGCATCAAGTCCTGCATCTTGCCCAAGATGTCAGGACTCATTTTGTAACCGGACCATCTTGTATTTTGTGCAAAGATCAATTAATGAATATCAGGACATCTTTTGCAAATGAGTCTTTTCTTTTCCGCTCAATGTTTTTCATTTTTCACTTTTTGTACAAAAATAAAATGGCAATGTTTTCCAAAAATAAATAATTTCATCTTCTCTTTCTTCTAAATAAGATAAAACTGGTCACTAAAATAAACCAATCTAAACCCTTGCAGAAAATGCCTTCCAGACTACTCCGACAACAACACTGCTATGACTTCGTATGACTTTGACAATCCAATCAATCAAGCTGATGAAGGGGTTGAAGAAGATTATGAGCTACCTGAAGAGCTAGCCAGATTGTTAAGGCAAGAGGAGAAGGTTATCACTCCTCATCAGGAGGAGGTTGAGACAGTCAATCTTGGTACGGAAGAAGATGTGAAAGAAGTTAAGATCGGGGCCTGCTTACAAGATTCAGTGAAAGAGCAACTGATTGACATGCTTCGGGAGTTTGTGGATGTTTTTGCTTGGTCTTATCAGGATATGCCAGGGTTGGACACCGATATTGTCATGCACAAGCTGCCTCTGAAAGAAGACTGCCCACCAGTAAAACAGAAGTTGCGCCGTACTCGCCCAGATATGGCAATGAAGATAAAGGAAGAGGTACAAAAGCAGTGGGACGCCGGTTTCCTTGTTGTGACTAGCTATCCGCCGTGGGTTGCTAATATTGTACCTGTGCCTAAGAAGGATGGCAAGGTGAGGATGTGCGTGGATTACCGAGATCTGAACAGAGCCAGCCCGAAAGATGATTTCCCTTTACCTCACATTGATGTATTGGTCGACAATACGACTCAGTTCTCTAGATTCTCCTTCATGGATGGATTTTCAGGATACAATCAGATCAAAATGTCACCTAAAGAGCTGGAGAAGACAACTTTCATCACGCCCTGGGGCACATTCTGATATAAGGTGATGCCGTTCGGACTGAAGAATGCGGGTGCCACTTATCAACGGGCTATGGTAACATTATTCCATGACATGATCCATAAAGAAATTGAATGTTATGCGGATGACATGATTGCCAAGTCCCTTACAGAAGAAGACCACCTGGTAAATCTGCTGAAGTTGTTTAAGCGTTTGAGGAAGTATCAGCTGAAGTTAAACCCCAACAAATGCACATTCGGGGTACGATCCGGTAAGCTGCTGGGATTTATTGTAAGTGAGAAAGGGATTGAAGTTGACCCTGATAAGGTAAAAGCCATTCAAGAAATGCCTGCACCGAAGACTGAAAAAGAAGTTCGGGGGTTCCTAGGTAGATTGAACTACATTTCAAGGTTCATATCTCATCTTACGGCAACCTGTGAGCCTTTGTTCAAGCTGTTAATGTAGCGGTAAAATCGTGAGTGTAAGCTATTGATTAACTTAACTCGATAAACACAGAGTCGCCACCGCACTTTTCTTTATTTCCGAAAGGAAAAAGGTAAAAGAACGAATAAAAACCTAGGAGTCTAAAAGCAAAGGCTAAAAGAATAAACAGAGAATGGGTAAGGGGATTGGTTACGAACCGGGAAGGTTTTAGGCACCCGACTCGTCCGTGGTACTCCACGGGAGCCCTTTGAAATACTTAATGCTTTTGGTCTAAAATTGGTTTGCTTGAAAAGATGGAAGAGATGAGGAGAAGAATATTTTTTAATGATTTTGTGTTTGATAAGGTTTTAACGCCTCATGCCTACGTACCCACAAAGTGCAATGCGAGATCAAAACCTTGTAGTTCGTGGTACAAAATTTGAAAAGAACAATGGGTTGCATTATTTTTTTTAAATGTAAAGATAAGTCGTCATCCTTTAGCGAATAATTCCGCTAGAAAAGATGAATCATATCTAAACAATGTAAAAAGAAAAGGTGCACAAAGGCACAAAAACAATTGAGTCAGTTTTGAGTTTTTTAAAGTATGTAAGAAAATGGTTTTGATATATTTACATGAATTAACATTTGTTTAAAGAAATAAAGTGAAAAGTTTAAAAATCGCTTGACTGAAGTCAAGGTTTATTTATGAAAGCATTTGAAGTATAGAAAAAAAGAAGGTTTTTGAAATAGGAAGAAGTTTTGAAAATTAAAGAATGGGGAAGAGATGAAGGGACTAATCCTAATGCTTGAATTAAAAGTTAAGGAAAGAGTTTACCAAACCAATAATATGCACAATTCTTCAATGTTCGGACTTCCATCTTCAAAGGCTAATGACATAACTTGAGGCCGAGGTTTCTAATCCATTCCAACTTGAGCAAGGGGGAAGATCTTAAAGTCTAGTCCATTCTCCAAAAAGCTCGGGATAGTAACCATTAGTCCAAAATTAGAAGTCATAAGTCTTTTAAGTGTTCAATCCTTTATTAGTGTTTTGATATCCAAATGGACAAAAATAAAAATCACAAGCACAATATGAATATAAACAAATGATATATGATATAATATGATAAAATATAATAAAGGAGATAAAGGAGCAAGAGATTAAAATAAAAGGATAAGGTGCGAGAGATTAAATTTAAACAATTATATATTCACAATGTTATAATATTTACAATATAAAGTGGTATGATGAACTTAAGCAAGCACAACCACAACAAGGAATAATAAAATCGAGGCAACCGAATCCAAGTGGATCTTAATTCGAATCGGGACAACTTTAGGTCTATGTTAAGCAATCACCGAGTAATTTACGGAGTAATTACCCTACAAATGAGGCCGGCCACCACTAATTAAAGTGGAAAATATTCGTGTTAATACATGTTAGAGAAACGATATAATGAATCGTTCTCCGAAAACATGCCACACTAAAAGAAAAAAGGATGGTCTAATCTTAATCGGGATTTTTGTTGAATTTCATCGAAAAGCAACCTATCACAATCTCAAAGTATGGAGAATGATCCAAATGATCATTCATCCATAGATTTGAAATAATGAAGATTAAACTAATCGGAAATCAACAATCCCGAATCGGAGATTGTCATCGACCAAAAATGAAAGAAGATGAAGAAAAAATGGATCTAAAATCAATCCATAAAAGAAATCAAAATATTTTAAAAATCTTTTCTTAAAAATATCCATTTCTAAAATCTTTCTAAAATTATTTTTCTAAATCTTTTTCTTAAAGAATTTTAATAATATTCTAAAAAATATTATTAAGACTCTTCACTTTAAAAAATCCTTTAACAAAATAAAGTAAAAAAAAGAATTAAAACAAAGGGGAGGGGGGACGCAGGCGCGGACAAGTGGTGATTATCAATGGATCTGGCCATTAAGGCCCAACACCAACACCCTTTACATAAAAATAAATTAATTATAATAAAAAACAAAAAAAAATCAGAAAAGAACAAATGAGATGTTCTTCTTCTTCACATTAAACAGAAACAGGGGAAGAATGCCCTAAACATGGCGGCGAGCTAAGAGGGGAAAGGAACAATGTCGCTACCTTCTCAAGAATCAATCCAAACAAAAATCGATCCAACCAAAGCACTCCTTCTTCTTTTTCGATTTCACAAAACCTTCTTCTTCCTCTTCTCACTCGGTTTCGCAAATTTTCCGATTCAACTCTTCTTCTTCTTCTCTCTCATTTCAAATTCGGTTTCTTCTTCTTCTTGATTTTTGGTTTTCCTTTTTGTCTCAGATTTAGAGGTTGGAAAGAGGAAAAGAAAATTAGGGATTTAAGATTGATTTTGGCAGGGATTATGGGGGCTATTGAAGCTTGGATTTGAAGTGCAAAGGGGGTTTGCTATTTAAAGAAGAATGAATGAAGAGAGTGATGCCGTTTTGAAAGGATTCGGATTGCGTTTTGGTAAGTCACGAGTTTGATGCTGAGCTTTGAGTTTTTTGATTTTTCCTGCGTTTTAATTGTGTGTATGCTGCGTTTTGTGTATTTGTTTATCAGGTGGGGAATTCGTGAGGCATTGGCTGAGGGCATGCGGCTTGTGATATTGGATGCGGCGTGCGCGAGTGAGAGAAATTGTTGGAGGCTTTATTGCATAAGGCTTGCGGATTGTGGCTTTGGTAAGTTGTTTCAGCTGTTGTTGTTTGCGGTACGGAAACGGCTTGGAGTCTTGGCCTGTGGTATTCACGCGCTGGCTGAGTTGGTGTGGCGTGAAGGCTTGAATTTGTGCCTGGAAATTGTTGTTCATGTGCGGCATGCGGATTGACGAAGGTATGGGGAGTGAGTTAGGCGTGCAAGCTTGTTGCTTCGGCTTGGAAATTCATGGCTTGGGCCTGGAAAAAGGCTGCTGAGTTTTGGTGAAGCCTTGGCCTGCCGTTGTTTGTTTTTACGCACGTGATGCTTACGAGTTCTTTGAGGCTTGTTCACTTGTTGTGTGGGCCAGGCATGAGGTATGGTTTGGGGCTGGTACGACATGATTTGGGTGTAGGGAGTTTTGGCTTGCATTGGGCTTGATGGTTTTGCTTGATGGTTTTGCCTCATGAGGCTAAAGGTGTTGTGGGGCCTATGTGCTTTAGGCTGAAGATGTGAAGGCGTGTGGCTTAGGAAATTGGTTGTGGGCTGATGAAATGAAGCATTGCTTGGTGGGCTTAAGTTTGTTTGGTGTATTGGCTTAGGGTGTTTTGTATGAAGTGTAAAAAAAACTTGACACGTGAGGCTTTGAAATGTGGCTGAGATGATGTGAGGAGGTGTGATGCTTGGTGTAATACTTTATATTGTTTATTTTTTGTTGTAAAAAAAACTTAAATATAAAATGGGCTCAATTTTGCTATTTAAAATGATTTTTGGATGATGGGTTAAAAAAAAGAAAATGGGCCTATTAAAATTTATGAATAAAAAGATGTTGATGAAAATATGAGAAAAAAACGAATATAGAAATGAGATGGAAAATTGTTAGAATAGTGATTTGGATGATTGAACTAAAAAATCGGATAATCGAGAAAAATGGAGAAATTGGTTATTGAATAATAATGAGTAATGGTTAAAAAAAATGAATAGAAATGGATAATCGGTGGAATATGGATCTTTGACACGATGAAAAAAAATAAAGAATTTAAAAGGAGAAATTAATATGGAAATGAAAAAAAAAAAAGAATAAACGGTAAGAATTAGAAAAATGGATAATAGAAAAAATTAAAAATCAAAAGGAAATGGTTTAATCGGGAAATGGATAATGGATGAAGTTTTGATTTTAAAGCCCACAACGAATCCTGATTTTTCTTGCACAAGCCACTGATGAAAAATGAATACAGACAATCACAGAACCACTGATCAATTTGCCAATTCAACCCTAGCCACTGGAATCGTCTGAAAACTTCCCTGATGATTCGAAACCAAACTGAGGAAAATAAATCCTCAGACGAATCACTAATGAACTGAAGAACCGATGACCTGATAAACACTTGAAGATTCAAACCAAACTTCGCACAAAAAACACTGTCTGATAACTGAACTTGTACTTTGAAAACGCATTGCCTGATGAATGAATTACTGGCACACACAACTGGAAGTCGAAACAATTTATCTGATAGTTTGACCAATATTAGGTCAAACATCCATTTGAAATCGAATCGTGACTGAACAAACGCATCTGAATGAATTCACTGCACTGTCTTTGAAAACCTGCAACACAGAGAAGAAGAAGAATACTGCAACATATTTTTTTGTATTTTGGTTAGAAGTCAGTAAATTTAAATAAATGTAAAGAAGTAAAAATAAAGGTGATCCCCTGCGAAGCATAGACCCTCATCTGAGAAGAAACTCGAAAGCCAGTGCGATCTTGTTTGTATGCAAAATGTAGATGATATGCGAAGAAATCTTAGGGCAAAAATTAGGGTATTACAGCTGCCCCTATTTAAGTTTCTTCAATCCGGAGATATGAAGATTGACATCTTCGTCTCTACAAGATGGGAGAGACTTAAATACAGAAAACCCAATTTTTGTCCTAAGAGAACAAATGATATGATATGAATATGATATGCAAACCCAAGATCTCTGTGGGGAAAAAAATGACCTCTAGAGAAAAGCAAAAACTTGGGGACACAGAAGAAAATCCCGCTGGGGAAACAACAACAGACAACCAAAGAGTCCAGGAAAATAAATCACTGGGTAACATACTCCACTTGGGGAAAGATACGATATAATCAAGGAACGGATCCAACCAGGGAAAACAAACATCCTGCCAGGAATATCAATCAAACAAAGTATTCGAGTCCAGAAATGGAGAAATATTGTGTTGGATAAGAATCATCAACTACCTGTTTACTGGGTAGGAAATATAACAGACTCGACTATCAATTTACTGGATAGGAGTAAAAATACAGAGGGATAACTCAATTACCCTTTTACTGGGCAGAACAAATTCTCAACTACCTGGTTTACTGGGCAGAACAAATTCTCAACTACCTGATTTACTGGGCAGGAGTATAAGGGACTCGACTATCGATTTACTGGATAGGAGTATGATCGTCTACCTGATTTACTGGGTAGGAACTCAATCAAATGGAAACAGCTTCTATTACCTTTTTACTGGGTAAGAGGAAAATATCTGATTCTATCACCTTTTTACTGGGTAAAAGGAAAATAACTTGACTACCGGATTTACTGGGTAGGAAAATTCTCAACTACCTGATTTACTGGGTAGGAGCTTCAGCAAATGAAAAACAGACTCTATTACCTTTTTACTGGGTAAGAGGATAAAATCTCGACTACCGGATTTACTGGGTAGGAGCACAAGTAAAAGAACTTGATCAATTTGGTAATATTACCCACTATCGATTACTGATAGCTTAATTCCAAAGCAAATAATACTCACGCTGGAGAAAATATTGCCCACTACCAAACAATGATAGCTTAATTCCAAAGCAATACAGAGGACCAAAGTTCAATCCAAGAACAAATTGGAAAGAAACGGTCAAACAAGATTCATCCCGAGGAGGAAATATCTCAACTGGGGAAAATTCCATCCAGATAATAAACTGGGGAGGAAACTGAATCAACATCATCCACGAGAAACAAACTCAGTGGGGAATTAGAAAGGATTAACTCTTTCTGCTTAGTGGTCGACACTCTAAACTTGAGAGGAATACGACACACACACTCTGTGGGGGAAATCCACACCAAAGAGCAGATAACAATGATAAACGCAAGAATGCAAGCAAACAATGTTATTCTTATGCGTATGAATATGCTGACAAAACAGACATAAAGATAAGAAACGGGTGACATGAACACCACAACAACCGGGTACTCGGCTAATCCCAAGGCAACAATGCAGGGAAGCATGCTGGAGATTCAAATTGAAATCTGCAGGGGAATATCATAAGCCATCAAAGGAATACAATCCTACTACAAGGCTTAAATCATGATAAAACAGCATCTGCTAGGAATATCATCCTGCTGAGGAAAAGGTAATAATCTGCTAAGGATGAAAATATTCTTGATAAAAATCAAACTTCCGAGGAATAACTGTCATACAACTCCTGCTCCACTTGGGGATAAAGTGTAAGACCTGCTAAAAATCACATAGGAATCTGCTGGAAATCAACACATGCAGACCTACTGAGGATCCATATGAGGATATCAGAAGTTAACATCATAGCCAAAACACAGTTACGAGGGATTTTAAATCAGTACCCAACATAGGGTAAATGAAAACCTCTAAACTGACTTCTATATCAATACTTCTAGGATGCAAATAATTCAAGCTGAGGAGCAAGAGCTCGACTGGGGATTCCCAATGCTTCTCAATTTAAAGATAACCTTGCTGAGGAAAGATCAAAACTCAGCTAGGGATTCTTAAGAACATCCCCTCCCACAACTCTTCTGGGGAATACATACAATCTTTGTTCATGCTTATTGTTGGGGAACAAAACATCATTAACATCAATCTGTCAAGACTATCCAGGAACTTCGCATGGACACAACCAAATCAAACCCTGCTTTGGGAGAGACAAGTTACACACATCCAGACTTTACCATTCTTGGAATCACTATTGATATCCTTTCTTTGTCCATATATCAAAAGAAAAATGTTTTTAAAATCTTCAAAAAATTAAATTTATTAAATTTGTTTCAAAAATCATTATCAACAATAAATTGAAATTTTGTAAACAGAAACAATATAAAGAATTGCAAACAATTGGATAAAAGCTCAAATTCATTGATAGAATGGTAGTCAGCAAATAGCATGACTCCATGGATCATTACAAGTTTGAAAAATGGTAAATACATGGAAAAGGGCTACATTGAGATACAATGATCACTATTCTCCCTATCAACTTTGAACTCCACTGTGTCTGAAACTTCAGTCAAGGATGAGTGAATAAGAATCTTTGATGAATAATTCTTCTGAGGGATAGAATCTGAAATCCTCGGTTGCTATAAGTGATCCAGTCTGTCGACGCAGTTACTTGCCATGATCCCTAACTTTTTCCTAGATTGCCCTTTCGGGTTTTCAATCTACCGGGATAATTATTTCTATTTATGTCTTTAATTTTTTCCTGGACCGCCCTTTCGGGTTTTCAATCCACCGAGACGCTCATTTTTTCCTAAGCCGCCCTTTCAGGTTTTCAACTTAGCGAGTTGTTCTTTTATTTTTTTAGGCGAAGTATTTCTTGACTGCATTCGTATTCACAGGACGAGTGATCTCCTCACCATCCATAGTTGTAAGAATTAATGAACCGCCAGAGAAGGCTTTCTTAACAACATATGGGCCATCATAGTTCGGAGTCCACTTGCCCCGAGAATCTTTAAGGAAAGACTGAATCTTTTTGAGCACGAGGTCGCCTTCTCTGAATACACGAGGTTTGACCTTCTTGTCAAAAGCTTTCTTCATTCTTTGTTGGTACAACCGACCATGACACAAAGCTATTATTCTCTTTTCTTCAATCAAATTCAACTGATCAAATCTACTCTGACACCATTCAGCCTCAGTCAACTTGGCTTCCATCAGAACTCTCATTGATGGGATCTCAACTTCAACGGGGAGCACTGCTTCTGTACCATAAACAAGTGAGAAAGGGGTTGCCCCTGTTGAAGTGCGGACAGATGTACGATACCCATGTAAAGAAAAAGGGAGCATCTCATGCCAATCCTTGTACGTCACAACCATCTTTTGAATGATCTTCTTAATATTCTTATTCGCAGCTTCAACAGCCCCATTCATCTTCGGCCTATAAGGAGAGGAATTATGGTGTTGAATCTTGAAATCTTCACACAGCTCTTTCATCATCTTATTGTTCAAGTTCGAACCATTATTAGTAATGATTCTATTCGGAACACCATATCTGCAGATAATATTATTCTTGATAAACCGAACCACAACTTGCTTGGTCACTTAACATACGATGTCGCTTCAACCCACTTGGTGAAGTAGTCGATTGCCACAAGAATAAAACGATGTCCATTCGAAGCCTTGGGTTCAATCATGCCAATCATATCAATTTCCCACATGGAGAAAGGCCATGGGGAAGAAATCACATTGAGATAAGCTGGTGGCACATGAATCTTATCAGCATACACCTGACACTTATGGCACTTTTTCACATACTTGCAACAATCAGATTCCATTGTCAGCCAATAGTAACCTGCTCTCAACATCTTTTTAGCCATTGCATGCCTATTAGCATGAGTGCCAAAAGATCCTTCATGAATTTATTTCATCAACATGTCTGCTTCGTGTCTATCCACGCATCTGAGCAAGACCATGTCAAAATTTCTTTTATAAAGCACATTTCCATTCAGGAAGAAATTGCCTGCCAACCTCCTCAAAGTCCTCTTATCTTTACCAGATGCCCCAAGCGGGTATTCCTGACTCTGGAGGAAACATTTAATATCGTGATACCAAGGCTTGTCATCATGGACCTCTACAACTGCAAACACATGAGCTGGTCTTTCAAGTCGCATCACACTGATCACGGGAACATCATTCCACTGGTGCACTTTTATCATAGAAGCTATGGTTGCCAAAGCATCTTCCATTTGATTCTCATCACGAGGAACATAATGAAACTCAACTTTGGTGAAGAAAGTTGATATCTTCCTGGCATAATTTCTATAGGGGATCAAGTGAGGTTGATGAGTTACCCACGTGCCCTGAATCTGATTAATTACCAAGGCAGAATCTCTATATACATCAAGATGTTTAATCCTCAAATCAATGGCTTCCTCAAGACCCATAATGCAGGCTTCATACTCAGCTTCATTGTTGGTACAAGGAAAAGTCAATCTTGCGGCAAAAGGAATATGTGAACCATGGGGAGTAATGATCATTGCCCCAATTCCTCTTCCACGTGCATTCACAGCACCATCAAAAACTAAACCCCATCGAGATCCAGGCTCCGGCCCTTCCTCGATCAAAGGTTCATCACAATCTTTCTCTTTCAAAAACATCACATCTTCATCTGGAAAATCAAACTTGATTGGTTGGTAATCATCAATCGGTTGATGTGCCAAATAGTCAGCCAAGATACTACTTTTTATAGCTTTTTGAGTTCGGTACTCGATATCATATTCTGACAATAACATTTGCCAACGAGCAATCCTCCCAGTTAAAGCAGGCTTTTCAAAGATATACTTGTTTGGATCCATTTTAGAGATCAACCAAGTCGTATGATTCAGCATATACTGGCGAAGACGCTTTGCAGCCCAAGCTAAGGCACAACAAGTTTTTTCAAGCATGGAATACCGAGACTCACAATCAGGTAATTTCTTACTCAAGTAGTAAATTGCATGTTCTTTTCTTCCAGATTCATCTTGCTGACCAAGCACACAACCCATGGAATCTTCCAACACAGTCAAATACATGATCATCGGTCTACCTTCCACCGGAGGAGACAAAATAGGAGGTTCAAGCAGATATTCTTTAATACTTTCAAACGCCTTTTGGCAATCATCAGTCCAGACACAACCTTTATCTTTCCAAGCAACTTGAAAATCGGAGCACATGTGGCAGTCATCTGAGAAATAAACCTTGAAATATAATTCAGACGGCCCAAGAATCCTCTTACTTGCTTTTCGGTTCTTGGAGCAGGCATTTCCTGAATAGCTTTCACTTTATCAGGATCAACTTCGATGCCTCTTTAGCTGACAATGAAACCTAGCAACTTTCCAGAACGTACACCAAATGTGCACTTGTTCGGATTCAGACGAAGCTTATATTTCCTTAACCTTTGAAACAACTTCAGCAAATGTTCAACATGATCCTCTTCAGTATTCGATTTGGCGATCATATCATCAACATATACTTCGATCTCTTTATGCATCATGTCATGGAAAAGTGTGGTCATAGCTCTTTGGTACGTCGCACCAGCATTCTTCAATCCAAAGGGCATCACTCTATAGCAGAATGTTCCCCATGGTGTAATAAATGTGGTCTTTTCCATATCCTCGGGTGCCATCTTTATTTGATTATAACCGGAAAATTCGTCCATAAAAGAGAACACATCAAACTTAGCCGTATTATCTACCAACATATCAATGTGTGGCAATGCAAAATCATCTTTCGGACTGGCTTTGTTCAAATCTCTGTAATTAACACACATTCGGACTTTTCCGTCTTTCTTCGGAACAGGAACGATATTGGCCACCCATTCAGGATAAGTTGACGTCATAAGAAAACCTGCATCAATCTGCTTTTGAACCTCCTCTTTGATTTTTACTGCCATGTCTGGATGAGTTCTTCTCAGCTTCTGCTTCACAGGTGGACATTCAGGCTTCAGCGGCAATCTATGCTCCACAATATTAGTATCAAGACCTGGCATGTCTTGATAAGACCAAGCAAATACATCAACATATTCTCTGAGAAGCTCTACAATCCTCTTCTTAACATCAGGACCAAGCAATGCTCCAACTTTGACTTCTTTCTTTTCATCTTCAGAACCCAAGTTGACCATCTCTATAGACTCACCATGAGGCTGAATAATCCTCTCCTCGTGCTCAAGCAACCGAGAAATTTCATCAGGAATCTCTTCATCATCCTCTTCCTCAGCTTTAAACACAGGGAATTCAAAGTTGGGAGAGGGCATAGGATCATTGTTTTCAATGGGTTTATCAATCAATCTGCATAATGATTTTATTTTTATTTTAGAGCATGAACAAAAGTGCAAACATTATGCAGATAAACAATTATTCTATTTTTTTGGGTTTTTTATGTTACCATTTTTCAGAATAAAGCAAAAATGAAAAACACATATGGAAATAACAAAATAACATTTTATTGATGATGATAAAATTTGAAACAAAGCCCGACAAGTATCAATTTCACCTTGGGCAGAGTGAAAGGATTTTTTGAAAGAAAATAAAAACAATTACTTTGAAGAATGAACGATAAAAGGAACATCAACAGCGATCCAGTTCTGGCAAATCTTTCCATGTGTAACGAAGTCTGGCATTTCTTCGTCTTCATCATCATCAATGATAGCCGCAGCAGAATGATCGTTGATAAATCCAGCACTTCTGAAGCCTTCTTGAATAGTCTTTGGATCTTTGATAACTGTACCTGGTGCAAAGCCGATACCAAAACCTTCCTTGTTGTCGACAGCATCAATAATTCGCCCCCAACCATCAGACTGACCAGCTTCAATCACTCGCAGAGCATCCTTGAAAGAGGACATGGGCATGGCATTCTTCTTAGCAACATTATTCACAACAGAAAGAGCTTGAAATGACGTTCCCACCTCTTCCTCAGCATCAATATAGGAAAAAGAAGACAAATTGCTTACAAGCATCGCCCTCTCACCTTCAATGGTCACCAATTTACCTTCTCTCACAAACTTCAGCTTCTGATGAAGAGTGGATATTACAGCTCCTGCCTCGTGGATCCATGGTCTTCCGAGGAGACAGCTATATGCGGGACGTATATCCATTACTAAAAGTAATCTTGAATATAAACGGTCCAATAAGAATAGGAAGATCCACCTCTCCAATCACTGTCTTCTTCGACCCATCAAACGCTTTCACTATAATCCCACTGTGCCTCATGGGAGCGCCTTGAAACGCAAGCTTTGACAAAGTCGATTTTGGCATAACATTCAGAGACGATCCGGTATCCACTAGCACCTTGGACATGGCATCTTCTTGACAATTCATCGAGATGTGCAAAGCCAAGTTATGATTTCTTCCTTCTTCAGGCAGATCGTCATCACAAAAGCTTAAATTGTTGCAAGATGTGATATTAGCTACAATACTATCAAATTGATCAACAGTCACATCATGGTCAACATAAGCTTGATCCAGAATCTTCTGCAATGACTGCCTATGAGCCTCAGAACTCATCAAAAGAGACAAAACTGATATCTTCGAGGGAGTCTGCAATAACTGCTCCGTGATGTTATACTCACTCTTCTTTATCAACTTTAGCACCTCATCATCACTATAACCAGCCTGGCCCGATTGGGCAACAGCATCCATAATCTGCTTACTTGCACTTGTATCTTCAACTCTTTTCGGAGGGTCTGAAGCATACACTCTACCACTTCGGGTAACCTTCGTCACGTCAGCAATGTTAACCACAGACTTTGGAGTAGGAAGAGGAACTTCCCTACCATTCTATCATCGTAGCATTATACCGGTACGAAACAGCTTTATCAGACTCATATGGCATTGGACCAGGCACATTAATCACCAATGGAGTAACAACATTTTTGCGACTGTCAAATGAAATAACCACCCTCTCAGGAGCAACTCTCTCAGGAAGATTGAACTGAGGCATAATGACATTCACTTCATTCTCATATCCATCTCTCTTTGCTGTTACTTCAATCAATTTATCGTCCATCATCTTTTGAATATCCCTTTTAACAATCACGCAACCACAAGGATTCACCGAGCAGATACAACATCCAGCATAGTCGTGATCAATATCGTGATATTCACTCAAGAAAGCATGCATCTCAACCAAAGACCTTCGGATATGACAGACCTCATAGATCTTGAACAAACCAGGACAACCATCAACCATATTCACGGACGCATTACCATGCTTCGGCAACGGATTCTTCTGCACATTTGGGTTAACATCATTGAAATACATAACATTATTCCTCATCAATTTCTGTACTTCAAACTTCAACGGATAACAATTCTCTACATCATGCCCCGGGGCACCTTGATGAAAAGCACAGCGAGCTTCTGGCTTATACCACCACGGAATAGTCTCTGGAACTGGAGGTGGAGGACGGGTTTGCACAAGATTCTTTGCAATCAAGGATGGAAGCAGGTCCGCAAACGACATCGGAATAGGATCAAAACTTGGCTTAGCCCGAGCTTGTTGATTACCACCTTGTTGCACAGAAGGTTGCTGATAGCGAGGTTGATACTTTGGAACTGCCGGCAAAGTTGGAGCCACATTAATCATCGGTGTAACAGAAGCCACATGCTGCGAATGATGATTCCCACGACTGTGAGGTCTTCTATAACTTTCACGGGATACTGCATTGGTCTCATTTTCTTTCTTTTTCCCAAAATTGAACCTTCTAGAGCTTGAACCATTACTGTTCTCTTGACTTAACCGTCCCTCACGGACACCTACTTCCAAACGCATCCCCATGCTCACCATCTCAGTGAAATCAGAAGGAACGCTTGCTATCATCCTCTCATAATAAAAAGAACCCAAAGTCTTCAAGAAAATCTTTGTCATTTCTTTTTCTTCCAGCGGTGGAACAATCTGGGCCGCCAGCTCGCGCCATCTCTGCGCATATTCTTTAAAAGTCTCTTTGTCCTTCTGGGACATAGCACGAAGTTGATCTCTATCAGGCGCCATATCAACGTTGTACTTGTACTGCCTCACAAAAGCTTCTCCCAAATCGTTGAAGGTTTTGATTTGGCTATTATCCAAACTCATATACCACCTCATGGGTGCACCGGTCAAACTGTCTTGGAAATAGTGAATCAGCAGCTTATCATTATCAGTCTGAGCAGACATCTTTCTTGCATACATCGTCAGATGACTCAAAGGACAAGTGTTGCCTTTGTACTTCTCAAACTCAGGCAGCTTGAATTTGTAAGGAACTTTAACATTTGGGACCAGACAAAGCTCATAAGCATCTTTTCAGAACAAATCCTTATGCTTCAAGGCTCTCATCTCCCTCTGGATCTCAACAAAGCGTCCCTGGAAGTCATCAAGTCTTTCAGCTACTCCAGCACCTTCACTAGGCTCAGCATGGTAAATCATTTCATCATGGTGCGGAATATTGTGCACAACAGGCGGTACAGTAGTTACAATTGGAGGAAGAGTAGTCCACATTGGTGGTGGGAGAGTATTAAATGCAGCAGTCTACTGATGATGAGGAGGACGATAACCAGCAGGAAAAAATTCAATTGGCATGCCCCAGGGTGTGCCAGCAAGTATACGATAGCGAGGAGAAATAATAGTCTCAACAGGAATTGTTGCGGTAACAACCTCTGAGATGACAGTATTCTGAACAGGAGAAGGAGGTGGCTAATTCTGAGCAGCCACCAAATTTTCCATCATAGCAGACACTCTTTACAAGCTTTCCCTCAGATAAGTAACCTCTTCGCGCAGCTCGTGATTCTCTTGTTGCAAAGTTTCCATCACTCTTCTCCGATTAGCTCGAGTATCGAAACAGTGAGTCAGCTTGACAGGAACACTAAATGAAGACCAAGAAACAACAATAAGATCCCTGGAAAACACTCAAAAAGCAAGGCAAAATGCAAGTATGATGCATGCTATGCGTATGCAGATGCAAAGATTTCAAAGGATTATAGGTTAACTTGCAATATTCATAAAGATACATTTTTGAAATACTTAAAAACTCATTCTCATTAAGATCAAAGTGAGGATTACAAATGAAGTACAAACATCAATAGTCCTAATACATAAGAGGAAGAGTAAACTAGGCCTAGGGAATCATATCCGAAGAAGTCCCGAATCCTGGCTGATACTTCATACGAATCCTCTTGATTTCAAGCTTGTGCCGCTCTTCCATATCTTCCTTATCCTTCACTAGCTTATCAACAATGGCCTTCCAAGCACCGGAAGTAGGAGGAATAGTAGATGGAGTACTAGAGGAAAATAAATCCTCTCTCGGCCTCTTCGTGATGCGCCGCTCAAGTAGCTCAATAAGATCATCCTTCTCCTTAAGCTGCTCCTGCATAATAGTCCTCTCAAGTAACCATTCTTCCTTTTCTTTCTTCATATTCTCTAACTCTTCTTGAAGAACCAACTTCTCATCAACGGGAGGTAGAAAAGCAAACAATGGTAATATGGGAAACATAGGCTCCTCAGGTGGATAAGGCATCTTGAGCTTGGAAGCTCTAGATCGAACCCACTGAATATAACATTCGGAAGGAGGAAGGTGTTGTCTACCCAATTGACCTCTCTCTTTCCGGTGAACAGCATGCCAGGAATGAGCAATCCTTTTCTTCATATCTATATGATCAACACCATTAAGAAAGAAGAAACGGGATAAGGCAAGATTGTTTGGAAGGTCCTTCAAACAATAACCGAACTGTCGTCTAGCCAAAATGGGGTTGTAGCTAATTCCCCCACGTGTACCAAGAAGAGGTACATTAGGAAATTCTCCACAACTATCAATAAGAACTCCAGTGTCATAATGAGAATTATACCATGTCATGTCCTTATGAGAAAGCGACATCAACCTTTGAGACCATCTTCGATTCTCTCTATTGTCCTTGAAAACATCCGACTTCGGTAGGTGCGAAATAAACCACCTATAAAGAAGAGGTGCACAACATACAATCTCTCCGTCACCTTTGGAAGTCCTATAGTGAAAAGCATGATACATATCTCCAAGCAAAGTAGGAACCGGGTTCTTCTTCAAGAAGATCTGAATAGCATTCTCATCCACAATACCATCCAAGTTCGGAAACAAGACAATCCCGTAAATAAGCAAAGCAAGAATAGCCTCAAATGCATCCTTATGACCCAAAGTAAGTGAAGTAGAAGCCTTTCCCATCAAGAAATTAGCATTAATACCACGAACACTCCCCTTTGGAAGAAACTTCCCATTAAGATCGGACTCCTTAAGAAAAAGTGCTTGGCGATGACCTTGATAGTAAGCTCCTTCTCTAGACCTCTGAAAAGAAACTCCTTGTCCAGAATAGGCAAACCTAACCAATGAGAATACTCCTCCAAAGTCGGCACAAGCTGATAATCCAGAAAGGTGAAACAATGGTGTAACGGATCATAAAACTAAGCTAAAGTAGGGAGAATCCCCTCAGGCACATCAGTATCCAACATATACAAAAGCTTCCCATGACATCTTCGGAACTCTTGGGTATCAACAACCAAAGCTCCTAGCTTTCTCAACTCTACAACATTAGGATTTTAGAAAGTGTACTTCTTTGTGTTCCTCCTTTCAAAAGTCATAGCCATGGACATCTGAAATTTTGCAAAAGTCCCTTATAAGTCCTTTGAAATCTTACGAACAATGCTCATGAATGTATGATGGCATGTATGCAACAAACACAAACAAGATCACACAAGGCACACGGGCTTAGGTTCCGAGTCACGAGCATGAAGTCAAGGTAACAGAACACCAACCCACACAGGTAAGTACTAAGGTTTTGTCTTCATTGTACCTGCAGAAAACCAAAAGGGTGCTAACAGAGGTGCCCGGAGTTAACATCCATCTTTAGAATATCACCGGTACGTTGGATTACTCCCCAACCGATAACATTCTTAAAATAGACCTCGTCTGAGTGTAGTATCGCGTGACAACCGCCTTAGGTTTACACCCAGACAGTTTCCGCACTACGTTCCTAAATTGGCTAGGATGGGTTAAAGGTTCTACGGTCCTCAGTATGATCAGCTCAAGGTCGGAAAATAATGCCACGTACGATTACTCGTCATGACATTGATAGTCCAAGAGAGCCTAACCGAGTGGAGATTATCAAATTGATATTGCTTTGGACTACTCCATCACATATCGCTTCGAATATCGCCGTCCTATCATGAATTTCAACTCAGATTCGGGTTAGAATCTATCTCACACAGAGGATCACCAAAACCGAAACAGAACAACCAAATAACAAACAAATCAAACCAAAGCAGTAAATAAATCAAAGTAGGCTGAATCCGCTTAAAGATTACTCCCCAGCAGAGTCGCCACTTTTCTGTAGCGGTAAAATCGTGAGTGTAAGCTATTGATTAACTTAACTCGATAAACACAGAGTCGCCACCGCGCTTTTCTTTATTTCCGAAAGGAAAAAGGTAAAAGAACGAATAAAAACCTAGGAGTCTAAAAGCAAAGGCTAAAAGAACAAACAGAGAATGCGTAAGGGGATTGGTTACGAACCGGGAAGGTTTTAGGCACCCGACTCGTCCGTGGTACTCCACGGGAGCCCTTTGAAATACTTAATGCTTTTGGTCTGAAATGGTTTGCTTGAAAAGATGGAAGAGATGAGGAGAAGAATATTTTTTAATGATTTTGTGTTTGATAAGGTTTTAACGCCTCATGCCTACGTACCCACAAAGTGCAATGCGAGATCAAAACCTCGTAGTTCGTGGTACAAAATTTGAAAAGAACAATGGGTTGCATTATTTTTTTAAAATGTAAAGATAAGTTGTCATCCTTTAGCGAATAATTCCGCTAGAAAAGATGAATCATATCTAAACAATGTAAAAAGAAAAGGTGCAAAAAGGCACAAAAACAATTGAGTGAGTTTTGAGTTTTTTAAAGTATGTAAGAAAATGGTTTTGCTATATTTACATGAATTAACATTTGTTTAAAGAAATAAAGTGAAAAGTTTAAAAATCGCTTGACCGAAGTCAAGGTTTATTTATGAAAGCATTTGAAGTTTAGAAAACAAGAAGGTTTTTTGAAATAGGAAGAAGTTTTGAAAATTAAAGAATGGGGAAGAGATGAAGGGACTAATCCTAATGCTTGAATTAAAAGTTAAGGAAAGAGTTTACCAAACCAATAATATGCACAATTCTTCAAAGTTCGGACTTCCATCTTCAAAGGCTAATGACATAACTTGAGGCCGAGGTTTCTAATCCCTTCCAACTTGAGCAAGGGGGAAGATCTTAAAGTCCAATCCATTCTCCAAAAAGCTCGGGATAGTAACCATTAGTCCAAAATTAGAAGTCACAAGTCTTTTAAGTGTTCAATCCTTTATTAGTTTTGATATCCAAATGGACAAAACTAAAAATCAAAAGCACAATATGAATATAAACAAATGATATATGATATAATATGATAAAGCCTAATAAAGGAGATAAAGGAGCAAGAGATTAAAATAAAAGGATAAGGTGCGAGAGATTAAATTTAAACAATTATATATTCACAATGTTATAATATTTACAATATAAAGTGGTATGAAGAACTTAATCAAGCACAACCACAACAAGGAATAATAAAATCGAGGCAACCGGATCCAAGTGGATCTTAATTCGAATCGGGACAACTTTAGGTCTATGTTAAGCAATCGCCGAGTAATTTACGGAGTAACTACCCTACAAATGAGGCCGGCCACCACTAATTAAAGTGGAAAATATTCGTGTTAATACATGTTAGAGAAACGATATAATGGATCGTTCTCCGAAAACATGCCACACTAAAAGAAAAAAGGATGGTCTAATCTTAATCGGGATTTTCGTTGAATTTCATCGAAAAGCAACCTATCACAATCCCAAAGTATGGAGAATGATCCAAATGATCATTCATCCATAGATTTGAAATAATGAAGATTAAACTAATCGGAAATCAACAATCCCGAATCGGAGATTGTCATCGACCAAAAATGAAAGAAGATGAAGAAAAAATGGATCTAAAATCAATCCATAAAAGAAATCAAAATATTTTTAAAATCTTTTCTTAAAAATATCCATTTCTAAAATCTTTCTAAAATTGTTTTTCTAAATCTTTTTCTTAAAGAATTTTAATAATATTCTAAAAAATATTATTAAAACTCTTCACTTTAAAAAATCCTTTAACAAAATAAAGTAAAAAAAAGAATTAAAACAAAGGGGAGGGGGGACGCAGGCACGGACAGGTGGTGATTATCAATGGATCTGGCCATTAAGGCCCAACACCAACACCCTTTACATAAAAATAAATTAATTATAATAAAAAACAAAACAAAAAATCAGAAAAGAATAAATGAGATGTTCTTTTTCTTCACATTAACCAGAAACAGGGGAAGAATGCCCTAAACATGGCGGCGAGCTAAGAGGGGAAAGGAACAATGTCGCTACCTTCTCAAGAATCAATCCAAACAAAAATCGATCCAACCAAAGCACTCCTTCTTCTTTTTCGATTTCGTAAAACCTTCTTCTTCCTCTTCTCACTCGGTTTCGCAAATTTTCCGATTCAACTCTTCTTCTTCTTCTCTCTCAATTCAAATTCGGTTTCTTCTTCTTCTTGATTTTTGGTTTTCCTTTTTGTTTCAGATTTGGAGGTTGGAAAGAGGAAAAGAAAATTAGGGATTTAAGATTGATTTTGGCAGGGATTATGGGGGCTATTGAAGCTTGGATTTGAAGTGCAAAGGGGGTTTGCTATTTAAAGAAGAATGAATGAAGAGGGTGATGCCGTTTTGAAAGGATTCGGATTGCGTTTTGGTAAGTCACGAGTTTGATGCTGAGCTTTGAGTTTTTTTATTTTTCCTGCGTTTTAATTGTGTGTATACTGCGTTTTGTGTATTTGTTTATCAGGTGGGGAATTCGTGAGGCATTGGCTGAGGGCATGCGGCTTGTGATATTGGATGTGGCGTGCGCGAGTGAGAGAAATTGTTGGAGGCTTTTGTGCATAAGGCTTGCGGACTGTGGCTTTGGTAAGTTGCTTCAGCTGTTGTTGTTTGCGGTACGGAAACGACTTGGAGTCTTGGCCTATGGTATTCACGCGTTGGCTGAGCTGGTGTGGCGTGAAGGCTTGAATTTGTGCTTTGAAATTGTTATTCATGTGCGGCATGCGGATTGACGAAGGTTTGGGGAGTGAGCTGGGCGTGCAAGCTTGTTGCTTCGGCTTGGAAATTCATGGCTTGGGCCTGGAAAAAGGCTGCTGAGTTTTGGTGAAGCCTTGGCCTGCTGTTGTTTGTTTTTACGCACGTGATGCTTACGAGTTCTTTGAGGCTTGTTCACTTGTTGTGTGGGCCAGGCATGAGGTATGGTTTGGGGCTGGTACGGCATGATTTGGGTGTAGGGAGTTTTGGCTTGCATTGGGCTTGATGGTTTTGCTTGATGGTTTTGCCTCATGAGGCTAAAGGTGTTGTGGGGCCTATGTGCTTTAGGCTGAAGATGTGAAGGTGTGTGGTTTAGGAAATTGGTTATGGGCTGATGAAATGAAGCATTGCTTGGTGGGCTTAAGTTTGTGTGGTGTATTGGCTTAGGGTGTTTTGTATGAAGTGTAAAAAAACTTGACACGTGAGGCTTTGAAATGTGGCTGAGATGATGTGAGGAGGTGTGATGCTTGGTGTAATACTTTATATTGTTTATTTTTTGTTGTAAAAAAAACTTAAATATAAAATGGGCTCAATTTTGCTATTTAAAATGATTTTTGGATGATGGGTTAAAAAAAGAAAATGGGCCTATTAAAATTTATGAATAAAAAGATGTTGATGAAAATATGAGAAAAAAACGAATATAGAAATGAGATGGAAAATTGTTAGAATAGTGATTTGGATGATTGAACTAAAAAAAATCGGATAATCGAGAAAAATGGAGAAATTGGTTATTGAATAATAATGAGTAATGGTTAAAAAAATGAATAGAAATGGATAATCGGTGGAATATGGATCTTTGACACGATGAAAAAAAATAAAGAATTTAAAAGGAGAAATTAATATGGAAATGAAAAAAAAAAGAATAAACGGTAAGAATTAGAAAAATGGATAATAGAAAAAATTAAAAATCAAAAGGAAATGGTTTAATCGGGAAATGGATAATGGATGAAGTTTTGATTTTAAAGCCCACAACGAATCCTGATTTTTCTTGCACAAGCCACTGATGAAAAATGAATACAGCCAATCACAGAACCACTGATCAATTTGCCAATTCAACCCTAGACACTGGAATCGTCTGAAAACTTCCCTGATGATTCGAAACCAAACTAAGGAAAATAAATCCTCAGATGAATCGCTAATGAACTAAAGAACCGATGACCTGATAAACATTTGAAGATTCACCAAACTTCGCACAAAAAACACTGTCTGATAACTGAACTTGTACTTTGAAAACACATTGCCTGATGAATGAATTACTGGCACACACAACTGGCAGTCGAAACAATTTATCTGATAGTTTGACCAATATTAGGTCAAACATCCATTTGAAATCGAATTGTGACTGAACAAACGCATCTGAATGAAATCACTGCCCTGTCTTTGAAAACCTGCAACACAGAGAAGAAGAAGAATACTGCAACATATTTTTTTGTATTTTGGTTAGAAGTCAGTAAATATAAATAAATGTAAAGAAGTAAAATTAAAGGTGATCCCCTGCGAAGCATAGACCCTCATCTGAGAAGAAACTCGAAAGCCAGTGCGATCTTGTTTGTATGCAAAATGCAGATGATATGCGAAGAAATCTTAGGGCAAAAATTAGGGTATTACAGTTAAGAAAAGAGCAGACAGTTAGGGGGAATGAAGACTGCCAAAGGGCTTTTGACAAAATCAAGGAATATTTACAAGAGCCTCCGATCCTTATGCCTCCCGTTGAAGGAATACCTCTAATCATGTACTTGACAGTATTAGAAGAGTCAATGGGGTGTGTGTTGGGCCAGCATGACGAGTCTGGTCGAAAAGAGTATGCAATATACTACCTAAGAAAAAAGTTTACCGACTGTGAACAACGTTATTCATTGCTCGAGAAAACTTGTTGTGCTTTAGCGTGGGCTGCTCGCCGACTGAGACGGTATATGTTGACCCACACCACTTTATTGATCTCTAAAATGGACCCAGTCAAATACATATTTGAGAATCCAGCATTTACCGGACGGGTTGCAAGATGGCAAATGATCCTCACAAAATATGACATTCAATACACATCCCAGAAGGCCATCAAAGGCAGTGTATTGTCTGATTACCTTGCTGAGCAACCCATGGATGATTACCAGCCTATGAGATTTGACTTCCCCGATGAAGACATCATGTACTTGAAAGCAAAAGATCATGAAGAGCCTGTTCACACTAAAGGGCCTGACCTGGAAGAAGAATGGACTATGATGTTTGCTGGGGCTGTTAATATGAATGGTCGTGGCGTTGGTGCAGTACTCATTACACCTAAGGGAGTTCACATGCCTTTCTCGGCAAAACTCACCTTTAACTGCACTAACAACGAATCTGAATACGAAGCTTGTATTATGGGTCTTGAGGAAGCCATTGACCTCAGGATCAAGACTTAGACTGTGTTCGGAGATTCAGCTCTGGTAATTAATCAAACCAGCGGCAAATGGTACACTCACCAGGATCATCTGATACCTTATCGGGATTATACAAGAAGGTTGTTGACTTTCTTCACAACAGTCAAACTTGAGTATATCCCTCGAGATGAAAATCAGTTTGCAGATGCTCTGGCTATCATTTCATCCATGATCAAAGTTCAAGCTGCCAACTTTGTGCCTCGGATTTCAGTATCCAGACTTGACAGACCAGCATACGTGTTCTCAGTAGATGTTGTTAAAGATGACAAGCCTTGGTTCCATGACATCAAATGCTTCTTGGAGGATCAAACATACCCACCTGGGGCATCTTCCAATGATAAGAAGACATTAAGAAGGCTGGCTGGTAGTTTCTTCCTGAATGCTGATGGTTCCTTGTACAAGAGAAACTTTGATATGGTACTCCTCAGGTGTGTTGATAAGGCAGAAGCAGACTTGCTAATGCACGAGGTGCACGAAGGATTGTTTGGTACCCATGCTGGAGGGCATGCTATGGCTAAAACGTTGTTGAGATCAGGCTATTACTGGATCACAATGGATGCAGACTGTTGTGCCTATGCCAGAAAATGCCATAAATGCCAAATTTATGCAGATAAAGTGCATGTACCTCCCAATCCTCTGAATGTGATGTCTTCACCCTGGCCCTTTGCCATGTGGGGCATTGATATGATTGGCAAGATTAAACCGACTGCTTCAAATGGCCACAGATTCATCCTAGTAGCCATTGACTACTTCACCAAGTGGGTCAAAGCAGCTTCTTATGCAAATGTTACAAGGTAAGTGGTAGCCCGATTTCTGAAGAGAGATATCATCTATCGGTATGGAGTGCCCGAGCGAATCATTACTGATAATGGTTCCAACTTGAACAACAAAATGATGGCAGAATTATGCCGGGACTTCAAGATCCAACACCACAATTCTTCTCCTTACAAGCCAAAGATGAATGGCGCTGTTGAGGCAGCTAATAAGAATATCAAGAAGATTGTGCAGAAGATGGTAGTTACCTATAAAGACTGGCATGAAATGCTACCGTTTGCCTTGCATGGGTACCGTACGTCAATCAGAACATCTACTAGGGCAACACCGTATCAGCCTGTGTATGGTATGGAGGCAGTCTTACCTGTTGAAGTTGAATTACCCTCTTTACGTGTACTGATGGATGTTAAATTGAACGAAGCAGAATGGGTTCGATCCCGATACGAACAACTGAATCTGATTGAAGAAAAGAGATTAGATGCAATCTGTCATGGGCAGCTATATCAGAAGAGAATGAAGAAAGCCTTCGATCAGAAAGTCAGGCTTCGAGAGTACCAAGTAGGAGATCTTGTGCTGAAAAGGCTCCTCCCTCCTCATACAGACCACAGGGGCAAGTGGACTCCGAATTATGATGGTCCGTTCATAGTAAAGAAAGTTTTCTCTGGTGGAGCACTGATGCTCAGTACTATGGATGGTGAAGACTTCCTGTCCCCTGTGAATTCAGATGCAGTAAAAAAATACTTGGCATAAAAGGACCCGCTGGACATAACAACAGCATTTAAGTCCAGGCAAAAATAGGGCATCCCGGCAAGTCAAAAACAGAATAAAAGACTTGGGCAAAAATAAGGGAAAAAAAAATTACACCCGCTGAGTTGAAAAGCCGCATTGGACGGCTCAAGCAAAAATGGGTATCCCGGTGAATTGAAAACCCGAAAGGGCGGTCCACGCAAAATAAGGGAATAAGGGAATTACTGCATTCTGGGTTCGTCTGTATCACTTACAACGCGGCAAGTTTCAAAAGGTTAGAGCATCGGTCAGAATCAGTCTCCTTCAGAAAGCGGGATGAGAAGAATGTCAATATCATACGAATCATAGCAAAAGGGGAAGCTCACTGAAGCGTCATCAACATTGCCGGCATCTTTTGCTTCTCAATTTGTAACAATCTCCTCATTTCAGGGGATCTGTTTCTTTAAGTGTACTTGCCAATTCAAGGCACACAAATTAATAAAATCAGATCTTCAGTCACATTTTGTCTCGTATACTTTATCTTTATTTGCAAAAATGTATGACGTCCTTAATATAATAGTTGCACAAATACAGATGCGTCTTTTTTTAAATTACATGCTTGCAGGAAATATATTTGCTCCCGGGGGCATCTAAATTCCTATGATGAATCCAGTAAGGGATACCTCGGGGTACTTGTACCTTTCTTTGTCAATACAGGATTGCAGGAATTCAAAATGCAGCATGGGGCATGAGAGCTTCTCCCCAGCAAGCTGCCAAGTCATTATTTACTCAGCACATCTAAGCACCATAGATGCTTTATCTCCAGCTGAGTTGCCAGTCGTCATTCCTCCTCAACCAAGTGTTAGACAGGGAATCATCTCCCCGCAGAGCCCCAACCTCTATCCAGAAGAGCAAGTCCTGAAGATCTCACAACAGTGTGACGAAAGCTCCCACAGACCCCAGTTGGGTCCCTCATTACCAAGATAGGTCTATCAGTGACACTAACCAAGAAGTCACACTAACTATGGCCACCAGATCAACCATATCGGTATACGACGTACAGTTTCCTTGGTCTATTGCCATTTACCTAAGGTACACTAGATCCGGGTTAGGATCTTTCACACATAAGAGCACCCAACAAGTAAGTATAAAGCAAACAAGGCAAACAATTTTAAAGTGATCTAATTCCTAAGGGTACCCCTCTTTTATTAAATCCCCAGCAGAGTCGCCAGTTCTGTAACACGGTGGGAAAACTGACTTTAGTTAAATGTTGCGGATAGCAAGAGTCGCCACCGACTTTTATTTTACCCAAAGGAAAGGGCATAAAAGAACAGGAAATACCTTAAAAGATTTTTGGGTTCGGGGGGTAGGTTATGTAAAGGGAAGGTGTTAGCACCCTTTACATCCATGGTTATCCATGGGCTCTTAGTTACTTAGCTCACTTTAAACTGTTTTTTTGAGAAGTGTAGTGTGTGTTTAGAAATTTTCTTAAGTACTTTATAATGATCCATGTACGGATATATATAAAGCCTTTGTTTTGAAAATTGCTTGAAAATGTGAAGTGTTTTGAAATGTTTTGAAAACGTGAGCAAGTACATAAGAGGAACCTACCCTAAGTTAAGTCTTTTCTGTTCTTAAATATCCTTTAAATGGTAAGACTATCCCTATTATTAAGGAATAGGTAGTCACTACCTTGGATGTATGAGGGACAAGTGAAGGGACATCTGTGATTAGGCAATTGTAAGGTGTACTTAGCAATTCGAAGGGACTTATCATCTTTTATTCGAAAAGGGACAAGATCATTTACGAAGGCAACCATGACAGGACTTGATCTTATAATTCTTTAAAGGGACAAGATGATGTTAATGAGAGAAGGGACTTTGCTTTATACACCTTACTTGACATTTTATTTAGGCAACATGAGAGGTAACCCTTAAGAAGTGAGATGGCGATCAAAGATCGACTTACGTGTGTGCGTGTACAAATTCAACTATTTATCTTATAATTAGTGATCTAAGTTAATTTTAAAGCAAACATGTTATCACTCCCTATTTTACTAACCATAGCAATATATTTATAAATAAACAATAAGAGCTACAACTATTACATGGCTTTTACAATTACATTATAATAAAAACAATTTAAATAATAATTATATAATAAAATGATAAGTATAAACAATAAAAAAGGGTAGTGATAATTATAAGAAGAAAAGGTTAGTAATAATATACAAAATATATATATAATTTAATTAAGTATTTTTAGATTTAAATAAACAACTTTAAATAATTTTTGAGATGAAAATAAGATGATATGAATAATAATAATAATAAACCATATAATAATTATTTACATAGAAAATATTATTAATTATTTTAATTAGATATTAGAAAAGTTTAATTAATTTTAATATTTAAAGATTAGGGTTAGGAATTTTAAAGAAAATAGAATTAGGGTTTATAATTTAAATTACAATATTAATTTAACTATTTACAAAATTAAATATATAATAATAATATATACATATTTTAATAAAAAAAAACTAAGATTAAAATTTTTAGAAAATAAATTAGAGATCCCTTTTAGAAAAATATGAAGTTAATATATATATATATATATATATATATATATATATATATATATATATATATATATATATATATATATATATATATATATATATATATATATATATATATATATATATATATATATATATATATATATATATATATATATATATATATATATATATTTACATATGATTATTTAAATATATTTTCTTATAAGAAATATAATTTATATTAAATATAAAACAAAACAATAAAGAAAATAATGAGAAATTGAATGAAAAAACAAAACTTACCTGGGGTTGGGATTCGAACCCAAGCTCTAGCAGTGACACTTAGCTGTTTCTGCATCAAACATTAAATCAAAATATCCAGAAACATTACAAACATCATCATGAACAATAATATACAATCAAATTTCATTTATATTGCTTGTATCATTGAAATTGAAAAATCAAATTTCAAGCTAAAGATGAAATCGGTTTATGCATTTTAATGAGTTTTGGATGATGTAATGCATTGGGATAACATCAAGGATGATCAAGGAAGAGATTGCAACCTTCAAAACACTTTGATATAGCCTGCAAAATAGAATCCGAATTATGAATTTTTTATGACAATTTAAATTATTGTTCTTACTCTTGGAAGCAACCAAATTCCTCCCTTTGTGTTGTGATCTCTTCATGTATATATAGTGAGTGTAATTAGATCAAAAAATCATATCCTACTTTGGACTTTTGGATCACCTGAGATTGAAAAAGATATGATTTCAAATATTGAAAAAAAAATTGATATCTTCTTACTATTTTTGGTTGATATGATCTTATATGATTTCAATCATCTCTAAATGGCCTTTAAGAATTTCTAGAACAAAGATCAAATCAAATATTGAGAAAAAAATTGATATCTTCTTACTATTTTTGATTGATATGATCTTATATGATTTCAATCATCTCTAAATGGCCTTTAAGAATTTCTAGAACAAAGATCAAATCAAATATTGAGAAAAACAATTGATATCTTCTTACTATTTTTGATTGATATGATCTTATATGATTTCAATCATCTCTAAATGGCCTTTAAAAATTTCTAGAACAAAGATCAAATCAAATATTGAGAAAAAAAATTGATATCTTCTTACTATTTTTGATTGATATGATCTTATATGATTTCAATCACTTCTAAATAATCATTAAAACCTTCTAGAACCAAAATCAAATCAAATATTCACACTTTTATATTTAATTTTGATTTAAAATGATTTTTAATGTAAAAAATCATAATAAATAAAATAAAATGAATAAAAATATGAATAAATAATTTTTAATTCGTGCATGATGTCATGGAAGTGTTTGGATCATTAAAAAAGAAAGCCCATTTGGTGAATTATGGTTTTAAGACCCCATTTGCTTCATAAACCTCTCAAAACTTTCCCAACTTTGCAAGGACATAAGTCCCTCAATTTTAAGGCTATGAAGGTGTTCTTGGACATTTTGGAAAGCTTAAAGAGTCCTCTAACAAACCACTTTGGTCTCATATCCATATCTTTTACCATTATCAAGTTATGCTCTTTGGAAGATGTTGACATTTTGTTGACTCTTGAAATGACCTATAATGTCTTAGCTCATACCTTCCAAATGAAGCATTTTTGGGCTTGGCTTGTGAGACACAAAGTTGTAGAGAATTAAATTTCCTTCGAAATGAGCTTTGGATGGAAAAATTTTGATGAAGCATATGAATGTTATGGCTGGTCAAAGTTCAGTTGACTTTTCTTGTGAAAACCCTAATATAGAAACTCCTTATTCTTGATGATCTAAAATCTCCTTGATGAATCATGATCAAACCTTGATCAAATGATGAATTTTACTTCATATACTTGATGTTGGCAAAAAATCATGAAGTTTGACTTTGGTTTGACCACAGTTGACCTCAGTTTGACTTTTTAACTACTTTGACTGATTTTAACCTATCTGATCATCTGACTGAGCAAACCTTTGGGAAAAGTCTTGAAACTTGTCATGGGGATTCTTAAACACATATAAGATGTTATGAAGCTTACTTGAAGTCTTGGAAGTCCATTTAGCCTGATTAAAGTCGAAACCCTAGTTTAGGATGCATTGCTTAGGAGGATGCATTGTCTGAGGGAAATGTCAAATCTTCTGACTGATTGTGAATTTTGTGAACCTTGTGAACCTCATGAGATGTCTTGTGAACCTCTTAGTACACAAATTATTGTCTTGTGAGGGCAAATTTTGGGGTGCAACAGCTGCCCCTGTTCAATTTTCTTAAACCTGAGGGGTTAGATTGGTATATGTGCCATTCGTGACCTGGAAGGTTGAAGGTGATTGAACACAAAAGCCCAAAAATTTGCACTCACCGGTGCGTAGAGTAATACTGATGATTATTTGTATATTCTTGAGTGGGCTTGAAGATGCCACTTGATGGAACTGGAGATGGGCTTAGGGATGCCTTCAGGATGAACTGGAGATGGGCTTAGAGATGCCATCAGGATGAACTGGAGATGGGCTTAGAGATGCCATCTAAAATATCTGGATTTGATGATGATGTCTGTATGTTGATGCTGGATATCAGTACTAGGTCTTTGTATAAGCCGTCTCTGAATCATTTATGCAACATGATTTGAATTGTTGAATGGACCAGTAGAAATAAATCTTCGTGGCGATTATCTCTTCTGGAAATATCTTGGATTAGGGAGCGGATCTTTGTACAGACCGTTTGCCTACTCTCCAAGGTCAAAAGAACGTCAGGATTATTTCTTAAGAGTCAAAAGAACGTCAGGATTTGTTCTTCTGAAAAAGTCTTGAACAAGGGGCCAAAAGAGCGTCAGGATTAGTTTTTCTGAAAAATATCTTGAACCAGGGAATGGATCTTTTTACAGACCGTTTGCCTGCTATTCAAGGGCCAAAAGAACGTCAGGATTTGTTCTTCTGAAAGATATCTTGAACCAGGGAATGGATCTTTGTATAGACCGTTTTCCTGCTATTCAAGGGGCCAAAAGAACGTCAGGATTTGTTCTTCTGAAAAAGTCTTGAACAAGTGGCCAGAAGAGCGTCAGGATTTGCTCTTAAGGGTCAAAAGAACATCAGGATTTGTTCTTCTGAAAAAGTCTTGAACAAGGGGTCAAAAAAGCGTCAGGATTTGCTCTTAAGGGTCAAAAGAACGTCAGGATTTGTTCTTCTGAAAAAGTCTTGAACAGGGGGCCAAAAGAGCGTCAGGATTTGCTCTTAAGGGTCAAAAAACGTCAGGATTTGTTCTTCTGAAAAAGTCTTGAACAGGGGGCCAAAAGAGCGTCAGGATTTGCTCTTAAGGGTCAAAAGAACGTCAGGATTTGTTCTTCTGAAAAAGTCTTGAACAAGGGGCCAAAAGAGCGTCAAGATTTGCTCTTAAGGGTCAAAAGAACGTCAAGATTAGTTCTTCTGAAAAAGTCTTGAACAAGGGGCCAAAAGAGCGTCAGGATTTGCTCTTAAGGGTCAAAAGAACGTCAGGATTAGTTCATCTGAAAAATGTTTGAACAAGGGGCCAAAAGAGCGTCAGGATTTGCTCTTAAGGGTCAAAAGAACGTCAGGGCTTGTTCTTCTGAAAAAGTCTTGAACAAGGGGCCAAAAGAGCGTCAGGATTTGCTCTTAAGGCTCAAAAGAACGTCAGGATTTGTTCTTCTTAAAAAGTCTTGAACAAGGGGTCAAAAGAGTGTCAGGATTTTCTCTTAAGGGTCAAAAGAACGTCAGGATTTGTTCTTCTGAAAAAGTCTTGAACAAGGGGTCAAAAGAGCGTCAAGATTTGCTCTTAAGGGTCAAAAGAACGTCAGAATTTGTTCTTCTGAAAAAGTCTTGAACAAGGGGCCAAAAGAGCGTCAGGATTTGCTCTTAAGGGTCAAAAGAACGTCAGGATTTGTTCTTCTGAAAAAGTCTTGAACAAGGGGCCAAAAGAGCGTCAGGATTTGCTCTTAAGGGTCAAAAGAACGTCAGGATTTGTTCTTCTGAAAAAGTCTTGAACAAAGGGCCAAGAGAGCTTAAGGATTTTCTCTTAAGGGTCAAAAGAACGTCAGGATTTGTTCTTCTGAAAAAGTCTTGAACAAGGGCCAAAAGAGCGTCAGGATTTGCTCTTAAGGGTCAAAAGAACGTCAGGATTTGTTCTTCTGAAAAAGTCTTGAACAAGGGGCCAAAAGAGCGTCAGGATTTGCTCTTAAGGGTCAAAAGAACGTCAGGATTTGTTCTTCTGAAAAAGTCTTGAACAAGGGGCCAAAAGAGCGTCAGGATTTTCTCTTAAGGGTCAAAAGAACGTCAGGATTTGTTCTTCTGAAAAAGTCTTGAACCAGGGAATGGATCTTTTTACGGACCATTTGCCTACTATTCGAGGACATCTTGACTAATGTATGGATCATTTGTGACCCGTTGTAAGTTGTTGATATTGTTTTACCTGCATATAACTTTCCTGCAAGGAGAATGTTAGTTTATGCATTATGTATGCATGCATAGTATGATGCACCTAAGTAAATGTATTATGTACTTATGGATATGTATGTTATGGTATGATGTAAATGATGCATGTATGCATCATGCAGCTTGAAGCGTCTGGATATCTTCATATAACAACTGCTGGCCAGGGAAAATAAATCCCGATTTGTTGCTGAAGAATATGAGAAACTCGTTCCCGTCTTGTTTGATAGTATAGTATTTATAACTTCCCGTCTTCGTTCGTCGTACTTCTATTGAAGGAATAAGTTCCTGGACATAAATTCAAGGGGAGATGTAACTCGGAGTATCTATCAAGATAGATTTGCCCTTGCTGGGGATTTGTAGTTATTTTGTGGGGATGAACCGGCGAAGCTTCGTTGAACTACTACCTTCGTTCGTCCTTAGTAAATACTATTACTGCATTTTCATGCATTTCTGGTAAACATCAATCATATTCAAGCATTTTATGCATTCAAACACAACCAATAGACGTTTTTCGCTTTAGTAAAAGAGGAAAAGTAATCCTGAATAAAGAGGGAAAAGTAAAGCTGAACTCGAAAACAGAATCATTTCAACTTTGAGAGTGTATAACCAATTGGATTTAGAGCTCCTGAGATTCTTAACTTTCCTGAATACCTTCCCAGAAATCCTCATAGCTGGATCTGAAGATATGATACTGACACCATCTGATACTACTGGCGTAGACAATTAATTTCCACAATGGCTTCTGCTGAGAATCCAATATCATGGTAATACAATGAGAGGAACGTGTCTTCAAATTGTGATGGACCATATACGCTCCGGATATTAGATTTGAAAAGAAAGCATTGCTCTTTGGTTGAGGATGAATTGTCCCATAATGGAAGTATCGAAAGGTAGTTACCTCAAGAGAAATAAGCAGAACGCCCCACAATAATATGCCCCTGACATCATGAACTTCATAATGTTACCCTTGGTAATTTAGATAGATGAGGAGATCTGCCCCTGGCTACTTAAACATAATTGAATCCTGTCCTGATTGCCCCAAATGAGTTAGGAAGTATCATGGCCTGCCCCCTTGATTGGGAGATAATGACTATGCCCCTTTGTATACATGGACTTTGATCCAGGAGGAAATTTTGTTTATCGGAAGGACTTTGATTTATTGAACATTCATCCTGTAAGTTTCTCTGTTTATCAAACACTCAGGTATATGCAAACAAATATATTCAAAAATGCAATGCTTATGTTTGTCTTGATGTTTTGAAAAAGAATTATTTTAGAAAAACAAGTTTTGTGAAAACTGTGATATTAACTCAAGTTTTATAATAAGCCCTAAAGGAGTCAGGATACCTTTTTGTAGCAGTACGCTTTCGAACTAACCATGCTTCAGTTAGGACTTTTAAAGGGTTGTAACGTGGCCTGGTTCACGGTTTAAGAAACAAAGGATAAAGGCTCAAATTTTATTTGTACCCAGCCCAATCTCCATGATGTTCTTCAGTCCTATGCTCAGTTAACTTATGCATTGAGGCTCAAAGGAGTTTGGAATTGTAACACTGACATTTGTGATGGTTCAGAAACCAAATATTTATTTGAACATTCAGTCATCTTTCTTTGTTGAGGATTCATAGTGACCTCTTTTTTCTTTCTCTTTTGACTTTATTATCCCTTCTTTTTGCCTGAACTGTTTATTTCAAGGTTACAGTCAGTGGGATGTCTTAATTTTTTTTTACTAAGTCTCCTTCATAGGTTTTGACTTAGTGAGCTTTTCTTTTGCTGGATATTGACTGTCATGTTTAATGATTACAGAGAACCATCATTAGTTGTGTACAACACAAATAATTGGCATATTTGAGTTAACCGAGTAACTACCCTGCCCCAGGTTATGAATAAGGGTTTTAATTTGTGCGAGAATGAAAACTCCTACTTCATAGGCTCAAAAGGGTTGACTAGGGATTAACTTCCTTATATCTCCACTGTTTAGGAATTGAAACAATGCATGTACATCGTCAGCATAGTCTGTTCAAAAGCATATTACATGAGATTATGGTATTTTTTCGTCATCCTCCCTCTTCAGGCTTATAGCTTTATCAGGAGTTAAATATCACAAAATAGAAATATGAAGCATAGTTCAAAATATAGTGAAACGAATGGATTAATTCAAGACAAACATATGCAATGCATTAATGAAAACAAAAGTTTAACATAATAGTAAGTGTTTAAACAAACAAAAGAAATTACAAATGAAAATTCAAATGTTCTCAAAGCCTCTTCCTCTAAACCCGTCACTCCAGTTATCTGGAAACTTTGATGCTTGATGGACGATAAAAGAACTCAACCTGGCCTTTTGGCGTAACCTTGAGTATTCCTTCGTCAATTAGGTCTTGAATCTTATTCTTTAATGTCCAACAGTTATTAGTGTCATGTCCAGGATAGTCGGAGTGGTACATACACCTTGCCTTGGGATTATAGCGAGGAGAGGAGGTATTAGGATTTTTAGGAGAATTTTCCAAGGAAATCGACTTCATCTCCAACAGGCATTGCAAAACTTGTGATATTGGTGTGCTGAACCGGATGAACTGTCTTCTACATTCCTTGTATAGAAGTGGATTAACCTTATAAGGCCTTCTTTCTTCCATTGAAGGATGGTCAGTAGTAGCCTGTCTCTCTCCTTCTCTTATCCTTACTTTCCTTTCAGCCAAGTCAGCTTGTTTCAATGGAGGTTGACTGATGATTAGATTCCCAACCCCATTATGTCGAAGCTTATTGACAAAGCTTCTCATCTTTTCTTGCCCTTGGGCCAAACTCTGGATAAGAGCCATTTGGCCATTCATCTGGATCCTCATCTCTGCCATCTCAGCTTGTAGTTGTTTCAGCTGATCATCCTTGTTGTCCTCAGGATTCTTCTTCTTCATGTCCTTAGAGAGGAGTGCTTTCAACTCTTCTTGCCCCTTGGACAAATTCAGAATCACTTCTTGAAACTGAGCATTCTGAGCTTGAAGATCTTTGACAGATTGTTCGAGAGCCATTTCTACTGAAATAAACAGCGAGAAGATAAGATACCTGTACATAAGAAACTTGTGATGCAATGACATGGTATGTAAATGCATATGCAATGTTTTCAAGGACCGCAGGATTTAAATTTGTTTAAACAACCAAAAAGTAAACTTTTATTAGTAATAAACTTGTTTGCCCCTTGGGCTTAAAATAAAAAATGAAATAAATACAAAAGATGGGGTTTTAAGTCTCCCATGGACGTTTCCTCTTCGTGTTGAGGTATGAGTTGAGATTCCGCTCCTCGTGAAGTTGCTTTGTTAATTCTAGGATTCTTTCTTGGCTTGCTTTGTAATGAGCCTCGAAAGTATCCCTTTGCTCCTTCAACTAGATCCAGGACCTCTATATGTCTTCCATGTCAGTGGCAGGATGGCAGGATATGGCAGGATGGCAGGATATGGCATCATAAGAGTCTGAGCACGAGCTCGTACCCATCTGAGATAAGCTTCCATAGGAATAGTGTACTTAGGCTTCAGAGTCTTGCTGTCAACCTTGTTCACTTTTCCCCATGCTCGTATGAACCTTTGACGGTAACCTTGCAGATCGTTGTCGTAGTCAAACACAATACCCTGAATCAACATGTCATGAGGACCATCACTCCGAGCGTAACCAAACTGTCGTAAAGCTAAGGAAGGATTGTAAGTAATGCCTCCTCTTATGCCTAGAAGTGGCACATTAGGAAACTCCCCACAACGATCAATGATAGTAACATTCTCCATAGATCTGGAGCACCAATGTATATCTGAATGAGAGAGTGACATGATCCGTTTAGACCACCTGAACCCTTGTTCATTCTTCATCACTGAGCGAGGAAGGTGAGAAAAAACCACCTAGATAGCAAAGGTATATAGCACATCAGAGTTCCTCGGGCTTTCGTAGTACGAGTATGAAGAGAGTGTAGGATGTCTCCAAGCAACGTAGGCACTGGTTTATGACTCAGGAATATGTTGATGGCATGAACGTCTATGAACTGATCTGGATTGGGGAACAACACTAAGCCATAAATCAACAAGGCTAAAATCTCCTCAAAAGCATCATAGCTCATAGCCTTCAAGAACACTTGAGCCTTCTCAATCAACACCTTAGCAAGAATACCCTTAACTCCACTCCTTGTTTCCATGACAATGTCTGACTTCTTCAGATGTAGAGCTGCATCAATAACCTCAGGTTTAGGCTCTTTCTCCAAGCCTGTGAAGGGTCTTTGATCAAGAATAGGTATACCCAGAAGCTTGGAGAACTCCTCCATGGTAGGAACCAGCTGATAGTCGGGGAATGTGAAACAATGATGTTTAGGATCAAAGAACTGAAATAGGACACTCATCATGTCTTCATTGAACCCTGAAGTGACTAGATCCAGTAGCTGACCATGTCTCTTAATGAACTGGGAGTTTTCAGAAACCTGAGAGATCAATTCCTTAAGCTTAGGAGGTATCCCTATAAAGTTGATCCGGATAGTATTCCTACGAGCAGAAGCCATGACCTGCAACAAAGAAGAAAGATAAATCCTTTGGTCCTTGAAATGGTTAGTGAAAATGATATGCTTATGATGCATGATGATATTATGATGTTATGCTCAATCACAAACATGTGGCACACACAAACAAGTCACACCATAGCCCTAGGTTTGAAGGCTTGCATGAGGTTCAAAGGTAAGTACCCTCCCATGAAGTTTAGTTGGTTCATCCTGTCCTATAAAGTAACCAGGTTCTAAGGGATCTCAATATCATTGATCCTTCACAAGGGTGGTTGTTCAGTAGGCAACTTACTTGCCAACCAAAACCCTCCAAGTTTAGAATCTCAATGAGCGTAGTATCGAGTATATACCAACTTCAGTCTTCACTAAAGCCGGTTATCTCACTACTTTCTAAAGGCCAAGATGGGATAACTAGGGTTCTAAAAGTTAGTTAGTGTATTGACAACATATGGAAGCCTCATATTATCCTCAACTTGACTTAAGGAACATAAGCACCAACCAAGAAGTCACACTAACTATGGCCACCAGATCAACCATATCGGTATACGCCGTACAGTTTCCTTGGTCTATTGCCATTTACCTAAGGTACACAAGATCAGGGTTAGGATCTTTCACACATAAGAGCACCCAACAAGTAAGTATAAAGCAAACAAGGCAAACAATTTTAAAGTGATCTAATTCCTAAGGGTACCCCTCTTTTATTAAATCCCCAGCAGAGTCGCCAGTTCTGTAACACGGTGGGAGAACTGACTTTAGTTAAATGTTGCGGATAGCAAGAGTCGCCACCGACTTTTATTTTATCCAAAGGAAAGGGCATAAAAGAACAGGAAAGACCTTAAAAGATTTTTGGGTTCGGGGGGTAGGTTATGTAAAGGGAAGGTGTTAGCACCCTTTACATCCATGGTTATCCATGGGCTCTTTGTTACTTAGCTCACTTTAAACTGTTTTTTTGAGAAGTGTAGTGTGTGTTTAGAAATTTTCTTAAGTACTTTATAATGATCCATGTACGGATATATATAAAGCCTTTGTTTTGAAAATTGCTTGAAAATGTGAAGTGTTTTGAAATGTTTTGAAAAGGTGAGCAAGTACATAAGAGGAACCTACCCTAAGTTAAGTCTTTTCTGTTCTTAAATATCCTTTAAATGGTAAGACTATCCCTATTATTAAGGAATAAGTAGTCACTACCTTGGATGTTTGAGGGACAAATGAAGGGATATCTGTTATTAGGCAATTGTAAGGTGTACTTAGCAATTCGAAGGGACTTATCATCTTTTATTCGAAAAGGGACAAGATCATTTACGAAGGCAACCATGACAGGACTTGATCTTATAATTCTTTAAAGGGACAAGGTGATGTTGATGAGAGAAGGGACTTTGCTTTATACACCTTACTTGACCTTTTATTTAGGCAACATGAGAGGTAACCCTTAAGAAGTGAGATGGCGATCAAAGATCGACTTACGTGTGTGCGTGTACAAATTCAAATATTTATCTTATGATTAGTGATCTAAGTTAATTTTAAAGCAAACATGTTATCACTCCCTATTTTACTAACCATAGCAATATATTTATAAATAAACAATAAGAGCTACAACTATTACATGGCTTTTACAGTTACATTATAATAAAAACAATTTAAATAATAATTATATAATAAAATGATAAGTATAAACAATAAAAAAAGGTTAGTGATAATTATAAGAAGAAAAGGTTAGTAATAATATACAAAATATATATATAATTTAATTAAGTATTTTTAGATTTAAGTAAACAACTTTAAATAATTTTTGAGATGAAAATAAGATGATATGAATAATAATAATAAACCATATAATAATTATTTACAAAGAAAATATTATTAATTATTTTAATTAGATATTAGAAAAGTTTAATTAATTTTAATATTTAAAGATTAGGGTTAGGAATTTTAAAGAAAATAGAATTAGGGTTTATCATTTAAATTACAATATTAATTTAACTATTTACAAAATTAAATATAAAATAATAATATATACATATTTTAATTAAAAAATCTAAGATTAAAATTTTTAGAAAATAAATTAGAGATCCCTTTTAGAAAAATATGAAGTTAATATATATATATATATATATATATATATATATATATATATATATATATATATATATATATATATATATATATATATATATATATATATATATATATATATTTACATATGATTATTTAAATATATTTTCTTATAAGAAATATAATTTATATTAAATATAAAACAAAACAATAAAGAAAATAATGAGAAATTGAATGAAAAAACAAAACTTACATGGGGTTGGGATTCAAACCCAAGCTCTAGCAATGACACTTAGCTGTTTCTGCATCAAACATTAAATCAAAATATCTAGAAACATTACAAACATCATCATGAACAATAATATACAATCAAATTTCATTTATATTGCTTGTATCATTGAAATCGAAAAATCAAATTTCAAGTTAAAGATGAAATCGGTTTATGCATTTTAATGAGTTTTGGATGATGTAATGCATTGGGATAGCATCAAGGATGATCAAGGAAGAGATTGCAACCTTCAAAACACTTTGATATAGCCTGCAAAATAGAATCCGAATTATGAATTTTTTATGAAAATTTAAAGTATTGTTCTTGCTCTTGGAAGCAGCCAAATTCCTCCCTTTGTGTTGTGATCTCTTCATGTATATATAGTGAGTGTAATTAGATCAAAAAATCATATCCTACTTTGGACTTTTGGATCACCTGAGATTGAAAAAGATATGCTTTCAAATATTGAAAAAAAATTGATATCTTCTTACTATTTTTGGTTGATATGATCTTATATGATTTCAATCATCTCTAAATGGCCTTTAAGAATTTCTAGAACAAAGATCAAATCAAATATTGAGAAAAAAAATTGATATCTTCTTACTATTTTTGATTGATATGATCTTATATGATTTCAATCATCTCTAAATGGCCTTTAATCATTTCTAAAACAAAGATCAAATCAAATATTGAGAAAAAAAATTGATATCTTCTTACTATTTTTGATTGATATGATCTTATATGATTTCAATCATCTCTAAATGACCTTTAAAAATTTCTAGAACAAAGATCAAATCAAATATTCAGAAAAAAAATTGATATCTTCTTACTATTTTTGATTGATATGATCTTATATGATTTCAATTACTTCTAAATAATCATTAAGACCTTCTAGAACCAAAATCAAATCAAATATTCACACTTTTATATTTTATTTTGATTTAAAATGATTTTTAATGTAAAAAATCATAATAAATAAAATAAAATGAATAAAAATATGAATAAATAATTTTTAATTCGTGCATGATGTCATGGAAGTGTTTGGATCATAAAAAAGCAAGCCCATTTGGTGAATTATGGTTTTAAGACCCCATTTGCTTCATAAACCTCTCAAAACTTTCCCATCTTTGCAAGGACATAAGTCCCTCAATTTTCATGCTATGAAGGTGTTCTTGGACATTTTGGAAAGCTTAAAGAGTCCTCTAACAAACCTATTTGGTATCATATCCATATCTTTTACCATTATCAAGTTATGCTCTTTGGAAGATGTTGACTTTTTGTTGACTTTTGAAATGACCTATAATGTCTTAGCTCATACCTTCCAAATGAAGCATTTTTGGGCTTGGCTTGTGAGACACAAAGTTGTAGAGAATTCAATTTCCTTCAAAATGAGCTTTGGATGGAAAATTTTTGATGAAGCATATGAAAGTTATGGCTGGTCAAAGTTCAGTTGACTTTTCCTGTGAAAACCCTAATTTAGAAACTCCTGATTCTTGATGATCTGAAATCTCCTTGATGAATCATGATCAACCCTTGATAAAATGATGAAATTTACTTCATATACTTGATGTTGGCAAAAAAATCATGAAGTTTGACTTTGGTTTGACCACAGTTGACCTCAGTTTGACTTTTTAACTGCTTTGACTGATTTTAACCTATCTGATCATCTGACTGAGCAAACCTTTGGGAAAAGTATTGAAATTTGTCATGGGGATTATTAATCACATATAATATGTTATTAAGCTCACTTGAAGTCTTGGAAGTCCATTTAGCCTGATTAAAGTCGAAACCCTAGTTTAGGATGCATTGCTTAGGAGGATGCATTGTCTGAGGGAAATGTCAAATCTTCTGACTGAGTGTGAATTTTGTGAACCTTGTGAACCTCATGAGATGTCTTGTGAAACTTGTGAACCTCTTAGTACACAAAGTCTTGTCTTGTGAGGGCAAATTTTGGGGTGCAACACATAGTCTTAAGGATGCTCGTCTGCATCTTTAATCTATACATCGTGTCAGACACTTATGCCTTTGCTTTCTTGAATTAGACACTCGTCTGTGTATATCATTCCCCAGAAGAATTCCCGACAAATCTTGATAAAATATTTCCTTTCTATCTGACATTCGTCCTATGTCATGATACCTTCCGGCAGCCGTACCCTGCCAGGTGATCGTCCTTCACCTTCTTGATGATCGTCCTTCATCATTTTTATCCGATGGTCGTCCCCATCATTGATCTTGTTATCCGACATTCGTCCTATGTCATGATAAACCCTGAGAGCAGCCGTACCCTGCTAGGTGATCGTCCTTCACCTCTTGATGATCTTCCTTCATCGTGCTTATCCGATGGTCGTCCCCATCGTCGACCTTTTCTATCCGGCATTCGTCCTATGTCGAGATACTTTCGGCAGCCGTACCCTGCCAGGTGATCGTCCTTCACCTTAGATGACCGCCCCTCATCTTATCCCCAACAGAGCAGCCGTCCCCTGCTAGGTGATCGTCCTTCATCTTTGATGACCGTCCCTCATTATTTATTTCTTCAACCTGATGGTCGTCCCCATCATTGCCTTTACCTTTAACCCCCCGAGAGTCTTATTTCTTTGCCTGATAGCCGTCCCCATCATGATACCTCTATTTCCCCAGCATGTCGGTCGTCCCCGTCATTACTTTATCCCCAGCAGTCGTCCTCTTCTCGACGGTCGTCCTCCGTCGCCCACACTTTATAATCATACTTTACTTCCTTTTTTCAATCTATATCCCTTTTCTTCTTCATTCAGCGAGTGCAAATTTTGGGTTGTCTTCGGTATTCAACCACAAGTTATCTTGTTTGCTTGTTAAGTCGTTGCTTACATCCTGCACAGCTAACTCATGTTTGAATAGGGGCATCTGTAAACACCCCAAATTTGCCCTCACTCATTCACATCATGGCTTGTGATTTCTTTTCATTTGCATAAGTTCAACCATAGCATCTCATATTACATTTTTTGGTTCATTACATTGTTTCAAAGTCATCTGCATCTAGGGTTTGTAATCTGAGCAATCCCTGGGCTATCTGAGCCACTCCAAGAGTCTCCAATCATCTCAAGAGGGTCCATGTATGTTCAAACATCATATTATATCCTCTAAAGATCAAGGAAATCAAAAATCACAAGAACTGAGGAAAGGCATAGAAGCATAGCCAACCTTAACTGCACAGATGACCTGAAATTAGGGTTTTGGTTTTGTAGGCCATAACTCCAAATTTTTTGGTCATTCTTGATTCTATTGGTCTCTATATGTTATAGGGATCATGCATACCAATTTTCATGAAGAAATTCAATGGGGAAGGCATCTGATCAAGAGATGACTTCTTGAGCAAGTCAGTGCAAAATCAGGGCATCTGAGGCCCCCAACCATCCAACCAAAGGGTCTTCTCCATCATTTTTAATATGTATGATCTTTATTTGATCTTAGAAGATGTTATAAGCTCACAAAATTGAAGAATTTCAAGCCATTTGCAAAGTTGCCATTTTGGGAAAGTGACTTGTAATGAAAACTTGCCATTTTGGGAAAGTTTTTCAACCTCCTCTTTTTGATTCAAAAATGCTTCAAATGAAATATCTTTGGTCATGAAAGTTGTAGATTGGATCCTCCCATTTTCAAAAAGTACAAGAACTCATTCTTATTCATTTTAGAACAAAAGTTATGGCCTTGCAAAGTTGGACAAAATCACTAAATTTTCACTTTTGTGCCAAAGAGGAAACTTGCAAAAACACTTGCCAAAGCCAAATGTGACTTCAAATCAACTTCTAGTCATCACACAAACATCATTCATGGTCCATAATTCAGATTTACCCAAGAAATTTCTCACTTTCATGCTTTGGATTCCAAGTTATCATAAGCCATTTTCCATAAAGTTCAAAAGGGGGAATTCTTGCAAAAATGATTCCCAAGGGTTTGTGTGGTCTCTAACTGATCCCAAAGCATTACCATAACATCATGTAGCACTTCACAACAAGAATTCAGCAAGGAATGTCACATGTCCATGACCAAAAATCACAAAATGCAACAAGTTGCAAAATTGCAAAACATGTGACATCTCACCCTTCATCCATTTCAGATCACATTAGAACATCCAAGGGCCTTCCTTGAAGCTGGCTGAGACAATCCAAACACAGAAATATTCTCTTCCATGGCCCATACCTATAGTACACAATTTTTGACTTTTTGGCCAATCATCCCATACCATTCCCACAGTGCATACCTGCCCTCCAGAATTGTTGGGATTGCTTATGGATTACCTAAGGGTCATAAAACAAGAAGGAAGAAGGCTCAGAACACACACACCACCAGCTTGCACAAAAACTGTCCAAAGCTTCATCTCTTCGAAACTCCCTCAAGACTTAACAAAAATCCAAAATTTCTTCACCAACAAATCACATATCACTCAGAGAACAAAACCCAACCCCTGAAACAGCTTGAATCACCACACACACAAACCTCCATTTCTGCTACACCATAACCAAACAGCACCAACCAGCCATCCTCAAAGATTTCTAAACTTCATATCATCTTCAGGAGGTTCAAAAGAGTAGGCTTGCATCAAGAGAGAACCCAGAAAGCTCAGAATCAGAGGGTCCCCATCTCAGGTAAGAGGATGAACTTTTTTCCCAGAAGCTAGCTTTTAAGTTCTTTTATGGTTCTATATGATTCCCTGATCATGGGGATATGATTACTTTTGAAAATGGTTGAGAAACCACCATGTATGTGATCTCTGAAACTTTTTCCTGTTTTTACATTTTTCTTCGATTCATGCTCATGGTTTGAAATAAATGAGTTTTGGTTGGGGGTTTAGGTTTAGAATTATTGGGGGATCATTTTTGTGCAAGAAATTTGAAGTTTGATGACCTGAGAGAGAAGCTAGGGTTTGGGCTCGTCAGAGAAGACGACCGAAACACTGTTCCGGTCGCCTGAAAGTAATTTGCCCTAATTAGTGTAATTAGTGAGGTTTAAATGTGAGCATTGATCTTGCCTTCCCGCGCGCGAATGAACGACCAAGATTTGTCATTAAACCCTAATTCAGATTAATTAGTTTAATTAATTAGGTTTAATTTGAATTTAATCAGAATCAATCCCAGCCACTGAAACGCGCGCCAGTCAACTCCCGCCCTCTAACTTTGAATCTCAGCCTCAGGATCCTCATACTTTTCCATTTTTATTTGTTTTATTTAATTTTATTTCTATTTAATTTCTACGAATTCTTAAAAATAGTAAAATACATCAAAAAATTCTGAAAATTTTTATCAAATCTTTTATTAATTTTCAGAACCCAAAAATATTTTTATTTTTATTTTTTGCATTAAAAATTATTTTTAAATCATTTAAATGTTTATTTTTAATTAGTTAATGAAAATTAATTAATTAAAAATACATTTAGGTATTTAAAAATCACAAAAAAAATTCACATTGCATTTTGAAACATTTAGGAACATTATCAAACTCTTCAAACAAATTTCTTTTTGGTTCTTGACCCATTTTGACATTTTTCTTTGGAATTAAAGTTCTTAAAAGGCAATATTTTTTTTCTAACTTAGAAAAATTCATTCTGCCTAACCATGAAGAGTTTGATGATGGTTCTTCTTGCATTATATTCTTCATATCATGTAGTTTCTAGGGTAAAATTGGTTTGAATTTATCTTTCATTTTCAATTTGATGTGCATTTTTCCTTTTGAAGTGCCTTGAAACCCTAGCTAACTTGAGAAAATCATAACTCCCATTAGGTTAAGAGTTAAGTCCCCTCCTTTGGGCAGTGAACTTATGTAGGGTTAGGGTTCCTTTGATCCCATTTTCAATTTTTTATCATGTCATTTTCTTCTGGTTTTGATTTTTGTATTACATGTTATGTATAAACCCTAATTTTTGCTTTCATTTGCATTCATCTCTCATTTGCTTGCATACATGAACTTTCCATGAAATTTTGTGCATCCACATGACATATAAGACATCTTAGGATACATTAGACTCATGTTTGATCATTGCATCATTCATTTTCCATGTTATGCATTCATTCCATTTCATAAACTTTCATGAACTTTTATGGTTCAAAGCATGCTTCATTTGCATCCACATCCTTGTATGATCATCCACAACTCTTGACATGTGTTTGCATCATCCCTTAGCATCATTAACATCATTTTTATGCTTCTGACTTTGGTTTGCATCATCGCATTTCATCTCATTTTTCATGTCATTTCATTTTCTTGTTGCTAACTTTTCAGGTGGTAAGTGTCTGAGAAGTGAATTTGCCTTCACTTCTCACAATCTCTTCTCATCTCTCTTATGCATTAATTGCTGCATTTTACTTGTGTATTAGAGTGAACTTGTTCATTCATGCTCCTTCCCCTCTTTCTTTCTTCAAGCAACTTATCTTCTTAAGTGAAGTAAGTTGTCTTGCTTCTTCTGCTTCTTCCTCCTTTCATCTGTTTCTTCCTTGGTGGCTTTTCCTTGAAGATCTTTTGCAAGCCTCATAAACCCTAGGAATAACCAAGCATGATCAAAATTAGGGTTTGATTAGTCCCCCCATTAGTTTTACCTTTGTGTCTTCTTTTCCCATCTCATAATAAAGGACTAAACCTTAAAGGTTTTAAGGCTCTGTGATTAAGGTTATGCCTGTATCCTTCTATTAGGATGGAGTGTATAACTTTAATCCCAAGTGTTAAACCCTTAATGTGTTTAAACCCTTTAATTAATCCATCTAATAATCACTAAGACATCAAGCTTATAACTTGGGCCTTACATTAGGGTTCTAATTCTTCCTTAATTGGTTAAGAAGGACTAACCCTAGTGTTAATGGACAAGTCCCCCTCAAGTTGTCTTACAAACCATAAAATCTATTTCTTAATCTTACCATTAACTAAAATCCATTTAATAAAGACTTTGTTTTGTCATGAGGTTAATCCCTAATCATGGATTAAGTTGATGAGCCTTCCTCAGCTTAAATGTTCTCATCTATTATCCTTCTATTAGGATGGTGTAATGAGTCCATTAAATCCTTGATTATGGCTTAAACTCATTACTTAACACTAAACAAAAACAACAAAAACATCTAAATAAATACAAGTAGGTTAATGATCTTAATCCTACATCATGGTGATTAAGTGTGAGGTGTTTACTTCATACTTAAGGTACACTCATTGCCCCTAATCAAAAGGGAAGATGTGATGATTTTACTAACCCTTGGCTTAGGCTTAAGCTCATTTTCTTATGACAAACACCAAAAAGGCAATAAAAGATTGAAAACACAAAAAACAAACAATAATCGTCTCCTCCGGGATTCTTTTCTCACCTTATTCACTCACAAACGAGAACTTGCTTCTTCCGTCTAATGCAAGACAGTTTGCACCTGAGCCAGACAGGTCATACACTTGAGCATAGACAAGTAAGCAGTTCACAAGTCAATTTATCTTTCAGTCTCTTTGAGTCGAACTACGGTGTTCTGACTTCCTCATTGCACGAGAGGATACGTAGGCATAACTTAACAGTTATCGAACAAAAGTCTCTATATGTTCCCCCCTCTTCCAGCATTATTCTTTAAGCCTCATAGTCTTGAGCATTTCACTCTTGTTCTTACACTGTCACTTCTCTTATACACTTCACATTTCTTTTAAACTGACACTTGCATTCTTTTCCAGCTTTTGCACACAAATTACACTGACACTACCCCTTTAAAACACAAATCTTTCAAGCGTGGATCCCGTCGAGTACGGCGGACAATCTGGGTGCTAATACCTCCCCAGGTTGTAACCAACCCCCTTTCTCAGTATCTATGGTTTGTGACCGTCTTTTCCATAACTTTCTAGGTTTATGCAGCATTACCTTTCCTTCGGGATAAAAATGCCTAGCTGGCGACGCTTTTCTTTCAAGTTCACCCTTGTGTGTTCTTTCTCTTTTGCCAACCGTTCACGTCTGTACCCCTCTTGACTGGGGTGTCATTTGGTGGGAGCGACAGGTATTCCTCTTGGTTGCCTTAAAATAAAATGGTCAAGTCCCTCGAATATAGGGATGTCTTAAGCAAAGTCCCTTCAAATATAAATCATCATAATCCCTATAGTTTAAAAGATCAAGTCCCTTCGAGGTTGCCCACGGAATAATGATCTTGTCCCTTCGAATAAATGATGATAGTCCCTACGAATTCTAAAGACATCCCTCAAGTTGCTTTCTATGACCATACGATGACCCTACGCCTGTTCCTTAACACATCCAAGGTAATGACTACCTATTCCTTAATAATAGGGATAGTCTTACCATTGAAAGAACATATGAGAACATGAAAGACTTAATCTAGGGTAGGTACCTCTTAGTTGCTTGCTCACATTTCAAAATAATTTTTACACCTCACTTTCAAAACATTTTCAAACAAGAATTTGTATACATCCATACGAGGATCATTACAAAGTAAAGAGAAAATTTCTAATCACACACTACACTCTTCAAAAACAATTTAAGTGAGCTAAGTAACTAAGAGCCCATGGATAACCATGGATATAAAGGGTGCTAACACCTTCCCTTTGTATAACCTACCCCCCGAACCCAAGTCTTTTAAAATAAGTATTTCCTATTCTTTTATGTCCTTTACATTTGGATAAAATAAAAGTCGGTGGCGACTCTTGCTATCCGCAACATTTATAGAAAAGTCAGTTCTCCCACCGTGTTACACAAACAACTGATGTAACAGAAAATAGTAAAAAAAAAGAATTGGCAACAAAAGTTGAATCTAAAAAATACAAGATACTCATAATAGTTGGTTGTGACAAAACTAATGATATCTAGAGGAAAATTACAACAAAAATCTAGAAATTTCGAATGCCTTGGCTCTTCTCGATTGTTCCTCGTTTTCATCATAATAGAAAACCTGCAGAAAAGAGGATATAGAGGAATGGAATTAACAAAAACGAAATAGAAAATCTCAATACAAACTCAGTTACAAAATCGAAAAAATTCCTTACTGCTATAACAAACTCAAAGTTCAATAACAGAATTCCTAACTGTTTTTATAACCTCTAACTAACTTCATAACAACCTAACAAACTAACTTCTCAATAGATTTTTCTAACTTTCCAACTAACTGAAAAAAAATAAGAATCAGAGGGTATAAGATTGAAATAGACCTCAATGGAAAGACCACTCTGTTTTTCGGACTCTGCATCATCTTCATCTTCTCTCTCAACTCTCAATTTTTCTGGATTTCTCTTCATTCATTCCTCATCATCTCTTCTTCATTCATCCCAAAACTCTCCTTCATTCATATTCATAAATCGTCATCACTCAGATTCAGATTCATCAATATTCACCATAATCAATTCCATTCAGCATCATTCTCTTCAATCGAATCTGGATCCTCTTCAATGGAAAACCAATAACACACAAAATGGATTTCATTCCTCTTCATCACAAAACTGAAAACTGAACTCTTCTTCACCCATAATCAAGGTCGTTTGCTTCATCAGCAACAAGAATCTAGACTCATCTCTCAACCTCATTCTTAAACCAGCATTTCCCCCTTCGTCAACCTTTAACAAATTCCATCTCTAATCATCTTCAATCTTCATCAACGATTCTGCAGATTCCATCATCACGGACCTGCAACAAGCAATGATTTGATTCAGAAAGAATCAACCATAATAATACGGTTCACCATGAATCAATCAACCACAATAATACGGAATCAAAGATAGGAGAAGAAGATGTGGAATCAGAATACGTACCTGAATATGATTCTTCACTGCAACGGAAACGACACCCTTCTTCTGACGTTGTCGACACGATTAATTGGCAAGGTACGAGTTCGTATCCCTCATATACGAGATCATTATTGCGTATTGTGGTTGTTCTTGATTTCAAGGGTTTTTTTCGGAGAATCAATTTTGGATCGAAATAGGGATGAGGATTAGTTATGTTGAAATAATAGAGATGAAACCGAGGGTGGTGTGTTTCGTTCTCCGGTGACGAGCTTATTCACGGCGGCGATAGGAGGAAGAAAGGTGAGCAGTAGCGGCGGAGGAAGAAAGGGACATTAGGGTTTTGTGATGATGAGTATGCGACGGTGGAGGGTGTCATAACGAGGAGAGAACGAAGAAAGTGGGAATGGAGACGGCGGCGGTGGTGTAGCAGCGGCGGTTAGGGTTTAATGGTTTAGGGAGATGAAGAGATTGTGAGGAGGAAGGTAACACGTCTAGGTTTTGAGGTCTGATTTTCATTTATTTATGTTAATTGGTTTTAATGGTAATCAATTGATTTTAGATTTTGGATTAAGAGAATTAAAGATATAATGATCCCAATAAAGTCACTGTTAGAATCAATAAAACCTCATAAAACTCAGTTAACACCACCGCCAAATGTTGGAAGAGATAAGGTTTGGTTGGTGGTCCACTCCGGCGGTGACACTTCTCACCGTCCGATAGGACCACTAAATTTCATTCCTGCGCCTCACCACCTCCCACATCATCACTATCATCAAGAATCTCCATCAGACGGATAAGATTCAGTCAATGGAATTGACTAAAGATGCATGGTAGGCACCCCATACACCTGCACGTTTGGGCCTCATACGGATTGCTATCCGCACCCCTCTTTTACAAGCCCAATTCTTTTTAACCAATAAAATTGCTTCCTGCACCCCCCTTTCCAATTTCTTATTTTTTTTATTTCTGTTTTATATACCTTTCATTTTAAATCTAGAAAATATAAGAAAAATCCATAATAAAATTCTAAAAAAATTATAGTAGCCCTTTTAACTCAATTTAGAACTTTTCTACATTTTTACTTTCTGAATTTTATCATTTTTCAATTTAATTTCGATTTTTCATTTAATTGATTTTATATTGAATTCTCACATGAACACATAATTTTGTTAATTTTATTTCTCCCACTTCCTGTAATATTTTGTCCCATTCTTTTTGCTATGATTAGAGGACAAATAATAGAACCTAGAATAATTTTTGATATATTTTTTAGGCCAATTTATCCACTGTTTTGGTAGTGTGGTTTGTGTAATATTATGATTGAATCTTAGATAAATTTAAGTGACCATTTGACATAGTTAGACTTTGAATTTTTAGGATATTTTTTTAACACAATATTATAGTCAGGTTAGAGACCCTAGGGAATTAATTTCGTATTTTTTCCAGGACTTTTTCTATTTTTACTGCCTTGAGTTTTAATCACTATTTTATTGTAAATCCATCTAAGTTAACTTAGGATTTTATGATGCATTAGGGCATAGATTAATTAGGCTTATTCTTAGAATGTTAGAAGGCCTTAGTATGATTTAGCCATTGATTTTAGAATGTTGATATCATGTGAAATCCTTTTGTTTTAGGACTTAGGCTTAGAAACTGTTCAAGTGCGTTTCCATGAAGCGATTAGTCATTATTTCGGTTTTATGCCTTCTATGCTTTAGAAATTCTTGCAACTTTGCCTTTAATTCATTTTGGCCATGTCTTTGCATCTTCATTTTTCATTTCTTTGCATCGAGGATTCGCTTATGGACTTGGATTATTTTTATTATGACTCGATTATATTTTTGTGGTTTATACTTTGTGATGTAATAACTTAGAACTCATATGCTTGTATAGTTCCTATAATTAGGATAGAAAAAGATAAAATGAATAGATAGAAAACTAGATCTCAAAAATAAAATAAAGAAATACTCGATCCAACGTCGAGTAAATTTTCAAATAAATAAATAAAGTTTCATGTGACTTTAGGATTCCTCGATTACCATCGTTCCATTCCATTACACCAAAAGCAAGCCTTGTATGTTGGACACCATAAGTGGTGCGTCTCAGCCCCACACAATCGACCCACCCGATCCATTGTTCCATCTCATTTACGATTCATACACGTTATCACCAACCATGACCTAGGAGGACCTCATTCCATCAGTTTGTTCATACTCGCTTTTTATGATTTTCATCCAATTAGGTAGTGCATCTTTCAAACCTCACTAACCATAGGTCACCCTTAAACTCAACTAACTTAGGGTAAGTCTAGTTTCCCTTAGAGTTTTCCCTTTTGCAACTTGAGTCTCACTTCGCATCTTAAAGAAAAATAAAAAATATTTAAAAAGGAAAGTAGGTACAATGCGCCACGAGCCTTAAGCTATACGGGAAATGACTAGTGTAGGTCTCCTTCACGCTTCTAGGATACTTTACAAACGTTCCATTGGGGGTGACCTTGGAAAGTATTCGCTCCTGTATCATAGTTTTTAGTGTTGTACATACAATAAACACAAATTCAAAACACTTCTTCTAAAAGACAACAAACCAAGACAACACATCTTCTATTCTCATCTCATACTCCTTGCGGACGAATATGACTTGCCTCGACAGTTCAAACAGCGATACGGTAAACACCCTTGAGTCAGAACCTGTAACACCTGAGCTAGAGCTATGGTAAAGTCATCGTAAAAAATACAAACAAGTTCCTGATGAGGTACGTAGGCAGTGGGGTATGGCCCATTCGAGCACAATCTTTATTTTCCCTACATTTTCCCCTTTCTTTTTCGATCTCATTTCCATTCCATTCCAGATAGCCATCCTTTCATTCAAACAACATCGTATTTCTCACCCTTTGAAACAAATTAACAAACATGGATCTCGTCGGGTACGGCGGACGGATTGGGGTGCTAATACCTTCTCAATTCGTAACCAACTTCTGGATCTAGATCTTTGGTTCGCAAGGCCTCGTTCTTTTCCTTCTTCCTTAGGTTTGTGCAACATTACCTTTCCCTTTCCTTCGGGATAAAAATTTATGGCTAGCGACTATACCTTTTCCGCGCCACTTTCGCGTTTGTACTAGGATGAAAATCCCGGGAGCGACAGTTGGCGACTCTGCTGGGGATCGAACCTAAAATCTCTGGTTTCCCCTTTGAGAGTCAATCCTAGCGCTTGTCTGTTTTTGTTTTCTTTGGGTGTTTATTCATTTGCTGTTGTGCTTTAGTTTAGCTTTACTGTTTTATTTACAGTTTATCGCTTTAGTTTACAATTTTATTTGCAGCTTTCTGCACTTTACTTTATTGTTGCATATACTAGCATATATTATACTGGCTGTTCTGGTTTTCCTTGGCGGGATGGGATTATTGTGAGATAAGCCAAATACCCGGCTCGAGTATACACATAGGATTTAGAGTGGGCATTCGTGTGGCTTGCATGGTCTTGAGCACGTGTAGTTTTCGCGAGTCCCACACCCAAATCAGGCTCTCTTGGGATATGTTCTATACTGCCTAGGTAGACCATAGAATGTTCCCACCTAAGCTGCTAACACTGGGACCGATCACCGAGGACCTTAGTGGAAACAACCCTCCTGTGATGACAGTGGCAGACCACATTTTGTGGCAAACTCATTCGCACCCGACGGCCCACTAGGAAATCGCATAGGATGACCTTGTTCTCTCATAGGAACCTAGTTAAAGCAACTGGTCGTATGACGGTAGTATTGTACCCTTCAGGATGAATGTACTATTGTTTCTCAATTTCAATGCTTGAAGCCGGGAAATTATGAGGAATGCTTGTTCTTCCGGACTCAGCTGAGGCCTCCCTGGGTAGTACATAATGCCAAACCGATTCCATGATTTGGTCATGAGCCATTTCTCGGAAATGGTGAATGTATTATTGCTACTCGGATTTGAGAGTCCGTGATGTTGACCCGTAGTAGCACACCCGTAAGATTGGGATGGGTTTACAGGTTTGCAGGAAAACTAACCTTCAACCTACCTTGTTCTTGATACTTGGGTTTTCTTTTGACATATACTCGTGATCTGGTATTCTTGACAATCGGTATTCGGGAAAATCAGAAGGCAGTACAACAATGCTCAGTATATGCAACACTCATCATATGCCATTGCATTGCATCACATCATCAACATACTTGCATTCCTAACGCATGTTTATTCATTTGCAGGACTGCATATCACATCCTTGATTCCAGTTGTGGGTATTGATCAATGAGCATGGAATCCAAGAAAAAGACCAAGTGTATTATCTCCTACAAAGTTCATCAGCCTATTGTGAAAGAAATCCTCAAAGTGAAAGCCTTAGCTTCTCCAGAAGTTCTCAATGTCTTCAAGCAGGATTACGGGTGGATTTTGTATTTCATAGAGCCCATCAGTGACTACGGTTTCAGAGGGATGCACATGTTGCTACATTTTTATGATCCACAACTTAGATGTTTCATACTTTCTGATTTCGTATTGGCACCTACATTAGAGGAGTACTCGAGCATCCTGAGAGTTTCCGTGAAGGACTATGCACCATTCTTTGGGTCCAAGATTGACTCCGATTTCAAAGATGTAGCAACTGCTCCTTATTTGAGCAAGTCATTATTGGAAGACCGAATTGATAGCAAAGGAGGCTTCCGAGGATATCATTTGAGTTTCTTGTTAGATGAGGCTACTAAAGCAACTGAGGCAAAAATTTGGAGTACCTTCAATGCGATCCTAGCTTTGTGTATCTATGGTATCACTTTGTTCCCGAACATGCCGAACTTCATGGATGTCGATGCTATTCGCATTTTCATAGCAAAGAATCCTGTTCCTACTCTCTTAGGTGATCTCTACCACTCTGTGCATTATAAGAATGAGAACCGAAGGGGTGGAATGTTGAATTGTTGCACGACTGTATTCAATAAGTGATTTACACGCTTTCTTCCACAATCAGGGGCTTTTGAGAGGACGAAGAACTCACTTGAATGGTCGGAAAGACTGATGGACTTGCAAGCAAAGGACATTGTCTGGGTTAATCAGGGATTGTGATGCATTGACATTCTTCATAGTTGTGGAGGATTCCCTAATGTTCCATTGATCGTGAAATTCTGTGATCAGGTATGAGATGTCCTAAGAGATGTCCCAACACTTAATAGGACATTTGACAAATTTAACCAAAACTTAAACAGCAAGAAAAGTAAACAACACAGAAGTTTGTTAACCCAGTTCAGTGTATAACCACACCTACATCTGGAGGCTACCAAGCCAGGAGGAAATCCACTATTAGTAATATTAATTCTTGACTTAAGCCACCCTGTTTAATCTATCACTTAATACTTACCCAATGCAATTTCTACCTAAGACTCACTTAGATAAGAGTACCCTACTCACTCCCCCTCAATCACACAGTGATCAAGTTTACAAGTTTACTGAAATTGAAGACATCCTTCAAACAAAACAGCTTGATCTTACTTAACAGTTTCAATCAAGTCACAAATGCACTTTTGCTTAAAAGCTCATAAAGTGGTACAATTAAAAAAACAACCTGCTATTAAAACTCTAGACACCCTATTTGGTCTTCTGAAATTCGTACTCAATTCTATGAGTTTCTGTTAATTAAATAGGTATCTGAATTTTGGGCTTTCTGTATAATGGTCCAGCCCTAATGTGCAGCAGCTTCCACCTTGAATTTAGGGTTTGTTACCTCCTAGATTCTAGGTGCATTAGGTCTTCTGTTTTAATCTGAATCTTCAATTTAAAACTCCCTACAGATGCGCCTTGTTCTGTTTTTATCCAGCATTAATTAATTCCAGATAATTCTCCTTAAATATCTCTGATCTGTTAATCAATAATTAATTCTGGTAGCAGGTCTGAGATGTCTCAACATCTGTTGGGACATCCTAAAAAACTGAACTTAGTCATTTACACAATGTCCCAACATCTGATGAGACATCCTGAAATAAGTTCATATACTCTGTTTGATAATGTCCCAACATCTGATAGGACATTCTAAACTGATTTTAACATTTCTTGTTTGGTCAAAAATTCTGCCAATTCTTAAACATCTACAAACTCCCCCTTTGGCTAATTTTTGACTAACATCTTTTCTGGTTTTCAGAGTGCAGCAGAAGTTCTTTTTATCAGAGTATAGCATTACTTTTCTGTTGATTCTTATTTGAGATTACTCCCCCTCAAACATATATATGTCCAATCTTGTTTCAACAGAAAAACTTATTCAGTTCAGAAGCAAACAAACAGAATTTTTCATTCAATTAAACAGCAATACAATTTGTTGTTGTTCTCCCCCTTGGTAGACACAAAATTAGGGGCCAAAGACACTATTCCAGAAATACATTGCTGTCATTACATTTTCCTCACCTACATTGATCACTCAGATTCATCACTCTCAGTTTCTTCACCAGCTTCTGTTTCTTCATCAGCTTCACTTTCTTCATCAGCTTTCTGGTCTTCTTCACTTTCCAACCTTTGAATGATTTCCTCAAGCTTCTGCTTTCTTGCTTCAAGCTCCTTGCATGTGCACTTTAGCTCAGCAATTAATGCTTTCTTGGAGATTGAAGTTTTAGCAGTTGAGGGACCAGCAGATGTCCCAGAAGGTGCTTCAACATCTGCAGCATGATGACTGAGGAATAACTTGTAGTGAAAAGCCAGGGGACTCTTTCTCTTGCAGACTGTGTCCTTCTCATTTAAAATCCCAGGGTATTGACTTAGAACAATACCACACAGCAATGATGGAAAAGCTATTGGTAGCTTGGTTGCAGAGGAGATGGCATGCTTCATAGTCTGATCAAAAATATAGGCTCCATAGTCCATAGTTGTTTGAGTTCCCACAGCATATATAAACCTAGCCAGACCAGTTGAGATTGAAGAAGTGTGGTTGGTAGGCACCCAGTTAGCAGTTCCAATTCTGTTCAGCATGGCATACTTTCTGGTAAGCATGCTTACAAATAGCTTTCCCTTCACAGGCCATGCCTTGACCTGGTTTGCAGTGATCACCTTACAGATTTGATTATCTGTCTTGCCTAGCTCATTGGGTCCATCTGTTTCTCTTCCTAGGTACTGATTTATGATTTGAGAAGAAAACTCTACACATTTACCTCTAACATAAACTTTTTGAAACTCAGAGGACTTACCATTGGAGCAATCCTCCTGAAGATTCACAATGAACTCTTTGAAAAGAAGTTCATAGCAGGGAGAGAGGTCTGAGACTGTTTTGAATAGTCCTGCAGCAGATATTAAATCAATCAGTTCTGTGCACTCAAGTGCATTGCTGCTCAGTTCTCTTTCCAGGGCAACCCTTCTTTGGTACACATACTTCCACCTGTTGACACTGGAGACATGATGGAATGATATGTTGTCCAAAGGAGCTTCTGGAACAGCAGTTGAAGCTCTGGAAGGTGCTGGTCTCTTCTTGGGGGGAGATGTTGGGACATCTGATCCAACATCTGAATCTGATGGTGTGGCAGCTTTCCTTTTCTGAGTTTGGACTTTACTCCATTGTTTTGATGGCCCAAAAGTGACTTTAGCTTTCCCTTTCTTTGGAGAGGCTTTCTTCTTTGCAGGAATTGCTGCTTCAGCTTGCATCTTGCCCTTCCTTGACCTGAGTCTTTTGGCAATGCTGGGTTTAACAGATGCTATAATCTCTGCATCAGAGTCCTGCTCCAGATTAACCACTGAAGGAGATTGAGCAGTCTCTTCTTCAGTTCTTTGATCAGCAGGGATTTGATCTTCATTTGATGTTTTGATCTGATCCTCAGAGGTTTCTTTATCACTTTCACCTGAGGCCTTTTTCTGGTCCTCAGTCTGTTCAGTATCAGCATCAGATGAATTTTCTTTCTCTTCTGCAGATGTTCCAACATCTCTTGGGACATCTTGTTCTGCAGGAGTGTCCTCTGCAGTTTGAGCTGGTTCTTCTTGAGGTGCAGGCATGGTGTTCAGAGGAACAGAGATCCCACTCACCACTCTTTGTTCAAAGAGGATTTGGTTGACAATCTCCTTGATGGAATCATCAACATATTTTGAGGATTTTGGTGGCATGTTAGCAGGAGAGGGGATGCCTCCTTTGGCTTTGCTGCAAACTTGATCTTTGGCTCTCTTTGGTGTTCTTGCCTTTTTAGTGTGAGAGGAGCTTCCCCTGAGCTCGTCCAATGGTGTTGATGGCATTGGCACAACAGAGATTGGAGTGGCATGAACCACGTCTTCTTTGTTGAGAATTTCTTCAGTTGAGTTAGGGTTTTGAGACATTGTTGAGAAGGATGAAAGAAAGACTTTAGGGTTTATGATTTCTGGAGAGTAGCTGGTGAATGTGATTCGCTTGTGATAGTATGAAGAGAATCTTGATAGCTGATTATAAACAGTTACTAAGTAAGTAGCCGTTACTGTCCAAATGATGAGAGATGGAATTCCCAAGGATCTTGTCCAGACTGGCTTTGCCATCTGGAACTTATGCCATGCAATGTCATATGACATGTTGGCACATCTCATTAACTGCTAGATATCACATAAACAGATTCCAAGTTTACCCCTTAAGTTCTCAAACTGTGTAGCATCCAAAGCCTTGGTAAAGATATCAGCTAACTGCAAATTTGTAGCTACATGCTCCAATGAAATCACCTTCTCTTCTACAAGATCTCTGATGAAATGATGTTTGATATCAATATGCTTTGTCCTGCTATGTTGAATAGGATTCTTTGATATGTTGATTGCACTTAAGTTGTCACAGTACAATGTCATGACATCCTGTGGGACATTGTACTCAGTGAGCATTTGCTTCATCCAAACCAACTGAGAACAACTGCTACCTGCTGCTATGTACTCAGCTTCAGCTGTAGATAAGGATACACAATTCTGTTTCTTATTGAACCAAGAAATCAGATTGTTTCCTAGAAAGAAGCATCCTCCTGAAGTGCTTTTTCTGTCATCAGCACTTCCTGCCCAATCAGCATCACAGAAGCCAGTGAGAATAGGTTTGCAACCATGAAAGTACATTATGCCATAGTCACAAGTACCATTAACATATTTAAGGATTCTCTTGACTTGATTGAGATGACTGACTTTTGGATCAGCTTGATATCTTGCACAAACTCCTACTGCAAAGACAATGTCTGGTCTGCTAGCAGTCAAGTATAACAAGCTTCCAATCATGCTTCTATATAAACTTTGATCTACATTCTCACCCTTTTCATCTTTAGTTAGCTTTAAATGTGTGGGGGCAGGAGTTCTCTTGTGGGCAACATTTTCCATTCCAAATTTCTTGACTATGTTCTTGGAATACTTGCTTTGTGAGATGAACATTGAGTCTTCCATTTGTTTTACTTGCAGCCCAAGAAAGTAGGTTAACTCTCCTACTAGACTCATTTCAAATTCAGATTCCATCTGCTTGACAAAATGTTTGACCATCCTGTCAGACATCCCACCAAACACAATGTCATCAACATATATTTGTGCAATCATGACATTTCCTTCTTCATCTTTAACAAACAGGGTTTTATCAATCCCACCTTTTCTGTATCCTTGCTTGATAAGAAATGTGGTCAGTCTTTCATACCATGCCCTTGGAGCTTGCTTCAGACCATAAAGAGCTTTCTTTAATTTGTATACATGATTTGGACAGCTTGGATCAACAAATCCTTTAGGCTGTTCTACATATACCTCTTCATTAAGATAACCATTAAGAAAGGCACTTTTCACATCCATTTGAAATAGCTTGAACTTTAAGATACAAGCAATTCCCAACAGTAGTCTTATTGATTCAAGCCTTGCTACTGGTGCAAAGGTTTCATCAAAGTCTACTCCTTCAATTTGAGTGTATCCTTGAGCCACAAGTCTAGCTTTGTTCTTTGTAACAATTCCTTGTTCATTTGACTTGTTCTTGTACACCCATTTTGTACCAATCACATTTATGTCATTAGGTCTAGGAACAAGATTCCACACTTCATTCCTTGTGAATTGACCTAATTCCTCTTGCATAGCACAAATCCAGTATTCATCAGTGAGAGCCTCCTTGATGTTTTTAGGTTCTATTTTGGACACAACAATAACCTGAAATCACTTCTCTTGATCTAGTGCTCACACCTCTGTTGGGATCACCAATTATTAAATCTTTGGGATGATCCTTCTGTATTCTGATGGAGGGAGGTTTACTGGATTCTTCTGTCCTTGTATCAGATTGAGTGCAGTTATATTGATCATCCTTTTCTTCAGCTTCAATCTTGATATCAGCAGATGTTCCAACATCTTCTGGGACATCTGTAGGAGCATCATCAATTATCACATTTATGGACTCCATGATAACCTTTGTTCTAGAATTAAATACTCTGTATGCTCTGCTGTTTGTAGAGTATCCAAGGAAAATCCCTTCATCACTTTTAGGATCCATTTTTCTCCTTTGCTCCCTGTCTGCCAGAATATAGCAGTTACTTCCAAACACATGAAAGTACTTAACAGTGGGTTTTCTGCCCTTCCAGACTTCATATATTGTGGACAAAGTTCCTTTTCTCAAGGTAACTCTGTTATGGATGTAGCAGGCAGTGTTCATAGCTTCAGCCCAGAAATACAGAGGTAGCTTTTTAGCATGGATCATAGCTCTTGCAGATTCTTGAATAGTTCTATTTTTCCTCTCAACAATCCCATTCTGTTGAGGAGTGATAGGAGAAGAATATTCATGATTGATTCCTTCTGAAGAGAAGAAATCTAAGAACTTTTGATTCTCAAATTCCTTTCCATGATCACTTCTAATTCTGATTACACAGCTGGATTTTTCCCTTTGTAATCTTTGACATAATTCTTTGAATACATCAAAGACATCTGACTTTTCTTTGATGAAATTTATCCATGTATATCTTGAAAAGTCATCAACCACCACATAGGCATACCTCTTACCACCAAGACTTTCAACTTGCATAGGTCCCATGAGATCCATATGTAACAGTTCCAAAACTTTGGAAGTTGTCAGATGTTGGAGCTTTGAATGGGACATCTTGGTTTGTTTGCCTATTTGACATTCACCACATATTTTGCCATCATCAATCTTCAGTTTAGGGATACCTCTTACAGCATCCATAGATATGATCTTCTTTATGCCTCTGAAATGAAGATGACCTAGCCTTTGGTGCCATAGTTTTACTTCTTCTTCTTTAGCTAGAGAACAGGTTGAAGTGGGACTGAAATCTAGTGGCTCCCACATATAACAGTTGTCTTTAGACCTTACTCCTTTCATGACAACTTCTTGCTCTTGGTTAGTCACTATGCATTCAGTTTTTGTAAAGTTTACACTGTACCCTTGATCACATAGTTGACTTATACTGATCAGGTTAGCAGTTAAACCTTTAACTAGCAATACATCATCTAGTCTTGGAACATCTTGACAGTCCAAGGTTCCCACTCCTTTGATTTCTCCTTTAGCTCCATCTCCAAAAGTTACATACCTGGATGAATGTGATTTTAAGTTCACTAACAGGTTCTTCAAACCAGTCATGTGCCTTGAACATCCACTGTCAAAGTACCAGTCTTCTTTAGCTGATACTCTTAGTGATGTATGTGCTATATATGCAGTACTTTTCTTTGACCAGATGAGATGAGATTTCTTTTGATGCCTCTGCTCTGAGTGTTGTTCAGCTGATCTCCAAGCTTGATTGTTGATCTTGTTCTTGGGTATATGGCTTTGATCAGTCTGAATGTCAGCTTTTGGTCTCCAAACTTTCTTGATGACCTCTGTCTTCTGCTTAGGAGGTTGCTGATTTCTATGCAACACTTTCTTGGTACCTTCTACTTTCTGCTTGGAAGGTTGCTGACACATCTGATTTGGATATCCATGTAGCTTATAACAGTGAGGTTTGATATGCCGAAATCTTCCACAGTGATGGCATCTCCATCTTTGATATTTTTTCTTCATTTTGTTCTTTCCAGAATGTTGAGACATCTGTTGGAACATTATGTTTGTCTTTGTGTTCTGATGTTGGAGCATCTGTTGGGACATATTGTTTGACTGTGTAGTTTTTGAAGTAGTTCTGCTAGAGCTTGCTTCATCTCTGTCATATCCCAGTCCACTTTTGTCCCCTGAATGTTTATTATTGCTGAGAATAACATCCAGTGTGTTTGAGCTGCTGTTCAACATTCTAACAGATTTGGACATATGTTCCAACTTAGAGTTGAGAAGGCTTACTTCACTTTTTAAGGTTTCAATGATCTCCTGATCATTTGCTTTGTCATCTTCTAAAGTCTCATTCTGCTTCTTTAGCTTTATAACTTCACTGCATATTTCAGAGCTTCTTTTGTATAGATCTTTGAATGCTTGCTCAAGTTCTTCATAAGTAAGTTCTCCACAACTGGAATCACTATCATATTCACACAGTCCAGCTAAAGCAGTAATATGCTTAGCTGATTCTTCTTCTGACTCTCCTGAGTCTTCATCAGACCAGGTCACAGAGAGTCCTTTCTTTTGCCTCTTTAAGTAGGTAGGACATTCAAACTTGATGTGTCCATATCCTTCACATTCATGACATTTGACTCCTTTATCTTGACTGGTCTTTTCAGCATACTTTAATCTTTTGTTAGCATCATAAGGTCTTCTGTTCTCAGAGTTTGTGTTTCTTCCACTAGGTTTGGATTTTCCTTCCATTCCTCTGAGAATCTGTTTGAACTGTCTTCCAAGCAAGGCAAGGTTTTCTGATAAGCTTTTATCATTTGCTGATTCATCATCCTCTTCTTCATCTGTATTTGACACTAAGGCTATGCTTTTGTTCTTTTTGGCATTTGTGTCATTCATTCCCATCTCAAAAGTTTGAAGGGAACCAATGAGTTCTTCAACTTTCATGGAGCATATGTCTTGAGCTTCTTCTATTGCAGTGACTTTCATGTCAAATCTTTTTGGCAAAGATCTGAGAATCTTTCTTACAAGCTTTTCATCAGTCATCTTTTCTCCCAAAGCTCCAGAAGTATTGGCTATATCCAAGATGTTCATATAGAACTCATGAATTGATTCATCTTCCTTCATTCTCAAGTTTTCAAACTTGGTGGTGAGAAGTTGAAGTCTTGACATTTTTACTTTTGATGTTCCTTCATGAGTTGTTTTGAGAGTGTCCCAAACATCTTTGGCCAGCTCACAATGATGCACAAGTCTGAAAATATTCCTATCAATGCCATTGAATAAAGCATTTAAGGCTTTTGAGTTGCCTAGTGCTGAGTCTTCTTCCTCCTTACTCCATTCTTCTTCAGGTTTCAGCACTTTAGATCCATCTTTGGTGTCTTGGATAGGATGATCCCATCCAACATTGACTGCTCTCCATGCCCTGTTGTCAAGTGACCTTAAGAATGCAATCATTCTTGGCTTCCAGTAGTCATAATTAGATCCATCCAGAATAGGTGGTCTATTTACTGACCCTAAATCTCTGTCCATGTTACAGAATTTGTATTCCCTAGATCTCACCCAGTATAAACAGGCAGGGTGCCTGCTCTGATGCCAATTGAAATTCTGTGATCAGGTATGAGATGTCCTAAGAGATGTCCCAACACTTAATAGGACATTTGACAAATTTAACCAAAACTTAAACAGCAAGAAAAGTAAACAACACAGAAGTTTGTTAACCCAGTTCAGTGTATAACCACACCTACATCTGGAGGCTACCAAGCCAGGAGGAAATCCACTATTAGTAATATTAATTCTAGACTTAAACCACCCTGTTTAATCTATCACTTAATACTTACCCAATGCAATTTCTACCTAAGACTCACTTAGATAAGAGTACCCTACTCACTCCCCCTCAATCACACAGTGATCAAGTTTACAAGTTTACTGAAATTGAAGACATCCTTCAAACAAAACAGCTTGATCTTACTTAACAGTTTCAATCAAGTCACAAATGCACTTTTGCTTAAAAGCTCATAAAGTGGTACAATTAAAAAAACAACCTGCTATTAAAACTCTAGACACCCTATTTGGTCTTCTGAAATTCGTACTCAATTCTATGAGTTTCTGTTAATTAAATAGGTATCTGAATTTTGGGCTTTCTGTATAATGGTCCAGCCCTAATGTGCAGCAGCTTCCACCTTGAATTTAGGGTTTGTTACCTCCTAGATTCTAGGTGCATTAGGTCTTCTGTTTTAATCTGAATCTTCAATTTAAAACTCCCTACAGATGCGCCTTGTTCTGTTTTTATCCAGCATTAATTAATTCCAGATAATTCTCCTTAAATATCTCTGATCTGTTAATCAATAATTAATTCTGGTAGCAGGTCTGAGATGTCTCAACATCTGTTGGGACATCCTAAAAAACTGAACTTAGTCATTTACACAATGTCCCAACATCTGATGAGACATCCTGAAATAAGTTCATATACTCTGTTTGATAATGTCCCAACATCTGATAGGACATTCTGAACTGATTTTAACATTTCTTGTTTGGTCAAAAATTCTGCCAATTCTTAAACATCTACAGATCGGGAGGAAAGGGGGAATTAATTATAACCCTTCCCTCACGGTTAGACAATTCGGGTACGCCTTAAAGGAACCACCAACCGTTGTGGACATCACAGAGTCCTTGTACTTCCTATCAACAGACGGACTCGAGATTGTTCAGAAAGCTTCTAAAGCTTGGCATAGTCAAAAGACAAGAGGGAAGAAGACTTTGGGAGTAGGGGATTATCGAATGTATACACCGTTTGTAGAATGGCTAAGAGAACGGGTTGAAGTGTTACTGTTACCATTTGGGCCTATGCCTCTTCTATATCCCACGGTCATTGAACAGCCTACCACAGTTAGCATTGAAGAGTTCAACAAAATGAAGACGGAAAAAGACAGGTTGTTAAAGGAGAATGCAGAATTGAGTCAAGAGCTTGCTAAAGCTAATCACGCCAGACTTGAGATTAAGTGGAAAGCTCAAGAAGATGTTGAGAAGCATGCTATTGCAAGGAAACAATGTGAAGTTGAGTTAGCTCGGTATGCGAGGTTCAAGTTTGCTACTAGGAGTTCTTCCAAGGAACATATTAACACTAGAAGGCAACTGGATCAAAATACCTTGATGTTCGAGAACATGAAAAAGAGGCATGCTGCTTACAGGATCAAAAGAGAGGAACAAGATAAAGTTCAAGCTGAAGAGATCGTGAGTAAGCTAAAGGAGAAAGATGAAGAGATGGCTGGTAAGTTGAGAGAAAAGGATGCAGAACTTGCTAAAGCCCGAGAGGAAGCTGCTTATTACAAGCGAATGATGATCTACTATCAGAAGAAGCTGAAAAGGGTTGAAGACAACCAAGCACAGACGAAGGAATTGGTAGAAGTTCCAAAGGCAGGATCGATCGTTGACTCAGACCTAGATAGAGGATCACATTGACAAAGACATATTTCTGTTTGCTTGTATGATGTGGGATTACCATTAGGACTGTTGATGGAATCTTTTTATCATTACACTCCTGTTTAAAATCCATGCTTTGTGTGTTTTGACTATATCAACAAGTTCTTATCATAAAAAGATCTATTTACTATCATTCTGTGTGCTCTCGCTTTGTGATCACCGACACATCTGGAACGTTTGCAAAACACGTTGGTCTTCATATTCTTGGAATTGTTTGACACGTTTGCTACACACACACCTTATATTATCAACACTGCTTGTTATTTGCAGCAAAAAGAGCTTTTGTCTTCATCAAACCCACAAAAACCTGAATCAATGGATGGAATGCCCTAAGGTTGAATCGACATGCCATAAGCATTCATTTCCTGCATATCATATTCTTGTGTTTTTGCAGGTTACCTAGAGTTTCTAACTTATTCAATCGCAGGTAATATAGTTGGTCAACGTGTTCACCGATATCCGACTAAGAGAAACCGAATAAGGATGGCTGAACGAATGTAGATAGATATCAACAAGCTTTGTCAGAGGATGGATCAGTTCATGGAAATGATGACTGGCATGGCCCAGAACTAGGAGCGTCTCAGGATGATGGTTGAGCAACCCCATGGGAATGCTAATACTGGAATACCAACTGAGAATGTGGATTATAATGCTTCCCGTAACAGAGAGCCTAATCCAAATAGGGCCGCAGCATGTAATGCAAGTTTAGAAGACAATTAAGAGGACCAATTCACTCTACTGGATGTTGATATGGGTAACATGAATGAGGTCAATGACCGCAGGTATGAAGAGCTGGCAGAGAAGATCAAGGCCATGGAATGTCAGAATTCCCTGGGCATTGATTTAACCAGTCTTGGGTTAGTGCCAGGAGTCAGAATCCCTCCCAAGTTAAAGGCTCCATCATTTGACAAGTACAACGGCAGCACGTACTCTAGAACTCACATTCACGCATACTTTGGAAGAATCTCAGCTCACACTGATGACTGTCGCTCCCACCAAATGACACCCAGGTCAGAAGGGGTACAAACGCGAACGGTCGGCGAAAGAGGAAGAGAACACACAAGGGTGAACTCAGAAGAAAAGAGTCGCCAGCTAGGCATTTTTATCCCGGAGGAAAGGAAATGCTGCATAGACCTAAGAAGAGATGGATAAGATGGTTGCGAACCAGAGAAACTGAGAAAGGGGGTCGGTTACAACCTGGGAAGGTATTAGCACCCAGATTGTCCGTCGTACTCGACGGGATCCACGCTTAAAAGATTTGTGCTTTAAAGGGGTAGTGTCAGTGCAATCTGTGTATCAAAGCTGGCAAGAATGCAAGTGTCAGTGTGAATTAAGTGTGAAGTGTAATATGTACAATGTCAGTGTAAGAAATAAATGAAGCTCAAGACTATGAGGCTTGAAGGATAATGTTGGAAGGAGGGGGAATATACAGAGACTTTTTGTTCGATAACTGTTAAGTTATGCCTACGTATCCTCTCGTGCAATGAGGAAGTCAGAACACCGTAGTTCGACCCAAAGAGACTGAAAGATAAATTGACTTGTGAACTGCTTACTTGTCTATGCTCAAGTGTATGACCTGTTTGGCTCAGGTGCAAACTGTCTTGCATTAGATGGAAGAAGCGAGTTCTCGTTTATGAGTGAGTATGATGAGAAAAGAATCCCGGAGGAGACGATTATTATTTGTTTTTTTGTTTTCAGTCTTTTATTTCTTTTGAAATTTTGTCATAGGAAAATGAGCTTAAGACTTAAACCAAAGGATTAGTAAACTCATCACATCTTCCCTCTGATTAGGGGTAATGAGAATACCTTAAGTGTGAAGTCAGCATCTCACACTTAATCACCATGATGTAGGATTAAGATCATTAACCTACTTGTGATTATTTAGATGTTTTTGTTGTTTTTGTTTAGTGTTAAGTAATGAGTTTAAGCCATAATTAAGGATTTAATGGACTCATTACACCATCCTAATAGAAGGATAATAGATGAGAACATTTAGCTGAGAAAGACTCCCCAACTTAATCCATGATTAGGGATTAACCTCATGACAAAACAAGGCCTTTATTAGATGGATTTTAGTTAATGATAAGATGAAGAAGTGACTTTTATGGTTTGTAAGACAACTTGAGGGGGACTTGTCCATTAACACTAGGGTTAGTCCTTCTTAACCAGTTAAGGAAGAATTAGAACCCTAATGCAAGGCCCAAGTTACAAGTTTGATGTCTTAATGATTATTAGGTGGATTTATTAAAGGAATTAAACACATTAAGGGTCTAACACTTAGGATTAAAGTTATACACTCCATCCTAATAGAAGGATGCAGGCATAAGCTTAATCACAAAGCCTTAAAACCTTTAGGGTTTAGTCCTTGATTATGAGATGAGAAGAGAAGACTCAAAGATGACACAAAAGTAAAAACTAAATGGGGGACTAATCAAACCCTAGTTGTTATCATGCTTGGTTGTTCTTAGGGTTTGTGAGGTTTGCAAGAAGGTCTTCAGAGAAACCACCAGGAAGGAAGCAGATGAAAGGAGCAAGAGGCAAAGAGAATCAAAACAACTTGCTTCACTTAAGAAGACAAGTTGCTTGAAGAAAGAAAGTAAGAGATGAACATGAATGAGCAAGCTCACTCTAATACACATACAAAATGCAGCAAAGATGCAAATGAGATGAGAAGAGATTATGAGAAGTGAAGGCAAATTCACTTCTCAAACAACTTACCACCTGAAATGTTAGCATAAGAAAATGAAATGCAATGCAAATGAGGTGCAATGTCATGATTCAAACCAAAACCAGAAGCATAAGTATGATGTTAGTGATGCTAAGAGATGATGCAAACATGAGGCAAGACATGAGAATAATCATACAAGGGCATGGATGCAAATGAAGCATGCTTTGAACCATGAATGTACATGAAAAGTTATGAAATGCAATGGACATATAACATGGAAAATGAAAGATGCAATGATCAAACATGATTCTAATATGTCCTAAGGTGTATTATGAATCATGTGGATGCACAAAATGTCATGAAAAGTCATTGGATGCAAGCAAATGAGAAATGGATGCAAAGGAAAGCACAAATTAGGGTTATATGCATCATGCAAAGAAAAAATCCAAAACCAGAAGCAAATGACATGATAAAAATTTGAAAATGCAATCAAAGATACCCTAAACCTATACAAACTCACTTCCCAAAGGAGAGGATCCAATTCTTAACCTAGTGAAAGTTATGAATTTCCTAAGATTGCTAGGGTTTTAAGGTACTTCACCAAGAAAAATGCCAAACAAATTGAAAGTGCAAGATCAATTCAAACCAGTTTTATCCTATAAACTACATGCTATGAAGAGTGCAATGCCAAAAGAATCATCATCCAACTCTCAATCGTTAGGTAGAAAGAAATTTTTGAAGTTTGAAACAAAATATTGCCTAAAAAATGAAATTAAATCCAATGAAAATGATCAAAAGGCATTAAGAACAAAAAAGAAATTTGGTTTGAGAGTTGAACAATGTTTCTAAATGCAATATGAATTTTTTTTGTGATTTTTAAATACCTAAATGTATTTTTAATTAATTAATTTCCATTAATTAATTAAAAATAAACATTTAAATGATTTAAAAATAATTTTCAATGCAAAAAATAAAAATAAAAATATTTTTGTGTTCTGAAAATTCATGAAACCCTTGACAAAAATTTTCATAATTTTTAAATGATTTTAGCTATTTTTAAAAATTCGTACAAATAAATGCAAAACAAATGAAAATAAAATGAATTTAAATAGAAAAAAGAGAAAGTCAGCCAATCTGATGGCTGAGATTCAAATCCACAGGGGCGGGAATTGACCTGGCGCGCAAACGAACGACTCACATTCAAACTGGCCTAATTATGATTAAACCCTAATCAGAAGCCCTAATGACTTTCAGATGACCGGAACAGTGTTCCGGTCATCTTCTCCGGCAAGGTGTTCATGCTATCTCACTCCCTACGCATCAAATCTTCACCAAAATCTCCAGAATCCATCCTTAAACATCATTAAACTTAAACCCCACCCCAAAAATCATTTATTTTCACTGAATCATAAGAATCAAAACAAAACTCAATTCACGGGAAAAGTTTCAGAACCAACATACATGGCCACTTTCACTCATTTTCAAAACAAATCACATCATGATGATCAGTGAAGCATAAGAAAGCATTTAGAAACTAAAAATGGAAGTTCTGGAAAAATAAATGCCATGGCTACCTGAGCTTGAGCTTTCGAAACAGGGACTTTCTGGCTGCTTCTTTGCTTCAAACAAGCTCCAATGATCCTCCTTTGAAGCTTTTGACACTTAGTTAGAGTTTATATGGCCTCCAGTGAAAGTTGGAAGAAGCTCAGGTCAAGGGAGTGTGGAAATCTTATTTTTGATGTGGGAGGTTTCAGGCCAAAACAATGGTTGGGAAATGATCAGAGGATCATGGTGAGTGATTTGGTGAAGTTTGTTTTGATGTTTGACGCCTGTGTGATGTGTTTCGAGTGAAAATGCATAAGAGGGCAAAGCTTGGAGCTATGGCTTAGAGAGTGTTTCAGGCTTGTGTGTGTGGTGTGTTGTGTTGCATTTGGTCCACTTATCACTCTTGGATAGGTCAGAGGAGTTGGTATGGCCTAGCTTGATTGGTATGGGTCTTTATGCAAAAAGTCAATGTTAGGTGTACTTGAGGTATGGGCAAGTGTAAGGCTGTGATAGAGGCATGGTTGAGCTCAGCTGAGTTTAGGGAGAGCCATGGAAATGGATTAGAGGCAAGGCAGCAAGTGGATTAGGGTTTGTCATAGGTTTTGCAACTTTGTGACTTTTGGCCCCCTTTGTGATTTCTTGATCCATAAGTCATGAAAATGGACAAACTCTTGGTGCATTCTGAATTTTAGGCAATGGTTTATGTTTGTGCAAGGATTAGAAGTCACTTTGAGGTCTCATTTTACCTTGGCAAGGGATTTTGCAACTTTGCCTCTTTGGTACATAACTTGAAATTATGTGATTTTTCCCAACTTTGACAAGCCATAACTTTTGATCCAAAATGCATTAGAATGAGTTCTTGTACTTTTTGAAAAGGGAATGATCCATTCTACAACTTTCATGACCAAATTTTTCCCATTTGAAGTATTTTTTAATCAAAAAGAAAGGGTTGAAAAAGTTTCCCAAAATGGCAAGTTTCCATTACATGTCATTTTCCCAAAAAGGCAACTTTGCAAATGGCTTGAAATTCTTCAATCTTGTGAACTTCTAACATCTTTTATGATCAAATAAAGATCATACACATTCAAAATGATGAAGAACACCCCTTGGTTGGGTCATTGGGGGCCTCAGATGCCCTGATTTTATACTGACTTGCTCAAGAAGTCAACTCCTGATTAGATGCCTTCCCCAAGGATTTCCTTCATGAAAATTGATATGCATGATCCTTATAACATATAGAGACCAATAGAAACAAGAATGACCAAAAAATTTGGAGTTATGGCCTCTGAAACCAAAACCCTAATTCTAGGTCATCTGTGCAGTTAAACCTGGCTCTGCTTCCATGCCATTCTCAGTTCTTGTGATTATTTGGCTTTCTTGACTTTGTGGGGATATAATATGATGCTTTGAACATAAATGGACCCCTTTGAAGTGACTGAAGACCTTTGGAGTGGCTCAAGTGGCTCTTGGATAGCTCAAACCACAAACCCTAGATGCAGATGACTTAGGAGCAATGCAGTGAATAAAAAATGTGGTATGAGATGCTATGATTGAACTTATGCATATGAAAAGATCACAAGCCATGGTGTGAATGGGTGAGGGCAAATTTGGGGGGTTTACAATGACGAGAAACTTTGGATGCATTTCTTCCAAGATAGTTTATCTAGAGCTTCGTTGAGATGGTACATGAAGCTGAGCAGGGTCTCTATCCGAAGCTGGAAAGATTTGGCTGAAGCGTTTCTCAAGCAGTATCAATATAACATTGATATGGCTCCGGACCGCACTCAGTTGCAGAACTTGTCTCAAGGACCTAAGGAAAGTTTTAAGCAGTATGCCCAGAGGTGGCGTGAGCTGGCCGCACAGGTTCAACCTCCATTGCTCGATCGGGAAATGACCGACATGTTTATGGGCACCTTGCAGGGTGTTTACTTGGATCGTCTGGCCGCCTGCCCGTCCATTGGTTTTTCTGATATCGTCATTGCTGGAGAAAGAATACAAAATTTTCTAAAATTGGGAAAGATTCAGGATGCAAGCAGTGCTAGTTCTTCTGGTATAAAAAAACCTTTTGGAAATGGGAAGAAGGGAAGGTGAGGCAAATTTTGTGTATAAAGGCCAAGATAGAGGTCATTCTCAAGGTTACTATCAAGCAGTTGCAGTGACTATTACTCCACAGGTTCAACAACAACCACAGGGTCAGCAACAACAGGTACAGAGACCGTTTCAGCAAAGAGCAAAAGCAAGGTGTAAACACCCCAAATTTGCCCTCACCCATTCACACCATGGCTTGTGATCATTTCATATGCATAAACACAATCATACCATCTCACATCACAATTTTGAGTCATTGCATTGGTTCTAAGTCATCTGCATCTAGGGTTTGTGATCTGAACAATCCAAGAGCTTCTTGAGCCACTCCAAAGGTCATCAATCACTTCAAAGGGTTCCATATGTGTTCAAGTATCATATTATATCCTCTCAAAGTCAAGAATGCCAAAGAATCACAAGAACTGGAAATGGTGTGGAAGCAGAGCCAGGCTAGACTGCACAGATGACCTAAAATTAGGGTTTTGGTTTCAGAGGCCATAACTCCAAATTTTTTGGTCATTATTGTTTCTATTGGTCTCTATATGGTATAGGGAGTATGCATATCAAGTTTCATGAAGAAATTCCATGGGGAAGTCATCTGATCAAGAGTTGACTTTTCAAGCAAGTCAATGCAAAATCAGGGCATCTGAGGCCCCCAATGACCCAGCCAAAGGGTGTTCTTCATCATTTTGAGTGTATATGATCTTTATTTGATCATGGAAGAAGTTGGAAGTTCACAAAATTCAAGAATTTCAAGTCTTTTGCAAAGTTGACTTTTTGGGCAAGTTTGACTTTTAATGAATTTGTCATTTTAGGCAATTTTTCAACCCTTACTTTTTGATTCAAGAAAGTTTCAAATGGAAAAACTTTGGTCATGAAAGTTGTAGAATAGATCTTTCCCTTTTTAAAAAGTACAAGAACATGACCTAATTCATTTTGGATCAAAAGTTATGGCTTGTCAAAGTTGGCAAAAATCACTAAATTTCAAGTCATGCACCAAAGAGGCAAAATTGCAAATTCACTTCTCAAGGCCAATTAAGCTATCAAATGGACTTCTAATTCACACAACATGATCACACAACATCCAAAAATCAGATTGCACCCAAAAATCACATGTTTTATGGCTTATGGAGCAAGACTTTTTCATGAAAACCAAAAGCAAGCCAAGTTGCAAAAGCCATCATAACCTTTCATCCACTTGCTGGCTAGTATGATGAACTTCCCTAGGCTTTTCCTCACCTCATGCTGCGCAGCACGCCCACCTTGTACTTGGCTAGAACATGACCCATGCTTCTCTTACACAAAAGTTGACATTTTTCAAAAGCAACCATACCTATCACAAAAGGACATGTCATGTCATCTGACCAATAACATTTGTTTATACAAAGAAAATGAAAGCCAAAGCACATAACAAGCAAGCCTGAAACCAGCCATAGGCCAACATTCTCATTTTCACTCCCTTGAGCAAAAGCTTTCGAAATTCATCATACAAGCCACAAACACTTAAACAAACTTCATAGATCAACTCAACTCATCATCCTGGTCACAAAGCACCCCTCATCCTTGCCTTAAACTTCCTGAATCATAAACACGATCCTCACCTGACCTTGAACAGAACTTGTTCAAACTCTCAAACCAGCCAACACAAACTCTTTCTAAGCATCAAGGCTTCATCAGGAAGGTCACAGGGTTGGTTTTGCACAAGGGAGGAGGTCAGAAAATAAAAGACTGAAAAGCTTCAAACTCAGGTAGCTTCATGAACATTTTTTCCAGAAATGGATTTTTAAGTTCCTAAGTTGTTCTTCATGATTCACTGATCACTCTGATGTCTTTGGTTTTGAAAATGGTGAAGAAATGAGAGTTTAATCGTGTTCTGAAAGTATTGCCCTAAAAAATGTTTTCTTTCGATTCATTTGATTAAGGAAGAATAAATGATGTTTGTGTTAGGGTTTTGATTCAGTGAGGTGTGGGAATGATTTCTGTTCTTTTAGATTTCATTTTAGTGAAGTTTTGAAGGTTTTAGGAATTTTCAGGTGGGGTTCCCACCGGAGAAGACGACCGGAGGTCTTCTCCGGCCACCTGAAAATGATTAGGGTTTAATCCCTGTCATTAATGTAGTTTGAATTTGGACCCTTGATCTGGCTGACTTTAGTTGACTCCCGCGTGAACCAATGGCCCAGATCTTTCATTAAACCCTAATCCTGATTATTTAATTTAATTAATTGGGATTAAATTTGAATTTTGCCAGAAATGATCTGAGCCTTCCATTTACGCGCTAGTCAATTCGCGCGTGTTTCATTCAAATCTCAGCCTTTAGATTGTCATACTTTCCATTTAGTTTCATTTTTATTTCATTTTTATTCATTTATCTTTCATATTTATTTTAAAATAGTTAGAAAAATCCTAAAAATATTTCCCTTTGCACTTTTGTTTCAAATATTTTTCTTGATCAGAAAACATTTTTATTTTTATTTTTTGCATTTTAAAAAATATTTTTAAATATTTAAAAGTTTCTTTTTAATTAATTAATGAGAATTAATCAATTAAAAATACTTTTAAGTATCTAAAAATCACCAAAAAATTCATGAAACATTTAAAAACATTTAGAAACATTGTCCAACCCTCAAACCAAATTGCTTTTTTGATCTTGATGCATTTTGAGAATTTTTCATGGAATTAAAATCATTTTAATGCATTATTTTGATCCAAACTTCCAAAAATCATTTCTGCCTAACCATTGAGAGTTGGACCTTGATTCTTTTGGCATTGCATTGTGTTAGCATGTAGTTTGTGAGATTAAATTGGCATGATTTGATCTTTCATTTTCCATTTGTTTGGCATTTTTCTTGTTAAGGAACCCTAAAACCCTAGAAAACTTAGGAAAATCATAACTTGAATTAGGTTAAGAGTTGGAACTTCTCCTTTGGGCAGAGAGTTAGTATAGGATTAGGGATCCTTTGAGTTCATTTTCAATTTTTTATCTTGGTGTTTGCTTCTGGTTTTGGTTTTTGTTTGATGCATTGATCATAAACCCTAATTTGGGCTTCTATATGCATCCATCTTGCATTTGCTTGCATACCCTGACTTGCCATAGCATTTTGTGCCTCCATTTGATTCATCTAACATCTTAAGACATATTGAAAGCATGTTTGATCATTGCATCTTGCATTTGCCATGTTGTATGCCATTTGCATCTCATAACTTTTCATGTATGTTCATGGTTCTTAACTTGCTCCATCTGCATCCATATGTTCATATGATCATCCTCATGTCTTGTTTCATGTTTGTAGCATCTCATAGCATCATTATCATCTCATATATGCTTCTGGTTTTGGTTTGCATCATGTCATTCCATCCCATTTTGCATTGCATTGCATTTCTTTCACTAACTTTTCAGGTTGTAAGCAACTCTGAGAAGTGAATTTGCCTTCACTTCTCACAAATTCTTTTCATCTCTCTCTTGCATCCATGCTGCATTTTGTTATGTGTTTGAGTTTGAGCTTGCTCATTCTTCTCTTTCTTACCTTCTCTCCTCAAGTGACTTGACTTCTTGAATGAAGCAAGTTACTTTGCTTCTCCTGATCCTTTTCATCTGCTTAATGGTGGTTCCATTGAAGACTTCTCTTGCAAACCTCACAAACCATAGGAACAACCAAGCATGTTAATAATTAGGGTTTTGATTAGTCCCCCACTGAGTTTTACCTTTGTGTCTCTTTGAGTCTTCTCTTCTCATCTCATAATCAGGGACTAAACCCTAAAGGCTTTAAGGCTTTGTGATTAAGCTTATGCATGCATCCTTCTATTAGGATGGAGTGTATAACTTTAATCCTAAGTGTTAAGCCCTTAATGTGTATAAATCTCTTAATCAATTCACTTAATAATCATCAAGACTTCAAGCTTGTAACTTGGGCCTTGCATTAGGGTTCTAATTCTTCCTTAATTGGTTAAGAAGGACTAACCCTAGTGTTAATGGACAAGTCCTCCTCAAGTTGTCTTACAAACCCTAAAACTCACTTCTTCATCATATCATTAACTAAAATCCACTTAATAAAGGCTTGCTTTGTCATGAGTTTAATCCCTAATCATGGATTAAGTTGAGGAGCTTTCCTCTGCTTAAACATTCTCATCTATTATCCTTCTATTAGGATGGTGTAATGAGTCTGTTTAATCCCTGATTATGGCTTAACCTCATTACTTAACACTAAACAAAAACACCAAAAACATCTAAATAATCACAAGTAGGTTAATGATTTTAATCCTACATCAAAGGTGATTAAGTGTGAGAAGCTGACTTCACACTTAAGGTGTTCTCATTACCCCTAATCAGAGGGAAGATGTGATGAGTTTACTAAATCCATTGGTTTAGGCTTAAGCTCATTATCTTATGACAAAATTCAAAAAGCAATAAAAGACTGAAAACTCAAAAACAAACAATAATCGTCTCCTCCGGGATTCTTTTCTCATCACCTTCACTCGCAAACGAGAACTTGCTTCTTCCGTCTAATGCAAGACAGTTTGCACCTGAGCCAGACAGGTCATACACTTGAGCATAGACAAGTAAGCAGTTCACAAGTCAATTCACCTTTCAGTCTCTTTGGGTCGAACTACGGTGTTCTGACTTCCTCATTGCACGAGAGGATACATAGGCATAACTTAACAGTTATCGAACAAAAGTCTCTGAATATTCCCCCCTCTTTCCAGCTTCATCCTTTTAGCCTCATGATCATGAGCATTTCACTCTTGTTCTTACACTGACACTTCATTTATACACTTCACACTTCTCTTACACTGACACCTGTACATCCTTTTCCAGCTATTTTACACACAAATTGCACTGACACTACCCCTATAAAACACAAATCTTTTAAGCGTGGATCCCGTCGAGTACGACGGACAATCTGGGTGCTAATACCTTCCCAGGTTGTAACCAACCCCCTTTCTCAGTCTCTCTGGTTCACAACCGTCTTATCCATGTCTTTCTAGGTCTATGCAGCATTGCCTTTCCTCCGGGATAAAAATGCCTAGCTGGCGACTCTATTCATCTCCAGTGAGTTCACTCCTGTGTGTTCTCATTGTTCCTTTCGCCGACCGTTCGCGTCTGTACCCTTATTTTGGGCCCCAATCCCATTTATCGGGAGCGACAGCTTGACGACTCTGCTGGGGACCCTTATACTGTAACCAGGGCTTCTGGTTCTTTTTGTGGGTTCCTCCTAGCGCTTGTTTGATTTGTGATTATTGGGGTGTTATGTGCTATCTGTGCTTGTGTATTTGTTTTATTTACTGCTTTATGTACAGTTTTATTTATTGCTTTCTTTATAGCTTTGTGCATATATCATACTGTCATACTGTGTTGGTTGGATCTGTTTGTTTGCTTTGGTGGGTGGGGTTCTACTGAGAGATAAGGTCCTATACTTGGGACCTGAGTTACACATAGGCTAGAGTGGTTCATGTTCTTTCCCATTCCATCTCGGTCTGGTGCGGGAATATGAAACACGGTTCAGATATGGGTTTCTTCTTGAGAACTCTGTGTTGCAGATTTCCTGCAATACTAGGGCTATCTGGGAAGCCTGCTAAGTCTGGATGACCTTTAGTACTGACCTTCAGGAACTGAGGTGAATTAGAGGAGGAACTTTTATGGTTATTGTAAACACTGTACCTCCGGGTTAGAAGTGTTTACACTTCTCATAACTGATCCAAGTCTGAGGATCCTTGTTTTAGAACATCACCTGTGAGGGGGTTGGGCTGTTTACAGGTTTGCAGGTACACTTGACCTCAGAATACCCTGTTACTTTGTTTGATAAGAGTACTCCATGTTGGAACAGTTCTTGTGATTCTAAACCCTGGACATGTGACTCTTTATTTGAGTCCCCCACCTTGGTTACTGGACTTATAGACCTCCATCTGGGTTTCTTGACACACACAGACTTATATCAGAGCACTTGATCAGATCCAGCTCAGTCACAAACCCTTGCATATCATTTGCATACATCATCATTGCATCATTTTAACATTTGCTTATTTGTTTTTCAGGGCATCCATACTTTATTTTGGCTTGGTTTTGACCCCATCATCAGCATAGACCTGTCTTCATCAGTATCTACTTCAGCTATCTGCTACCTGCTTCAGTCACCTTCATCATCATTCTCAGCCTGTCAGTGGCCCACCATCAGTGTTTTTCTCCATCATCAGCATCTGTCTCAGCTTTTCTCCAGCAGCATGGCACCTAAGAAGAGTAACATCTCCTATCATTTCTTTCAGCCTGAGCTAGCTGACATCAGGAAGATTCAGACCCTGATTACTCCAGACCATATACCACTTTTCAGAGAACACTATGGAAGCATACTTGATGTGGTTATGGATTTGGAGCCTTCACAGAGGAGCTTGATCCATATTGCCTGCAGTTCTATGATCCCCCTCTGAGGTGCTTCACTTTTCAGGATTTTCAGTTGGGGCCTTTATTAGAGGAGTATTCATCATTGGTTGGTGTACCTATCAGGGGAAGAGTCCCCTTTAACCCTGAGATGGCTTTTCCAAGTAATGAAGAAGTGGCAAGAGCCTTGTATCTGGAACCAGTTCTAATTGGGCAGAACATGACTACCAAGGCTGGAGTCTCTGGTTTACATCTGGATTTCTTGATCTCTCAAGCTACCCTGAAGGCCTCCTCAGGAGAGTGGAAGGCAGTCTGTGCTTTATTGGCCCTTAGCATATATGGGGTCATTTTATTTGCAGATGAGCCTAAATTTATTAGCAAGAATGCAATCCACCTTTTCATCCTGAGGAACCCAGTACCCACCTTACTGGGAGATTTTTACTACTCTGTTCATCAAAGGAATGAAAAGCAAAGAGGAAGATTGGTGATATCAGGTGGTGCACTCAGAGCACCAAGGGTAAGGACATCATTACCAGTTGTGGGCAGTTTCCCAATGTACCCCTGATAGGAGTAAAAGGGTGCATCAATTACAACCCTCTGCTATTCAAAAGACAACTGGGCTATGCATTGGTCCACACTCTTAAGGCACAAGACTTGGCTGAGACTCTTTACTGTGAGAATAAGCCTAATCTGGCTATTGTCAGGCAAGTATCCTGGGCTTGGGACAATGTCCAGACTAAAGGAGTAACCATTCTTGGGAAGTGCAACAATGTGGCCTCAGCACAGTACTATGAGTGGTCCCATGCCAGGGCTCAATTTTCTGGGATGCCCTTTACCATGGAAGATATACCTGGACCATCTTCAGCACCATCTCCTGTCACTGTCAGTTTAGAGGAGTTTGAGAAACTAAAAGAGAGAAATGAGAAGCTGACTCAGGCTCTACAGAAGACCCTCTGGGAGAGGAGTGATGGTAGGTTGGATATTGAAAGGTTGGAAAAGTTGAAGGTAGAGCATCTGGCCAGAATTGAGAAGTCTGAGGATTACATCAAGAAGTCTAGGGCTGGAGAGCAGATCTTGAAGAATGCCTGCAAGGAAGCTCAGTTCCAGAAAGCCAGAACTGATTTGTATCTGAAGGAGAGCCAAGCTAGGTGGGTCAGAATCACCGAAGCTCGTGCTCTGGAAGATAAAAGGACGCAGGACAAGATTGAGCAGCTGGAGGCTAATGCAAAGGAGCAATAGGAGGCCCTGCTAGCAGCCCAGAGAGAGATCTCAGAATTGAAGATTAGAGCTGGAGTGAAGAGGTCAAAGGACCAGAGTCAACACAAGAAGCTAGCTGCAGCTGTTGCCACCAGGAATCTTCTCATCAGGAACCTTACAGAGCGCCCAGCTGATCCTGTGACTGAAGCACTTCTAAAGGAAGTTCAGGAGGATGAGTTTGGTCTTGGTGTCTGTTTTTTGCTTGTTGTTGCTTCCATTTCATTGTACTTTTCTTTTCTTATGTTGTATTTTGACCCCTCAGAGGGCATGTATTGAAAAAGACAAGCTATGTATCATTTACTTTGGTAATATATGTATTAGTTTGTTTTTATCTGGGTTTCTTTCAAGCAACATCAACAACATCATCAAGGGTCTGGAAGGGTCAAAACCAAGTGCCAAGCCGGATACCTTGGAAACAAATAAGCATACTGCATTGCATACTAACTTTTGTTTGTTTTGTAGGTTTATTTTGTTTTGTTACTAACTCTGTTGTGATCTCTGGAACTATTGCTCGACGACGGGTGTTCCCACTCAACCGTCCACACAGATATCCAACCCGCAACAATCTTCCGGGTATACAGATGGATCAGGTACAGCAGGACCTTACAGAGGTCAGGAACCAAATGGCCAATGAGAGGCTAGAAATGAGGAATCAAATGACACAGTTTATGGAGGTGATGAACAACATGGCTCAAAGCCAAGAGAGATTGAGAGCCTTGGTAGAGAGTCAGAATCAGGAAGACCCCCATCCAGGGACAGCTGGGACAAGCAACAATGAGAGGGTTCAGCCTCATGTCAATCCCCCTGTATTTGGACCCCACCTTCATCCAGAGATCAACATTCCTGCTAATGTGAAAGGGACTGCCACTGCAGGCAGAATGCTGCAAGAAGACCCCCAGGAAGATCAGTTCACAGTGATGGGAGCTGGGGATGAGGCCTATGACAGAAGGCTGGATGAAATTGCTGAAAAATTAAGGTCCTTGGAATCTCAAAATTCTTTGGGCTTTGATGTTATGGACATGGGCTTGGTGGACGGGGTCAGGATTCCCCACAAGTTTAAGCCTCCTTGTTTTGAAAAGTACAACGGGACTTCCTGCCCACGGACCCACTTGCAATCCTTTCTAGGGACGTTGAAGGCGTACACCATGGACGAAAACCTATGGATGTTTTATTTTGAGGATAGCTTAACCGGAGCTTCGAGGGAATGGTACTCTCATCTGACTAGAGCAACCATTAGGTGTTGGAAGGATTTGGCAGAGGCCTTCATTAGACAATACCAGTATAACTTGGATATGGCTCCCAACAGGACTCTCCTGATGGGAATGTCACAATCGTCTAGAGAAAGCTTCCGGGAGTACGCCCAGAGATGGAGACAGCTTGCTGCGGCTGTCCAACCACCTATGTCGGAGAGAGAGATGGTTGATATGTTTATGAACACCCTCCAAGGGACATACATTGATAGGCTAGCTGCCTTTTCTTCTACTAGCTTTGCAGATGTTGTTATAGCTGGAGAAAGAATTGAGAGCCTATTGAAGATGGGCAAAATTTCTGACAATGGTGCCAGCTCATCCAGCAATACAAGGAAGCCTTTTGTGGGCCCAAGAAGGACTGGTGAGACCAATGCTATCCATACCAGCAGGGGCAGACCCCAGTATGTTCAAAGGTCAGTGGCAGCAGTCACCATTCCTTCTCCACTTCCTCAGCAATCAGTATATCAACCTCAGCAACAACCCCAATACCAGCAACAAACTCAGTATCCTCCTCAGAGAAACTACAACATTGCCAACGACAACAATCAGCAAAGACCATTTCAGCAGAGGCCATCCCAGGCAAATAGGGTGATTGATCCAATCCCTATGCCATATGCCGCTTTACTGCCACAGCTCCTGAAGCTCAACCTGGTTGAGTTAAGGACGTTGGCACCACCAGATCCTTCCAGTCTACCCAAAAACTACGACATCAACGCCAGATGTGCTTTTCACTCAAATGCACCTGGCCACAGTACGGAGAAGTGCAGAGCTTTGCACATGAAGGTACAAGATCTGGTAGATTCCAAAGCTCTAAACTTTGCGCCACCACCAAATGTTAACAAGAACCCTATGCCAAACCACGGAGGTCCCAGAATCAATGCTATTGAAGAAGACAAGCCGTCTTATTTGATAACCAGTGTGGGTCAGATTCGGACACTGTTGGTAGAGATTAAAGCTCAACTCCTCGAATGTCAAATATTCCCGGGATGTGAGCTAGGGTGTGCTTATTGCAACATTTCAGTGAATGGTTGTGATAACTTGAGAGATGGTATAGATAGTCTCATCCAGAGTGGCCTGCTTCAAATCACAACATCAATTCCTACCAATCCAGCAATCTCATTAACAACAGTTCCCATGTCTTCTACAAATGCAACAACCATTGTGCCGAACAACTCTTCAATCTCATCAACAAATGTTTCATCTGTCACTTCAACTGACCAGATATCAACAAATATCCCTTCTACAACTTCAGCACCGCTTCATTTAGAATCTCCTGCAACAACAACTCCCATCCATCCAACGATGTCTCCTACAACTTCAACAGCAAATGTCTCCACAGTTACAATTTATTATGATCCTGAAAATGATTCTTCCTACAACTCACAAAATGCCACTCCTATCAGAGCACCAGTCACAATATACTATGATCCACAGACTATCATGGTTCCTTCTGCAGCTGCCATCAGTCCAGTCACTATCACAGTGCCTGGACAAGTACCTTATGAAAGCAGTAATGCCATCCCTTGGCATTACGGCTCTGATCTATACTGCGGAGGACATAAAATCACTCTTGAATCATCAACACCTGCACCACAAATAGACAATGTGGGAGGAGGCGGAGGCTTCACCCGAAGCGGACGTCTCTTTGCTCCACAAATTCAAAGACCCACTGCCGAAGCAGAAGCTGCTGCCAAGGCAAAAGGGAAGAGCTTGGTGCAGGAAGATCAAGCTGTTAAGGAAACTTTGAATACACCCTTTGATCAAGAAGTTGATGAGTTCATGAGAATCATCAAGAAGAGTGATTACAAGATAGTGGACCAGCTTCACCAGACGCCTTCCAAGATCTCTATTCTATCATTGCTCATGTGCTCCGAGGCTCATCGGAATGCACTACTAAAAGTCTTGCACGCAACTTATGTTCCAGAAGAGATCACCGTCAATCAGTTGGAAGCTGTGGTTGGAAATGTTACTGCTAGCAATGGGCTAGGGTTCACCAACACTGATTTGACTACAGAAGGCCGCAATCATAACAAGGCTTTGCACATTACCATGGAGTGTAAAGGTGCAGTTCTTTCCCATGTGCTGGTAGACACAGGATCATCCCTCAATGTCTTACCCAAAAAAGCCCTTGTAAAGCTGGAGTATGAAGGATTGGCATTGCGTCCCAGTAACTTAGTAGTGAGAGCCTTTGACGGTTCTAAGAGATCAGTTCTGGGAGAAATTGAGTTGCCTATAACGATTGGCCCACAAACTTTCAAAACGACCTTCTACGTGATGGATATACAGCCTGCCTACAGCTGTCTATTGGGTAGGCCATGGATTCACGCCGCTGGCGCCGTGACCTCAACCCTTCACCAGAAGTTAAAATTCGAGTGGGAGGGTCAAGTCGTTACTATCTGTGGAGAGGAAGATATTTTTTGTTAGCCACCTGGCTACCTACAAATATATTGAGATGGATGGGGAGATCCACGAAACGATGAGTCAAGGGTTTGAGGCCCTGAATGTAAATGAAGCATCCGCTGTACCCGGAATCTCCATGGCATCTTATCAACAAGCCCGGAAGGTTGTTGAGGAGGGAACTGCCCAAGGCTGGGGCAAGGTTTTATCTGTGGAGAAGAAGAAAGAAAAATCTGGGTTGGGTTACAGACCAACTCAACAAAATCAAGCAGAGGCTGCTGGGAAGCCCGGTTTTGTCAGTGGGGGGATGCTCACCCCTGATGCTATCAACAATTTGGAAGACGAGTCGGAGGAGGAACGCAATCTGGAGAATTGGATACGTCCAAAGATCCCGGGGAGCAGTATCTCAAACTGGTCTTCCCAGGAAATTATAAGAGTTACTCATGCAGAGTAATTATTATTTCCTGTATTTTTATAGCATGCATCAAGTCTTGCATCTTGCCCAAGATGACAAGACTCATTTTGTAATCGGGCCATCTGTAATTTTTGTGCAACAAGATTAATCAATGAAACATCAGACATCTATTTGCAAATGAGTCTTTTTCTTTTCCGCTCACTGTTTTTTCATTTTTCTTTTTGTACAAAAAAATAAATGGCGATGTTTTCAAAATGACAACTTTTTTTCACTTTTTTTCAAAACAAGATTAAAATCAGATCACTAAAATAAACAAAATGAACCCTTGCAGAAAGTGCCTTCCAGATAGAATCGACAACAGCACGGCTATGACTTCGTATGACTTTGACAATCCAATCAATCAAGCTGATGAAGGGGTTGAAGAAGAGTATGAGCTTCCTGAAGAGCTAGCCAGGTTGTTGAGACAAGAGGAAAGGGTTATCACTCCTCATCAGGAGGAGGTCGAGACAATTAATCTTGGTACAGATGAAGACGTGAAAGAAGTTAAAATCGGGGCCTGCTTGCAAGACTCAGTGAAGAGACAACTGGTTGATCTGCTTCAAGAATATGTGGACGTGTTTTCTTGGTCTTATCAAGATATGCCAGGGTTGGACACCGACATTGTTGTGCACAAGCTGCCTTTGAGAGAAGAATGCCCACTGGTTAAACAGAAATTGCGCCGTACTCGCCCAGACATGGCCATGAAAATCAAGGAAGAGGTACAAAAGCAATGGGACGCCGGGTTCCTTGCTGTGACTAGCTATCCACCGTGGGTTTCTAACATAGTACCTGTGCCTAAGAAAGACGACAAAGTAAGAATGTGTGTTGATTACCGGGATCTGAACAGAGCCAGCCCGAAAGACGACTTCCCATTACCTCACATTGACGTATTGGTGGATAACACAGCTCAGTTCTCGGTATTCTCCTTCATGGACGGATTTTCAGGATACAATCAGATTAAAATGTCACCTGAAGACATGGAGAAGACAACCTTCATCACACCCTGGGGCACGTTCTGTTACAAGGTGATGCCTTTCGGATTGAAGAATGTCGGTGCAACATATCAACGGGCTATGGTGACATTATTCCACGATATGATCCATAAAGAAATAGAATGTTACGTGGATGACATGATTGCCAAGTCCCTTACTGAAGAAGATCACCTGGTAAATTTGCTGAGCGTCTGAGGAAGTACCAACTGAAGTTGAACCCCAACAAATGCACATTCGGGGTGCGATCTGGTAAGCTGCTGGGATTTATTGTGAGCGAGAAAGGGATTGAAGTTGACCCTGATAAAGTCAAAGCCATCAAAGAGATGCCTGCACCAAAGACTGAGAAAGAAGTTCGAGGGTTCTTAGGACGATTGAACTGCATTTCAAGGTTCATATCTCACCTTACAGAAACCTGTGAACCCTTGTTCAAACTGCTAAGAAAAGAACAGACGGTCAGGTGGAATGAAGACTGCCAGAAGGCTTTTGACAAGATCAAGGAGTACTTACAAGAACCTCCAATCCTTATGCCTCCAGTTGAAGGAAGACCTCTGATCATGTACTTGACAGTATTAGAAGAGTCAATGGGGTGTGTGCTGGGCCAGCATGACGTGTCTGGTCGAAAAGAGTATGCAATATACTACCTAAGCAAAAAGTTTACCGACTGTGAACAACGTTATTCACTGCTCGAGAAAACTTGTTGTGCTTTAGCGTGGGCTGCTTGCCGACTGAGACAGTATATGTTGACCCACACTACCTTATTGATCTCAAAAATGGACCCAGTCAAGTACATATTTGAGAAGCCAACACTTACCGGACGGGTTGCAAGATGGCAGATGATTCTTACAGAATATGACATCCAATACACCTCTCAGAAAACCATTAAGGGCAGTGTATTGTCTGAATATCTTACTGAGCAACCTCTTGATGATTACCAGCCTATGAGATTTGACTTCCCTGATGAAGACATCATGTTCATAAAATCAAAAGATCATGAAGAGCCTATTCACACTGAAGGGCCTGACCCAGAAGAAGAATGGGCTATGATGTTTGATGGGGCTGTTAATATGAATGGTCGTGGTGTTGGTGCAGTACTCATTACACCTAAGGGAGTTCACATGCCTTTCTCGGCAAAACTCACCTTCAACTGCACTAACAACGAAGCTGAATACGAAGCCTGCATTATGGGTCTTGAGGAAGCCATTGACCTCAGGATCAAGACCTTGACTGTATTCGGAGATTCAGGTCTGGTAGTTAATCAGACCAACGACAAATGATACACACACCAGGATCATCTAATACCTTACAGGGATTATACAAGGAGGTTAATGACTTTCTTTACAACAGTCAAACTTGAGTATATCCCTCGAGACGAGAATCAGTTTGCAGATGCTCTTGCCACCATTTCATCCATGATCAAGGTTCAAGATGCCAACTTCGTACCTCAGATTTCAGTATCCAGACTTGACAGACCAGCGTATGTATTCGCAGCAGACATTGTCAAAGATGATAAGCCTTGGTTCCATGACATTAAGTGCTTCTTGGAGGATCAAACATACCCACCTGGGGCATCTTCCAATGATAAGAAGACTTTGAGAAGGCTTGCTGGTAGTTTATTACTGAATACTGATGGTTCCCTGTACAAGTGGAACTTTAATATGGTACTCCTCAGATGTGTTGATAAGACAGAAGCAGACTTGTTAATGCATGAAGTGCACGAAGGATCCTTTGGTACCCATGCTGGAGGACATGCAATGGCTAAAAAGTTGCTAAGATCAGGATATTACTGGACCACAATGGATGCTGACTGTTGTGCCTACGCCAGAAAATGCCATAAATGCCAGATTTATGCGGATAAGGTGCATGTACCTCCCAATCCTCTGAATGTGATGTCTTCACCTTGGCCCTTTGCTATGTGGGGCATTGACATGATCGGCAAGATTGAACCGACTGCTTCGAATGGCCATAGATTCATCCTGGTTGCCATTGACTATTTCACCAAGTGGGTCGAAGCAGCTTCTTATGCAAACGTTACAAGGCAGGTGGTAGCCAGATTTCTGAAGAGAGATATCATTTGTCGGTACAGAGTTCCCGAGCGAATCATTACTGATAATGGTTCAAACTTAAACAACAAAATGATGGCAGAGCTATGCCGGGACTTCAAGATCCAACACCACAATTCTTCTCCTTACAGGCCAAAGATGAATGGCGCTGTTGAGGCAGCTAATAAGAATATCAAGAAGATTGTGCAGAAGATGGTAGTCACTTATAAAGACTGACATGAGATGCTACCATTTGCCTTGCATGGGTACCGTATGTCAATCAGAACATCTACTGCGGCAACACCATATCAGCTTGTGTATGGTATGGAGGCAGTCCTACCAGTTGAAGTTGAATTACCCTCCCTGCGAGTACTAATGGATGTTAAGCTGAACGAGGCAGAGTGGGTCCGGTCCCGATACGAGCAACTGAGTCTGATTGAAGAGAAAAGATTGGCTGCAATCTGCCATGGGCAGTTATATCAGAGAAGAATGAAGAAAGCCTTCGATCAGAAAGTTAGGCACCGAGAGTACCAAGTGGGAGATCTTGTGCTGAAAAGAATCCTCCCTCCTCATACAGACCACAGGGGCAAATGGACTCCGAACTACGAAGGACCATTCATAGTAAAGAAAGTTTTCTCCGGTGGAGCACTGATGCTCAACACCATGGATGGTGAAGACTTCCCATCCCCTGTGAATTCAGATGCAGTTAAAAAATACTTCGCATAAAATGACCCGCTGGACATAAAAACAGAATGTAAGTCCAGGCAAAAATAGGGCATCCCGGCGAGTCAAAAACAGAATAAAAAGACTCGGGCAAAAATAAGGGAAAATAAATAAAAATGTACACCCGCTGAGTTGAAAGGCCACATCGGACAACTCAGGCAAAAATGGGTATCCCAATGGATTGAAAACCCGAAAGGGAGATCCATGCAAAATAAGGGAATAAGCGAACAACTGCACTCTGAATTCGTCTGTATCGCATACAACTTGGTAAACCCCGAAAGGATCGAGCTTCAATCAGAATTAGCCTTCTTCAGAAAGCAAGACGAGAAGAACGTCAAATGTCATACAAGTCATAGCAAAAGAGGAAGCTCCTTAAAGCTTCACCAACATTACCAGCATTTTGTTTCTCAATTTATAACAATCTCCTCATTCCAGGGGATATGTTTCCTTGACTGTATCTTGCCAATTCAGGGCACATGAATTAATAAAACCAGATTTTCAGTCACGTTTTGTCTCGTCCATTTTATTTTCATTTGCAAAAAATGTCTGATGTCTTTAAAAATAATTGCATAAATACAGATGCCTATCTTCAAAAAAATAAAAACTACATGCTTGCAGGAAATATACTTACTCTCAGAAGTGTCTAAACTCCTATGACGGAATCCAGCAAAGGATACCTCGGGATTACTTGTACGTTTCTCTATCTTTGCAGGATTGCAGGTATCCCAAACGCAACTGGGGGCATGTAAGCTTCTCCCCAGCAGATTGGCAAACCAGCATTCACTCAGCCTTAGTACCAGAAGTGCTCTTTCCCCAGCTGAGTTGCCTCTTAGTACTCTCCCCAGCTGAGTTACCACTTGTTGCTTCTCCCAACCGAGTTGCCGATCATTCCTCCTCAGCTGAATACAAAAACCAGGGAACCATATCCCCACCGAGCTTCAGCCTCTGTCCAGAAGAGTAATGCATGAAGGAATCACAACAGAGTGAAGAAAATTTCTACAAACCCCAGCTGGGTCCCTCGTTACAAGGATATGTCTATCAGTGACCTATCTCCCCAAGCAGATACATCTCACCAGATTTACCAATGGTCTTATCCCCAGCTGGGATGTCCACTTCAAACAGATCGACCGGAGATCTTCACAGCAACGGGATCCGAATCTCGGTTTTGGTATCTTTGCATAATCATAGCATTCGCATCATATTCACCCACAAAGCGTAGCATTCCATCTAAAATGGAGCATTACGGAAAAAATAAAACATATAGCATAATCATAAGCCATGTTTTGAATCAAACACTTGTGAATAATGACCATCCATCAACAATACACAAAATTCCCTCGCAGGATTCCCCAGCAAAAGCAGTTGCTTCACAAACACCAGTATATACTCCCTTTGGCACCCGTCCGTGTCATCATTCCCCCAGTAAAGTTGCCCGAGCACCCTTTACAAACAAAACCACCCGTATTGCAGATATTTCTTGACACCCATCCGTGTCATATCACCAGCAGAAAACCGAAGCATCTCTTTGCACTCACAGATACTCATATATACAATTCCCTGACACCCGTCCGTGTCATATCCCCAGCACAGTCACCTAAACTTTTGCAACCCGTATACTTGTTGATACTATACTTTTCTTCTTTCGACACTCGTCCGTGTCACTCTCCCCGGCAGATTAAACACTCATCTATACATCACTCACACTTATATAGATACTCGTCCATATACCGTTTATATCCCCGCAGATTCGACACTCGTCCGTGTTCTCTGTTAACCAGTTGGTACTCGTCCGTACCATCATCTTAGAACATGCGTCAAGTGTTTGTTTCTACCTGATACTCGTATGTATCATAGTCTTAAGGATGCTCGTCCGCATCTTTAATCCATACACTGTGTCGAACACTTTAGTCTTCTTGAGTATAGACACTCGTCTGTGTCTACTATTCCCTAGAAGAGTCCCTTCAGATTCAATACCCGTCCGTGTTCCCTGTTAACCAGTTGATACTCGTCCGTATCATCATCTCTGAACATGTGTCAGTATTTGTTTCTACCCGATACTCGTCCGTATCATAGTCTTGAGGATGCTCGTCCGCGTCTTCAATCTATACACACCGTCTAAACACTTATACCTTTTGTTTCTTGGATATAAACACTCGTTCGTGTTTACTATTCCCCAGTAGATTACCAACAAAGCAAATTTCCCCTTTTTATCTGACATTCGTCCTGTGTCATGATAAACCCTGAGAGCAGCCGTACCCTGCTAGGTGGTCGTCCTCCACTTCTTGATGGTCGTACTCCGTCATGCTCATCTGATGGTCGTCCCCATCGTTGATTTTCTATCCGACATTCGTCCTATGTCGTGATATTTAGCAGCCGTCCCCTGCTAGGTGGTCGTCCTCCACCTCTTGATGATCGTCCTTCATCATTTTGTTCAATGGCCGTCCCCATTGTTGATTTTTGGTTATCTGACATTCGTCTTATGTCATGATAAACCTCGAGAGCAGCCGTCCCCTGCTAGGTGGTCGTCCTCCACCTCTTGATGGTCGTCCTCCATCATGCTCGTCCGATGGCCGTCCCCATCGTTGACCTTTTATCCGGCATTCGTCCTATGTCGCGATATTTTCGGCAGCCGTACCCTGCCAGGTGGTCGTCCTCCACCTTAGATGACCGTACCTCATCTTAACCCAACAGAGCAGCCGTCCCCTGCTAGGTGATCGTCCTTCACCTTTGATGACCGTACCTCATCATCTGTTTATTTCATTTATTCTTTAACCCGATGGCCGTCCCCGTCGTGATCCCTTTCCCTTTTAGTTTATCCCGATGGTCGTCCCCATCATAATACCTTTTATCCCCAGCATGTCGGCCGTCCCCGTCATTGCTTTATTTCTGCACTTTTCTAGCATGTCGGCCGTCCCCGTCATTGCTCTTTACCCAGCAGTCGTCCTCTGCTCGACGGTCGTCCTCCGTCGCCCACACTTTACAATATACTTTATTTTCCTTTTACAATCTATATCCCTTTTCTTCCTCATTCTGTGAGTGCAAATTACGGACTGTCTTTGGTATTCAACCACAAGTTATCTTGTTTGCCTGTTAAGCCGTTGCTTACACCCTGCACAGCTAACTCATGTTTGAATAGGGGCAGTGTCGCTCCCGATAAATGAAACAGGGTCAAATAAAGGTACAGACGCGAACGGTCGGCGAAGGGAACAGTGAGAACACAAAGCCGTGAACTCACTGGAGAATAAATAGAGTCGCCAGCTAGGCATTTTTATCCCGGAGGAAAGGCAATGCTGCATAGGCCTAGAAAAAGATGGATAAGACGGTTTGCGAACCAGAGAGACTGAGAAAGGGGGTTGGTTACAACCTGGGAAGGTATTAGCACCCAGATTGTCCGTCGTACTCGACGGGATCCACGCTTAAAAGATTTGTGTTTTAAAGGGGTAGTGTCAGTGCAATCTGTGTATACAATAGCTGGAAAAGGATGTACAGGTGTCAGTGTAAAGTGTATAAGTGATGTGAAGTATGAAAGTGTCAGTGTAAGGATGAGAATGAATTGCTCATGATAATGAGGCTTACAAGATGAATTGCTCAAGAGGAATTTATATTGGCTGGATGATGAGTTTGACAAACTTCTGCTCAAGCTCAGTCAGAAATGGCAATGGAGTTTCAGGCAGTTTCAGGTCATTATGAATGGTTCTTTGTGATCAGAACAATGAATGGAGAAGGTCTGTGGTGTTTGTTTTGAGGTTTGAGGCTTGTGGAGGGAGATTCGAAGGAAAATGCAGGCTGAGGTGAAGAATGGCAATGGGGTGTTCTGGCTTGTTTCAGGCCTGGCTCTTGGTGGTTTGAGGTCTATGAAGTGTGGTGAGATGAATGGTGAAGATGGTTTTTGTGTTTGTATGCTGTGGAGGCAGATTCGAAGGAACTTGCAAGATGGAGTGTTTTGGTGTATGTGATGAATGAGAGAGTTTCAGCCTTACCTCTTGATATCTTTGGCTTGCCAAGTGATAATGTATTTTAATCCTATAGGTCAGATGATGTGACCTGGCCTATAGTGATTGGTAAGTTTGCTTTTGCAAAATGTCCACCTTTTGTGTAAGTGAGGTATGGCTCATGATCTAGGCAAGTACAAGGCATGGGGCTGCGCAGCAAAATGAGGTGAGAGGCTAGCCAAAGTCAGCATCCAATGTCACAAGTTGTAGGAAGTGTGATGAGTGGTTTTGCAAGTTGTTGCAACTTTGGTTCACATGTGATTTCCTTGTCTAACCAACCATAAACCATGGGCATTCTTGGTCCAATTCTGATTTTTGTGACTTATAGAATGTTTGCATACTGGTTTGAAGTGAATTAGAGGTCACAATTGGCTTTGGTTCATGATTTTGCAAAATTCTCATTTGAAGCATGCCTTGAAAATCAATGATTTTTGCCAACTTTGTCACACCATAACTTTTGATCCAAAAAGAGCTTGATCATGTTCTTGTACTTTTTGAAAAGGGAAAGATGAGATCTACAACTTTCATGACCAAAGTTTTTCCATTTGAAGCATTTTTGGATCAAGAATCAAGGCTTGAAAAATGACCTAAAATGAAGCATTCTTGAAAAGTCAACTATGCCCAAAAAGTCAACATTTGCAAAAACCCTAAATTCTTGATTTTTGTGAACTTCAACCTTCTTCCATGATCAAATAAATATCATATACACTCAAAATGATGAAGATCACCCATTGGTTGGGTCATTGGGGGCCTCAGATGCCCTGATTTTGCACTGACTTGTCCAAAAAGTCAACTCTTGATCAGATGACTTCCCCATGGAATTTCTTCATGAAAATTGATATGCATACTCCCTATACCATATAGAGACCAATGGAAACAAGAATGACCAAAAAATTTGGGGTTATGGCCTCTGAAACCAAAACCCTAATTTTCAGTCAACTGTGCAGTCTAGCCTGGCTCTGCATCCACTCAAACCCTAGTTCTTGTGATTCCTTTGCATTTTTGACTTTGTGAGGATGTAATATGATATAAGAACACACATGGACCCCTTTGAAGTGATTGGTAGCCTTTGGAGTGGCTCAAGATGCCCTGAGATTGCTCAGATCACAAACCCTAGGTGCAGATGCCTTAGAAGCTATGCAGTGAATCAAAAATGAGGTATGAGATGATATGGTTGTGTTTATGCATATGAGAATGATCACAAGCCATGGTGAATGTGTGAGGGCAAATTTGGGGTGTTTACAGCTGCCCCTATTCAAACATGAGTTAGCTGTGCAGGATGTAAGCAACGGCTTAACATGCAAACAAGATAACTTGTGGTTGAATACCAAAGACAGTCCAAAATTTGCACTCACAAAATGAAGAAGAAAAGGGATATAGATTGTAAAGGAAGATAAAGTATATTGTAAAGTGTGGGCGACGGAGGACGACCGTCGAGCAGAGGACGACTGCTGGGTAAATAGCAATGACGGGGACGGCCGACATGCTGGGAAAAGTGTATGAAAATAAAGCAATGACGGGGACGGCCGACATGCTGGGGATATGAGGTAAAGCTAAGACGGGGACGGCCGACTAGCTGGGAAAATAAGATTGTGATGGGGACGGCCATCAAAATAAAGTAAGATTCTCTGGGAAATGATGAAACATGATGGGGACGGCCATCAAGTTCACAAAGCAAGGTAACCGACGATGGGGACGGCCATCGGGCTAAAAGGAAAAGGGACCACGACGGGGACGGCCATCGGGTTAAAGAATAAATGAAATAAAACAGATGATGGGGTACGGCCACCAAAGGTGAAGGACGATCACCTAGCAGGGGACGGCTGCTCTGTCGGGAATAAAAGAAATATGATGGGGACGGCCATCAAAGGTGGAGGACGACCACCTGGCAGGGTACGGCTGCCGAACGTATCGCGACATAGGACGAATGCCGGATAAAAGGTCAACGATGGGGACGGCCATCGGGTGAGCATGATGGAGGACGACCATCAAGAAGTGGAGGACGACCACTCAGCAGGGGACGGCTGCTCTCAAGGTTTATCATAACACAGGACGAGTGTTAGATAACCAAAATCAACAATGGGGACGGCCATTGGATAAAGCGATGAGGGACGATCATCAAAAGGTGGAGGACGACCACCTAGCAGGGGACGGCTGCTAAATATCACGACATAGGACGAATGTGGGATAGAAAATCAACGATGGGGACGGCCATCGGATGAGCATGATGGAGGACGACCAACAAGAGGTGGAGGACGACCACCTAGCAGGGTACGGCTGCTCTCAGGGTTTATCATAACACAGGACGAGTGTTAGATAAAAAGAAAAGTTGCTTTGTTGGCGATCTACTGGGGATAGTAAACACGGACGAGCGTTTACAACCAAGAAAAGAAGGTATGAGTGTTTGGTATTGTGTATAGATTAGAGATGCGGACGAGCATCCTTAAGACTATGATACGGACGAGTATCATGTAGAAACAAATACTGACACGTGTTCAGAGATGATGATACGGACGAGTACCATCTGGTTAACAAAGAACACGGACGAGTGTTGAATCTGAAGGGACTCTTCTGGGGAATAGTAGACACGGACGAGTGTCTATATTCAAGAAGACAAAAGTGTTTGACACAGTGTATGGATTAAAGATGCGGACGAGCATCCTTAAGACCATGATACGGACGAGTATCATGTAGAAACAAACATTAGACGCAATGTTTTGAGATGATGATACAGACGAGTACCAACGGGTTAACAAAGAACAAGGACTATTGTCGAATCTGTGGGGATATCAATGGTGTATATGAGATACGGACGAGTATCTGTATAAGTGTATCATGAGTAGTGAGTATGTATAGATGGGTGTTTAGCTGCTGGGGAGAGTGACACGGGCGAGTGTCAAAAGGAGAAGAGTATAAATATGAACAAGTATCTGATATACAAAGTCTAGGCGACTGCGCTGGGGATATGACACGGACGAGTGTCAAGATAGTGTATATATAATTATATGTGAGTGTAAAGGGGATGTCTTTGGCTTTCTGCTGGTGATATGACACGGACGGGTGTCAGGAAGTATCCGTGATACGGACGATCTTGTTTGTAAAGAGTGTTCAGGCGACTTTACTGGGGAGTGTTGATACGGACGGGTATCAAAAGGAAATATATACTGGTGTTTGTGATTTGTGAGGCAACTGCTTTTGCTGGGACTCTGGGGGATTTTGGAGAAAATATTCTGTATTCTGATGAATGGTTATTATTCACAAGTGTTAATTTAGGACATGGCTTGTGATTATGCTATATGTTTGATTTTTGCCGTAATGCTCCGTATTAAACGGAATGCTACGCTCTGGGGGGATAATATGATGCAAATGCCATGATTATGCAAAGATATCAAACCGGGATTCGGATCCCGTTGCTGATCTGTTGTAATGGACATCCCAGCTGGGGGTGAGATCATTGATAGATCTGACGAGATGTATCTGCTTGGGGGATATAGGTCACTGATTGACATATCCTTGTAATATGGGACCCAGCTGGGGGTTGCAGAAGCTTTCTTCACTCTGTTGTGACTTCTTCGTGCGTTGCTCTTCTGGATAGAGGCTGAGGATTCCGTGGGGAGATGATTCCCTGATTCCTGCATTTTGCTGAGGAAGAATGATTGGTACTACGGCTGGGGAATGCTGTTGGTAACTCAGCTGGGGATAGTAATGAGAGGCAACTCAGCTGGGGATAGAACATTCCGGATGCTGAGATCATTTGTTGATTTGCCAGCTTGCTGAGATGTAGCTCGCATGCCCCAAGTTGCGTCTTGTATACCTGCAATCCTGCAAAGATAAGGAAACGCACAAAAGATCCCGTGGTATCCTCTACTGGATTCCGTCATAGGAGTTAAGTGCTTTCGAGAGTAATCATATTCTCTGCAAGCATGTGTTTTTTTCATTTTTGAATTTAAGCATCTGTACTTATGCAATCATTTTTAAAGACATCAAACATTCTTTGCAAATAAAATGTACAACACGAGACGTGACTGAAAATCTGATTTTATTAATTCAAGTGCCCTGAATTGGCAATATACAGTCAAGGACACATATCTCCTGAAATGAGGAGATTGTTACAAATTGAGAAACAAAGTACTGGCAGTGTTGATGACGCTTTGAGGAGCTTCCTCTTCTGCTATGACTCGTATGACAATGACGTTCTTCTCGTCTTGCTTTCTGGAGAAAGTTGATTCTGATTGAAGCTTGATTCTGTTGAAGCTTTCCAAGTTGTAAGTGATACAGACGAATTCAGAGTGCAGTTGTTCGCTTATTTCCTTATTTTGCATGGATCGCCCTTTCGGGTTTTCAATCCATCGGGATACCCATTTTTGCCTGAGTTGTCCAATGCGGATTTTCAACTCAGTGGGTGTACATTTTTTCATTTATTTCCCTTATTTTTGCCCGAGTCTTTTATTCTGTTTTTGACTCGCCGGGATGCCCTATTTTTGCCTGGACTTACATTCTGTTTTTGTGTCCAGCGGGTCATTTTTCATGCGAAGTATTTTTTAACTGCATCTGAATTCACAGGGGACGGGAAATCTTCACCATCCATGGTGCTGAGCATCAGTGCTCCACCAGAGAAGACCTTCTTTACCACGAATGGTCCTTCATAATTTGGAGTCCATTTGCCCCTGTGGTCTGTATGAGGAGGGAGGATTCTTTTCAGCACAAGATCTCCCACTTGGTACTCTCGGTGCCTGACTTTCTGATCGAAGGCTTTCTTCATTCTCTTCTGATATAACTGCCCATGACAGATTGCAGCCAACCGTTTCTCTTCGATCAGACTCAGTTGTTCGTATCGGGCCCGAACCCATTCTGCTTCACTCAGTTTGACATCCATTAAGACTCGCAAGGAGGGTAATTCAACTTCAACAGGTAGGACTGCCTCCATACCATATACCAGTTGATACGGTGTTGCCCCAGTGGATGTTCTGATTGATGTGCGGTACCCATGCAAGGCAAATGGTAGCATTTCATGCCAGTCTTTGTAGGTGACTACCATCTTCTGCACAATCTTCTTGATATTCTTATTAGCTGCCTCAACAACGCCGTTCATCTTTGGCCTGTAAGGAGAAGAATTGTGATGTTGGATCTTGAAGTCCCGGCATAATTCAGCCATCATCTTGTTGTTCAAGTTGGAACCATTATCAGTAATGATTCGCTCGGGCACTCCGTATCGACAGATGATATCCCTTTTCAGAAATCTAGCTACCACTTGTCTTGTAACATTTGCATAAGACGCTGCTTCGACCCACTTGGTGAAATAATCAATGGCAACCAAGATGAATCTGTGACCATTCGAGGCAGTTGGCTCAATCTTGCCAATCATGTCAATGCCCCACATAGCAAAGGGCCAAGGTGAAGACATTATGTTCAAAGGATTGGGAGGCACATGCACCTTATCCGCATAAATCTGGCATTTATGGCATTTCCTGGCATAGGCACAACAGTCTGCATCCATTGTGGTCCAGTAATAACCTGATCTTAACAATTTCTTAGCCATGGCATGCCCTCCAGCATGGGTACCAAAGGAGCCTTCGTGCACTTCATGCATTAACAAATCTGCTTCTGTCTTATCAACGCATCTGAGGAGTACCATATCAAAGTTCCTTTTGTATAAAGACCCATCAGTGTTCAGAAAGAAACTACCAGCAAGCCTTCTCAAAGTCTTCTTATCATTGGAAGATGCCCCAGATGGGTATGTTTGATCCTCCAAGAAGCACTTAATGTTATGGAACCAAGGCTTGTCATCCTTGACAACATCTGCTGCAAATACATATGCTGGTCTATCAAGTCTCGATACTGAAATCTGAGGTACAAAGTTAGCAGCTTGAACTTTGATCATGGATGAAATGGTAGCCAAGGCATCCACAAACTGATTCTCGTCCCGAGGGATATACTCAAGCTTGACTGTTGTAAAGAAAGTCAGTAACCTTCTTGTATAATCCCTGTAAGGTATCAGGTGATCTTGGTGTGTGTACCATTTTCCGTTGGTCTGATTGATTACCAAAGCTGAATCTCCGAATACGGTCAATGTTTTGATCCTGAGGTCAATGGCTTCCTCAAGACCCATAATGCAAGCTTCGTATTCAGCTTCGTTGTTAGTGCAGTTGAAAGTGAGTTTTGCCGAGAAAGGCATGTGAACTCCCTTGGGTGTAATGAGTACTGCACCAACGCCACGACCATTCATATTAACAGCCCCATCGAACATCATGGTCCATTCTTCTTCCGGGTCAGGCCCTTCAGTGTGAATAGGCTCTTCATGATCTTTTGCTTTAATGAACATGATGTCTTCATCAGGGAAGTCAAACCTCATAGGCTGGTAATCATCAATGGGTTGCTCAGCAAGATATTCAGATAGTACACTGCCCTTGATGGCTTTCTGAGAGGTGTACTGGATGTCGTATTCTGTGAGAATCATCTGCCATCTTGCAACCCGTCCGGTAAGAGCTGGCTTCTCGAAAATGTACTTGACTGGGTCCATTTTTGAGATTAATAAGGTAGTGTGGGTCAACATATACTGTCTTAGTCGGCGAGCAGCCCACGCTAAAGCACAACAAGTTTTCTCGAGCAGTGAATAACGTTGTTCACAGTCGGTAAACTTTTTGCTTAGGTAGTATATTGCATACTCTTTTCGACCAGACTCGTCATGCTGGCCCAGCACACACCCCATTGACTCTTCTAATACTGTCAGGTACATAATCAAATGTCTTCCTTCAACTGGAGGCATGAGGATTGGAGGTTCTTGCAGATATTCCTTGATTTTGTCAAAAGCCTTCTGGCAGTCTTTATTACACCTGACCGTTTGTTCCTTTCTCAATAATTTGAACAAGGGTTCACAGGTTGCTGTAAGATGAGATATGAACCTTGAAATGTAGTTCAATCTACCTAAGAACCCTCGAACTTCTTTCTCAGTCCTTGGTGCAGGCATCTCTTGGATGGCTTTGACTTTATCAGGGTCAACTTCAATCCCTTTCTCGCTTACGATAAATCCCAGCAGCTTACCGGATCGCACCCCGAATGTGCATTTGTTGGGGTTCAGCTTTAGTTGGTACTTCCTCAAACGCTTGAACAACTTCAGCAGATTCACCAGGTGGTCTTCTTCAGTAAGGGACTTGGCAATCATATCATCCACATAACACTCGATTTCTTTATGGATCATATCATGGAATAATGTCACCATAGCCCGTTGATACGTTGCACCGGCATTTTTGAGCCCAAATGGCATCACTTTGTAGCAGAACGTGCCCCAAGGTGTAATGAAGGTGGTCTTCTCCATGTCTTCAGGTGACATCTTGATCTGGTTGTATCCTGAAAATCCGTCCATGAAGGAGAATACCGAGAACTGAGCTGTATTATCCACCAATACGTCAATGTGAGGTAATGGGAAATCATCTTTCGGACTAGCTCTGTTCAGATCCCGGTAATCAACACACATTCTTACCTTACCATCTTTCTTGGGTACAGGTACTATGTTAGCAACCCACGGCGGGTAGCTAGTTACAGCAAGGAACCCGGCGTCCCATTGCTTTTGTACCTCTTCCTTGATTTTCATAGCCATGTCTGGGCGAGTTCGGCGCAGTTTCTGTTTAACCGGCGGGCATTCTTCCCTTAAAGGCAGCTTGTGCATAACGATGTCGGTATCCAACCCTGGCATGTCTTGATACGACCAAGCAAACACATCCACATATTCTTGAAGCAGATCAATCAGTTGTCTCTTCACTGAGTCTTGCAGGCAGGCCCCGATTTTAACCTCTTTCACGTCTTCGTCTGTACCAAGATTAATCACTTCAACCTCCTCCTGGTGAGGAGTAATAACCTTTTCCTCCTGTCTCAACAACCTGGCTAGCTCTTCAGGAAGCTCATATTCTTCTTCAACCCCTTCATCAGCTCGATTGATCGGATTGTCAAAGTCGTACGATGTCATAGCCGTGCTGTTGTCGGTGCTGTCTGGAAGGCATTCTCTGCAAGGGTTTAATTTTGTTCATTTTAGTGATTGGTTTTAATCTTGCTTTAGAAAAAGGTGAAATAAAGTTATCATTTTGAAAACACCGCCATTTATTTTTTTGTACAAAAAAGAAAAATGGAAAAACAGTGAGCAGAAAAGAAAAAGACTCGTTTGCAAAAAGATGTCTGATATTTCATTAATTGATCTTGTTTGCACAAAAAGTACAGATGGCCCGATTACAAAATGAGTCTTGTCATCTTGGGCAAGATGCAAGACTTTGATGCATGCTTATAAAAATACAGGAAATAATAATTACTCTGCTCGAGTAACTCTTATAATTTCCTGGGAAGACCAGTTTAAGGTACTGCTCCCCGGGATCTTCGGACGAATCCAATTCTCCAGATTGTGCTCCTCTTCCAGCTCGTCTTCCAAACAATTGATAGCATCGGGGGTAAGCATCCCCCCACTGACAAAACCGGGCTTCTCAGCAGCCTTTGCTTGATGTTGAGTTGGTCTGTAACCCAACCCAAACTTGTCCTTCTTCTCCTCCACAGCTAAAACCTTGCCCCAGCCTAGGGCAGTTCCTTCCTCAACAACCTTCCGGGCTTGTTGATAAGATGACATGGAGATTCCGGGCACAGCAGATGCTTCATTCACATTCAAGGCTTCAAATCCTTGGTTCATCGTTTCATGGATCTCCCCATCCATCTCAATATACTTATAAGTAGCCAGGTGGCTAACAAATATATCCTCCTCCCCACAGATTGTGACAACTTGGCCTTCCCACTCAAATTTTAACTTTTGGTGAAGGGTAGACGTTATTGCGCCGGCGGCGTGAATCCAGGGTCTACCCAACAAACAGCTGTAGGCGGGCTGAATGTCCATCACATAAAAGATAGTTTTAAAGGTCTGCGGGCCAATTGTCACAGGCAGCTCAATCTCTCCCAGAACCGATCTCTTAGAACCATCAAAGGCTCTTACTACCAGGTTGCTGGGCCTCAATGCCAATCCGTCATATTCAAGCTTCACCAGAGCCTTCTTTGGTAAGACATTCAGGGATGAACCTGTGTCTACCAGCACATGAGAAAGGACAGCTCCTTTACATTCCATGGTTATGTGCAAGGCTTTGTTGTGGTTGCGGCCATCCGCTGTCAAGTCAGTATTGGTGAACCCTAGCCCATTGCTAGCAGTAACATTTCCAACCACGGTTTCCAACTGGTTGACAGTAATCTCTTCCGGCACGTAAGCTGCGTGCAGGACTTTGAGTAGTGCATTCCGATGGGCTTCGGAGCACATAAGCAGTGAGAGGATAGAGATTTTGGATGGCGTCTGGTGAAGTTGATCCACAATTTTGTAATCACTCTTTTTGATGATTCTCATAAACTCATCAACTTCTTGATCGAACGGTGTCTTCAAGGCTTCTTTAACAACTTGATCTTCCTGCACCGGGCTCTTTCCTTTTGCCTTGGCAGCAGCTTCTGCTTCGGCAGTAGGTTTTTGAATCGGTGGAGCGAAGAGACGTCCGCTTCGAGTGAAGCCTCCGCCTCCCCCCACATTATCTACTTGTGGTGCAGGTGTTGATGTTTCAAGAGTGATTCTTTTTCCTTCGCAGTACACGTCAGAGCCATAGTGCCAAGGGATGGCCCTATTGCTTTCATATGGTACTGGTCCAGGCACCGTAACAGTGACTGGACTGATTGCTGCTGCTGAAGGGACTGTGATTGTTTGTGGATCATAAAAGATTGTAACTGGTGCTCTGATGGGAGCAGCACCTTCTGAATGGTAGGCAGAGTTGTCGTCAGGATCATAAAATATGGTGACAGTCGAGACATCTTCATGATTTGTTGCTGGTGTTGTAGGAGACATTGGCGGAAGAATGGATGTTGTCATTGTAGGAGGTTCGAAATGGAGTGAAGCTGAAGTTGTAGCAGGAGAAATTGTTGAAAACTGATCAATTGAGATGATAGATGAAGTACTTGTTGATGAAGCCGAAGAATTGTCAGGAACAATAGTTCCTGCAGTTGTAGGAGGTTCTGAAACCGTTGTTGATGAGATTGTTGGATTTGTTGGAAATGATGTGGTGATTTGAAGTTGGCCACTCTGAATGAGGCCATCTATACCACTCCTCAAATTGTCGCACCCATTTACCGAGATATTGCAGTAAGCACAACCCAATTCACACCCTGGGAACATCTGACATTCCAAGAGCTGAGCCTTGATTTCTACCAATGGTGTCCTGATCTGTCCCACACTGGTTATTAAATAAGACGGCTTGTCCTCTTCAATAGCATTAATCCGGGGACCACCATGGTTTGGCATGGGGTTTTTGCTGACATTGGGTGGTGGTGCGAAATTCAGAGCCTTTGAGTCCACCAAGTCTTGTACCTTCATATGCAGAGCCCTGCATTTTTCTGTACTGTGGCCAGGTGCGTTTGAATGAAAAGCACACCTAGCATTGGAGTCATAGTTCCTTGGTAGACTGTTGGGATCCGGAGGTGCCAACGTTCTTAGCTCAACCAGGTTGAGTTTCAGAAGTTGTGGCAGCAGTGTAGCATATGGCATTGGGATCGGATCGATCACTCTGTTAGCTTGAGATGGCCTCTGCTGGAATGGCCTCTGCTGATTATTGTTGTTGGTGTTATTGTTGTTGTAATTTCTTGGAGGATACTGATTCTGTTGTTGATACTGTGGTGGTTGCTGATAATTTTGTTGAGGAGGTTGATAGACTGGTTGAGGATGAGCTGGAGAGGGAATCGTGACTGCTGCCACAGATCTATGGACATATTGGGGCCTACCCCTGTTGGTGTGGATGGCATTGGTCTCGCCAGTTCTTCTAGGGCCTGCAAAAGGCTTTCTTGCATTACTGGACGAACTCGCACCATTATCTGAGATCTTCCCCATTTTCAACAGGCTTTCAATTCTCTCCCCAGCTATGACAACATCTGCGAAGCTAGTGGACGAGAAAGCAGCCAGCCTGTCAATATATGTTCCCTGAAGGGTATTCATGAACATATCTGCCATTTCCCTTTCAGACATAGGGGGTTGAACGGCAGCAGCCAATTGCCTCCATCTCTGGGCATACTCTCGGAAACTTTCCCTTGACGACTGTGACATTCCCATTAGGAGAGTCCTATTGGGTGCCATGTCCAGATTATACTGATACTGTCTGATGAAGGCCTCTGCCAGGTCCTTCCAGCATCTAATAGTTGCCCTCGTCAAGTGGGAATACCATTCCCTTGATGCTCCAGTCAAGCTGTCTTCGAAGTAGAACATCCACAGCTTCTCATCCATTGTATAGGCCTTCAGCCTTCCCAGAAATGATTGTAGATGAGTCCGGGGGCACGAAGTCCCGTTATACTTTTCGAAACAAGGAGGCTTGAACTTATGGGGGATCCTGACCCCGTCTACCAAGCCCATATCCATGACGTCGAAGCCCAAAGAATTTTGAGATTCTAAAGACCTTAGCTTCTCAGCTATCTCATCCAACCTCCTATCATAAGCTTCCTCTCTAGCACCCATTACTGTAAATTGATCCTCTTGAGGGTCCTCTTGCAATACCCTGGCTGCAGTGGCAGTTCCTTGAACGTTTGCAGGAATGTTAATTTCGGGATGCAGATGTGGGCCAAATACAGGGGGGTTAACTTGGGGTTGGACCCTTTCATTGTTACTGGTGCCGGCAGTCCCTACATGAGGCTCCTCTTGATTTTGCCTCTCCACCATGGCCCTCAGTCTTTCTTGGCTCTGAGCCATGTTGTTCATAACTTCCATGAACTGCGTCATCTGCGTTCTCATTTCTAATCTTTCGTTTGCCATCTGATTTCTGACCTCTGCTAGGTCCTGCTGTACCTGATCCATTTGAATGCCCGGAAGATTGTTTCGGGTTGGATAACGGTGCAGACGGTTGAGGGGAAATACCCGGCGCCTAGCAATAGTTCCTGAACATCACAACAGAGGTTAGCAACAACAAAACAAAACCCTGCAAAACAAACAAAAAGTTAGCATGCAATGCAGTATGCTTATTTGCTTTCAAGGTATCCGGCTTGGCATTCAGTTTTGACCCTTCCAGACCCTTGAAGATGATGCTGTTGCTGTTGCTTGGAGGAAACTCAAATGAGTCAAACTGACATAAATATATTACAGAAAGAAATGATACATAGTTTGTTTTACAGATACCAGCCCTCAGAGGGGTCAAAATACATCACAAGAAAATAAAAGTACATAGAAAGAAAGCAACAACAAACAAATGGTCAAACACCAAGACCAAACTCATCCTCACGAACTTCCTGGAGAAGTGCTTCGGTCACAGGATCAGCTGGGCGCTCCGTAAGATTCCTGATAAGGAGGTTCCGGGTGGCAACAGCTGTAGTCAACTTCTTGTGCTGACTTTGGTCCTTAGACTTCTTCACTCCAGCTCTGATCTTCAGCTCAGATATCTCCCTCTGGGCTGCTGCCAGGGCTTCTTGCTGTTCTTTTGCACTGGCTTCCAGTTGCTCCATCTTGTCTTGAACTCTCTTGTCCTCCAAGGTACGAGCCTCGGTGATCCTGACCCACCGGGCTTGGCTCTCCTTCAAGTACAAGTCTGTCCTAGCTTTCTGGAACTGGGCTTCTTTGCAAGCATTCTTCAGGATTTGCTCTCCGGCTTTAGACTTTTTGATATAATCCCCAGACTTCTCAATCTTAGTCAGATGCTCTACTCTTAACTTCTCCAACCTCTCAATCTCCCTCATACCCTCACTCCTCTCCCGGAGGGTCTTCTGCAAAGCTTGGGTTAACTTCTCATTTCTTTCCTTTAAGCTCTCAAATTCCCCCAGACTGATAGTGGCAGGGGGTGGTGCTGAAGATGACTCAGGCATGTCTTCTATGGTAAAGGGCATTCCAGAGAATTGGGCCCTGGCACGGGACCATTCATAATATTGTGCTGATGCCACATTATTGCACTTCCCCAGGATGGTGACTCCCTTAGTTTGAACATTATCCCAGGCCCAGGCAGCCTGCCTAACAGCAGTCAAATTAATCTTGTTCTCACAATAAAGAGTTTCCACCAAGTCCTGTGCCTTAGGAATATGGACCAATGCATAGCCCAGTTGCCTCCTGAACAACAGAGGATTGTAATTAATGCTTCCCTTGACTCCTATTAAAGGCACATTGGAAAAATGCCCACAGCTGGTGATGATATCTCTGCCCTTGGTGCTCTGAGTGCACCATCTGATGTCTACTGAAGTTAGAACAGTGAGTCTCTTAGCCCAGTTGCTTTGCTGATGAGGATTTAGAAATGTATCTGTCCTGGGTAGATGCCTGAGAAGCCAAGCATGGAATAATGGAGCACAACACCTCACTAATCTCCCCCTCTGCTTTTCATTCCTCTGATGCACTGAGTAGTAAAGGTCCCCCAATAAAGTTGGCACTGGGTTCTTCAAGATGAACAAATGGATTGCACTCTTGCTGATGAATCGAGGCTCATCTGCAAACAACACAATTCCATATACACTTAAGGCCAACAAAGCACAAACAGCTTTCCACTCCCCCAGGGAAGCCTTCAGACTAGCTTGAGAAATCAGAAAATCCAAATGAAAGCCAGGGATTCCAGCTTTGGAAGTCATGTGTTGCTCAATCAAAGCAGGTTCCAGATGCAAAGCTTTTGCTACTTCTCCATTAGCAGGAAAGACCATCTCAGGGTTGAAAGGAATTTCTCTCCTGATAGGCATACCAACTAATGAGGAGTACTCTTCCAATAGAGGGCCCAACTGAAAGTCTTGAAAGGTGAAACATCTCAGTGGGGGATCATAAAACTGAATACAAGTGTGGATCAGGCTTCTCTGTGAAGGGTCCAGATCCATAACCATGTCAAGTATATCCCCATAATGCTCCCTGAACAAAGGTATGTGATCTGGAGTGATCAGGGTCTGAATCCTCCTGATGTCTGATAACTCTGGCTGGAAGAAGTGATAGGTGATGTTGCCTTTTTTAGGAGCCATGATGCTGAAGACTGAGTGGAGACAGGTGCTGATGCTGATGCTGAAGAAAAGGGCCACTGACTGGCTATTGCTGGTGATAACTGAAGCAGATGCTGGTGAAGATAGGTCAATACAGAAGATGGGGTCAAAACTAGCCAAAATGAAGATGGATACCCTGAAACAAATAAGCAAATGTCAATATGATGCAATGATTATGTATGCAAATGAAATACAAGGGTCTGTGACTGAGCTGGATCTGATCAAAAGTTCTGATATAGGTCCAAGTGTGTTCAAGAATTCCAGTTGGAGGTCTAACAATCCAGTAACCAAGGTGGGGGACTCAAATAAAGAGCCACATGTCCAGGTTTTTAGAATCACAAGAACTGTCCAACATGGAGTACTCTTAACAAACAAAGTAACAGGGTATTCTGAGGTCAAGGTACCTGCAAACCTGTAAACAGCCCAACCCCCTCACAGGTGGTGTTCTAAAACAAGGATCCTCAGACTTGGATCAGTTATGAGAAGTGTAAACACTTCTAACCCGGAGGCACAGTGTTTACAATAACCATAACAATTCCTCCTCTAATTCACCTCAGTTTCTGAAGGTCAATGCTAGAAGGTCATCCAGACTTAGCAGGCTTCCCAGATAGCCCTAGCATTGCAGGAAATCTGCAACACAGAGTTCTCAAGAAGAAACCTATGTCTGAACCGTGTTTCATATTCCCGCACCAGACCAAAATGGAATGGGAAAGAATATGATTCACTCTATCCTAGGTGTCACTCAGATCCCAGGTATAGGATCTTAACTCTCAATGAATCACCCACCCACCAAAATAAACAACAGATCCAGCCAGCCAGCACAGTATGACAAATAGGATGTAAAGACAATAAAGAAAACAGTAAAGCAAACTATACATAAAGCAAAGATATCCACAAATATACAAACATAAACAAGCACATAACACCCAGTAAACACAAATCAAACAAGCGCTAGGAGAAACCCACAAAAAGAGCCAGAAGCCCTGGTTGCAATATAAGGGTCCCCAGCAGAGTCGCCAAGCTGTCGCTCCCGATAAATGAAACAGGGTCAAATAAAGGTACAGACGCGAACGGTCGGCGAAGGGAACAGTGAGAACACACAGCCGTGAACTCACTGGAGAATAAATAGAGTCTCCAGCTAGGCATTTTTATCCCGGAGGAAAGGCAATGCTGCATAGGCCTAGAAAAAGATGGATAAGACGGTTTGCGAACCAGAGAGACTGAGAAAGGGGGTTGGTTACAACCTGGGAAGGTATTAGCACCCAGATTGTCCGTCGTACTCGACGGGATCCACGCTTAAAAGATTTGTGTTTTAAAGGGGTAGTGTCAGTGCAATCTGTGTATACAATAGCTGGAAAAGGATGTACAGGTGTCAGTGTAAAGTGTATAAGTGATGTGAAGTATGAAAGTGTCAGTGTAAGGATGAGAATGAATTGCTCATGATAATGAGGCTTAAAAGATGAGGCTAGAAGGAGGGGGAATGTACAGAGACTTTAGTTCGATAACAGTTAAGTTATGCCTACGTATCCTCTCGTGCAATGAGGAAGTCAGAACACCGTAGTTCGACCCAAAGAGACTGAAAGATGAATTGACTTGTGAACTGCTTACTTGCCTATGCTCAAGTGTATGATCTGTCTGGCACAGATGCAAACTGTCTTGCATTAGACGGAAGAAGCAAGTTCTCGTTTGTGAGTGAAGGTGATGAGAAAAGAATCCCGAAGGAGACGATTATTGTTTGTTTTTGTGTTTTCAGTCTTTTATTGCTTTTGAGAGTTTGTCATAAGTTAATGAGCTTAAGCCTAAACCAATGGGTTAGTAAACTCATCACATCCTCCCTCTGATTAGGGGTAATGAGATTACCTTAAGTGTGAAGTCAGATTCTCACACTTAAACACCATCTGATGTAGGATTAAGATCATTAACCTACGTGTGATTATTTAGATGTTTTTGGTGTTTTTGTTTAGTGTTATGTAATGAGGTTAAGCCATAATCAAGGATTAAACAGACTCATTACACCATCCTAATAGAAGGATAATAGATGAGAATGTTTAAGCTGATGAAAGCTCCTCAACTTAACCCGTGATTAGGAATTAAACTCATGACAAAACAAGCCTTTATTGAATGGATTTTATTTAATGATATGATGATGAAGTGAGTTTTATGATTTGTAAGACAACTTGAGGGGGACTTGTCCATTCGCACTAGGGTTAGTCCTTCTTAACCAGTTAAGGAAGAATTAGAACCCTAATGCAAGGCCCAAGTTACAAGTGTGATGTCTTGATAATTATTAAGTGGATTGATTAAGAGATTTAAACACATTAAGGGTTTAACACTTAGGATCAAAGTTATACACTCCATCCTAAGAGAAGGATGCAGGCATAAACTTAATCACAAAGCCTTAAAGCCTTTAGGGTTTAGTCCCTGATTATGAGATGAGAAGAGATGACTCAAAAGATACACAAAGGTAAAAACTAAGTGGGGAGACTAATCAAAACCCTAATTCATTGTCATGCTTGGTTGTCCCTAAGGTTTGTGAGGTTTTCAAGAACAATCTTCAAAGGAACCTCCAGGAAGCAGATGAACAAGATCAAGAGAAGCAAAGTGACTTGCTTCATTCAAGAAGTCAAGTCACTTGAAGAGCAAAACCAGAAGCATGTTGATGATGATATTGATGCTATAAGATGATATAAACATGAGGCAGCACATGGGGATGTTCATACAAGCTTATGGATGCAAATGGTGCAAGCTAAGGAGCATGAATGAACATGAAAAGTTATGAAACATACAAGGTAGATGACATGGCAAATATGTGATGCAATGCTCAAATATGTTTTCTACATGTCTTATGATGTCAAATGAATCACATGGATGCTTGAGATGCTAAGACAAGACATGTTATGCAAGAGAATGCAAGAAGGATGCAAGTGAAAGCCCAAATTAGGGTTTATGGATCAAGCAACAAACAAAAACCAAAAACAGAAGCAAACCCTAAGATAAAAAATGGAAAATGCCACCCAAAGAAACCCTAAACCTATACTAAACCAAGGTCCAAAGGGGAGGTCTCAACTCTTAACCAATCTCAAGTTATGATTTTTCTAAGTTATTAGGGTTTTTAGGGTACCTCAACAAAAGAAATGCCAAACAAATTGAAAAAGAGGAATCAAAACATGGCCATTTAATCCTAGAAACTACATGCTAAACACAAAACAATGCAAAAAGAATCAATGTCCAACTCTTTCTAGATAGGCATAAATGATTTTTTGAACTTAGGATCAAAATAATGCACAAAAAATGATTTAATTCAATGGAAAATCCTCAAAATGCATCAATATCAAAAAAGAAATTTGGTTTGAAGGTTGGACAATGTTTCTAAATGTCTTAGAACATTTCATGAATTTTTTGGTGATTTTTAAATACCTAAAAGTATTTTTAATTAATTAATTTCCATTAATCAATTAAAAATAATCTTTTAAATATTTAAAAATACTTTTTTAATGATGAAAAATAAAATAAAAATATTTTTGGGTCTTAAAAATTAATAAAACTTTTAAGAAAAAGTTTCATAATTTTTAAGAATTTTTTACTATTTTAAAATAATTGTGCAAGTTAAATGAAATAAAAATGAAAATAAAACAAATAAAAGGGGAAGTCAAATAAGTGGAGGGCCAGGATGAAGTCTGGGATTCAAATGCGTTGACTGGCGCGCTAGTGGAGGGCCAGGATTGCCTCTGAGTTAATTATCTTAATTGAAATTAATTAAAATTAATGAAAAAGATTAGGGCTAAGCAGATTGATCTGGGCCTTTCATTCGCGCGGGGAGTCAACCAGTCAACCTCATCCAACGTCCCACATTCAAATGACACTAATTACGCAATTAGGGCACAAATGACCTTCAGGTGGCCAGAGAAGACTTCCGGTCATCTTCTCCGGCCAGCACCTCCCCTGAAAATCCCCAAAATCCCAGAAACCTAACTAAAATGAAATCTAAAAGATGGGAAATGATCCTTACACACTCACGAACCAAAACCCTCACTCAAAACAAATTTAAACTTCCTAACTAAGCTGAATCGAAGAAACTAAGAACTAGGGCACGCAAGCTTCAGAGAGCAATTAAACTCTCATTTCAGCACCATTTCAAAAACCAAAAGCACCAGGATACTCAGTGAAGCATAGAGAACAAGTTTATAACAATAAAAATGATTTCTGGAAAAATGATTTTTCAAGCTACCTGAGATTCGAAGCTTTCACTCTGATGACTTTCTGGCCACTTCTCCTTGTGCAGTCCACTCCACTTGATCCCCAGATGATGTTTGAATGCTCAAGAGGAATTTATATTGGCTGGATGATGAGTTTGACAAACTTCTGCTCAAGCTCAGTCAGAAATGGCAATGGAGTTTCAGAACAATGAATGGAGAAGGTCTGTGGTGTTTGTTTTGAGGTTTGAGGCTTGTGGAGGGAGATTCGAAGGAAAATGCAGGCTGAGGTGAAGAATGGCAATGGGGTGTTCTGGCTTGTTTCAGGCCTGGCTCTTGGTGGTTTGAGGTCTATGAAGTGTGGTGAGATGAATGGTGAAGATGGTTTTTGTGTTTGTATGCTGTGGAGGCAGATTCGAAGGAACTTGCAAGATGGAGTGTTTTGGTGTATGTGATGAATGAGAGTTTCAGCCTTACCTCTTGATATCTTTGGCTTGCCAAGTGATAATGTATTTTAATCCTATAGGTCAGATGATGTGACCTGGCCTATAGTGATTGGTAAGTTTGCTTTTGCAAAATGTCCACCTTTTGTGTAAGTGAGGTATGGCTCATGATCTAGGCAAGTACAAGGCATGGGGCTGCACAGCAAAATGAGGTTAGAGGCTAGCCAAAGTCAGCATCCAATGTCACAAGTTGTAGGAAGTGTGATGAGTGGTTTTGCAAGTTGTTGCAACTTTGGTTCACATGTGATTTCCTTGTCTAACCAACCATAAACCATGGGCATTCTTGGTCCAATTCTGATTTTTGTGACTTATAGAATGTTTGCATACTGGTTTGAAGTGAATTAGAGGTCACAATTGGCTTTGGTTCATGATTTTGCAAAATTCTCATTTGAAGCATGCCTTGAAAATCAATGATTTTTGCCAACTTTGTCACACCATAACTTTTGATCCAAAAAGAGTTTGATCATGTTCTTGTACTTTTTGAAAAGGGAAAGATGAGATCTACAACTTTCATGACCAAAGTTTTTCCATTTGAAGCATTTTTGGATCAAGAATCAAGGCTTGAAAAATGACCTAAAATGAAGCATTCTTGAAAAGTCAACTATGCCCAAAAAGTCAACATTTGCAAAAACCCTAAATTCTTGATTTTTGTGAACTTCAACCTTCTTCCATGATCAAATAAATATCATATACACTCAAAATGATGAAGATCACCCATTGGTTGGGTCATTGGGGGCCTCAGATGCCCTGATTTTGCACTGACTTGTCCAAAAAGTCAACTCTTGATCAGATGACTTCCCCATGGAATTTCTTCATGAAAATTGATATGCATACTCCCTATACCATATAGAGACCAATGGAAACAAGAATGACCAAAAAATTTGGGGTTATGGCCTCTGAAACCAAAACCCTAATTTTCAGTCAACTGTGCAGTCTAGCCTGGCTCTGCATCCACTCAAACCCTAGTTCTTGTGATTCCTTTGCATTTTTGACTTTGTGAGGATGTAATATGATATAAGAACACACATGGACCCCTTTGAAGTGATTGGTAGCCTTTGGAGTGGCTCAAGATGCCCTGAGATTGCTCAGATCACAAACCCTAGGTGCAGATGCCTTAGAAGCTATGCAGTGAATCAAAAATGAGGTATGAGATGATATGGTTGTGTTTATGCATATGAGAATGATCACAAGCCATGGTGAATGTGTGACGGCAAATTTGGGGTGTTTACAGGCAGCTGTAAACACCCCAAATTTGCCCTCACCCATTCACACCATGGCTTGTGATCATTTCATATGCATAAACACAATCATACCATCTCACATCACAATTTTGAGTCATTGCATTGGTTCTAAGTCATCTGCATCTAGGGTTTGTGATCTGAACAATCCAAGAGCTTCTTGAGCCACTCCAAAGGTCATCAATCACTTCAAAGGGGTCCATATGTGTTCAAGTATCATATTATATCCTCTCAAAGTCAAGAATGCCAAAGAATCACAAGAACTGGAAATGGTGTGGAAGCAGAGCCAGGCTAGACTGCACAGATGACCTAAAATTAGGGTTTTGGTTTTAGAGGCCATAACTCCAAATTTTTTGGTCATTCTTGTTTCTATTGGTCTCTATATGGTATAGGGAGTATGCATATCAAGTTTCATGAAGAAATTCCATGGGGAAGTCATCTGATCAAGAGTTGACTTTTCAAGCAAGTCAATGCAAAATCAGGGCATCTGAGGCCCCCAATGACCCAGCCAAAGGGTGTTCTTCATCATTTTGAGTGTATATGATCTTTATTTGATCATGTAAGAAGTTGGAAGTTCACAAAATTCAAGAATTTCAAGTCTTTTGCAAAGTTGACTTTTTGGGCAAGTTTGACTTTTAATGAATTTGTCATTTTAGGCAATTTTTCAACCCTTACTTTTTGATTCAAGAGGGGTTCAAATGGAAAAACGTTGGTCATGAAAGTTGTAGAATAGATCTTTCCCTTTTCAAAAAGTACAAGAACATGACCTAATTCATTTTGGATCAAAAGTTATGGCTTGTCAAAGTTGGCAAAAATCACTAAATTTCAAGTCATGCACCAAAGAGGCAAAATTGCAAATTCACTTCTCAAGGGAAATTAAGCTATCAAATGGACTTCTAATTCACACAACATGATCACACAACATCCAAAAATCATATTGCACCCAAAAATCACATGTTTTATGGCTTATGGAGCAAGACTTTTTCATGAAAACCAAAAGCAAGCCAAGTTGCAAAAGCCATCATAACCTTTCATCCACTTGCTGGCTAGTATGCTGAACTTCCCTAGGCTTTTCCTCACCTCATGCTGCGCAGCACACCCACCTTGTACTTGGTTAGAACATGACCCATGCTTCTCTTACACAAAAGTTGACATTTTGCAAAAGCAACCATACCTATCACAAAAGGACATGTCATGTCATCTGACCAATATCATTTGTTTATACAAAGAAAATGAAAGCCAAAGCACATAACAAGCAAGCCTGAAACCAGCCATAGGCCAACATTCTCATTTTCACTCCCTTGAGCAAAAGGTTTCGAAATTCATCATACAATCCACAAACACTTAAACAAACTTCATAGATCAACTCAACTCATCATCCTGGTCACAAAGCACCCCTCATCCTTGCCTTAAACTGCCTGAATCATAAACACGATCCTCACCTGACCTTGAACAGAACTTGTTCAAACTCTCAAACCAGCCAACACAAACTCTTTCTAAGCATCAAGGCTTCATCAGGAAGGTCACAGGGTTGGTTTTGCACAAGGGAGGAGGTCAGAAAATAAAAGACTGAAAAGCTTCAAACTCAGGTAGCTTCATGAACATTTTTTCCAGAAATGGATTTTTAAGTTCCTAAGTTATTCTTCATGATTCACTGATCACTCTGATGTCTTTGGTTTTGAAAATGGTGAAGAAATGAGAGTTTAATCGTGTTCTGAAAGTCTTGCCCTAAAAAATGTTTTCTTTCGATTCGTTTGATTGAGGAAGAATAAATGATGTTTGTGTTAGGGTTTTGATTCAGTGAGGTGTGGGAATGATTTCTGTTCTTTTAGATTTCATTTTAGTGAAGTTTTGAAGGTTTTAGGAATTTTCAGGTGGGGTTCCCACCGGAGAAGACGACCGGAGGTCTTCTCCGGCCACCTGAAAATGATTAGGGTTTAATCCCTGTCATTAATGTAGTTTGAATTTGGACCCTTGATCTGGCTGACTTTAGTTGACTCCCGCGTGAACCAATGGCCCAGATCTTTCATTAAACCCTAATCCTGATTATTTAATTTAATTAATTGGGATTAAATTTGAATTTTGCCAGAAATGATCTGAGCCTTCCATTTACGCGCTAGTCAATTCGCGCGTGTTTCATTCAAATCTCAGCCTTTAGATTGTCATACTTTCCATTTAATTTCATTTTTATTTCATTTTTATTCATTTATCTTTCATATTTATTTTAAAATAGTTATATATGCATCCATCTTGCATTGATCATAAACCCTAATTTGGGCTTCTATATGCATCCATCTTGCATTTGCTTGCATACCTTGACTTTCCATAGCATTTTGTGCCTCCATTTGATTCATCTAACATCTTAAGACATATTGAAAGCATGTTTGATCATTGCATCTTGCATTTGCCATGTTGTATGCCATTTGCATCTCATAACTTTTCATGTATGTTCATGGTTCTTAACTTGCTCCATCTGCATCCATATGTTCATATGATCATCCTCATGTCTTGTTTCATGTTTGTAGCATCTCATATCATCATTATCATCTCATATATGCTTCTGGGTTTGGTTTGCATCATGTCATTCCATCCCATTTTGCATTGCATTGCATTTCTTTCACTAACTTTTCAGGTGGTAAGCAACTCTGAGAAGTGAATTTGCCTTCACTTCTCACAACTTCTTTTCATCTCTCTCTTGCATCCATGCTGCATTTTTTTATGTGTTTGAGTTTGAGCTTGCTCATTCTTCTCTTTCTTACCTTCTCTCCTCAAGTGACTTGACTTCTTGAATGAAGCAAGTTACTTTGCTTCTCCTGATCCTTTTCATCTGCTTAATGGTGGTTCCATTGAAGACTTCTCTTGCAAACCTCACAAACCATAGGAACAACCAAGCATGTTAATAATTAGGGTTTTGATTAGTCCCCCACAGAGTTTTACCTTTGTGTCTCTTTGAGTCTTCTCTTCTCATCTCATAATCAGGGACTAAACCCTAAAGGCTTTAAGGCTTTGTGATTAAGCTTATGCCTGCATCCTTCTATTAGGATGGAGTGTATAACTTTAATCCTAAGTGTTAAACCCTTAATTTGTTTAAATCTCTTAATCAATTCACTTAATAATCATCAAGACTTCAAGCTTGTAACTTGGGCCTTGCATTAGGGTTCTAATTCTTCCTTAATTGGTTAAGAAGGACTAACCCTAGTGTTAATGGACAAGTCCTCCTCAAGTTGTCTTACAAACCCTAAAACTCACTTCTTCATCATATCATTAACTAAAATCCACTTAATAAAGGCTTGCTTTGTCATGAGTTTAATCCCTAATCATGGATTAAGTTGAGGAGCTTTCACTGCTTAAACATTCTCATCTATTATCCTTCTATTAGGATGGTGTAATGAGTCTGTTTAATCCCTGATTATGGCTTAACCTCATTACTTAACACTAAACAAAAACACCAAAAACATCTAAATAATCACAAGTAGGTTAATGATCTTAATCCTACATCAAAGGTGATTAAGTGTGAGAAGCTGACTTCACACTTAAGGTGTTCTCATTACCCCTAATCAGAGGGAAGATGTGATGAGTTTACTAAATCCATTGGTTTAGGCTTAAGCTCATTATCTTATGACAAAATTCAAAAAGCAATAAAAGACTGAAAACTCAAAAACAAACAATAATCGTCTCCTCCGGGATTCTTTTCTCATCACCTTCACTCGCAAACGAGAACTTGCTTCTTCCGTCTAATGCAAGACAGTTTACACCTGAGCCAGACAGGTCATACACTTGAGCATAGACAAGTAAGCAGTTCACAAGTCAATTCACCTTTCAGTCTCTTTGGGTCGAACTACGGTGTTCTGACTTCCTCATTGCACGAGAGGATACGTAGGCATAACTTAACAGTTATCGAACAAAAGTCTCTGAATATTCCCCCCTCTTTCCAGCTTCATCCTTTTAGCCTCATGATCATGAGCATTTCACTCTTGTTCTTACACTGACACTTCATTTATACACTTCACACTTCTCTTACACTGACACCTGTACATCCTTTTCCAGCTATTTTACACACAAATTGCACTGACACTACCCCTATAAAACACAAATCTTTTAAGCGTGGATCCCGTCGAGTACGACGGACAATCTGGGTGCTAATACCTTCCCAGGTTGTAACCAACCCCCTTTCTCAGTCTCTCTGGTTCGCAACCGTCTTATCCATGTCTTTCTAGGTCTATGCAGCATTGCCTTTCCTCCGGGATAAAAATGCCTAGCTGGCGACTCTATTCATCTCCAGTGAGTTCACTCCTGTGTGTTCTCATTGTTCCTTTCGCTGACCGTTCGCGTCTGTACCCTTATTTTGGGCCCCAGTCCCATTTATCGGGAGCGACATCTTGGCGACTCTGCTGGGGACCCTTATACTGTAACCAGGGCTTCTGGTTCTTTTTGTGGGTTCCTCCTAGCGCTTGTTTGATTTGTGATTATTGGGGTGTTATGTGCTATCTGTGCTTGTGTATTTGTTTTATTTACTGCTTTATGTACAGTTTTATTTATTGCTTTCTTTATAGCTTTGTGCATATATCATACTGTCATACTGTGTTGGTTGGATCTGTTTGTTTGCTTTGGTGGGTGGGGTTCTACTGAGAGATAAGGTCCTATACCTGGGACCTGAGTGACACCTAGGCTAGAGTGGTTCATGTTCTTTCCCATTCCATCTCGGTCTGGTGAGGGAATATGAAACACGGTTCAGATATGGGTTTCTTCTTGAGAACTCTGTGTTGCAGATTTCCTCTAATACTAGGGCTATCTGGGAAGCCTGCTAAGTCTGGATGACCTTTAGTACTGACCTTCAGGAACTGAGGTGAATTAGAGGAGGAACTTTTATGGTTATTGTAAACACTGTACCTCCGGGTTAGAAGTGTTTACACTTCTCATAACTGATCCAAGTCTGAGGATCCTTGTTTTAGAACATCACCTGTGAGGGGGTTGGGCTGTTTACAGGTTTGCAGGTACACTTGACCTCAGAATACCCTGTTACTTTGTTTGATAAGAGTACTCCATGTTGGAACAGTTCTTGTGATTCTAAACCCTGGACATGTGACTCTTTATTTGAGTCCCCCACCTTGGTTACTGGACTTATAGACCTCCATCTGGGTTTCTTGACACACACAGACTTATATCATAGCACTTGATCAGATCCAGCTCAGTTACAAACCCTTGCATATCATTTGCATACATCATCATTGCATCATTTTAACATTTGCTTATTTGTTTTTCAGGGCATCCATACTTTATTTTGGCTTGGTTTTGACCCCATCATCAGCATAGACCTGTCTTCATCAGTATCTACTTCAGCTATCTGCTACCTGCTTCAGTCACCTTCATCATCATTCTCAGCCTGTCAGTGGCCCACCATCAGTGTTTTTCTCCATCATCAGCATCTGTCTCAGCTTTTCTCCAGCAGCATGGCACCTAAGAAGAGTAACATCTCCTATCATTTCTTTCAGCCTGAGCTAGCTGACATCAGGAAGATTCAGACCCTGATTACTCCAGACCATATACCACTTTTCAGAGAACACTATGGAAGCATACTTGATGTGGTTATGGATTTGGACCCTTCACAGAGGAGCTTGATCCATACTTGCCTGCAGTTCTATGATCCCCCTCTGAGGTGCTTCACTTTTCAGGATTTTCAGTTGGGGCCTTTATTAGAGGAGTATTCATCATTGGTTGGTGTACCTATCAGGGGAAGAGTCCCCTTTAACCCTGAGATGGATTTTCCAAGTAATGAAGAAGTGGCAAGAGCCTTGTATCTGGAACCAGTTCTAATTGGGAAGAACATGACTACCAAGGCTGGAGTCTCTGGTTTACATCTGGATTTCTTGATCTCTCAAGCTACCCTGAAGGCCTCCTCAGGAGAGTGGAAGGCAGTCTGTGCTTTATTGGCCCTTAGCATATATGGGGTCATTTTATTTGCAGATGAGCCTAAATTTATTAGCAAGAATGCAATCCACCTTTTCATCCTGAGGAACCCAGTACCCACCTTACTGGGAGATTTTTACTACTCTGTTCATCAAAGGAATGAAAAGCAAAGAGGAAGATTGGTGAGGTGATGTGCTCCCCTGTTCCATACTTGGCTGCTCAAACATTTGCCTAAGACTGATGCATTTCTGAATCCTCACCAGCAGAGGAACTGGGCTAGAAGACTCACTGCTTTGACCTCAGCTGATATCAGGTGGTGCACTCATAGCACCAAGGGTAAGGACATCATTACCAGATGTGGGCAGTTTCCCAATGTACCCCTGATAGGAGTAAAAGGGTGCATCAATTACAACCCTCTGCTATTCAAAAGACAACTGGGCTATGCATTGGTCCACACTCCTAAGGCACAAGACTTGGCTGAGACTCTTTACTGTGAGAATAAGCCTAATCTGGCTATTGTCAGGCAAGCATCCTGGGCTTGGGACAATGTCCAGACTAAAGGAGTAACCATTCTTGGGAAGTGCAACAATGTGGCCTCAGCACAGTACTATGAGTGGTCCCATGCCAGGGCTCAATTTTCTGGGATGCCCTTTACCATGGAAGATATACCTGGACCATCTTCAGCACCATCTCCTGTCACTGTCAGTTTAGAGGAGTTTGAGAAACTAAAAGAGAGAAATGAGAAGCTGACTCAGGCTCTACAGAAGACCCTCTGGGAGAGGAGTGATGGTAGGTTGGATATTGAAAGGTTGGAAAAGTTGAAGGTAGAGCATCTGGCCAGAATTGAGAAGTCTGAGGATTACATCAAGAAGTCTAGGGCTGGAGAGCAGATCTTGAAGAATGCCTGCAAGGAAGCTCAGTTCCAGAAAGCCAGAACTGATTTGTATCTGAAGGAGAGCCAAGCTAGGTGGGTCAGAATCACCGAAGCTCGTGCTCTGGAAGATAAAAGGACTCAGGACAAGATTGAGCAGCTGGAGGCTAATGCAAAGGAGCAACAGGAGGCCCTGCTAGCAGCCCAGAGAGAGATCTCAGAATTGAAGATTAGAGCTGGAGTGAAGAGGTCAAAGGACCAGAGTCAACACAAGAAGCTAGCTGCAGCTGTTGCCACCAGGAATCTTCTCATCAGGAACCTTACAGAGCGCCCAGCTGATCCTGTGACTGAAGCACTTCTAAAGGAAGTTCAGGAGGATGAGTTTGGTCTTGGTGTCTGTTTTTTGCTTGTTGTTGCTTCCATTTCATTGTACTTTTCTTTTCTTATGTTGTATTTTGACCCCTCAGAGGGCATGTATTGTAAAAGACAAGCTATGTATCATTTACTTTGGTAATATATGTATTAGTTTGTTTTTATCTGGGTTTCTTTCAAGCAACATCAACAGCATCTTCAAGGGTCTGGAAGGGTCAAAACCAAGTGCCAAGCCGGATACCTTGGAAACAAATAAGCATACTGCATTGCATACTAACTTTTGTTTGTTTTGTAGGTTTATTTTGTTTTGTTACTAACTCTGTTGTGATCTCAGGAACTATTGCTCGACGACGGGTGTTCCCACTCAACCGTCCACACAGATATCCAACCCGCAACAATCTTCCGGGTATACAGATGGATCAGGTACAGCAGGACCTTACAGAGGTCAGGAACCAAATGGCCAATGAGAGGCTAGAAATGAGGAATCAAATGACACAGTTTATGGAGGTGATGAACAACATGGCTCAAAGCCAAGAGAGATTGAGAGCCTTGGTAGAGAGGCAGAATCAGGAAGACCCCCATCCAGGGACAGCTGGGACAAGCAACAATGAGAGGGTTCAGCCTCATGTCAATCCCCCTGTATTTGGACCCCACCTTCATCCAGAGATCAACATTCCTGCTAATGTGCAAGGGACTGCCACTGCAGGCAGAGTGCTGCAAGAAGACCCCCAGGAAGATCAGTTCACAGTGATGGGAGCTGGGGATGAGGCCTATGACAGAAGGCTGGATGAAATTGCTGAAAAATTAAGGTCCTTGGAATCTCAAAATTCTTTGGCCTTTGATGTTATGGACATGGGCTTGGTGGACGGGGTCAGGATTCCCCACAAGTTTAAGCCTCCTTGTTTTGAAAAGTACAACGGGACTTCCTGCCCACGGACCCACTTGCAATCCTTTCTGGGGAGGTTGAAGGCGTACACCATGGACGAAAACCTATGGATGTTTTATTTTGAGGATAGCTTAACCGGAGCTTCGAGGGAATGGTACTCTCATCTGACTAGAGCAACCATTAGGTGTTGGAAGGATTTGGCAGAGGCCTTCATTAGACAATACCAGTATAACTTGGATATGGCTCCCAACAGGACTCTCCTGATGGGAATGTCACAATCGTCTAGAGAAAGCTTCCGGGAGTACGCCCAGAGATGGAGACAGCTTGCTGCGGCTGTCCAACCACCTATGTCGGAGAGAGAGATGGCTGATATGTTTATGAACACCCTCCAAGGGACATACATTGATAGGCTAGCTGCCTTTTCTTCTACTAGCTTTGCAGATGTTGTTATAGCTGGAGAAAGAATTGAGAGCCTATTGAAGATGGGCAAAATTTCTGACAATGGTGCCAGCTCATCCAGCAATACAAGGAAGCCTTTTGTGGGCCCAAGAAGGACTGGTGAGACCAATGCTATCCATACCAGCAGGGGCAGACCCCAGTATGCTCAAAGGTCAGTGGCAGCAGTCACCATTCCTTCTCCACTTCCTCAACAATCAGTATATCAACCTCAGCAACAACCCCAGTACCAGCAACAAACTCAGTATCCTCCTCAGAGAAACTACAACATTGCCAACGACAACAATCAGCAAAGACCATTTCAGCAGAGGCCATCCCAGGCCAATAGGGTGATTGATCCAATCCCTATGCCATATGCCGCTTTACTGCCACAGCTCCTGAAGCTCAACCTGGTTGAGTCAAGGACGTTGGCACCACCAGATCCTTCCAGTCTACCCAAAAACTACGACATCAACGCCAGATGTGCTTTTCACTCAAATGCACCTGGCCACAGTACGGAGAAGTGCAGAGCTTTGCACATGAAGGTACAAGATCTGGTAGATTCCAAAGCTCTAAACTTTGCGCCACCACCAAATGTTAACAAGAACCCTATGCCAAACCACGGAGGTCCCAGAATCAATGCTATTGAAGAAGACAAGTCGTCTTATTTGATAACCAGTGTGGGTCAGATTCGGACACCGTTGGTAGAGATTAAAGCTCAACTCCTCGAATGTCAAATATTCCCGGGATGTGAGCTAGGGTGTGCTTATTGCAACATTTCAGTGAATGGTTATGATAACTTGAGAGATGGTATAGATAGTCTCATCCAGAGTGGCCTGCTTCAAATCACAACATCAATTCCTACCAATCCAGCAATCTCATTAACAACAGTTCCCATGTCTTCTACAAATGCAACAACCATTGTGCCGAACAACTCTTCAATCTCATCAACAAATGTTTCATCTGTCACTTCAACTGACCAGATATCAACAAATATCCCTTCTACAACTTCAGCACCGCTTCATTCAGAATCTCCTGCAACAACAACTCCCATCCATCCAACGATGTCTCCTACAACTTCAACAGCAAATGTCTCCACAGTTACAATTTATTATGATCCTGAAAATGATTCTTCCTACAACTCACAAAATTCCACTCCTATCAGAGCACCAGTCACAATATACTATGATCCACAGACTATCATGGTTCCTTTTGCAGCTGCCATCAGTCCAGTCACTATCACAGTGCTTGGACAAGTACCTTATGAAAGCAGTAATGCCATCCCTTGGCATTACGACTCTGATCTATACTGCGGAGGACAGAAAATCACTCTTGAATCATCAACACCTGCACCACAAATAGACAATGTGGGAGGAGGCGGAGGCTTCACCCGAAGCGGACGTCTCTTTGCTCCACAAATTCAAAGACCCACTGCCGAAGCAGAAGCTGCTGCCAAGGCAAAAGGGAAGAGCTTGGTGCAGGAAGATCAAGCTGTTAAGGAAACTTTGAAAACACCCTTTGATCAAGAAGTTGATGAGTTCATGAGAATCATCAAGAAGAGTGATTACAAGATAGTGGACCAGCTTCACCAGACGCCTTCCAAGATCTCTATTCTATCATTGCTCATGTGCTCCGAGGCTCATCGGAATGCACTACTAAAAGTCTTGCACGCAGCTTATGTGCCAGAAGAGATCACCGTCAATCAGTTGGAAGCTGTGGTTGGAAATGTTACTGCTAGCAATGGGCTAGGGTTCACCAACACTGATTTGACTACAGAAGGCCGCAATCATAACAAGGCTTTGCACATTACCATGGAGTGTAAAGGTGCAGTTCTTTCCCATGTGCTGGTAGACACAGGATCATCCCTCAATGTCTTACCCAAAAAAGCCCTTGTAAAGCTGGAGTATGAAGGATTGGCATTGCGTCCCAGTAACTTAGTAGTGAGAGCCTTTGACGGTTCTAAGAGATCAGTTCTGGGAGAAATTGAGTTGCCTATAACGATTGGCCCACAAACTTTCAAAACGACCTTCTACGTGATGGATATACAGCCTGCCTACAGCTGTCTATTGGGTAGGCCATGGATTCAAGCCGCTGGCGCCGTGACCTCAACCCTTCACCAGAAGTTAAAATTCGAGTGGGAGGGTCAAGTCGTTACTATCTGTGGAGAGGAAGATATTTTTGTTAGCCACCTGGCTACCTACAAATATATTGAGATGGATGGGGAGATCCACGAAACGATGAGTCAAGGGTTTGAGGCCCTGAATGTAAATGAAGCATCCGCTGTACCCGGAATCTCCATGGCATCTTATCAACAAGCCCAGAAGGTTGTTGAGGAGGGAACTGCCCAAGGCTGGGGCAAGGTTTTATCTGTGGAGAAGAAGAAAGACAAATCTGGGTTGGGTTACAGACCAACTCAACAAAATCAAGCAGAGGCTGCTGGGAAGCCCGGTTTTGTCAGTGGGGGGATGCTCACCCCTGATGCTATCAACAATTTGGAAGACGAGTCGGAGGAGGAACGCAATCTGGAGAATTGGATACGTCCAAAGATCCCGGGGAGCAGTATCTCAAACTGGTCTTCCCAGGAAATTATAAGAGTTACTCATGCAGAGTAATTATTATTTCCTGTATTTTTATAGCATGCATCAAGTCTTGCATCTTGCCCAAGATGACAAGACTCATTTTGTAATCGGGCCATCTGTAATTTTTGTGCAACAAGATTAATCAATGAAACATCAGACATCTTTTTGCAAATGAGTCTTTTTCTTTTCCGCTCACTGTTTTTCCATTTTTCTTTTTGTACAAAAAAATAAATGGCGATGTTTTCAAAATGACAACTTTATTTCACTTTTTTTCTAAACAAGATTAAAATCAGATCACTAAAATAAACAAACTGAACCCTTGCAGAAAGTGCCTTCCAGATAGAACCGACAACAGCACGGCTATGACTTCGTATGACTTTGACAATCCAATCAATCAAGCTGATGAAGGGGTTGAAGAAGAGTATGAGCTTCCTGAAGAGCTAGCCAGGTTGTTGAGACAAGAGGAAAGGGTTATCACTCCTCATCAGGAGGAGGTCGAGACAATTAATCTTGGTACAGATGAAGACGTGAAAGAAGTTAAAATCGGGGCCTGCTTGCAAGACTCAGTGAAGAGACAACTGGTTGATCTGCTTCAAGAATATGTGGACGTGTTTTCTTGGTCTTATCAAGATATGCCAGGGTTGGACACCGACATTGTTGTGCACAAGCTGCCTTTGAGAGAAGAATGCCCACCGGTTAAACAGAAATTGCGCCGTACTCGCCCAGACATGGCCATGAAAATCAAGGAAGAGGTACAAAAGCAATGGGACGCCGGGTTCCTTGCTGTGACTAGCTATTCACCGTGGGTTTCTAACATAGTACCTGTGCCTAAGAAAGACGACAAAGTAAGAATGTGTGTTGATTACCGGGATCTGAACAGAGCCAGCCCGAAAGACGACTTCCCATTACCTCACATTGACGTATTGGTGGATAACACAGCTCAGTTCTCGGTATTCTCCTTCATGGACGGATTTTCAGGATACAATCAGATTAAAATGTCACCTGAAGACATGGAGAAGACAACCTTCATCACACCCTGGGGCACGTTCTGTTACAAGGTGATGCCTTTCGGATTGAAGAATGTCGGTGCAACATATCAACGGGCTATGGTGACATTATTCCACGATATGATCCATAAAGAAATAGAATGTTACGTGGATGACATGATTGCCAAGTCCCTTACTGAAGAAGATCACCTGGTAAATTTGTTGAGCGTCTGAGGAAGTACCAACTGAAGTTGAACCCCAACAAATGCACATTCGGGGTGCGATCTGGTAAGCTGCTGGGATTTATTGTGAGCGAGAAAGGGATTGAAGTTGACCCTGATAAAGTCAAAGCCATCCAAGAGATGCCTGCACCAAAGACTGAGAAAGAAGTTCGAGGGTTCTTAGGACGATTGAACTACATTTCAAGGTTCATATCTCACCTTACAGCAACCTGTGAACCCTTGTTCAAACTGCTAAGAAAAGAACAGACGGTCAGGTGGAATGAAGACTGCCAGAAGGCTTTTGACAAGATCAAGGAGTACTTACAAGAACCTCCAATCCTTATGCCTCCAGTTGAAGGAAGACCTCTGATCATGTACTTGACAGTATTAGAAGAGTCAATGGGGTGTGTGCTGGGCCAGCATGACGTGTCTGGTCGAAAAGAGTATGCAATATACTACCTAAGCAAAAAGTTTACCGACTGTGAACAACGTTATTCACTGCTCGAGAAAACTTGTTGTGCTTTAGCGTGGGCTGCTCGCCGACTGAGACAGTATATGTTGACCCACACTACCTTATTGATCTCAAAAATGGACCCAGTCAAGTACATATTTGAGAAGCCAACACTTACCGGACGGGTTGCAAGATGGCAGATGATTCTTACAGAATATGACATCCAATACACCTCTCAGAAAACCATTAAGGGCAGTGTATTGTCTGAATATCTTGCTGAGCAACCTCTTGATGATTACCAGCCTATGAGATTTGACTTCCCTGATGAAGACATCATGTTCATAAAATCAAAAGATCATGAAGAGCCTATTCACACTGAAGGGCCTGACCCAGAAGAAGAATGGGCTATGATGTTTGATGGGGCTGTTAATATGAATGGTCGTGGTGTTGGTGCAGTACTCATTACACCTAAGGGAGTTCACATGCCTTTCTCGGCAAAACTCACCTTCAACTGCACTAACAACGAAGCTGAATACGAAGCCTGCATTATGGGTCTTGAGGAAGCCATTGACCTCAGGATCAAGACCTTGACTGTATTCGGAGATTCAGCTCTGGTAGTTAATCAGACCAACGACAAATGATACACACACCAGGATCATCTGATACCTTACAGGGATTATACAAGGAGGTTAATGACTTTCTTTACAACAGTCAAACTTGAGTATATCCCTCGAGACGAGAATCAGTTTGCAGATGCTCTTGCCACCATTTCATCCATGATCAAGGTTCAAGATGCCAACTTCGTACCTCAGATTTCAGTATCCAGACTTGACAGACCAGCGTATGTATTCGCAGCAGACATTGTCAAAGATGATAAGCCTTGGTTCCATGACATTAAGTGCTTCTTGGAGGATCAAACATACCCACCTGGGGCATCTTCCAATGATAAGAAGACTTTGAGAAGGCTTGCTGGTAGTTTCTTTCTGAATACTGATGGTTCCCTGTACAAGTGGAACTTTGATATGGTACTCCTCAGATGTGTTGATAAGACAGAAGCAGACTTGTTAATGCATGAAGTGCACGAAGGATCCTTTGGTACCCATGCTGGAGGACATGCAATGGCTAAAAAGTTGCTAAGATCAGGATATTACTGGACCACAATGGATGCTGACTGTTGTGCCTACGCCAGAAAATGCCATAAATGCCAGATTTATGCGGATAAGGTGCATGTACCTCCCAATCCTCTGAATGTGATGTCTTCACCTTGGCCCTTTGCTATGTGGGGCATTGACATGATCGACAAGATTGAACCGACTGCTTCGAATGGCCATAGATTCATCCTGGTTGCCATTGACTATTTCACCAAGTGGGTCGAAGCAGCTTCTTATGCAAACGTTACAAGGCAGGTGGTAGCCAGATTTCTGAAGAGAGATATTATTTGTCGGTACAGAGTTCCCGAGCGAATCATTACTGATAATGGTTCAAACTTAAACAACAAAATGATGGCAGAGCTATGCCGGGACTTCAAGATCCAACACCACAATTCTTCTCCTTACAGGCCAAAGATGAATGGCGCTGTTGAGGCAGCTAATAAGAATATCAAGAAGATTGTGCAGAAGATGGTAGTCACTTATAAAGACTGGCATGAGATGCTACCATTTGCCTTGCATGGGTACCGTACGTCAATCAGAACATCTACTGGGGCAACACCATATCAGCTTGTGTATGGTATGGAGGCAGTCCTACCAGTTGAAGTTGAATTACCCTCCCTGCGAGTACTAATGGATGTTAAGCTGAACAAGGCAGAGTGGGTCCGGTCCCGATACGAGCAACTGAGTCTGATTGAAGAGAAAAGATTGGCTGCAATCTGCCATGGGCAGTTATATCAGAGAAGAATGAAGAAAGCCTTCGATCAGAAAGTTAGGCACCGAGAGTACCAAGTGGGAGATCTTGTGCTGAAAAGAATCCTCCCTCCTCATACAGACCACAGGGGCAAATGGACTCCGAACTACGAAGGACCATTCATAGTAAAGAAAGTTTTCTCCGGTGGAGCACTGATGCTCAGCACCATGGATGGTGAAGACTTCCCATCCCCTGTGAATTCAGATGCAGTTAAAAAGTACTTCGCATAAAATGACCCGCTGGACATAAAAACAGAATGTAAGTCCAGGAAAAAATAGGGCATCCCGGCGAGTCAAAAACAGAATAAAAAGACTCGGGCAAAAATAAGGGAAAATAAATAAAAATGTACACCCGCTGAGTTGAAAGGCCACATCGGACAACTCAGGCAAAAATGGGTATCCCGATGGATTGAAAACCCGAAAGGGCAATCCATGCAAAATAAGGGAATAAGCGAACAACTGCACTCTGAATTCGTCTGTATCGCATACAACTTGGTAAACCCCGAAAGGATCGAGCTTCAATCAGAATCAGCCTTCTTCAGAAAGCAAGACGAGAAGAACGTCAAATGTCATACAAGTCATAGCAAAAGAGGAAGCTCCTTAAAGCGTCACCAACATTGCCAGCATTTTGTTTCTCAATTTATAACAATCTCCTCATTCCAGGGGATATGTTTCCTTGACTGTATCTTGCCAATTCAGGGCACATGAATTAATAAAACCAGATTTTCAGTCACGTTTTGTCTCGTCCATTTTATTTTCATTTGCAAAAAATGTCTGATGTCTTTAAAAATAATTGCATAAATACAGATGCCTATCTTCAAAAAAATAAAAACTACATGCTTGCAGGAAATATACTTACTCTCAGAAGTGTCTAAACTCCTATGACGGAATCCAGCAAAGGATACCTCGGGATTACTTGTACGTTTCTCTATCTTTGCAGGATTGCAGGTATCCCAAACGCAACTGGGGGCATGTAAGCTTCTCCCCAGCAGATTGGCAAACCAGCATTCACTCAGCCTTAGTACCAGAAGTGCTCTTTCCCCAGCTGAGTTGCCTCTTAGTACTCTCCCCAGCTGAGTTACCACTTGTTGCTTCTCCCAACCGAGTTGCCGATCATTCCTCCTCAGCTGAATCCAAAAACTAGGGAACAATCTCCCCACAGAGCTTCAGCCTCTGTCCAGAAGAGTAATGCATGAAGGAATCACAACAGAGTGAAGAAAATTTCTACAAACCCCAGCTGGGTCCCTCGTTACAAGGATATGTCTATCAGTGACCTATCTCCCCAAGCAGATACATCTCACCAGATTTACCAATGGTCTTATCCCCAGCTGGGATGTCCACTTCAAACAAACCGACCGGAGATCTTCACAGCAACGGGATCCGAATCTCGGTTTTGGTATCTTTGCATAATCATAGCATTCGCATCATATTCACCCACAAAGCGTAGCATTCCATCTAAAATGGAGCATTACGGCAAAAATAAAACATATAGCATAATCATAAGCCATGTTTTGAATCAAACACTTGTGAATAATGACCATCCATCAACAATACACAAAATTCCCCAGCAGGATTCCCCAGCAAAAGCAGTTGCTTCACAAACACCAGTATATACTCCCTTTGGCACCCGTCCGTGTCATCATTCCCCCAGTAAAGTTGCCCGAGCACCCTTTACAAACAAAACCACCCGTATTGCAGATATTTCTTGACACCCATCCGTGTCATATCACCAGCAGAAAACCGAAGCATCTCTTTGCACTCACAGATACTCATATATACAATTCCCTGACACCCGTCCGTGTCATATCCCCAGCACAGTCACCTAAACTTTTGCAACCCGTATACTTGTTGATACTATACTTTTCTTCTTTCGACACTCGTCCGTGTCACTCTCCCCGGCAGATTAAACACTCATCTATACATCACTCACACTTATATAGATACTCGTCCATATACCGTTTATATCCCCGCAGATTCGACACTCGTCCGTGTTCTCTGTTAACCAGTTGGTACTCGTCCGTACCATCATCTTAGAACATGCATCAAGTGTTTGTTTCTACCTGATACTCGTCTGTATCATAGTCTTAAGGATGCTCGTCCGCATCTTTAATCCATACACTGTGTCGAACACTTTAGTCTTCTTGAGTATAGACACTCGTCTGTGTCTACTATTCCCCAGAAGAGTCCCTTCAGATTCAATACCCGTCCGTGTTCCCTGTTAACCAGTTGATACTCGTCCGTATCATCATCTCTGAACATGTGTCAGTATTTGTTTCTACCCGATACTCGTCCGTATCATAGTCTTGAGGATGCTCGTCCGCGTCTTCAATCTATACACACCGTCTAAACACTTATACCTTTTGTTTCTTGGATATAAACACTCGTCCGTGTTTACTATTCCCCAGTAGATTACCAACAAAGCAAATTTCCCCTTTTTATCTGACATTCGTCCTGTGTCATGATAAACCCTGAGAGCAGCCGTACCCTGCTAGGTGGTCGTCCTCCACCTCTTGATGGTCGTCCTCCGTCATGCTCATCCGATGGCCGTCCCCATCGTTGATTTTCTATCCGACATTCGTCCTATGTCGTGATATTTAGCAGCCGCCCCCTGCTAGGTGGTCGTCCTCCACCTCTTGTTGATCGTCCTTCATCATTTTGTCCAATGGCCGTCCCCATTGTTGATTTTTGGTTATCTGACATTCGTCTTATGTCATGATAAACCTCGAGAGCAGCCGTCCCCTGCTAGGTGGTCGTCCTCCACCTCTTGATGGTCGTCCTCCATCATGCTCGTCCGATGGCCGTCCCCATCGTTGACCTTTTATCCGGCATTCGTCCTATGTCGCGATATTTTCGGCAGCCGTACCCTGCCAGGTGGTCGTCCTCCACCTTAGATGACCGTCCCTCATCTTAACCCAACAGAGCAGCCGTCCCCTGCTAGGTGATCGTCCTTCACCTTTGATGACCGTACCTCATCATCTGTTTATTTCATTTATTCTTTAACCCGATGGCCGTCCCCGTCGTGATCCCTTTCCCTTTTAGTTTATCCCGATGGTCATCCCCATCATAATACCTTTTATCCCCAGCATGTCGGCCGTCCCCGTCATTGCTTTATTTCTGCACTTTTCTAGCATGTCGGCCGTCCCCGTCATTGCTCTTTACCCAGCAGTCGTCCTCTGCTCGACGGTCGTCCTCCGTCGCCCACACTTTACAATATACTTTATTTTCCTTTTACAATCTATATCCCTTTTCTTCCTCATTCTGTGAGTTCAAATTACGGACTGTCTTTGGTATTCAACCACAAGTTATCTTGTTTGCCTGTTAAGCCGTTGCTTACACCCTGCACAGCTAACTCATGTTTGAATAGGGGCAGCTGTAAACACCCCAAATTTGCCCTCACCCATTCACACCATGGCTTGTGATCATTTCATATGCATAAACACAATCATACCATCTCACATCACAATTTTGAGTCATTGCATTGGTTCTAAGTCATCTGCATCTAGGGTTTGTGATCTGAACAATCCAAGAGCTTCTTGAGCCACTCCAAAGGTCATCAATCACTTCAAAGGGGTCCATATGTGTTCAAGTATCATATTATATCCTCTCAAAGTCAAGAATGCCAAAGAATCACAAGAACTGGAAATGGTGTGGAAGCAGAGCCAGGCTAGACTGCACAGATGACCTAAAATTAGGGTTTTGGTTTCAGAGGCCATAACTCCAAATTTTTTGGTCATTCTTGTTTCTATTGGTCTCTATATGGTATAGGGAGTATGCATATCAAGTTTCATGAATAAATTCCATGGGGAAGTCATCTGATCAAGAGTTGACTTTTCAAGCAAGTCAATGCAAAATCAGGGCATCTGAGGCCCCCAATGACCCAGTCAAAGAGTGTTCTTCATCATTTTGAGTGTATATGATCTTTATTTGATCATGTAAGAAGTTGGAAGTTCACAAAATTCAAGAATTTCAAGTCTTTTGCAAAGTTTACTTTTTGGGCAAGTTTGACTTTTAATGAATTTGTCATTTTAGGCAATTTTTCAACCCTTACTTTTTGATTCAAGAAAGGTTCAAATGGAAAAACTTTGGTCATGAAAGTTGTAGAATAGATCTTTCCCTTTTCAAAAAGTACAAGAACATGACCTAATTCATTTTGGATCAAAAGTTATGGCTTGTCAAAGTTGGCAAAAATCACTAAATTTCAAGTCATGCACCAAAGAGGCAAAATTGCAAATTCACTTCTCAAGGCCAATTAAGCTATCAAATGGACTTCTAATTCACACAACATGATCACACAACATCCAAAAATCAGATTGCACCCAAAAATCACATGTTTTATGGCTTATGGAGCAAGACTTTTTCATGAAAACCAAAAGCAAGCCAAGTTGCAAAAGCCATCATAACCTTTCATCCACTTGCTGGCTAGTATGCTGAACTTCCCTAGGCTTTTCCTCACCTCATGCTGCGCAGCACACCCACCTTGTACTTGGCTAGAACATGACCCATGCTTCTCTTACAAAAAAGTTGACATTTTGCAAAAGCAACCATACCTATCACAAAAGGACATGTCATGTCATCTGACCAATATCATTTGTTTATACAAAGAAAATGAAAGCCAAAGCACATAACAAGCAAGCCTGAAACCAGCCATAGGCCAACATTCTCATTTTCACTCCCTTGAGCAAAAGCTTTCGAAATTCATCATACAAGCCACAAACACTTAAACAAACTTCATAGATCAACTCAAATCATCATCCTGGTCACAAAGCACCCCTCATCCTTGCCTTAAACTGCCTGAATCATAAACACGATCCTCACCTGACCTTGAACAGAACTTGTTCAAACTCTCAAACCAGCCAACACAAACTCTTTCTAAGCATCAAGGCTTCATCAGGAAGGTCACAGGGTTGGTTTTGCACAAGGGAGGAGGTCAGAAAATAAAAGACTGAAAAGCTTCTAACTCAGGTAGCTTCATGAACATTTTTTCCAGAAATGGATTTTTAAGTTCCTAAGTTGTTCTTCATGATTCACTGATCACTCTGATGTCTTTGGTTTTGAAAATGGTGAAGAAATGAGAGTTTAATCGTGTTCTGAAAGTCTTGCCCTAAAAAATGTTTTCTTTCGATTCGTTTGATTGAGGAAGAATAAATGATGTTTGTGTTAGGGTTTTGATTCAGTGAGGTGTGGGAATGATTTCTGTTCTTTTAGATTTCATTTTAGTGAAGTTTTGAAGGTTTTAGGAATTTTCAGGTGGGGTTCCCACCGGAGAAGACGACCGGAGGTCTTCTCCGGCCACCTGAAAATGATTAGGGTTTAATCCCTGTCATTAATGTAGTTTGAATTTGGACCCTTGATCTGGCTGACTTTAGTTGACTCCCGCGTGAACCAATGGCCCAGATCTTTCATTAAACCCTAATCCTGATTATTTAATTTAATTAATTGGGATTAAATTTGAATTTTGCCAGAAATGATCTGAGCCTTCCATTTACGCGCTAGTCAATTCGCGCGTGTTTCATTCAAATCTCAGCCTTTAGATTGTCATACTTTCCATTTAATTTCATTTTTATTTCATTTTTATTCATTTATCTTTCATATTTATTTTAAAATAGTTAGAAAAATCCTAAAAATATTTCCCTTTGCACTTTTGTTTCAAATATTTTTCTTGATCAGACAACATTTTTTTTTTTTTTTTTGCATTTTAAAAAATATTTTTAAATATTTAAAAGTTTCTTTTTAATTAATTAATGATAATTAATCAATTAAAAATACTTTTAAGTATCTAAAAATCACCAAAAAATTCAAGAAACATTTAAAAACATTTATAAACATTGTCCAACCCTCAAATAAAATTTCTTTTTTGATCTTGATGCATTTTGAGAATTTTTCATGGAATTAAAATCAATTTAATGCATTATTTTGATCCAAACTTCCAAAAATCATTTCTGCCTAACCATTGAGAGTTGGACCTTGATTCTTTTGGCATTGCATTGTGTTTAGCATGTAGTTTGTGAGATTAAATTGGCATGATTTGATCTTTCATTTTCCATTTGTTTGGCATTTTTCTTGTTAAGGAACCCTAAAACCCTAGAAAACTTAGGAAAATCATAACTTGAATTAGGTTAAGAGTTGGAACTTCTCCTTTGGGCAGTGAGTTAGTATAGGATTAGGGATCCTTTGAGTGAATTTTCAATTTTTTATCTAGGTGTTTGCTTCTGGTTTTGGTTTTTGTTTGATGCATTGATCATAAACCCTAATTTGGGCTTCTATATGCATCCATCTTGCATTTGCTTGCATACCTTGACTTTCCATAGCATTTTGTGCCTCCATTTGATTCATCTAACATCTTAAGACATATTGAAAGCATGTTTGATCATTGCATCTTGCATTTGCCATGTTGTATGCCATTTGCATCTCATAACTTTTCATGTATGTTCATGGTTCTTAACTTGCTCCATCTGCATCCATATGTTCATATGATCATCCTCATGTCTTGTTTCATGTTTGTAGCATCTCATAGCATCATTATCATCTCATATATGCTTCTGGGTTTGGTTTGCATCATGTCATTCCATCCCATTTTGCATTGCATTGCATTTCTTTCACTAACTTTTCAGGTGGTAAGCAACTCTGAGAAGTGAATTTGCCTTCACTTCTCACAACTTCTTTTCATCTCTCTCTTGCATCCATGCTGCATTTTTTTATGTGTTTGAGTTTGAGCTTGCTCATTCTTCTCTTTCTTACCTTCTCTCCTCAAGTGACTTGACTTCTTGAATGAAGCAAGTTACTTTGCTTCTCCTGATCCTTTTCATCTGCTTAATGGTGGTTCCATTGAAGACTTCTCTTGCAAACCTCACAAACCATAGGAACAACCAAGCATGTTAATAATTAGGGTTTTGATTAGTCCCCCACAGAGTTTTACCTTTGTGTCTCTTTGAGTCTTCTCTTCTCATCTCATAATCAGGGACTAAACCCTAAAGGCTTTAAGGCTTTGTGATTAAGCTTATGCCTGCATCCTTCTATTAGGATGGAGTGTATAACTTTAATCCTAAGTGTTAAACCCTTAATTTGTTTAAATCTCTTAATCAATTCACTTAATAATCATCAAGACTTCAAGCTTGTAACTTGGGCCTTGCATTAGGGTTCTAATTCTTCCTTATTTGGTTAAGAAGGACTAACCCTAGTGTTAATGGACAAGTCCTCCTCAAGTTGTCTTACAAACCCTAAAACTCACTTCTTCATCATATCATTAACTAAAATCCACTTAATAAAGGCTTGCTTTGTCATGAGTTTAATCCCTAATCATGGATTAAGTTGAGGAGCTTTCCTCTGCTTAAACATTCTCATCTATTATCCTTCTATTAGGATGGTGTAATGAGTCTGTTTAATCCCTGATTATGGCTTAACCTCATTACTTAACACTAAACAAAAACACCAAAAACATCTAAATAATCACAAGTAGGTTAATGATCTTAATCCTACATCAAAGGTGATTAAGTGTGAGAAGCTGACTTCACACTTAAGGTGTTCTCATTACCCCTAATCAGAGGGAAGATGTGATGAGTTTACAAAATCCATTGGTTTAGGCTTAAGCTCATTATCTTATGACAAAATTCAAAAAGCAATAAAAGACTGAAAACTCAAAAACAAACAATAATCGTCTCCTCCGGGATTCTTTTCTCATCACCTTCACTCGCAAACGAGAACTTGCTTCTTCCGTCTAATGCAAGACAGTTTACACCTGAGCCAGACAGGTCATACACTTGAGCATAGACAAGTAAGCAGTTCACAAGTCAATTCACCTTTCAGTCTCTTTGGGTCGAACTACGGTGTTCTGACTTCCTCATTGCACGAGAGGATACGTAGGCATAACTTAACAGTTATCGAACAAAAGTCTCTGAATATTCCCCCCTCTTTCCAGCTTCATCCTTTTAGCCTCATGATCATGAGCATTTCACTCTTGTTCTTACACTGACACTTCATTTATACACTTCACACTTCTCTTACACTGACACCTGTACATCCTTTTCCAGCTATTTTACACACAAATTGCACTGACACTACCCCTATAAAACACAAATCTTTTAAGCGTGGATCCCGTCGAGTACGACGGACAATCTGGGTGCTAATACCTTCCCAGGTTGTAACCAACCCCCTTTCTCAGTCTCTCTGGTTCGCAACCGTCTTATCCATGTCTTTCTAGGTCTATGCAGCATTGCCTTTCCTCCGGGATAAAAATGCCTAGCTGGCGACTCTATTCATCTCCAGTGAGTTCACTCCTGTGTGTTCTCATTGTTCCTTTCGCTGACCGTTCGCGTCTGTACCCTTATTTTGGGCCCCAGTCCCATTTATCGGGAGCGACATCTTGGCGACTCTGCTGGGGACCCTTATACTGTAACCAGGGCTTCTGGTTCTTTTTGTGGGTTCCTCCTAGCGCTTGTTTGATTTGTGATTATTGGGGTGTTATGTGCTATCTGTGCTTGTGTATTTGTTTTATTTACTGCTTTATGTACAGTTTTATTTATTGCTTTCTTTATAGCTTTGTGCATATATCATACTGTCATACTGTGTTGGTTGGATTTGTTTGTTTGCTTTGGTGGGTGGGGTTCTACTGAGAGATAAGGTCCTATACCTGGGACCTGAGTGACACCTAGGCTAGAGTGGTTCATGTTCTTTCCCATTCCATCTCGGTCTGGTGCGGGAATATGAAACACGGTTCAGATATGGGTTTCTTCTTGAGAACTCTGTGTTGCAGATTTCCTGCAATACTAGGGTTATCTGGGAAGCCTGCTAAGTCTGGATGATCTTTAGTACTGACCTTCAGGAACTGAGGTGAAGTAGAGGAGGAACTTTTATGGTTATTGTAAACACTGTACCTCCGGGTTAGAAGTGTTTACACTTCTCATAACTGATCCAAGTCTGAGGATCCTTGTTTTAGAACATCACCTGTGAGGGGGTTGGGCTGTTTACAGGTTTGCAGGTACACTTGACCTTAGAATACCCTGTTACTTTGTTTGATAAGAGTACTCCATGTTGGAACAGTTCTTGTGATTCTAAACCCTGGACATGTGACTCTTTATTTGAGTCCCCCACCTTGGTTACTGGACTTATAGACCTCCATCTGGGTTTCTTGACACACACAGACTTATATCAGAGCACTTGATCAGATCCAGCTCAGTCACAAACCCTTGCATATCATTTGCATACATCATCATTGCATCATTTTAACATTTGCTTATTTGTTTTTCAGGGCATCCATACTTTATTTTGGCTTGGTTTTGACCCCATCATCAGCATAGACCTGTCTTCATCAGTATCTACTTCAGCTATCTACTACCTGCTTCAGTCACCTTCATCATCATTCTCAGCCTGTCAGTGGCCCACCATCAGTGTTTTTCTCCATCATCAGCATCTGTCTCAGCTTTTCTCCAGCAGCATGGCACCTAAGAAGAGTAACATCTCCTATCATTTCTTTCAGCCTGAGCTAGCTGACATCAGGAAGATTCAGACCCTGATTACTCCAGACCATATACCACTTTTCAGAGAACACTATGGAAGCATACTTGATGTGGTTATGGATTTGGACCCTTCACAGAGGAGCTTGATCCATACTTGCCTGCAGTTCTATGATCCCCCTCTGAGGTGCTTCACTTTTCAGGATTTTCAGTTGGGGCCTTTATTAGAGGAGTATTCATCATTGGTTGGTGTACCTATCAGGGGAAGAGTCCCCTTTAACCCTGAGATGGCTTTTCCAAGTAATGAAGAAGTGGCAAGAGCCTTGTATCTGGAACCAGTTCTAATTGGGCAGAACATGACTACCAAGGCTGGAGTCTCTGGTTTACATCTGGATTTCTTGATCTCTCAAGCTACCCTGAAGGCCTCCTCAGGAGAGTGGAAGGCAGTCTGTGCTTTATTGGCCCTTAGCATATATGGGGTCATTTTATTTGCAGATGAGCCTAAATTTATTAGCAAGAATGCAATCCACCTTTTCATCCTGAGGAACCCAGTACCCACCTTACTGGGAGATTTTTACTACTCTGTTCATCAAAGGAATGAAAAGCAAAGAGGAAGATTGGTGAGGTGCTGTGCTCCCCTGTTCCATACTTGGCTGCTCAAACATTTGCCTAAGACTGATGCATTTCTGAATCCTCACCAGCAGAGGAACTGGGCTAGAAGACTCACTGCTTTGACCTCAGCTGATATCAGGTGGTGCACTCAGAGCACCATGGGTAAGGACATCATTACCAGTTGTGGGCAGTTTCCCAATGTACCCCTGATAGGAGTAAAAGGGTGCATCAATTACAACCCTCTTCTATTCAAAAGACAACTGGGCTATGCATTGGTCCACACTCCTAAGGCACAAGACTTGGATGAGACTCTTTACTGTGAGAATAAGCCTAATCTGGCTATTGTCAGGCAAGCATCCTGGGCTTGGGACAATGTCCAGACTAAAGGAGTAACCATTCTTGGGAAGTGCAACAATGTGGCCTCAGCACAGTACTATGAGTGGTCCCATGCCAGGGCTCAATTTTCTGGGATGCCCTTTACCATGGAAGATATACCTGGACCATCTTCAGCACCATCTCCTGTCACTGTCAGTTTAGAGGAGTTTGAGAAACTAAAAGAGAGAAATGAGAAGCTGACTCAGGCTCTACAGAAGACCCTCTGGGAGAGGAGTGATGGTAGGTTGGATATTGAAAGGTTGGAAAAGTTGAAGGTAGAGCATCTGGCCAGAATTGAGAAGTCTGAGGATTACATCAAGAAGTCTAGGGCTGGAGAGCAGATCTTGAAGAATGCCTGCAAGGAAGCTCAGTTCCAGAAAGCCAGAACTGATTTGTATCTGAAGGAGAGCCAAGCTAGGTGGGTCAGAATCACCGAAGCTCGTGCTCTGGAAGATAAAAGGACTCAGGACAAGATTGAGCAGCTGGAGGCTAATGCAAAGGAGCAACAGGAGGCCCTGCTAGCAGCCCAGAGAGAGATCTCAGAATTGAAGATTAGAGCTGGAGTGAAGAGGTCAAAGGACCAGAGTCAACACAAGAAGCTAGCTGCAGCTGTTGCCACCAGGAATCTTCTCATCAGGAACCTTACAGAGCGCCCAGCTGATCCTGTGACTGAAGCACTTCTAAAGGAAGTTCAGGAGGATGAGTTTGGTCTTGGTGTCTGTTTTTTGCTTGTTGTTGCTTCCATTTCATTGTACTTTTCTTTTCTTATGTTGTATTTTGACCCCTCAGAGGGCATGTATTGTAAAAGACAAGCTATGTATCATTTACTTTGGTAATATATGTATTAGTTTGTTTTTATCTGGGTTTCTTTCAAACAACATCAACAGCATCTTCAAGGGTCTGGAAGGGTCAAAACCAAGTGCCAAGCCGGATACCTTGGAAACAAATAAGCATACTGCAATGCATACTAACTTTTGTTTGTTTTGTAGGTTTATTTTGTTTTGTTACTAACTCTGTTGTGATCTCAGGAACTATTGCTCGACGACGGGTGTTCCCACTCAACCGTCCACACAGATATCCAACCCGCAACAATCTTCCGGGTATACAGATGGATCAGGTACAGCAGGACCTTACAGAGGTCAGGAACCAAATGGCCAATGAGAGGCTAGAAATGAGGAATCAAATGACACAGTTTATGGAGGGGATGAACAACATGGCTCAAAGCCAAGAGAGATTGAGAGCCTTGGTAGAGAGGCAGAATCAGGAAGACCCCCATCCAGGGACAGCTGGGACAAGCAACAATGAGAGGGTTCAGCCTCATGTCAATCCCCCTGTATTTGGACCCCACCTTCATCCAGAGATCAACATTCCTGCTAATGTGCAAGGGACTGCCACTGCAGGCAGAGTGCTGCAAGAAGACCCCCAGGAAGATCAGTTCACAGTGATGGGAGCTGGGGATGAGGCCTATGACAGAAGGCTGGATGAAATTGCTGAAAAATTAAGGTCCTTGGAATCTCAAAATTCTTTGGGCTTTGATGTTATGGACATGGGCTTGGTGGACGGGGTCAGGATTCCCCACAAGTTTAAGCCTCCTTGTTTTGAAAAGTACAACGGGACTTCCTGCCCACGGACCCACTTGCAATCCTTTCTGGGGAGGTTGACGGCGTACACCATGGACGAAAACCTATGGATGTTTTATTTTGAGGATAGCTTAACCGGAGCTTCGAGGGAATGGTACTCTCATCTGACTAGAGCAACCATTATGTGTTGGAAGGATTTGGCAGAGGCCTTCATTAGACAATACCAGTATAACTTGGATATGGCTCCCAACAGGACTCTCCTGATGGGAATGTCACAATCGTCTAGAGAAAGCTTCCGGGAGTACGCCCAGAGATGGAGACAGCTTGCTGCGGCTGTCCAACCACCTATGTCGGAGAGAGAGATGGCTGATATGTTTATGAACACCCTCCAAGGGACATACATTGATAGGCTAGCTGCCTTTTCTTCTACTAGCTTTGCAGATGTTGTTATAGCTGGAGAAAGAATTGAGAGCCTATTGAAGATGGGCAAAATTTCTGACAATGGTGCCAGCTCATCCAGCAATACAAGGAAGCCTTTTGTGGGCCCAAGAAGGACTGGTGAGACCAATGCTATCCATACCAGCAGGGGCAGACCCCAGTATGTTCAAAGGTCAGTGGCAGCAGTCACCATTCCTTCTCCACTTCCTCAGCAATCAGTATATCAACCTCAGCAACAACCCCAGTACCAGCAACAAACTCAGTATCCTCCTCAGAGAAACTACAACATTGCCAACGACAACAATCAGCAAAGACCATTTCAGCAGAGGCCATCCCAGGCCAATAGGGTGATTGATCCAATCCCTATGCCATATGTCGCTTTACTTCCACAGCTCCTGAAGCTCAACCTGGTTGAGTTAAGGACGTTGGCACCACCAGATCCTTCCAGTCTACCCAAAAACTACGACATCAACGCCAGATGTGCTTTTCACTCAAATGCACCTGGCCACAGTACGGAGAAGTGCAGAGCTTTGCACATGAAGGTACAAGATCTGGTAGATTCCAATGCTCTAAACTTTGCGCCACCACCAAATGTTAACAAGAACCCTATGCCAAACCACGGAGGTCCCAGAATCAATGCTATTGAAGAAGACAAGCCGTCTTATTTGATAACCAGTGTGGGTCAGATTCGGACACCGTTGGTAGAGATTAAAGCTCAACTCCTCGAATGTCAAATATTCCCGGGATGTGAGCTAGGGTGTTCTTATTGCAACATTTCAGTGAATGGTTGTGATAACTTGAGAGATGGTATAGATAGTCTCATCCAGAGTGGCCTGCTTCAAATCACAACATCAATTCCTACCAATCCAGCAATCTCATTAACAACAGTTCCCATGTCTTCTACAAATGCAACAACCATTGTGCCGAACAACTCTTCAATCTCATCAACAAATGTTTCATCTGTCACTTCAACTGACCAGATATCAACAAATATCCCTTCTACAACTTCAGCACCGCTTCATTCAGAATCTCCTGCAACAACAACTCCCATCCATCCAACGATGTCTCCTACAACTTCAACAGCAAATGTCTCCACAGTTACAATTTATTATGATCCTGAAAATGATTCTTCCTACAACTCACAAAATGCCACTCCTATCAGAGCACCAGTCACAATATACTATGATCCACAGACTATCATGGTTCCTTCTGCAGCTGCCATCAGTCCAGTCACTATCACAGTGCCTGGACCAGTACCTTATGAAAGCAGTAATGCCATCCCTTGGCATTACGGCTCTGATCTATACTGCGGAGGACAGAAAATCACTCTTGAATCATCAACACCTACACCACAAATAGACAATGTGGGAGGAGGCAGAGGCTTCACCCGAAGCGGACGTCTCTTTGCTCCACAAATTCAAAGACCCACTGCCGAAGCAGAAGTTGCTGCCAAGGCAAAAGGGAAGAGCTTGGTGCAGGAAGATCAAGCTGTTAAGGAAACTTTGAAAACACCCTTTGATCAAGAAGTTGATGAGTTCATGAGAATCATCAAGAAGAGTGATTACAAGATAGTGGACCAGCTTCACCAGACGCCTTCCAAGATCTCTATTCTATCATTGCTCATGTGCTCCGAGGCTCATCGGAATGCACTACTAAAAGTCTTGCACGCAGCTTATGTGCCAGAAGAGATCACCGTCAATCAGTTGGAAGCTGTGGTTGGAAATGTTACTGCTAGCAATGGGCTAGGGTTCACCAACACTGATTTGACTACAGAAGGCCGCAATCATAACAAGGCTTTGCACATTACCATGGAGTGTAAAGGTGCAATTCTTTCCCATGTGCTGGTAGACACAGGATCATCCCTCAATGTCTTACCCAAAAAAGCCCTTGTAAAGCTGGAGTATGAAGGATTGGCATTGCGTCCCAGTAACTTAGTAGTGAGAGCCTTTGACGGTTCTAAGAGATCAGTTCTGGGAGATATTGAGTTGCCTATAACGATTGGCCCACAAACTTTCAAAACGACCTTCTACGTGATGGATATACAGCCTGCCTACAGCTGTCTATTGGGTAGGCCATGGATTCACGCCGCTGGCGTCGTGACCTCAACCCTTCACCAGAAGTTAAAATTCGAGTGGGAGGGTCAAGTCGTTACTATCTGTGGAGAGGAAGATATTTTTGTTAGCCACCTGGCTACCTACAAATATATTGAGATGGATGGGGATATCCACGAAACGATGAGTCAAGGGTTTGAGGCCCTGAATGTAAATGAAGCATCCGCTGTACCCGGAATCTCCATGGCATCTTATCAACAAGCCCGGAAGGTTGTTGAGGAGGGAACTGCCCAAGGCTGGGGCAAGGTTTTATCTGTGGAGAAGAAGAAAGACAAATCTGGGTTGGGTTACAGACCAACTCAACAAAATCAAGAAGAGGCTGCTGGGAAGCCCGGTTTTGTCAGTGGGGGGATGCTCACCCCTGATGCTATCAACAATTTGGAAGACGAGTCGGAGGAGGAACGCAATCTGGAGAATTGGATACGTCCAAAGATCCCGGGGAGCAGTATCTCAAACTGGTCTTCCCAGGAAATTATAAGAGTTACTCATGCAGAGTAATTATTATTTCCTGTATTTTTATAGCATGCATCAAGTCTTGCATCTTGCCCAAGATGACAAGACTCATTTTGTAATCGGGCCATCTGTAATTTTTGTGCAACAAGATTAATCAATGAAACATCAGACATCTTTTTGCAAATGAGTCTTTTTCTTTTCCGCTCACTGTTTTTCCATTTTTCTTTTTGTACAAAAAAATAAATGGCGATGTTTTCAAAATGACAACTTTATTTCACTTTTTTTCTAAACAAGATTAAAATCAGATCACTAAAATAAACAAACTGAACCCTTGCAGAAAGTGCCTTCCAGATAGAACCGACAACAACACGGCTATGACTTCGTATGACTTTGACAATCCAATCAATCAAGCTGATGAAGGGGTTGAAGAAGAGTATGAGCTTCCTGAAGAGCTAGCCAGGTTGTTGAGACAAGAGGAAAGGGTTATCACTCCTCATCAGGAGGAGGTCGAGACAATTAATCTTGGTACAGATGAAGACGTGAAAGAAGTTAAAATCGGGGCCTGCTTGCAAGACTCAGTGAAGAGACAACTGGTTGATCTGCTTCAAGAATATGTGGACGTGTTTTCTTGGTCTTATCAAGATATGCCAGGGTTGGACACCGACATTGTTGTGCACAAGCTGCCTTTGAGAGAAGAATGCCCACCGGTTAAACAGAAATTGCGCCGTACTCGCCCAGACATGGCCATGAAAATCAAGGAAGAGGTACAAAAGCAATGGGACGCCGGGTTCCTTGCTGTGACTAGCTATCCACCGTGGGTTTCTAACATAGTACTTGTGCCTAAGAAAGACGACAAAGTAAGAATGTGTGTTGATTACCGGGATCTGAACAGATCCAGCCCGAAAGACGACTTCCCATTACCTCACATTGACGTATTGGTGGATAACACAGCTCAGTTCTCGGTATTCTCCTTCATGGACGGATTTTCAGGATACAATCAGATTAAAATGTCACCTGAAGACATGGAGAAGACAACCTTCATCACACCCTGGGGCACGTTCTGTTACAAGGTGATGCCTTTCGGATTGAAGAATGCCGGTGCAACATATCAACGGGCTATGGTGACATTATTCCACGATATGATCCATAAAGAAATAGAATGTTACGTGGATGAAATGATTGCCAAGTCCCTTACTGAAGAAGATCACCTGGTAAATTTGCTGAAGCTATTCAAGCGTCTGAGGAAGTACCAACTGAAGTTGAACCCCAACAAATGCACATTCGGGGTGCGATCTGGTAAGCTGCTGGGATTTATTGTGAGCGAGAAAGGGATTGAAGTTGACCCTGATAAAATCAAAGTCATCCAAGAGATGCCTGCACCAAAGACTGAGAAAGAAGTTCGAGGGTTCTTAGGACGATTGAACTACATTTCAAGGTTCATATCTCACCTTACAGCAACCTGTGAACCCTTGTTCAAACTGCTAAGAAAAGAACAGACGGTCAGGAGGAATGAAGACTGCCAGAAGGATTTTGACAAGATCAAGGAGTACTTACAAGAACCTCCAATCCTTATGCCTCCAGTTGAAGGAAGACCTCTGATCATGTACTTGACAGTATTAGAAGAGTCAATGGGGTGTGTGCTGGGCCAGCATGACGTGTCTGGTCGAAAAGAGTATGCAATATACTACCTAAGCAAAAAGTTTACCGACTGTGAACAACGTTATTCACTGCTCGAGAAAACTTGTTGTGCTTTAGCGTGGGCTGCTCGCCGACTGAGACAGTATATGTTGACCCACACTACCTTATTGATCTCAAAAATGGACCCAGTCAAGTACATATTTGAGAAGCCAACACTTACCGGACGGGTTACAAGATGGCAGATGATTCTTACAGAATATGACATCCAATACACCTCTCAGAAAACCATTAAGGGCAGTGTATTGTCTGAATATCTTGCTGAGCAACCTCTTGATGATTACCAGCCTATGAGATTTGACTTCCCTGATGAAGACATAATGTTCATAAAATCAAAAGGTCATGAAGAGCCTATTCACACTGAAGGGCCTGACCTAGAAGAAGAATGGACTATGATGTTTGATGGGGCTGTTAATATGAATGGTCGTGGTGTTGGTGCAGTACTCATTACACCTAAGGGAGTTCACATGCCTTTCTCGGTAAAACTCACCTTCAACTGCACTAACAACGAAGCTGAATACGAAGCCTGAATTATGGGTCTTGAGGAAGCCATTGACCTCAGGATCAAGACCTTGACTGTATTCGGAGATTCAGCTCTGGTAGTTAATCATACCAACGACAAATGATACACACACCAGGATCATCTGATACCTTACAGGGATTATACAAGGAGGTTAATGACTTTCTTTACAACAGTCAAACTTGAGTATATCCCTCGAGACGAGAATCAGTTTGCAGATGCTCTTGCCACCATTTCATCCATGATCAAGGTTCAAGATGCCAACTTCGTACATCAGATTTCAGTATCCAGACTTGACAGACCAGCGTATGTATTCGCAGCAGACATTGTCAAAGATGATAAGCCTTGGTTCCATGACATTAAGTGCTTCTTGGAGGATCAAACATACCCACCCGGGGCATCTTCCAATGATAAGAAGACTTTGAGAAGGCTTGCTGGTAGTTTCTTTCTGAATACTGATGGTTCCCTGTACAAGCAGAACTTTGATATGGTACTCCTCAGATGTGTTGATAAGACAGAAGCATACTTGTTAATGCATGAAGTGCACGAAGGATCCTTTGGTACCCATGCTGGAGGACATGCAATGGCTAAAAAGTTGCTAAGATCAGGATATTACTGGACCACAATGGATGCCGACTGTTGTGCCTACGCCAGAAAATGCCATAAATGCCAGATTTATGCGGATAAGGTGCATGTACCTCCCAATCCTCTGAATGTGATGTCTTCACCTTGGCCCTTTGCTATGTGGGGCATTGACATGATCGGCAAGATTGAACCGACTGCTTCGAATGGCCATAGATTCATCCTGGTTGCCATTGACTATTTCACCAAGTGGGTCGAAGCAGCTTCTTATGCAAACGTTACAAGGCAGGTGGTAGCCAGATTTCTGAAGAGAGATATCATTTGTCGGTACAGAGTTCCCGAGCGAATCATTACTGATAATGGTTCAAACTTAAACAACAAAATGATGGCAGAGCTATGCCGGGACTTCAAGGTCCAACACCACAATTCTTCTCCTTACAGGACAAAGATGAATGGCGCTGTTGAGGCAGCTAATAAGAATATCAAGAAGATTGTGCAGAAGATGGTAGTCACTTATAAAGACTGGCATGAGATGCTACCATTTGCCTTGCATGGGTACCGTACGTCAATCAGAACATCTACTGGGGCAACACCATATCAGCTTGTGTATGGTATGGAGGCCGTCCTACCAGTTGAAGTTGAATTACCCTCCCTGCGAGTACTAATGGATGTTAAGCTGAACGAGGCAGAGTGGGTCCGGTCCCGATACGAGCAACTGAGTCTGATTGAAGAGAAAAGATTGGCTGCAATCTGCCATGGGCAGTTATATCAGAGAAGAATGAAGAAAGCCTTCGATCAGAAAGTTAGGCACCGAGAGTACCAAGTGGGAGATCTTGTGCTGAAAAGAATCCTCCCTCCTCATACAGACCACAGGGGCAAATGGACTCCGAACTACGAAGGACCATTCATAATAAAGAAAGTTTTCTCCGGTGGAGCACTGATGCTCAGCACCATGGATGGTGAAGACTTCCCATCCCCTGTGAATTCAGATGCAGTTAAAAAATACTTCGCATAAAATGACCCGCTGGACATAAAAACAGAATGTAAGTCCAGGCAAAAATAGGGCATCCCGGCGAGTCAAAAACAGAATAAAAAGACTCGGGCAAAAATAAGGGAAAATAAATAAAAATGTACACCCGCTGAGTTGAAAGGCCACATCGGACAACTCAGGCAAAAATGGGTATCCCGATGGATTGAAAACCCGAAAGGGCGATCCATGCAAAATAAGGGAATAAGCGAACAACTGCACTCTGAATTCGTCTGTATCGCATACAACTTGGTAAACCTCGAAAGGATCGAGCTTCAATCAGAATCAGCCTTCTTCAGAAAGCAAGACGAGAAGAACGTCAAATGTCATACAAGTCATAGCAAAAGAGGAAGCTCCTTAAAGCGTCACCAACATTGCCAGCATTTTGTTTCTCAATTTATAACAATCACCTCATTCCAGGGGATATGTTTCCTTGACTGTATCTTGCCAATTCAGGGCACATGAATTAATAAAACCATATTTTCAGTCACGTTTTGTCTCGTCCATTTTATTTTCATTTGCAAAAAATGTCTGATGTCTTTAAAAATAATTGCATAAATACAGATGCCTATCTTCAAAAAAATAAAAACTACATGCTTGCAGGAAATATACTTACTCTCAGAAGTGTCTAAACTCCTATGACGGAATCCAGCAAAGGATACCTCGGGATTACTTGTACGTTTCTCTATCTTTTCAGGATTGCAGGTATCCCAAACGCAACTGGGGGCATGTAAGCTTCTCCCCAGCAGATTGGCAAACCAGCATTCACTCAGCCTTAGTACCAGAAGTGCTCTTTCCCCAGCGGAGTTGCCTCTTAGTACTCTCCCCAGCTGAGTTACCACTTGTTGCTTCTCCCAACCGAGTTGCTGATCATTCCTCCTCAGCTGAATACAAAAACCAGGGAACCATCTCCCCACAGAGCTTCAGCCTCTGTCCAGAAGAGTAATGCATGAAGGAATCACAACAGAGTGAAGAAAATTTCTACAAACCCCAACTGGGTCCCTCGTTACAAGGATATGTCTATCAGTGACCTATCTCCCCATGCAGATACATCTCACCAGATTTACCAATGGTCTTATCCCCAGCTGGGATGTCCACTTCAAACAGATCGACCGGAGATCTTCACAGCAACGGGATCCGAATCTCGGTTTTGGTATCTTTGCATAATCATAGCATTCGCATCATATTCACCCACAAAGCGTAGCATTCCATCTAAAATGGAGCATTACGGCAAAAATAAAACATATAGCATAATCATAAGCCATGTTTTGAATCAAACACTTGTGAATAATGACCATCCATCAACAATACACAAAATTCCCCAGCAGGATTCCCCAGCAAAAGCAGTTGCTTCACAAACACCAGTATATACTCCCTTTGGCACCCGTCCGTGTCATCATTCCCCCAGTAAAGTTGCCCGAGCACCCTTTACAAACAAAACCACCCGTATTGCAGATATTTCTTGACACCCATCCGTGTCATATCACCAGCAGAAAACCGAAGCATCTCTTTGCACTCACAGATACTCATATATACAATTCCCTGACACCCGTCCGTGTCATATCCCCAGCACAGTCGCCTAAACTTTTGCAACCCGTATACTTGTTGATACTATACTTTTCTCCTTTCGACACTCGTCCGTGTCACTCTCCCCGGCAGATTAAACACTCATCTATACACCACTCACACTTATATAGATACTCGTCCATATACCGTTTATATCCCCGCAGATTCGACACTCGTCCGTGTTCTCTGTTAACCAGTTGGTACTCGTCCGTACCATCATCTTAGAACATGCGTCAAGTGTTTGTTTCTACCTGATACTCGTCTGTATCATAGTCTTAAGGATGCTCGTCCGCATCTTTAATCCATACACTGTGTCGAACACTTTAGTCTTCTTGAGTATAGACACTCGTCTGTGTCTACTATTCCCCAGAAGAGTCCCTTCAGATTCAATACCCGTCTGTGTTCCCTGTTAACCAGTTGATACTCGTCCGTATCATCATCTCTGAACATGTGTCAGTATTTGTTTCTACCTGATACTCGTCCGTATCATAGTCTTGAGGATGCTCGTCCGCGTCTTCAATCTATACACACCGTCTAAACACTTATACCTTTTGTTTCTTGGATATAAACACTCGTCCGTGTTTACTATTCCCCAGTAGATTACCAACAAAGCAAATTTCCCCTTTTTATCTGACATTCGTCCTGTGTCATGATAAACCCTGAGAGCAGCCGTACCCTGCTAGGTGGTCGTCCTCCACCTCTTGATGGTCGTCCTCCGTCATGCTCATCCGATGGCCGTCCCCATCGTTGATTTTCTATCCGACATTCGTCCTATGTCGTGATATTTAGCAGCCGTCCCCTGCTAGGTGGTCGTCCTCCACCTCTTAATGATCGTCCTTCATCATTTTATCCAATGGCCGTCCCCATTGTTGATTTTTGGTTATCTGACATTCATCTTATGTCATGATAAACCTCGAGAGCAGCCGTCCCCTGCTAGGTGGTCGTCCTCCACCTCTTGATGGTCGTCCTCCATCATGCTTGTCCGATGGCCGTCCCCATCGTTGACCTTTTATCCGGCATTCGTCCTATGTCGCGATATTTTCGGCAGCCGTACCCTGCCAGGTGGTCGTCCTCCACCTTAGATGATCGTCCCTCATCTTAACCCAACAGAGCAGCCGTCCCCTGCTAGGTGATCGTCCTTCACCTTTGATGACCGTAACTCATCATCTGTTTATTTCATTTATTCTTTAACCCGATGGCCGTCCCCGTCATGATCCCTTTCCCTTTTAGTTTATCCCGATGGTTGTCCCCATCATAATACCTTTTATCCCCAGCATGTCGGCCGTCCCCGTCATTGCTTTATTTCTGCACTTTTCTAGCATGTCGGCCGTCCCCGTCATTGCTCTTTACCCAGCAGTCGTCCTCTGCTCGACGGTCGTCCTCCGTCGCCCACACTTTACAATATACTTTATTTTCCTTTTACAATCTATATCCCTTTTCTTCTTCATTCTGTGAGTGCAAATTACGGACTGTCTTTGGTATTCAACCACAAGTTATCTTGTTTGCCTGTTAAGCCGTTGCTTACACCCTGCACAGCTAACTCATGTTTGAATAGGGGCAGCTGTAAACACCCCAAATTTGCCCTCACCCATTCACACCATGGCTTGTGATCATTTCATATGCATAAACACAATCATACCATCTCACATCACAATTTTGAGTCATTGCATTGGTTCTAAGTCATCTGCATCTAGGGTTTGTGATCTGAACAATCCAAGAGCTTCTTGAGCCACTCCAAAGGTCATCAATCACTTCAAAGGGGTCCATATGTGTTCAAGTATCATATTATATCCTCTCAAAGTCAAGAATGCCAAAGAATCACAAGAACTGGAAATGGTGTGGAAGCAGAGCCAGGCTAGACTGCACATATGACCTAAAATTAGGGTTTTGGTTTCAGAGGCCATAACTCCAAATTTTTTGGTCATTCTTGTTTCTATTGGTCTCTATATGGTATAGGGAGTATGCATATCAAGTTTCATGAAGAAATTCCATGGGGAAGTCATCTGATCAAGAGTTGACTTTTCAAGCAAGTCAATGCAAAATCAGGGCATCTGAGGCCCCCAATGACCCAGCCAGAGGGTGTTCTTCATCATTTTGAGTGTATATGATCTTTATTTGATCATGTAAGAAGTTGGAAGTTCACAAAATTCAAGAATTTCAAGTCTTTTGCAAAGTTGACTTTTTGGGCAAGTTTGACTTTTAATGAATTTGTCATTTTAGGCTATTTTTCAACCCTTACTTTTTGATTCAAGAAAGTTTCAAATGGAAAAAATTTGGTCATGAAAGTTGTATAATAGATCTTTACCTTTTCAAAAAGTACAAGAACATGACCTAATTCATTTTGGATCAAAAGTTATGGCTTGTCAAAGTTGGCAAAAATCACTAAATTTCAAGTCATGCACCAAAGAGGCAAAATTGAAAATTCACTTCTCAAGGCCAATTAAGCTATCAAATGGACTTCTAATTCACACAACATGATCACACAACATCCAAAAATCAGATTGCACCCAAAAATCACATGTTTTATGGCTTATGGAGCAAGACTTTTTCATGAAAACCAAAAGCAAGCCAAGTTGCAAAAGCCATCATAACCTTTCATCCACTTGCTGGCTAGTATGCTGAACTTCCCTAGGCTTTTCCTCACCTCATGCTGCGCAGCACACCCACCTTGTACTTGGCTAGAACATGACCCATGCTTCTCTTACACAAAAGTTGACATTTTGCAAAAGCAACCATACCTATCACAAAAGGACATGTCATGTCATCTGACCAATAGCATTTGTTTATACAAAGAAAATGAAAGCCAAAGCACATAACAAGCAAGCCTGAAACCAGCCATAGGCCAACATTCTCATTTTCACTCCCTTGAGCAAAAGCTTTCGAAATTCATCATACAAGCCACAAACACTTAAACAAACTTCATAGATCAACTCAACTCATCATCCTGGTCACAAAGCACCCCTCATCCTTGCCTTAAACTGCCTAAATCATAAACACGATCCTCACCTGACCTTGAACAGAACTTGTTCAAACTCTCAAACCAGCCAACACAAACTCTTTCTAAGCATCAAGGCTTCATCAGGAAGGTCACAGGGTTGGTTTTGCACAAGGGAGGAGGTCAGAAAATAAAAGACTGAAAAGCTTCAAACTCAGGTAGCTTCATGAACATTTTTTCCAGAAATGGATTTTTAAGTTCCTAAGTTGTTCTTCATGATTCACTGATCACTCTTATGTCTTTGGTTTTGAAAATGGTGAAGAAATGAGAGTTTAATCGTGTTCTGAAAGTCTTGCCCTAAAAAATGTTTTCTTTCGATTCGTTTGATTGAGGAAGAATAAATGATGTTTGTGTTAGGGTTTTGATTCAGTGAGGTGTGGGAATGATTTCTGTTCTTTTAGATTTCATTTTAGTGAAGTTTTGAAGGTTTTAGGAATTTTCAGGTGGGGTTCCCACCGGAGAAGACGACTGGAGGTCTTCTCCGGCGACCTGAAAATGATTAGGGTTTAATCCCTGTCATTAATGTAGTTTGAATTTGGACCCTTAATCTGGCTGACTTTAGTTGACTCCCGCGTGAACCAATGGCCCAGATCTTTCATTAAACCCTAATCCTGATTATTTAATTTAATTAATTGGGATTAAATTTGAATTTTGCCAGAAATGATCTGAGCCTTCCATTTACGCGCTAGTCAATTCGCGCGTGTTTCATTCAAATCTCAGCCTTTAGATTGTCATACTTTCCATTTAGTTTCATTTTTATTTCATTTTTATTCATTTATCTTTCATATTTATTTTAAAATAGTTAGAAAAATCCTAAAAATATTTCCCTTTGCACTTTTGTTTCAAATATTTTTCTTGATCAGAAAACATTTTTATTTTTATTTTTTGCATTTAAAAAAATATTTTTAAATATTTAAAAGTTTCTTTTTAATTAATTAATGAGAATTAATCAATTAAAAATACTTTTAAGTATCTAAAAATCACCAAAAAATTCATGAAACATTTAAAAACATTTAGAAATATTGTCCAACCCTCAAACCAAATTTATTTTTTGATCTTGATGCATTTTTAGAATTTTTCATGGAATTAAAATCAATTTAATGCATTATTTTGATCCAAACTTCCAAAAATCATTTCTGCCTAACCATTGAGAGTTGGACCTTGATTCTTTTGGCATTGCATTGTGTTTAGCATGTAGTTTGTGAGATTAAATTGGCATGATTTGATCTTTCATTTTCCATTTGTTTGGCATTTTTCTTGTTAAGGAACCCTAAAACCCTAGAAAACTTAGGAAAATCATAACTTGAATTAGGTTAAGAGTTGGAACTTCTCCTTTGGGCAGTGAGTTAGTATAGGATTAGGGATCCTTTGAGTGCATTTTCAATTTTTTATCTTGGTGTTTGCTTCTGGTTTTGGTTTTTGTTTGATGCATTGATCATAAACCCTAATTTGGGCTTCTATATGCATCCATCTTGCATTTGCTTGCATACCTTGACTTGCCATAGCATTTTGTGCCTCCATTTGATTCATCTAACATATTAAGACATATTTAAAGCATGTTTGATCATTGCATCTTGCATTTGCCATGTTGTATGGCATTTGCATCTCATAACTTTTCATGTATGTTCATGGTTCTTAACTTGCTCCATCTGCATCCATATGTTCATATGATCATCCTCATGTCTTGTTTCATGTTTGTAGTATCTCATAGCATCATTATCATCTCATATATGCTTCTGGTTTTGGTTTTCATCATGTCATTCCATCCCATTTTGCATTGCATTGCATTTCTTTCACTAACTTTTCAGGTGGTAAGCAACTCTGAGAAGTGAATTTGCCTTCACTTCTCACAACTTCTTTTCATCTCTCTCTCTTGCATCCATGCTACATTTTGTTATGTGTTTGAGTTTGAGCTTGCTCATTCTTCTCTTTCTTACCTTCTCTCCTCAAGTGACTTGACTTCTTGAATGAAGCAAGTTACTTTGCTTCTCCTGATCCTTTTCATCTGCTTAATGGTGGTTCCATTGAAGACTTCTCTTGAAAACCTCACAAACCATAGGAACAACCAAGCATGTTAATAATTAGGGTTTTGATTAGTCCCCCACAGAGTTTTACCTTTGTGTCTCTTTGAGTCTTCTCTTCTCATCTCATAATCAGGGACTAAACCCTAAAGGCTTTAAGGCTTTGTGATTAAGCTTATGCCTGCATCCTTCTATTAGGATGGAGTGTATAACTTTAATCCTAAGTGTTAAACCCTTAATGTGTTTAAATCTCTTAATCAATTCACTTAATAATCATCAAGACTTCAAGCTTGTAACTTGGGCCTTGCATTAGGGTTCTAATTCTTCCTTAATTGGTTAAGAAGGACTAACCCTAGTGTTAATGGACAAGTCCTCCTCAAGTTGTCTTACAAACCCTAAAACTAACTTCTTCATCATATCATTAACTAAAATCCACTTAATAAAGGCTTGCTTTGTCATGAGTTTAATCCCTAATCATGGATTAAGTTGAGGAGCTTTCCTCTGCTTAAACATTCTCATCTATTATCCTTCTATTAGGATGGTGTAATGAGTCTGTTTAATCCCTGATTATGGCTTAACCTCATTACTTAACACTAAACAAAAACACCAAAAACATCTAAATAATCACAAGTAGGTTAATGATCTTAATCCTACATCAAAGGTGATTAAGTGTGAGAAGATGACTTCACACTTAAGGTGTTCTCATTACCCCTAATCAGAGGGAAGATGTGATGAGTTTACTAAATCCATTGGTTTAGGCTTAAGCTCATTATCTTATGACAAAATTCAAAAAGCAATAAAAGACTGAAAACTCAAAAACAAACAATAATCGTCTCCTCCGGGATTCTTTTCTCATCACCTTCACTCGCAAACGAGAACTTGCTTCTTCCGTCTAATGCAAGACAGTTTGCACCTGAGCCAGAAAGGTCATACACTTGAGCATAGACAAGTAAGCAGTTCACAAGTCAATTCACCTTTCAGTCTCTTTGGGTCGAACTACGGTGTTCTGACTTCCTCATTGCACGAGAGGATACGTAGGCATAACTTAACAGTTATCGAACAAATGTATCTGTATATTCCCCCCTCTTTCCAGCTTCATCCTTTTAGCCTCATGATCATGAGCATTTCACTCTTGTTCTTACACTGACACTTCATTTATACACTTCACACTTCTCTTACACTGACACCTGTACATCCTTTTCCAGCTATTTTACACACAAATTGCACTAACACTACCCCTATAAAACACAAATCTTTTAAGCGTGGATCCCGTCGAGTACGACGGACAATCTGGGTGCTAATACCTTCCCAGGTTGTAACCAACCCCCTTTCTCAGTCTCTCTGGTTCGCAACCGTCTTATCCATGTCTTTCTAGGTCTATGCAGCATTGCCTTTCCTCCGGGATAAAAATGCCTAGCTGGCGACTCTATTCATCTCCAGTGAGTTCACTCCTGTGTGTTCTCATTGTTCCTTTCGCCGACCGTTCGCATCTGTACCCTTATTTTGGGCCCCAGTCCCATTTATCGGGAGCGACACAAGGGACCGTAGGATTGATCCTGTCCCATGTCCTTATGTTGTATTACTCCCAGAGATGCTAAAGTTGAACATGGTCGAGCTTCGTACCATGAGATCTCCTCCTCCGGACAATCTACCTCCGAATTTTGATGCTAACGCTAGGTGCGAATTCCATTCGGGTGCCCAGGGGCACAATATTGAGAAATGTTGGGCTTTTCAGAACAAGGTACAAGACCTAGTTGACTCCAAGGCGATCAATTTCTTTCCTCTCCCAAATGAACTCCAGAATCCAATGCCTAGTCATAGTGGAACCGATGTCACGGTTGTTCTACCAGATGTCCACATTAAGCTGATGTCTTCGAGTTAATCACCCAGGACGCCAGGGTATTCATGAAGCAAATAAAGCCAGTAGTATTTGAGTACTCTCAGTGAAGGAATTTGTGTGTTTGCCTTTCTTCATTGTTCATTTTCATCCCTATTGAGGGGAACTACGTCGCTCTGATTCTTCATTGGTCACTGGTCAATGGAGATACGTAGGCAGAAGATCATCAGGTCTTTCCAAGCAACCTTATGGGGCAACTATAATCCCCAACTTCACTTTTTCCTTCAGACGTCTCGTGTCATAGTTAGAATAACTAGAAGAAGAGGTATGATTACCATGGTTGGGTATACGGCTGCAACTAGAAGATTACAAGTCTGTGAAAGAGCTATTGATCACTGAAAATATCTAAGACTGATAGGTCCAGACAGAGTCAAGCCTTCTTAACTACAAAAATATTCAGTTTCTTTACTGCATTTCCATTTGTAGTTTCTTTTATGTGCTAAACATTTGTCTACATGTATGAAATTTGTTTGCTTTGGAATGTTAGCAATAATAAAACTCACATGTTTTTCTTGAAGTAATTCATTCGCATTCGCTTATTATTTTGCATGTGTGCATTGCAATACCAATTGTCGTGCTTAAATTCTATGAAGGAGGATGACGAAACAAAAACGCAAGAATCTCTAATTATGTGTTCTTGAATAAGACCCTGTTGACGATGTACAGGCTTTGTTTCAAATCCCTAAACACTGGAGATATAAGGAAGATAGACCCTTGCTAACCCCTTTGAACCCTGAAGTAAGAGTTTCTTTTCACATGAAAAACCCTCACATGTAACCCAGGGGAAGGGTAGATATCAGCTGGTCGAACCAAGCGTTCAGGCTTTCATAAAGGAGTGTATTTGAGGATCCATTACATTCCAGTATGTTAATCAAGAGGTCCAAAGACCAGAAACCACATTGGTTATCCGAATCAAGAGGTCCAAAGACTGGAAACCACAATGGTTATCCTTCATCGACCAAAGAATAAGGCAGTCACAACCCTCGCAAAGTAATCAAGACAAACAGTGTCACACGACTTATTCAAAAGAAAATATATGAAAAAGCCCACTAATTCGAAACTTGAAAACAAGCGACTTAGGCAAACGTTAGGGCACCTCGCTGGACTTTACAATCAAATATTCACAAGAATCAGTCCAGGAAAAAGTTAGGGATAAGCAAACTAATGCAAAAGCGAAAGACGGAAAGGATTACACAAGAAAGATCCTCAAACGAGAACAAATTCGTGTGACATAGACACGAAAGATAGATGGGTGACTGACTCTCAACAATAACCTGATTGGCACTTGAACCGATAGCAGCAATGGTTCCTCAATCAACACAAAACCCTTTTGAAAGGTGAATGCTTGTGAAAATTAGTTGAACATAGGAATGGAGTACACCACGGAGAGTGGGTGGGCACAAATAAACTTCGAGCCTATATCCTTTGTTTCTATAACCGTGAACCAGGCCACGATACAACCCTCAAAAGTCCTAACTGAAACAGGGTTACTTTGAGAGCATACTACCGTGAGGCCGCGTTCCTGACTCCTATGAGTTGCGATAAAAGATCCTTGTTGGTATTGCATGAACATACTTTCATTCAAAATAATGTCGTATCTTAACCAGTGATTCACTCACAAGTGTTTGCGACACCCTTTTCAATAAAGACTTCAAAGATTAGCATGTGTATTGCATTAGAATTTTCATTTTAAGAATAAACATTTTTTTGCTTGCATACATTTGCTTGGCATCATAAATGGTTCACATGCAGAAATTCAGTCCAGAATCTTCAGCTTGCTAAGTTGAGAAGTCTAAAACATCTGAAAGACAGTCACGTCGAGGTGCACTTTTCTGAGAAAGCTTCATTGAGCATGGACTTTCCCAACTAGTCATGGTAAGAGCTAGCCAATTCGGGGCAGTTACGTCGAGCCACCTCTTCAAATTTCAGCCGAACTGGGGCAATCACCTCGAGATTCAAATCTCTCCAAGAGCGAAGATTAGTCAGTGAAGTGCAAAATTATTTAAATACTCGTACTGGGGCTGGCCACCCCAATAGTACGAGAATTCATTCTTTCCCGAAGACAGACGATCGGAAGCAATTACCCGGAGTTCAGAGCACAGTTACACTCTCAAATAGTTTCTATGGCACCCTCTAGTCATAATTCTTACAGATTGAGTCTACTACCCATCTAGCGGTCGCTCGTCAAGCCAGTTATCTCGTTCAGCGTTTCTTACAGCTCCAAGTTCATCTGCGATGACAATGGTTACCTCCTCAGCAAGGTCATTACGCCAATTCATGCAATCATTGCGATACCTAAGAGTTTAAAGACACCAAGTCTTTTGTAAAATCCTCTTGAGGTAAAATCCATACAGAAGCAAATGATATCTAGCACGAGACAACTTGAATTCTTTTCCTCCCCAGCGGGACGTATCTCGGTTTTGGTCATCCCCAACAGACAAATGGAATTTATCCCTAGTAAAGTCACCAAACTTTTCCTTCAGCAGATTTCCTTGATCTCGGTTCCTCAACAGATCTAAGGTAACTCTTATTCCCCTAGCAGATTTCAGATAAATCATTCTCTTCCCCACCAGTTCCATAAGAGTGGATAATCCCCAATAGTCGAGGTATTCCCTGGCACGGTCCTCAAATCTATAGTCCAATTTATTTTTGGCAAAGGTGATAATTCAAGACAGATGAATTATTCACGCTCTTTTCCAGCAGAGATGTTATCCCCACAGGGCTTCTTGAGATCGAATCCGCGATCATTGTGTTTCCCCACAGAGTCAACAGGGACTTATTATTTCCGCATCAGGAACTCCCTTTGCGCTTACGCCACTTCATTGACATGTTTGAAACCTAACATCCCCAGTGTCATGGGGCATCATGCCATGTAATTCAACATATGCATACCCAGCATAATCCAAGCTTAATATCTTGCAAAGTCCAGCCGCAGACTGGCCAAAGTCCATCTTCGGGTGGCAAATTTCTAAAGTCCCCTGTAGTGGGCAAAGGTCTCCCGCAGTGAGCAAAAGTTCTGCCACAGACTGGACAAAGTCCATCTTCGGGTGGAAAATTTCTAAAAGTCTCCCGCAGTGAGCAAAAGTCCAGCCACAGACTGGCCAAAGTCCATCTTCGGGTGGCAAATTCTTAAAGTCCAGCCACAGACTGGTCAAAGTCCATCTTCGGGTGGCAAGTTTCAAAAGTCTCCCGCAGTGAGCAGAAGTCCACCCGCAGTGTGGCGAATTTCTAAAGTCCCCCGCAGTGGGCAAAAGTCTCCCGCAATGAGCAGAAGTCCACCCGCAGTGTGGAAAATTTCTAAAGTCCCCCGCAGTGGGAAAAAGTCTCCCGCAGTGTGGCAAATTTCTAAAGTACCCCGCAGTGGGTAGAAGTCTCCCGCAGTGAGCAAAAGTCCAGCCGCAGACTGGCCAAAGTCCATCTTCGAGCGGCAAATTCTTAAAGTCCACCCGTAGTGTGGCAAATTATCCAAAGTCCACCCGTAGTGTGGCAAAGTATCAAAAGTCCAGCCACAGACTGGCCAAAGTTCATCTTCGGGTGGAAAATTTCTAAAGTCCCCCGTAGTGGGAAAAAGTCTCCCGTAGTGAGCAGCAACCCCCGTAGTGTGGCAATCTAAAGTCCAACCGGAAATTTCAAAAGTCTCCCGCAATGAAAAGAAGTCCACCCGCAGTGTGGCAAATTTGTAAAGTCCCCCGCAGTGGGCAGAATTCTCCCGTAGTGAGCAAAGGTCCACCTGTAGTGTGGCAGAACATCCAAAGTCCACCCGCAGTGTGGCAGAATATCCAAAGTCCACCCGCAGTGTGGCAAAGTATCTGAAGTCCAACCGCAGATTGGTAAAAGTCCATCCCCATGGTGGAAAATCATATCGTGGAGTCCAACCGTAGATTGGAAAAAGACCACCCGCAGTGTGGCAAAGTATCTTAAAATTCTATCGCAAGCTGGTGAAAGTCCACCCGCAGCGTGGCAAGTCGTTATTCGTCTAACTCCATCTGATAAGAAATCATTAAGGCATTGTTGCAGCCTATCAAAGTCCACCCGAAGTGTGGCAAGACAATGGTCTTCTGGCGTTGTTCAAAAGGTATCCCTGGTTTACTATTCTTCCCGTCGTAATTATATCCAAGCAGAGTTCATTTGATCGAGTTTATTTCCCTATTCTTCTGCCACAGAGTGCAAATTTTCTGGTTGTCACTAGTATTCAATCCCTACATACCTCAAACGTCAGAAAGCAACAATTATCATCCATTCAGGTTTACAGTGATTGAATAGGGGCAGCTGTAACACCCCAAAATTTGCCCTCATATTTATAACCCAAACTGGCTTACACTTCACATTCATTTGCGTTTTCCCATTGGGTCATAACATTAAATCATGTAGTGCATCAGCTTCTAAGGCATGGGATCAACTTCATATGAAGTTAGGGTTTATTTCCCTGGTTAGGAGATCCTTAGGGAGCTCCTTTGTAAAGATTGTTCGTTGGTGCAGCAGGCTCATTATCAAGTTGGATTAAGGTTTTATTCATGATGGAGTTTAAGAGCATTCCACCAACTGAAATATGTTATCTTAAAGTTTGATTTGGACTTATTTGATGAAGATGTTCATTTGTGTGTATTATTTGATGGAGATGTTCATTCGCGTGTATTAGTTTCAGGTGAAGCAAGAAGCACGGTTCGAGCTATTGGCTTCAGGGATTCATCATAGAATTAAAGTTTGGGTCCAAGAATTTGGTTCAATTTGAGGATGGGGAAAAGTGAACAACTACGGTCTATTCGGAAGACGTCATTCGAATTCAAATACAATTCACTTATAACCGCTTATCTTAAACCAAAAAAAAGAAGAGAAAACCATTACCTTTTTATCTAATGACCAAAATATGTTAATTGATTCAATAGCCATCCAATTCGAGTATTCATCTCTTAATAATCATTCAATCCGTTTAACATTCGTTTCGAATCTCAAATCATTTCCTAAGAATCGTGCTTGAACTCGTTAGTTTACCCGATTATCCAATTATACATTTGTCCATGTATCCATCTGTAACACGGTGGGAGAACTGACTTTTCTATAAATGTTGCGGATAGAAAGAGTCGCCACCGACTTTTATTTTATCCAAAAGGAAAGGACATAAAAGAACAGGAAAGACCTTAAAAAGATTTTGAGTTCGGGGGGTAGGTTATATAAAGGGAAGGTGTTAGCATCCTTTATATCCATGGTTATCCATGGGCTCTTAGTTACTTAGCTCACTTAAATTGTTTTTGAAAAGTGTAGTGTGTGATTATAAATTTTTCTAAGTACTTTATAATGATCCTCGTATGGATGTATACAAAGCCTTGTTTTGAAAATGTTTTGAAAATATTGTGAGGTGTGAAAAGTATTTTGAAATTTGAGCAAGTAACTAAGATGTACCTACCCTAAATTAAGTCTTTCATGTTCTCGTATGTTCTTTCAATGGTAAGACTATCCCTATTATTAAGGAATATGTAGTCATTACCTTGGATGTGATAAGGGACATGTGAATTTAGGCAACTACAAGGTGTCTTTAGCAATTCGTAGGGACTTATCATATTTTATTCGAAGGGACAAGATCATTATTCCGTAGGCAACCTCGAAGGGACTTGATCTTATAATTTAAAGGGACTTGATGATATTTTATGAAGGGACTTTGCTTAAGACACCTTACTTGACCTTAAAAATAGGCAACATGAGGGGTAACCTTAGAAAGTGTAGGATGGCGATCAAAGATCGACTTACGTGTGTGAGTGTTTATATTCAAGTATTTATCTTATTTAATTAGTTTTCTAAATTATTTTAATTACACATAGTTATGCACACCCTATTTACTAACCACACAGTTAATATAAAAAAGTAAAGCAAAAGCATAATCCTAAACTATTACAAAGCTTTGGGATAGTTACAATATAATCGAAAAAATATAAACAATGATAAATAATAATAATAAATAAGCAATAATTTAAAAGGTTAGTAATAATGAAATAATAATAATAAGAGGGAATATAAATGGTTAGAAAATAAAAATAAGAGGAAATAAAAAATTAGCAAAATAAATTAATATTTGGAAGTATTTTAAATATTTTAATAAGGAAAATAGTATTTTAATAATAATAATTAAATTATATACATACTTAATAAATAATAATTAATTATGATTTACAAAAATATTAATTTAAATTCTAAAGTTAAGAAAATATTAGGGTTAGGGTTAGGATTAGAAAAAAATTAGGGTTTTAGAAAATAATTAGGGTTTTAAAAATAATTAATTAAAATAAATAATTTTTTTTATTTACAAAATATAATTATAGTAAAATAAATAATAAAATAAGATTTAGAAAAATAATTAGTACTTATTTACAAATATCTATTTATTGTTACATATAAACTAATTAAGTTTTTATTCATTTAGAAAAAATTTAGTTAATTAGTAATAATTATTAAAATATATTAAAATAACAAAAAATTAGAAAAAAAGGAACCAAAATAGCTTACCTACGGGAGCCTGGGGTCGAACCCAGGTCTTGGGCTTCCCACACGCGTGACCTCCACCATCTGAACCAACCATACAACTTGTAATGTTAATGAAACAAAAACAAGATTAACTATATTGAAATTTTGAAATAAATCTTCGCGCCATAGCTTTCATCTTCAACCTCAGGAGAGGAGCTTTTAGCTACGGTTTTTAAAGGACTTATCGCTACGGTAGTCCAATTGTCACTATAAACCTGCAAGCTTGCAACATCCAGAATACGCAAAATTTTAACAAATTAAATACATAAACATGATCCTTGTGAGGTTTACGATTTAACCACGACTTCCAAAATTATTTATATGGCTTAAACATGAAAACCCTAAAGTGAGGTTCAAAACCCTAATCATGGCAGAATCTTCAACCTGCAACGAAACTTCAATTGAACCATCCAGAAACGTTCCTTGTTTCATTGTAAACACAAAACATCAATCAAACATAATTTATATGGCACAAATAGAAGAAAACAAAAAAACATAAAAGTGTAAGAAGACGAATTCTGTTTATGCATATGAGGGAAATTTTGATGATGTAAAGCATTGGGATAACATCAAGGATGATCAAGGAAGAGATTGCAACCTTCAAAACACTTTGATATAACCTGCAAAATAGAATCCGAATAATGAGTTTTTTATGAAAAATTTGAAGTTTGATCTTACTCTTGGAGGCAGCCAAAATCATCCCTTTGCATTGTGATCTCTTCATGTATATGTAGTGATTGTAATTAGGTCAAAAAATCATATCCTACTTTGGACTTTTAGATCACTTGAGATTGAAAAAGATATGCTTTCAAATATTGAAAAAAATTTGATATCTTCTTACTATTTTGGTTGATCTGATTTTTCATGTTCTCAATCATCTTTAAATGTCTTTTAAGAATTTCTAGAACCAAAATCCTATCAAATATTGAAACTTTTATATTTTATTTTGATTTAAAATGATTTTTAATGTATAAAATCATAATAAATAAAATAAAATGAATAAAAATTTGAATACATGATTTTTATTTTGTGCATGATGTCATGGTAGTGTTTGGGTCATAAAAATGCAAGCCCATTTGGAGAAATTTGGTTCTAAAGTCCCATTTGCTTCATAAACCTCTAAAAAAATTCCCAACTCTGCAAAGGCACAAATCCCTCAATTTTAATGCTATGAAGGTGTTCTTAGACATTTTAGGAAGCTTAGAGAGAAATCTAACCAACCTCTTTGGTCTCATGTCCATATCTTTTATCATTCTCAAGTTATGCTCTTTGGAAGATGTTGACTTTTTGTTGACTTTTGAAATGACCTATAATGTCTTAGCTCATACCTTCCAAATGAAGCATTTTTGGACTTGGCTTGTGAGACACAAAGTTGTAGAGAATTCAATTTCCTTAAAAATGAGCTTTGAATGGGAAATTTTTAATGAAGCATGTGAAAGTTATGGCTGGTCAAAGTTTAGTTGACTTTTCCTATGAAAACCCTAATTTAGAAACTCCTGATTCTTGATGATCTGAAATCTCCTTGATGAATCATGATTAAACCTTGATAAAATGATGAATTTTACTTCATAAAATTGATGTTGGCAAAAAATCATGAAGTTTGACTTTGGTTTGACCACAGTTGACCTCAGTTTGACTTTTTAACCATTTTGACTGATTTTTGCATATCTGATCATCTGACTGAGCAAACTTTTTGGGGAAGTCTTGAAACTTGACATAGGGATTCTTGAAGACATACAGGATGCTATGAAGCTCACTTGAAGCCTTGAAAGTCCATTTAACCTGATGAAAGTCAAAACCCTAGTTTAGGATGCATTGCTTATGAGGATGCATTGTTTGAGGGAATTGTCAAACTTCCTGACTAATTGTGAACCTTGTGAACCTCTTGAGATAACTTGTGAATATTGTGAACCTTGTGAACCTCTTGAGACACCTTAGTTCACAATTTATTGTCTTGGCGAAGGCAAATTTTGGGGTGCAACACCATCCATACTTTCAAATCTCATCTTTGTCATTTTTTAAAGCCCATCACTATAAAGCCCATTTTTTTTACAAGGTCATTTCATAACTTTATGTCCACTTCTATCCATTCTTCAACCATTTCTAAAATCCATGTCTAAGTAAAACAATGTCTATCTTAGAATTATGAAAAATTTCTTCTCTTTTTCCAAATCCATCAGCAATTGATTCATTAAGCCTTATTACAAAACAAAAAAAAACCAATTACATTTTTTTTAAGGTCCAAATTGCCAAAGTATATTAATTAATGCTAGACTTATTTCATTTGGTAATAAACCCAGAAATGATGCAGAAAGAGGCTGCAAACAACTGATGTAACATGAAATAGTAAAAAAAAATGAATTGGCAATAAAAGTTGAATCTAAAAAATACAGGATACTCATATTAGTTGGTTGTGACAAAACTAATGATATCTAGAGGAAAATTACAACAAAAATCTGAAAATTTCAAATGCCTTGGCTCTTCTCGATTGTTCCTCGTTTTCATCATAACAGAAAACCTGCAGAAAAGAAGATATAGAGGAATGGAATTAACAAAAACGAAATAGAAAATCTCAATACAAACTCTGTTACAAAATCGAAAAAATTCCTAACTGCTATAACAAACTCAAAGTTCAATAACAGAATTCCTAACTGTTTTTATAACCTCTAACTAACTTCATAATAACCTAACAAAATAACTTCTCAAGATATTTTTCTAACTTTCCAACTAACTGGAAAAAAAAATAAGAATCAGAGGGTATAAGATTGAAATGGACCTCAATGGAAAGACCACTCTGTTTTTCGGACTCTGCATCATCTTCATCTTCTCTCTCAACTCTCAATTTTTCTGGATTTCTCTTCATTCATTCCTTATCACCTCTTCGTCATTCATCCCAAAACTCTCCTTCATTCATATTCATAAATCATCATCACTCAGATTCGGATTGATCAATATTCACCATAATCAATTCCATTCATCATCATTCTCTTCAATCGAATATGGATCCTCTTCAATGGAAAACCAATAACACACAAATTGGATTTCATTCCTCTTCATCAAAAAACTGAAAACTGAACTCTTCTTCACCCAAAATCAAGGTTGTTTTCTTCATCAGCAACAAGAAGCTAAGACTCATCTCTCAACCTCATTCTTAAACCATCACTCCCCCCTTCGTCAACCTTCAACAAATTCCATCTCTAATCATCTACAATCTTCATCAACGATTCTGCAGATTCCATCATCACAGACCTACAACAAGCAACGATTTGATTCAGAAAGAGTCAACCATAATAATACGATTCACCATGAATCAATCAACCACAATAATCCGGAATCAAAGACAGGAGAAGAAGAGGTGGAATCATAATACGTACCTAAATATGATTTTTAATCCCGAATTCGTCTTCACCGCAATGGAAACGACACCCTTCTTCTGACGTCGTCGACACGATTAATTGGCAAGGTACGAGTTCGTATCCCTCATATACGAGATCATTATTGCGTATTGTGGTTGTTCTTGATTTCGAGGGTTTTTTCGGAGAATCAATTTCGGATCGAAATAGGGATGAGGATTAGTTATGTTGAATAATAGAGATGAAACCGAGGGTGGTGTGTTTCGTTCTCTGGTGACGAGCTTGTTCACGGCGGAGATAGGAGGAAGAAGGGTGAGCAGTAGCGGCGGAGGAAGAAGGGGACGTTAGGGTATTGTGATGATGAGTATGTGACGGTGGAGGGTGTCATAACGAGGAGAGAACGAAGAAGGTGGGAATGCAGACGGCGGAAATGGTGTAGCAGCGGCGGTTAGGGTTTTATGGTTTAGGGAGATGAAGAGATTGTGAGGAGGAAGGTAACGCGTCTAGGTTTTGAGGTCTGATTTTCATTTATTTATGTTAATTCGTTTTAATGGTAATCAATTGATTTTAGATTTTGGATTAAGAGATTAAAGATATAACAATCCCAATAAAGCCACTGTTAGAATCAATAAAACCTCATAAAACTCAGTTAACACCACCGCCAAATGTTGGAAGAGATAAGGTTTGGTTGGTGGTCAACTCCGGCGGTGACACTTGTCACCGTCTAGTAGGACCACTAAGTTACATTCCCGCGCACTACCCCCACCCTAGATATCATGAGTCACCGAATCACCACCTCCCACATCATCACTATCATCAAGAATCTCCATCAGACGGATAAGATTCAGTCAATGGAATTGACTGAAGATGCATGGTAGGCACCCCATACACCTGCACATTTGGGCCTCATACGGATTGCTATTCGCACCCCTCTTTTACAAGCCCAATTCTTTTTAACCAGTAAAATTGCTTCCTGCACCCCCCTTTCAAATTTCTTATTTTTTTTTATTTCTGTTTTATATACCTTTCAATTTAAATCTAGAAAAAATACGAAAATCCATAATAAAATTCTACAAAAATTATAGTATCCCTTTTAACTCAATTTAGAAGTTTTCTAAATTTATACTTTCGAAATTTTGTCATTTTTCAATTTAATTTCAATTTTTCATTTAATTGCTTTTATATTGAATTCACACATGAACACATAATTTTGTACATTTCATTTCTCCAACTTCCTATAATATTTTTGTCCCATTATTTTTGCTATGATTAGAGGACAAATAATAGAACCTAGAATAATTTTTGGTATATTTATCAGGCCATTTTATCCACTGTTTTGGTAGTGTGGTTTGAGTAAAATTATGATTGAATCTTAGATAAATTTAAGTGACCATTTGACATAGTTAGACTTTGAATTTTTAGGAGATTTTTTAACACAATATTATAGTCAGGTTAGAGACCCTAGGGAATTAATTTCGTATTTTTTCCAGGACTTTTTCTATTTTTAGTGCCTTGAGTTTTAATCACTTTTTTTATTGTAAATCCATCTAAGTTAACTTAGGATTTTATGATGCATTAGGACATAGATTAATTAGGCTTAGTCTTAGAATGTTAGAAGGTATTAGTATGATTTAGCCACTGATTTTAGAATGTTGATATCATGTGAAATCCTTTAGTTTAGGACTTGGACTTAGAAACCGTTCAAGTGCGTTTCCATGAAGTGATTAGTCATTATTTCGGTTTTATGCCTTCTATGCTTTAGAAATTCTTGCAACTTTGCCTTTAATTCATTTTGGCCTTGTCTTTGCATTTTCATTTTCCATTTCATTTACTAACATCATCTTTTTGTGCAAGGTATTTTTCGAGGATTCGCTTATGGACTTGGATTATTTTTATCATGCCTCGATTATATTTTTGTGGTTTATACTTTGTGATGTAATAACTTAGAACTCTTATGCTTGTATAGTTCATATAATTAGGATAGAAAAGATAAAATGAATTGATAGAAAACTAGATCTCAAAAATAAAATAAAGAAATACTCGATCCAACGTCGAGTAAATTTTCAAATAAATAAATAAAGTTTCATGTGACTTTAGGATTCCTCGATTACCATCGTTCCATTCCATTACACCAAAAGCAAGCCTTGTATGTTGCACACCATAAGTTGTGCTTCTCAGCACCACGCAATCGACCCACCCGATCCATTGTTCCATCTCATTTACGATTCATACACGTTATCACCAACCATGACCTAGGAGGACCTCATTCCATCACTTTGTTCATACTCGCTTTTTATGATTTGTATCCAATTAGGTAGTGCATCTTTCAAACCTCACTAACCCTAGGTCACCCTTAAACTCAACTAACTTAGGGTAAGTCTAGTTTACCTTAACGTTTTCCCTTTTGCAACTTGAGTCTCACTTCGCATCTTAAAGAAAAATCAAAAACATTTAAAAAGGAAAGTAGGTACAATGTGCCACGAGCCTTAAGCTATACGGGAAATGACAAGTGTAGGTCTCCTTCACTCTTCTAGGATACTTTACAAACGTTCCATTGGGGGCGACCTTGGAAATTATTCGCTCCTGTATCATAGTCTTTAGTGTTGTACATACAATAAACACAAATTCAAAACACTTTTCTTCTAAAAGACAACAAACCAAGACAACACATCTTCTCTTCTCATCGCATACTCCTTGCGGACGAATATGACTTGCCTCAACAGTTCAAACAGCGATACGGTAAACACCCTTGAGTCAGAGCCGGTAACACCTGAGCTAGAGCTATGGCAATGCCATCGTAAAAAACACAAACAAGTTCACGCCTTAGTTAGACAAACTATGTCGACTCTGATCCTCATTTTCCTGATGAGGTAAGTAGGCAGTGGGGTAGGGCCCATTCAAGCACAATCTTTATTTTCCCTATATTTTCCCATCTCTTTTTCGATCTCATTTCCATTCCATTCCAGATAGCCATTCTTTCATTCAAACAACATCGTATTTCTCACCCTTTGAAACAAATTAACAAGCGTGGATCCCGTCGGGCACGGCAGACGGATCGGGGTGCTAATACCTTCTCAATTCGTAACCGACTTCCGGACCCAGATCTTTGGTTCGCAAGGCCTCGTCCTTTTCCTTCTTCCTTAGGTTTGTGCAACATTACCTTTCCCTTTCCTCCGGGATAAAAATGTCTGGCTGGCGACTCTACCTTATCTGCGCCACTTTCGCGTTTGTACTAGGATGAAAATCCCGGAGGCGACAGTAGTGACAACAACATACAACATAAATTTATTAACATATACTTATACCTCAAGCACATAGAGAGTACACTTCTCAAACATCTTCTCAAACTCTTCCTAATTCAACTTCTTTATCTCCTCCTTGGCCAACCTTTTTCGCTCCTCTTTCTCCTTCTAGACACTTTCCCATAACCGCTGCAACAAACAATCATTCTCCTTCTAAATCCTTTTCTACCTTTCCTCCCCCACCTTTTCAACAACTATCTATTAAATATATATCATATGTTTTACTTCTCTAGATGATTTAGATGGTCCAAAATGTGACTTGAATCTAATGCCTCTTCAAAGACCATTAACACGCCCAAGATGCTCCTCGATTCCAATAGCTTCTACAAAGATGACACGATGGTCTTGTGGAACGAAGATGCTGGCTTTGGATTGTTCAAGCAGTACATCATACAAACATATAAAATTACATCTTTACCAAATTGATTTAACTAAAGTAAATATTATTGAAAAAAGTATCTACTTACAGTCTTTTAGCCATTTCCCATGTAGCCTCTGATGTGAACTCGTCGCCTTTTCATTGATATGCCCTCCTCCATTTCTCATGGCATGATGGTGGAGATGAAATGCAATCAAGGCTTATATAATCTCCCAGCTCTAATTTCATTTTTTTCTTTTTTATTCAATCATCTTTTTTTCATGTTTTTCACATCCTCCATGAGAAAATTTACATGGATAGATATTTCTAGATCTATTATCTTTTCCTTTTTTTTCTCGTATCCAAGAAGTCAGGAGTGGTTTAAGACTTTACAAAGTTTTCCTAAATATTTTGATAAATAAATTAATATGTTAGGTATGGAGGCTTATCTTGATCACTTGGATGATGAATATAATCATGGGTGAGTTGTGTCTTAAAGCCCCCCAATGCTCACCAGCATATGTAAGCAATTTCTTTTTCATCATACTATCCTTTTTACTAACAATAAACACATCCTATGTTTACACAATATAGTTTTTATTTGTATTAAACAAAAAAACAAATGATCATATATACTTGTAAAACAAATCATAAAATTCAAAATAAATATTATAATATCGGTACATATGTTGTTTTTTAATTCTTCATCAACATCGTGACAACTATCTATCCAAATACCCACTTTAGTTTTATCTTGTAACACAATGTAACCCATAAAATCATCAACATGTTCACCATAAGCCTTGTCCATTACAACATCAATCGTAACCAGGTAGCGAACACCATATTCGCGGGCTTCTTCACCTTGGTATACATCGTGGCACCTCTAGCTTTTTTATGTTTTATATTAACATAGGTTGCAACAGATGTTGTATGGGAGGGGCTTGTCAAATTGACCATGTTTATCTAAATAAAGAAACATATTAAGTAACATCATTTCAATGATAAACAACACTTACAAACATACTAACTAACAACATTTCAGTGAAAACAAATGATCAAAATGGATAAACAAATGCAAGTGAAAAACAACTCGTAGAAGACATTGGTATAATAGGTAACGAAACAAATGATCAATATGAAAGAAAAAAATGATCAAGAGAAACTATGGTATAGTTTGGTCATTTCACTGATATAAACCTATTGTTTGAAGTATAACAAATGTACCTCAAACATGATGACATTTGATGTTCGAGTGTTGATAAATAGTGCCTATTATTACAAATTTTATTATGAGAGTGAGAATGAAAATATCCAAGGATTTTTACAAAGATAATGACGATATAAAGTTAGACAGTTGATAGGTAAATGATAAGTTAAATTTTAGTTCTTTGAAGTATTTCTTGGAAAAGAGTAATCACATTGGTTTTCAATAAAAACTGATGTGTATGTATTATATATTTCCCTCTCTCAATCATACATTACTCTTGTGCATCTAGAATCCTCTGAAACTCTTCAATTATCATGGTGCTAAGGTCCTTAAAGTTTTCAATTGCTAAAACAATCTAATCAAACTGAGAAGTAACTGATCTCAGTACCTTTTTAATGACTACTTCTCATTTGTGATCATAATCACTCTAGAGATGTAATCATGTACCTTATCATTGTTCTTCAAGTTTAGATTCTCATTACTTACGTAGAGATTGAAGTTCCACCATCTTTACTGAAGTATCACCATCGTAGCCTCATACCAATGTGTCTCATGTAGCCTTCGCCGTCATTGAATCAATGATCTTCTCAAATACATTTGTATCCAATGATCTTCCTCATTTCTCTTTGAGTGTTTAATTTTGCATCAGTTGTATTTGTTGCAACCACTGCATAACCATCATTGACGAGATCAAGAATATCTTGAACGCCAAACAATGCACGCATCTGAAACATCAACCAATTCTAATTATTTCCATCAAAGACTGAAAGCTTTGTGTTCAAGCTACCATTCCCTCAGAATCAAGAAATGTGATTCTACTTCGATATCAAACTTCAATTCACTATGAATTTCACTATGAACTTCACACACACCTCACTTACACTCGTGTTTCCCTATCTGAATCTGAACCAGACTCTGATATTAATTTTTGGTGCACAAGAAGGAAGAAGATGAAGATGATTAAGACTCAAAGAGAGAAGAGAGAAAAGTTATAACTAACTTTCTAACAAAAAATTTAATTCAGTTATGTCTCAATTCACTAATACAAATTAAAACCATACTTGGTATATATACAAGTCAAAACCTAATTTTTGTAAGAAACTAGCACGACATCTGGTGGTACTGGATTTTTTGCTATCTTTAGGTAGCTCGCCAGTTGTTAAGTAGTGGTATATCAGAGTCATCCAGCAATTGTTGTCACCTATGACATTGACGTCGAAGATTTCCCAGGGTCTTTCAATGCTAGGTCGGGGAAGTGTTTCCTAGATGACAGACTTCTTCCCGCTTTTCTCTCGCGTACTTGCCAATTTTGACAGGACATCTTCTCGTGAATTATGCTCATATGGAATGTGTTGGACGTCCCAAGACTTAAATTGTGTCAGCATTCATTGTACTAATGTTTGGTAATCAACCAAATGGTCATTTTTTGCCTGGTATTCTCCATTGACAAGTGATGCGACTAGCTGGGAATCAGTGTAGATTTTAATTTCCAGTGCGCCCATGTCTTTGTCTAAGCAGATTCCTGATAGGAAAACTTTATACTCCACCTGGTTATTAGATGTCGGGAAGGAAAAAATTAGAGATACTTTGACCACGAGGCCTTCTTTGTTTTCGAAGATGATCCCCACTTCGCTTCCTGATGGACTAGATGCTCAGTTGACATAGATGACCCTCTTATGAGCGCTCTCAGGTGCAACTTCTGCTAGGGTCATCTCGGACATGAAATGGGATAGGGTTTGAGCTTTTAGAGCTTTCCTACTTTCATAGTGTATGTCAAATTCAGACAACTCTAGGGATCATCTCAACATTCTTCCAGCCGTATCTGGTCGGGCAAGTAATTGCTTAATAGGTTGATCGATACATACGACCATGGTGTGTGTCAGGAAATAGTGTCGCAGCCTCCTGGCTGCATTCACGAGCACAAGGGCGACCATTTATATTTGCTGGTACCTGAGCGCTGGCCCTTGTAGGGCTTTACTCGTGAAATACACAGGATTTTTCCCCTCAGGGTCTTCCTGTATGAGAGTTGCGCTGATGGCTTCAGCATTAACAGAAAGATAGAGGTAGAGTATCTCCTTGGTTGTTGGCCTGGACAAAACTAGAGGTCCTGATAGTGCTCGCTTGAGGTGCTGCATGGCCTGCTGGCATTCCTCTATCCATTCAAATGTTGCTTCCTTGCAAAGCAATTTGAAGAGGGTTGAGCCGTATTGAGCAGATTTTGCCACAAAGCGAGACAACAAGGTGAGCATGTCGTTTAGGGACCGAATCAACTTCTGCGAGTTTCATGTAGAAAATTTTGATTGCATGAACGCGGTATGCCTTTTATCTCTACCAGCCACGGGTATCTGATTGTACCCAGAATAAGCGTCAAAAGCTACAAAATTGTCTACCAATTTGTCTATGTTAGGAAAAAAGTAAGAATCTTTTGGGCAAGCCCGATTGAGACCGATGTAGTCAATACAGAGGCGCCATTTCTCATTAGATATCTTTACGAGTACAATTTTCGAGAGCCAGGTTGTATATCTGGCCTCAGTTACAAAATTGGCCTATAAGAGGTCATTAACTAATTTTTCAACAATTAAAGTTTTCTCTTCGGACTGTTTGCGTTTGTGCTGAGCAATTGCGTGTGTTGATGGATTGATGGAGAGCTCGTGGCATGCGATCTCAGGGGAGATGTCAGGCATATCAGCAGCACTCCAGGCCAAGAGTTCTGCATTGATGAGCAAGCATTGCTTCAGCTGATCCTTCACCTCGTCGGGGAGCCCTGTGCCGATGCGAACTCCTTTATCTGGGTTATCTCTGAAGGTTATGACTTCTAACTCTCTTGCATGTAAAAGGCGTAGGATAGTTGCTTTGTCTGCAATGATGTCGTCCCCGGAAACTGCTAGGATGTGAGAGTCGAGGTTGATTGTTCTGAACTGACTTCTTTAGTTGGGGTGTCCCTGTCCCTTGGGCGGTTGTTGCTCTTCGGTGAAGTCTCTATCACGGTTTATCCTTTGGTCACTGCCTTAAAACATCTTCTTGTTGCTTCAATGTCTCATTGAAGAGTAACTATGTGACCTTTCTCTGTATAATATTTCATTTTGAGATGGACCGTAGATGAGACGATGATGATTTCGGCTGATGTTGGCCTTCCTAAGATGCATAGGTAAGGGGATGGAAAATCGATCATCAGGAAATGCGTCTTGATTGCCTTGGAGGCATCTCCTTCCCCCAACCTGCTTACATGACCACAAAATTCCTCTTAAACCAAATACAAGTCTTGTTAGTGTTAAACCTTACCAATACCCACACTCTAAAAAAGAAGCCATGACGACTATCATAAACGACATGTTAAAAGACGGCATCATTCAACCCAGAAATAGCCCATATTCCTCCCCTGTTCTCCTAGTTCAAAAAAAAGATGGTAATTGGATATTTTGCGTTGATTACCATGCCCTAAATGTTATTACTATACATGATCATTTCCCCATCCCTACCATTGATGAACTCTTTGATGAGTTAGGTTCTGCATCCTTGTTTACAAAGATTGACCTTCGGTCAAGCTACCATCAAATCTGGGTTTCACTAGAAGACACTCATAAGACAACGTTCATAACCTTTAATGGGAACTACGATTTTTTGGTTATGCCATTTGGACTAACTAATGCTCCTAGTTCTTTTCAAGCGGCAATGAACGATCTGCTCCGCCCATATTTACATCGGTTTGTTTTAGTTTTTTATGACATTCTGATTTATATTTCTTGTTTGACTGATCATGTGCGTCACTTACAATTGATTTTAGGCTTACTTTCTACAAATCAATTTTATGCTAAACTGTCAAAATATGTGTTTGTTGTTCCAAGTGTTGATTATCTAGGTCATATTATCTCTTCTAAAGTTGTAACCCTAGATCCATCAAAAATTCAAGCTATGTTGGATTGGCCGAAGCCACGCTCACTAACGAAACTCAAGGGTTTTTACGCCCCACCGACTTTTATCGACGATTTGTACGTCATTACGCCCCTCACGCCGCTCTGCTTACCGATTTATTACGTTTCACTAGATTCATATGGAGTACAAAATCCGATACAACATTTATAATATTAAAAACAAAAATGACTGAAACTCATGTCCTTCCTCTTCCTGACTTCACAAGGCCATTCACCATTGAGACGGATGCTTCCGCAGTAGCTATTGGTGTTTTTCTCACCCAGGAAGGTCATCCTTTAGCGTTCTTTAGAAAGAAGATGTGAAACCGTATGTAGGCTTCATCAGTCTATGTCCTCAAAATGTATGCTATCACCAAATCTGTAAAGAAATGGTGTCAGTATTTGATCGGTCGACACATCCAAAATTTTACAGATAAAAAGAGTTTAAAAACTTGATAGTTCAAACTATCCAGACATAAGAACAACAGAAGTGGGTAGCAAAGTTACAAGGGTTTAGTTTCGATATTTTTTACAAACCTGGTAAAAATAATCAAGTTGCAGACGCTCTCAGCCGTAGACACACGGAAGATGATGCTGCTTTTCTCTCAATCTCTTCAGCAGTTCCTTCAATCCTAGCTCAGCTTCACAGTTACTACACAACACAGAAAGAGGGACAAGATTTTGTCTCAAAATACAAATCAGATTCGCATATGCAAGTTTTATTCAAGTTCAAAGATAATCTCATGTTCTACAAGGACAAGATTTTCATACCTCACATTCCTGGGTTATAACAAGCTCTCCTTCATGAGTTCCACTCCACACCAACTGGTGAACATTCTGGAGCAAAACCAACCCTTATAAGACTTGTTTCATCCTTCAACTGGCCTGGTCTACACAAAGATACCAAAGTCTTCATTCAGTGTTGTTCAATATGCATGTGCTGCAAATACCTGCCCGAGAAAAAGCAAGGGTTACTATAGCCATTGGAAGTTCTACAAAAAGTGTGGGACAAATTAACAATGGATTTTACAACTCACTTACCGTTCTCCTCTTTATATGGGTTATCTGCGATTGTTTAAGCAAGTTTGTTCATTTCATAGATCTTCCCACATACTTCATTGCTTCGGGTCTCGTTACTAGGTTCTTAGCCAAAGTATGCCGCCTTCACGAAATTCCGGTATCTATTGTCTCAGACCGCGATCCTATCTTCATCACTTCTTTCTAGAAGGAGCTTTTCCACTTGCAAGGAACTACCCTGAAACACCACACAACATATCACCCCGAGACTAACAGTCAAACAAAGGTAGTAAACAGAAGCTTGGAAACATACCTCAGATTTTTTACTTCTGACCAGCCGTGTAAATGGTTTAAACTCTCACATCTCGCTGAGTTCTAGTACAATATATCTCATCACTCCGCCATCGACATGACACCCTTCGAGGAACATTACGGTAGACCACCACCAACACTCTTGGATTATGCGAAAGGAACATCTGCAAACCCAATAGTTGATACTTTTTTGGTTAGTCGTAAAGAAGTTTTAGAAACCTTAAAAGCAAATCTGATAAAAATTAGAAAACACATGGTGGAACAAGTTAATGCAAAACGAAGTGACTGTACCTTTGAGATAGGCGACTTCGTTCTACTTCGGTTGATACCATATCGGCAAACCTTAGTACAAAACAGAGCATCTCATAAACTTTCTCCTCGCTATTTCGGTCCTTTTGTCGTGTTACGCCGAATTGGGGCCGTGGCCTATGAACTTGATCTTCCCCTATCGTTAAAAATCTATCGCATCATCCACGTATCTCAGTTATGGCGTTACAGAGGTTCAAATCCTTCTTCATATTTCATAGAGCTTCCATCTAAGTTAAACATTGACAAACAATAATCAAAACATATGTTAAACACCGATCTAAGTGCTGCAAAAAACAAGAGGGATGGTGTTCAGAAGAAGAAGAAGAAGTCACAAATACGTTGGTTTCCCATGCTACCACCGAAGACACTTCCACCATGGTGACGAGTTCCGCAAAGGCCAACGAGAAATCGTTTGAAGAGATGATCGAAATTTCAAGAGATGTGTGTTACAAAGAAAAATCAAACGCTGAAGTTGACTTGGTAGAAGGCTCAAAGAATGGAGAGAGAGTTGTTTCAGAAAACTAAATCACAAAATTATGAAGTACAAAGTGAGAAGGATCCGGAACAAGTAAAGTTGAAAGGCAAAGTATATTGTGAAGTTGGGGTACTTACAAGGCTACGTGATGTTGCTTTGGGAACTTCTAATGCGTTTCCCCGAGTTTCTCTTTCCAAGACTCATAAAGATCACATGCAGACGTTGGATGTGCAATGGGAAGATTATCTCATTCCTGAGGACGCCACGTCGCTAACAGGTTGTCCCTCGACCCATTCTACGATGGAACAATTCAATGGACAGCTGGCCCCCACTCCTTGACGTGTTGCCTTCTCCATGCCACCCCATCCATTCCATTTTACCTCCACTTACAAACTCAAACCCTAATGCTGCAACTACTACCGGGCCACCTTATAAGATTAGGCTTTTTAATGAGAACCTTGAGGCCAAGGTTCAAAGTGGGCCGGAAAGTAGTATTACAATGCCCAAACAGATCTTTAGCAAACCATTATGGATAAATGACAATATTATGTATTAAGTAATATTATTAGTTTTCTTTTTCTTTTTCTTTCCTTCAAGTGGCTTAGGCCCATTTAGTGGGTTAGTTGTTAGGCCCATTTATGTTTTATCCTTGTAATCAAACCCTACTATTTAAGCTTCTGCTACAGTTGCAAATGATAAGCATTATTGACAACTTTATTCTCTTAGTTTAAAATTATCTATTTTTCATAGTCTAATGGTGAAACCCTTGTTTGATTATTAGATGTAGAACCTAACTTCCATAAACCTCATAAGCGGTTTTTACTGAGAACACGCCATTTGTAGTTGTTGTCCATGTGCATACGTCTTGAGTACCTTCAATAATTGATTAGTCAGCCAATGTATCGATTAACATCTCCTTTTGTAGCGCTACAATTTCACTATTGTGTCCCTCTTTGATTTGTACCTGCCACCCACACACATTATTATTCCAAACACACAATTCAAAAATCGTTTCGTATTTGTTTTCTGCAGATTGCCACAATTCTGGATATGCAGCGACAAACAGACTATTTCCAGTCCATTTTGACAACCAGAATAGCGCATCTTCCCCATTTCCAACTTAAAAACTTGTCCAGTAAAAAAATGTTTTGTTTCCATATGCAAATGATAAGCATTATTGACAACTTTATTTTCTTAGTTTAAAATTATCTCTTTTTCATATAGATGCATAATTAGAAACACAACCAACCACATTGTCAACAACATAATTGAAATATCTAGCATTCAGGATTAAATGTATCAGAACTTGCTTGACATGGAAAATTTTCCATAACCATTTGGAAACCAAGGAAATATTGAACAATTTAATGTTCTTAATCCCAAGGCCTCCAAGTTCCTTGGTTTTGTAAACATATTCCCATTTGATCCAATTAATGCCTTTAATAGCTCTATGGATACCTTTAAATGAAAATTAAAAGAAAGTTACAAATAGTGGTAATATTTTTACTAACACGACTTATTTTTGCATTGATTAAAATCTTAAGCATATGATTATAAATAAAGACACATAAAGGAAATAAAAAACAAGTGAAATAGATATAAAATTTACACTAAATATAGTTTGAACAGTTCAAATTTGTTTTTTTTAACTAGTTAAATGATTCAAATATAAAACTAAAAAATATCCTATTATTTAGGATCAAGTAAGAATTAAGTTATAGTTTGTTCTTCAATATCCAATCAATTTGCATCAGAAACCCTAATAACTATAAATAAATATGTTAGCATCATAACTCCTTGATATCTCAAAAATCTGAATCTGAAATCCTTATAACTTCACAATGTCCCGTAAACCTCCGCCTACCTTATCACAAGTCAGGGTATGTTTCTTTATTATAACTTTCTTGTTATTTAGCTATCTACTATATTTTAGTATCTCTATAGCCTTGGAAGGACATTCACCAATGGAGTTCTTCATAACTGATGCATCAATCACGGAGTTCGATTTCACAAACGACAACACCTTATACTATGATTTTAAGTTTAATATTACTATGAGAAATCCAAACTACAGCAGTGAGTATTTGGGCAAAATCACTGTAATTTCGTCTTATAAAGGTAATAAATTTGCCGCGGCGGATATGAAAATCTTTCACGTACCTGGAAGGAATACAATTTTGCTTAAGCCTCTCCTGTTTTACGGGAACAGTTTGATAAAACTCAATGCTCAAAAATTTGTTGAGTATAATAATGAGATACGATTGAAGATTTATAATTTAGATCTGAAATTAGATTTCAAATACAATAAAAACCTCTATTGTCTAGGTTTGAGAATTCCTTTGATCTCAAATGGAAAATTAGAATCAACTTTCAATGTTACCAAATGCTCATTTGAATACCAAGGATTGGGCTAAGAAAATGGGTTAGTTTTTCTTTCTAAATTTTTGTTTTTAGGTCATTTAATTAAGAATTAGTATTTAGGTTATTTTGATATAAGTTTTGTTATTCTGTTTTGTTTTGATTTTTTTTATTAGATAATCTAATTTATATTTATTATCTTGAAATATATTGAAAATCATATTATTGTCATTTAATCATATAGATTAATGTTTAATATAATATTCTTGTTGGAAACATTTTGAATTCAATATCATCCTATGTGTGATCTAGTAAAACAAACTAGACTTGTTCAGGATTTTTAGCTTCCAAATGTTGTCTATCAATTTTTAAATGCAACAAAGAACCAGTTACAGAAAAATCGCATCGCTCAGTCAAACGTAGCATGTATTTATTGAAAATTTCTCGGGATCCAACCACCACACACACATCACCTTGATTTGTTATTTCTTTGGTTGATTAAAATTTTAGTATATATATATATATATATATATATATATATATATATATATATATATATATATATATATATATATATATATATATATATATATATAGTGTTATGCTAATACACACTCATGAAGGTGTGCATTAGCAGCATACACCCTAGTGTATTTTTGTATGGTACCCATCAATTTTTTAGCAGGACCCATATTAGAAAGATAAAGAAAAAAATATACTTAGTGTATTTTTGTGTTGGGCCCACAAATATTGAGTGTGTATTAACATTTCCCCTCTCTCTCTCTCTCTCTCTCTCTCTCTATATATATATATATATATATATATATATATATATATATATATATATATATATATATATATATATATATAATATTCAACTTAGTTTTGATCAATAATATTGTTGAATGTTCACTATAAAGCTTGTCATTTGATTTGTTTTTAAACTATTCAATCTTTTTAATAAATATCACATTGTTGTTTTACATTATTTAAGAAAAAATCATAAATATCAAATAACTTAATTATATTAATGAACAAATATCACAATATTGAATCTTACAAATATATTAAATATATTAAATATAAAAGTGAATCACTAAGGCATAATTTTATCTTGTATTTCTTCCTCTTATTTCCTTAACGTCATATTCGTACACCTTTATTTAATATAAATAAATAAATTCAAATTCAAATAAAATCAATGAAATTTTGAATAACCTTTCATTTATCTTTGTGTAGCCTTTGGAGCATTTTAATGGAATATATCATATTTTGTGGTCACGTGAGGATTCAAATTACAATGCAATTTAAAACATAAAATTTAACTATGTAATTCCATTCAACTTTTTTAAGCTAATAGATAATAAATGTTCATTACTAAAAAAATAGCATTTAGTCTCGGTCGTTTTTCAATCCTATAAGTCCAAAACCCGATTCTAAATCAGGATTTTTGTCAACTTTAGTGTCACTCTAATGGCAGGCTTAAACACCGGAAGCTAACACTCTAGTGTCGACTAAAAGAGTCGTGTCTACGCTAGCCTAGGCGAAACCGACTCAACATTGAGGCTAAAACTTATGCCCAGGCTAAAAAACAAATTCAAAAGTCAACACAAATTACATAGCGTGGACTTGGCCTAGGTTAAAGTCAAACTCCAAAAGTGAACATAATCAATTAGTGTTGGCTCCACCGAGGCTGAAGTCAATTTTGAAATATTAACAAAATTAACCAGCTTCGGCTTAAAATAAGAGTATAGGCACCAATAAAAATTAACAAAACTAACCAGCTTCAAGCCTTTTATAGAAGGAAAGTACATCCTTTTTTCAAACATAAAATAAGAGTATAGGTACCAACAATATTTTTTATTTTTTTTACGTGTGTCCTAATTTACGGGTGTTTTTAGTAATAAAATCACGAGTTTAGTTTACTTAAGAGATTAACTCGAAAAATCTTAAATACTATTTGTGTAAAGAAAAAATGTAATGAAAAGTGTGTGATTTGGGTTTAAAATGTTTGAATAACAAACAATTGGGTCTAAATAATTGTACTTTAGATAAAGATAGTAAATAACAAGTGAAGTAAATGACTTTCAACGTAAAAACTATGAATACAAAAGATTTGTAGAAAGTTAAGAGGATGAATGCAGACTCACATTTTTCACAAATTATTTCACTCTTTAACTTGGGTTGTCTAGATTTATAGAGAGTTTGATGAATTTTGTGACCTTAACTACAATGACTAAAATTGCATATTATGTAATACTACAATGATAATTGTCGACAAGGGTTAAATCCTATGGGTTTGACACATGTCCACTACTTAGATATTCATTCTATAACTTGTTTCCATGCATCTTCAAAGATGAAACTGCTGAAGAACCAAGTATCATGCTAATAATTACGCTGATAACTGCTTTGAACTTCTCAACTACTTTTATCGACAATCTTTAATCAAAACACATAGTGTTGAGTCAGCTTCACATCATAAAGTATTTGGATTCAATAATATCCTAAGTCCTTGATATTTTGTGAAAGTGCTGACTTCAACCTTGTATCGAAGGTTTTTCTTATGTAATCCTTTTCGAGATTTTTGACATGTTTGGTAGAGAGAGTAATCATAATCTTGTAGATCTCTTCTTTAGACTCTTCCAAACCATGCTTACCATACTAATTGAACTACTAAGTCAACGTGGTTAATCTGTCGTGGATTTTTAGTTAAGACTTCTAAACATTTAACACTTTTCAACGTATCTATTAGCTTTCTTTGTTGAATTTTCTCCAACTATAATTTCCAGGTTAAGAGATTCTCCAAAAAAACTCTACTTTTGATCACATACCAGGTGGAATAAAGGTGGCATTTTTTACAACTTTTCGACGTCTGTCTAAATTACTCTACACATGCCAGCGTCATTATGATAACTGTCTACTAAACTGTCATGTCACATATGTGTGTGCTATTTTCATCATTACTCCTACTTCCTAGAAGTTGGTGGACCATGACGATTTATTAATTAAAGGTGAAGTTTTAATTGATTAAAAACAAATTAAAATAAATTTCACCTGTCTCGATTTTATGGGGATACTGAAGTGTTTTTTCTCCTCTTTATAAATACCTACTTAATTTTTCTTCTCCTTTTTTACAATCTTCATCTTCTTTAGAGCTCTCCTTTTTATATGGGTTATATGCAATCGTTTAAGAAAGTTTGTTCATTTCATAGATCTTCCCACAGACTTCACTGCTCTGGATCTCGCTGCTCGGTTCTATGTCGAAATATATTGCCTTCACGGAATTCCGGTATCTATTGTCTCAGACCGTAACTCTATCTTCATCACTTCTTTCTGGAAGGAGCTTTTCTGCTTGCAAGGAACTACCATGAAACACAACACAACATATCACCCCGAGACTAACGGCCAAACATAGGTAGTAAATAGATGCTTGGAAACATACCTCAGATGTTTTACATCTGACCAGCCGTGTAAATGGTTTAAACTCTTACATCTCGCTGAGTTCTGGTACAATACATCTCATCACTCCGCCATCGGCATGAAACCCTTCGAGGCACTTTATAGTAGGCCCCCACCAACACTCTTGGATTATGCGAAAGGAACTTCTGCAAACCCAATAGTTGATACTTTTTTGGTCAGTCGTTAAGAAGTTTTAGAAACCTTAAAAGCAAATCTGATAAAAGTAGAAAACACATGGTGGAACAAGTTAATGCAAAACGAAGTGACTGTACCTTTGAGATTGGCGACTTCGTTCTACTTCGGTTGAAACTGTACCAGCAAACCTCAGTACAAAACAGAGCATCTAAGAAACTTTCTCCTCGCTATTTCGGTCCTTTAGTCGTGTTACGCTGAATCGGGGCCATTGCCTATGAACTTGATCTTCCCCCATCGTCAAAAATCCATCGCTCATCCATGTATCTCAGATACGACATTACAGAGGTTCAAATCCTTCTTCAGATTTCATAGAGCTTCAATCTGAGTTAAACACTGACAAACAATAATCAAAACATATGTTAAACACCGATCTAAGTGCTTCAAAAAAAGAAAAGGGATGGAGTTCAGAAGAAGAAGAAGAAGTAACAAATATGTTGGTTCCGTATTCTATTGGAGGTACTACTCCTGCTTTTTTGGGCCCTTTGCCTAAACAATTTAACAAACTTTAGAACTTGGCATATTTCTTCCCAAGTTTCCCTTCATGTGAACCTTTTTTGTTCAGGGATGAACCATTTGATCTCAACTTCATGAATCATTATTTGTTTTGATCATCCCCCTACCAACAATCTTTCCCACATCAAGTGACTGGATAGGGTTAATAAAAATAAAGGAAAGGCGTGGAAAAATAGGGGCATCTTTGACTTAAAACAACTTTCGTGAGTTAGTCGTAAGTACAACTCTCACAAGCTTGTTGCCTCATTCTGCTTTTGGGAATCTGGAACCAACACATTTGACTTGCCCTGTGGAATGATAACATTAACACTCTTCGACATAGCATCCATTTTTGGTCTTCGACCAACTAGAGAACTCTTTGAACCCTTAAGAAGCACAAATGCTTCACCCCGAATTCGTTTTTTCTAGCCCTGTCTATAACACATACATGGAAGAACATTATGCTTTGACTATAATGTTGGAGACCATGAACATATAAATTTCCTTACCCTATGGCTTTCTCACTATGTTTTCTGATCCAGATCCCTCAAGTGGCCAAAAAAATTGTGCCTCTAGCCATTAAAATACATGAAAAAAAGGAATGTTTTCCTTAGCAAACAGATCTTACGTGGCCTTTATGTATCTTTAGGGTTATCTTCTCGTGATCTCAAGGAATGAAATAACCATGAAACCTTTTGGTATTTGGATCCTTTTGGATCTTGCAATTGTGGCTTCACCTTTGAATCTTCTCTCAAAACCACTATTTTATCCAATATAGAGAGGAAGGTTGAAGGTCATAGTCTTGCCTAGATCACTCTGATGATGGAAATACTATATTGAAGGTCATCTTAGAGGCATGCTTTGACATTTATCTTTATCTTGCTTTGTAATCTAATGTTCTTTTGTATGCCTTAATCCTTTTCACTTTCAGAGTTGGAAAAGAAAGAGCATTTCTACCACTACTGATCCAACTACAAAGAAGAAGGTCAAGAAAACCTAGGAGAAGCGACACAAGTTTTAACTTATCCTTTTGGATTCTTTCAATACTTTACATTCATTTCTTAACCTACTAAAAATCTGACCAACATGGTCTACGCAAGATATTCAAGAAGAATATACAAGATAAGGATAATCCCTCGGTGAAAGTGATGAGAGTTTGGTAATACTTTGGCGCCGAGAGTCGACACAAGAATTCACTACACTACTCTTGAATTGATAAGCTCACCTTCAATCAACCCAAAAATGAATGAAAATCTAGACGAAGAGGTGAACTCTCCTATCAAAGAAAAAGAGAACTAAGAGCCTGAGGGATTTTCTGATGACTCTTGCATCCCCGATTTTGAGAATGATTTTTCTAATTTTGAGGCTTGCACTACTGACACAAATGTTAGTGCGGATAAACCTTTGGCCAATGTGATCGAGAAAGAATCATCGAAACCAACTTTTTACCACAAACCTTCAACAACAAGCTAGAGACAACTAGTTTTATCCATAAAAGATATTTCTCCAATTCAAGTTTTTTCTTCTAACCCTTTAGGCGTTTTTCTTTGTCGAGAGGCCATAGGTGCCATGTAGGATAAGGACCCTATCAAAACTTTAGAAACCCTTATGAGTAGTGAAGGTTTACATATGTGAAAATTCTCTAGGTCTTCTTTTGTTTCAGGGAACGGAAATTTAGGAACTATTTTGACTTCTCTCATCCGAAAATTGAATGCGAAGATTGTTGACATCAGGTTGTTTTAGACGCTTGGAGCTGATCCTACAACTTCCTATGAGCTCAAAGGTTTGACGAGGCAACTGAATAATCCAAGTTTCCATGATTCTCTTGTTGGATACGTCCTTTAGTTCAAGGCATTCTCGACCAGACTATCCAAAACATTAAGACAAAGAGGGTAAATGCTGACAGACTTGATAAGTTCCAAATTTTGTTATATTTGTGTGTAGTTTTATGGCACTTATTGACTTGTTTCATTGGAATCTCTTATCAAAACCTCAACTTTGGTGTATATGTTATGTAGTTTGCATATTCATGTAAATATCTTTTAGTTTGAGCAATTTCTTGTCTTTTTGTAGGTTTCCTTGCATGGTTGAAGCATTGGACACTTAAAGGAAAAAGAAAAAGCTTCATGATGAAATTTTGGAAGGAAATCAAAGTTTTCTATGGGTAAGCATAGTCATAGCGCACTTGGAGAAAGAGAGGCAGTGGTGTCCACAATTTTGTTCATAAATGCGCTTAGCGCCCTAGATTGTGCTTAGTGCGAGTTATGGTGGTTTGCTTGTATTTTTTCTATGAGCGCGCTAAGCGAGCTTTGCATATGCTTAGCACGATTCCATTTTTTGAGTTACTATATATTCATTTCTTCATAGTTTTTGGTTATTGACTTGGGAATGTTTTTACTCATTTTCATCTATACCATTATTTAGAGATAGAGGCTTAGAAAATAATAATAGAGGTGCATCTTCAAGATCCAGAGTTGGGTTTGCATCAATCGTTGGGAAATCATGGTGGATATTTGTTCTTCTTCATTCTTCTCCTTGTAATCTCTTTCTTGTTAGGGATTATGTATAAGTTTACTATAAAATTATGTATGTTTATTGATCATGGTGTTGTATACAATCTATTTAACGAATCTATATTGATGTCATCCTTATTTACTTGTTTTACATATTCAATTGAACTGGTATTGAGAAATATTCTTCATATCTAGATCTAGGATGAACATCTGTTAGACGCTAAACTATAGACATAGATTTAGATTTAACATTCACATGAGTATCAAATCTTAATGCTCTATGTTGTTTGATAGGCTGAGAGATCGTCAATTAAACAATATGGTTGAACTCTCGACGGAAGTTTAAAAATGAAAAATGTTGTGAGCGATACATGATGATATTTGAAAGTACCGACTTTATAAGAGTTGTTCTTCCTCTTAGCGACATGACTCTACTCTTCCACAATGCTAATATTGATTGAACTTCGTCGATAACCGGTTGCCAAGATGATTTAAGCCTATGATCACCACCAATGTGTATGCCAAGAAATTCGAACGGGCATTTCTGAATTTTGCAGGTAAGAAAGTTCTATGCCGCCTTCAATAATGGTTCCTCCAAGTCAAAATCAAACAAGGAGCTTTTATTAAAATTAATATCTAAATCGCATATAACCGTATCGTCCGCGTATTAGAGAAGGCTACAATACAAACCGAGTGATGCTTTGTTACGACACATGTTACAAAGCATTTTATTTAGTTAACTTAATGATATGCTTTGTTATTAAAAAAAACTGAATGACGTTTTTAGCCTTGGAATTAGGTAACAAAGCATTTTATATTAAATTCTCTTATTTTCTAATTTTAATTAGGTAATACTAACTTGGGTCTTCATAGGACACATGTTAAAAAAATTCATAAATAAAAATTATGTGTTAATTGTTAAAATCTTAATTTTGAAAATTGTGTATTGATGCGATTAAAAATTTATAATTGTTTTTTATAACATATATTTCATGAGAAAGGCTAATAACACACTCTTTTTAATATTCTCTCAAATATTCACTCTCATTAGTAGAAATATGTGTGGATCCTACCACTTTATGTGTGATCTATTTTCAAAATGAGGGTCTCATACATATTTCAACTAATGAGAGAATGGATATTTGAAAGAATATTAAAAAGAGAGTGATGCAAGCACTCCTCTATATTTCATTTATAATTTCTAACATGTGCTCTTAAAGCATAAATTAATATTATCCGTTTTTGTTTTATGAGAGGAAAAATTGGATGAATGCCTTTATTTGATGCCATAATCGATACAATACAAAATCTATGAAAAACTTTTGAGATTTGTAAACAGACTCATTATCTTGCAATTTGTTACCTCTTTCTGTAGCTTCAAGACTATATGCATCGTTCATAGTTGTCACAACAAGGAGAAATAAAATAAACCAAGTATTCATGATTTTTGCCATAGTATTATTATACCAATGTGATTGATCTTTCTCTTGCCAAAATCACTCAAATTTATAGAAATTTTGGTTACTTTAAATGAGAAGTGAATCAATAAATTTTGAGTTTGTGTGAGGAAATTTATTTTCCTAAAATTATGGTATAGTTAGGTGATAACATATGTCTATGGACCCATAGTGTTTAATTATGGTTACCTTTAGAAGATAGTCTAGAACAAATGACCTAAATATGTCACACTAATTAACACATAAAAAATATAGTAATTTTTCCCACTTAACCATATTTTCATAAATCAAAAAAATATCATTCATAAAGACCAAATTAATATCAAACCAATACATTGTATAAATGTTTACACTAAATTAATGATCTACCTCCAGAAACATATAAATACCATCTACCATATTTATGGCCTAAACTGAAGTAAAAAATACTAGGTCTTTTAGCAGCTCACTTAGAAGTATCACTTATTCGAACCGTTTGTTTTATTTTATTTTATATATTATTTTTACAGTGTTAAATATTTTGTGTAAATAAATTTATAAATATTTTTTTTTTAATTTCAAATAAAAATTTGATTTTAATAATTATTTTTAAAATATTATCTTACATATTTATCATTTTATTGTGTTATGAGTAGGACTAATCACTGAATACATTGGAGTATTTGGGGATGGTAAGGCAAGTTTACAGGTTATGATGTACTCCAATTCGACTAGGTCTTGCAACCAGAATGCATTAAAATTAGTGGAAGAAAAAGGTCCTTAAACAAAAAGAATGTCAAAATTTATTGGACGGACCATGACATGAGAGGTTTTAAAGTCCGGTCAGGTTAGATATATGTTCAGATTCTGATTCAAATTTTTTACTTCTTTTTTACGGTAAATTATTTTTTACGATCGTGTTTTCATAATTTCGAGTTAATATTTTGATATAATTTTGAGTCAATTTTGGTTTTGCGGTTTCAATATTGATTCTAAATATTAGCATACAATTTTATGAAGTTAAATGGATGAATGTTTACTTGTTAAAAGTACAAAAAAATATAACTTTTCACTATAAAAAATATTACCATTTCCGAAATGATATTTATGTCACTAGGTCCAAAATGACGTCGCTAAGCAAAAATAGCGACGTGGGTGAAACACGTCGGAGGAGCATCCGTGATAACATTTTGTTACATTAATTTCATGTCGTAACATCTAATATTATTGGGACAAGGTTCCCACGTGAATATCACGTCACTAATTAGTGACATGAAATCCACGCCGTAAAGTACATTTCTGAATCAAAACTGAAACGCTAATGCTAGCAGGGTGTCAGTGTTAATATGTAGTGAACTTCTATGGTAGAATGAGTTTTCTTTATTTCTATCAGGATGTGAGGCCATTATTTGAGGTTGTGTGTGAATGTAGTGGTGACGAAGCACAATTAAAAGCTTGAAGCTGAGAATACACGTGTGGAAGAAAGCTTTGAAATGTAAAAATGATTTCATTGATTATTAGAAACCGTTACATTATTTGTTTATATACATGGATAAATAACAACCATATAAACAATCTAACTAACTATTTACACATGGTTGGTGTAAACACCCCAAATTTTCCCTCACTAAGTTCACACCTTGGCTTGTGATCTTTCATGTTTGCATAAGCATAAGCATACCACCTCATACTGCATTTTTGTTTCACTGCATTAGTTCAAGTTCATCTGCATCTAGGGTTTGTGATCTGAGCAATCCAAGATCCATCTGAGCCACTCCAAAGGCCACCAATCATTCCAAGAGGGGCCATGTATGTTCAATCATCATATTATATCCCTCAGAGATCAAGGAAATCAAAGAATCACAAGAACTTGCTCAGCATGGAAGCAGAGCCAGTGTTTCACTGTACAAATGACCTGAAATTAGGGTTTTGGTTTCAGAGGCCATAACTCCAATTTTTTTGGCCATTCTTGTTTCTAATGGTCTCAATATGTTATAAGGATCATGTGTACCAAGTTTGATGAAGAAATTCATTGTGGAAGTCATCTGTTTACTAGGTAAGTTCTTGAGCAAGTCAGAGCAAAACCAGGACATCTGAGGCCCCCAACAATGGAACCAAAGTGGATTTTTCATCAAATTGAAGTTATATGATCTTTATTTGATCATTGAAGTTCTTGGAAGTTCACAAAATTGAAGAAAAGTGAGCTAAACCAAAAGTTGCCAAAAATGGAAATGACTTGTAATGTAAGCTTTCCATTTTGGGAAAGTTTTTCAACCTCCTCTTTCTCAACCAATAATGCTTCAAATGAAAAATTGTTGGTCATGTAAGTTGTAGATTGGATCATTGCCTTTTCAAAAAGTACAAGAACAAGTTCTAATTCATTATGAAACTCAAGTTATGGCTTGTCAAAGTTGGCAAAAATCACATAATTTTCAAGAATGCACCAAAGAGGATTCTTTGCAAAACCACTTGCCAATTCATTTTGTGACTTCAAACACACTTCCAATCATCATACAAACATAACACATTGCATAAAAATCAGAATTGCCCAAAGAATTGTATCATCCCATGCCTTGAACATCAAGAAATTACAAAAGGGCTAAACTTCATAGAATTTGCAAAATGGCACATAAACTTCCACCCACTTGCTGAATTGCCTCAAGACTAATTCCATGGACTTCCTTGATCCATGCTGCGCATGGACAAGCCAATGATCCAGCTACACCATTGCCCATACCTCAAGTACAAAACTTTTGACTTTTTGGGAAGAAGCCCATACCAATCACCACAGTCCACCACCCACTCTCTGCCCAATCCAGACTTTACAAGCATGCTTCAAGGATCCTTTTTCATGACACACACAAGCTGAAACCTCCAAGAACTCAACATTCCCAAAATCACTTAAACTTGAAAAATCCTTCGAATCTCTCACCTCACTCACAAAAACTCAAAACCAATTTCACCATTCATCTCAAAATCATCCACTGACCACAAAGCAACCATTAAAACAACCTCAAAGAACCCATAGACAAAACACGATTCTTGGCCAGTTGAGTTGCTACAACACAAACCAGCCACTCTCAAAGCTTTTGAAGCATTCCATTGGTCTCAGGAGGGTCAAAGGAAGCTTTTTGCACAAAGGATGGGTCCTGAAAGCTCTCATCTGCAATTCTCAAGCTCAGGTAACCATCCAAAAACATTTTTCCAGAACTCTATTTTTATGTTCCAATAAGAAAGAGCATGCTTCACTGATCATTATGTTCTTTGTATTTTTGAAAATGGTGAAGAAATGAACATGTACTGATTGTCTGAAACTTTTGCCGTTTTTAATTTTTCCTTCGAATCTTGAGATTGAGCAATAATAAATTTGTTTTGAGAGTGGATTTGAGTTCGGGAGAGTGAGGTGAGTTGATCTGGAGCTTTAGAGCTCCAGAAATAACCTAGGGATGAAGATTTGAGTTTGCTCAGGGAGGGTGTGGCCGAAGAAGATGACCGGAGGTCTTCTCCGGCCACCTGAAAGTCATTACGTGTCTAATTAGGGTTAGGGCAGTGTTTGAATGAGGGCCCTTGGATTTTAGCTTCCCGCGTGAGATGGAGGGTGGAGATTAGTTCATTAGTTATAATTCTGGATTAAATAATTAATTAATTAGGATTAGTTGGATTTGAATTTCAACCCTAGGATGTGGCGCGCAGTCAACCCTAGTTTCCCCAAAACTAATCTAAGCCCTTGATTGCTCCTACTTTCATTAATTCAGTTTTTAATTCATATTTTCTTATTTAGTTTGCACAATTTATTAAAAATACCTAGAAAATCCTAAAAAATATTTTATTCTGCATTTTCACTTAAAATAATTTTCTTCACCCAAAAATATTTTTATTTTTATTTTTTGCATTAAAACATCATTTTTAAAACATTTAAATGTTTATTTTAATTAATTAATGGAAATTAATTAATTAAAATATCATTTAGGTTTCTAAAAATCCAAAAAAAAATCATATTGCATCTTAGGACATTTAGAAACATTTTCCTCCATCCATACGAATTTCTTTTTGGTTTTGAACAATCTCTGACAATTTTCTTGAATTTAGGGTTCATAAAATTCCCATTTTTGAACCTTAACCTCAAGAATTTTTTTCTGCCTAACCATGAATAGTATGACTTTGATTCTTTTTGCATTGATCTTCATTTGACATGTAGTATCTAGCATATTGTTTTAATAAATTTCTTCTGCATTTTTGATTTGATTTGCATTTTTCCCCTTTAGGTGCCTTAAAACCCTAGATAACTTGGAAAAATCATAACTTCCTTAGGGTTAAGAGTTAGGTCTTCTCATTTGGGGTGGGATATCATATGGGGTTAGGGTTCCTTTAAGTCCATTTGCAATTTTTTATCTTGTGATTTTCTTCTATTTTTGACTTTTGCATCTCATATTGCATTATAACCCTAATTTCTCATGTTCATTTGCATTCATCTTGCATATGCTTCCATACATGAACTTGCCATGAAATTCCATACATTCACATGACTTCTAAGACATCATAGGACACATTAGACTCATGCTTGATCATTTCTTCATCCATTTGCCATGTTATGCATTCATTACATTCCATGATCTTTCATGTGCTTTCATGCTTCTTTCATGCTTCATTTGCATTCTCATCTCTTGTATGATCATTAATAACTCTTGACATACATTTGCATCATCTCTTAGCATCATTTACATCATGAACATGCTTCTGGTTTTGGTTTGCATCCTTGCATACATTTCATTTTCATTTCATTTCATTTCTTTATGCTAACTTTTCAGGTGGTAAGTGCTTTGAGAAGTGAATTTGCCTTCACTTCTCACATTCCCTTCTCATCTCTCTTATGCATTCATTGCTGCATTTCTCTTTTTCTTAGAGTGAGCTTGCTCATTCATGTTCTTCATTCACTTTCTTTCTTCAAGTAACATATCTTCTTAAGTGAAGTAAGTTAGCTTGTTTCTTCTGCTTCTCCTCCTTTCATCTGCTTCTTCCTTGGTGGCTTTTCTTGAAGATCTCTTGCAAGCCTCATAAACCCTAGGAACACCCAAGCATGATAACAATTAGGGTTTTGATAAGTCCCCCATTAGTTTTACCTTTGTGTCATCGTTTATGTCTCTCTTCTCATCTCATAATCAGAGACTAAACCTTTAAGGTTTTAAGGCTTTGTGATTAAGGGTATGCCTGCATCCTTCTCTTAGGATGGAGTGTATAACTTTAATCCTAAGTGTTAAACCCTTAATGTGTTTAAATCTCTTAATAAATTCATCTTAATAATCACTAATACAATAACTTGTAACTTGGGCCTTGCATTAGGGTTCTAATTCTTCCTTAATTGATTAAGAAGGACTAACCCTAGTGTTAATGGACAAGTCCCCCTCAAGTTGTCTTACAAACCATAAAATTCACTTCTTAATCTTACCATCAATTAAAATCCACTCTAATAAAGGTTTTGTTTTGTCATGAGGTTAATCCCTAATCATGGATTAAGTTGAGGTATCTTTCTCAGCTTAAATGTTCTCATCTATTATCCTTCTATTAGGATGGTGTAATGGGTCCATTAAATCCTTGATTATGGCTTAAACTCATTACTTAACACTAAACAAAATACCAAAAACATCTAAATAATCACAAGTAGGTTAATGATCTTAATCCTACATCATGGTAATTAAGTTTGAGGTGTTTACTTCATACTTAAGGTATTCTCATTACCCCTAATTAGAGGGAAGATGTGATGTGTTTACTAACCCTTGGTTTAGGCTTAAGCTCATTAATTTATGACAAACTCAAAAAGCAATAAAAGATTGAAAACATAAAAAACAAACAATAATCGTCTCCTCCGGGATTCTTTTCTCACCTCATTCACTCACAAACAAGAACTTGCTTCTTCCGTCTAATGCAAGACAGTTAGCACTCGAGCCAGACGAGTCATACACTTGAGCATCGACAAGCAAGCAGTTCATCGATCAATTTATCTTTCAGTCTCTTTGAGTTGAACTACGGTGTTCTGACTTCCTCATTGCACGAGAGGATACGTAGGCATAACTTAACAGTTATCAAACAAAAGTCTCTTTCTCTTCCCCCTCTTCCAGCATTATTCTTTAAGCCACATTCCTGAGCATTTCACTTCACATCTCTTTTGCACTGACACCTGTACATCCTTTTCCAGCTTTTGCACACAGATAGCACTGACACTACCCCTTTAAACACAAACTCTCAAGCGTGGATCCCGTCGAGTACGACGGACAATCTGGGTGCTAATACCTTCCCAGGTTGTAACCAACCCCCTTTCTCAGTTTCTCTGGTTCGCGACCGTCTTATCCATTTCTTCCTAGGTTTATGCAGCATTACCTTTCCTTCGGGATAAAAATGCCTAGCAGGCGACTCTTTTCAGTTCATCTTTGTGTTCTCCTTTTGCCGACCGTTCGCGTCTGTACCCTATCTGACCCGGTGTCATTTGGTGGGAGCGACAGCTTGGCGACTCTGCTGGGGACCCTTATATTGCAACCAGGGATTCTGGTTCTTTTTGTGGGTTCCTCCTAGCGCTTGTTTGATTTTTGTTTACGGGGGTGTTACATGCTACTTGTGCTTATTTACTTGCTTTATTTATTGCTTTATGTACAGCTTTATTTATTGTTTTTCTTTACAGCTTTGTGCATATTCATATTGTCATTATCATTGTGCTAGATCTGGTTTTCCTTGGTGGGTGGGGTTTCATTGAGTGATTAAGGTGCTATACCTGGGATCTGAGTGACACCTAGGCTAGAGTGGCTTCATATTCTTTCCCATTCCATTTTGGTCTGGTGCGGGAATATGAAACACGGTTCAGATGTGGGTTTCTTCTTGAGAACTCTGTGCTACAGACTTCCTGTAGTGCTAGGGCTATCTGGGAAGCCTGCTAAGTCTGGATGACCTTTATATGACCTTCATAATCTGGGGTGAATTAGAGGAGGATCCTTTATGGTTATTGTAAACACAGTACCTCCGGGTTAGAAGTGTTTACACTTCTCATAATTGATCCGAGTCTGAGGATCCTTGTTCTAGAACATTACCTATGAGGGGGTTGGGATATTTGCAGGTTTGCAGGAACCTTTGGCCACATCATACCCTGTTACTAGTATTGTTTAAGAATGCATCACTTTGGACAGTTCTTGTGATTACCCCGGACTTGTGACTCTTTATTTGAGTCCCCCACCCTGGTTACTGGATTTCTGAGCCTCCATCCGGACCTTTTAACATACATGGACTTTTACAAAGACAGATAATCATACCAGCTCTTGATCACAAACCTTTGCATATCATCTGCATACATCATCATTGCATCATTTAACATTTGCTTACTTGTTTTACAGGGTATCCATCTTCATATTTGGTTTGGTTTTGACCCCTTCTGCTACTCAGACTGCTTCAGTTTTCTCCTCCAGCACCTTCATCAGTCTGTCAGAGACTCACCTCCAGCTTCTCAGTCTGTGATCTTCATCAAATTGTTCTCAGCTTCTTCACCAGCACTCATGGACACTCCAAGAAAGAGCAACATATCTTACCACTTCTTTGAGCCTATCTTGACTGGCATTAGGCAGGTCCAGTCCCTCATTACACCTGACCATATCCCACTATTCAGAGAGCACTATGGGGGTATATTGGACATGGTCATGGATCTTGATGCATCTCAGAGGAGCATGATCCATACATGTTTGCAGTTTTATGACCCTCCACTCAGGTGTTTCACATTCCCTGATTTCCAGATGGGACCACTGCTAGAAGAGTTTTCCTTGTTGATTGGAGTTCCTATCAGGAGAGGAATCCCTTTCAACCCAGAGATGACTTCTCCCAAAAATGAAGAGATAGCCAGGGCATTGCATTTGGAGCCTGCCCTCATTGAGCAGAACATGACAACCAAAGCTGGGGTTCCAGGCCTTCATCTGGACTTCTTGATTTCCCAGGCCATCCTGAAGGCTGCATTAGGAGAATGGAAGGCTGACTGTGCACTTTTAGCCCTCAGTATATATGGGGTTATATTGTTTGCAGATGAACCCAAGTTTGTAAGTAAGAATGCCATCCACCTGTTCTTGTTAAGGAACCCTGTTCCTACCTTGCTGGGGGACTTCTACTACTCCATCCATCAGAGAAATGAAAAGCAAAGAGGGAAGCTGGCCAAATGATGTGCTCCTCTGTACTACTCTTGGCTGCTCAGACACTTGCCAAAATCAGATGCCTTCTTGAACCCCCATCAGCAGAAGAATTGGGCTAAGAGGTTCATTGCCTTGACATCAGATGACATCAGATGGTGCACCCAGAGTACCAAAGGCAAGGACATTATCACCAGCTGTGGGCAGTACCCTAATGTGCCTCTGATAGGAGTAAAAGGTTGCATCAACTACAACCCTTTAATGTTTAAGAGGAAATTGGTATATGCTTTGGTTCATCCTCCCAAAGGACAAGATTTGGCTGAAACTCTTTACTGTGAAGTTCAACCCAACTCTGCTATTGTCAGACAGGCTGCCTGGGCTTGGTATAACATTCAGACCAAAGGGACAACCATCCTTGGAAGGTGCAACAATATTGCTTCAGCCCATTATTCTGATTGGTCCCGTACTAGAGCTCAGATCACCCAGATGCCTTTCACCTTGAAAGATACACCTGGACCTTCTGTAGTACAGCCAGCAGCAACTGTCAGCCTGGAAGAATTTGAAAAGCTGAAAGAGAGGAATAATCAGCTAGCTGAAGCCCTGAAGAAGACTCTCTGGGAGAGAAATGATAGTCGTCTGGATAATGAGAGATTGGAAAGACTCAAGATTGAGCATCTAACGAAGATTGAAAAGACAAATGACTACATCAGGAAGGCAAGAGTAAGTGAGTTTGTTCTGAAGAATGCCTGCAAGGAGGCAAAGATTCAGAAGGCTAGGACAGAGCATTATCTGAAGGAAAGCCAGGCAAGGTGGATCAGGATCACTGAAGCCCGTGCACAAGAAGACCAGAGGACTCAGGCTAAGATAGAGCAGCTAAAGGCTAATGAGAAGAAGCAGCAGGAAGCTTTGTTGGCAGCTCAGAAGGAAATATCAGAATTGAAACTCCGGGCGGGGTTGAAGAGATCAAAGGATCAGGACAAGCATAAGAAGTTAACCAATGCCATTGCTACTAGGAACCTCCTCATCAGGATTATCACAGAGCACCCAGCTGGTCCGGTGACTAAGGCCCTCCTGAAGGAAGTCAGGGAGGATGACTTTGGATTGGATGTCTGATCCTTTTGCTTGTATTTCTTTCTTTTGATGTACTTTTCTTTTGATTGTTGTATTTTGACCCACCACGGGCATGTATTGTAAACAAACTATGTATTTTCATCATTTGTAATATATCAGTTTGTTTTATTTTGGTGGGCTTTATCTCTCAACATCATCAGCATTTCCTCGAGGTCTGGAAAGGTGAAAACCAAAGAACCAAACCGGATACCCTTGGAAGACAAATAAGCATATTGAATTGCATACTAACATTTTCTTTGTTGTAGGTTTTTGTTTAATCTTATGTTTCTCACTTTGTTGTGGTCTTAGGAAACATTGCTCGCAGAAGAGTGTTCCCTGTCAACAGAATACACCGGTACCCAACGCGAAACAACCTTCCGGGCATTCAGATGGATCAAGTACAATAGGACTTGAATGAAGTAAGGAACCAAATGACAAACGAAAGGGTTGAGATGAGAAACCAAATGACCCAATTTATGGCTGTGATGACTGGCTTAGCTCAGAGCAGAGAAAGACTGAGGGAACTGGTGGAAAGACAGACTCCTGAAGAACACCATCCTGGTACAGGAGGAACCAGTAACAATGATCACGGGCAGCCTCGCATTGATCCACCGGAATTTGGGCCTCATCTAAACCCATATGTTAATGTCATAAGAAATTCTCAAGGAAACACTGTTGGAGGCAGGATCTTGCAAGAAGATCCTCAGGAAAAGCAGTTCACAATTATTGGAGCTGGGGATGAAGTTTATGACCGGAGGCTGGATGAGATTGCTGAGAAACTGAGGTCTCTAGAATCCCAGAATTCCCTAGGCTTTGATGTAATGGACATGGGGCTGGTAGATGGGGTGAGAATTCCTCACAAATTCAAACCCCCGTGCTTTGAAAAATATAATGGTACCTCCTGCCCGCGTACTCATCTGCAGTCTTTTTTGGGGAGACTCAAAGCTTATACCATGGATGAGAAGTTATGGATGTTCTATTTTGAGGACAGCCTGATTGGGGCATCAAGAGAATGGTATTCGCATCTGACCAGGGCCTTCATAAGACATTGGAAAGACTTGGCCGAAGCCTTCACCCGGGAATACCAGTACAACCTAGACATGGCTCCCAATAGAACCCTTCTAATGGGTATGTCTAAGTCTTCAAGGGAAAGTTTCCGGGATTATGCTCAGAGGTGGAGATAGCTTGTTGTTGTTGTCCAACCACCCATGTCTGGACGGGAAATGGCAGACATGTTTATGAACACCTTGCAGGGAACTTATATTGACCGACTTGTTGCATTCTTCTCCAATAGCTTCGCTGATGTAGTCATAGTTGGGGAGAGAATAGAGAGTCTTCTGAAGATGGGCAAAATCTATGACAACGGTGCAAGTTCCTCCAACAATACAAGAAAACCTTTTCCAGGACCCCGAAGGACGGGTGAAACAAATGCTATTCATTGAGGCAGGGGCAGACCCCAATATTCTCACAGATCAGTAACAACCATTACTATCCCGGCTCCAGCTCCACAACAACCACTTTTTCCTCAACAACAACAACAACACTATCAGCAACAACCGCACTTTCTGAAATAAAGATCGTACAAAAATAACAACAACAACCAACAACAACGCCCCTTTCAACAGAGGCAATCTCAAGCAAATAGGGTGATTAACCCCATTCATATGCCATATGTCGCCCTACTGCCACAACTCCTGAAGCTCAATCTAGTTGAGTTAAGGACGTTGGCTCCACCAGATCCTCTCAACCTCCCAAAGAATTATTATGCCAATGCTAGGTGTGCCTTCCATTCCAACGCACCTGGTCACAATACTGAGAAGTGTAGAGCCTTGCAAATGAAGGTTCAGGATCTGGTCGATTCCAAAGCTCTCAACTTCGCACCTCCTCCAAATGTTACCAGAAATCCTATGCCTAGTCATGCTGGGCCAGTGATTAATGCCATAGTGGAGGACCAACCATCTGCACTGATTGATAGTGTTACACAGATTCGAACACCGCTGGAAGAAGTCAAAGCTCAACTCTTAAGATGCCAGGTATTCCCAGGTTATGAGGCCTGCTACGAATCGTGCAAGACTGCTATTAATGGTTGTGAGAGGCTAAGGCTTGGCATAGATGGCCTTATCAAAGATGGAATTTTGCAAATTACTACAACGACATCTACAACATCAACAACTCTTTCTTCAGCAACAATAGATCCTCCTACAACATCAACAACTCTTTCTTCAGCAACATCAGATCCTCCTACAAGTGCAACAACTATCGTTCCCACTGATTCATCCACAACTCCAGCAATCACTCCATCCATTATTTCAACAAACCAAAGTTCAACAACACTTACTTCTACAACGTCAACACCCATCTTATCAACGAAATCGTCTACAACACCAACAAACGCTAACAAAGATGTCTCAACGGTCACAATCTACTATGACCCGACAACAGTTCATCCTAACAACAATTTTCAACAACAAACTACAACACCCACTGTCAGATCTCCAGTCACAATCTATTACGACCCGCATACCATCAAAGTTCCTTCCGCTGCAACAATCATTCCAGTCACCATTACGGTACCTGGACCCATTCCTTATGAAAGCAGTAATGCCATACCTTGGCACTACGTCTCTGATATCTACTGTGATGGAAAGAAGATCACTCTAGATTCATCAACCTCTTCATCACAAGTTGACAATGTTGGGGGAGGCGGAGGCATCACCAGAAGCGGACGCCTTTTTGCCTCACAAATACCGAGACCCGATGCTGAAGCAGAAGCTGTTGCTAAAGCAAAAGGGAAGAGTGTGGTACTTGAAGAGCCAACTGTTAAAGAAACTCCAAAGACATCCTTTGACCAAGAGGTGGACGAGTTTATGAGAATAATAAAAAATAGTGATTACAAAGTGGTGGACCAGCTTCATCAGATGCCCTCCAAAATCTCTATTTTGTCATTGTTAATGTGTTCCGAAGCCCACAGAAATGCACTTTTAAGGGTCCTGCACGCAGCCTACGTACCCGAAGAGATTATGGTTAATCAGCTGGAAACAGTGGTTGCAAATGTTAACACCAGTCACGGATTGGGCTTCACAGATGCTGATTTAACGACAGAGGGACGCAATCATAATAAGGCTTTACACATCACCTTAGAGTGCAAAGGTGTTGTTCTTTCTCATGTGCTGGTAGACACTGGGTCCTCGCTCAATGTCCTCCCAAAGAAAGCCTTGGTGAAGCTGGAATACGATGGTTTGGCATTGCATCCAAGTAACTTGGTGGTGAGAGCGTTTGATGGCTCTAAGAGATCAGTGCTTGGAGAGATTGAATTACCCGTGATGATTGGCCCACAAATCTTTAAAACTACTTTCTTTGTGATGGACATTCAGCCGACCTACAGCTGTTTGTTGGGTAGACCCTGGATTCACGCCGTTGGCGCTGTTACATCTACCCTTCACCAGAAATTAAAATTTGAGTGGGAAGGCCAGATCATCACAATTTGCGGGTAGGAAGACATTTTCGTTATCCAGCCGGCTACTTACAAGTATATAGAGATGGATGGGGAGATCTACGAGACTATGAGCCAGGGGTTTGAAGCCTTTAACGTCAATGAAGCAACTGTTGTGTCTAGAACTTCTATCGCTTCATATCAGCAAGCCCGAAAGGTTGTTGAAGAGGGTAACGCCAGAGGCTGGGGCAAACTATTGTCGGTGGAGAAGAAAGAAGACATATTCGGGTTGGGTTACAGACCAACTCGACAAGATCAACCAGAGGCTGCCAAGGAGCCCAAATTTGTCAGTGGGGGAATGCTTACCCCGGATGCCGTGAACAATCTGGAAGACGAGGAAGAAGGCGACCGCAACCTGGAGAACTGGATACGTCCAAGGATCTCGGGGAACCAAGTCTCTAACTGGTCTTCCTAGGAAATTATAAGGGTTACTCCTGCAGAGTAATTATTATTTCTTGTCTTTTAGCATGCATCAAGTCCTGCATCTTGCCCGAGGTGTCAGGACTCATTTTGTAATAGGGTCATCTTGTATTTTGTGCAAATGATTAATTAATGAATATCAGGACATCGTTTGCAAACGAGTCTCTTTTTTCGCTCACTGTCTTTTTCATTTTTCACTTTTGTACAAAACAATAAAATGGCAATGTTTTCAAAATAAACAAATTCATTTTCACTTTTTCTAAACAAGATAAAACTGATCACTAAAATGAACCAATCTCGCACCGACAACCGCACTGATATGACCTCGTATGACTTCGACAATCCAATTAATCAAGCTGATGAATGGGTTGAAGAAGACTATGAGCTACCTGAAAAATTAGCCAAGTTGTTAAGGCAGGAGGAGAAGGTTATCACTCCTCATCAGGAGGAAGTTGAGACAGTTAATCTTGGTACCGAAGAAGACTTGAAAGAAGTAAAGATCGGGGCCCGTCTGCAAGATTCAGTGAAGGAACAACTTATTGACATGCTTCGAGAGTACGTTGATGTTTTTTCTTGGTCCTATCAAGACATGCCAGGTCTGGATACTGACATTGTTGTGCACAAGATGCTTTTAAAAGAAGATTGTCCTCCAGTGAAGCAGAAGCTATGCTGTACTCGTCCGGATATGGTCATGAAGATAAAAGAAGAGGTACAAAAACAGTGGGACGCCAGTTTCCTTGTTGTAACTAGTTACCCTCCGTGGGTTGCTAACATTGTACCAGTGCCTAAGAAGGATGGCAAAGTACGGATGTGTGAGGATTACTGGGATCTGAACAGAGCTAGCCTGAAGGATGACTTCCCTTTACCTCACATTGATGTATTGGTCGACAACACAACTCAGTTCTCGATGTTTTTCTTCATGTATGGATTTTCAGGATATAATCAGATCAAGATGTCACCCGAAGACATGGAGAAGACAACCTTCATCGCACCTTGGGGCACATTTCGTTACAAGGTAATGCCTTTTGGACTGAAGAATGGTGGGTCCACTTATCAACGGGCTATGGTAACATTATTCCACGACATGATCCACAAAAAAATTGAATTCTACGTGGATGACATGATTGCCAAGTCCCTCACAGAAGAAGACCATCTGGTAAATCTGTTGAAGTTGTTCGAGCGTATGAGAAAGTATCAGCTGAAGCTAAACCCCAACAAATGCACATTCGGGGTACGTTCCGGTAAACTGCTGGGGTTCATTGTAAGTGAAAAGGGAATTGAAGTTGATCTTGACAAAGTCAAAGCCATCCAGGAGATGCCTGCTCCTAAGACTGAAAAAGAGGTTCGGGGGTTCTTAGGTAGATTGAACTATATTTCAAGGTTCATCTCTCACCTTACTGCAACCTGTGAGCCCCTGTTCAAATTGTTAAGAAAAGAACAAACGGTCAGGTGGAATGAAGACTGCCAGAAGGCTTTTGACAAAATCGAGGAGTACTTACAAGAACCTTCAATTCTTATGCCTCCAGTTGAAGGAAGACCTCTAATAACGTACCTGGCAGTATTAGAAGGATCAATGGGGTGTGTGTTGGGCAGCATGACGAGTCTGGTCGAAAAGAGTATGCAATATACTACCTAAGCAAAACGTTTACCGACTGTGAACAACGTTATTCACTGCTCGAGAAAACTTGTTGTGCTTTAGCGTAGGTTGATCGCCGACTAAGACAGTATATGTTGACTCACACTACTTTGTTGATCTCAAAAATGGACTCCGTCAAGTACATATTTGAGAAGCCAACACTTACCGGAAGAGTTGCAAGATGGCAAATGATTCTGACAGGATATGACATTCATTACACATCTCAAAAAGCCATCAAAGGCCGTGCACTGTCTGACTATCTAGCTGAACAACCCATTGATGATTACCAGCCAATGAGATTTGACTTCCCTGATGAAGACATCATGTTCCTGAAAGCAAAAGATCATGAAGAGCCTGTTCACACTGAAGGGCCTGACCCAGAAGAAGAATGGACTATGATGTTTTATGGGGCTGTTAATATGAATGGTCGTGGAGTTGGTGCAGTGCTCATTACACCTAAAGGAGTTCATATGCCTTTCTCGGCAAAACTCACCTTTGCATGCACTAACAACGAAGCTGAATACGAAGCTTGTATCATGGGTCTTGAGGAAGCCATCAACCTCAGGATCAATACTTTAACTGTATTCGGGGATTCAGCTTTGGTAATCAATCAGACCAACGGCAAATGGTACACTCACCAAGAGCATCTGATTCCATACTGTGACTATACGAGGAGATTATTGACTTTCTTTACAACAGTCAAACTTGAGTACATCCCTCGAGACGAAAATCAGTTCGTAGATGCTTTGGCTACCATTTCCTCCATGATCAAAGTTCAGACTGCCAATTTTGTGCCTCGGATTTCAGTATCCAGACTTGACCGACCAACATATGTATTCTCTGTGGACATTGCTAAAGATGACAAGCCTTGGTTCCATGACATCGAATGCTTCTTAGAGGATCAAACATACCCACCTGGGGCATCATCCAATGATAAGAAGACATTGAGAAGGCTGGCTGGTAGTTTCTTCCTGAATGTTGATGGTTCATTATACAAGAGAAACTTTGATATGGTTCTTCTCAGATGTGTTGATAAGAAAGAAGCAGACTTGTTGATGCACGAGGTGCATGAAGGATCTTTCGGTACCCATGCTAGAGGGCATGCAATGGCTAAGAAATTTTAAGGTCAGGTTACTACTGGATCACAATGGATGCAGACTGTTGTGCCTATGCCAGGAAATGCCATAAATGCCAAATTTATGCAGACAAAGTGCATGTGCCTCCGAATCTGTTGAACATGATGTCTTCACCTTGGCCCTTTGCCATGTGGGGCATTGACATGATTGGAAAGAGTGAACCGACTACTTCAAATGGCCACAGATTCATCTTGGTAGCCATTGATTACTTCACTAAATGGGTCGAAGCAGCTTCGTACGCAAACGTCACTAGACAAGTGGTAGCCATATTCCTGAAAAGAGACATCATCTGTCGAGATGGAGTACCCGAGCGAATCATTACTGATAATGGTTCCAATTTGAACAACAAGATGATGGCAGAACTGTGTCGGAACTTCAAAGACTGGCATGTTGAGCAACAAGAAAGTCAGGCTTCGGGAATACCAAGTGGGGGATCTTGTGCTGAAAAGACTCTTTCCTCCTCATACAGACCACAGGGGCAAGTGGACTCTGAATTACGATGTGCCATTCATAGTAAAGAAGGTTTTCTCTGGTGGAGCATTGATGCTCACTACTATGGATGGCGAAGATTTCTTGTCCCCTATGAATTCAGATGCAGTTAAAAAATACTTCGCATAAATGACCCGCTGGACATAAAAACAGAATGTAAGTCCAGGCAAAAATAGGGCATCCCGGCGAGTCAAAAATAGAATAAAAGACTCGGGCAAAAATAAGGGAAAAATAAAAAAAATGTACACCCGCTGAGTTGAAAAGCCACATTGGAAAACTCAGGCAAAAATGGGTATCCCGGTGGATTGAAAACCCGAAAAGGCGATCCACGCAAAATAAGGGAATAAGCGAACAACTGCATTCTGAATTCATCTGTATCACTTACAACATGGCAAGCTTCGAAAGGATAAAGCATCGGTCAGAATCAACTTTCTTCAGAAAAGCAAGATAAGAAGAACGTTAAGGTTATACGGGTCATAGCAAAGGGAAGCTCACCGGAGCGTTGTCAACATTTCCAGCACCTTTATTTTTCTCAATTTGTAATAATCTCCTCATTTCAGGGGCTTTGTTTCTTTGATTTCATTTGCCAATTCAGGGCACCCAAATTAATAAAATCAGAGTTTTCAGTCACACTTCGTCTTGTACATTTTTTGTTTCGTTTGCAAAATGTCCAATATCCATGATATAATATTTGCATAAAACAAATGTGCCTTTCTAAAATAAATGCTTGCAGGAAATGTATTTACTTTCGGGAATATCTAACTCCTATGACGGAATCCGGTAAGGGATACATCGGGATGCTTGTGCATTTCTTTGTCTTAACAGGATCGCAGGTATTCAATACGCAACATGGGGCATGCCAAGCATACTTCCTCCCTTAACAGTGTCTGAAATGTTTTTCCCCAGCGAGGTTGCTAAGCACCATTTCCCCAGCATATCTTCTCAAGCAGCATCTGAACTACTTTTTCCCCCAGCTGAGTTGGCAAGTCTCTTCATCCTCAGCAAGATCCTCACAAAGTCCTCTAGGAAGATCGTTCAGTGATCTTTTCTCTCCCCAACAGAGTGCCAGATCTCTCATCCTCAGCAAAGACAGGGAACCATCTCCCCACAGAGTTCCAGACTCTATCCAGAAGAGCAATGCATGAAGTTCTTACACAACAAAGTGACGGAAGTCCCCTCATCCCCAGATGGGATATATCCTCACAGGATAGATCTATCAATGATCTAGTCCCCCAAGTAGAACTATATGTTTTATCAGATCTATCAATGATCTCATCCCCAGCTGGGATATCACTTCGAGCAGATCAACCAGAGATCTTTACAGCAGTGGGATCCGAATCTCAGACCGGTTTCTTTTGCATAATCATAGCATACACATCATTCCCCCCAGAGCGTAACATTCTGTTTAATACGGAGCATTACGGCAAAAACCTAACATATTGCATAATCACAAGTTAGGTTCGAACCGGTCACCTGTATATACCAACAGTACTTCTTCATCAATATACAAAATACATCCCTTGCACATAAAAGCCAAAGTATCCCCTTTTCATTCTCAAATACAGATACATGCCCCTTTTGGCACTCGTCTGTGTCATCATTCCGCAGTAAAGTAGCCAGAACACTTTCTACAAACAGATACATGTTCTTCTCGACACTCGTCCGTGTCACCTCATAATTCCCCAGCAGAAAGCCAAAGCGTCCCCTTTGCACTTACAAATACATGATCATATACACTCTTTCGACACTCGTCCATGTCATATCATTCCCATGCAGATATAAACCAAACCAATGCTTATACACTCTCTTGACATCCGTCTGTGTCACCTATCCCCAACACAGTTGCCCAAACACTTGTTTACAATACTTCTTTTGACACCCGTCTGTGTCATCCTATCCCCATAGTGCCAAACACTTATACCTTTTTATTTCGGAAAACGTAAGCACTCGTCCGTGTTTACCGTTCCCCGGAAAGTCCCCAACAAAACATCTTTTTTCTATCTGACATTCGTCCTATGTCGCGTTGCTTTCGGCAGCCGTACCCTGCCAGGTGATCGTCCTTCACCTTTGGATGACCGTCCCTCATCCTTTCCCCAGCAGAGTCTCCATTATTGGAACCCTTTTCTATCCGGCATTCATCCTATGTCGTGATATTTAGCAGCCGTCCCCTGCTAGGTGATCGTCCTTCATCTTTTGATGATCGTCCTTCATCATTTATATCTGATGGCCGTCCCCATCGTTGATTTTGTTATCTGACATTCGTCCTATGTCATGATAAATCCTGAGAGCAGCCGTCCCCTGCTAGGTGATCGTCCTTCACCTCTTGATGATCGTCCTTCATCATGTTTATCCGATGGCCGTCCCCATCGTCGACCTTTTTCTATCCGGCATTCATCCTATGTCGTGATAAAGAGCAGCCGTCCCCTGCTAGGTGATCGTCCTTCACCTTTGATGACCGTCCCTCATCATTATTTCATTTACTTCTTCGAACCGATGGTAGTCCCCGTTGTTGTTTATCTTACTTTGCAAACCTGATGGTCGTCCCCATCATTGACTTTACCTTTAATCCCCATAAAATCTTGATGGTCGTCCCCATTATGATCTCCTTATTTCCCTAGGATGTCGGCCGTCCCCGTCATTGCCTTACTTACCACTTTATCCCTAGAAGTCGTCCTCTGCTCGATGGTCGTCCTCCATCGCCTTTATTTAATAATCATGCTATACTTTTTTTACAATTTATATCCCTTTTCTTCTTCTCCCAGTGAGTGCAAATTTTGGACTGTCTTTGGTATTCAACCACAAGTTATCTTGTTTTTCTATTAAGCCAGGCTCTTACATCCTGCACAACTAACTCATGTTTGAATAGGGGCAGCTGTAAACACCCCAAATTTTCCCACACTAAGTTCACACCTTGGCTTGTGATCTTTCATGTTTGCATAAGCATAAGCATACCACCTTGTAAACACCCCAAATTTTCCCTCACCCATTCACACCATGGCTTTTGATCTTTTCATATGCATAAAGTCAATCATGGCACCTCACATTGCATATTTGCTTCACTGCATTGATTCAAAGTCATCTGCATCTAGGGTTTGTGATCTGAGCCATCCATGAGCCATTTGAACCACTCCAAAGGTCATCAATCACTTCAAAGGGGTCCATGTATGTCCAAGTATCATATTATATCCCCACAAAGTCAAGAAAATCAAAGAATCACAAGAACTGAGAAAGGCATGGAAGCAGAGCCAGGTTTAACTACATAGATGACCTAGAATTAGGGTTTTGGTTTCAAAGGCCATAACTCCAAATTTTTTGGTCATTCTGGTTTCTGTTGGTCTCTATATGGTATGAGGATCATGCATATCAATTTTCATGAAGAAATTCAATGGGGAAGGCATCTGATCACAAGATGACTTCTTGAGCAAGTCAGTGCAAAATCAGGGCATCTGAGGCCCCCAGTGACCCAACCAAAGGGTGTTCTTCATCATTTTGAATGTGTATGATCTTTATTTGATCAAATAAGATGTTATAATTTCACAAGATTGAAGAATTTCAAGCCATTTGCAAAATTGCCTTTTTAGGAAAGTGACTTGTAATGTAAACTTGCCATTTTGGGAAAGTTTTTCAACCTCCTCAAATTGATTCAAAAATGCTTCAAATAAGAAAACTTTGGTCATGAAAGTTGTAGAATGGATCATTCCCTTTTCAAAAAGTACAAGAACTCATTCTAATTCATTTTGGATCAAAAGTTATGGCTTGTCAAAGTTGGGAAAAATCACATAATTTCAAGTCTTGCACCAAAGAGGCAAAGTTGCAAAACCCCTTGCCAAGGCAAAATGTGACTTCAAATGGACTTCTAACCTTTTCATAAACATAAACCAATGCCTAAAAATCAGAATGCATCAAAGATTTGTCCATTTTCATGACTTATGCTTCAAGTAATCACAAAAGGGCCAAAGGATCACAAAGTTGCAAAACCTCTCACAAACCCTAATCCACTTGCTAATTGGCCTCAAGACTGATTTTATGGCTCTCCTCAATCCTTGCTGCGCAGGACACCCCTTTGTCCTTGGCCTGCCATTGACCCATACCTCTCTTACACAAAACATTAACTTTATGCAAAATGGCCCATACCAATCAAGCTAGGCCACACCAACTCCTCTGACCTATCCAAGTGTGATACATGTACCAAATGAGACTCAACATATAGCACAACTAAGCCTGAAACATCTCATAAGCCAGCATTCTCCAAACTCACCTCTTGTGCACTTTCCTTCGAATCTCAGCACACAAGCATCAAACATCAAAACAAACTTCATAGAATCACTCAACATGTTCCCCTGATCATTTCCCTACCCTCATTTGTCCCTGAAACCACCTCAATCAGAAACACGATTCTCACCCCTCACTGAACAGAACTTCATCAAACTCACAAACTAGGCACTTTAAACTCCAACCAAGCTTCAAAGCTTCATCAAGGGGATCATTGAAGCCATTTTGAAGCAAAGAAGCAGGCAGAAAGCTCCTGGATTGAAAGCTCAACCTCAGGTAACATGATGAACAAATTTTCCAGAACCCTGATTTCTTGTTAGAATATTGTTCTATGTGTTGCCCTGATCATGGGGATCTATTTTTTTTTTAAATGAGCCAGAAATGAGCATTTTGTGTTGCTCTGAAAGTTTTTCCCTAGAATTTGTTTTCTTCGATTCTCACTGTGTGGTTAATATAAATTGTTTTTGGCCCTGGATTCTTGTTACCCATTGTTGGGGGATTGATTCTGGAGATTTGGAGGTCTTGGGGATGCGTTTTGGGTGATTCAGGTGAGAGAGATGGCCGGAGAAGACGACCGGAGCTTATCTCCGGTCGCCTGAGTTTAATTAGGGCTAAGTGTGATTAATTAGAAACTTTAAATTTAGGCCCTTGGATCTGCCTTCCCGCGCGTGAATGAATGGGCTGGATCTTGTCATTTAGCCCTAATCAGTGTTTAATTAAATTAACCTAGGATTAATTAATTATAAAATGAAATTAGCCAGGTTTAAACTTGGGCCATTGGATGTGGCGCCAAGTCAACCTTTCCCAGCCCAGACTCAATCTGATCCCTTCATTGTGCATACTTTCATTTATTTTAATTTTTTATTTCATTTAATTTGATTTATCTTTTACGAATTATTTAAAATAGCAAAATACCTTAAAAAATTCTGAAAATTTTTGTCAAACATTTTATTAATTTTCAGAACCCAAAAATATTTTTATTTTTATTTTTTCCATTAAAAATCATTTTAAATTATTTAAATGTTTATTTTTAATTAGTTAATGAAAATTAATTAATTAAAAATGCATTTAGGTATTTAAAAATCACAAAAAAATTCACATTGCATTTAGAAAGATTTAGAAACATTATCAAACCCTCAAACCAAATTTCTTTTTTGATCTTGATGCCTTTTGATCATTTCCATTGGAATTAAATTCATTTTAAGGCAATATTTTTGTGCAAACTTTGAAAAATCCATTCTGCCTAACCCTTGAGAGTTTGATGATGTTTCTTCTTGCATTGCATCCTTCATAGCATGTAGTTTATAGGATAAAATTGGTTTGAATTCATCTTGCATTTTCAATTTGTTTTTTTGCATTTTTCATGATGAGGTACCTTAAAACCCTAGCCAACTTGAGAAATTCATAACTTTCACTAGGTTAAGAGTTAGGTCCCCTCCTTTGGGCAGTGAACTTGAATAGGTTTAGGTTATCTTTGATTGCATTTTCAATTTTTTATCATGTCAGTTGCTACTGATTTTGAATTTTGCCTTGTATATTGCATGTAAACCCTAATTTGTGCCTTCCTTTGCATCCATCTTTCATTTGCTTGCATCCAATGACTTTCCATGACATTTTGTGCATCCACATGATTCATAATACATCTTAGGACATATTAGAATCGTGTTTGATCATTGCATCTTTCATTTGCCATGTTATATGTCCATTTCATTTCATAAACTTTTCTTGAACTTCCATGGTTTAAGCATGCTTCATCTGCATCCATATCCTTGTATGATCATTCTCATGTCTTGTCTTGTGTTTGCATATTCTCATAGCATCATTAGCATCATGTTTATTCTTCTGACCTTGGGTTGCATCATGATATCTCATCTCATTTGCATTGCATCTCATTTCTTTTGCTAACCTTTTCAGGTGGTAAGTAATTTGAGAAGTGAAATTGCCTTCACTTCTCACAATCTCTTCTCATCTCTCTTGCATCATTGCTGCATCTTATCTTTGCATTAGAGTGAGCTTGCTCATTCATGTTTATCTCTTACTTTCTTTCTTCAAGCAACTTGTCTTCTTAAGTGAAGCAAGTTGTTTTGCTTCTCTTTGCTTCTTGCTCCTTTCATCTCCTTCATTCCTGGTGGTTTCTCTGAAGATCTTCTTGCAAACCTCATTAACCCTAGGAATAACCAAGCATGATAATAATTAGGGTTTGATTATTCCCCCATTTAGCTTTTACCTTTGTGTCATCTTTGAGTCTTCTCTTCTCATCTCATAATCAGGGACTAAACCCTAAAGGCTTTAAGGCTTTGTGATTAAGCTTATGCCTGCATCCTCCTATTAGGATGGAGTGTATAACTTTAATCCTAAGTATTAAACCCTTAATGTGTTTAAATCCTTTAATCAATCCACCTAATAATCACTAAGACATCAAGCTTGTAACTTGGGCCTTGCATTAGGGTTCTAATTCTTCCTTAATTGGTTAAGAAGGACTAAACCTAGTGTTAATGGACAAGTCCTCCTCAAGTTGTCTTACAAACCATAAAAATCACTTCTTAATCTTACCATTAACTAAAATCCATTTAATAAAGGCTTTGTTTTGTCATGAGGTTAATCCTTAATCATGGATTAAGTTGAGGAGTCTTTCTCAGCTTAAATGTTCTCATCTATTATCCTTCTATTAGGATAGTGTAATGAGTCCATTAAATCCTTGATTATGGCTTAAACTCATTACTTAACACTAAACAAAAACAACAAAAACATCTAAATAAATACAAGTAGGTTAATGATCTTAATCCTACATCATGGTGATTAAGTGTGAGGTGCTTACTTCACACTTAAGGTATTCTCATTACCCCTAATCAGAGGGAGGATGTGATGAGTTTATCAACCTTTGGTTTAGGCTTAAGCTCATTAACTTATGACAAACTTCAAAAAGCAATAAAAGATTGAAAACACAAAACAAACAATAATCTTCTCCTCCGGGATTCTTTTCTCATCCTATTCACTCATAAACGAGAACTTGCTTCTTCCGTCTAATGCAAGACAGTTTGCACCTGAGCCAGACAGGTCATACACTTGAGCAGAGATAAGCAAGCAGTTCACAAGTCAATTTATCTTTCAGTCTCTTTGAGTTGAACTACGGTGTTCTGACTTCCTCATTGCACGAGAGGATACGTAGGCATAACTTAACAGTTATCGAACAAAAGTCTCTGTATATTCCCCCTTTTTCAGCATTGTTCTTTAAGCCTCATATTCTTGAGCATTTCACTCTTGTTCTTACACTGACACTTCTCTTATACACCTCACATTTATTTAACACTGACACTTGCATTCTTTCCAGCTTTGATACACAAATTGCATTGACACTACCCCTTTAAACACAAATCTTTTGAGCGTGGATCCCGTCGAGTAAGGCGGACAATCTGGGTGCTAATACCTTCCCAGGTCGAACCAACCCCCTTTCTCAGTCTCTCTGGTTCACAACCGTCTTATCCATCTTTACTCAGGTCTATGCAGCATTACCTTTCCTCCGGGATAAAAATGCCTAGCTGGAGACTCTTGTCTTCTGAGTTCACCCCTGTGTGTTCTCTCTTTTTCGTCGACCGTTCGCGTCAGTACCCCTTCTGACCCGGGTGTCATTTGGTGGGAGTGACAGCTTGGCGACTCTGCTGGGGACCCTTATACTGTAACCAGGGCTTCTGGTTCTTTTTGTGGGTTCCTCCTAGCGCTTGTTTGATTTGTGTTTACTGGGGTGTTATGTGCTAATTGTGTTATATAGTTGCTTTATTTATTGATTTATGTACAACTTTATTTATTGCTTTCTTTACAGTTTTTCATATTTCATACTGTCATTATCATTGCTGGATCTGTTCTTCTGTCTTGGTGGGTGGGGTTTCATTGAGAGTATAAGGTCCTATACCTGGGACCTGAGTGACACCTAGGCTAGAGTGGTTCATGTTCTTTCCCATTCCATTTCGGTCTGGTGCGGGAATACGAAACACGATTCAGATATGGATTTCTTCTTGAGAACTCTGTGCTACAGATTTCCTGTATTGCTAGGGCTATCTAGGAAGCCATCTAAGTCTGGATGACCTATATTATGACCTTCAGAAACTGAGGTGAATTAGAGGAGGATCTTTTATGGTTATTATAAACACTGTACCTCCGGGTTAGAAGTGTTTACACTTCTCATAATTGATCCAAGTCTGAGGATCCTTGTTCTAGAACACTACATGTTAGGGGATTGGGCTGTTTACAGGTTTGCAGGTACCATTTGCCACATCATACCCTGTTACTTGTTTTTTTTAAGAGTATCTCATTTTGGACAGTTCTTGTGATTTAACCTTGGATATGTGACTCTTTATTTGAGTCCCCCACCTTGGTTACTGGATTTCTGAACCTCCATCTGGAGTTCTTGAACATACATGGGCCTATATCAAGACAGATAAATCAGATCCAGCTTGATCACAAACCCTTGCATATCATTTGCATACATCATCATTGCATCATTTAACATTTGTTTATTTGTTTTTCAGGGTATCCACATTATATTTTGGCTTGGTTTTGACCCCTTCATCTGGATAGACCTCTGTTTCATCAGCTATCTGCTTCAGCTTTCTTCCTCAGTTGTCTGCTTCAATCATCTTCATCATCACCAGCATTAGCCCATCAGTAGCCCATCTCCAGTACCAGTCTTGATCCTCATCAGCACCTGTCTTCAGTTCTTCATCAGCAGTCAAGGTACCCAGGAAGAGCAACATTTCATACCATTTCTTTGAGCCTGTGTTGACTGGCATCAGGCAGGTCCAGTCACTTATCACCCCTGACCACATCCCATTATTCAGAGAGCATTATGGAGGAATCCTTGACATGGTTATGGACCTGTATCCTTCCAAGAGGAGCATGATCCACACTTGCCTACAGTTTTATGACCCTCCTTTGAGATGCTTCACTTTCCCAGACTTTCAGCTAGGACCTCTTTTGGAGGAGTTTTCATCATTGATTGGGGTACCTGTCAGGGGTGGAGTCCCCTTCAACCCAGAGATGACTTCTCCCAGCAATGGAGAAGTGGCAAAAGCACTGTACCTGGAGCCTACTTTGATTGAGCAGAATATGACAACAAAGGCGGGGATCCCTGGTTTACACTTAGACTTCTTGATTTTTCAGGCCATCCTGAAGGCCTCTTTGGGAGAATGGGGGGCAGTTTGTGCATTACTAGCTCTCAACATATATGGGGTTGTACTGTTTGCAGATGAGCCCAAATTTATCAGCAAGAATGCCATTCATCTTTTCCTCCTGAGGAACCCAGTACCCACATTGTTGGGAGACTTCTATTACTCCATTCATAAGAGGGATGAGAAACAAAGGGGGAAGTTAGTGAGATGTTGTGCTCCTTTGTTTCACACCTGGCTGCTCAGACACCTACCCAAGACAGATGCCTTCCTGAATTCTCACCAACAGAAGAATTGGGCTAAGAGACTTATTGCTTTGACTTCAGATGACATCAGATGGTGTACCCAGAGCACCAAAGGCAAAAACATCATCACTAGCTGTGGGCAATACCCAAATGTACCTCTGATAGGAGTAAAGGGTTGCATCAACTACAATCCTTTGTTGTTTAAAAGGCAACTGGGCTATGCTTTGGTTCATCCTCCTAGAATGCAAGATTTAGCTGAGACCCTGTATTGTGAGATAAAGCCTAATCTAGCTGCTGTCAGACAAGCATCCTGGGCTTGGGACAACATCCAGACAAAAGGGATGGCTATTCTTGGAAGGTGAAATAATGTTGCTTCAGCACAGTACTATGACTGGTCTCATGCTAGGGCTCAGATTACTGGAATGCCCTTCACCATTGAAGATATACCTGGACCATCTACAGTATCACCTCCAGCCACTGTCAGCCTAGAAGAATTTGAGAAGCTGAAGGAAAGGAATGAGAATCTGTCTCAAGCTCTGAAGAAGACTCTTTGGGAAAGGAGTGATGGTCGTCTGGACATTGAGAGGTTGGAGAAGCTTAAGGTAGAACATCTGGCCAAGATTGAGAAAACAGAGGACTACATCAAGAAAGCAAGGGCTGGGGAACAAATATTGAAGAATGCCTGCAAAGAGGCCAAGTTTCAGAAGGCTAGGACTGATCTCTATCTGCAAGAAAGTCAGGCTAGGTGGGTCAGGATCACTGAAGCCCGGACACGAGAAGATCATAAAACTCAAGCCAGGATTGAGAAGTTAGAGGCCAATGAAAAGAAGCAATAGGAAGCTTTGCTGGCAGCCTAGAAGGAGATTTTAGAGTTGAAGCTCAGGGCTGGATTGAAGAGGTCAAAGGACCAGGATAGGCACAAGAAGCTGACCACTGCCATTGCTACCAGAAACCTCCTCATCAGAAACATTACAGAGCATCCAGCTGGCCCAGTGACTGAGGCACTTCTGAAGGAGGTTAAGGAGGATGAGTTTGGCCTAGATGTCTGACCTTTTGATTGTTGTTATTTTCATTTGATGTACTTTTTCTTTTGTGTTGTATTTTGACCCTTTGAGGGCATATGTTGTAAAACAAACTATGTATGATTCACCACTTGTAATATATTGTAGTTTGTTTCCATTATGGGGTTCCTTTTTCTCAACAACATCAAAGCATCTTCCTCGGGGTCTGGAAAGGTCAAAACCAAGAACCAAGTCGGATACCTTGGAAAACAAATAAGCATACTGCATTGCATACTAACTTTTGTTTTGTTTTGTAGGTTTTTGTTATTGGTTTGTTTGTTACTAACTCTGTTGTGGTTCAGGAATTATTGCTCGCCGCCGGGTGTTCCCTCTCAACCGTCCGCACCAGTATCCTACTCGCAACAACCTTCCTGGTATCCAAATGGATCAAGTACAGCAGGACCTGACAGAGGTCATAACTCAGATGGCTAACGAAAGAGTGGAGATGAGGAACCAAATGGCCCAATTCATGACTGTAATGACTAACTTGGCCCAAAGTCAAGAGAGGTTAAGGGCATTGGTAGAAAGACAAAACCCCGAGGAACCTCATCCTGGGACTGGAGGAACTAATAATAATGAGGGAGGTCAGCCTCATGTTAACCCGCTAGTATTTGGACCTCATCTGGATCCGGAAGTCAACATCCCAAGGAATGTACCGGGCAACACTGCTGCAGGCAGGATCTTGCAAGAAGATCCTCAAGAGGAGCAGTTTACTGTAATGGGAGATGGGGATGAAGTCTATGATAGGAGGTTTGATGAAATTGCTGAGAAGTTGAGATCTCTGGAGTCTCAAAACTCTCTGGGCTTCGATGTAATGGATATGGGGTTAGGGGATGGGGTAAGGATTCCCCACAAGTTTAAACCCCCGTGCTTCGAGAAGTACAATGGAACTTCCTGTCCACGAACTCACTTACAGTCCTTCCTGGGGATACTTAAAGCATATACCATGGATGAAAAGCTGTGGATGTTCTATTTTGAAGACAACTTGACTGGAGCTTCAAGAGAGTGGTATTCACACTTGACCAGAGTTACTATCAGATGCTGGAAGGACTTAGCTGAAGCCTTCATCAGGCAGTACCAATACAATCTAGACATGGCTCCTAACAGGACCCTCTTGATGGGAATGTCTCAATCCTCCAGGGAAAGCTTCAGGGAATATGCCCAAAGGTGGAGACAACTTGCTGCTGCTGTCCAGCCACCCATGTCGGAAAGAGAAATGGCCGACATGTTCATGAATACTCTGCAAGGAACATATATTGATAGGCTAGCTGCCTTTTCTTCCACCAGTTTCGCTGACGTAGTTATAGCTGGGGAAAGGATTGAAAGCCTTTTGAAAATGGGTAAGATTTCTGATAATGGTGCAAGTTCGTCCAGTAATCCCAGGAAGCCTTTTGTGGGACCTAGAAGAACCGGCGAGACAAATGTTGTTCATGCCAACAGGGGCAGACCTCCGTATGTTCACAGATCAATAGCCGCTGTTACTATTCCAGCTCCGATCCCTCAGCCACTCACATATCAGCAACCACATCAACCACATTATCAACAACAAGTTCAGTATCCGCCACAAAGGACCTACAACAACAACAACAACAATCAACAACAAAGACCTTTTCAGCAAAGACCGTTGTAAACACCCCAAATTTGCCCTCACCCATTCACACCATGGCTTGTGATCATTTCATATGCATAAATTCAGTCATAGCATCTCATATTACATTTTTGATTCACTGCATTGTTTCTAAGTCATCTGCATCTAGGGTTTGTGATCTGAGCAATCCAAGAGCTTCTTGAGCCACTTCAAAGGTCATCAATCACTTCAAAGGGGTCCATGTATGTTCAAGCATCATATTATATCTCCTCAAATTCAAGAATATCAAAGAATCACAAGAACTGAGAATGGCATGGAAGCGGAGCCAGGTTTAACTGCACAGATGACCTAGAATTAGGGTTTTGGTTTCAGAGGCCATAACTCCAAAAATTTTGGTCATTCTTGTTTCTATTGGTCTCTATATGGTATAGGGAGCATGCATATCAATTTTTATGAAGAAATTCAATGGGGAAGTCATCTGATCAAGGGTTGACTTCTTGAGCAAGTCAGTGTAAAATCAGGGCATCTGAGGCCCCCAATGACCCAACCAAAGGGTGTTCATCATCATTTTGATTGTGTATGATCTTTATTTGATCATAGAAGATGTTGGAAGTTCACAAATTTGAAGAATTTCAAACCATTTGCAAAGTTGACTTTTTGGGAAAGTTGACTTATATTGAAAATTGTCATTTTAGGAAACTTTTTCAACCCTTGCTTTTTGATTCAAAAATGCTTCAAATGGAAAAAGTTTGGTCATGAAAGTTATAGAATGGATCATTCCCTTTTCAAAAAGTACAAGAACTTGACCTAATTCATTTTGGATCAAAAGTTATGGCTTGTCAAAGTTGGCTAAAATCACATAATTTGAAGTTTTCTACCAAAGAGGCATTTTGCAAAATGGTATGATCAAGTGTTCTAAAGGCCTCAAATGTGTACAATTTCTTCACAACATGATCACATGACCTCTAAAATTCAGAATGGGCCAAAGAACTTTGCATTTTGATGCCTTGAAACACAAGAATTTCCAAAGGGGCCAAGCTTTGTGAAAATTGCAAAACACTACACAAACCTTGATCAACTTGTTGAATCACCTCATAAACAATTCCATGGCTCTCCCTAAACTCAGCTGAACCAAGACAAGCCAAAAAGCAAGTTGTACCATTGCCCATACCTCAAGTACAAATCAATTTGACATTTTGGCCAAAGACCCATACCAATCACAATAGGGCACACCAACTCCACAGGCCTATCCATGAGTGCTAAGTGGACCAAAGGCAAGCCAAAGCACAGAACCATGCATGCTGAAACACTCCCCAAGCCCTAGTTCCAAGTTTATGCTTCATTTGCAAAACCCTTCGAAACACTCTCCACAAGCCTCAAACACACAAACAAACTTCACAAACAATCTCAACATGCCTCACTGATCACAAACCACCCATCACCATAGCCTGAAAGTCACTAAAACCAAAACACGATCACCACCCCCCCTTGAACAGAACTTCTGCCATCTCCCAAATCAGCCATCAACAAGAGTTGTGAAGCATTCCATTGAGCTCAGAGGGACCAGAGGAGTCAGTTTGCATAGGAGAAAGGCTTAGAAAGCTCTTTTTCGAAGAACTTCAGTTCAGGTATCCATCAAGAACAAATTTTCCAGAACTTCATTTACTTGTTATAAATTGATTCTACATGTTATCCTGATCATCATGATGTGTTTAAAATTGAAAATGGTGGAATATTGAGTATGTATGAGCTGTCTGAAACTTTCTGCCCTAAATATGTTTTGCTTCGATTTGCATGATTAATGAATGAAAAATGATTTTTGTTTGGGGGTTTTGATTCAGTGATGAATGGGGTTTGATTCTGGGAAATTAGATTTCATTTTCATGGAGTTTAGAGAGAGTTAGAGATTTGGCTCGTCGGAGAAGACGACCGGAACCACTGTTCCGGCCGTCTGAGAGTCATTAGCCCTAATTTCGTATTTAAATGAAGTTTGAATATGGACCATAGATTAGGCTGACTTTGTTTGACTCCCGCGCGTTTGGATGGTCCAGATTCCTCACTTAGCCCTAATCTCATTTATTTAAAACTAATTAATTAAGATTAGCCAGTTTGAATTTCAGCCACTGGATCACGCGCGCAGTCAACTCCCGCGCGTCCAATTTGAATGTTGGCCCTTGATCCTGATTACTTCTCATAAAATTCATTTTATTTTCATTTTTATTTCATTTGTTTTCTACATTTTATTAAAAATAGTAAAACATATTTAAAAATTTTGAAATTTTTTATTCAAGCTTTTATTAATTTTCAGAAACCAAAAAAATTTTTATTTTTATTTTTTGCATTAAAAATTATTTTTAAATCATTTAAAAGTTTATTTTTAATTGATTAATGAGAATTAATTAATTAAAAATACTTTTAGGTATTTAAAAATCACCAAAAAATTCATGAAACATTTAAAATCATTTAGAAACATTGTCTAACTCTCAAACCAAATTTCTTTTTTGATCTTGATGTCTTTTGACAATTTTCAATGGAATTAATTTCATTTCAAGACATTATTTTGATCCAATCTTCAAAAATTCATTTCTGCCTAGCCTTTAAGAGTTGGACCTTGATTCTTCTTGTATTTCATCTTGTATAGCATGTAGTTTATAGGATTAAATTGGCATGAATTGATCTTGCATTTCCTTTTTGTTTGGCATTTTTCTTGACAAGGTACCTTAAAACCCTAGCAATCTTAGGAAATTCATAACCCTCATTAGGTTAAGAGTTGGATCCCCTCCTTTGGGCAATGAGTTTGTATAGGTTTAGGGTTCCTTTGAATGCATTTTCAAATTTTTATCATGATGTTTGCGTCTGGTTTTGATTTTTGTTTTGTGTATTGATCATAAACCCTAATTTGGGCTTTCATTTGCATCCATCTTCCATTTGCTTGCATACCATGACTTGCCATGACATTTTGTGCATCCATTTGATTCATAATACATCTTAGGACATGTTAGAATCATGTGTGACCATTGCATCTTTCATTTTCCATGTTGTATGTCATTTGCATTTCATAATTTTTCATGAACATTCATGGTTCTAAGCATGCTTCTCTTGCATCCATATGTTTGTATGATCATCCTCATGCCTTGCCTCATGTTTGCATCATCTCTTAGCATCATTAGCATCATACTCATGCTTCTGGTTTTGGTTTGCATCATACCATTTCATTTCATTTTGCATTGCATTGCATTTCTTTCACTAACTTTTCAGGTGGTAAGTTACTTTGAGAAGTGAATTTGCCTTCACTTCTCACAATCTCTTTTCATCTCTCTTATGCATCATTGTTGCATTTTGTCTTGTGCTTGAGATTGAGCTTGCTCATTCTTCTTCATCCTAATTTCTTTCTTTAAGTGACTTGTCTTCTTGAATGAAGCAAGTTACTTTGCTTCTCCTTGCTCCTTTCATCTGCTTCCTGGTGGTTTCTCTAAAGATCTTTCTTGTAAACCTCACAAAACATAGGAACAACCAAGCATGACATTAATTAGGGTTTTGATTAGTCCCCCATTTAGATTTTACCTTTGTGTCTCATTGAGTCTTCTCTTCTCATCTCATAATCAGGGACTAAACCCTAAAGGTTTTAAGACTTTGTGATTAAGCTTATGCCTGCATCCTTCTATTAGGATGGAGTGTATAACTTTAACCCTAAGTGTTAAACCCTTAATGTGTTTAAATCCTCTAATCAACCTATCTAATAAATCATCAAGACATCAAGCTTGTAACTTGGGCCTTGCATTAGGGTTCTAATTCTTCCTTAATTGGTTAAGAAGGACTAACCCTAGTGTTAATGGACAAGTCCTCCTCAAGTTGTCTTACAAATCATAAAAATCATTTCTTCATCTTATCACTATTAAAATCCACTTAATAAAGGCTTTGTTTTGTCATGAGTTTAATCCCTAATCATGGATTAAGTTGAGGAGCTTTCCTCAGCTTGAACACTCTCATCTATTATCCTTCTATTAGGATGGTGAAATGAGTTTGTTTAATCCTTGATTATGGCTTAATCTCATTACTTAATACTAAACAAAAACCACAAAAACATCTAAATAATCATAAGTAGGTTAATGATCTTAATCCTACATCATGGTGATTAAGCATGAGGTGATTACTTCATGCTTAAGATATTCTCATTACCCCTAATCAGAGGGAGGATGTGATGAGTTTACTAACCCTTGGTTTAGGCTTAAGCTCATTTTCTTATGACAAATTTCCAAAAGCAATAAAAGACTGAAAATACAAAAATAAACAATAATCGTCTCCTTCGGGATTCTTTTCTCATCATCTTCACTCACAAGCGAGAACTTGCTTCTTCTGTCTAATGCAAGACAGTTTTCACCTGAGCCAGACAGGTCATACACTTGAGCATAGACAAGTAAGCAGTTAACAAGTCAATTTATTCTTTCAGTCTCTTTGGGTCGAACTACGGCGTTCTGACTTCCTCATTGCATGAGAGGATACGTAGGCATAACTTAACTGTTATCGAACAAAAGTCTCTGTATATTCCCCCCTTTCAGCATCATTTTCTTAGCCTCATCATCATGAGCATTTCACTTTTGTCCTTACACTGACACTATACATATCACACTTCACTTTCTTTTACACTGACACCTGTACATCCTTTTCCAGCTTTCTATACACAAATTGCACTGACACTACCCCTTTAAAACACAAATATTTTGAGCGTGGATCCCGTCGAGTACGACGGACAATATGGGTGCTAATACCTTCCCAGGTTGTAACCAACCCCCTTTCTCAGTCTCTCTGGTTCGCAACCGTCTTATCCATATCTTTCTAGGTTTATGCAGCATTACCTTTCCTTCGGGATAAAAATGCCTAGCTGGCGACTCTTTCCTTTGAGTTCACTCCTGTGTGTTCTCATATCTCTTCTCGCCGACCGTTCGCGTCTGTACCCTATTTGACTTAGCCTTATTTAGTGGGAACGACAGCTTGGCGACTCTGCTAGGGACCCTTATACTATTATCAGGGCTTCTAGTTCTTTTTGCGGGTTCCTCCTAGCGCTTGTTTGATTTGTGTTTACTGGGGTGTTATGTGCTAATTGTGTTTGTATATTTGTATTTCTTTTTTGCTTTATGTACAGTTATTTTATTGCTTTCTTTATAGCTTTATATACATCATACTCTCATACTGTTTTGGCTGGATCTGGTTTGTCTTGGTGGGTGGGGTTCTACTGAGAGTTAAGGTCCTATACCTGGGACCTGAGTGACACCTAGGCTAGAGTGGTTCATGTTCTTTCCCATTCCATTTCGGTCTGGTGCGGGAATTTGAAACACGGTTCAGATATGGGTTTCTTCTTGAGAACTCTATGCTACAGATCTCCTGTCGTGCTAGGGCTATCTGGGAAGCCTGCTAAGTCTGGATGACCTTTTATTTTGACCTTCAGAAACTGAGGTGAATTAGAGGAGGATATTTTATGGTTATTGTAAACACTGTACCTCCGGGTTAAAAGTGTTTACACTTCTCATAACTGATCCAAGTCTGAGGATCCTTGTTTTAGAACATCACTTGTGAGGGGGTTGGGCTTTTTACAAGTTTGCAGGAACCATTGGCCACATCATACCCTGATACTTATTGTGTTTGAGAATGCTCCATTTTGGGACAGTTCTTGTGATTTGACCCTGGACATGTGACTCTTTATTTGAGTCCCCCACCTTGGTTACTGGACTTATGAACCTCCATCTGGACTTCTTAGACATACATGGACTTATATCAAGGCAGTAATTAGATCCAGCTTGATCACAAACCCTTGCATATCATTTGAATACATCATCATTGCATCATTTAACATTTTCTTATTTGTTTTTCAGGGTATCCATGTTACATTTGGCTTGGTTTTGACCCCTTCATCTGCATAGGCCTTTGTTCATCAGTATCTGCTATCTTCATCAGCTACCTGCTTCAGTCACCTGCATCACCAGTATCAGCCTATCAGTGGCTCATATTCAGTGATAGTCTCCATCATCAGTATTTGCTTCAGTTCTTCATCAGCAGACATGGCACCCAAGAAGAGCAACATCTCTTACCATTTCTTTGAGCCTGAGCTGACTGGCATCAGGAAGGTCCAGACCCTTATTACTCCAGACCATATACCACTATTCAGAGAACATTATGGAGGCATCCTTGATATGGTTATGGATTTGGACCCTTCACAGAGGAGCTTGATTCACACTTGCCTACAGTTCTATGATCCTCCTTTGAGATGCTTCACTTTTCAGAACTTTCAGTTGGGACCTCTGTTGGAGGAGTTTTCATCACTGATTGGAGTACCTATAAGGGTTGGTGTCCCTTTCAACCCTGAGATGGCTTTTCCCAGTAATGAAGAAGTGGCTAAAGCACTGTGCCTGGAACCTATTCTGGTTAAGCAGAACATGACAACAAAGGCTGGAATCTCTGGTCTACACTTGGATTTCTTGACTTCCCAGGCTATCTTGAAGGCTTCCTTGGGAGAATGGAAGGCAGTCTGTGCATTGTTAGCCCTCAGTATATATGGGGTTATACTTTTTGCAGATGAGCCAAAGTTCATCAGTAAGAATGCCATTCATCTTTTCATTCTGAGGAACCCAGTACCCACCTTACTGGGAGATTTCTACTACTCTGTTCACCAAAGGATTGAGAAGTAGAGAGGAAGGTTGGTGAGATGTTGTGCTCCCCTATTTCATACCTGGCTGCTCAAACACTTGCCCAAGACTGATGCATTCTTGAATCCTCACCAACAGAAGAATTGGGCTAGGAGACTTATTGCTCTGACTTCAGATGACATCAGGTGGTGCACCCAGAGCACCAAAGGCAGGGACATCATTACTAGTTATGGGCAGTTCCCCAATGTACCTCTGATAGGAGTGAAGGGTTGCATCAACTACAACCCTTTTCTATTCAAAAGACAGTTGGGATATGCTCTGGTTCACCCTCCTAAAGTGCAGGACTTGGCTGAAACCCTTTATTGTGAGATTAAGCCTAATCTAGCTGTTATCAGGCAAGCATCCTGGGCTTGGGACAACATCCAGACCAAAGGGATGGCCATTCTTGGGAGATGCAACAATGTGGCCTCAACTCAGTATTATGAGTGGTCTCCAGCCACTGTCAGCCTGGAGGAGTTTGAGAAACTAAAGGAAAGGAATGAGAATCTGTCTCAAGCCCTGAAGAGGACCCTATGGGAGAGGAGTGATGGTCGTCTGGACATTGAAAGGTTGGAAAAGCTCAAGGTGGAGCATCTAGCCAAGATTGAAAAGACAGAGGACTACATCAAGAAGTCAAGAGCTGGAGAGCAGATTTTGAAGAATGCCTGTAAGGAGGCCCAGTTCCAGAAGGCTAGGACTGATCTCTATCTGAAAGAAAGTCAAGCTAGGTGGGTCAGGATCACTGAAGCTCGCACTCAGGAAGATAAGAGAACTCAGGACAGGATTGAGCAGTTGGAGGCTAATGCAAAGGAGCAACAGGAAACCCTGCTACCAGCCCAGAAAGAGATCTCAGAATTGAAGATTAGGGTTGGTGTGAAGAGGTCAAAGGACCAAAGCAGGCACAAGAGGTTGACCACTGCTATCACCACCAGGAATCTTCTTATCAGGAACCTCACAGAGCATCCAGCTGACCCTGTAACTGAAGCACTTCTGAAGGAAGTTAAGGAGGATGAGTTTGGTCTTGGTGTCTGACCTTTTGCTTGTTGTTGCTTTCATTCCATGTACTTTTCTTTTTTATGTTGTATTTTGACCCCTCAGGGGCATGTATTGTAAAAAACAACTATGTATGATTCACCTTTTGTAATATATTCATTAGTTTGTTTCATTTGGATCTTTTCCTCCCAAGCAACATCAAAGCATCCTCCTCCGGGGTCTGGAAAGTTCAAAACCAAATGCCAAGTCGGATACCTTGGAAACAAATAAGCATACTGCATTGCATACTAACTTTTGTTTTGTTTTGTAGGTTTTTGTTTTGTTTGTTACTAACTCTGTTGTGATTCAGGAACTATTGCTCGCCGTCGGGTGTTCCCACTCAACCGCCCACACAGATATCCCACTCGCAACAACCTTCCGGGTATACAAATGGACCAGGTACAGCAGGATCTTACAGAGGTCAGGACTCAAATGGCCAATGAGAGGCTGGAGATGAGAAACCAGATGACCCAGTTTATGGAAGTGATGAATGGCTTGGCTCAAAGCCAGGAAAGATTAAGAGCATTGGTAGAGAGGCAGACCCAGGAAGAACCCCATCTAGGGACTGGAGGAACGAGCAACAATGAGAGGGTTCAGCCTCATGTTAATCCACCTGTGTATGTGCCTCATCTTCATCCAGAGATCAACATCCCTGCTAATGTGCAAGGGAATGCTACTGCGGGCATAGTATTACAAGAAAACCCCCAGGAAGATCAATTCACTATGATGGGAGCTGGGGATGAAGCCTATGACAAAAGGCTAGATGAAATTGCTGAGAAATTGAGATCTCTGGAGTCTCGAAATTCCCTGGGCTTTGATGTCATGGATATGGGATTAGTGGACGGGGTAAGGATTCCCCATAAGTTTAAACCCCCTTGCTTCGAGAAGTACAACGGAACTTCCTGTCCACGAACCCACTTACAATCCTTTCTGGGGAGGTTGAAGGCATACACCATGGATGAAAAACTGTGGATGTTTTACTTTGAAGACAGTTTGACAGGGGCTTCAAGGGAATGGTACTCTCATTTGACCAGAGCAACCATCAGATGCTGGAAGGACCTAGCTATGGCCTTCATCAGACAATACCAGTACAACTTGGATATGGCTCCTAATAGGACCCTCCTGATGGGAATGTCTCAATCATCCAGGGAAAGCTTCCGGGAATACGCCCAGAGGTGGAGACAGCTAGCTGCTGCTGTCCAGCCACCCATGTCGGAAAGGGAAATGGCTGACATGTTTATGAACACCCTTCAAGGGACATATATTGACAGACTAGCCGCCTTTTCTTCCACCAGCTTCGCTGACGTAGTCATAGCTGGAGAAAGAATTGAAAGCCTATTAAAGATGGGCAAGATTTCTGACAATGGTGCGAGCTCGTCCAACAACCCCATAAAGCCTTTTGTGGGCCCAAGAAGGACCGGTGAGACTAATGCTATTCATACCAACAGGGGTAGACCTCAGTATGATCATAGGTCAGTGGCAGCTGTCACTATTCCAGCTCCAATCCCTCAGCAACCAGCATATCAACCACAGCAACAACCCCACTACCAGCAACAAGTTCAATATCCGCCTCAGAGAAACTACAACAACAACAACATCAACAACAATCAACAAAGACCTTTTTAGCAAAGACCATCTCAGGCCAATAGGGTGATTGATCCAATCCCTATGCCTTATGCCGCTTTATTTCCACAACTCCTGAAGCTCAACTTGGTTGAGTTAAGGATATTGGCACCGCCAGATCCTTCCAGTCTGCCAAGAAACTATGACGCCAACGCCAGATGTGCTTTTCACTCCAATGCACCTGGCCACAGTACAGAGAAATGCAGGGCCTTACAAATGAAGGTACAGGATCTAGTGGATTCCAACGCCCTCAATTTCTCACCCCCGCCAAATGTCAACAAGAACCCCATGCCTCACCACGGAGGACCAAGAATTAATGCTATTGAGGAAGATAAGCCGTCTTTCTTAATAACCAATGTTGGGCAGATTCGGACACCCCTGGTAGAGATTAAAGCTCAACTCCTAGAATGCCAGATATTCCCCGGGTGTGAGCTCAGGTGTGGTTATTGCAACATTTCGGTAAATGGGTGTGATAACTTGAGAAGCGGTATAGATGGTCTTATCCAGAGCGGCATACTTCAAATCACAACATCAACACCTTCAAATCCATCAATCTCTCTGACAACAATTCCTGAATCTCCTACAACTGCAACAACAATCACTCCAAACAATTCTTCAATTTCATCAACAAATGCTTCATCTATCACTTCAACAAACCAGATATCAACAACCACTCCATCTACAACATCAACACCCCTTTATTCAGAATCTTCTACAACACCAACAGATATTTCAGCAGTCACCATTTATTATGATCCGTCATATGTTCCTCCTAACAACAATTTTCAACAACAAACAGTGGCATCTCCTGCCAGGACACCAGTAACCATCTACTATGACCCACACACTATTCCAACACCCTCCTCTGCTGCAGTCAGTCCAGTTACCATCACGGTACCTGGACCAGTTCCTTATGAAAGCAGTAATGCCATCCCTTGGCATTATGGCTCTGACCTTTACTGCAATGGGGACAAAATCACTCTTGACTCTTCAACCTCTTCTCCACAGATTGAAAATGTTGGGGGAGGCGGAGGCTTCACCAGAAGCGGACGCCTTTTTGCCTCGCAATCACAAAGACCTAATGCCGAAGCAGAAGCTGCCGCCAAAGCAAAGGGAAATAGTGTAATATCTGAAGAGCCCATCCTCAAGGAAACTCAGAAGACGTCTTTTGAGCAAGATGTAGACGAGTTTATGAGGATTATAAAGAGAAGTGACTACAAGGTGGTGGATCAGATTCACCAGACTCCCTCAAAGATCTCCATATTATCTCTGCTGATGTGTTCCGAAGCTCACCGGAATGCATTACTAAATGTTTTGCACGCAGCATACGTGCCAGAGGAGATCACCGTTAATCAGCTGGAGACCGTGGTAGAGAATTTCAATACCAGCCATGGATTGGGTTTTACCAATGTTGATTTAACAACTGAGGGGTGTAACCACAACAAGGCTTTACACATCACCCTGGAATGCAAGGGTGCTGTCCTATCACATGTACTGGTAGACACTGGGTCTTCACTCAATGTTTTACCAAAGAAAGCCTTGGAGAAGCTGGAGTATGATGGCTTGGCATTGCGTCCAAGTAACTTGGTGGTGAGAGCATTTGATGGCTCTAAGAGATCAGTGCTAGGAGAGATTGATCTACCTGTGATGATTGGCCCGCAGACTTTTAAAATTACCTTCTATGTGATGGACATTCAGCCGGCCTACAGCTGTTTGTTGGGTAGACCTTGGATTCATGCCGCTGGCGCAGTTACGTCTACCCTTCACCAGAAGTTGAAATTCGAGTGGGAGGGCCAGATCATCACTATCTGTGGTGAAGAAGATATTTTTGTTAGCCATCTGGCTACATACAAATACATTGAGATGGATGGAGAGATCCATGAAAGCATGAGCCAGGGATTTGAGGCCCTAAACATTAATGAAGCTTCTGCTGTACTTGGAACTTCCATGACATCTTATCAACAAGCCAGGAAGGTTGTTGAAGAGGGGACTGCCCAAGGCTGGGGCAAGTTGCTGCCCGTGGAGAAGAAAGAGGACAGATTTGGGTTGGGTTACAAACCAACTCAACAAGATCAATCAGAGGCTGCTAAGAAGCCCAGTTTTGTTAGTGGGGGGATGCTCACCCCTGATGCAGTAAACAACTTGGAAGATGAGTCGGAAGATGAACGCAACCTGGAGAGCTGGATACGTCCAAGGATCCCGGGGAGCCGTATCTCAAACTGGTCTTCCCAGGAAATTATAAGGGTTACTCCTGCAGAGTAATTATTATTTCCTGTATTTTTAGGCATGCATCAAGTCTTGCATCTTGCCCAAGATGACAAGACTCATTTTGTAATCGGGCCATCTTGTAATTTTGTGCAAATAGATCAATCAATGAATATCGGACATCTTTTGCAAATGAGTCCTTTTTCTTTCCCGCTCACTGTTTTTCATTTTTCTTTTTGTACAAAAATAAAATGGAAATGTTTTCAAAATGATAACTTTATTTCACTTTTTTTTCTAAACAAAGATTAAAATCAATCACTAAAATGAACAATCTAAACCCTTGCAGAGAGTGCCTTTCAGACTGCACCGACAACAACACAGCTATGATTTCGTATGACTTTGACAATCCAATCAATCAAGCTGATGAAGGGGTTGAAGAAGAATATGAGCTTCCTGAAGAGCTAGCCAGGTTGTTAAGGCAAGAGGAGAAGGTTATCATTCCTCATCAGGAGGAGATTGAAACGGTTAATCTTGGTACGGAAGAAGATGTGAAAGAAGTTAAGATCGGGGCCTGCCTACAAGATTCAGTGAAAGAGCAACTGATTGATATGCTTCGGGAGTATGTGGATGTGTTTGCTTGGTCTTACCAGGATATGCCAAGGTTGGACACCGATATCGTCATGCACAAGCTGCCTTTGAGAGAAGATTCCCCGCCAGTAAAGCAGAAGTTGCGCCGTACTCGCCCAGACATAGCAATGAAGATAAAAGAAGAGGTACAAAAGCAGTGGGACGCCGGGTTCCTTGTTGTGACTAGCTATCCACCGTGGGTTGCTAATATAGTACCTGTGCCTAAGAAAGACGGAAAAGTGAGGATGTGTGTGGACTACCGGGATCTGAACAGAGCCATCCCGAAAGAGGATTTCCCATTACCTCACATCGATGTATTGGTTGATAATACGGCTCAGTTCTCAGTGTTTTCCTTCATGGACGGATTTTCAGGATACAATCAGATCAAGATGTCACCTGAAGACATGGAGAAGACAACTTTCATCACACCCTGGGGCACATTCTGTTATAAGGTGATGCCATTCGGACTGAAGAATGCAGGTGCATCGTATCAACGGGCTATGGTAACATTATTCCACGATATGATCCATAAAGAAATCGAATGTTATGTGGATGACATGATTGCCAAGTCCCTCACAGAAGAAGACCACCTGGTAAATCTATTGAAGTTATTCAAGCATTTGAGGAAGTACCAATTGAAGTTAAACCCCAACAAGTGCACATTCGGGGTGCGATCTAGTAAGCTGCTGGGATTTATTGTAAGCGAGAAGGGGATTGAAGTTGACCTTGATAAAGTCAAAGCCATTCAAGAAATGCCTGCACCGAAGACGGAAAAAGAAGTTTGAGGGTTTCTAGGTAGATTGAACTACATTTCAAGGTTCATATCTCACCTTACAGCAACCTGTGAACCCTTGTTCAAGCTGTTAAGAAAAGAACAAACGGTCAGGTGGAACGAAGACTGCCAGAGGGCTTTTGACAAGATCAAGGGGTACTTGCAAGAACCTCCAATCCTTATGCCACCAGTTGAAGGAAGACCTCTGATAATGTACTTAACAGTATTAGAAGAGTCAATGGGGTGTGTGCTGGGCCAGCATGACAAGTCTGGTCGAAAAGAGTATGCAATTTACTACCTAAGCAAAAAGTTTACCGACTGTGAACAACGTTATTCACTACTCGAGAAAACTTGTTGTGCTTTAGCGTGGGCTGCTCGCCGACTGAGACAGTATATGTTGACCCACACTACTTTATTGATATAAAAAATGGATCCAGTTAAGTACATTTTTGAGAAGCCAGCACTTACCAGAGGGGTTGCAAGATGGCAGATGATCCTCACAGAATATGACATCCAGTATACATCTCAGAAAGCCATCAAGGGCAGTGTATTGTCTGATTATCTTGCTGAGCAACCTATTGATGATTACCAGCCTATGAGATTTGACTTCCCTGATGAAGACATCATGTTCATAAGAGCAAAAGATCATGAAGAGCTCGTTCACACTGAAGGGCCTGACCCGGAAGAAGAATGGACTATGATGTTTGATGGGGCTGTTAACATGAATGGTCGTGGTGTTGGTGTAGTACTCATTACACCTAAGGGAGTTCACATGCCTTTCTCGGTAAAACTCACCTTTAACTGCACTAACAACGAAGCTGAATACGAAGCTTGCATTATGGGTCTTGAGGAAGCCATTGACCTCGGGATCAAAACTTTGACTGTATTCGGAGTTTCAGCTTTGGTAGTTAATCAAACCAACGGCAAATGGTACACCCACCAGGATCATCTGATACCTTACAGGGATTATACAAGGAGGTTACTGACTTTCTTCACAACAGTCAAGCTTGAGTATATCCCTCGGGATGAAAATCAGTTTGCAGATGCTCTGGCTACCATTTCATCCATGATCAAAGTTCAAGCTGCCAACTTTGTGCCTCAGATTTCAGTGTCCAGACTCGACAGACCAGCATATGTATTCTCAGCAGATATTGTCAAAGATGATAAGCCTTAGTTCCATGAAATTAAGTGCTTCTTGGAGGATCAAACATACCCACCTGGGGCATCTTCCAATGATAAGAAGACTTTGAGACGGCTAGCTGGTAGCTTCTTCCTGAATACTGATGGTTCCCTGTACAAAAGAAACTTTGATATGGTACTCCTCAGATGCGTTGATAGAACAGAAGCAGACTTGTTGATGCACGAGGTGCACGAGGGATCCTTTGGTACCCATGCCGGAGGACATGCTATGGCTAAAAAGTTGCTAAGATCAGGTTATTACTGGATCACAATGGACGCCGACTGTTGTGCCTACGCCAGAAAATGCCATAAATGCCAGATCTATGCGGATAAGGTGCATGTACCTCCCAATCCTCTGAATGTGATGTCTTCACCCTGGCCCTTTGCTATGTGGGGCATTGATATGATTGGCAAGATTGATCCAACTGCTTCAAATGGCCACAGATTCATCCTGGTAGCCATTGACTATTTCACAAAGTGGGTTGAAGCAGCTTCCTATGCAAATGTTACAAGGCAAGTGGTAGCCCGATTTCTGAAGAGAGATATCATCTGTCGATACGGAGTTCCCGAGCGAATCATTACTGATAATGGTTCCAACTTAAACAACAAAATGATGGCAGAGCTATGCCGGGACTTCAAGATCCAACACCACAATTCTTCTCCTTACAGGCCAAAGATGAACGGCGCTGTAGAGGCAGCTAATAAGAATATCAAGAAGATTGTACAGAAGATGGTGGTTACCTATAAAGATTGGCATGAAATGCTACCGTTTTCCTTGCATGGGTACCGTACGTCAATCAGAACATCCACTGGGGCAACACCGTATCAGCTTATGTATGGTATGGAGGCAGTCCTACCTGTTGAAGTTGAATTACCCTCCATGCGAGTACTGATGGATGTTAAGCTGAACGAGGCAGAATGGGTCTGATCCCGATACGAACAACTGAGCCTGATTGAAGAGAAAAGATTGGCTGCAATTTGTCATGGGCAGTTGTACCAGAAAAGAATGAAGAAAGCCTTCGATCAGAAAGTTAGGCTCCGAGAGTACCAAGTAGGAGATCTTGTGCTGAAAAGACTCCTCCCTCCTCATACAGACCACAGGGGCAAGTGGACTCCGAACTATGAAGGACCATTCGTAGTAAAGAAAGTTTTCTCTAGTGGAGCACTAATGCTCAACACTATGGATGGTGAAGACTTCCCGTCCCCTATGAATTCAGATGCAGTTAAAAAATACTTCGCATAAAAATGACCCGTTGGACATAAAAACAGAATGTAAGTCCAGGCAAAAATAGGGCATCCCGGCGAGTAAAAAAAAAACAGAATAAAAGACTCGGGCAAAAATAAGGGAAAATAATTTAAAAAAAAAGAAGATGTACACCCGCTGAGTTGAAAAGCCGCATTGGACAACTCAGGCAAAAATGGGTATCCCGATGGATCGAAAACCCGAAAGGGCGATCCATGCAAAATAAGGGAAGAAGCGAACAACTGCATTCTGAATTCGTCTGTATCACTTACAACTTGGTAAGCTTCGAAAGGATCAAGCTTCTTTCGGAATCAGCCTTCTTCAGAAAGCAAGACGAGAAGAACGTCAAACGTCATACGAGTCATAGCGAAAGGGAAGCTCCTTGAAGCGTCATCAAACATTGCCAACATTTGTTTCTCAATTTGTAACAATCTTCTCATTTTAGGGGATATGTTTCTTTGACTGTATCTTGCCAATTCAGGGCATACGAATTAATAAAATCAGATTTTCAGTCATGTCTCGTCTCATACATTTTATGTTCATTTGCAAAATGTCCGATGTCTTTAAGATACTGATTGCATAAATACAGATGCTTCTCTTTTAATAATACGTGCTTGCAGGAAGTATATTTACTCCCAGGAGTGTCTAAACTCCTATGATGGAATCCGGTAAGGGATACCTTGGGATTACTTGTACGTTTCCATGTCTTTGCAGGATTGCAGGCACACAAAGCACGACGTGGGGCATGAAAGCTTCACCCCCAGCAAGCTGGCATATCTTTATCTACTCAGTCTTAGCACCGGAGATGATTTTTCCCCAGCTGAGTTGTCAAGTATCATCCTCAACAGAACATCTACAGAAATCTCCAGGAAGACCTTCCCATGGTTTTTCTTCTTCCCCAACCAAGTTGCCATCTACTATTCCTCCGCAGCCAAGTGCAAAGGCCGGGAAACCATCTCCCCACAGAGTTTCAGCCTCTATCCAGAAGAGCAACACGCAAAGGAATCACAACAGAGTGAAGAAAGCTTCTACAAACCCCAGCTGGGTCTTTCATTACCAAGAAAGGTCTATCAGTGACCTATATCCCCAAGCAGAGTCATACATGACGGATCTACCAATGATCTCACCCCCAGCTAGGATGTCCATTTCAAGCAAGATCAGCCAGAGATCTTCGCAGTAACAGGGATCCGAATCCCGGATCGTTATCTTTTGCATGATCATAGCATCCGCATCATGATCACCCCATAAAGCGTAACATTCCGTCTAATGCGGAGCATTACGGAAAAAATCAAACATATTGCATAATCATAAGCCATGATCCGAATCAAACACTTGTGAATAATGACAATCCATCAACAAATATACAAGATACTCCCCAGATTCCCCAGCGGAGAGCTAAAGCTAAAGCAGTTGCCTCACACTCACAAATAACAATACATACTCATTGTGGCACCCGTCCGTGTCATCATATCCCCAGTAGAAAGCCAAAGCATCCCCTTTGCACTCACAGATACATACATACACAATTCCTTGACACTCGTCCGTGTCACCTTCCCCAGCACAGTAACCTAAACACTTTGTATATCAGATACTTGTTTATACTATACTTTTCTCTTTTACTCTCCCCAGTGGGTTTAAATACCCGTCTATACACCACTCATACTTATTACTCTTGTCTCACTCATACAGATACTCGTTTGTATCTTGTATATATCACTTATTATTCCTCAGATTCGACACTCGTCCGTGTTCTTTGTTAATCAGTTGGTACTCGTCCGTACCATCATCTCAGAACATGCGTCAAGCGTTTTTTTCTACCTGATACTCGTCTGCATCATAGTCTTAGAGATGCCCGTCCGCATCTTTAATCCATACACTGTGTCAAACACTCTTGTCTTCTTGAATTTAGACGCTCGTCTGTGTCTACTTTTCCCCAGAAGAGTCCCCTCAGAATTAACATTCGTCAGTGTTCTTTGTTAACCAGGTGATACTCGTCCGTATCATCATCCCCGAACACGTGTCAGTATTTGTTTCTACCCGATACTCGTCCGTATCGAAGTCTTAGGGATGCTCGTCCGCATCCTTAATCTATACGCAACATCAAAACACTTATACCTTTTATTTCTTGGATATAAACACTCGTCCGTGTTTACTATTCCCCAGTAGGTCGCCAGCAAAGCAAAATTCCTTTTCTATCTGACATTCGTCCTATGTCATGATAAACCCTGAGAGCAGCCGTACCCTGCTAGGTGATCGTCCTTCACCTCTTGATGATCGTCCTTCATCATGCTCATCCGATGGCCGTCCCCATCTTCGACCTTTTCTATCCGACATTCGTCCTATGTCGTGATATTTGGCAGCCGTCCCCTGCTAGGTGATCGTCCTTCACCTCTTGATGATCGTCCTTCATCATTTTATCCGATGGCCGTCCCCATCGTTGATCTTTTTTATCTGACATTCGTCCTATGTCATGATAAACCTTGAGAGCAGTCGTCCCCTGCTAGGTGATCGTCCTTCACCTCTTGATGATCGTCCTTCATCATGCTCGTCCGATGGCCGTCCCCATCGTCGACTTTTTATCCGGCATTCGTCCTATGTCGCGATACTTTCGGCAGCCGTACCCTGCCAGGTGATCATCCTTCACCTTAGATGACCGTCCCTCATCTTATCCCCCTCAGAGAAGCCGTACCCTGCTAGGTGATCGTCCTTCACCTTTGATGACCGTCCCTCATCATTATTTCATTTATTCTTTAACCCGATGGCCGTCCCCGTCGTGGTCCCTTTTTCCTTTTCCTGATGATCGTCCTTCATCAGTTTAGCCCGATGGCCGTCCCCATCGTTGTTTACATTACTTTATGAACCTGATAACCGTACCTCATCATTTATTTTTACCTATAATCCCCAGAGAGTCCTGATGGCCGTCCCCATCATAATCTTTTATATCCCCAGCATGTCGGTCGTCCCCGTCATTGCTTTATTTCCCACATTCTCCCCAGCATGTCGGCCGTCCCCGTCATTGCTCTTTCCCCCAGCAGTTGTCCTATGCTCGGCGGTCGTCCTCCGTCGCCCGCACTCTATAATTTTACTTTATTTTCCTTTTACAATCTATATCCCTTTTCTTCTTCATTCTGTGAGTGCAAATTTTGGACTGTCTTTGGTATTCAACCACAAGTTATCTCGTTTGCCTGGTAAGCCCGTCGCTTACATCCTGCACAGCTAACTCATGTTTGAATAGGGGCAGCTGTAAACACCCCAAATTTGCCCTCACCCATTCACACCATGGCTTGTGATCATTTCATATGCATAAATTCAGTCATAGCATCTCATATTACATTTTTGATTCACTGCATTGTTTCTAAGTCATCTGCATCTAGGGTTTGTGATCTGAGCAATCCAAGAGCTTCTTGAGCCACTCCAAAGGTCATCAATCACTTCAAAGGGGTCCATGTATATTCAAGCATCATATTATATCTCCTCAAAGTCAAGAAAATCAAAGAATCACAAGAACTGAGAATGGCATGGAAGCAGAGCCAGGTTTAACTGCACAGATGACCTAGAATTACGGTTTTGGTTTCAGAGGCCATAACTCCAAAGTTTTTGGTCATTCTTGTTTCTATTGGTCTCTATATGGTATAGGGAGCATGCATATCAATTTTCATGAAGAAATTCAATGGGGAAGTCATCTGATCAAGGGTTGACTTCTTTAGCAAGTCAGTGTAAAATCAGGGCATCTGAGGCCCCCAATGACCCAACGAAAGGGTGTTCATCATCATTTTGATTGTGTGTGATCTTTATTTGATCATAGAAGATGTTGGAAGTTCACAAATTTGAAGAATTTCAAACCATTTGCAAAGTTGACTTTTTGGGAAAGTTGACTTATATTGAAAATTGCCATTTTAGGAAACTTTTTCAACCCTTGCTTTTTGATTCAAAAATGCTTCAAATGGAAAAACTTTGGTCATGAAAGTTATAGAATGGATCATTCCCTTTTCAAAAAGTACAACAACTTGACCTAATTCATTTTGGATCAAAAGTTATGGCTTGTCAAAGTTGGCTAAAATCACATAATTTGAAGTTTTCTACCAAAGAGGCATTTTGCAAAATGGTATGATCAAGTGTTCTAAAGGCCTAAAATGTGTACAATTTCTTCACAACATGATCACATGACCTCTAAAATTCAGAATGGGCCAAAGAACTTTGCATTTTGATGCCTTGAAACACAAGAATTTCCAAAGGGGCCAAGCTTTGTGAAAATTGCAAAACACTACACAAACCTTGATCAACTTGTTGAATCACCTCATAAACAATTCCATGGCTCTCCCTAAACTCAGCTGAACCAAGACAAGCCAAAAAGCAAGTTGTACCATTGCCCATACCTCAAGTACAAATCAAGTTGACATTTTGGCCAAAGACCCATACCAATCACAATAGGGCACACCAACTCCACAGGCCTATCCATGAGTGATAAGTGGACCAAAGGCAAGCCAAAGCACAGAACCATTCATGCTGAAACACTCCCCAAGCCCTAGTTCCAAGTTTATGCTTCATTTGCAAAACCCTTCGAAACACTCTCCACAAGCCTCAAACACACAAACAAACTTCACAAACAATCTCAACATGCCTCACTGATCACAAACCACCCATCACCATAGCATGAAAGTCACTGAAACCAAAACACGATCACTACCCCCCTTGAACAGAACTTCTGCCATCTCCCAAATCAGCCATCAACAAGAGTTGTGAAGAATTCCATTGAGCTCAGGGGGACCAGAGGAGTCAGTTTGCATAGGAGAAAGGCTCAGAAAGCTCCTGTTCGAAGCACTTCAGTTCTGGTATCCATCAAGAACAAATTTTCCAGAACTTCATTTACTTGTTATAAATTGATTCTACATGTTATCCTGATCATCATGATGTGTTTAAAATTGAAAATGGTGGAATATTGAGTATGTATGAGTTGTCTGAAACTTTCTGCCCTAAATATGTTTTGCTTTGATTTGCATGATTAATGAATGAAAAATGAGTTTTGTTTGGGGGTTTTGATTCAGTGATGAATGGGGTTTGATTCTGGGCAATTAGATTTCATTTTCATGGAGTTTAGAGAGAGTTAGAGATTTGGCTCGTCGGAGAAGACGACCGGAACCACTATTCCGGCCGTCTGAGAGTCATTAGCCCTAATTTCGTATTTAAATGAAGTTTGAATATGGACCATAGATTAGGCTGACTTTGTTTGACTCCCGCGCGTTTGGATGGTCCAGATTCCTCACTTAGCCCTAATCTCATTTATTTAAAACTAATTAATTAAGATTAGCCAGTTTGAATTTCAGACACTGGATCACGCGCGCAGTCAACTCCCGCGCGTCCAATTTGAATGCTGGCCCTTGATCCTGATTACTTCTCATAAAATTCATTTTATTTTCATTTTTATTTCATTTGTTTTCTACATTTTATTAAAAATAGTAAAACATATTTAAAAATTCTGAAATTTTTTATTCAAGCTTTTATTAATTTTTAGAAATCAAAAACATTTTTATTTTTATTTTTTGCATTAAAAATTATTTTTAAATCATTTAAAAGTTTATTTTTAATTGATTAATGAGAATTAATTAATTAAAAATACTTTTAGGTATTTAAAAATCACCAAAAAATTCATGAAACATTTAAAATCATTTAGAAACATTGTCCAACTCTCAAACCAAATTTCTTTTTTGATCTTGATGTCTTTTGACAATTTTCAATGGAATTAATTTCATTTCAAGATATTATTTTGATCCAATCTTCAAAAATTCATTTCTGCCTAGCCTTTAAGAGTTGGACCTTGATTCTTCTTGTATTGCATCTTGTATAACTTGTAGTTTATAGGATTAAATTGGCATGAATTGATCTTGCATTTCCTTTTTGTTTGGCATTTTTCTTGACAAGGTACCTTAAAACCCTAGCAATCTTAGGAAATTCATAACCCTCATTAGGTTAAGAGTTGGATCCCCTCCTTTGGGCAATGAGTTTGTATAGGTTTAGGGTTCCTTTGAATGCATTTTAAAATTTTTATCATGATGTTTGCTTCTGGTTTTGATTTTTGTTTTGTGTATTGATCATAAACCCTAATTTGGGCTTTCATTTGCATCCATCTTCCATTTGCTTGCATACCATGACTTTCCATGACATTTTGTGCATCCATTTGATTCATAATACATCTTAGGACATGTTAGAATCATGTGTGACCATTGCATCTTTCATTTGCCATGTTGTATGTCATTTGCATTTCATAATTTTTCATGAACATTCATGGTTCTAAGCATGCTTCTCTTGCATCCATATGTTTGTATGATCATCCTCATGCCTTGCCTCATGTTTGCATCATCTCTTAGCATCATTAGCATCATACTCATGCTTCTGGTTTTGGTTTGCATCATATCATTTCATTTCATTTTGCATTGCATTGCATTTCTTTCACTAACTTTTCAGGTGGTAATTTACTTTGAGAAGTGAATTTGCCTTCACTTCTCACAATCTCTTTTCATCTCTCTTATGCATTATTGCTGCATTTTGTCTTGTGCTTGAGATTGAGCTTGCTCATTCTTCTTCATCCTACTTTCTTTCTTCAAGTGACTTGTCTTCTTGAATGAAGCAAGTTACTTTGCTTCTCCTTGCTCCTTTCATCTGCTTCCTGGTGGTTTCTCTGAAGATCTTTCTTGTAAACCTCACAAACCTTAGGAACAACCAAGCATGACAATAATTAGGGTTTTGATTAGTCCCCCATTTAGATTTTACCTTTGTGTCTCATTGAGTCTTCTCTTCTCATCTCATAATCAGGGACTAAACCTTAAAGGTTTTAAGACTTTGTGATTAAGCTTATGCATGCATCCTTCTATTAGGATGGAGTATATAACTTTAATCCTAAGTGTTAAACCCTTAATGTGTTTAAATCCTCTAATCAAACTATCTAATAAATCATCTAGACATCAAGCTTGTAACTTGGGCCTTGCATTAGGGTTCTAATTCTTCCTTAATTGGTTAAGAAGGACTAACCCTAGTGTTAATGGACAAGTCCTCCTCAAGTTGTCTTACAAATCATAAAAATAATTTCTTCATCTTATCATTAATTAAAATCCACTTAATAAAGGCTTTGTTTTGTCATGAGTTTAATCCCTAATCATGGATTAAGTTGAGGAGCTTTCCTCAGCTTGAACACTCTCATCTATTATCCTTCTATTAGGATGGTGTAATGAGTTTGTTTAATCCTTGATTATGGCTTAATCTCATTACTTAATACTAAACAAAAACCACAAAAACATCTAAATAATCACAAGTAGGTTAATGATCTTAATCCTACATCATGGTGATTAAGCGTGAGGTGCTTACTTCATGCTTAAGATATTCTCATTACCCCTAATCAGAGGGAGGATGTGATGAGTTTACTAACCCTTGGTTTAGGCTTAAGCTCATTTTCATATGACAAATTTCCAAAAGCAATAAAAGACTGAAAATACAAAAACAAACAATTATCGTCTCCTTCGGGATTCTTTTCTCATCATCTTCACTCACAAGCGAGAACTTGCTTCTTCCGTCTAATGCAAGACAGTTTGCACCTGAGCCAGACAGGTCATACACTTGAGCATAGACAAGTAAGCAGTTAACAAGTCAATTTATTCTTTCAGTCTCTTTGGGTCGAACTACGGCGTTCTGACTTCCTCATTGCACGAAAGGATACGTAGGCATAACTTAACTGTTATCGAACAAAAGTCTATGTATATTCCCCCCTTTCAGCATCATTTTCTTAGCCTCATCATCATGAGCATTTCACTTTTGTCCTTACACTGACACTATACATATCACACTTCACTTTCTTTTACACTGACACCTGTACATCCTTTTCCAGCTTTCTATACACAAATTGCACTGACACTACCCCTTTAAAACACAAATATTTTGAGCGTGGATCCCGTCGAGTACGACGGACAATCTGGGTGCTAATACCTTCCCAGGTTGTAACCAACCCCCTTTCTCAGTCTCTCTGGTTCGCAACCGTCTTATCCATATCTTTCTAGGTTTATGCAGCATTACCTTTCCTTCGGGATAAAAATGCCTAGCTGGCGACTCTTTCCTTTGAGTTCACTCCTGTGTGTTCTCATATCTCTTCTCGCCGACCGTTCGCGTCTGTACTCTATCTGACTTAGCCTCATTTAGTGGGAGCGACAACCGTCACAGGAAAACAGGGTGATTGACCCTATCCCTATGCCTTATGCCACCTTATTGCCACAACTCCTGAAACTCAACTTGGTTGAATTAAGGACATTGGCACCACCAGATCCCTCCAATCTCCCAAGGAATTATGATGTCAACGCCAGATGTGCTTTCCACTCCAATGTACCTGGCCATAATATGGAAAAATGCAGGGCCTTGCAAATGAAAGTCCAAGATCTAGTGGATTCTAAAGCCCTCAACTTTTCACCTCCTCCAAATGTCAACAAGAATCCTATGCCTCATCATGGAGGGCCAAGGATTAATGCCATAGAGGAAGACAAACCATCTACTTTGATCACCAGTGTTGCACAAATTCGAACACCTCTGGTCGAAATTAAAGCTCAGCTTCTAGAGTACCAGATGTTCCCCGGGTGTGAGCTCGGTTGTGGGCATTGCAACATTGCAGTCAATGGGTGTGATAATTTGAGAAGCGGCATAGATGGTCTTATCAAGGATGGTATCCTTCAGATCTCAACAACGGCGCCTACAAATCCAGCAATTCCTTTGACAACAATTCCTGATTCTCCTACAACTGCAGCAACAATCATTCCTACCGATTCATCAATATCATCAACAATGGCTCCGTCCATCACTTCAACAAATCAGATGTAACCAACCCTTTCTTCTACAACATCAACATCCATTTATTCGGCCGAATCTTCTACAACGTCAACAGAAATTAATGAAGATATCTCAGCAGTCACCATCTACTATGATCCGTCAAATGTTCATCCAAATAACAACTTTCAGCAACAAGCAGTGGCACCTCCTGCCAGGTCACCAGTCACAATTTACTACAATCCGCACACCATTTCAGTACCCTCCTCTGCTGCAGTCAGTCCAGTTACTATCACGGTGCCTGGACCAGTTCCCTATGAAAGCAGTAATGCCATACCCTGGCATTATGGCTCTGATCTTTACTGCAACGGGGAGAAAATCACTTTGGATTCTTCAACCTCTTCTCCACAAATTGATAATGTTGGGGGAGGCGGAGGCTTCACCAGAAGCGGACGCCTTTTCGCATCCCAAACTCAGAGACCTAATGTTGAAGCAGAAGCTGCTGCCAAAGCAAAAGGAAAGAGTGTGGTATCTGAAGAGCCAGCTGTCAAAGAAACTCAGAAGAAATCTTTTGAACAAGATGTGGACGAGTTTATGAGAATCATAAAGAGAAGTGATTACAAAGTGGTGGATCACCTTCACCAAACTCCCTCAAAAATCTCCATATTATCCTTGTTGATGTGTTCTGAAGCTCACAGGAATGCATTACTGAAAGTCCTGCACGCGGCATATGTGCCAGAGGAGATCACCGTTAATCAGCTAGAAACTGTGGTAGCAAATGTCAACACCAGCCATGGACTGGGTTTTACCAATGCTGATTTAACAACTGAGGGACGTAACCACAACAAGGCTTTACACATCACTCTAGAATGTAAGGGTGCCGTTCTATCTCATGTATTGGTGGACACTGGGTCATCGCTCAATGTCCTACCAAAGAAAGCCTTGGTGAAGCTGGAGTATGATGGCTTGGCATTGCGTCCGAGTAATTTGGTGGTGAGAGCATTTGATGGCTCTAAAAGATCAGTGCTTAGGGAGATTGATCTGCCTGTGATGATTGGCTCGCAGACTTTTAAGATTATCTTCTATGTGATGGACATTCATCCGGCCTACAGCTGTTTGTTGGGTAGACCCTGGATCCATGTCGCTGGCGCTGTTACGTCTACCCTTCACCAGAAGCTGAAATTCGAGTGGGAAGGCCAGATCATCACCATCTGTGGGGAAGAAGACATCTTTGTTAGCCATCTGGCTATGTATAAGTATATAGAGATGGATGGAGAAATCCATGAAACCATGAGCCAGGGGTTTGAGGCCCTGAACATTAATGAAGCATCTGCTGTACTGGGAACCTCCATGACGTCTTATCAGCAAGCCCGGAAGGTTGTTGAAGAGGGTACTGCCCAAGGCTGGGGCAAGCTGCTGCCCGTGGAAAAGAAGGCAGACAGATTTGGGTTGGGTTACAAACCAACTCAACAAGATCAATCAGAGGCTGCCAAGAAGCCCAATTTTGTCTGCGGGGGAATGCTCACCCCGGATGCAGTAAACAACTTGGAAGACGAGGAGGAAAGCGACCGCAACCTGGAGAGCTGGATACGTCCAAGGATCCCGGGGAGCCAAGACCTTAACTGGTCTTCCCAGGAAATTATAAGGGTTACTCCTGCAGAGTAATTATTATTTCCTGTATTTTTAAAGCATGCATCAAAGTCTTACACCTTGCCCAAGATGTCAAGACTCATTTTGTAATCGGGCCATCTTGTAATTTTGTGCAAATAGATCAATCAATGAATATCAGACATCTTTTGCAAATGAGTCTTTTTTTTCTTTTTCGCTCACTGTTTTTCATTTTTCTTTTTGTACAAAAATAAAATGGCAATGTTTTCCAAAATGATAACTTCATTTCACTTTTTCTAAAACAAGATTAAAATTAATCACTAAAATAAACCAATCTAAACCCTTGCAGAGAGTGCCTTTCAGATTGCACCGACAACAACACAGCTATGACTTCGTATGACTTTGACAATCCAATCAATCAAGCTGATGAAGGGGTTGAAGAAGATTATGAGCTACCTGAAGAGCTAGCTAGGTTGTTAAGGCAAGAGGAGGAGGTTATCACTCCTCATCAGGAGGAGGTTGGGACAGTTAATCTTGGTACAAAAGAAGATGTGAAAGAGGTTAAGATCGGGGCCTGCCTGCAAGATTCAGTAAAGGAACAACTGATTGATATGCTCCGAGAATATGTGGATGTCTTTGCTTGGTCTTATCAGGATATGCCAGGGTTGGACACCGATATTGTCATGCACAAGCTGCCTTTAAAAGAAGACTGCCCACCGATAAAACAGAAGCTGCGCCGTACTCGCCCGGATATGGCAATGTAGATCAAAGAGGTACAAAAGCAGTGGGACGCCGGTTTCCTTGCTGTAACTAGCTATCCACCATGGGTCGCTAATATTGTACCTGTGCCTAAGAAAGATGGCAAGGTAAGAATGTGTGTGGATTACCGGGATCTGAACAGAGCCAGCCCGAAAGATGATTTCCCTTTACCTTACATTGATGTATTGGTTGATAATACGGCTCAGTTCTCGGTGTTCTCCTTCATGGATGGATTTTCAGGATACAATCAGATCAAGATGTCACCTGAAGACATGGAGAAGACAACTTTTATCACACCCTGGGGCACATTCTGTTACAAGGTGATGCCATTCGGACTAAAGAATGCGGGTACAACTTATCAACGGGCTATGGTAACATTATTCCATGACATGATCCATAAAGAAATAGAATGTTATGTGGATGACATGATTTCCAAGTCCCTCACAGAAGAAGACCACCTGGTAAATCTGTTGAAGCTATTCAAGTGTCTGAGGAAGTACCAACTGAAGTTAAATCCCAACAAGTGCACATTCGGGGTGAGATCTGGTAAGCTGTTGGGATTTATTGTGAGTGAGAAATGGATTGAAGTTGACCCTGATAAAGTCAAAGCCATTCAAGAAATGCCTGCACCGAAGACTGAAAAAGAAGTTCGAGGGTTTCTAGGTAGATTGAACTACATTTCACGGTTCATATCTCACCTTACTGCAACCTGTGAACCTTTGTTCAAGCTGTTAAGAAAAGAACAAACGGTCAGGTGGAACGAAGACTGCCAGAGGGCTTTTGACAAAATCAAGGAATACTTGCAAGATCCTCCTATCCTTATGCCTCCAGTTGAAGGAAGTCCTCTAATCATGTACTTGACGGTATTAGAAGAGTCAATGGGGTGTGTGTTGGGCCAGCATGATGAGTCTGGTCGAAAAGAGTTTGCAATATACTACCTAAGCAAAAAGTTTACCGACAGTGAACAACGTTATTCACTGCTCGAGAAAACTTGTTGTGCTTTAGCGTGGGTTGCTCGCCGACTAAGACAGTATATGTTGACCCACACTACTTTATTGATATCAAAGATGGACCCAGTCAAGTACATCTTTGAGAAGCCAGCACTTACTGGACGGGTTTTAAGATGGCAAATGATCCTCACGGAATATGACATTCAGTACACCTCTCAGAAGGCCATCAAGGGCAGTGTACTGTCTGATTATCTTGCTGAGCAACCCATTGCTGATTACCAGCCTATGAGATTTGACTTCCCTGATGAAGACATCATGTTCATAAAAGCAAAAGATCATGAAGAGCCTGTTCACACTGAAGGGCCTGACCCAGAAAAAGAATGGACTATGATGTTTGATGGGGCTGTTAATATGAATGGTCGTGGTGTTGGTGCAGTACTCATTACACCTAAAGGAGTTCACATGCCTTTCTCGGCAAAGCTCACCTTTAACTGCACTAACAACGAAGCTGAATACGAAGCTTGTATTATGGGTCTTGAGGAAGCCATTCACCTTAGGATCAAGACTTTGACTGTATTCGGAGATTCAGCTCTGGTAATTAATCAAACCAACGACAAATGGTACACCCACCAAGATCATCTAATACCTTACAGGGATTATACAAGAAGGTTATTGACTTTCTTCACAATAGTCAAGCTTGAGTATATCCCTCGAGATGAAAATCAGTTTGCAGATGCTCTGGCTACCATTTCATCCATGATCAAAGTTCAAGCTGCCAACTTTGTGCCTCAGATTTCAGTGTCCAGACTTGACAGACCAGCATATATTATCTCAGAAGATGTTGTTAAAGATGATAAGCCTTGGTTCCATGACATTAAATGCTTCTTGGAGGACCAAACATACCCACCTGGGGCATCTTCCAATGATAAGAAGATATTAAGAAGGCTAGCTGGTAGTTTCTTCCTGAATACTGACGGTTCCCTGTACAAGAGAAACTTTGATATGGTACTTCTCAGATGCGTTGACAGGACAAAGGCAGACTTATTGATGCATGAGGTGCACGAAGGATCCTTTGGTACCCATGCTGGAGGGCATGCCATGGCTAAAAAGTTGCTAAGATCAGGCTATTATTGGATCACATTGGATGCAGACTGTTGTGCTTATGCCAGAAAATGTCATAAATGCCAGACTTATGCGGATAAAGTGCATGTGCCTCCGAATCCTTTGAATGTGATGTCTTCACCATGGCCCTTTGCAATGTGGGGCATTAATATGATTGGCAAGATTGAACCGACTGCTTCAAACGGCCACAGATTCATCCTGGTTGCTATTGACTATTTCACCAAGTGGGTAGAAGCAGCTTCTTATGCAAATGTTACAAGGCAACTGGTAGCCCGATTTCTGAAAAGAGACATCATCTGTTGGTATGGAGTGCCCGAGCGAATCATTACTGATAATGGTTCCAACTTGAACAACAAAATGATGGCAGAGCTATGCCGAGACTTCAAGATCCAACACCACAATTCTTCTCCTTATAGGCCAAAGATGAATGGCGCTGTTGAGGCAGCTAACAAGAATATCAAGAAGATTGTGAAAAAGATGGTAGTTACCTATAAAGACTGGCATGAAATGCTACCATTTGCCTTGCATGGGTACCGTACGTCAATCAGAACATCCACTGGGGCAACACCGTATCAGCTTGTGTATGGTATGGAAGCAGTACTGCCTGTTGAAGTTGAATTACCCTCCCTGCGGGTACTAATGGATGTTAAGCTAAATGAAGCAGAATGGGTCCGATCCCGATACGAACAACTGAGTCTGATTGAAGAAAATAGATTGGCTGCAATTTGTCATGGGCAGTTGTATCATAAAAGAATGAAGAAAGCCTTCGATCAGAAAGTCAGGATCCGAGAGTACCAAGTAGGGGATCTTGTGCTAAAAAGACTTATCCCTCCTCATACAGACCACAGGGGCAAGTGGACTCCGAACTATGAAGGACCATTCGTAGTAAAGAAAGTTTTCTCTGGTGGAGCACTGATGCTCAGTACTATGGATGGTGAAGACTTCTTGTCCCCTGTAAATTCAGATGCAGTTAAAAAATACTTCGCATAAAATGACCCGCTGGACATAAAAACAGAATGAAAGTCCAGGCAAAAATAGGGCATCCCGGCGAGTCAAAAACAGAATAAAAGATTCAGGCAAAATAAGGGAAAATAAACAAAAAATGTACACCCGCTGAGTTGAAAAGCCGCATTGGATGACTCAGGCAAAAATGGGTATCCCAGTGGATTGAAAACCCGAAAGGGCGATCCACGCAAAATAAGGGAATAAGCGAACAATTGCATTCTGAATTCATCTGTATCACTTACAACCTGACAAGTTCCGAAAGGTTTGAGCGTCGGTCAGAATCAGCCTTCTTCAAAAAGCAAGATGAGAAGAACGTCATTGTCATACGAGTCATAGCAAAGGGAAAACTCCTTGAAGCGTCATCAACATTGCCGGCACCTTTTTGCCTTTCAATTTGTAACGATCTCCTCATTTCAGGGGATCTGTTTCTCTGACTGTATCTTGCCAATTCAGGGCACATGAATTAATAAAATCAGATTTTCAGTCATGTCTCGTCTCGTACATTTTATTTTCGTTTGCAAAAATGTCCGATGTCTTTAAAATATTGATTCGCATAAATACAAATGATTCCTTCCTAAAGACTACATGCTTACAGGAAATTTATTACTCCCAGGAGTGTCTAAACTCCTATGACGGAATCCAGTAAGGGATACCTCGGGACACTTGTGCGTTTCTTTGTCTTTACAGGATTGCAGGTGTTCAGAGCGCAACGTGGGGCATGAAGGCTTCTCCCCAGCAAGCTGTCTAATCATTATCTACTCAGGCTACCTTCCAAGAAGCACCAAAGATGCTTTCTCCCCAGCTGAGTTGCCAGTCATCATTCCTCCTCGGCCAAGTGCAAAGACCGGGAACCATCACCCCACAGAGTTTCAGCCTCTATCCAGAAGAGCAACGCCTGAAGATCTCACGACAGAGTGAAAAAAGCTTCTACAAGCCCCAGCTGGGTCCCTTATTACTGAAATAGATCTATTAGTGATCTACTTCCCCGAGCAGAGTCACATATGTCAGATCAACCAGTGATCTCATCCCCAGCTGGGAAATCCACTTCAAGCAGATCGGCCAGAGATCTCCACGGCATCGGGATCCGAATCCCGGATCGGTATCTTTGCATAATCATAGCATTCGCATCATATTTTCCCCACAGAGCGTAGCATTCCGTCTAATACGGAGCATTACGGCAAAAATCAAACATGTTGCATAATCATAAGCCATGTTCTGAATCAAACACTTGTAAATTCTGACAATCCATCAACAAGATACATAATATTTCCCCAATTCCTCACCGGAGAGCCAAAATACTTCCCTTACAGATACACCCTCCTTTTGGAACTCGTCCGTGTCAACATTCCCCAGTAAAGTCGCCTGAGCATTCTTTACAAATAGACGACTCATGTATTACCATTGCTTCCCGACACTCGTCCGTGTCATATTCCCGGCAGAAAACCAAAGTGTCCCCTTTGCACTCACAACATATGTGTGCATGTCTATACAACTCCTCGATACCCGTCCGTGTCACCCTCCCCACCATAAGTTACCCAAACACTTTGGAAATCAAAATACTTGTTTATAATACACTTTTTCTGACACCCATCCGTGTCATGCTTTCCCTAGCAAGTTAAACACTCGTCCGTGTTTCACTCCTACTTGTTACTCATCATTTCTTTACTCATACAGATACTCGTCCGTATCTTGTATATACCACTTAAATCCCCTCAGATTCGACACTCGTCCGTGTTCTTTGTTAACCAGTTGGTACTCGTCCGTATCATCATCTCTGAACATGCGTCAAGCGTTTGTTTCTAACGATACTCACCCGTATCGTAGTCTTAAGGATGCTCGTCCGCACCTTTAATCTATACACCGTGTCAAACACTATTGTCTTCTTGAATTTAGACACTCGTCTGTGTCTACCATTCCCCAGAAAAATCCCATTGAATTATTTCCTTTCTATCTGACATTCGTCCTATGTCATGGTAGCTTTCGGCAGTCGTACCCTGCCAGTTGATCGTCCTTCACCTTCTTGATGATCGTCCTTCATCACCCCCAGTGGAGTCTCTAGTCATTAGAACCCCTTCTATCTGACATTCATCCTATGCCGTGATATTTTTGAGCAGCCGTACCCTGCTAGGTGATCGTCCTTCACCTCTTGATGATCGTCCTTCATCATTTCATCCGATGGCCGTCCCCATCGTTGATCTTGTTATCTGACATCCGTCCTATGTCATGGTAAAACCCAGAGAGCAGCCGTACCCTGCTAGGTGATCGTCCTTCACCTCTTGATGATCGTTCTTCATCATGCTTATCCGATGGCCGTCCCCATCGTCGACCTTTTTTTTATCCGGCATTCATCCTATGTCGCGATACTTTTTGGCAACCATACCTTGCCAGGTGATCGTCCTTCACCTTAGATAACCGTCCCTCATCTTATCCCCAACAGAGCAGCCGTCCCCCGCTAGGTGATCGTCCGTCACCTCTGATGATCGTACCTCATCATTTATTTCATTTATGCTTTGAACTTGATGGTCGTCCCCATCATTCATCTACCTTTAATACCCAGAGAGTCCCGTTCCTTTTCCTGATGGCCGTCCCCATCATGATCTCTTATATCCCCAGCTTGTCGGCCGTCCCCGTCATTGCTTTGTTTCCCGCATTTTCCCCAGCATGTCAGTCATCCCCGTCATTGCTTCATCCCCAGCAGTCGTCCTCTGCTTGGCGGTCGTCCTCCGTCGCCCGCACTTTATAAATATACTCTATTTCCCTTTACAATATATATCCCTTTTCTTCTTCATTCTGTGAGTGCAAATTTTGGACTGTCTTTGGTATTCAACCACAAGTTATCTTGTTTGACTGTTAAGCCGTCGCTTACATCCTGCACAGCTAACTCATGCTTGAATAGGGGCAGCTGTAAACCCCCCAAATTTGCCCTCACCCATTCACACCATGGCTTGTGATCTTTTCATATGCATAAAGTCAATCATGGCACCTCACATTGCATATTTGCTTCACTGCATTGATTCAAAGTCATCTGCATCTAGGGTTTGTGATCTGAGCCATCCCTGAGCCATTTGAACCACTCCAAAGGTCTCTATATGGTATGAGGATCATGCATATCAATTTTCATGAAGAAATTCAATGGGGAAGGCATCTGATCACAAGATGACTTCTTGAGCAAGTCAGTGCAAAATCAGGGCATCTGAGGCCCCCAGTGACCCAACCAAAGGGTGTTCTTCATCATTTTGAATGTGTATGATCTTTATTTGATCAAAAAAGATGTTAGAAGTTCACAAGATTGAAGAATTTCAAGCCATTTGCAAAATTTCCTTTTTAGGAAAGTGACTTGTAATGTAAACTTGCCATTTTGGGAAAGTTTTTCAACCTCCTTAAAATGATTCAAAAATGCTTCAAATGAGAAAACTTTGGTCATGAAAGTTGTAGAATGGATCATTCCATTTTCAAAAAGTACAAGAACTTATTCTAATTCATTTTGGATCAAAAGTTATGGCTTGTCAAAGTTGGGAAAAATCACATAATTTCAAGTCTTGCACCAAAGAGGCAAAGTTGCAAAACCCCTTGCCAAGGCAAAATGTGACTTCAAATGGACTTCTAACCTTTGCACAAACATAAACCAATGCCTAAAAATCAGAATGCATCCAAGATTTGTCCATTTTCATGACTTATGCTTCAAGTAATCACAAAAGGGCCAAAGGATCACAAAGTTGCAAAACCTCTCACAAACCCTAATCCACTTGCTAATTGACCTCAAGACTGATTCTATGGCTCTCCTCAATCCTTGTTGCGCAAACACCCCTTTGTCCTTGGCCTGCCATTGACTTTATGCAAAATGGCCCATACCAATCAAGCTAGGCCACACCAACTCCTCTGACCTATCCAAGTGTGATACATGTACCAAATGAGACTCAACACATAGCACAACTAAGCCTGAAACATCTCATAAGCCAGCATTCTCCAAACTCACCTCTTGTGCACTTTCCTTCGAATCTCAGCACACAAGCATCAAACATCAAAACAAACTTCATAGAATCACTCAACATGTTCCCCTGATCATTTCCCTAACCTCATTTGTCCCTGAAACCACCTCAATCAGAAACACGATTCTCACCCCTCACTGAACAGAACTTCATCAAACTCACAAACTAGCCACTTTAAACTCCAACCAAGCTTCAAAGCTTCATCAAGGGGATCATTGAAGCCATTTTGAAGCAAAGAAGCAGGCAGAAAGCTCCTGGATTGAAAGCTCAACCTCAGGTAACATGATGAACAAATTTTCCAGAACCCTGATTTCTTGTTAGAATATTTTTCTATGTGTTGCCCTGATCATGGGGATCTATTTATTTTTTGAAAATGAGCCAGAAATGAGCATTTTGTGTTGCTCTGAAACTTTTTCCCTAGAATTTGTTTTCTTCGATTCTCACTGTGTGGTTAATATAAATTGTTTTTGGCCCTGGATTCTTGTTACCCATTGTTGGGGGATTGATTCTGGAGATTTGGAGGTCTCGGGGATGCGTTTTGGGTGATTCAGGTGAGAGAGATGGCCGGAGAAGACGACCGGAGCTTATCTCCGGTCGCCTGAGTTTAATTAGGGCTAAGTGTGATTAATTAGCAACTTTAAATTTAGGCCCTTGGATCTGCCTTCCCGCGCGTGAATGGATGGGCTGGATCTTGTCATTTAGCCCTAATCAGTGTTTAATTAAATTAACCTAGGATTAATTAATTATAAAATGAAATTAGCCAGGTTTGAACTTGGGCCATTGGATGTGGCGCCAAGTCAACCTTTCCCAGCCCAGACTCAATCTGATCCCTTCATTGTGCATACTTTCATTTATTTTAATTTTTTACTTCATTTAATTTGATTTATCTTTTACGAATTATTTAAAATAGCAAAATACCTTAAAAAATTCTGAAAATTTTTGTCAAACATTTTATTAATTTTCAGAACCCAAAAATATTTTTATTTTTATTTTTTGCATTAAAAATCATTTTAAATTATTTAAATGTTTATTTTTAATTAGTTAATGAAAATTAATTAATTAAAAATGCATTTAGGTATTTAAAAATCACAAACAAATTCACATTGCATTTAGAAACATTTAGAAACATTATCAAACCCTCAAACCAAATTTCTTTTTTGATCTTGATGCCTTTTGATCATTTCCTTTGGAATTAAATTCATTTTAAGGCAATATTTTTGTGCAAACTTTGAAAAATCCATTCTGCCTAACCCTTGAGAGTTTGATGATGTTTCTTCTTGCATTGCATCCTTCATAGCATGTAGTTTATAGGATAAAATTGGTTTGAATTCATCTTGCATTTTCAATTTGTTTTTTTGCATTTTTCATGATGAGGTACCTTAAAACCCTAGCCAACTTGAGAAATTCATAACTTTCACTAGGTTAAGAGTTAGGTCCCCTCCTTTGGGCAGTGAACTTGCATAGAATTAGGTTATCTTTGATTGCATTTTCAATTTTTTATCATGTCATTTGCTACTGATTTTGAATTTTGCCTTGTATATTGCATGTAAACCCTAATTTGTGCCTTCCTTTGCATCCATCTTTCATTTGCTTGCATCCAATGACCTGCCATGACATTTTGTGCATCCACATGATTCATAATACATCTTAGGACATATTAGAATCATGTTTGATCATTGCATCTTTCATTTGCCATGTTATATGTCCATTGCATTTCATAAACTTTTCTTGAACTTCCATGGTTTAAGCATGCTTCATCTGCATCCATATCCTTGTATGATCATTCTCATGTCTTGTCTTGTGTTTGCATCTTCTCATAGAATCATTAGCATCATGTTTATGCTTCTGAACTTGGGTTGCATCATGACATCTCATCTCATTTGCATTGCATCTCATTTCTTTTGCTAACCTTTTCAGGTGGTAAGTAATTTGAGAAGTGAAATTGCCTTCACTTCTCACAATCTCTTCTCATCTCTCTTGCATCATTGCTGCATCTTATCTTTGCATTAGAGTGAGCTTGCTCATTCATGTTTATCTCTTAATTTCTTTCTTCAAGCAACTTGTCTTCTTAAGTGAAGCAAGTTGTTTTACTTCTCTTTGCTTCTTGCTCCTTTCATCTGCTTCCTTCCTGGTGGTTTCTATGAAGATCTTCTTGCAAAACTCATTAACCCTAGGAATAACCAAGCATGATAATAATTAGGGTTTGATTATTCCCCCATTTAGATTTTACCTTTGTGTCATCTTTGAGTCTTCTCTTCTCATCTCATAATCAGGGACTAAACCCTAAAGGCTTTAAGGCTTTGTGATTAAGCTTATGCCTGCATCCTCCTATTAGGATGGAGTGTATAACTTTAATCCTAAGTGTTAAACCCTTAATGTGTTTAAATCCATTATTCAATCCACCTAATAATCACTAAGACATCAAGCTTGTAACTTGGGCCTTGCATTAGGGTTCTAATTCTTCCTTAATTGGTTAAGAAGGACTAACCCTAGTGTTAATGGACAAGTCCTCCTCAAGTTGTCTTACAAACCATAAAAATCACTTCTTAATATTACCATTAACTAAAATCCATTTAATAAAGGCTTTGTTTTGTCATGAGGTTAATCCTTAATCATGGATTAAGTTGAGGAGTCTTTCTCAGCTTAAATGTTCTCATCTATTATCCTTCTATTAGGCTTAAACTCATTACATAACACTAAACAAAAACAACAAAAACATCTAAATAAATACAAGTAGGTTAATGATCTTAATCCTACATCATGGTGATTAAGTGTGAGGTGCTTACTTCATACTTAAGGTATTCTCATTACCCCTAATCAGAGGGAGGATGTGATGAGTTTATCAACCTTTGGTTTAGGCTTAAGCTCATTAACTTATGACAAACTTTAAAAAGCAATAAAAGATTGAAAACACAAAACAAACAATAATCTTCTCCTCCGGGATTCTTTTCTCATCCTATTCACTCATAAATGAGAACTTGCTTCTTCCGTCTAATGCAAGACAGTTTGCACCTGAGCCAGACAGGTCATACACTTGAGCATAGATAAGCAAGCAGTTCACAAGTCAATTTATCTTTCAGTCTCTTTGAGTCGAACTACGGTGTTCTGACTTCCTCATTGCACGAGAGGATACGTAGGCATAACTTAACATTTATCGAACAAAAGTCTCTGTATATTCCCCCTTTTTTAGCATTGTTCTTTAAGCCTCATATTCTTGAGCATTTCACTCTTGTTCTTACACTGACACTTCTCTTATACACCTCACATTTATTTTACACTGACACTTGCATTCTTTCCAGCTTTGATACACAAATTGCATTGACACTACCCCTTTAAACACAAATATTTTGAGTGTGGATCCCGTCGAGTACAGCGGTCAGTCTGGGTGCTAATACCTTCCCAGGTTGTAACCAACCCCCTTTCTCAGTCTCTCTGGTTCGCAACCGTCTTATCCATCTTTTCTCAGGTCTATGCAGCATTACCTTTCCTCCGGGATAAAAATGCCTAGCTGGCGACTCTTGTCTTTTGAGTTCACCCGTGTGTGTTCTCTCTTTTTCGTCGACCGTTCGCGTCTGTATCCCTTCTGACCCGGGTGTCATTTGGTGGGAGCGACACACCTCATACTGCATCTAGATGTCTTGAATTGGCAGAATTTTTGACCAACAAGAAATATTGAATTCAGTTCAGAATGTCCTATCAAATGTTGGGACATTATCAAACAGAGTATATGAACTTATTTCAGGATGTCTCACCAGATGTTGGGACATTGTGTTAATGACTTAAGTTCAGTTTTTCAGGATGTCCCAACAGATGTTGAGACATCTCAAACCTGCTACCAGAATTAATTATTGACTAACTGATCAGAGATATTTAAGGAGAGTTATCTGGAATTAATTAATGATGGATAAAAACAGAACAAGGCGCATCTGTAGGGAGTTGTATATTGAGGATTAAGATTAAAACAGAAGACCTAAATCACCTAGAATATAGGAAGTAACAAACCCTAAATTCAAGGTGGAAGCTGCATGCTTTTAGGACTGGATTAACCTACAGAAAGCCCAAATTACAAACACCTATTTAATCAACAGAAACTTATAGAATTGAGTACGAATTTCAGAAGACCAAATAGGGTGTTTATTGTTTTAATAGAAGGTTGTTTTTATTGTACCACTTTATGAGCTTTTAAGCAAAAGTGCATTTGTGACTTGATTGAAACTGTGAAGTAAGATCAAGCTGTTTTGTTTGAAGAATGTCTTCAATTTTATTAAACTTGTAAACTTGATCACTGTGTGATTGAGGGGGAGTGAGTAGGGTACTCTTATCTAAGTTGTGTCTTAGGTAGAAATTGCATTGGGTAGTTATTAAGTGATAGATTAAACAGGGTGGTTTAAGTCTAGAATTAATATTACTTATAGTGGATTTCCTCCTGGCTTGGTAGCCTCCAGATGTAAGTGTGGTTATACACTGAACTGGGTTAACAAACTTCTGTGTTGTTTACTTTTCTTGCTATTTAAGTTTTGGTTAAATCTGTCAAGTGTTGGGACATCTCTTAGGACATCTCATACCTGATCACAGAATTTCAATTGGCATCAAAGCAGGCACCCTGCCTGTTTATACTGGGTGAGATCTAGGGAATACAAATTATGTAACATGGATAGAGATATAGGGTCAGTAAATAGACCACCTATTCTGGATGGATCTAATTATGACTACTGGAAGCCAAGAATGATTGCATTCTTAAGATCACTTGACAACAGGGCATGGAGAGCAGTCAATGTTGGATGGGATCATCCTGTCCAAGATACCAAAGATGGATCAAAAGTGCTGAAACCTGAAGAAGAATGGAGTAAGGAGGAAGAAGATTCAGCATTAGGCAACTCAAAGGCCTTAAATGCTCTATTCAATGGCATTGATAGGAACATCTTTAGACTTGTGCATCATTGTGAGCTAGCCAAAGATGTGTGGGATACTCTCAAAACAACTCATGAAGGAACATCAAAGGTAAAGATGTCAAGACTTCAACTTCTCACCACCAAGTTTGAAAACTTGAGAATGAAGGAAGATGAGACAGTTCATGAATTCTACATGAACATCTTAGAAGTAGCTAATACTTCTGGAGCTTTGGGAGAAAAGATGACTGATGAAAAGCTTGTAAGAAAAATCCTCAGATCTTTGCCAAAAAGATTTGACATGAAAGTCACAGCAATAGAAGAAGCTCAAGACATATGCTCTATGAAAGTTGAAGAACTCATTGGTTCCCTTCAAACTTTTGAGATGGGAATGAATGACACAAATATTAAGAAGAACAAAAGCATAGCCTTGGTGACAAATACTGATGAAGAAGAAGATGATGAATCAGAAAATGGTAAAAGCTTATCAGACAATCTTGCTATGCTTGGAAGACAATTCAAAAAGATTCTCAGGGGAATGGAAGGCAAATCCAAACCCAGTGGAAGATACACAAACTCTTCTGAGAACAGGAGACCTTATGATGCTAACAAAAGGTCAAATTATGATGAAAAGACCAGTCAAGAAAAAGGAATCAAATGCCATGGATGTGAAGGATATGGACACATCAAGAATGAATGTCCTACCTACTTAAAAAGGCAAAAGAAAGGACTATCTGTAACCTGGTCTGATGAAGACTCAGGAGGTGATTCAGAAGAAGAATCAGCTAAGCATATCACTGCTTTAGCTGGATTATGTGAGTCTGAAAGTGAATCCAGTGATGGGGAGCTTACTTTTGAAGAACTTGAGCAAGCATTCAAAGATCTATACAAAAGAAGCACTGAAATATGCAGTGAGGTTATAAAGCTAAAGAAGCAGAATGAGGCACTAGAAGATGAAAAAGAAAGTGATCAAGAGATCATTGACACCTTGAAAAGTGAAATAAGTCTTCTCAACTCCAAATTGGAACACATGTCCAAATCTGTTAGAATGTTGAACAACAGCTCAAATACACTGGATGTTATTCTCAGCAACAATAAGCATTCAGGGGATAAAAGTGGACTGGGATTTAACAGAGTACATAAAGATGAAGTTAGCTCTAGCAAAACAACTTCAAAATCCATACAGTCAAACAAGATGTCCCAACAGATGCTTCAACATCAGGAAAAGAACACTAAGTCAAACGTAATGTTCCAACAAATGTCTCAACATTCTGGAAAGAACAAAATGAAGAAGAAGTATCAAAGATGGAGATGCCATCACTGTGGAAGATTTGGACATATCAAACCTCATTGTTATAAGCTTCATGGATATCCAAATCAGATGTGTCAGCAACCTTCTAAGCAGAAAATAGAAGCTAACAAGAAAGTGCTGCATATACATCAAAGAAATCAGCAACCTCCTAAGCAGAAGACAGAAGTCATCAAGAAGGTATGGAGACCAAAAACTAGCATTCAGGCTGATCAAAGCTACATACCCAAGAACAAGATCAACAATCAATCTTGGAGATCTGCTGTTGAACAACACACAGGGCAGAGACATAAAAAGAAATCTCAACTCAAATGGTCAAAGAAAAGTGTTGCATATATAGCACATACATCACTAAGAGTATCAGCTAAGGAAGACTGGTACTTTGACAGTGGATGTTCAAGACACATGACTGCATTGAAGAACCTGCTAGTAAACTTAAAGTCACATTCATCCAGGTTTGTAACCTTTGGAGATGGAGCTAAAGGAGAAATCAAGGGAGTTGGGACCTTGGACTGTCAAGATGTTCCAAGACTAGATGATGCTGCTAGTTAAAGGTTTAACTGCTAACCTGATCAGTATAAGTCAATTATGTGATCAAGGGTACAGTGTAAACTTTACCAAAACTGAATGTATAGTGACTAACAAAGAACAAGAGGTTGTCATGAGAGGAGCCAGATCTAAAGACAACTGTTACATGTGGGAATCTCAAAACCTCAGTCTCACTTCAACTTCTTCTTTAGCTAAAGAAGAAGAAGTGAAACTATGGCACCAAAGACTAGGTCATCTTCATTTCAGAGGCATAAAGAAGATAATATCTATGGATGCTGTAAGAGGTATTCCTAAACTGAAGATTGATGATGGCAAAATATGTGGTGAATGTCAAATAGGCAAGCAAACCAAGATGTCCCATCCAAAGCTCCAACATCTGACAACTTCCAAAGTTTTGGAACTTTTGCATATGGATCTTATGGGACCTATGCAGGTTGAAAGCCTTGGTGGTAAGAGGTATGCCTATGTGGTGGTTGATGACTTTTCAAGATATACATGGATAAATTTCATCAAAGAAAAGTCTGATGTATTTGATGTATTCAAAGAATTATGCCAAAGATTACAAAGGGAAAAATCCAGCTGTGTGATCAGAATAAGAAGTGATCATGGAAAAGAATTTGAGAACCAAAAGTTCTTAGATTTCTGCTCTTCAGAAGGAATCAATCATGAATATTCTTCACCTATCACTCCTCAACAGAATGGGATTGTTGAGAGGAAGAATAGAACTATTCAAGAATCAGCAAGAGCTATGATCCATGCTAAAAAGTTACCTTTGTACTTCTGGGCTGAAGCTATGAACACTGCTTGTTACATCCATAACAGAGTTACTTTAAGAAAAGGAACTTTGTCCACAATATATGAAGTCTGGAAGGGCAGAAAACCCACAGTTAAGTACTTTCATGTGTTTGGAAGTAACTGTTACATTCTGGCAGATAGGGAGCAAAGGAGAAAAATGGATCCTAAAAGTGATGAAGGGATTTTCCTTGGATACTCTATAAACAGCAGAGCATATAGAGTATTTAATTCTAGAACCAAGGTGATCATGGAGTCCATAAATGTGATAATTGATGATGCTCCTACAGATGTCCCATAAGATGTTGGAACATCTGCTGATATCAAGATTGAAGCTGAAGAAAAGAATGATCATTATAACTTCACTCAAACTGATACAAGGACAGAATAATCCAGCAAACCTCCTTCCATCAGAATACAGAAAGATCATCCCAAAGATTTTAAAATTGGTGATCCAAACAGAGGTGTGAGCACTAGATCAAGAGAAGTAATTTTAGGTTCTTGTTTTGTTTCTAAAATAGAACCTAAAAACATCAAGGAAGCTCTTACTGATGAATACTAGATTTGTGCTATGCAAGAAGAATTAGGTCAATTCACAAGGAATGAAGTATGGAATCTTGTTCCTAGACCTGATGACATAAATGTGATTGGAACAAAATGGGTGTATAAGAACAAGTCAAATGAACAAGGAGTTGTTACAAAGAACAAAGCTAGACTTGTAGCTCAAGGATACACTCAAATTGAAGGAGTAGACTTTGATGAAACCTTTGCACCAGTAGCAAGGCTTGAATCAATCAAACTACTTTTGGGAATTGCTTGTATCTTAAAGTTCAAGCTATTTCAAATGGATGTGAAAAGTGCCTTTTTAAATGGTTATCTTAATGAAGAGGTATATGTAGAACATCCTAAAGGATTTGTTGATTCAAGCTGTCCAAATCATGTATACAAACTAAAGAAGGCACTCTATGGTCTGAAGCAAGCTCCAAGGGCATGGTATGAAAGACTGACTACATTTTTTATCAAGAAAGGGTACAGAAAAGGTGGAATTGACAAAACCCTGTTTGTTAAAGATGAAGAAGGAAATATCATGATTGCTCAAATATATGTTGATGACATTGACTTTGGTGGGATGTCTGACAGGATGGTCAAACATTTTGTCAAGCAAATGGAATCTGAATTTGAAATGAGCCTAGTAGGAGTGTTAACCTACTTTCTTGGTCTGCAAATAAAGCAAATGGAAGACTCAATGTTCATTTCCCAAAGCAAGTATACCAAGAACATAGTCAAGAAATTTGGAATGGAAAATGCTACTCATAAGAGAACTCCTGCCCCCACACATTTAAAGCTGACTAAAGATGAAAAGGGTGAGAATGTAGATCAAAGCTTATACAGAAGCATGATTGGAAGCTTGTTATACTTGACTGCTAGCAGACCAGACATAGCATTTGCAGTAGGTGTGTGTGCAAGATATCAAGCTGATCCAAAAGTCAGTCATCTCAATCAAGTCAAGAGAATTCTTAAATATGTTAATGGTACTTGTGACTATGGCATAATGTATTTTCATGGATGCAAACCAATTCTCACTGGCTTTTGTGATGCTGATTGGGCTGGAAGTGCTGATGACAGAAAAAGCACTTCAGGAGGATGCTTCTTTCTAGGAAACAATTTGATTTCTTGGTTCAGTAAGAAACAAAATTGTGTATCCTTATCTACAGCTGAAGCTGAATATATAGCAGCTGGAAGCAGTTGTTCTCAGTTGGTTTGGATGAAGCAAATGCTTACTGAGTACAATGTCCCACAGGATGTCATGACATTGTACTGTGACAACTTAAGTGCAATCAACATATCAAAGAATCCTATCCAACATAGCAGGACCAAGCATATTGATATCAGACATCATTTCATCAGAGATCTTGTAGAAGAAAAAGTGATTTTATTGGAACATGTAGCTACAAATCTGCAGTTGGCTGATATCTTTACCAAAGCATTGTATGCTACACAATTTGAGAACTTAAGGGGCAAACTGGGAATCTGTTTATGTGATATTTAGCAATTAATGAAATGTGCCAACATGTCATATGACATTGTACGGCATAAGTTCCAGATGGCAACTCCAGTCTGGTCAAGAACCTTGGGTATTCCATTCCTAATGATTTGCAATGTAACGGCTACTTATTTAGTAACAGCTTATAATCAGCTATCAAGATTCTCATCTTTCTATCAAAAGCGAATCACATTATCTAGCTGTTCTTCAGAAATCATCAACCCTAAAGCTCTTCATCCATCTTCCTTGACAATGTCTCAAAACCCTAACACACCTGAAGAAGTTCTCAACAAAGAAGATGTAGTTCATGCAACTCCCATCTCTGTGGTACCAATGAAATCAACCCCATTGGACGAAATCAGAGGAAGTGCTTCTCATGCTAAAAAGCCAAGAACTCCAAAAAGAGCAAAAGATCAAGTCTGCAGCAAATCCAAAGGCATTCCTTCACCAGCTAACATGCCTCCAAAATCCTCTGAATATGTGGATGCTTCCATCAAGGAGATAGTTAACAAGATTCTTTTTGAACAGAGAGTGGTTAGTGGGATTTCTATTCCTCTAAACACCATGTCTGCCCCTCAAGAAGAACAAGCTCAAGCTGCAGAGGACACTCCTGCTCAACAGGATGTCCCAATAGATGTTGGAACATCTGAGGATGAGAAAAAGACCTCATCTGATGCTGATATTGAACAAACTGAGGACCAGAAAAAGGCCTCAAATGAAAGTGATGAAGAAGACTCTGAGAATCAAACCAAAGCCTCAACTGAAGATCATATCTCTGCTGATCAACCAGCTGAAGAGGAGATTGCTCAATCTCCTCCTGTGGTGAACCTGGAGCAGGATTCTGATACAGAGCTCATAGCCTCTGTAAGACCTAGCATAACCAAAAGGCTCAGGTCTAGGAAAGGAAAGATGCAAGCAGAACATGCAGTCCCTGAGAAGAAGCAAGCCACTCCAAAGAAAGACAAAGCCAAAACTGCCTTTGGTCCAACAAAACAATGGAGTAAAGTCCAAACCCAGAAGAGGAAAGTTGTCACCCCATCAGACTCAGATGTTGAATCAGATGTCCCAACATCTCCTCCCAAGAAGAAACCAGCACCATCTAGGGCTTCAACTGCTGTTCCAGAAGCTCCCTTGGACAACATCTCATTTCATCATGTTTCAAGTGTAAACAGATGGAAGTTTGTGTACCAAAGAAGGGTTGCCCTTGAAAGAGAGCTGAGCAGTAATGCACTTGAGTGCACTGAACTGATTGATCTCATCTATGCTGCAGGCCTCTTCAAAACAGTCTCAAATCTCTCTCCCTGCTATGAACTTCTTGTCAAAGAATTCATTGTCAATCTTTAGGAAGATTGTGCCAATGGTAAGTCTTCTGAATTTAGAAAAGTCTTTGTTAGAGGTAGGTGTGTAGAGTTCTCTCCTCAAATCATCAACAAATACCTTGAAAGGGAAACAGATGGTCCAAATGAACTAGGAAAGACTGATAACCAAGTCTGCAAGATTATCACTGCAAACCAGGTCAAGGCATGGCCAGTTAAAGGAAAGCTCTCAGTGAGCATGCTAACAAGAAAATATGCCATGCTGAACAGGATTGGTACAGCAAACTGGGTGCCTACCAACCACACATCTTCAATATCCACTGGCCTGGCCAGGTTTATCTATGCTGTGGGAACTCAGACTAAGCTGGATTATGGTGCTTACATATTTGATCAGACCTTGAAGCATGCTAGCTCTTCTGCAACAAAGCTGCCAATAGCTTTTCCCTCCTTGCTGTGTGGTATAGTGCTCAATCAATACCCTGGAATCCTCACTGAAAAGGACACAGTATACAAAAGAGAAAGCCCCCTGGCTTTTCACTAAAAATTGTTCCTTAGTCATCATGCAGCAGATGTTGAAGCACCTTCTGGGACATCTGCAGGTCCTTCAACTGCTAAGACTCCAATCTCCAAGACTGCATTAATTACTGAACTAAAGAGCACCTGCAAAGAACTTGAAGCAAGGAAGCTGAAACTTGAAGAAATCATCCAAAGGCTGGAAAGTGAAGGTGATCAGAAAGCTGCTTCTGATGAAGAAACTGAGGATGCTGAGGAAACTGAGGATGATGAAGCAACTGAATGTGATGAGTCTGAGTGATTATTTGTATGTGAGGCAAATGTAATGACAGCACTGCATTGTATTTATGGATTAGTCTTTGGCCCCATAATTTGTGTCTAACAAGGGGGAGAACAACAACAACAAAATGTATTGCTGTTTAATTATGAATGAAAAATCTGTTTGTTTGTTTCTGAACTGAATCAGTGTGTTTTGATAAATATTTCTGTTGCAACAAGACTGGATACATATATGTTTGAGGGGGAGTAATCTCAAATATGAATCAACAGAAAAGTAATGTGATACTCTGATAAAATGAACTTCTGCTGCACTCTGAAAACCAGAAAAGATGTTAGCCAACAATTAGCCAAAGGGGGAGTTTGTAGATGTCTTGAATTGGCAGAATTTTTGACCAACAAGAAATATTGAATTCAGTTCAGAATGTCCTATCAAATGTTGGAACATTATCAAATAGAGTATATGAACTTATTTCAGGATGTCTCACCAGATGTTGGGACATTGTGTTAATGACTTAAGTTCAGTTTTTCAGGATGTCCCAACAGATGTTGAGACATCTCAAACCTGCTACCAGAATTAATTATTGACTAACTGATCAGAGATATTTAAGGAGAGTTATCTGGAATTAATTAATGATGGATAAAAACAGAACAAGGCGCATCTGTAGGGAGTTGCATATTGAGGATTCAGATTAAAACAGAAGACCTAAATCACCTAGAATATAGGAAGTAACAAACCTTAAATTCAAGGTGGAAGCTGTATGCTTTTAGGACTGGATTAACCTACAGAAAGCCTAAATTACAAACACCTATTTAATCAACAGAAACTCATAGAATTGAGTACAAATTTCAGAAGACCAAATAGGGTGTTTATTGTTTTAATAGCAAGCTGTTTTTATTGTACCACTTTATGAGCTTTTAAGCAAAAGTGCATTTGTGACTTGATTGAAACTGTGAAGTAAGATCAAGCTGTTTTGTTTGAAGAATGTCTTCAATTTTATTAAACTTGTAAACTTGATCATTGTGTGATTGAGGGGGAGTGAGTAGGGTACTCTTATCTAAGTTGTGTCTTAGGTAGAAATTGCATTGGGTAGTTATTAAGTGATAGATTAAACAGGGTGGTTTAAGTCTAGAATTAATATTACTTATAGTGGATTTCCTCCTGGCTTGGTAGCCTCCAGATGTAAGTGTGGTTATACACTGAACTGGGTTAACAAACTTCTGTGTTGTTTACTTTTCTTGCTATTTAAGTTTTGGTTAAATCTGTCAAGTGTTGGGACATCTCTTAGGACATCTCATACCTGATCACAGAATTTCACTGCATTTTTGTTTCACTGCCTTAGTTCAAGTTCATCTGCATCTATGGTTTGTGATCTGAGCAATCCAAGTTCCATCTGAGCCACTCCAAACAACACCAATCATTCCAAGAGGGGCCACTTATGTTCAATCATCATATTATATCCTTCAGATATCAAGGAAATCAAAGAATCCCAAGAACTTGCTCAGCATGGAAGCAGAGCCAAGGTTTCACTGCACAGATGACCTGAAATTAGGGTTTTGGTTTCAGAGGCCATAACTCCAATTTTTTTGGTCATTCTTGTTTCTAATTGTCTCAATATGTTATAAGGATCATGTGTACCGAGTTTTATGAAGAAATTCATTGTGGAAGTCATCTATTTACTAGGTAACTTCTTGAGCAAGTCAAAGCTAAATCAGGGCATCTGAGGCCCCCAACAATGGAACCAAAGTGGATTTTTCATCAAATTGAAGTTATATGATCTTTATTTGATCATTGAAGTTCTTGGAAGTTCACAAAATTGAAGAAAAGTGAGCTATACCAAAAGTTGCCAAAAATGGAAATGACTTGTAATGTAAACTTTCCATTTTGGGAAAGTTTTTCAACCTCCTCTTTCTCAACCAAAAATGCTTCAAATGAAAAAATTTTGGTCATGGAAGTTGTAGATTGGATCATTCCCTTTTCAAAAAGTACAAGAACAAGTTCTAATTCATTATGGAACTCAAGTTATGGCTTGTCAAATTTGGCAAAAATCACATAATTTTCAAGAATGCACAAAAGAGGATTCTTTGCAAAACCACTTGCCAATTCATTTTGTGACTTCAAACACACTTCCAATCATCATACAAACATAACACATTGCATAAAAATCAGAATTGCCCAAAGAATTGTATCATCCCATGCCTTGAACATCAAGAAATTACAAAAGGGCCAAACTTCATAGAATTTGCAAAATGGCACATAAACTTCCATTGACTTGCTGAATTGCCTCAAGACTAATTCCATGGACTTCCTTGATCCATGCTGCGCATGGACAAGCCAATGAGCCAGCTACACCATTGCCCATACCTCAAGTACAAAACTTTTGACTTTTTGGCAAGAAGCCCATACCAATCACCATAGTCCACCACCAGACTTTACAAGCATGCTTCAAGGATCATTTTTCATGACACACACAAGTTGAAACCTCCAAGAACTCAGCATTCCCAAAATCACTTAAACTTGCAAAATACTTCGAATCTCTCACCTCACTCACAAAAACTCAAAACCAATTTCACCATTCATCTCAAAATCATCCACTGACCACAAAGCAACCATTAAAACAGCCTCAAAGCACCCATAGACAAAACACGATTCTTGGCCAGTTGAGTTGCTACAACACAAGCCATCCACTCTTAAAGCTTTTGAAGCATTCCATTGGTCTCAGAAGGGTCAAAGGAAGCTTTTTGCACAAAGGAGGGGTCCTGAAAGCTCTCATCTGCAATTCTCAAGCTCAGGTAACCATCCAAAAACATTTTTCCAGAACTCTATTTTTATGTTCCAATAAGAAAGAGCATGCTTCACTGATCATTCTGTGCTTTGTATTTTTGAAAATGGTGAAGAAATGAACATGTACTGATTGTCTGAAACTTTTGCCGTTTTTAATTTTTCCTTCGAATCTTGAGATTGAGCCATAATAAATTTATTTTGAGAGTGGATTCGAGTTCAGGAGAGTGAGGTGAGTTGATCTGGAGCTTTAGAGCTCCAAAAATAACCTAGGGATGATGATTTGAGTTTGCTCACGGAGGGTGTGGCCGGAGAAGATGACCGGAGGTCTTCTCCGGCCACCTGAAAGTCATTACATGTCTAATTAGGGTTAGGGCAGTGTTTGAATGAGGGCCCTTGGATTTTAGCTTCCCGCGTGAGATGGAGGGTGGAGATTAGTTCATTAGTTATAATTCTTGATTAAATAATTTATTAATTAGGATTAGTTAGATTTAAATTTCAACCCTAGGATGTGGCGTGCAGTTAACCCTAGTTTCCCCAGAACTAATCTAAGCCCTTGATTGCTCCTACTTTCATTAATTCAGTTTTTAATTCATATTTTCTTATTTATTTTGCACAATTTATTAAAAATACCTAGAAAATCCTAAAAAATATTTTATTCTGCATTTTCACTTAAAATAATTTTCTTCACCCAAAAAAATTTTTATTTTGATTTTTTGCATTAAAATATCATTTTTAAAACTTTTAAATGTTTATTTTAATTAATTAATGGAAATTAATTAATTAAAATATCATTTAGGTTTCTAAAAATCCGAAAAAAATTCACATTGCATCTTAGGACATTTAGAAACATTTTCATACCATCCATACAAATTTCTTTTTGGTTTTGAACAATCTCTGACAATTTTCTTGAATTTAGGGTTCATAAAATTCCCATTTTTGAACCCTAACCTCAAGAATTTTTTTCTGCCTAACCATGAATAGTATGACTTTGATTCTTTTTGCATTGATCTTAATTTGACATGTAGTATCTAGCATATTGTTTTCATAAATTTCTTCTGCATTTTTGATTTGATTTGCATTTTTCCCTTTTAGGTGCCTTAAAACCCTAGATAACTTGGAAAATTCATAACTTCCTTAGGGTTAAGAGTTAGGTCTTCTCATTTGGGGTGGGATATCATATGGGGTTAGGGTTCCTTTAAGTCCATTTGTAATTTTTTATCTTGTGATTTGCTTCTGTTTTTGACTTTTGCATCTCATATTGCATTATAACCCGAATTTCTCATGTTCATTTGCATTCATCTTGCATATGCTTCCATACATGAACTTTCCATGACATTCCATACATTCACATGACTTCTAAGAAATTATAGGATACATTAGACTCATGCTTGATCATTTCTTCATCCATTTTCCATGTTATGCATTCATTACATTCCATGATCTTTCATGTGCTTTCATGCTTCTTTCATGCTTCATTTGCATTCTCATCTCTTGTATGATCATTCATAACTCTTGACATACATTTGCATCATCTCTAAGCATCATTTATATCATGAACATGCTTCTAGTTTTGGTTTTCATCCTTGCATACATTTCATTTTCATTTCTTTATGCTAACTTTTCAGGTGGTAAGTGCTTTGAGAAGTGAATTTGCATTCACTTCTCACATTCCCTTCTCATATCTCTTATGCATTCATTGTTGCATTTCTCTTTGTCTTAGAGTGAGCTTGCTCATTCATGTTCTTCATTCACTTTCTTTCTTCAAGTAACTTATCTTCTTAAGTGAAGTAAGTTAGCTTGTTTCTTCTGCTTCTCCTCCTTTCATCTGCTTCTTCCTTGGTGGCTTTTCTTGAAGATCTCTTGCAAGCCTCATAAACCCTAGGAACACCCAAGCATGATAACAATTAGGGTTTTGATAAGTCCCCCATTAATTTTACCTTTGTGTCATATTTTGTGTCTCTCTTCTCATCTCATAATCAGAGACTAAACCTTTAAGGTTTTAAGGCTTTGTGATTAAGGGTATGGATGCATCCTTCTCTTAGGATGGAGTGTATAACCTTAATCCAATGTGTTAAACCCTTAATGTGTTTAAATATCTTAATCAATTCATCTAAATAATCACTAAGACAATAACTTGTAACTTGGGACTTGCATTAGGGTTCTAATTCTTCCTTAATTGATTAAGAAGGACTAACCCTAGTGTTAATGGACAAGTCCCCCTCAAATTGTCTTACAAACCATAAAATTCACTTCTTAATCTTACCATTAATTAAAATACACTCTAATAAAAGCTTTGTTTTGTCATGAGGTTAATCCCTAATCATGGATTAAGTTGAGGTATCTTCCTCAACTTAAATGTTCTCATCTATTATCCTTCTATTAGGATGGTGTAATGGGTCCATTGAATCCTTGATTATGGCTTAAACTCATTACTTAACACTAAACAAAATACCAAAAACATCTAAATAATCACAAGTAGGTTAATGATCTTAATCCTACATCATGGTAATTAAGTTTGAGGTGTTTACTTCATACTTAAGGTATTCTCATTACCCCTAATCAGAGGGAAGATGTGATGAGTTTACTCACCCTTGGTTTAGGCTTAAGCTCATTAATTTATGACAAACTCAAAAAGCAATAAAAGATTGAAAACATCAACAAAAAAAAAATAATCGTCTCCTCCGGGATTCTTTTCTCATCTCATTCACTCACAAACGAGAACTTGCTTCTTCCGTCTAATGCAAGACAGTTAGCACTCGAGCAAGACGAGTCATACACTTGAGCATAGACAAGCAAGCAGTTCATCAGTCAATTTATCTTTCAGTCTCTTTGAGTCGAACTACGGTGTTATGACTTCCTCATTGCATGAGAGGATACGTCGGCATAACTTAACAGTTATCGAACAAAAGTCTCTTTCTCTTCCCCCTCTTCCAGCATTATTCTTTAAGCCTCATTCTTTAGCATTTCACTTCACATCTCTTTTGCACTGACATCTGTACATCCTTTTCCAGCTTTTGCACACAGATAACACTGACACTACCCCTTTAAACACAAACTCTCAAGCGTGGATCCCGTCGAGTATGACGGACAATCTGGGTGCTAATACCTTCCCAGGTTGTAACCAACCCCCTTTCCCAGTTTCTCTGGTTCACGACCGTCTTATCCATTTCTTCCTAGGTTTATGCAGCAATACATTTCCTTCGGGATAAAAATGCCTAGCTGGCGACTCTTTTCAGTTCATCTTCATGTTCTCCTTTCACCGACCGTTCGCGTCTGTACCCTATCTAACCCGGTGTCATTTGGTGGGAGCGACAGATGGCTGAGATTAAAAGAGAAAAGGTAGGCTATATGTTAACATTGTGAGTAATGATTGAGTTGCGATGAAGAAATGTAGATAAAGTTATGGCTATGAATTTAAGGAAATAGGTTCTGGGTTGATAGAACAACAACTATAGAGAAAAGAGGAATGAAGATTTTGAACAAGAGGAAGTAAGAGAAAGTGAAAATGGGAAATTATTATGGTAAAATATTGGAAAATATGAATAAAAATAGAAATAAAAGTGAAAATTAATTGTGGACTTTTTCCAAAAAAATATCATAAAACAAAAAGAGTTAGTGGACCAACGTGAAATGTTGGAACCGGTATATACCATGTAAATTATGGTGGTTTCATGACTTGTATTATGTCACTTTAGAAAACCGCAATTATTTATGGTAAATAATGGTGTTTTAAATAAAGGACGTATTAAAACCGCCACAATTTACGCGATTTTTTGTAGTGCATCATTTAGTGACACGATTTTCATATCACAAAACTCTAAAATGTTTTAATTTTAGTGACATGAATTTCACGCCACTTATGAATTTTATATTCCTTTCAAATACAAAAACGTTATATTTAGTTGGGTGGTTACATATTTAATAAAAACTAATAATAAATAAATATTAATAAATATTAATAAATAAAAACTAATTAATAAATAATAAAATATAATAATTATAATCATTAAAAAATAAAAAATATTTAGTCACAGATGTTCACGTCACAAATATAAATAATAATTAAAAAATAATATTCATCATCACTACTAAATATATCATCTTCTTCCTCTTCTTGGACAAAATAGTTCAATTGCGAAGCAAAAATTTGTTGCATTCGCGTCTCCATCTTAGATTGCATCTTCTTCATTTTCTCAATCCCGAGTCTTTAGCACCGCCTCACGTGCCTTCCTCTCACGTCTCGTCTCTGATAGAGTCATTTGTCTCACTATTTTCATCATTTCGCGTATCAATTCTGGCGGACGAGGTACTCCTTCCCCATCTTCGAGTCTTTGAAATAAAATTCTATCGCATTTTCTGTAGTCGGCAGCCAAAGTTCCAAGACCAAAAAAGACTTATTTTCTCCCTTTTCGCCTATTGATAAACCTCAAATATAAAGATCCACACGTGGATCAAACGGAATATTCCCGATCGGAATATACTAAGGATTTTCAATTAAAAATTGGGCGAGGAAGGTCTAATACAAAATGAAAAAACATTTTTCTTTTATTCATTAATTTCATTTGCAATTCTTTTCATTAATGTGAAAAAGCACATTCCATAATAGATTAAGTAAAATGATTTTATAAATCTATAAATCTATAAAATATATTTTGTTTTAACATAACATAAAATAAATCTATAAATCTATAAAATATATTATGTTTTAACAAATTTATAACATAAAATATATATTTTTAAAAAATAATTTTACATACTTTTTAAATTTTTTAAATTTTTTTTTAAAATTTTGTTTTAATAAAACTATAACAAAATTATTTTTTATTTTGTTTTAATAAAAATATAATATATTTGTTTTTATTAAAATATAACCTAAAATATATAAAATATAAAATATAATCTATATATTTTTGGATTGATTCATATATAATTTTTTTATAATATATAAATCTAACATTATAATTTTTAACCTAATAAAATCGGGAAAAAAATTAATAACAACTAAAGATAATTACGTAACAACAACCAAGCAAACAAATAATATCATTTATTCAGCATTGAAAAATGAATAATTAAAATTACAAAAATATCTCAATGAATAACTTTGTTGAACAATAATTTGAATCTAGCACTTAAATCTTGCAAGAATTTCTCTATAAACAACAAACATCATCAATTTAACATAAGAAAATATTAAAATAAAATTAAAACGGGAAAAAACTGAATAAAAATTAAAGAACAAGAAATGAAACACATACCTTTGATTGAAAATGAAAACATAGACGAATTTATAGAAATGGTGTGGGGGCGGTGAAGAAATTTGAAGAAGAAAAAGAAGAGAATGGAAGAAGAGGAGAATGAAGAAGTGAAATGATTAAGTGCAAAGTTTTCTAGAAGTGAGTTGGGAATAAATCTATATAAGAAACCTAGCGACGTAGAAACCACGTGATCAGAACATTTTCAACGGTCATAAATGAGCGACGTGGAAGCCACATCGAAAGGTTGCGTCTTGTTAATCACGTCGAAACTTTGCAATAAGTAATTAATTGGCAGACCCATTGATCGGTCACCATTCTAACACAGTTTTAGTCCATCATTCGGCATAAAACGGCACATTCGGTAACACATTATAGATTTTTTGTATTGTTTTCTTCAGTATGTTTAGTTTATGCATTAGAGTTTCTATATTCATTTCATTTATGTTATATCTTGCTTTTGTTGCTTTTTATCAAGATTTGAAGTAAAGTCAGCTGGCTGACACGGCCCGTGTCAGCTTGCCTGGGATGGAGATTTGAAAGATGGAGTCTGATGCTGGGTTTTTCGCAAGTGCACGAACACGTCAGAGTAATATAAAAGATTGTCGAATCCACAGAGACCAAGTGTCAATCTATCGTACCTGTTGTTATGGTGTGTATCTAAGGCAACTATTTTTAAGGGTTTTAGTAAGGGTGCAATGGTAAATAAAATAATAATTTTTAAATAATAAATAAAAGACAGGCTCGAATGTAATTCACGTAATCAATGATAATCCAGTACTTGTTAATGGAACTACTTATGGGCAGTGTTTTCTCCTTTGAAAAGAACTAATTTAACAGGAACTGTCGCTTTCGCGTATTCAGAACCGAGTTGTACTCTTTAATCAACCCCTCCTATTGTCACAGATAAAAAGGTGCGTACTGCGTTAGAGTAGTAAACCTATTTTTAAGAAATATAGTATCTTAACTAAGTTGAAAAGTATTTTAACCTGGACTTCTTAGCAAAAAGAGGTTCTTGTGAACCAGACTCTAAATCTCATAACGCGTCCGAAAATCGTTTTAAAATCTCTTTTCTTTTTAATCTAAAAACTCCTAATGAACTATACAAAGCGCTTTTGGCTGTTTTTGAAATAGTTAAAAACAATTACTGGAATTGAAAGATATAATAGCCCTTAGGTGTTTCCACGAACAATTATACGGATTACTGGTTCGATTACGATCCTTACATTCTAACCTTTATGGAATTAGTTAGACATGATAAAGTAAAGATTCTTTTTATAATTTTTCATAAAAGTAATTTAGTGCGAGTGCGGAAAGTAAATGAATTTAAAGCGAGTGCGAGAAATAAAGGAATTTAAAGCGAGTGCAGGAAATAAACAAAGTAAAGTGCGAGTGCGGGAAATAAACAAAGTAAAGTGCGAGTGCGGGAAATAAACAAAGTAAAGTGCGAGTGCGGGAAATAAACAAAGTAAAGTGCGAGTGCGGGAAATAAATAAAGTAAAGCAAGGCAGAAAATAAATGAAAGTAAAATACGAACTTGAATTAAAATGGCGGCAGGATTAACTTCCTCCAGAGTGCTCCAAAACTCGATCACACAGACAGATTACAGACTCGATCACTCGATTGCAGAGGCACCCCGATGTGGAATGGCAACTGCTTTATAACTGATATATGCCTAGAGAAATCTAATTCTGGATGAAGAAAAACGAAAATCTAAGGTCCTATTTATAGGAAAACTGAAAGCATGAAATGACTGGGATGCCCCTCCACTAAAAACTGGAGGTTACTGAAATTGGCCTTGTGGCGCCCGCCACAGGCCTATGGCGCCCGCCATGGTCCCTACAGGGGATTGGAGAATGGGGATCGTGGGTCTTGGAGGTTGAGGAGTGGTCTTGAGACGTGGCCACGTCATGGCTAACCCCATGGCGCCCTCCACGGTGGGTGCCGTAAGTGCAAAACGCTGAATTTCTAGGTTTTCGTCCGTTTTCACTCCTTTTTCGCTCCTTTTCCCGATTCAAGCTCCGATTATTATAAAAACCTGAAAACATAAGAAAACAAAGAAATAACAAAGCAAAACAACAATAAAAGCTAAGAATGCATGCGAAATCGGAGTCAGAAATACGGTGAATTTTAGTGTGATCAAATTCTCCCACACTTAAACCTTTGCTTGTCCTCAAGCAAACATTAAAGCTTAAGAAAATATGGTGTCAACACTTGTCTTTGGGCTAAAGGGATTCTAAGTTTAAGTCAGGATGCAGTGACAAGTACTAACTAAGTGAACCAAGGGTACCATAGTAACCCAAACACAAACTTCAATCCTATATTAACCACTCCATATCATCCCACGATACCTAGGCCTATCTTCTCATCTTTTTGTGTCCTTTTCATTCAGGCGCAATCACATTAAGCCCGTTATCCGTACATGCTTCATAGTAGAGTGACCGGTTAGTGATTCTGATCCATAACATAAGGTTTCTGGCACATAAGCATGTGTAAACCTGTTTTATTTGACCTAATTGTAAGTTGCGGGGGATCGGATCGTAATCCGCCCTACCAAGTTCAGTGCCAGATACCTCTGAACCAACTAACAATAGGTGACTTGCAATTTTTTCTTTTTGTGGCAAAATTTTTTTCTTCTCTTTTTTCGGTTTAAATGACTTTGTGAGGGTCACCTATACCAGAGTTTGCCTTTTTTTTTCTTTTTATTAGCACTGGATCATTCACTTATGTTCATCGATCCCCTACGTAGAGCATGCTTAGGCCAGAGCTGACTGCTAGAATAAACTACTTGGGACAATTTTTTGAATGATAGTAAAGGCCATGGTGGTGGGGTTTAGGAGTGATTCCTATATTCAAGAGGTCTAATGGTGCTAAAATGGTTCTGATGTTTCAAAAAGTTGACCTAAGTCACCACATCCTAATCTAAACCTGTCTCAAAGCCCAAAAAACATGTGAAACAACATTGTTTTCTTTTTAAAATTTTTCTGGTAAGGCTAAGGAAATGGGAAAAAAATGAAGATGAACTAAAAATACACTATACTGGTGACTCGTCAGACTCATGCATTATCTAAGAAAAATAAATTACTGAAAAGGGAAATAACTGAAAGGAAATTAACTGAAAAGGGAAATAACAGAAAGCAATAAAATCCCCTCCCACACTTAAATCGAACATTGTCCCCAATGTTTCGAAATAAGATAAGGGGGTAACCTGAAGAAGACTACTGAGGAGGGGCACTGGTGCCTTCGCCGTTCTGATGTGATGGTCTGGAACGACGGGATCTACTACGATGCTGGTCCCTCCGGTCGAGTCGTGCTGATAAAGCAGCCTGAGCACTTCGGACCTCTCGAAGGTTACCTAAGATGGAACCCTGAGTGGCCTCGACAAGCTGGTAGTGTCGGCTGTTGAACTCTCTCTGACGGTTCTGCTCTAATGAGATATCGTTCAAGGTACGGCAAACGTTGCTATAAGCACGATCCGAAACCAATCGCGATTGTTGCATGAAGCTCATGTTGTCCGTCAGCTGCTGTGAAATATCCTTCTTCTTTTCAAGGCATGAGGCTTGCATATATTTTTTTATGAAGACAAAAATAAAAATATTTTTGTCTTATTATTTTTTTTCTTTCCACGACAAAAAATAAAATAATTAAAAATCAAAAAAGAAAAAGAAAAGTTAACATTAGTGCATAATACGTATATATATAAGGAATTCAAAGTGCATGAAAATATAAAAGCTGCAATAAAGTAATATATGTCTGGAAATGCAATAAATAAAATAAAGCGTATAAAAGGAAATTAAATATTAGGGTAGTGCTATCAGTGTAGAATGAGTCATGTGGTAGGTTTCTTCTCCTGGCTTGATCCACGAATCTCATCTATCTCCCTCCGAAGCTCTTCAATCGCCTGATGTAGAGCATCGGCCTCTGAGGCATGAGTGAGATCAGAAACCTGCATCTGTAACTCTAAGTCTGCCACTTCCTGCTTGAGCAGGGAAGTCTCCTTACGGAGCTCGTAAATCTGTGTTTGTAGGTCAGGTGGCTGCAGAGACATATTGTTAGACATAACAGTGATTCGGGGAGTAAGAGGTGTAGGAGTGTACTCAACGGCGGGAGGCGATTTCGGCTCTTCGACAGTTTCTCCATAACCCTCTAGAGCATAACTCCAATTTTTAGGATCATGGACACTGGTCATCAGCTGATCTGGTAATGTAAAATAGTGTATCGCTTCGCCGTCGATCAGCAATCTAAACATGTTGGGCTCAAAAGAAGCCCTCCTCATCAGTCCTCTATCAAGACAAAAATCAATATCCAGGGTGGTGTAGCAGCAGAAGGTCCTGAGGTGCAATAGCTTGCGAGACAAGCCCAATGCAGAAGCTATCTGTGTAACAATCCCACCGACATGTATGATGCCTACGGATGATCTGGAAACACTAGCAAGGCCCTTTAACAGAAAGTTGCCACAAGCAACAGGGCGAGACTGAGTCGCACAAAACAGTAGGAAAATCTCCTCTTCACTTAGCAGTGTCTCTGTATCTGGTAAACCTAGGAAAGAATGTGCTAGAGTCATCTGGAAGTACCTCAATGCAGGGTTGTGGATTACCTGAGAAAACTGGGTAGAAGGATCTTGGCTCCCTCCACCTGATATTTTAGTCCAAAACTTTTCCACTTCTCTGCTCATAAAATACCCCATCGGAGTCTCTGGAATAGCATCAGGAGTAGTCTGGAAACCTAGCAAATCACCAAACTCTTTGTGAGAGAATGAGTAGTCAATCCCGAACAATCTGAAAACAGCGAGTCCATTGGGTCCAGCCCAAGGGTCATGATGAAACGAGCTGAGGAACTCAAGAGTCAAGTTCCTATAAGTGTTGTTCCTGTAGTCAAACTGGCCCCAGTGGAGTTGATGGCATAAAAATCTGACGCTTGGCTCTATCCCCAAGGCATCCATGCAGTCATGGTCAGGGTACCTGGTAGGAGCCATAGGGCGTCTCATGTGGACATGGTAACGCTCCCTCTGTGCATCGTCTCTAAAGGCCACGTGCATGTCATCGGGGTTCTGCATTCTGTACAAGGTTAGCAAACAAGTCCTGAAAGCACATAAAACATTCAATCGTTAGTCCTGACATAAAAATAAATTAAACAAATTAAAATAAAGTAAAAATAAAAAGTACAAAAAATAAGAAAACCATGGGTTGCCTCCCATGCAGCGCTTGTTTAACGTCATTAGCTCGACGACCGATTTTTAAACATCATTGGAAGGATATGGTGGATCACTCAGAGTATGGCAGGTGTATGTTGTTGGGATGTCACCTCCTTCGTAGGGCTTCAACCTCTGTCCATTGACGATGAACGGTTTACATGTCTGGTTCTTGATTTCAATAGCACCGGATCTCAGGATCTTAGATACTTCGAAGGGGCCAGTCCATCTTGAACGGAGTTTACCTGGAAAAAGTCGTAACCTAGAATCGAACAGGAGAACAGGATCGCCTATTTTGAAGTCTCTTCTTATGATTCTTTTGTCATGCCAAGCTTTTGTTCTTTCTTTGTATATGATGGCATTTTCGTAGGCAGATTGTCTGAGCTCTTCTAGTTTGTGGATGTCAAGGATACGTTTCTCACCAGCTGTCAAGTAATCCAAATTCAAAGTTTTGATGGCCCAATAGGCCTTATGTTCCAACTCAAAAGGTAAGTGACATGATTTTCCATAGACCAATTGATAAGGGGTTGTTCCTATAGGAGTTTTGAAAGCGGTTCTATAGGCCCATAATGCTTCTTGAAGTTTCTGTGACCAATCTTTTCTAGATATAGAGACAGTCTTCTCGAGGATTTGTTTTATCTCCCTATTAGATACTTCCACTTGTCCATTGGTCTGTGGGTGGTATGGTGTTGCTACTCTATGCTTAACTCCATACTTGCTTAAAAGTTTATCAAATATTCTCGATATGAAGTGTGATCCTCCATCACTTATGACTAAACGGGGGGTTCCAAACCTGGGAAATATATAATTTTTGAATAATTTGATGACTACTCTGGTGTCGTTTGTGGGTGCGGCGATAGCTTTAATCCATTTAGACACGTAGTCAACAGCTACTAATATGTACTGATTTCCAAAAGATGGTGGGAACGGTCCCATAAAGTCTATACCCCAAACGTCGAAGAGTTCTACTTCTTGGATATTTCTCAACGGCATTTCATTACGTCTTGAAATATTTCCTGTGCGTTGGCATCTGTCACACTTGACAATGAAAGCATGGACATCACGCCACATAGTAGGCCAGAATAGGCCAGCTTGAAGAATCTTGGTGTAGGTCTTAGATGTGCTTGCATGTCCACCATAGGGTGCAGAGTGACAATGCTCAATTATATTATTTACCTCTTCTTCTGGAACACAACGGCGGAAAATGCCATCTTTACCTCTCTTGAAAAGAAATGGTTCGTCCCAATAGAAGTTTCTCACATCACTATAGAACTTCTTCTTCTGGTGGTAGTTTAGATCAGGGGGTATGATGTCAGCGGCTAGGTAATTAACAAAGTCTGCATACCAAGGTACATTACTTATAGCTAAGGATTTATGAGAATGCTCATGTAGGTCTGGGTTATCATCTTCAATGGTTTCTAGTTGGGCTATCAGTCTATCATAGGCAAAATCGTCATTTATGGGTACTGAGTCAGGTTTCAGGTATTCTAGCCTAGATAGGTGATCAGCTACCACATTATCAGTGCCTTTCTTATCACGGATATCCAAATCAAACTCTTGCAGTAATAGAATCCATCGAAGTAACCTAGGCTTGGCATCCTTTTTGCTTAGTAAGTAACGAATGGCAGCATGGTCGGTGTAAACTATAATCTTGGCTCCTACTAGATAAGATCTAAATTTGTCTATTGCAAAAACTACAGCTAGGAGCTCTTTTTCGGTTGTTGCGTAGTTGAGCTGTGCAGCGTCTAGGGTTCTACTTGCATAATAAATTACGTGTAACTTCTTATCTTTTCTTTGACCTAGAACGGCTCCAACAGCATAATCACTGGCGTCACACATTATCTCAAACGGTTCTGACCAATTAGGGGGTTTCATTATAGGTGCTGAAATCAGAGCTTGCTTCAGAAGATTAAATGCTTCAGTACATTTTTCATCGAAGATGAATTCAGCATCTTTCATTAAAAGACCAGTTAAGGGCTTTGTTATTTTGGAGAAATCCTTGATAAAACGTCGGTAAAATCCGGCATGTCCAAGAAAACTTCTTATCTCCCTGATAGTCTTCGGCGGTTTTAGATTCTCTATGACTTCTATTTTTGCTTTATCTACCTCTATACCTTTTTCGGAAACTATATGTCCTAAAACAATCCCTTCGGTGACCATGAAATGACATTTTTCCCAATTTAGCACAAGGTTTACCTCCACACATCTCTCCAGGATTTTCTCAAGGTTGACAAGACAATTTTTGAAATTTGATCCACAAACTGAGAAATCGTCCATAAATACTTCCATGATTCCATCTAAATAATCAGCAAAGATAGACATCATGCAGCGTTGGAAAGTAGCAGGAGCATTACAAAGTCCAAAAGGCATTCTTCTATAGGCAAAAGTTCCAACTGGGCATGTAAAGGTAGTTTTTTCTTGATCTTCGGGGTGAATAGGTATTTGGAAGAATCCTGAATATCCATCTAGGTAACAAAAGTAAGAGTGTCTGGCTAGGCGCTCCAACATTTGGTCTATGAATGGTAATGGGAAATGGTCCTTCCTAGTTGCTTTATTTAATTTTCTATAATCTATGCACATACGCCAACCTCCATCGGTTCTTTTTGCTACAGGTTTGCCCTTCTCGTTTTGCACGACTGTGATGCCTCCCTTTTTAGGTACTACATGCACAGGACTCACCCATTTACTGTCCGAGATCTGATATATTATACCTGCCTCTAGTAACTTAAGAACTTCAGTCTTAACTACAGTACTCATTATAGGATTTATTCTTCGTTGGTGTTCTCTGGAAGGTTTTGAATCATCTTCGAGCAAAATCCGATGCATGCATACGGATGGGCTTATTCCTTTTAGATCAGAGATCTTATATCCTAAGGCTGAGGGGTACCTACGTAAAACTTCTAATAATTGATCGGTTTCTTTTTGGTTTAAGGTAACACTGACTATAACTGGACGGTTCATATCTTCATCGAGAAATTCATATCTCAGGTTTTTAGGCAGTTCCTTAAGTTTTACGGTCGGTTTCATAGGGCAAGGCATAGGATCTGGGGTAAGAGATAAACATTCGTGAAGGTTATCATCAATGTAGGGTCTTTTATAATTGTCATCTTCCAAAATAAGGGTTGACGGCAATTTTATAGATTCAGTTTCTTCTTCTTGTTCTAATTCCCTAATGCATTCTTCGATGATATCTAAGGCATAACAAGCATCTCCTATCACAGGTGCCATAAGAAATTTTGACAATATAAATTCTATCTTCTCTTCACCTACCTCAAAAGTTAGTTTCCCTTTTTTAACATCTATTACGGCTCCAGCAGTCGATAAGAATGGTCTACCTAGGAGGATTGGTATGTCGTCATCTTCTTTAATGTCCATGACAACAAAATCAGTAGGTATAAACAGCTGACCTATCCTAACCGGGACGTCTTCAAGTATGCCTATAGGGTATTTAACGGATTTATCGGCTAATTGAAGTGACATCTTAGTAGGTTGTAATTCTCCTAAGTTTAATCTCTCACAAACTGCTAAAGGCATTAAGCTCACACTAGCTCCTAAGTCTAGAAAAGCTTTTTCGATGACATGATTCCCCAAAATACAAGGAATGGAAAAATTTCCGGGATCTTTATCTTTCTTTGCTAACCTATTTTCGAAAATAGAATTACATTCCACGGGTTTTGGATCTTCAAGTCTACGTTTATTCGTAAGTATGTCTTTGAGAAACTTAGCGTAAGAAGGTATTTGGGTGATGGCTTCTGTAAAGGGGATTTCTACGTGAAGTTTTTCTATAACCTTAACGAATTTTTGATATTGATTATCGATTTGGGTTTTCTTTAATCTTTGAGGGTATGGTATAGGTGGTTTGTATGGCGGTGGTGGTACATAGGTTTTATTTTTAGGTTCTTCTCCTTTTTCTTGACTTTCCGGGGTTTCAGGCTTCTCTGGTTCCTTTTCCTCATTCCTCTCAGAAGTTTCGGGCTCACTTAATCTAGGGTTTAAAGGTTCCTTATAAGCGGTTCCACTTCGTAGAGTAATGGCATTTTCTTTCCCTTTTGGGTTTTGTTGAGGTTGTCCAGGGAACTGTCCTCCAGGTGTAGTCTGTGGGGCTTGGTTTAACGCTACCTGAGAGATCTGGGTTTCAAGCATCTTATTATGGGTAATGATTTGATCAACCTTGGTTCCTAACTTGGTAATTAGTTTGTTAACATGGACGTTTTGGTTCATGAACTCTTTGTTTTGTTGTTTTTGAGCAACGATAAAATCTTTTACAACTTCCTCAAAGCTCGGGTTTGGTGGTACAGGTTGCATAGGTTGATTTGTTCTAGGGGCTTGGTAACCTTGTTGTCTCGGAGGTGCGGTATTTTGAATAGGGTTATTATTTTTGTAGGAGAAGTTTGGGTGATTCCTCCATCCAGGGTTATATGTGTTTGAAAATGGGTTCCCTTGGGTATAGTTTACTTGCTCAGTGTTGGTTTCATTCAACAGATTGCATTCGGCGGATTGGTGTCCTTGCGTTCCACATATCTCACAATTCGGCGAAACTGCGGCAACAGTATTCGGAGTTGTATACATATGTTCGACTTTAAGGGCCAACGCGTCCATTTTAGCCTGCATCATGTCTATAGAGCTTAGCTCATGTATTCCTCCTTGGGCTTCCTTCTTTTCCACTGTCGCTCGTTCTACTCCCCATGATTTATGGTTTTGGGCCATGTCCTCGATAAGGGCACTAGCTTCAGGGTAAGGTTTGTTCATCAGTGCGCCACCAGCGGCAGCGTCGATGGTCATTTTAGTGTTATAATGAAGTCCATTATAGAAGGTTTGGATGATTAGCCAATTTTCTAAGCCATGATGAGGGCATGCTCTTAATAGTTCTTTATATCTCTCCCAGGCTTCGAACAACGACTCTCCTTGGTGTTGGGTAAATCTAGTTATTTGGTTTCGAAGAAGAGCGGTCTTACTTGGGGGAAAATATCTAGCAAGGAAAACTTTCCTAAGGTCATCCCAAGTTGTTATTGAATTGGGTGGAAGGGAATCTAACCATGATAGAGCTCTATCTCTGAGGGAAAAGGGAAATAATCTTAAGCGTATTGCCTCAGGAGAAGCTCCATTGGTTTTAAAGGTGTCTGCTAACTGATGAAAGTTTTTTAAATGTTGGTTCGGGTTATCAGTAGCGAGACCTGCGAATTGTCTCTGTTGCACTAATTGCAGCAGGGATGGTTTAAGTTCAAAATTATTGGCTGGGATAACGGGGTTTACTATACTGGAACTAGGTTCCTCGTTTGATGGTTGGGAGAAGTCCTTAAGAGGTCTTCGGTTTAGTTCTTCGGCCATAGCTCTCCTATTCCTATGGAAAAAACAAACGTGCGCGAGCGTAACGTTCAGGTTCAGCTAGAGGGTCTACTAAACTTCCGGCACTGCGAGTCTTTCGCATTGACCGGTGGGTAACAACCTTAGTCTAAACGGTATAACTACAGGGTAATGAAATTTGACGATATTGGTCCCCGGCAACGGCGCCAAAAACTTGATGCTGGGTTTTTCGCAAGTGCACGAACACGTCAGAGTAATATAAAAGATTGTCGAATCCACAAAGACCAAGTGTCAATCTATCGTACCTGTTGTTATGGTGTGTATCTAAGGCAACTATTTTTAAGGGTTTTAGTAAGGGTGCAATGGTAAATAAAATAATAATTTTTAAATAATAAATAAAAGACAGGCTCGAATGTAATTCGCGTAATCAATGATAATCCAATACTTGTTAATGGAACTACTTATGGGCAGTGTTTTCTCCTTTGAAAAGAACTAATTTAACAGGAACTGTCGCTTTCGCGTATTCAGAACCGAGTTGTACTCTCTAATCAACCCCTCCTATTGTCACGGATAAAAAGGTGCGTACTGCGTTAGAGTAGTAAACCTATTTTTAAGAAATATAGTATCTTAACTAAGTTGAAAAGTATTTTAACCTGGACTTCTTAGCAAAAAGAGGTTCTTGTGAACCAGACTCTAAATCTCATAACGCGTCCGAAAATCGTTTTAAAATCTCTTTTCTTTTTAATCTAAAAACTCCTAATGAACTATACAAAGCGCTTTTGGCTGTTTTTGAAATAGTTAAAAACAATTACTGGAATTGAAAGATAAAATAGCCCTTAGGTGTTTCCACGAACAATTATACGGATTACTGGTTCGATTACGATCCTTACATTCTAACCTTTATGGAATTAGTTAGACATGATAAAGTAAAGATTCTTTTTATAATTTTTCATAAAAGTAATTTAGTGCGAGTGCGGAAAGTAAATGAATTTAAAGCGAGTGCGAGAAATAAAGGAATTTAAAGCGAGTGCAGGAAATAAACAAAGTAAAGTGCGAGTGCGGGAAATAAACAAAGTAAAGTGCGAGTGCGGGAAATAAACAAAGTAAAGTGCGAGTGCGGGAAATAAACAAAGTAAAGTGCGAGTGCGGGAAATAAATAAAGTAAAGCAAGGCAGAAAATAAATGAAAGTAAAATACGAACTTGAATTAAAATGGCGGCAGGATTAACTTCCTCCAGAGTGCTCCAAAACTCGATCACACAGACAGATTACAGACTCGATCACTCGATTGCAGAGGCACCCCGATGTGGAATGGCAACTGCTTTATAACTGATATATGCCTAGAGAAATCTAATTCTGGATGAAGAAAAACGAAAATCTAAGGTCCTATTTATAGGAAAACTGAAAGCATGAAATGACTGGGATGCTCCTCCACTAAAAAGTGGAGGTTACTGAAATTGGCCTTGTGGCGCCCGCCACAGGCCTATGGCGCCCGCCATGGTCCCTACAGGGGATTGGAGAGTGGGGATCGTGGGTCTTGGAGGTTGAGGAGTGGTCTTGAGACGTGGCCACGTCATGGCTAACCCCATGGCGCCCGCCACGGTGGGTGCCGTAAGTGCAAAACGCTGAATTTCTAGGTTTTCGTCCGTTTTCACTCCTTTTTCGCTCCTTTTCCCGATTCAAGCTCCGATTATTATAAAAACCTGAAAACATAAGAAAACAAAGAAATAACAAAGCAAAACAACAATAAAAGCTAAGAATGCATGCGAAATCGGAGTCAGAAATACGGTGAATTTTAGTGTGATCAGAGTCAAGTCAGCAGGCCAACACGGGGGGAGGGGGTGTCAGTTGACACGACCCGTGTTGGTCTGGCGAGAAAAAAATAATAATCTTCCTTTTATTAAGTTTTCAAGATTCCTAAGGGAATTTTTGAGAATTTCTGTTATTTTCTAAACTTGTGACTATTTTGAGAGTGAAGGAGGAGGGGAGAAAACACTTTTTACTTTTGAAACTTTTATACTTTGAGAGTGGAGACTCTAGGAGAACGAGGATCGATCAAGAGCGGAAGCTATTGACGATCCAAGCGATCCCACGTTTATTGTAATGTTTATTTTCTTTTCTTATTTCGTTTTTATTTCAAGTATGAACATGAGCGGCTAAACCCCCCATTGTTAGGGGGTGTCCCTAATTTGCAATTGTAATGACTTTTGAGTTTCTTAATCAATGAAATTGTGTGTTTTATTTTAATCTTTATTTTATTCAACGTTCCCAATGCGTTATCTTTTTGGAAAAATTGATAATTGATCGTAGTTAGGTTTTGGTCTGACTAACCACCCTAACCCTGTTGCATAATTTTTATCACGGTAGATGTTACCGAGGAATTAGAATACCATGTGAAAACCAATTTTATATCAGAACTATTGCTTGATGTTCTTCCTAGGCCTCTGAGGAATTAGGGTCGAGGAAGAATATCAAAGGTTTTTCTTTAAAGGAATTTCGGAAAAACAACCTTAAACATAGGAAAGATAAGGTTTGATGTGTATCTTTTTAGAGTAAAAAATTATAGAGTCATTATAGTGAAAATTATACACCTTCCTAGTGTAATCCTCATATTTGTCATAACAACGTGTTTTATTAAGGACTTTTGCCTTGTTAATTTTAATTTAAAAATATTTTCAACATTAAACAACCCAAGGACTTTTTTTCAATTGTTTCGCACAAAATTATTTTACTTGTGCAGTCCTCAAGAGACCGACACTGGGATAGACCCCTATTATTACAACATCGATAAAATAGTACACTTTCTATTTTACTGATCAAGTTTTTGGCGTCGTTTCCCGGGACTGCCAAAGTTTGAGTTTGTGTAATTCTATTGAAATTTTGTTGCTCTGTGTAACACCCCAAAATTTGGCCTCATATTTATTACCACTAACTAGCTTTTCGCTTCACATTTGTATGCATTGCATTAGGCCATGTTCGTAGTCATTCATATCATTGATTTTTTCAAAGCATATGATCAGGAGTTCTTTGGGTCAGTGCTTCTTGAATTTTTGAATTTTGTTTCACTCAAGTTTGGAGATGGACTGTAAAGCATTATTATCATAAGCATTGGTTTCATGCTTCATCAAGTGTTCAGACTAATCTTTGTTTCCAAACATTAAGATGTTTACTTAATCATCAAGTTCAGGATTGGTGGTTTTTGTGGTTTGATGTGCTATAAAATTGTGAGCCATAATATAAGATATAACTTGAGGATTCATGTTGGTTAAGGCTATTATTTAATTGGTACTTGATTTACGAGTTTGGTTTGCATCAAGGAATTGAATCGAAGTCGGGGTACATTGAGTTGAGGATTTGTTTCCAAGGGTCTTAAAGCACAATCATTTATTCGTTAAAGGTTCATCTATATGGTGCTGTAACATGTGCTATAGGAGGATAATTAGTTGATAAACTGTACTTTATTTGGGATCAATGGCACTATATAGACACTGAATATAGATCTATGGAGAATGCTCACAAGCGTCTTTTAATGAAATAATTACTAAGAGTGTGGAGTATATATCCATAATATTCTTCTTCTAATACTTTGATAATTGAACACAAAATTCACCAAAAATTCAATTGAAAATATATGGCAGGAAATCAATTACAAGTGGATAACAAATATTATGTTGCAAATTTAACAAAAAATTACAAAGGACCCTCCCTCCAATTTTCAGAAACAGGGCATAACTGATATAACATGTAACATCAGTTATAGAGGGGAGAGAAAACAAATTCACAAAAAGGGAAGAAATTGATAACAGAAAAATATTTCTCTTCGACTTCAGTCTTCAAAGCCTCTTCAAACTCCAACAATCTTGCACCTTCACAAATCACAGAGAAACGAAAAGAAACTCTATTCAGTTACAAATTCATAAACAAACTCTAACAGATCCTATCTAACTTCATAACTGAAATTTACCTGGGAAATCTCCAAACAACCCCTCTGATCCTCTATAAATAAAAAACTCAGCTTCTTCATGATGATTCTCCTCATTCTTCCCCCATTTTCGGATTCATTCACTCCACTTCTTCTTCAATCTTCATCTTCCTCCACTTTCCAATCTCCATATTCTTCTTCACCATAAGAACTTCAATCCTTCCGCAAGAAGCCTCCATCACTCATGATCATCTTCCATCTGTATCACCAAGAACTCCAGGATTCGGTGTTGGATCAGTAACCTAAAAAGAATCAAGGATGCAGTCACACAAGAATTCACAACAACTCAAGAACATTGCGTCGTCATCATCATCGCAAAACAACAACAACACGAGTTATTCCAACTATTTCAAGAGATCGCAACAACAACGTCTCAGAATACGAATCATAAGATGAAGAAGAAGATGCGAACGTAATCAGTTGCAAAGCATACCTTCAGCGTGCATTGCTCGTCACCATCGTTGCGAACACGAAAATCTCGCTCCAATTTCAAACGCAAGGTTCCGATAACTGAGCTTGTAAACGCCGACGTGAAATAGCTCATCTCATTTGACATTTCTCATCCGTTCGATTGAAGGTATGTGAGCGTCGATTTTTCGTTTTGATTCGGAGTTTTCCTTTAGTTCTGTGCGGCTTCGATCTGTAAGTTTGGGAAGGAATTAGTTGGATTTGTTTGTGGATTTGAGATGAGGAGAGGAAAATAGAGTAGGTTAGTTCATAGAGTTTTTTTGATTTGGGAGAAGGTTCACCGGGGAGGAGCCGGCGGCGGCGGGCTAGGGTTCTTAAGAAGAGCAAGAACACGCATGAGGGAGAGAGACATTGAAGTCTGATTTCACATTTTGTTATTAAGTTATGATTTGGTTATGAGTTGATTTTGATTATGGATTAAAACGAATTATAAGCTCATAAACTCCCTTAATCACCACCGATGCAGTATTAAAAATTTATAAAACTCATCAATCCACCGTCCTTTCAAGATTGAGGATAAGATTCTTGTTTTTTGGTCCATTCTGGTGGTGACAAGTGTCATCGTCCGATAGGACCAATGAAATCTGCTTACACGCGCGATACCCCACCGTTCCTACCATATACTCGTGTGTCATAAACCTCTATCACTTCATCAACGATTCTGATTAAGTCCATATATTGATTGAAGAGTATACAATGGTCTCTCAGGCCTTAGCGCAATGTGCCTAGTAGCCAGATTCATATTTGCACCCCATTCTGAGCCCATGTACCATTTTAACTAGGAAATTGCTTTCTCAGCACCCCATGTAGTTTCTTTTTAATTTCTTTTAATACTTCTTTTTTTCTTTTTAAAATCAGTTTTAAAAAATAGTTTTGTTCTATAAAAGTTCCCAAAAATTAAAAATAACATTTTAGTATATTAAAAAATAGTTTGTATGTTTTTTTAATTCTTTTTTCGACTTTTTTGGCATTTATTTTGATTTTATGCGTTATATGTCTTTTAATAATTTTTTTCAATTTTCCACATTAATTCATTTGTTCCTATTCTTACATACTCATATTAAATTCACTTACTAACAATATTTTGTTGTTGTGTGAGGTATTATTCGAGGACTATGCTTATGAATTTGGATTATTTCTCATTATGCTTGGATTGTATTTTTTTATGGTTCTTATGCTTTCATGATGTAATAGTTTAGGGCACTTTTATGCTTGTATGATACTTGTAATTAGGGTATAAAAGATAAAATGAAGCGTTAGAAAACCAAAGTTCAAAAAATGAAGAAAAGAGAAATTCGATCCAACGTCGAATAATATTTTAAAAAATAATAAATGAATTTCATATGATATTAGGGTTCCCACAATTACACCTTAGATTCACTGCAATAAACCAAAGCACAAGACTTGTATGTTACGAGCCATAAGTCGCGTGTCTCAGCACCGCGTAATCGACCCACCCGATCCATCATTCCATTCCATTTACGGCTCATCATACGTTCTCACCAACCATGACATAGGAGGACCATGTTCATCATTACTTTTTGTATGTTCACATTTCAGGTTTAGTATCCACTTAGATAGGGTTTTTCCTTTCAAGCTTTACTAACCATAGGATCCCCATTTAAACATAATTACTTAGGGTAAGTCTAGATCCCTTAGAGTTTTCTTTTTGCAACTTGATTCTCACTTCTCATCTTCAAAGAAAAATAAAAAACATTAAATATTAAAAGTGTGTACAATACACCACGAGCCTTAAGCCATATGGGAAATGGTTAGTGGAGGTCTCCTCCACACTTCTAGAATGCTTTACAAACTTTCCATTGGGGGCGACCTTGGAAAGTATTCGCTCATGTACCATGGTGTCGCTCCCCGAATTTCCATCCTGGTACAAATGCGAAAGTGGCGCGGAAAGAGGTAGAGTCGCCAGCCAGGCATTTTTATCCTTAAGGAACGGGAACGGTAATGCTGAACAAATTGAAGAAAAGAAAAGGAAGGAAACAGGTCCTGCGAACCAATGAGACTGAGTTCGGGAGTCGGTTACGACCTGGGAAGGTATTAGCACCCAGATCGTCTGCCGTACTCGACGGGATCCACGCTTGCAAAGAGATATGCTTCAAAGGGTGAAGAAATGAAAGCTACTGCAAAGAAAAGGAACTGAACTGGATAAAAGAAAAGAAAAGGGAACTGAAAAAGAGATGAAAAGGAAAATGTAGGGAAAATAAATATTGTGCTCGAACGGGCCCTACCCCGCTGCCTACGTACCTCACTGGACATGAGGATCAGAATCGCCGTAGCTCCCCTAACTATGGGTGGAAAAGAATGCTTGTGTCTTAAGGCTTGAACTGTCTATGTCAATGCTTAGGTGTTGTAGGCTCAAACGACGAGTGCGTAACCGTCTTGCATAATGACAAGAAGAAGCAAGTTCGTAGACGGAGCGAAGGAGATGAGAAAAGAATTCCCGAAGGAAAGACGATTATTGTTTGTTTGTGTTTTTTATGAGTTTTCTATGAGTGTGGCACAAGGAAGTGAACTCAAGCTCTTTTCCATGGAATGTGTACTTGCTACTACATTCCAAGAGGGAATAATAGAACAAGCACACTCAAGTAAGGAGAAGATCCCCAAAACTTGGTTCCAGAGATTAGGGCCTAAGCTCACTATCTTATTGAATTTATTAAGTGTTTTTGTATTTTTTGTGAAGAAGTGTGTTTTATGATTTTCTTGATGAAGATGGTCTCATGATCAGACTTGTGCATCATGCTGAACAAGCTTGTACTATCCCAAGATGGGAAAACTACAAGTGTTTCATGGAATAAGGCTATTGCACAGGAGCCCACTTCAATCCTTATTAAATGTTTTTATGCTTTTTGTTTGAGATGAGAAGAGGAGAAACAAAAGGTCTTAAAGGTAAAAAAAATCTAATGGGGGGACTAACGAATCCTAACGTTAGCATGCAAAGGATTCCTAAGGTTAGTGAGGCTTCAACTATCCTAAGAGAAAGGATGATCAAAAGAGAAGCAAAAAGAAAGGAGAAGAAAGCTAGAGAGGGGAAAGAGAACCATATGATGGCACAAAGTGCATCAAACATCACAAAGCAAAAGCAAAGCAAAAGAGGAAAGATGAAGAGTTGAAATGTGGATAAACATCCACACTTCTCTTACCATAAGCCCCTGCAATGTTAGCAAAATTCCAACAAATTGATCAACACAATCATGGAACTAGCGTGTTCAAAGGTTCTAGCAAACAAGGATCAAACAACATGCCAAGCATTGCAAATACACGATTTACGCGTCGAAAACACGAAAGCATACATCAACCAGCAAGCAAATCACCCTAAAATAGCATGTTCAATGATCATACAATGATCCATAGCAATTAAAACAAGCAAGGGGATCAAACAAGCTCAAAACAACCCCAAAAAGTCATTCTTCTTCAGTGTTAACCGGTTAACCAGTTCAAACCTGCACAAAATACGCATAAAACAGGTACGTTAGCCGGTTAACTAAAAGCGTTAACCGGTTAACACTGTCAAAACAACAGCAAATCCTGCAGAAACAGCAGCTCAAACCAGCTTATTCAAATAATCTTACGCCAGTCCAGCAATCAATTATACATGGAGTAAATAGATCAATTCACATTAATCCATATCATTAAACTCATGAACATTACCACGCGGATTCGGTTACAAATCAACCAATCAATTCATGCAACACAAGCAAATACACAAGCACATGGTGGATCTAAACCACAAGCATGCAAATAAGCTAAAAACAGAGCTAGATTTGAAATTAACCAACCTACAAAGCTGAGATATGCTTTGGTAAATGTTGTTTGAGCTAGAAATGAGAGATATCGCGGAAAACTTAGAAGATTCGGTGCTAATCTCCACACTCCATGCAAAATAAATGCAAGCAAAAGGTCTTGATGCAGAATTTTGACTCCACGAGCACTTCTAATCTCCAAACTAGATCTGAACCAGGTAATAAACCAGCAAAATGATGCAAAGAAGCTATGGATGGAGGTCTAGTTCCAAGATCTACACACTTTAATGCAAAGTTATGTGATCTTCAAAGAGGAACTTTGAGTGATTTGGAAAATGGGGAGAAAAGAAGTGAGAGAATGGTGAGAGCTCAAAATTCAGAAAATGAGAAGTGAATATTGTCAGAGAGAGCCTCTTGGTTTGGAGGGAAATGGAATAAATATGGTTTAGGTTTGGGGCCCAAAATTTTGCTTTGGGATCCAAAAATATGGCTTGGCATTGGCTTAGAAAGTGATTAGGATTTAGCATTGGAATTAGGCTTGGACAAATGCTCTAGATCCTTCTCCATAATTCCCAATTAATTCAAATGAATAAAAATCAGAAATTTGGAAAATGGAGCCAAAACACACATGCTGAACTTGCTGCTGGAATTCAAATTTCGCAGCCGTTAACCGGTTAACGCAGGGAAAATTTGAATTTCCCTCCTTTTGGTGGGAAACCTCAAGAATAACCCGACGCCAACCGTTTCATGCTGATTTTGATCCTCATCCTTTTTTAGGGTCTTGAAGATGATACCGAGCCTGTGCCTGTGAGATTCTTGCCAGGTCACTATGCTCTTGATTTCGACTTGCAGTGCTTCAAATTTCCCGAATGGTTGATCATATGCCTTATGCTAGAACATGTGAGTGTTATGCTTCATTTTTTCTATGTAAAATGCTAAGGATATGACATGCTTATGATGATTATGATATGATGATGATGTTAAACAGAAGAGGGCAAATTTGGGGTGTTACAGCTGCCCCTATTCAAGCAACTGTTAATTTGAAAAGGACGGTAGCACGGGCTATCGACCGTTCAAGATGAACTGTGGTTGAATACCAAGAAAACCTGAAATTTGCACTCTGCCGGAGAATGTAGAAATGGGAAATAAAACCATCCAAAGGACGTTGTGGGTACTTGAAGTGAAGACAAAGCGGACGAGCTTCTTCCATATGGAACTGTTACACCCGATAAGGAAACTTAGACAGACGAGTCTTCTTCGAACAAACCTGTTACGCCAAGTGCTGGACATACGAGCCCTCATCACGTAAACCTGTTACGCCAGGAACTGGACATACGAGCCCTCTTCAAGTAAACCTGTTACGCCAGGACCTGGACATACGAGCCCTCTTCATACATTTTTATAAAAATATATGACTTGAGACAGACGAACCTCTTTCGGATAACATGTTACGCCAGGACCGGTAACCATTTTGACGTTTAATCCCACCGTCAGGACTTCAAACCTCTTCAACACAGACGAGTATTGGATGATCATCAAGAGAACACAAACAAATTCCATAAGTCGATGATACAAACAAATATCAGACGATGATTTAAGAAACACAGACGAGCGCTTCAGGCGATGATACAGACGAATATCATCCACTGATACAAACAAATACCAGAAACTCAACACAGGCGAGCATTTGGAGTAGCAATACAGACGAGTACCAGGAATCCAACACAGACGAGCAATTGGAGTAGCAATACAGACGAGTACCAGAAATCCAACACAGACGAGCAATTGGAGTAGCAATACAGACGAGTACCAGAAATCTAACATAGATGAGCAATTGGAGTAGCAATAAAAATGAGTACCAGAGCGATTATCAAATCGGTACATATGGATAAGCTAACACAGACGAGTGTGAGGGATGATACAGACGAGTATCCAAACAATGCAAACGAGCTTCAAATAGATAACAAACACAGACAAGCGTTTGGGGAATGCAGACGAGCAATCAAGCAAATATCAAACACAAACGAGTGATGGGGAGTGCATATGAGCAAAATCAACTATCAAACACCGACGAGTGTTGGGGAGTGCATACGAGCAAAAGCAACTATCAAACACAAACGAGTGTTGGGGGAATACAGACGAGCACAAAACGGATACCCCACACAGACGAGCGCCAGGAAATGCAGACGAGCACAACACGGATATCCAACACAGACGAGTGCCAGGAAATGCAGATGAGCACAACACGGATATCCAGCACAGACGAGTGCCAGGAAATGCAGACGAGCGCAAACCGGAATGCCCTGATTGGCAACAAAAATCTCGACTCTGCAGGGGATCCTAGTCAAGAGACTTTGATGATGTCTAACTCCGACTAGGGATGAATAATTGTTTGTATCATCACACTGACCAAAGATAACTTGGCGACTTCTCTAGGGAATATTTCAATGATGGGAGTGAGACCCAAACATGAACTCTGTGGGGAAATCAGGCATTCAGCTTCCTGTTGGGCATACTTCTCTTGTGGAAGGCTCTTCACACAATCTTGAAAATCAATTTCATTTCATCTGAACTGCCCCAGCTGGGGAATATTTTTCCTAAGAAAGTGTGATAACATCCTGTAAAACCTACAACAGTAGAAAACACCTATGTGCCCCAGGGACTTGCATGGTATGATCTGTTCATCCATCGTCACCCGACACTCAAAGAGAGTTTTAATGGTTTCCCTGCAATGTCATTTTTTTATAGAAAAAACAACATGTTTCATATGCAATGTTCTTTCTGCCAAAACTTCAGGACAATTTTGCAAACAAAGTAAACACAGCACAACACGGCTTTTGACTGAATATTCATTTATTGAGAGGCCTCTGAATAGGAAAAGTTTTTTTTACATTAAGAAGCAACCACCTGAAAAGAGGTAGCTACCATAAAATTGAGAAAATAAACTATCCTAATGGAAATGGGCACGACATCTCAATGAGTTTCCTTCTTGCATTGACCAGCATGTCTTCAAAACTTTCCATTCTTGCCTTTGCTTTCGGAAAAAATGAGGGTACTGATTCCTATCCTTCTGATATTGTCCGGCTGTACGAAACGATGATTTGGTTCAGATTACCCGGATCACAGTTGTTTTCTTATTCCCTTGTTTTGCGTGGATCGCCCTTTCGGGTTTTCAATCCCCCGGGATACCCTTTTTTTGCCTGAGCTGTCCGATGTGGCTTTTCAACTCAGCGGGTGTACACATTTTTTTAATTTATTTTCCCTAACTTTTGCCCGAGCTTTTTATTCTGTTTCTAGCTCGCCGGGATGCCCTTTTCTTGCATGGACTTTAATTCTGTTTTTGTGTCCAGCGGGTCTTTTTATGCGAAGTATTTTTTAACTGCGTCCGAGTTAACAGGGGATTGGAAATCTTCTCCATCCATATTGGTGAGCATCAGTTCTCATCCCGAGAAAAATTTCTTCACTATGAACGGGCCTTTGTAGTTTGGGGTCCACTTGCCCCTGTGATCTGAACTTGTTGGAACGGTCCTCCTGAGCACAAGCTCGCCTACTTGATACCCCCGAGTACGTACTCGTTGGTCGAATGCTCGCTTCATTCTCCTCTAATAAAGCTGACCATGACAGATAGCCGCTAATCTCTTTTTAGACATAGCTGATTGTATCGAGCACGTACCCACTCAACCTCATCAAGCTTCACATCCATCATCACATGTAGTGAAGGAATTTCTACCTCGACAGGCAAGACTGCCTCCATGCCATATACCAATGAGAAAGGAGTTGCCCCGGTTGACGTCCTGACTGACGTTCGGTACCCATGCAACGCAAATGGTAACATCTCATGCCAATCCTTGTAAGTGACAACCATCTTTTGCACAATCTTCTTAATGTTCTTATTTTCCGCCTCTACCGCACTATTCATCTTTGGTCGATAAGGAGAAGAATTATGATGTTGAATCTGGAAGTCCCGACACAATTCTGCCATCATCTTGTTGTTCAAATTAGAACCATTGTCAGTAATGATTCGCTCGGGCACTCCATATCTACAAATGATGTCTCTTTTCAGAAATCTGGCCACCACTTGACAAGTGACATTGACATAGGATGCTGCTTCAACCTACTTAGTGAAGTAATCAATCGCGACCAAAATGAAACGATGACCGTTTGAAGCAGTAGGCTCTATTTTCCCGATCATGTAAATGACCCACATAGAAAACGGCCAAGGAGATGATATGAAGTTGAGCGAGCTGGGAGGAACATGCACCTTGTCTGCATAAATTTGGCACTTGTGGCACTTACGGGCGTACGAACAACAGTCTGCATCCATTGTTATCCAATAGTACCCCAATCTCAACAACTTCTTAGCCATTGCATGTCCTCCTGCATGAGTACCGAAAGATCCCTCGTGGACTTCTTGCATTAACAGGCTTGCTTCGTGTTTATCCATGCATCTGAGCAGACCATGTCAAAGTTCCTCTTATACAAAACCCCATTTGTATTCAAGAAGAAGCTGGCAGCAAGTCGTCTTAAGGTTTTCTTGTCGTTGGATGATGCCCCAGCTGGGTATTCTTGTTTTTCAAGGAAGAGCTTGATATCGAAGTACCAAGGTTTCTCATCAGACACTACGTCTACAAAGAAAGCATAAGCTGGTGCGTCTAGCCTGGAAATGTCAATCCTGGGTACATAGTTCCTACAGAAGACTTTGATGGACGAAGAGAGAGTAGCCAATGCATCAGCAAATTGATTCTCATCTCGTGGTATATACTGCAGCTTAACCGTTGTAAAGAACGTCAACAGTCTTCTAGCATAATCCCTATAAGGAACTAAGTGTTCTTGATGTGTATACCACCTACCGGTAATCTGATTGATAACGAGGGCTGAATCTCCGAATATATCGAGAGTCTTAATCTGAAGATTAATAGCCTCCTCTATTCCCATTATGCACGCCTCGTATTCCGCTTCATTGTTGGTGCAACCAAAAGTAATTCTGGCAGCGAAGGGAAAGTGAACACCTTCAGGAGTTATAAGAACAACACCAACTACACGTCCATTGATATTGACTGCCCCATCAAACATCAACTTCCATTTGGATTCAGGGTCTGGCCCCTCCTCCAGAAGTGGTTCCTCGCAATCTTTTGCTTTGAGGTACATGATGTCCTCATCAGGGAAATCAAATTTCATTGGCTGATAGTCATCTTCTGGTGGCTGTTGTGCAAGATAATCTGACAATACACTTCCTTTCATGGCTTTCTGAGAAGTATATTGTATGTCATACTCTGTTAAGATCATTTTCCACCTTGCAACCCTTCGGGTTAATGCTGGTTTCTCGAAAATATACTTGACAGGGTCCATTTTTGAGATTAATTTCCAGATATGCCCCCGTTCTGGTATTTGCTCCAGATAGCCCCTTTGAGCATTAATTTCCAAACTCTCACTTTGAAGAGTGTTCAGATCTCAGTAGTCTCAAACAAACAAGCTTTGCGTACTCAAAAATGGTAATTGGGATTTAACATTGCATAACATGGATAACCCACTGGCAGCCAAAGTTAGAGCACAAACAAATTCCCCGAAGGGTTACAAATCAATACATGAACAAAAAGATAAAGCAAGACTCCTACAACAAGCCTGTAGGTAGTCTGGACAACAATAAATTAAAATCCTAGACTAAGGGAAAGACTCAGGTTCCTCTTCTGTAGCCATCACCTCTGTCCGGTTCTTCTTCATGCCTGCTCTCAGCTTAAGCTCTACAATCTCTTTCAATGCCTCCTCCAAGGCCATCTGGCTCTGTGCCAATTGTTGAGTCTTCTCTCTTCGTATTTTATGAACTTGTTCTACTTCTTCTTTCTTAAAGGCCATATGTACCTCGAAAAACTCTTCCTTTTCTTTATACTTCTTCTGCTCCTGTTCCCTTTGGCCCTGTAACCAAACAATGGAATGGCGAGCTTCTTTAAGAGTCTTCAAAGTCTTCTTACGCTCCGCTTCTCTTTTTGATTCCATTAGACCCAATCTCTGAAAGTGGGATTCTCTTCCAGCAAACTCCTTTTCTTTAGCTTCTAAGGTAACCTGCATCCTCTGTAGCTTTTCCTCTACTTCATTCTTAGCACGATTGGCAAGGTGGTACAAGTTAACCATTTCAGCATTCTCTACCCGGACCTCGTGCAACTGAGCTTCCAACTTCTTATACTCTTCCAGAGAAACAGTATTCTGACATGGCACCTCTTTGGGATACAATAGAGCTTCCATTGAAAATGGAATGAGCAATTCCTCTACACGCTTCTGCAACCACGTAGCAAACGGAGGATATGTCTTGGGATCTATCTTTCCAAAATCCTTCTTTCCTTTCTTCACCCTGTGAGCCATAGCCTGAGATGCTTGTATGACCAACTCTTAGTTTCCCTCCACAGAAAAGTACAAAGACCCAGATAATTCTTCCATACTTGGTGGATCCCTTAGAGGATAACCAAATTGTTTCCTGGCTAAGACTGGATGGTAACTGATCACACACTTTCTCCCTAGCAAGGGAACATTAGCAAAATTCCCACAACTAACCAATAACTCCTTTCCCAATGAATCCCTGTTATAACCCCAAGGTATATCCTCGGAAGTTAGTCCCATTAGCCTCTTGGACCACCTCCATTCATCTCTCATCTCTTTGAAAGGGCCCGACTTTGGTAATTGCTTCGCAAACCAATCAGCAAATAATGGAGCATAACAACCCACTGGTCCACCTCTGCCTTTCTCATTCCGGTAATGAACATTGTAGTAGAAATCTCCCAACAAAGTTGGTATAGGGTTACCTTTAGAAAAAATGGAAATTACCTCCAAGCTTACAAACTCCTTTTCTCTCAGGAAAAGACTAGATCCATATACCATCAAGGCCACCGCATCACCAAAATCTCCCTACTTACTCTCTTTGGCATACTCTTCAGCTTCTGGTATAAGCACATCCCAAGGAAGTCCTCTGCCCTCACTGTCTTTCAAAGCTTTCTTGACCTTAGCAGCTGGTATACGACAGACTCTGGATATGTCTTCTTCCTTGAGAACTATCTCTGACCCATAGTAAGGCAAAGTATCTCTAATAGGAATACCCAAAATTCTAGAAATCTCCTCCAAGGTAGGAGCCAAAATATAATCTGGAAATACAAAACACCGCAACAAGGGATCATAGAATTGAAGCAAAGTGTGCAAGCTATCCTTCTGGTCTGCAGTAGGTTTATCCATGTACTTCAAAATCTGACCATACCTCTTTCTGAAGTTCCCTAAAACCTGATCATTCATCAGCCCTGCTAGTCTCTGAACACTCTTGACTTCTGGTTGGAGAAAAGTATAATGGTCATTTTTCTTTCTTGTAATTTTCTCAACTTCTGCCATCTGGAAAGCTTACAATTACCAGAACTGAGTGCTAAACTGTAAACAAAACCTGAAAGTGGAAACACAAATAGTTAATGAGAGTATGATACGATGTAAATGCAATGCAGGCATATGATCAATCTGGGACCATCTAGATACTAGATATTGGGACCCCCAAGTAACTGAAAACCAGAATTCTGTGAACCATAACCATCTGATAGAAACCCTCAGAACCAAAAGATCAAGAAATCCAGAACCTATAATGACCAAATCATAACAGAGACCATACCGATAATGAGGGTATGTGGAGGTCAAGGGTTCCTGCAAAACTGTAAACCCCTCCCAATCTTACTGGTGTGCTCCAGGTCAAACATCACGGACTCTCAAAGCCGAATAGCAATAATATGTTCACCATTTCTGAGAAATGGCTCATGAAAAAATCAGGGAATCGGTTCAGCATTATGTACTTGTAAACACCCCAAATTTTCCCTCACTAAGTTCACACCATGGCTTGTTATCTTTTCATTTGCATAAGTTCAATCATATCATATCATGTTGCACTTTTGCTTCACTGCATTGGTTCAAAGTCATCTGCATCTAGGGTTTGTGATCTGAGCAATCCCTGATCCATCTGAGCCACTCCAAAGGTCATCAATCATATCAAGAGGGTCCATGTATGTTCAAGCATCATATTATATCCTCCCAAGATCAAGTAAGTCAAAGAATCACAAGAACTGAGAAAGGCATGGAAGCACAACCAGGTTTAACTGCATAGATGACCTAATATTAGGGTTTTGGTTTCAGAGGCCATAACCCCAAATTTTTGGTCATTCTTGTTTCTATTGGTCTCTATATGATATAAGCATCATGCATACCAAGTTTGATGTAAAAATTCATTGTGGAAGTCATCTGATCATTAGATAACTACTTGAGCAAGTCAGAGCCAAATCAGGGCATCTGAGGCCCCCCAGCATGGAACCAAAGTGGGTTTTTCATCAAAATGAAGTTATAGGGTCTTTATTTGATCATTGAAGTGCTTTGAAGTTAACAAATATGGAGAAAAGTGGGCTAAACCAAAAGTTGCCAAATATGGAAATGACTTGTAATGTAAACTTTCCATTTTGGGAATGTTTTTCAACCTCCTCTTTCTCAACCAAAAATGCTTCAAATGAAAAATTCTTGGTCATGAAAGTTGTAGATTGGATCATTCCCTTTTCAAAAAGTACAAGAACAAGATCTAATTCATTTTGGAACTCAAGTTATGGCTTTCCAAAGTTGGCAAAAATCACATAATTTCAAGTTTCATGTCAAAGAGGGGTTTTTGCAAAACCTCATGCCAAGCCAATTTGTGACCTCAAAATGACTTCTAATCATCATACAAACATAATGCAATGCGTAAAAGTCAGAATTGGCCCAAGAATTTCCAAGTTTCATGACTTGTGCATGAAGAAATCAAGAAAGGGACAAACTTCATGAAAATTGCAAAACCCCCCATAAACTTCAATCCACTTGCTGATTTGCCTCAATCTCACTTCCATGGTTCTCCTTGATCACAGCTGCACCAGACATGCCGTTGTCCTTGGCTTGAATTTTCCCATACATCAAAGGACACCTAACCTTGACTTTTTGCAAAATGAACCATACCAATCAACATAGGCCACCAACAACTCTCTGACCTATCAAGACTTAATACATGGACCAAAAGCAAGCCATTTCATACAACAAGCAAGCCTGAATCCTCCCACATCCCAGCATTCACCAAAACTCCCTCTTATGCATTTTTCTTCGAAACTCAGCACACAAGCTACAAACATCAAAACAAACTCCATAGAACAACTCACCATCAACCTCTGATCATTTCCCAACCATCACCTTGCCCTAAAAACCCCCATATCAAAAACACGATTTCTCTCCCCCTTTGAATTGAACTACATCAAACTCACAAACCAGCCATAAAAAATTCCATCCAAGCATTGCAAACTCCTCAGGAAGATCATTAAAGGCATCTTGGACCAAAGAAGCAGCCAGAAAGCTCCAGGGTTGAAAGCTTCACCTCAGGTAGCCATGCGAATTCATTTTTCCAGAATTTGTATTTTAAGTTCTTAAATAGTTAAGTGTGATCCCCTGAGCATGATGAACTTTGAATTATTGAAAATAGTTGAGAATTGAGGATGTATGACTTGACTGAAATTTCTGCAGTTTTTGTTCTTGGCTTCGATTCGTGTTAGTGGGGGTAGAAATAAATGAGGTTTGAGGTTAGGGATGAGTTTAGAATGGAGAGAGGAAGCAATCTGGAGCTTTAGAGCTCCAGAAATGGCCTAGGAAGTGTTTTGGGAAATTCTTTGGGGAGGTGTGGCCGGAGAAGATGACCGGAGGTCATTTCCGGCCACCTGAAAGTAATTAAGGCTAATTAGGGTTAGGGCTTCATGTTTAAATCTGGACCCTTGGATTGGTTCTCCCACGCGCGTATGAAGGGCCTGGATCTTGTGATTAGTTTTAATCTTAGGATTAATAATTAATTAAATCAGATTAATGAAGTTTGAATTTGGGCCGTTCAGATGCGCACCCTGTCAAACATTTCCAGCCCAGATTTCATCTCAGCCCTCCATCCTGCATACTTCCATTAATTCATATTTTTATTTTATATTTTCTCATTTAATTTGTATGAATTTTTAAAAATAGAAAAAAGACTTCAAAAATTCTGAAAATTTTTATTAAATCTTTAATTAATTTTCAGAACCCAAAAATATTTTTATTTTCATTTTTTGAATAAAAAAATATTTTTAAATCATTTAAATGATTATTTTTAATTAGTTAATGAGAATTAATTAATTAAAAATAAATTTAGGTATTTAAAAAACCCAAAACAATTCAGAGAGCATTTTCAAACATTTAGGAACATTTACAAACTCACAACACAAATTTCTTTTTAGTTTTAATCATACTCTGACAATTTTCATTTGAATTAGGGTTCTTTAATTTGAATATTTTTAACCCTAACTTCAAAAATTCATAACTTTTGATCCAAGTTGAGTTTGTGAATGGTTCTTTTTGCATTGTGTTTTGCATACTTTCAAGCATCCAAAAACATTTTTGTTTCATTTTTATCTTTCATTTTCAATTTATTTTGGCATTTCCCCTTTAGGATCACCCTTAAAACCTTAGAAATTTGAGAAAATCATAAGTCCTTTAAGGTTTAGCTTCTGACCTTCCCCTTTGGGCAGTGAACTAGTATAGGTTTAGGGTTCCTTTGCTTCCATTTTCAATTTTTTATCTTACCATTTGCTTCTAGTTTTGAATTTTGCATCTCATGTTGTACATAAACCCTAATTTGCATCTTCATTTGCATCCATCTTACATAAGCTTGCATACATGAACTTACCATGACATTTTGTGCATCCACATGACATATAAGACATCTTAGGAAATATTGAAATCATGTTTGATCATTGCATCATTCATTTTCCATGTTATGCATCCATTTCATTTCATATGCATTCATGAACTTTCAAGCTTCTACATGTCTCATTTGCATTCTCATCTCTTGTATGAACATTCATATCACTTGGTGTAAAAACCCCAAATTTGCCCTCATCCATTCACACCATGGATTATGATCTTTTCATATGCATAAGTTCAATCATAGCATCTCATACCACATTTTTGATTCACTGCATTGCTCCCAAGTCATTTGCATCTAGGGTTTGTGATCTGAGCAATCCAAGAGCCATTTGAGCCACTCCAAAGGTCTTCAATCACTTAAAAGGTGTCCATGTATGTTCAAATCATCATATTATATCCCCACAAAGTCAAGAAAGCCAAAGAATCACAAGAACTGAGAATGGCATGGAAGCAGAGCCAGGTTTAACTACACAGATGACCTAGAATTAGGGTTTTGGTTTCAGAGGCCATAACTCGAAATTTTTTGGTCATTTTTGTTTCTATTGGTCTCAATATGGTATAGGGATCATGCATACCAATTTTCATGAAGAAATTCCATAGGGAAGGTATCTAATCAGGAGTTGACTTCTTGAGCAAGTCAGTGTAAAATCAGGGCATCTGAGGCCCCCAATGACCCAACCAAGAGGTGTACTTCATCATTTTGAATGTGTATGATCTTTATTTGATCATATAAGATGTTATAAGTTCACAAGTTTGAATAATTTCAAGCCATTTGCAAAGTTGCCTTTTTGGGAAAATGACTTGTAATGGAAACTTGCCATTTTGGGAAACTTTTTCAACCCTTTCTTTTTGATTCAAAAATGCTTCAAATGAGAAAAATTTGGTCATGAAAGTTGTAAAATGGATCATTCCCTTTTCAAAAAGTACAAGAACTCATTCTAATTCATTTTGGATCAAAAGTTATGGTTTGTCAAAGTTGGGAAAAATCACATAATTTCAAGTTATGTACCAAAGAGACAAAGTTGCAAAATCCCTTGCCAAGGCAAAATGAGACCTCAAAGTGACTTCTAATCCTTGCACAAACATAAACCAATGCTTAAAAGTCAGAATGCATCAAAGGTTTTCCCATTTTCATGACTTGTGGATCAAGAAACTTCAAAAGGGCCAAAGTTGGATAAAGTTGCAAAACTTCATACAAACCCTAATCCACTTGCTAATTGGCTTCAAGATTGATCCCACGGCCCTCCTCATTCCTTGATGCGCAGGACACCCCTTTGTCCTTGGCCTATCAATGACCCATACCTCTCTTACACAAAACTTGGACTTTTTGCAAGAAGACCCATACCAATCAAGCTAGGCCACACCAACTCCTCTGACCTATCCAAGAGTGATAAGTGGACCAAAAGAGACATAACACAACAGACAACACAAGCTGAAAACCTCAGATTGCCATAGTTATCAAAGATCCCCCAACTTGCAAAACCTTTCGAATCTCTCAGCTCACTCAACCATTATTCAAACCAACTTCACCATTGATCTCAAAATGACTCACTAATCACAAACCAACCACTGAAACAGCCAAAAGCACCCCATAAACCAAACACGATTTCTAACCAGTTAGCTTGCAAACTCCCAAACCAGCCAAAAGAAATTCCTTCCAGGCATCAAAACTTCATCAGGAGTTCAAGGGGAGTGTTTTGCACAAAGAGAGAAGGCCTAAAAGTCCCAAACTAAGAAAGCTCAAGCTCAGGTACCTCCTTGAAATATTTTTCCAGAACTCTTGTTTTTAGTTTCTAAATGATAAAGCATGCTCTCCTGATCATACTGGGCTTTGAAATTTTGAAAATGGTGTAGAAATAAGCTTGTATCGATTGACTGAAATTCCTGCCATTTTTGTTCTTCCTTTCGAATCTTGTTAATGGTGAGAAATAAACTCCATTTGAGGGCAGGGATGAGTTTAGGGAAGTGAGAGGAAGTGATCTGGAGCTTTAGAGCTCCAGAAATGACCTAGGGAGCAAGATTGAAAATTTCAGGGAAGGGTGTCATCGGAGAAGACGACCGGAGCTCTTCTCCGGTGACCTGAAAGTGATTAAGTGTCTTAATTAGGTTTTGGGTTCAGTTTGAATGTAGGTCGTAGATACAGTTGACTGGCATTGACCCGCGCGCAAACAAATGGTCAAGATCTTTCACTTAAGCCCTAATCCACGTCATTAATCTAATTAATTAAGTTTATAAATTAATCTGGTCAGTTTGAATGTGAGCCGTTGGATGACGCGCCAGTCAATTCCCTCCTTTTCCATTTGAATATCAGCCTTCAGATTTGCATACTTTCCATTATTTGCATACTTTCCATTATGAAAATTTTTGTCAAAGGTTTCATGAATTTTCAGAACACAAAAATATTTTAATTTTAATTTTTTGCATTAAAAATTATTTTTAAACCATTTAAATGTTTATTTTTAATTAATTAATGGAGATTAATTAATTAAAAATACATTTAGGTATTTAAAAATCACAAAAAAATTCATATTGCATTTAGAAACATTGTTCAACTCTCAAACCAAATTTCTTTTTTGTTATTGATGCCTTTTGATCATTTTCATTGGATTTAATTTCATTTTTTAGGCAATATTTTGTTTCAAAGTTTAAAAATTTCTTTCTGCCTAACCATTGAGAGTTGGATGATGATTCTTTTGGCATTGCACTCTTCATAGCATGTAGTTTATAGGATAAATTTGATTTGAATTGATCTTGCATTTTCAATTTGTTTTGCATTTTTCTTGATGAGGTACCCCAAAACCCTAGCAATATTAGGAAATTCATAACTTACACTAGGTTAAGAGTTGGATCCCCTCCTTTGGGAAGTGAGTTTGTATAGGTTTTGGGTATCTTTGATTGCATCTTCAAATTTTTATCATGTCATTTGCTTCTGGTTTTGGATTTTTGCTTTGCATGATGCATGTAACCCTAATTTGTGCTTTCCTTTGCATCCATCTCTCATTTGTTTGCATAAATGAACTTGCCATGACATTTTGTGCATTCACATGATTCATAATACATCTTAGGACATATTAGAATCATGTTTGATCATTGCATCTTTCATTTGCCATGTTGTATGTTCATTACATTTCATAACTTTTCATGTATGTTCATAGTTCAAAGCATGTCTCATTTGCATCCTTAAGTTTATTTGATCATTCTCATGCCTTGCCTCATGTTTGTATCAACTCTTAGCATTATTAACATCATACTTATGCTTCTGGTTTTGGTTTGCATCATGACATTGCACCTCATTTGCATTGCATTTCATTTTCTTATGCTAACATTTCAGGTGGTAAGTTGTTTGAGAAGTGAATTTGCCTTCACTTCTCATAATCTCTTCTCATAATCTCTTCTCATCTCTCTTGCATATTTGCTGCATTTTGTATGTGTATTAGAGTGAGCTTGCTCATTCATATTCATCTCTTACTTTCTTTCTTCAAGCAACTTGTCTTCTTAAGTGAAGCAAGTTGTTTTGCTTCTCTTTGCCTCTTGCTCCTTTCATCTGCTCCCTTCCTGGTGGTTTCTCTGAATATCTTCTTGCAAACCTCACAAACCCTAAGAACAACCAAGCATGATAACAACTAGGGTTTGATTAGTCCCCCATTTAGTTTTTACCTTTGTGTCATCTTTGAGTCTTCTCTTCTCATCTCATAATCAAGGACTAAACCCTAAAGGTTTTAAGGCTTTGTGATAAAGCTTATGCCTGCATCCTTCTATTAGGATGGAGTGTATAGCTTTAATCCTAAGTGTTAAACGCTTAATGTGTTTAATTCCTTTAATCAATCCACCTCATAATCATCAAGACATCAAACTTGTAACTTGGGCCTTACATTAGGGTTCTAATTCTTCCTTAATTGGTTAAGAAGGACTAACCCTAGTGTTAATGGACAAGTCCCCCTCAAGTTGTCTTACAAACCATAAAAATCATTTCTTCATCTTACCATTAACTAAAATCCACTTAATAAAGTCTTGTTTTGTCATGAGGTTAATCCCTAATCATGGATTAAGTTGAGGAGTCTTTCTCAGCTTAAATGTTCTCATCTATTATCCTTCTATTAGGATGGTGTAATGAGTCCATTAAGTCCTTGATTATGGCTTAATCTCATTACTCAACACTAAACAAAAACAACAAAAACATCTAAATAATCACAAGTAGGTTAATGATCCTAATCCTGCATCATGGTGATTAAGTGTGAGATGCTGACTTCACACTTAAGGTATTCTCATTACCCCTAATCAGAGGGAGGATGTAATGAGTTTACTAACCCATTGGTTTATGCTTAATCTCATTAACTTATGACAAACTTCAAAAAAGGCAATAAAAGATTGAAAACACAAAAAAAAACAATAATCGTCTCCTCTGGGATTCTTTTCTCACCTTATTCACTCACAAACGTGAACTCGCTTCTTCCGTCTAATGCAAGACAGTTTGCACCTGAGCCAGACAGGTCATACACTTGAGCATAGGCAAATGAGCAGTTCACAAGTCAATTTATCCTTCAATCTCTTTGGGTCGAACTACGGTGTTCTGACTTCCTTATTGCACGAGAGGATACGTAGGCATAACTTAACAGTTATCGAACAAAAGTCTCTGTATATTCCCCCTCCTTCCAGCATCATTCTTTAAGCCTCATGATCTTGAGCATTTCATTCTTGTTCTTACACTGACACTCCTCTTATACACTTCATTTCTCTTTTACACTGACACTTGCATTCTCTCTAGCTTTGATACATAGATTGCACTGACACTACCCCTTTAAAACACAAATCTTTTAAGCGTGGATCCCGTCGAGTACGACGGACAATCTGGGTGCTAATACCTTCCCAGGTTGTAACCAACCCCCTTTCTCAGTTTCTCTGGTTCGCGACCGTCTTATCCATATCTTTTCTTAGGTCTATGCAGCATTACCTTTCCTTCGGGATAAAAATGCCTAGCTGGCGACTCTTTTCTTTCTGAGTTCACCCTTGTGTGTTCTCTATCTCTTTCGCCGACCGTTCGCGTCTGTACCCCATTTGACTTAGCCTCATTTTGGTGAGAGCGACAGCTTGGCGACTCTACTGGGGATACTTATACTGCAACCAGGGCTTCTGGTTCTTTTTGTGGGTTCCTCCTAGCGCTTGTTTGATTTGTGTTTACTGGGGTGTTATGTGCTAATTGTGCTTATATATTTGCTTTATTTACTGCTTTATGTACAGTTATTTATTGCTTTCTTTACAGATTTATACATCTAGGCTAGAGTGGTTCATGTTCTTTCCCATTCCATTTCGGTTTGGTGCGGGAATATGAAACACAGTTTAGATGTGGGTTTCTTCTTGAGAACTCTGTGCTACAGATCTCCTGTAGTGCTAGGGCTATCTGGGAAGCTTGCTAAGTCTGGATGACCTTTATTATGACCTTCAGAAACTGAGGTGAATTAGAGGAGGATCTTTTATGGTTATTGTAAACACTGTACCTCCAGGTTAGAAGTGTTTACACTTCTCATAACTGATCCAAGTCTGAGGACCCTTGTTCTAGAACACCACCTGTGAGGGGGTTGGGCTGTTTACAGGTTTGCAGGTACCATTGGCCACATCATACCCTGTTACTATTTGGTTTAAGAGTACCTCACATTGGGACAGTTCTTGTGATTTGAACCCTGGACATGTGACTCTTTATTTGAGTCCCCCACCTTGGTTACTAGACTTCTGAACCTCCATCTGGACTTCTTAAACATACATGGACTTATATCAAGGCAGTAATCAGATCCAGCTTGATCACAAACCCTTGAATATCATTTGCATACTCATCATTGCATCATTTAACATTTGTTTATTTGTTTTTCAGGGTATCCACATCATATTTGGCTTGGTTTTGACCCCTTCTTCTGCATAGACCTCTGTTCATCAGTTATCTGCTTCAGCTATCTTCATCAGTTTCCTGCTTCAGCTACTTTTACCACCAGCTTCAGCCTATCAGTGTTTCATCTCCAGTATCAGTCTTCATCATCAGCACTTGTTTCAACTCTTTATCAGCAGTCATGGCACCCAGGAAGAGCAACATTTCATACCATTTCTTTGAGCCTGTGCTGACTGGCATCAGGCAGGTCCAAGCACTCACCACTCCAGACCACATTCCATTATTCAGAGAGCATTATGGAGGAATCCTTGATATGGTTATGGACCTTGACCCTTCTCAGAGAAGCTTGATCCACACTTGCCTACAGTTTTATGACCCTCCTTTGAGATGCTTCACTTTCCAGAACTTTCAGCTAGGACCTCTGCTGGAGGAGTTCTCATCATTGATTGGAGTACCTGTCAGGGGTGATATCCCCTTCAACCCAGGGATGACTTCTCCCAGCAATGGAGAAGTGGCAAAAGCACTGTACCTGGAACCTATTTTGATTGAGCAGAACATGACAACAAAGGTTGGGATCCCTGGTTTGCACCTGGACTTTCTGACTTCTCAGGCCATCCTGAAGGCCTCCTTGGGAGAGTGGAGGGCAGTTTGTGCATTGTTAGCTCTCAGTATATATGGGGTTATACTATTTGCATATGAGCCCAAGTTTATCAACAAGAATGCCATTCATCTTTTCCTTCTAAGGAACCCAGTACCCACATTGCTGGGAGATTTCTATTATTCTATTCATCAGAGGAATGAGAAGCAAAGAGGAAAGTTGGTGAGATGTTGTGCTCCTCTATTTCATACCTGGCTGCTCAAACACTTACCAAAGACTGATGCCTTCCTGAATCCTCACCAACAGAAGAATTGGGCTAAGAGACATATTGCTTTGACTTCAGATGACATCAGATGATGCAACCAGAGCACCAAAGGCAAGGACATCATAACTAGCTGTGGGCAGTATCCCAATGTACCTCTAGTAGGAGTGAAGGGTTGCATCAACTACAATCCTTTGTTGTTTAAGAGACAATTGGGCTATGCCTTGGTTCACCCCCCTAGAGTACAAGACTTGGCTGAAACCCTGTATTGTGAGATAAAACCTAATCTAGCTGTTGTCAGACAAGCATCCTGGGCTTGGGACAACATCCAGACCAAAGGGATGGCCATTCTTGGGAGGTGCAATAATGTGGCTTCAGCTCAGTATTATGAATGGTCTCACGCTAGAGCTCAGATTTCTGGGATGCCTTTCACCATTGAGGAAGCACCTGGACCATCCACAGTGCCACCTCCAGCCACTATCAGCCTGGAAGAATTTGAGAAGCTGAAGGAAAGGAATGAGAATTTGTCTCAAGCTCTGAAGAAAACCCTCTGGGAGAGGAGTGATGGTCGTCTAGACATTGAGAGGTTGGAGAAGCTTAAGGTGGAGCATCTGGCCAAGATTGAGAAAACAGAGGACTACATCGGGAAAGCAAGAGCTGGGGAGCAAATATTGAAGAATGCCTGTAAAGAGGCCCAGTTTCAGAAGGCTAGGACTGATCTTTATCTGCAAGAAAGTCAAGCTAGGTGGGTCAGAATCACTGAAGCCCGTACTCAAGAGGATAGGAGAACTCAAGCCAGGATTGAGCAGTTAGAGGCCAATGAAAAGAAACAACAAGAAGCTCTATTGGCAGCCCAGAAGGAGATTTCAGAATTGAAGCTTAGGGCTGGTTTGAAGAGGTCAAAGGACCAGGATAGGCACAAGAAGCTGACCACTGCTATTGCCACCAGAAACCTTCTTATCAGAAACATTACAGAGCATCCGGCTGGTCCTGTAACTGAAGCACTTTTGAAGGAGGTTAAGGAGGATGAGTTTGGATTAGATGTTTGATTTCTTTGCTTGTTGTTATTTCCATTTCATGTACTTTTCTTTTTATGTTGTATTTTGACCCTTCAGGGGCTTGTGTTGTAAAAACAAACTATGTATGATCCACCATGTGTAATATATTTGTTAGTTTGTTTCATTGAGTTTCTTTTCTCAAGCAACATCAAAACATCTTCCTCAGGGTCTGGAAAGGTCAAAACCAAGAGCCAAGCCGGATACCTTGGAAAATAAATAAGCATACTGCATTGCATACTAACTTTTGTTTTGTTTTGTAGGGTTTTGTTTTGTTTGTTACTAACTCTGTTGTGATTCAGGAATTATTGCTCGTCGTCGGGTGTTCCCTCTCAACCGTCTGCACCGGTATCCTACTCGCAACAATCTTCCTGGTATCCAAATGGATCAAGTACAGCAAGATCTGACAGAGGTCATAACTCAGATGGCTAATGAAAGGCTGGAGATGAGAAACCAAATGACCCAATTCATGGAAGTAATGAATGGCTTGGCCCAAAGTCAAGAAAGGTTGAGGGCATTGGTAGAAAGACAAACCCCGGAGGAGCCCCATCTGGGAACTGGAGGAACAAGTAACAATGAGAGGGGTCAGCCTCATGTTAATCCACCTGTATATGGGCCTCATCTACATCCGGAAGCCAACATCCCGGGTAATGTGCAAGGAAATACTACTGCAGGCAGGATCTTGCAAGAAGATCCTCAAGAGGAGCAGTTTACTGTAATGGGAGCTGGGGACGACGTCTATGATAGAAGGTTTAATGAAATTGCTGAGAAGTTGAGATCTCTGGAGTCTCAAAATTCCCTGGGTTTTGATGTCATGGATATGGGGTTAGTGGATGGGGTAAGGATTCCCCACAAGTTTAAACCCCCGTGCTTCGAGAAGTACAATGGAACTTCCTGTCCACGAACTCACTTGCAGTCCTTTCTGGGGAGACTTAAGGCATACACCATGGACGAAAAACTGTGGATGTTTTACTTTGAAGACAGTTTGACTGGGGCTTCAAGAGAGTGGTATTCACACCTGACCAGAGCTAGTATCAGATGCTGGAAGGACCTAGCTGAAGCCTTCATCAGGCAGTACCAATACAATTTGGACATGGCTCCTAACAGGACCCTTTTGATGGGAATGTCTCAGTCCTCCAGAGAAAGCTTCAGGGAATACGCCCAGAGGTGGAGACAGCTTGCTGCTACTGTCCAGCCACCCATGTCGGAAAGAGAAATGGCCGACATGTTTATGAATACCCTACAAGGGACATATATTGATAGGCTAGCTGCCTTTTCTTCCACCAGCTTCGCGGACGTAGTAATAGTTGGGGAAAGAATTGAAAGCCTATTGAAGATGGGTAAAATTTCTGATAATGGTGCAAGTTCGTCTGGTAACTCCAGGAAACCTTTTGTGGGACCTAGAAGAACTGGTGAGACAAATGCCATTCATGCCAACAGGGGCAGACCTCAATACGTTCATAGATCAGTGGCGGTTGTCACTATTCTAGCTCCGATTCCTCAGCAACCAACATATCAACAACCACAACAACAACCACATTACCAACAACAAGTCCAGTATCCGCCACAGAGAACCTACAACAACAACAACAACAATAACAGCAATCAACAAAGACCCTTTCAGCAAAGACCATCACAGACAAATAGGGTGATTGACCCTATCCCTATGCCTTATGCCTCCTTATTGCCACAACTCCTGAAACTCAACTTGGTTGAATTAAGGACATTGGCACCACCAGATCCCTCTAATCTCCCAAGGAATTATGATGTCAACGCCAGATGTGCTTTCCATTCCAATGCACCTGGCCACAGTACGGAGAAGTGCATGGCTTTACAAATGAAGGTACAAGACCTGGTGGATTCTAAAGCCCTCAACTTTGCACCCCCTCCAAGTGTCACCAAGAATCCCATGCCCAATCATGGAGGACCAAGAATTAATGCCATTGAGGAAGACAAGCCATCTTTCTTAATCACCAGTGTTGGACAGATTCAGACACCTCTGGTCGAAATTAAAGCTCAGCTTCTAGAGTGTCAGATGTTCCCCGGGTGTGAGCTCGGTTGTGGGTATTGCAACATTTCGGTCAACGGGTGTGATAACTTGAGAAGCGGCATAGACGGTCTTATCAAGAGCGGTATACTTCAGATCTCAACAACGGCGCCTACAAATCCAGCAATCCCTTTGATAACAATTCTTGAGTCTCCTACAACTGCAACAACAATCATTCCAGCCGAATCGTCAATATCATCAACAATGGCTTCATTTATCACTTCAACAAATCAGATGTCAACGACCATTTCTTCTACAACATCAGCATCCATCTATTCAGCAGAATCTTCTACAACGCCAACAAAAATTAATAGAGATATCTCAGCAGTCACCATTTACTATGATCCATCAGATGTTCCTCCAAACAACAACATTCAGCAACAAATAGTGGCACTTCCTGCCAGGTCACCAGTCACCATTTACTACGATCCGCACACCATTTTAGTACCCTCCTCCGCAGCAGTCAGTTCAGTTACCATCACGGTGCCTGGACCAGTTCCATATGAAAGCAGTAATGCCATACCTTGGCATTATAGCTCTGACCTCTACTGCAATGGGGAGAAAATCACTTTGGACTCTTCAACTTCTTCTCCACAAATTGATAATGTTGGAGGAGGCGGAGGATTCACCAGAAGCGGACGCCTTTTTGCCTCACAATTGCAAAGACCTAATGCCGAAGTAGAAGCTGCTGCCAAAGCAAAGCGGAAGAGTGTGATACCTGAAGAACCAATTATCAAAGAAACTCAGAAGACATCTTTTGAATAAGATGTAGACGAGTTTATGAGGATTATAAAGAGAAGTGATTACAAAGTGGTGGATCAGCTTCACCAAACTCCCTCAAAAATATCCATATTATCCCTGTTGATGTGTTCTGAAGCTCACAGGAATGCATTATTGAAAGTCTTGCACGCAGCATACGTGCTAGAGGAGATCACTGTTAATCAGCTAGAAACTGTGGTGGCAAATGTCAATACCAGTCATGGACTGGGTTTCACCAATGCTGACTTAACAACTGAGGGATGTAACCACAACAAGGCTTTACACATCACTCTAGAATGCAAGGGTGCTGTTCTATCCCATGTACTGGTGGACACTGGGTCTTCACTCAATGTTCTACCAAAGAAAGCCTTGGTGAAGCTGGAGTATGATGGCTTGGACCTGCGTCCAAGTAATTTGGTGGTGAGAGCATTTGATGGCTCTAAGAGATCAGTGCTTGGAGAGATTGATCTGCCAGTGATGATTGGCCCGCAAACTTTCAAAATTACCTTCTATGTGATGGACATTCAGCCGGCCTACAGCTGTTTTTTGGGTAGACCTTGGATCCATGCCGCTGGCGCTGTTACGTCTACCCTTCACCAGAAGCTGAAATTCGAGTGGGAAGGCCAGATCATCACCATTTGTGGTGAAGAAGACATCTTTGTTAGCCATCTGGCTACGTATAAGTATATTGAAATGGATGGAGAAATCCATGAAACTATGAGCCAAGGGTTTGAGGCCCTGAACATTAATGAAGCATCTGCTGTACTGGGAACCTTCATGACATCTTATCAGCAAGCCAGGAAGGTTATTGAAGAGGGGACTGCCCAAGGCTGGGGCAAGCTGCTGCCCGTGGAGAAGAAGGAGGACATATTTGGGTTGGGTTACGAACCAACTCAACAAGATCAATCAGAGGCTGTTAAGAAGCCCAACTTTGTCAGCGGGGGAATGCTTACCCCGGATGCAGTAAACAACTTGGAAGACGAGGATGAAAGCGACCGCAACCCGGAGAGCTGGATACGTCCAAGGATCCCGGGGAGCCAAGTCCTTAACTGGTCTTCCCAGGAAATTATAAGGGTTACTCCTGCAGAGTAATTATTATTTCCTGTATTTTTAAGCATGCATCAAGTCTTGCATCTTGCCCAAGATGACAAGACTCATTTTGTAATCGGGCCATCTTGTAATTTTGTGCAAACAGATCAATCAATGAATATCGGACACCTTTTGCAAATGAGTCTTTTTCTTTTCCGCTCACTGTTTTTCATTTTTCTTTTTGTACAAAACTAAAATGTCAATGTTTTCCAAAATGATAACTTCATTTCACTTTTTCTAAACCAGATTAAAATCAATCACTAAAATGAACAATCTAAACCCTTGCAGAGAGTGCCTTTCAGACTGCACCGACAACAACACTGCTATGGCTTCGTATGACTTTGACAATCCAATCAATCAAGCTGATGAAGGGGTTGAATAAGATTATGAGCTTTTTAAAGAGCTAGCCAGGTTGTTAAGGAAAGAGGAGAAGGTTATCACTCCTCATCAGGAGGAAGTCGAAATGGTTAATCTTGGTACGGAGGAAGACGTGAAAGAAGTTAAGATTGGGGCCTGCCTACAAGATTCAGTAAAAGAGCAACTAATTGATATGCTTCGAGAGTATGTGGATGTGTTTTCATGGTCTTATCAGGATATGCCGGGGTTGGACACCGATATTGTCATGCACAAGCTGCCTTTGAAAGAGGATTGCCCGCCAGTAAAACAGAAGTTGCGCCGTACTCGCCCAGATATGGCAATGAAGATAAAAGAAGAGGTACAAAAGCAGTGGGACTCCGGCTTCCTTGCTGTGACTAGCTATCCGCCATGGGTTGCTAATATTGTACCTGTGCCTAAGAAGGACGGTAAGGTAAGGATGTTTGTGGATTACCGGGATCTGAACAGAGCCAGCCCGAAATATGATTTCCCATTACCTCACATTGATGTATTGGTTGATAATACGGCTCAGTTCTCGGTGTTCTCCTTCATGGATGGATTTTCAGGATATAATCAGATCAAGATGTCACCTGAAGACATGGAGAAGACCACTTTCATCACACCCTGGGGCACATTCTGTTATAAGGTGATGCCATTCGGACTGAAGAATGCTGGTGCTACTTATCAACGGGCTATGGTAACACTATTTCACGACATGATCCATAAAGAAATTGAATGTTATGTGGACGACACGATTGCCAAGTCCCTTACAGGAGAAGACCACCTGGTAAACCTGTTAAAGCTATTCAAGCGTCTGAGGAAATACCAATTGAAGTTAAACCCCAACAAGTGCACATTCGGGGTGCGATTCGGTAAACTGCTGGGATTTATTGTGAGTGAGAAAGGGATTGAAGTTGACCCTGATAAAGTTAAATCCATTCAAGAAATGCCTGCACCGAAGACGGAAAAAGAGGTTCGAGGGTTCCTAGGTAGATTGAACTACATTTCACAATTCATATCTCACCTTACTGCGACCTGTGAACCCTTGTTCAAGCTGTTAAGAAAGGAACAAACGGTCAGGTGGAACGAAGACTGCCAGAGGGCTTTTGACAAGATCAAGGAATACTTACAAGAGCCTCCAATCCTTATGCCTCCTGTTGAAGGAAGACCTCTGATAATGTACTTGACAGTATTAGAAGAGTCAATGGGGTGTGTGCTGGGCCAGCATGACGAGTCTGGTCGAAAAGAGTATGCAATATACTACCTAAGCAAAAAGTTTACCGACTGTGAACAACGTTATTCACTGCTCGAGAAAACTTGTTGTGCTTTAGCGTGGGCTGCTCGCCGGCTAAGGCAGTATATGTTGACCCACACTACTTTGTTGATATCAAATATGGACCCAGTTAAGTACATTTTCGAGAAGCCAGCACTTACCGGACGGGTTGCAAGATGGCAAATGATCCTCACAGAATATGACATTCAGTACACCTCTCAGAAAGCCATCAAGGGTAGTGTATTATCTGATTATCTTGCTGAGCAACCTATTGATGATTACCAGCCTATGAGATTTGACTTCCCTGATGAAGACATCATGTTCATAAAAGCAAAAGATCATGAAGAGCCTGTTCACACCGAAGGGCCTGACCCGGAAGAAGAATGGACTATGATGTTTGATGGGGCTGTTAATATGAATGGTCGTGGTGTTGGTGCAGTACTCATTACACCTAAGGGGGTTCACATGCCCTTCTCGGCAAAGCTCACCTTTAACTGCACTAACAACGAAGCAGAATACGAAGCTTGTATTATGGGTCTTGAGGAAGCCATTAACCTCAGGATCAAGACTTTGACTGTGTTCGGAGATTCAGCTCTGGTAATTAATCAAACCAACGACAAATGGTACACACACCAGGATCATCTGGTACCTTACAGGGATTATACAAGGAGGTTATTGACTTTCTTCACAACGGTCAAGCTTGAGTACATCCCTCGAGATGAGAATCAGTTTGCAGATGCTCTGGCTACTATTTCATCCATGATCAAAGTTCAAGCTGCCAACTTCGTACCTCGGATCTCAGTATCCAGACTTGACAGACCAGCATATGTATTTGCAGCAGATGTTGCCAAAGATGATAAGCCTTGGTTCCATGATATCAAATGCTTCTTGGAGGATCAAACATACCCACCTGGGGCATCTTCCAATGATAAGAAGACTTTAAGAAGGCTAGCTGGTAGTTTCTTCCTGAATACTGACGGTTCCCTGTATAAGAGAAACTTTGATATGGTACTCCTCAGATGCGTTGATAAGACAGAAGCAGACTTGTTAATGCACAAAGTGCACGAAGGATCCTTTGGTACCCATGCAGGGGGACATGCCATGGCTAAAAAGTTGCTGAGATCAGGCTATTATTGGATCATAATGGATGCAGACTGTTGTGCCTATGCCAGAAAATGCCAAAAATGCCAGATTTATGCGGATAAAGTGCATGTGCCTCCCAATCCTCTGAATGTGATGTCTTCACCCTGGCCCTTTGCCATGTGGGGCATTGATATGATTGGCAAGATTGAACCAACCGCTTCAAATGGCCACAGATTCATCCTAGTTTCCATCGGCTATTTTACCAAGTGGGTTGAAGCAGCTTCCTATGTGAATGTTACCAGACAAGTGGTAGCCCGATTTCTGAAGAGAGATATCATCTGTCGGTATGGAGTTCCCGAGCGAATCATTACTGGTAATGGTTCTAACTTGAACAACAAAATGATGGCAGAGCTATGCCAGGACTTCAAAATCCAACACCACAATTCTTCTCCTTACAGGCCAAAGATGAATGGCGCTGTTGAGGCAGCTAATAAGAATATCAAGAAGATTGTGCAGAAGATGGTAGTTACATACAAAGACTGGCATGAAATGCTACCGTTTGCCTTGCATGGGTACCGTACGTCAATCAGAACATCCACTGGGGCAACACCGTATCAGCTTGTGTATGGTATGGAAGCAGTCCTACCTGTTGAAGTTGAATTACCCTCCTTGCGGGTACTAATGGATGTTAAGCTGAACGAAGCAGAGTGGGTCCGATCCCGATATGAATAGCTGAATCTGATTGAAGAGAAGAGACTAGCTGCAATCTGTCATGGGCAGCTATATCAGAAAAGAATGAAGAAAGCCTTCGATCAGAAAGTCAGGCTCCGAGAGTACCAAGTAGGAGATCTTGTGCTGAAAAGACTCCTCCCTCCTCATACAGACCACAGGGGCAAGTGGACTCCGAACTATGAAGGGCCGTTCATAGTAAAGAAAGTTTTCTCTGGTGGAGGACTGATGCTCAGTACTATGGATGGTGAAGACTTCCTGTCCCCTGTGAATTCAGATGCAGTTAAAAAATACTTCGCATAAAATGACCCGCTAGACATAAAAACAGAATGTAAGTCCAGGAAAAAATAGGGCATCCCGGCGAGTCAAAAACAGAATAAAAGACTCGGGCAAAAATAAGGGAAATGCATAAAAAAAAATGTAATGTACACCCGCTGAGTTGAAAAGCCGCATTGGACAACTCAGGCAAAAATGGGTATCCCGATGGATTGAAAACCCGAAAGGGCGATCCATGCAAAATAAGGGAATAAGCGAACGACTGTATTTTGAATTCGTCTGTGTCACTTACAACTTGGTAAGCCTCGAAAGGATCAAGCTTCTTTCAGAATCAGCCTTCTTCAGAAAGCAAGACGAAAAGAGCGTCAAATGTCAAACGAGTCATAGCAAAGGGAGGCTCCTTGAAGTGTCGTCAACATTGCCAACATCTTTTGTTTCTCAATTTGTAGCAATCTCCTCATTTTAGGGGATTTGTTTCTTTGACTGTATCTTGCCAATTCAGGGCACATGAATTAATAAAATCAGATTTTCAGTCATGTTTCGTCTCGTACACTTTATTTTCATTTGCAAGAACGTCCGATGCCTTTAAGATACTGATTGCATAAATACAGATGCTTCTCTTCTAAAAATACGTGCTTGCAGGAAATATACTCACTCCCAGGAGTGTCTAAACTCTTATGATGGAATCCGGTAAGGGATACCTCGGGATTACTTGTGCGTTTCTCTGTCTTTTCAGGATTGCAAGTATTCAAAGCACAGCATGGGGCATGAAAGCTTCACCCCAGCAAGCTGGCAAATCATTATCTACTCAGTCCTAGCACCGTAGGTGATTTCTCCCCAGCTGAGTTGCCATTTGTTATTTCCTCCTCAGCCAAGAATAAAAGCCAGGGAACCATCTCCCCACAGAGTATCAACCTCTATCCAAGAGAGCAACGCGCGAAGAAATCACAACAGAGTGAAGAAGGCTTCTGCAAATCCCAGCTAGGTCCCTCATTACTGAGATATGTCTATCAATGATCTGTTTCCCCATGCAGATGCATCTTATCAGATCTACCAATGATCTTATCCCCAGCTGGGATGTCCACTTCAAGCAGATCAGCCAGAGATCTTCGCAGCAACGGGATCCGAATCCCGGATCTTTACCTTTTGCATAATCATAGCATTCGCATCATATTCTCCCCACAGAGCGTAGCATTCCGTCTAACACGGAGCATTACGGCAAGAATCAAACATATTGCATAATCATAAGTCATGTTCTGAATCAAACACTTGTAAATACTAGCTTACCATCAACAATATACAAATACTCCCCAAAATTCCCCGGCAGTGAGCCCAGACATTTCTCTTACAGATACTGATACTTCCTGACACCCGTGTCATATCCCCAGTGGAAAGCCAAAGCGTCTCTGTTGCACTCACAGATACATATATATGCACAACTTTCTTGACACCCGTCCGTGTCACCTTCCCCAACATAGTTACCCGAACACTTTGTAAATCGGACACTTGTTGATATCATAATTTTGACACTCGTCCGTGTCACTCTCCCCAGCAAGTTAAACACTCGCCTGTACACCTTTCATACCTTTTACTCATACGGGTACTCGTCCGTATCTTGTATACACCACTTATCTCCCCTCAGATTCAACACTCGTCCGTGTTCTTTGTTAACCAGTTGGTACTCGTCCGTATCATCATCTATGAACACGCATCAGCGTTTGTTTCTACTGATACTCGTCTGTATCATAATTTTAAGGATGCTCGTTCGCATCTTTAATCCATACACAATGTCAGATACCTTTACCTCTTTTTAGAATTTAGACACTCGTCTGTGTCTATTATTCCCCAGAAGAATCCCCTTAGATCTGACACTCGTCCGTATTCTTTGTTAACCAGTTGATACTCGTCCGTATCATCATCTCTGAACATGTGTCAGTGTTTGTTTCTACCTGATACCCGTCCATATCATAATCTTAAGGATGCTCGTCCGCATCTTTAATCTATACACCGTGTCAAACACTTATACCTCTCATTTCTGGGATGTAGACACTCGTCCGTGTTTACTTTTCCCCAGCGAAGTCCCCAACAAAACTTGTTAAACTATTACCTTTCTATCTGACATTCGTCCTATGTCATGATACCTTTTCGGCAGCCGTACCCTGCCAGGTGATCGTCATTCACCTTTTTGATGATCGTCCTTCATCACCAGTGGAGTCTCTATTCATTAGAACCCCTTCATATCCGACATTCGCCCTATGTCGCGATACTTTCAGCAGCCGTCCCCTGCTAGGTGATCGTCCTTCACCTCCTGATGATCGTCCTTCATCATTTTATCTGATGGTCGTCCCCATCGTTGATCTTGTTATCTGACATTCGTCCCATGTCATGATAAACCCTGAGAGCAGCCGTACCCTGCTAGGTGATCGTCCTTCACCTCTTTATGATCGTCCTTCATCATGCTTATCCGATGGTCGTCCCCATCGTCGACCCTTTTCATCCGACATTCATCCTATGTCGCGATACTTTCGGCAACCGTACCTTGCCAGGTGATCGTCCTTCACCTTAGATGACCGTCCCTCATCTTATCCCCAACAGAGCAGCCGTCCCCTGCTTGGTGATCGTCCTTCACCTTTGATGACCGTACCTCATCATTTTATTTCATTTACCTATAATCCCCAGAGAGTCTTACAGCTTTACTTGATGTCCGTCCCCATCACAATCTCTTATATCCCCAGCTTGTCGGTCGTCCCCGTCATTGCTTTATTTCCTGCATTTTCCCCAGCATATTGGTCGTCCCCGTCATTGCTTCATCCCCAGCAGTCGTCCTCTGCTCGACGGTCGTCCTCCGTCGCCCGCACTTTATAATTATACTCTTTATTTTCCTTTACAATCTATATCCCTTTTCTTCTTCATTTTGTGAGTGCAAATCTTGGACTGTCTTGGGTATTCAATCACAAGTTATCTCGTTTGAATGTTAAGCCGTTGCTTACATCCTGCACAGCTAACTCATGTTTGAATAGGGGCAGCTGTAAACACCCCAAATTTGCCCTCACCCATTCACACCATGGCTTATGATCTTTTCATATGCATAAGTTCAATCATAGCATCTCATACCACATTTTTTATTCACTGCATTGCTCCCAAGTCATCTGCATCTAGGGTTTGTGATCTGAGCAATCCAAGAGCCATTTGAGCCACTCCAAAGGTCTTCAATCACTTCAAAGGGGTCCATGTATGTTCAAAGCATCATATTATATCCCCACAAAGTCAAGAAAGCCAAAGAATCACAAGAACTGAGAATGGCATGGAAGCAGAGCCAAGTTTAACTGCACAAATGACCTAGAATTAGGGTTTTGGTTTCAGAGGCCATAACTCCAAAGTCTTTGGTCATTCTTGTTTCTATTGGTCTCAATATGGTATAGGGATCATGCATACCAATTTGCATGAAGAAATTCCATAGGGAAGGTATCTAATCAGGAGTTGACTTCTTGAGCAAGTCAGTGTAAAATCAGGGCATCTGAGGCCCCCAATGACCCAACCAAGAGGTGTTCTTCATCATTTTGAATGTGTATGATCTTTATTTGATCATATAAGATGTTAGAAGTTCACAAGTTTGAAGAATTTCAAGCCATTTGCAAAGTTGCCTTTTTGGGAAAATGACTTGTAATGGAAACTTGCCATTTTGGGAAACTTTTTCAACCCTTTCTTTTTGATTCCAAAATGCTTCAAATGAGAAAAATTTGGTCATGAAAGTTGTAGAATGGATCATTCCCTTTTCAAAAAGTACAAGAACTCATTCTAATTCATTTTGGATCAAAAGTTATGGTTTGTCAAAGTTGGGAAAAATCACATAATTTCAAGTTATGTACCAAAGAGGCAAAGTTTCAAAATCTCTTGCCAAGGCAAAATGAGACCTCAAAGTGACTTCTAATCCTTGCACAAACATAAACCAATGCTTAAAAGTCAGAATGCATCAAAGGATTGCCCATTTTCATGACTTGTGGATCAAGAAACTTCAAAAGGGCCAAAGTTGGATAAAGTTGCAAAACTTCATACAAACCCTAATCCACTTGCTAATTGGCTTCAAGATTGATCCCATGGCCCTCCTCATTCCTTGCTGCGCAGGACACCCCTTTGTCCTTGGCCTATCAATGACCCATACCTCTCTTACACAAAACTTGGACTTTTTGCAAGAAGACCCATACCAATCAAGCTAGGCCACACCAACTCCTCTGACCTATCCAAGAGTGATAAGTGGACCAAAAGAGACATAACACAACAGACAACACAAGCTGAAAACCTCAGATTGCCATAGTTATCAAAGATCCCCCAACTTGCAAAACCTTTCGAATCTCTCAGCTCACTCAACCATTCTTCAAACCAACTTCACCATTGATCTCAAAATGACTCACTGATCACAAACCAACCACTGAAACAGCCAAAAGCACCCCATAAACCAAACACAATTTCTGACTAGTTAGCTTGCAAACTCCCAAACCAGCCAAAAGAAATTCCTTCCAGGCATCAAAACTTCATCAGGAGTTCAAGGGGAGTGTTTTGCACAAAGAGAGAAGGCCTAAAAGTCCCAAACTAAGAAAGCTCAAGCTCAGGTACCTCCTTGAAATATTTTTCCAGAACTCTTGTTTTTAGTTTCTAAATGATAAAGCATGCTCTCCTGATCATACTGGGCTTTGAAATTTTGAAAATGGTGTAGAAATAAGCTTGTATCGATTGACTGAAATTCCTGCCATTTTTGTTCTTCCTTTCGAATCTTGTTAATGGTGAGAAATAAACTCCATTTGAGGGCAGGGATGAGTTTAGGGAAGTGAGAGGAAATGATCTGGAGCTTTAGAGCTCCAGAAATGACCTAGGGAGCAAGATTGAAAATTTCAGGGAAGGGTGTCACCGGAGAAGACGACCGGAGCTCTTCTCCGGTGACCTGAAAGTGATTAAGTGTCTTAATTAGGTTTAGGGTTCAGTTTGAATGTAGGCCGTAGATACAGTTGACTGGCATTGACCCGCGCGCAAACAAATGGTCCAGATCTTTCACTTAAGCCTTAATCCACGTCATTAATCTAATTAATTAAGTTTATAAATTAATCTGGACAGTTTGAATGTGAGCCGTTGGATGACGCGCCAGTTAATTCCCTCCTTTTCCATTTGAATATCAGCCTTCAGATTTGCATACTTTCCATTATTTTCATTTTTAATTCATTTTCTTTTCATTTTATTTATACGAATTTTTAAAAATAGCTAAAATCATTTAAAAATTATGAAAATTTTTGTCAAAGGTTTCATGAATTTTTAGAACACAAAAATATTTTTATTTTTATTTTTTGCATTAAAAATTATTTTTAAACCATTTAAATGTTTATTTTTAATTAATTAATGGAGATTAATTAATTAAAAATAGATTTAGGTATTTAAAAATCACAAAAAAATTCATATTGCATTTAGAAACATTTAGAAACATTGTTCAACTCTCAAACCAAATTTATTTTTTGTTCTTGATGCCTTTTGATCATTTTCATTGGATTTAATTTCATTTTTTAGGCAATATTTTGTTTCAAACTTCAAAATTTCTTTCTGCCTAACCATTGAGAGTTGGATGATGATTCTATTGGCATTGCACTCTTCATAGCATGTAGTTTATAGGATAAATTTGATTTGAATTGATCTTTCATTTTCTATTTATTTTGCATTTTTCTTGATGAGGTACCCCAAAACCCTAGCAATATTAGGAAATTCATAACTTACACTAGGTTAAGAGTTGGATCCCCTCCTTTGGGCAGTGAGTTTGTATAGGTTTAGGGTATCTTTGATTGCATTTTCAAATTTTTATCATGTCATTTGCTTCTGGTTTTGGATTTTTGCTTTGCATGATGCATGTAACCCTAATTTGTGCTTTCCTTTGCATCCATCTTTCATTTGTTTGCATACATGAACTTGCCATGACATTTTGTGCATTCACATGATTCATAATACATCTTAGGACATATTAGAATCATGTTTGATCATTGCATCTTTCATTTGCCATGTTGTATGTTCATTACATTTCATAACTTTTCATGTATGTTCATAGTTCAAAGCATGTCTCATTTGCATCCTTAAGTTTATTTGATCATTCTCATGCCTTGCCTCATGTTTGTATCAACTCTTAGCATCATTAACATCATACTTATGCTTCTGGTTTTGGTTTGCATCATGACATTGCACCTCATTTGCATTGCATTTCATTTTCTTATGCTAACATTTCAGGTGGTAAGTTGTTTGAGAAGTGAATTTGCCTTCACTTCTCATAATCTCTTCTCATCTCTCTTGCATCTTTGCTGCATTTTGTATGTGTATTAGAGTGAGCTTGCTCATTCATATTCATCTCTTACTTTCTTTCTTCAAGCAACTTGTCTTCTTAAGTGAAGCAAGTTGTTTTGCTTCTCTTTGCCTCTTGCTCCTTTCATCTGCTCCCTTCCTGGTGGTTTCTCTGAAGATCTTCTTGCAAACCTCACAAACCCTAAGAACAACCAAGCATGATAACAACTAGGGTTTGATTAGTCCCCTATTTAGTTTTTACCTTTGTGTCATCTTTGAGTCTTCTCTTCTCATCTCATAATCAATGACTAAACCCTAAAGGTTTTAAGGCTTTGTGATTAAGCTTATGCCTGCATCCTTCTATTAGGATGGAGTGTATAACTTTAATCCTAAGTGTTAAACCCTTAATGTGTTTAATTCCTTTAATCAATCCACCTCATAATCATCAAGACATCAAACTTGTAACTTGGGCCTTACATTAGGGTTCTAATTCTTCCTTAATTGGTTAATAAGGACTAACCCTAGTGTTAATGGACAAGTCCCCCTCAAGTTGTCATGAGGTTAATCCCTAATCATGGATTAAGTTGAGGAGTCTTTCTCAGCTTAAATGTTGTCATATATTATCCTTCTATTAGGATGGTGTAATAAGTCCATTAAATCCTTGATTATGGCTTAATCTCATTACTCAACACTAAACAAAAACAACAAAAACATCTAAATAATCACAAGTAGGTTAATGATACTAATCCTGCATCATGGTGATTAAGTGTGAGATGCTGACTTCATACTTAAGGTATTCTCATTACCCCTAATCAGAGGGAGGATGTAATGAGTTTACTAACCCATTGGTTTAGGCTTAGTCTCATTAACTTATGACAAACTTCAAAAAAGGCAATAAAAGATTGAAAACACAAAAAACAAACAATAATCGTCTCCTCTGGGATTCTTTTCTCACCATATTCACTCACAAACGAGAACTCGCTTCTTCCGTCTAATGCAAGACAGTTTGCACCTGAGCCAGACAGGTCATACACTTGAGCATATGCAATTAAGCAGTTCACAAGTCAATTTATCCTTCAGTCTCTTTTGGTCGAACTACGGTGTTCTGACTTCCTCATTGCACGAGAGGATACCTAGGCATAACTTAACAGTTATCGAACAAAAGTCTCTGTATATTCCCCCTCCTTCCAGCATCATTCTTTAAGCCTCATGATCTTGAGCATTTCATTCTTGTTCTTACACTGACACTCCTCTTATACACTTTATTTTTCTTTTACACAGACACTTGCATTCTTTCCAGCTTTGATACATAGATTGTACTGACACTACCCCTTTAAAACACAAATCTTTTAAGCGTGGATCCCGTCGAGTACGACGGACAATCTGGGTGCTAATACCTTCCCAGGTTGTAACCAACCCCCTTTCTCAGTTTCTCTGGTTCGCGACCGTCTTATCCATATCTTTTCTTAGGTCTATGCAGCATTACCTTTCCTTTGGGATAAAAATGCCTAGCTGGCGACTCTTTTCTTTCTGAGTTCACCCTTGTGTGTTCTCTATCTCTTTCGCCGACCGTTCGCGTCTTTACCCCATTTGACTTAGCCTCATTTTGGTGGGAGCGACACTTGGCATGCTTTCACACCATCTCATAACATCATTTGAATCATGGATATGTTTCTGACTTTGGTTTCCATCTTTGCAATTCATCTCATTTTCATTTCATTCCACTTCCTTTTGCTAACTTTTCAGGTGGTGAGTACTTTGAGAAGTGAATTTGCCTTCACTTCTCATAATCTCTTCTCATCTCTTTTATGCATTAATTGCTGCATGTTACTTGTGAATTAGAGTGAGATTGCTCATTCATGTTCCCTCCTCACTTTCTTTCTTCAAGCAACTTATCTTCTTAAGTGAAGTAAGTTGTCTTGCTTCTTTCTGCTTCTCCTCCTTTCATATTCCTTCTTCCTTGGTGGCTCTTCTTTAGGAATTCTTGCAAGCTTCACAAACCCTAGGAATACCCAAGCATGTTAACAATTAGGGTTTGATTAGTCCCCTATTAGTTTTACCTTTGTGTCATCTTTTTGTCTTCTCTTCTCATCTCTTAATCAAGGACTAAACCTTATAGGTTTTAAGACTTTGTGATTAAGCTTATGCCTGCATCCTTCTATTAGGATGGAGTGTATAACTTTAATCCTAAGTGTTAAGCCCTTAATGTGTTTAAATCCTTTAATCAATTCATCTAATAATCACTAAGACATCAAGCTTGTAACTTGGGCCTTGCATTAGGGTTCTAATTCTTCCTTAATTGGTTAAGAAGGACTAACCCTAGTGTTAATGGACAAGTCCCCCTCAAGTTGTCTTACAAACCATAAAATTCACTTCTTAATCTCACCATTAACTAAAATACACTTTAATAAAGACTTTGTTTTGTCATGAGGTTAATCCCTAATGATTAAGTTGAGGAGCCTTTCTCAGCTTAAATGTTCCCATTTATTATCCTTCTATTAGGATGGTGTAATGGGTCCATTGAATCTTTGATTATGGCTTAAACTCATTACTTAACACTAAACAAAAACTCCGAAAACATCTAAATAATTACAAGTAAGTTAATGATCTTAAGCCTACATCATGGTGATTAAGTGTGACGTGCCTACTTCATACTTAAGGTATTCTCATTACCCCTAATCAGAGGGAATATGTGATGAGTTTACTAACCCTTGGTTTAGGTTTAAGCTCATTTTCTTATGACAAACACAAAAAGAAATAAAAGATTGAAAACAAAAAACAAACAATAATCGTCTCCTCAGGGATTCTTTTCTCATCATCTTCACTCACAAACAAGAACTTGCTTCTCCCGTCTAATGCAAGACAGTTAGCACCTGAGCCAGACAGGTCATACACTTGAGCATAGACAAGCAAGCAGTTTATCAATCAAGTTATCTTTCAGTCTCTCTGAGTCGAACTACGGTGTTCTGACTTCCTCATTGCACGAGAGGATACATAGGCATAACTTAACAGTTATCGAACAAAAGTCTCTGTATATTCCCCCTCTTCCAGCATTATTATTTAAGCCTCATAGTCTTGAGCTTCACTTTTCCCTTGCACTGACACTTTTTCATCTCACTTCACATTTCTTTTGCACTGACACTTGCATTCTTTTCCAGCTTTTGCACATAAATAACACTGACACTACCCCTTTAAACACAAACTTTCAAGCGTGGATCCCGTCGAGTACGACAGAAAATCTGGTTGCTAATACCTTCCCAGGTTGTAACCAACCCCCTTTCTCAGTTTCTCTGGTTTGCAACCGTCTTATCCATCTTTTCCTAGGTTTATGCAGCAGTACCTTTCCTTCGGGATAAAAATGCCTAGCTGGCGACTATCTTCAGTTCATCTTCATGTTATCCTTCGCCGACCGTTCGCATCTGTACCCTATTTGACCTAGCTTCATTTAGTGGGAGCGACAGCTTGGCGACTCTGGTGGGGACCCTTATATTGCAACCAGGGCTTCTGGTTCTTTTTGTGGGTTCCTCCTAGCGCTTGTTTGATTTGTGTTTACTGGGGTGTTATGTGATATGTGTGTTTATGTATTTTTCTTTATTTAATGCTTTATGTACAGCTTTTTTTATTGCATTCTTTACAGTTTTGCATATTTCATACTGTCATTGTTGGATCTGGTCTTCTTTGGTGGGTGGGGTTTCATTGAGAGATTAAGGTCCTATACCTGGGACCTGAGTGACACTTAGGCTAGAGTGGTTCATGTTCTTTCCCATTCCATTTCGGTCTGGTGCGGGAATATGAAACACGGTTCAGATGTGTGGGTTTCTTCTTGAGAACTATGTGCTACAGATTTCCTGTAATGCTAGGGCTATCTGGGAAGCCTGCTAAGTCTGGATGACCTTTATTATGACCTTCAGAAGCTAAGGTAAATTAGAGGAGGATATTTTATGGTTATTGTAAACACTGTACCTTCGGGTCAGAAGTGTTTACACTTCTCATAACTGATCCAAGTCTCAGGATCCTTGTTCTAGAACATTACAGGTGATGGGGTTGGGTTGTTTACAGGTTTGCAGGAACCCTTGGCCACATCATACCCTGTTACTGTTTTGTTTAAGAATACTCCACTTTGGACAGTTCTTGTGATTAACCCTGGACATGTGACTCTTTATTTGAGTCCCCCACCCTCGTTACTGGATTTCTGAACCTCCATCTGGACTTTTGAACATACAAGGGCCTTATATCAAGACAGATAATCAGATCCAGCTTGATCACAAACCCTTGCATATCATTTGCATATATCATCATTGCATCATTTGACATTTGTTTATTTGCTTTTCAGGGTATCCACTTCATTGTATCCTAGTTTTGGTTTTGACCCCTTCTTCTGTTTAGACCTCTGCTTCAGCTGCCTTCATCAATTATCTGCTTCAGTTATCTCCATCCTCACCAGCACCAGTCTGTCAGTGGTCCACCTTTATTATCTCAGTCTGTGATTTTCATTAGCACTTATCTTCAGCTTCTTCAGCAACACTCATGACTACTCCCAGGAAGAGCAACATATCCTACCACTTTTTTGAGTCTGTGTTGACTGGTATTAGGCAGGTCCAGTCACTCATCACACCTGACCACATCCCACTATTTAGAGAGCACTATGGGGGTATCTTGGATATGGTTATGGACCTTGATCCTTCTCAGAGGAGCATGATCCACACATGCTTGCAGTTTTATGACCCTCCATTGAGATGTTTCACCTTTCCAGACTTTCAGTTAGGGCCTCTGCTGAAAGAGTTTTCTTTATTGGTTGGAGTACCTATTAGAGGTGGAATCCCCTTCAACCCAGAGATGACTGCTCCTAGGAATGAAGAGATAGCAAGGGCATTGTGCCTGGAGCCTGCCCTTATTGAGCAGAGTATGACAACAAAGGCCGGGATTCCTGGTTTGCATTTGGACTTCTTGATTTCTCAGGCCATCCTGAAGGCTTCATTGGGAGAGTGGAGGGAAGTCTGTGCACTGTTAGCCCTCATCATATATGGGGCTATACTGTTTGCAGATGAGCCTAAATTTGTCAGTAAGAATGCCATCCATCTGTTTCTTCTGAAGAACCCAGTACCTACACTGCTATGAGACTTTTATTACTCCATCCATCAGAGGAATGAGAAACAAAGGGGGAAGTTGGTCAGATGTTGTGCTCCTTTGTTTTATTCTTGGCTACTCAGACACCTGCCTAGATCAGATGCCTTCTTGAACCCACACCAGCAGAAGAATTGGGCCAAGAGGTTTATTGCCTTTACTTCAGATGATATCAGATGGTGCACCCAGAGCACCAAAGGCAAGGACATTATCACCAGCTGTGGACAATACCCAAATGTGCCTCTAATAAGAGTAAAAGGTTGCATCAACAACAACCCCTTACTATTTAAGAGACAATTGGGCTATGCTTTAGTTCACCCTCCCAGAGGACAGGATTTAGCTGAGAGCCTGTATTGTGAAGTGCAACCTAATTCAGCTGTTGTCAGACAAGCATCCTGGGCTTGGGACAACATCCAGACAAAAGGGATAGCTATTCTTGGAAGATGTAACAATGTTGCTTCAGCTCAGTAGTCAGACTGGTCCCGTGCCAGAGCTCAGATTACCAGAATGCCTTTCACCTTGGAAGACATACCTGGACCATCTACAGTACAGCCTGCAGCAACAGTTAGCCTGGAGGAATTTGAAAAGTTGAAGGAAAGGAATGAGCAGCTATCTCAGGCCTTGAAGAAGACCCTTTGGGAATGGAGTGATGGTCGTATGGACATTGAGAGATTGGAAAAGCTCAGGGTTGAGCATCTTACCAAAATTGAAAAGACAGAGGACTACATAAGGAAATCAAGGGCTGGGGAACATATATTGAAGAATGCCTGCAAAGAGGCCAAGATTCAGAAAGCTAGGGCTGAACACTATCTGCAAGAGAGTCAGGATAGGTGGGTTAGGATCACCGAAGCCCGTACGCAAGAAGACCAGAAGGCTCAAGCCAAGATTGAACATTTGGAGGCCAATGAGAAGAAGCAGCAGGAAGCTTTATTGGCAGCTCAGAAGGAGATATCAGAGTTGAAGCTTAGGGCAGGGTTGAAAAGATCCAAAGACCAGGACAAGCATAAGAAGCTGACTACTTCTATTGCTACCAGGAACCTCCTCATTAAGACTATTACAGAACACCCAACTGGTCCAGTGACTGAGGCCCTCCTGAAGGAGGTCAGGGAGGATGAGTTTGGTTTGGATGTCTGATTCTTTGCTTGTTGTTTTTTTCCTTTTGATGTACATTTCTTTTTGGTTGTATTTTTGACCCTCCATGGGCATGTATTGTAAAACAGACTATGTATGTTTCAACATTTGTAATATATTTTGGTTTGTTTTCATTTGGGGTTTTCTCTCAACAACATCAAGTATCTTCCTCGAGGTCTGGAAAGGTCAAAACCAAGAACCAAACCGGATACCTTGGAAAACAAATAAGCATACTGCATTGCATACTAACTTTTTCTTTGTTTTGTAGGTTTTTGTTATTATTGTTTCTAACTTTGTTGTGATCTCAGGAAACATTGCTCGTCGCCGAGTGTTCCCTATCAACCGCACGCACCGGTACCCGACTCGTAACAACCATCCTGGCATTCAAATGGAGCAGGTACAGCAGGACCTGACTGAGGTCAGAAATCAGATGGCCAATGAGAGAGTAGAGATGAGAAACCAGATGTCTCAATTCATGGCTGTCATGACTGGCTTAGCCCAGAGCCAAGAAAGACTGAGAGAGCTGGTGGAAAGACAAACACCTGAAGAGCCTCATCTTGGAACAGGGGGAACCAGCAACAATGAACGGGGGCAACCTCATATTGACCCACCAGAATATGGACCCCATCTAAATCCTGAAGTTAACATCACAAGAAATGTTCAAGGTAATACTGCTGGGGGCAGAATCCTGCAAGAGGATCCCCAAGAGGAACAGTTTACTGTTATAGGGGCTGGAGATGAGGTATATGATAGAAGATTGGATGAAATAGCCAAAAAGTTAAGATCTTTGGAATCTAAGAATTCTTTAGGTTTTGACGTGATGGATATGGGACTAGTAGATGGGGTGAGGATTCCCCACAAATTCAAACCCCCATGCTTTGAGAAGTATAATGGTACCTCCTATCCGCGTACTCATCTGCAATCTTTCTTGGGGAGGCTCAAAGCTTATACCATGGATGAAAAGTTATGGATGTTCTACTTTGAAGACAGTCTGACTGGAGCTTCAAGAGAATGGTATTCGCATTTGACTAGGGCCACCATAAGATGTTGGAAGGACTTGGACGAGGCTTTCATCCGGAAATATCAGTACAACCTGGACATGGCTCCCAATAGAACTCTTCTAATGGGCATGTCTCAGTCTTCTAGAGAGAGCTTCCAGGATTATGCTCAGAGATGGAGACAGCTTGCTGCTGCTGTCCAACCACCCATGTCAGAAAGAGAAATGGCTGACATGTTCATGAACACATTGCAAGGGACTTATATTGATAGACTTGCTGCCTTCTCCTCTACCAGTTTTGCTGATGTGGTCATAGCTGGTGAGAGGATTGAAAGTCTCCTGAAGATGGGAAAAATCTCTGATAATGGTGCAAGTTCCTCCGGCAATCCCAGAAAACACTTTGTAGGACCCCGAAGGACGGGTGAAACTAATGTCATTCATGCAAGCAGGGGCAGGCCCCAATATTCTCACAGGACAGTAGCAGTTGTTACCATCCCAGCTCCAGTTCCACAACAACCGTTATATCCTCAACAACAACAACAACATCACTCAGCAACAATCTCATTTTCCGCAACAAAGAACCTACAACAACGACAATAGCAACCAACAGCAGCGTGTAAGCACCCCAAATTTTCCCTCACTCATTCACACCATGGCTTGTGATCTTTTCATTTGCATAATTTCAATCATATCACATCATATTGCATTTTTGCTTCACTGCTTTGATTCTAAGTCATATGCATCTAGGGTTTGTGATCTGAGCCATCCCTGAGCCATCTGAGTCACTCCAAAGGTCTTCAATCATCTCAAGAGGGTCCATGTATGTTCAAGCATCATATTATATCCTCACAAGATCAAAGGAAGTCAAAGAATCACAAGAACTGAGAAAGGCATGGGAGCAGAGCCAAGCTTAACTACACAAATGACCTAAAATTAGGGTTTTGGTTTCAGAGGCCATAACTCCAAATTTTTTGTTCATTCTTGTTTCTATTAGTCTCTATATGTTATGAGGATCATGCATATCAATTTTCATGAAGAAATTCAAAGGGGAAGGCATCTGATCACAGGGTGACTTCTTGAGCAAGTCAGTGCAAAATCAGGGCATCTGAGGCTCCCAATTACCCAACCAAAGGGTGTTCTCCATCATTTTGAATGTGTATGATCTTTATTTGATCATAGAAGGTGTTAGAAGTTCACAAAATTGAGGAATTTCAAGCCATTTGCAAAGTTTCCTTTTTGGGAAAGTGACTTGTAATGTAAACTTGCCATTTTGGGAAAGTTTTTCAACCTCCTCTTTTTGATTCAAAAATGCCTCAAATGAAATATCTTTGGTCATGAAAGTTGTATATTGGATTCTCCCATTTTCAAAAAGTACAAGAACTCATTCTAATTCATTTTGGATCAAAAGTTATGGCTTGCCAAAGTTGGGAAAAATCATGAAATTTCACTTATGCACCAAAGGAGGAAGGTTGCAAAACTTCATGCCAAAGCCAATTGTGACTTCAAATCAACTTCTAAGCATTACACAAACATAAGTCATGACCTAAAATTCAGAATGCACCAAAGAATTACTCATTTTCATGCCTTGATCATTAAGAAACTTCAAAAGGGCCAAACTTAGTGAAATTTGCAAAACCTCCCACAACTTCTCACAAACTTGCTAATTGGCCTCAATCTCATTTCCATGGTCATCCTTGAATCAAGTTGCAGCAGACATGCCTTTGCCCTAGCCCTGAAACAGCCCATACCTCAAAGGACACATAGACTTGACTTTTTGCAAAAGGGGCCATGCCAATCACACTGTGCCACCACCAACTCTCTGCCCAATCAGAGTCTAATATGTGGACTTCAAGCATCCCAAAGCACAACACACACAAGCCAGAAACCCCCCATAATCCATCTTGCACAAAAATCTGTCTAAAACTTCTCCTCTTCGAATTTCTTCACACAGCCATCAAACCTTCATTTTTCCTTCACCAATGAATCACACATCTTCCATGGAACCAAAATCCACCATTGAAACAGCCTGAAACCCCATGTATCTCAACTGTGAAACCTGCTACACCAGAACTCAAACTTCCAAATCAGCCACCAACAAAAGATTTTGAGCATTCCATTGATCTCAGGAGGTTCAGAGGGGACACTTTGCATAAAAGAAAGGCCTGGAAAGCTCATATTCACAGTTCATCACCTCAGGTAGCTTCAAACATCCAACTTTTCAGAGCTTGTTTTTTTTGTTACAAAATAAAAGTACATGTCATGGGGATCACTCTGATGTTTTTAGATTTGAAAATGGTGTGAAAATAAACATTTTGTGCCCTTCTGAAATTTTGCCCGTGAAAATGAATGGCTTCGATTCTCTTTGTTCATGCTTGATAAATGTAGTTTGATGGTGGATTTAGGTTTAGTTTGGGTAGAGGATCATTTATGGGCACTTAATTTAGGTTTGGGTGGCTTGTAGAAGAAGCTAGGGTTTTTGCCCTGCCGGAGAAGATGACCGGAGCTTCCCTCCGGTCACCTGAAAGTTATTAGCCCTAATTAGGGTTTAGTCTCCAGATGCATTGTGGGCCTTTGGATCGTGTTTAGTTTAAGAGATGAATGACTCAGATTCCACAATAAACTCTTAATTCATTTTAATTAGCTTAATTTAGGATTAATAAAATAATTTGACCAGAGCCAATCCTGACCCTCAGTTTGCGCGCGCTGTCAAACATTTCCCCCCAGGTTTGAATATCAGCCTTAGGATGAGATTACTTTTCCATTTATTTAGTTTTATTTCATTTTAATTGTATTTAACTTCCATGAATTTTAAAAAATGGCAAAACACATTAAAAAATTCTGAAATTTTTTGTCAAACCTTTTATTAATTTTTAGAACCCAAAAATATTTTTTATTTCTTTTTTTTTGCATTAAAAATTATTTTTAAATCATTTAAATGTTTATTTTTAATTAGTTAATGGAAATTAATTAATTAAAAATGCATTTAGGTATTTAAAAATCACCAAAAATTCACATTGCATTTTAAAACATTTAGAAACATTATCAAACTCTCAAAACAAATTTCTTTTTGGTTCTTGACCTATTTTGACCTTTTTCATTGGAATTAAATTTATTTAAAGGCAATATTTTGGTTCTAACTTGGAAAAATTCATTCTGCCTAACCATGAAGAGTTTGATGATGGTTCTTCTTGCGTTGCATTCGTAATAGCATGTAGTTTCTAGGGTAAAACTGGTTTGAATTTATCTTTCATTTTCAATTTGTTTTGCATTTATCATTGAGAAGTGCCTTGAAACCCTAGTTGACTTAGAAAAATCATAACACCCATTAGGTTAAGAGTTAGGTCCCATCCTTTGGGAAGTGAACTTGTGTAGGGTTAGGGTTCCCTTAATCCCATTTTCAAATTTTTATCATGTCATTTGCTTCTGATTTTGAATTTTGTGTTGTATGTTATGCATAAACCCTAATTTGTGCTTTCATTTGTATCCTCCTTTCATATGCTTGCATTCAAGAACTTGCCATGACATTTTGTGCATCCACGTAACTTCTAAGACATCTTAGGACATATTAGAATCATATTTGATCATTGCATCCTTCATTTGCCATTTTGTGCATTCATACCATTTCATAAACTTGCATAAGCTTTCATGGTTCAAAACATGCTCCATTGACATCCTTATGCTTGTATGATCATTCTCATCTCTTGTCTTGTGTTTGCATCAACTCTTAGCATCATCAACATCATGTTTATGCTTCTGGTTTTGGTTTGCATCTTTGCATCTTTTGCATTTTCATTTCATTTCATTTTTCTTGTTAACTTTTCAGGTTGTAAGTTGTTTTGAGAAGTGAATTTTCCTTCACTTCTCACAATCCATTCTCATCTCTCTTGCATCATTGCTGCATTTTATCTTTGTATTGGAGTGAGCTTGCTCATTCATGTTCATCTCTTACTTTCTTTCTTCAAGCAACTTGTCTTCTTAAGTGAAGCAAGTTGCCTTGCTTCTCACTGCTTCCTCCTCCTTTCATCTTGTTCCTCCTTGGTGGCCTTTGAAGAACTCTTTCTTTCTTAAGCCTCATGAACCCTAGGAACAACCAAGCATGATCACAATTAGGGTTTGATTAGTCCCCCCGTTAGTTTTTTCCCTGTGTCATCTTTGAGTCTTCTCTTCTCATCCCTTAATCAAGGACTAAACCCTTAAGGCTTTAAGGCTTTGTGATTAGGATTATGCATGTATCCTTCTATTAGGATGGAGTGTATAACTTTAATCCTAAGTGTTAAACCCTTAATGTGTTTAAATCCTTTAATCAACCCACCTAATAATCACTAAGACACCAAGCTTGTAACTTGGGCCTTGCATTAGGGTTCTAATTCTTCCTTAATTGGTTAAGAAGGATTAACCCTAGTGTTAATGGACAAGTCCCCCTCAAGCTGTCTTACAAACCATAAAAATCACTTCTTAACCATATCATTAACTAAAATGCACTTTAATAAGGGCTTTGTTTTGTCATGAGGTTAATCCCTAATCATGGATTAAGTTGAGGAGCCTTCCCCAGCTTAAATGTTCTCATCTATTATCCTTCTATTAGGATGGTGTAATTAGAACATTAAATCCATGATTATGGCTTAAACTCATTACTTAACACTAAACAAAAACTACAAAAATATCTAAATAAATGCAAGTAGGTTAAGGATCTTAATCCTACATCATGGTGGTTAAGTGTGAGGTGTTTACTTCATGCTTAAGGTATCCTCATTACCCCTAATCAGAGGGAGGATGTGATGAGTTTACTAACCCATGGTTTAGGCTTAAGCTCATTAACTTATGACAAACACAAAAAAGCAATAAAAGATTGAAAACATCAAAAACACACAATAATCGTCTCCTCTGGGATTCTTTTCTCATCTCATTCACTCACAAACGAGAACTTGCTTCTTCCGTCTAATGCAAGACAGTTAGCACCTGAGCCAGACAGGTCATACACTTGAGCATAGACAAGTAAGCAGTTCATCAGTCAATTTATCTTTTAGTCTTTTTGAGTCGAACTACGGTGTTCTGACTTCCTCATTGCACGAGAGGATACGTAGGCATAACTTAACGGTTATCAAACAAAAGTCTCTGTATATTCCCCCTCCTTCCAGCATCATTCTTTAAGCCTCATGATCTTGAGCATTTCATTCTTGTTCTTACACTGACACTTCTCTTATACACTTCACATTTCTTTTACACTGACACTTGCATTCTTTCCAGCTTTGATACACAGATTGCACTGACACTACCCCTCTAAAACAAAAATCTTTTAAGCGTGGATCCCGTCGAGTACGACGGACAATCTGGGTGCTAATACCTTCCCAGGTTGTAACCAACCCCCTTTCTCAGTTTCTTTGGTTCGCGACCGTCTTATCTATCTTTTCTTAGGTCTATGCAGCATTACCTTTCCTTCGGGATAAAAATGCCTAGCTTGCGACTCTTCTCTTTTGAGTTCACCCTTGTGTGTTCTCTCTCTTTTCGCCGACCGTTCGCGTCTGTACCCCTTCTGACTGGGGTTTCATTTGGTGGGAGCGACAGCTTGGCGACTCTGCTGGGGATCCTTATATTGTAACCAGGGTTTCTGGTACTTTTTGTGGGTTCCTCCTAGCGCTTGTTTGATTTGTGTTTACTGGGGTGTTATGTTCTATTTGTGTGTTTATGTATATTGCTTTGTTTATTGCTTTCTGTACAGTTTTATTTATTGCTTTCTTTATAGTTTTGCATTATTTCATACTGTCATTGCTGGATCTGGTGTTGTTTTGATGGGGGGTGGTTCCATTGAGAGTTTGAGGTCCTATACCTGGGACCTGAGTGACACCTAGGCTAGAGTGGTTCATGTTCTTTCCCATTCCATTTCGGTCTGGTGCGGGAATATGAAACACGGTTCAGATGTGGGTTTCTTCTTGAGAACTCTATGCTACAGATTTCCTGTAGTGCTAGGGCTATCTGGGAAGCCTGCTAAGTCTGGATGACCTTTGTTATGACCTTCTAAATCTGAGGTGAATTAGAGGAGGATCTCTTATGATTATTGTAAACACTGTACCTCCGGGTTAGAAGTTTTTACACTTCTCATAATCGATCCAAGTCTGAGGATCCTTGTTCTAGAACACTACCTGTGAGGGGGTTGGGCTGTTTACAGGTTTGCAGGTACCCTTGGCCACATCATACCCTGTTACTATTTGGTTTAAGAATACCTCATTTTGGACAGTTCTTGTGATTAACCCTGGACATGTGACTCTTTATTTGAGCACCCCACCTTGGTTACGGGATTTCTGAACCTTCATCTGGACTTTCTTTGAACATACATGAACTTATATCAAGACAGATAATCAGATCCAGCTTGATCATAAACCCTTGCATATCATTTGCATACATTATCATTGCGTCATTTAACATTTTTTTATTTGTTTTTCAGGGTATCCACATTACATCTGGTTTGGTTTTGACCCCTTCTTCTACATAGACCTCTGTTTCATCAGTTATCTGCTTCAGCCATCTTCATCATTACATCATCAGCCTGTCAGTGGCTCATCTCCAGTATCAGCCTTTAGCTCCATCAGCACTTATCTTCATCTTCTTCAGCAGCACTCATGACTACTCCCAGGAAGAGCAACATATCTTACCATTTCTTTGAGCCTGTGTTGACTGGCATCAGGCAGGTCTAGTCACTTATCACCCCTGACCACATCCCATTGTTTAGAGAGCACTATGGAGGTATCCTAGATATGGTTATGGACCTTGACCCTTCTTAGAGGAGCATGATCCATACCTGCTTACAGTTCTATGACCATCCTTTGAGATGCTTCACATTCTCAGACTTTCAGTTAGGGCATCTACTGGAAGAGTTTTCCTCATTGACTGGAGTACATATCAGGAGTGGACCCCCTTTCAACCCAGAAGGGACTTTTCCCAGCAATGGAGAAGTAGCAAAAGCATTGTACCTAGAGCCTGCCTTGATTGAACAAAGCATGACAACAAAGGCTGGAATCCCTGGTCTTCACTTGGACTTCTTGATTTCTCAGGCCATTCTGAAGGCTTCATAGGGAGAGTGGAGGGCAGTTTGTACACTATTAGCCCTCAGCATATATGGGGTTATTGATCACACTAAATTTCACCGTATTTCTGACTCCGATTTCGCATGCATTCTTAGCCTTTATTGCTATTTTGTTATGTTATTACTATGTTTTCCTTTGTTTTCAGGTATTTATCCATTTAGGAGTCACATGCGAAGAAACGAAGCAATTAGGATGAAAAATGAGAGAAATAGAGCAATTTGCACACAAGACGTTGTCCGACGATTTTGACCATAACTTTTGATCCGTAAATCAGAATGACACCACGTTCGAAGCACTGGAAAGCTAACACAGAGAGCTACACCATGGAAAATGGACCTAACACTCATGGCGGGCGCCATGGGCTCATGGCGGGCGCCACATTCACAAAATTGGTTTCGGTCAAAAACGGTTAGAGAAAACCACCCATGATCCCCACTCTCTCATCCCATATCAGCACCATGGCGGGCGCCATGACCTTGTGGCGGGCGCCACAAGGCAAAATTCAGTAACCTCCACTTTTTAGTGGAGGGGCATCCCGGTCTTTTCATGCTTTTAGTTTTCCTATAAATAGGACTTTAGTTTTTCGTTTTTCTTCATCCAGAATTAGATTTCTCTAGGCATATATCAGTTTTAAAGCAGTTATCATTCCACATCGGGGTGATACTGCAATCGAGTGATCGAGTCTGTATACGTCTGTGCGATCGAGTTTTGGAGCACTCTGGAGGAAGTTAATCCTGCCGCCATTTTAATTCAAGTTCGTATTTTACTTTATTTATTTCTTGCATTGCTTTACTTTTATTTATTTCTCGCACTTCTTTACTTTTATTTATTATCCGCACTCGCACTTTACTTTGTTTATTTCCCGCACTCGCACTTTACTTTGTTTATTTCCCGCACTCGCACTTTACTTTGTTTATTTCCCGCACTCGCACTTTACTTTGTTTATTTCCCGCACTCGCTTTAAATTCATTTACTTTCCGCACTCGCACTAAATTACTTTTATGAAAAATTATAAAAAGAATCTTTACTTTATCATGTCTAACTAAATCTATAAAGGTTAGAATGTAAGGATCGTAATTAAACCAGTAATCCGTACAATTGTTCGTGGAAGCACTTAAGGGCTATTTTATCTTTCAATTTAAGTCTAATTGTTTTTAACTATTTCAAAACCAGCCAAAAGCGCTTTGTCTAGTTCATTAGGAGTTCTTAGATTAAAAAGAAAGGAGATTTTAAAACGACTTTTGAACGCGTTAAAGAAGTTTAGAGTCTGGTTCGTGAGAACCTCTTTTTGCTAAGAAATCCAGGTTAAGATACTTTTCAACTTAGTTAAGACACTATATTTCTTAAAAATAGGTTTACTACTCTAACGCAGTACGCACCTTTTTATCCGTGACAATAGGAGGGGTTGATTAGAGAGTACAACTCGGTTCTGAATACGCGAAAGCGACAGTTCCTGTTAAATTAGTTCTTTTCAAAGTAGAAAACATTGCCCATAAGTAGTTCCATTAACAAGTACCGGATTATCAATTGATTATGTGAATTACATTCGAGCCTGTCTTTGTTTATTGTTTAAAATTATTATTTTATTTACCATTGCACCCTTCTTAAATCCCCTATATTTAGTTGCCTTAGATACACACCATAACAACAAGTACGATAGATTGACACTTGGTCTCTGTGGATTCGACAATCTTTTATATTACTCTGACGCGTTCGTACACTTGCGAAAAACACGCATCAAGTTTTTGGCGCCGTTGCCGGGGACCAATTTCGTCAAATTTTGTACTCTGTAGTTATACCGTATAGACTAAGGCTTTTACAACAAATTAAAAAATAAAAATCACTATGTTTCACTCAAATAAATTCTACAATCATCACTCCCAGTATTTCGGGGGATCACGTGAATCACATATGTCCAACCTCGAAATACAAAGGGAGAATTTCTATGCATCACTAACTTATTCTCACCCAAATCACCACTCACAAAATTTTGAGGAACCGCTAGGATCTATTAATTCAGACCTCAAAAGGTTAGTGGAGGATTTCATTGAAACAACAACTAATGCTTGGATAGAATCTATGATGAGGCGCTTTGTGGTAACACAAACCCTCAAGAATAAAGAGTTTATAAGACAACATCTCGATACTTATGAAACCCTTAGGCAATTAAACACTAAGGTCGATTCCCTCGTGAATAGCACTAAGGCATTGGGGACTCAAATCTTCCTACTTGCACAAACACCTATAGGACCACCTCCTAAGGAGAATGCATATGTTATAACAACTAGTAGTGAAGAACATATCGAAAATCCTAAGGAGATGGATAATGAGCGTAACGAGAGTTGTGGTGAGAATAAAGTAGAGAAAAATCCATTGAAACCATCCGAAAGGAAAGGTGTCATAAAGGTAGAGAATGAAGCAACTATTGTTGTTACCCCTCCATATATCCCACCATTTCCTTTCCCGCAAAGTTTTGTGGAAGATAAGGTAGAATCCCAATCCAAAACATACGTGGAAGTATTAAAATGTACCCGCACCAATGTGCCCTTATTCGAGCTCCAACATAAAAAGAGAAAAATTGAGGACCATGAAACTAGGGGAATCATTAGTGCTAAGAAGGTAAGGCTAACCTTTGAGATGGTGAATGAAATGACTAAGCTCAAATTTGAAAAGCTAATACTTAGCATAGATCCAGAACCACCACCACAAGTTCAAAAGAATGAGCCAACCTACAGAAGGAAGAAAAGAAAAGGTGAAGGATATGTGAGATGGCTTGATAAATGGGCCTACATAACCGTTTTCAAAACCCCTATAGGAACAACCCCCTACCGACTAGTTTATGGGAAATCATGTCATTTACCTTTTGAGTTAGAGCATAAAGCCTATTGGGCCATCAAAACTTTGAATTTGGATTACTTAACTGCTGGTGAAAAACGTATCCTTGATATCCACAAATCAGAAGAGCTCGGACAGTCTACCTACGAAAATGCCATCATATACAAAGAAAGAACCAAATCTTGGCATGACAAAAGAATCAAAAGAGAAGACTTCAAAATAGGCGATCCTGTTCTCCTGTTCGATTCTAGGTTACGACTTTTTCCAGGGAAGCTTCGTTCGAGATGGACTGGCCCTTTCGAAGTATCTAAGATCCTAAGATCCGGTGCTATTGAAATCAAGAACCAAACATGTAAACCGTTCATCGTCAATGGACGGAGGTTGAAGCCCTACGAAGGAGGTGACATCCCAACAACATACTCCATTCATACTCTGAGTGATCCACCAAATCCTCCGTATGATGTATAAAATTCGGTCGTCGAGCTAATGACGTTAAACAAGCGCTGCATGGGAGGCAACCCATGGTTTTCTTATTTACGTAATTTTTATTTATTTTTACTTTATTTCAATTTGTTTATTTTATTATTATGTCAGGACTAACGAATGAATGTTCTATGTGCTTTTAGGACTTGTTTTGCTAACCTTGTGCAGAATGCAGAACCCCGATGACATGCACGTGGCCTTTAGAGACGACACACAGGGAGAGCGTTACTATGTCCACATGAGACGCCCTATGGCTCCTACCAGGTTTTTCAGACTACTCCTGATGCTATTCCAGATGATTCTAGCGCATTTTTTCCTAGGTTTGCCAGATACAGAGACCCTGCTAAGCGAAGAGGAGATTTTCCTACTATTTTGTGCGACTCAGTCTCGCTCAGTTGCTTGTGGCAACTTTCTGTTGAAGGGCCTTGCTAGTGTTGCCAGATCATCAGTAGGCATCATACATGTCGGTGGGATTGTTACACAGATAGCCACTGCATTGGGTTTGTCTCGCATATTATTGCATCTCAGGACCTTCTACTGCCACACCACCCTGGATATTGATTTTTGTCTTGATAGAGAACTGATGAGGAGGGCTTCTTTTGAGCCCAATACTTTTTAGATTACTGATCGACAGAGAAGTGATACATTACTTTACATTACCAGACCCGCTGATGACCAGTGTCCATGATCCTACTAATTGGAGTTATGCTCTAGAGGGTTATGGAGAGACTGTCGAAGAGCCGAAATCACCTCCCGCCGCTGAGTACACTCCTACACCTCTTTCTCCCCGAATCACTGTTATGTCTAACAATATGTCTCTGCAGCCGCCTGATCTACAAACTCAGATTTATGAGCTCCGTAAGGAGACTGCCCTGCTCGAGCAGGAAGTAACGGACTTGGAATTACAGATTCAGGTTTCTGATTTCACTCATGCCTCAGAGGCCGATGCTCTATATCAGGCGATTGAAGAGCTTCGGAGGGAGATAGCTGAGATTCGTGGATCAAGCCAGGAAAAAAAAAGCCTACCACATGACTCATTCTACACTGACAGCACTACCCTAGTATTTAATTTCCCTTTTATATGCTTTATTTTATTTTTCGCATCTCCATACATTATTGCATCTATTACATTTTCTTTTTCATGCACTTTGATTTCACCATATATATTATTTCATGCACTAATCTCATCATTTTTTCTTTTTCTTTTATTTTATACCCAATAAAAATAAATATAAAAAATAATAAAAATAAAAAACGGAACAAAAATACTTTTACAGTCACACGCCGCACCTCTAACCCTATTGCAGGTGCTGCTCTTGGATTCTTTGTCACCGAGGAGATGTGGCGTGATATGAAAGCTAGAGAAGAAAGGCGTGATGGCCTTCTCTCTACTATTTCACAACAGCTGACGGACAACATGAGCTTCATGCAACAATCGCGATTGGTTTCGGATCATGCTTATAGCAACGTTTGCCGTACCTTGAACGATATTTCATTAGAGCAGAACCGTCAGAGAGAGTTCAACAGCCGACACTACCAGCTTGTAGAGGCCACTCAGGGTTCCATCTTAGGTAACCTTCGAGAGGTCCGGAGTGCTCAGGCTGCTTTATCAGCACGACTCGACCGGAGGGACCAGCATCGTAGTAGATCCCGTCGTTCCAGACCATCACATCAGGACGGCGAAGGCACCAGTGCCCCTCCTCAGTAGTCTTTTTCAGGTTACCCCCCTTATCTTATTTCGAAACATTGGGGACAATGTTCGATTTAAGTGTGGGAGGGGATTTTATTGCTTTCTGTTATTTCCCTTTTTAGTTAATTATTTCCTTTCAGTTATTTCCCTTTTCAGTAATTTAATTTTCTTAGATAATGCATGAGTCTGACGAGTCACCAGTATAGTGTATTTTTAGTCATCTTCATTTTTTTCCCATTTCCTTAGCCTTACCAGAAAAATTTTTTAAAAAGAAAACAATGTTGTTACACATGTTTTTTGGGCTTTGGGACAGGTTTAGATTAGGATGTGGTGACTTAGGTCAACTTTTTGAAACATCAGCACCATTTTAGCACCATAGACCTCTTGAATATAGGAATCACTCCTAAACCCCACCACCATGGCCTTTATTATCATTTAAAAAATTGTCCTAAGTAGTTTATTTTAGCAGTCAGCTCCGGCCTAAGCATGCTCTACGTAGGGGGCCGATGAACATAAGTGAATGATCCAGTGCTAATAAAAAAAAAAAAAAAAAGAAGAAAAAAGGCAAACTCTGGTATAGGTGACCCTCACAAAGTCATTTAAACCGAAAAAAGAGAAGAAAAAAATTTTGCCACAAAAAGAAAAAAAAAATTGCAAGTCACCTATTGTTAGTTGGTTCAGAGGTATCTGGCACTGAACTTGGTAGGGCGGATTACGATCCGATCCCCCGCAACTACAATTAGGTCAAATAAAACAGGTTTACACATGCTTATGTGCCAGAAACCTTATGTTATGGATCAGAATCACTAACCGGTCACTCTACTATGAAGCATGTACGGATAACGGGCTTAATGTGATTGCGCCTGAATGAAAAGGACCCAAAAAGATGAGAAGCTAGGCCTAGGTATTGTGGGATGACATGGAGTGGTTAATATAGGATTGAAGTTTGTGTTTGTGTTACTATGGCACCCTTGGTTCACTTAGTTAGTACCTGTCACTGCATCCTGACTTGAACTTAGAAGCCCTTTAGCCCGAAGACACGTGTTGACACCATTTTTTCTTGAGCTTTAATGTTTGCTTGAGGACAAGCAAAGGTCTAAGTGTGGGAGAATTTGATCACACTAAATTTCACCGTATTTCTGACTCCGATTTCGCATGCATTCTTAGCCTTTATTGCTATTTTGTTATGTTATTACTATGTTTTCCTTTGTTTTCAGGTATTTTTCCATTTAGGAGTCACATGCGAAGAAACGAAGCAATTAGGATGAAAAATGAGAGAAATAGAGCAATTTGCACACAAGACGTTGTCCGACGATTTTGACCATAACTTTTGATCCGTAAATCAGAATGACACCACGTTCGAAGCACTGGAAAGCTAACACAGAGAGCTACACCATGGAAAATGGACCTAACACTCATGGCGGGTGCCATGGGCTCATGGCGGGCGCCACATTCACAAAATTGGTTTCGGTCAAAAACGGTTAGAGAAAACCACCCACGATCCCCACTCTCTCATCCCATATCAGCACCATGGCGGGCGCCATGACCTTGTGGCGGGCGCCACAAGGCAAAATTCAGTAACCTCCACTTTTTAGTGGAGGGGCATCCCGGTCTTTTCATGCTTTTAGTTTTCCTATAAATAGGACTTTAGTTTTTCGTTTTTCTTCATCCAGAATTAGATTTCTCTAGGCATATATCAGTTTTAAAGCAGTTATCATTCCACATCGGGGTGATACTGCAATCGAGTGATCGAATCTGTATACGTCTGTGCGATCGAGTTTTGGAGCACTCTGGAGGAAGTTAATCCTGCCGCCATTTTAATTCAAGTTCGTATTTTACTTTATTTATTTCTTGCATTGCTTTACTTTTATTTATTTCTCGCACTGCTTTACTTTTATTTATTATCCGCACTCGCACTTTACTTTGTTTATTTCCCGCACTCGCACTTTACTTTGTTTATTTCCCGCACTCGCACTTTACTTTGTTTATTTCCCGCACTCGCACTTTACTTTGTTTATTTCCCGCACTCGCTTTAAATTCATTTACTTTCCGCACTCGCACTAAATTACTTTTATGAAAAATTATAAAAAGAATCTTTACTTTATCATGTCTAACTAAATCTATAAAGGTTAGAATGTAAGGATCGTAATTAAACCAGTAATCCGTACAATTGTTCGTGGAAGCACTTAAGGGCTATTTTATCTTTCAATTTAAGTCTAATTGTTTTTAACTATTTCAAAACCAGCCAAAAGCGCTTTGTCTAGTTCATTAGGAGTTCTTAGATTAAAAAGAAAGGAGATTTTAAAACGACTTTTGAACGCGTTAAAGAAGTTTAGAGTCTGGTTCGTGAGAACCTCTTTTTGCTAAGAAATCCAGGTTAAGATACTTTTCAACTTAGTTAAGACACTATATTTCTTAAAAATAGGTTTACTACTCTAACGCAGTACGCACCTTTTTATCCGTGACAATAGGAGGGGTTGATTAGAGAGTACAACTCGGTTCTGAATACGCGAAAGCGACAGTTCCTGTTAAATTAGTTCTTTTCAAAGTAGAAAACATTGCCCATAAGTAGTTCCATTAACAAGTACCGGATTATCAATTGATTATGTGAATTACATTCGAGCCTGTCTTTGTTTATTGTTTAAAATTATTATTTTATTTACCATTGCACCCTTCTTAAATCCCCTATATTTAGTTGCCTTAGATACACACCATAACAACAAGTACGATAGATTGACACTTGGTCTCTGTGGATTCGACAATCTTTTATATTACTCTGACGCGTTCGTACACTTGCGAAAAACACGCATCAAGTTTTTGGCGCCGTTGCCGGGGACCAATTTCGTCAAATTTTGTACTCTGTAGTTATACCGTATAGACTAAGGCTTTTACAACAAATTAAAAAAAAAAATCACTATGTTTCAGTCAAATAAATTCTACAATCATCACTCCCAGTATTTCGGGGGATCACGTGAATCACATATGTCCAACCTCGAAATACAAAGGGAGAATTTCTATGCATCACTAACTTATTCTCACCCAAATCACCACTCACAAAATTTTGAGGAACCGCTAGGATCTATTAATTCAGACCTCAAAAGGTTAGTGGAGGATTTCATTGAAACAACAACTAATGCTTGGATAGAATCTATGATGAGGCGCTTTGTGGTAACACAAACCCTCAAGAATAAAGAGTTTATAAGACAACATCTCGATACTTATGAAACCCTTAGGCAATTAAACACTAAGGTCGATTCCCTCGTGAATAGCACTAAGGCATTGGGGACTCAAATCTTCCTACTTGCACAAACACCTATAGGACCACCTCCTGAGGAGAATGCATATGTTATAACAACTAGTAGTGAAGAACATATCGAAAATCCTAAGGAGATGGATAATGAGCGTAACGAGAGTTGTGGTGAGAATAAAGTAGAGAAAAATCCATTGAAACCATCCGAAAGGAAAGGTGTCATAAAGGTAGAGAATGAAGCAACTATTGTTGTTACCCCTCCATATATCCCACCATTTCCTTTCCCGCAAAGTTTTGTGGAAGATAAGGTAGAATCCCAATCCAAAACATACGTGGAAGTATTAAAATGTACCCGCACCAATGTGCCCTTATTCGAGCTCCAACATAAAAAGAGAAAAATTGAGGACCATGAAACTAGGGGAATCATTAGTGCTAAGAAGGTAAGGCTAACCTTTGAGATGGTGAATGAAATGACTAAGCTCAAATTTGAAAAGCTAATACTTAGCATAGATCCAGAACCACCACCACAAGTTCAAAAGAATGAGCCAACCTACAGAAGGAAGAAAAGAAAAGGTGAAGGATATGTGAGATGGCTTGATAAATGGGCCTACATAACCGTTTTCAAAACCCCTATAGGAACAACCCCCTACCGACTAGTTTATGGGAAATCATGTCATTTACCTTTTGAGTTAGAGCATAAAGCCTATTGGGCCATCAAAACTTTGAATTTGGATTACTTAACTGCTGGTGAAAAATGTATCCTTGATATCCACAAATCAGAAGAGCTCGGACAGTCTACCTACGAAAATGCCATCATATACAAAGAAAGAACCAAAGCTTGGCATGACAAAAGAATCAAAAGAGAAGACTTCAAAATAGGCGATCCTGTTCTCCTGTTCGATTCTAGGTTACGACTTTTTCCAGGGAAACTTCGTTCGAGATGGACTGGCCCTTTCGAAGTATCTAAGATCCTAAGATCCGGTGCTATTGAAATCAAGAACCAAACATGTAAACCGTTCATCGTCAATGGACGGAGGTTGAAGCTCTACGAAGGAGGTGACATCCCAACAACATACTCCATTCATACTCTGAGTGATCCACCAAATCCTCCGTATGATGTATAAAATTCGGTCGTCGAGCTAATGACGTTAAACAAGCGCTGCATGGGAGGCAACCCATGGTTTTCTTATTTACGTAATTTTTATTTATTTTTACTTTATTTCAATTTGTTTATTTTATTATTATGTCAGGACTAACGAATGAATGTTCTATGTGCTTTTAGGACTTGTTTTGCTAACCTTGTGCAGAATGCAGAACCCCGATGACATGCACGTGGCCTTTAGAGACGACACACAGGGAGAGCGTTACTATGTCCACATGAGACGCCCTATGGCTCCTACCAGGTTTTTCAGACTACTCCTGATGCTATTCCAAATGATTCTAGCGCATTTTTTCCTAGGTTTGCCAGATACAGAGACCCTGCTAAGCGAAGAGGAGATTTTCCTACTATTTTGTGCGACTCAGTCTCGCTCAGTTGCTTGTGGCAACTTTCTGTTGAAGGGCCTTGCTAGTGTTGCCAGATCATCAGTAGGCATCATACATGTCGGTGGGATTGTTACACAGATAGCCACTGCATTGGGTTTGTCTCGCATATTATTGCATCTCAGGACCTTCTACTGCCACACCACCCTGGATATTGATTTTTGTCTTGATAGAGGACTGATGAGGAGGGCTTCTTTTGAGCCCAATACTTTTTAGATTACTGATCGACAGAGAAGTGATACATTACTTTACATTACCAGACCCGCTGATGACCAGTGTCCATGATCCTACTAATTGGAGTTATGCTCTAGAGGGTTATGGAGAGACTGTCGAAGAGCCGAAATCACCTCCCGCCGCTGAGTACACTCCTACACCTCTTTCTCCCCGAATCACTGTTATGTCTAACAATATGTCTCTGCAGCCGCCTGATCTACAAACTCAGATTTATGAGCTCCGTAAGGAGACTGCCCTGCTCGAGCAGGAAGTAACGGACTTGGAATTACAGATTCAGGTTTCTGATTTCACTCATGCCTCAGAGGCCGATGCTCTATATCAGGCGATTGAAGAGCTTCGGAGGGAGATAGCTGAGATTCGTGGATCAAGCCAGGAAAAAAAAAGCCTACCACATGACTCATTCTACACTGACAGCACTACCCTAGTATTTAATTTCCCTTTTATATGCTTTATTTTATTTTTCGCATCTCCATACATTATTGCATCTATTACATTTTCTTTTTCATGCACTTTGATTTCACCATATATATTATTTCATGCACTAATCTCATCATTTTTTCTTTTTCTTTTATTTTATACCCAATAAAAATAAATATAAAAAATAATAAAAATAAAAAACGGAACAAAAATACTTTTACAGTCACACGCCGCACCTCTAACCCTATTGCAGGTGCTGCTCTTGGATTCTTTGTCACCGAGGAGATGTGGCGTGATATGAAAGCTAGAGAAGAAAGGCGTGATGGCCTTCTCTCTACTATTTCACAACAGCTGACGGACAACATGAGCTTCATGCAACAATCGCGATTGGTTTCGGATCATGCTTATAGCAACGTTTGCCGTACCTTGAACGATATTTCATTAGAGCAGAACCGTCAGAGAGAGTTCAACAGCCGACACTACCAGCTTGTAGAGGCCACTCAGGGTTCCATCTTAGGTAACCTTCGAGAGGTCCGGAGTGCTCAGGCTGCTTTATCAGCACGACTCGACCGGAGGGACCAGCATCGTAGTAGATCCCGTCGTTCCAGACCATCACATCAGGACGGCGAAGGCACCAGTGCCCCTCCTCAGTAGTCTTTTTCAGGTTACCCCCCTTATCTTATTTCGAAACATTGGGGACAATGTTCGATTTAAGTGTGGGAGGGGATTTTATTGCTTTCTGTTATTTCCCTTTTTAGTTAATTATTTCCTTTCAGTTATTTCCCTTTTCAGTAATTTAATTTTCTTAGATAATGCATGAGTCTGACGAGTCACCAGTATAGTGTATTTTTAGTCATCTTCATTTTTTTCCCATTTCCTTAGCCTTACCAGAAAATTTTTTTAAAAAGAAAACAATGTTGTTACACATGTTTTTTGGGCTTTGGGACAGGTTTAGATTAGGATGTGGTGACTTAGGTCAACTTTTTGAAACATCAGCACCATTTTAGCACCATAGACCTCTTGAATATAGGAATCACTCCTAAACCCCACCACCATGGCCTTTATTATCATTTAAAAAATTGTCCTAAGTAGTTTATTTTAGCAGTCAGCTCCGGCCTAAGCATGCTCTACGTAGGGGGCCGATGAACATAAGTGAATGATCCAGTGCTAATAAAAAAAAAAAAAAAAAAGAAGAAAAAAGGCAAACTCTGGTATAGGTGACCCTCACAAAGTCATTTAAACCGAAAAAAGAGAAGAAAAAAATTTTGCCACAAAAAGAAAAAAAAAATTGCAAGTCACCTATTGTTAGTTGGTTCAGAGGTATCTGGCACTGAACTTGGTAGGGCGGATTACGATCCGATCCCCCGCAACTACAATTAGGTCAAATAAAACAGGTTTACACATGCTTATGTGCCAGAAACCTTATGTTATGGATCAGAATCACTAACCGGTCACTCTACTATGAAGCATGTACGGATAACGGGCTTAATGTGATTGCGCCTGAATGAAAAGGACCCAAAAAGATGAGAAGCTAGGCCTAGGTATTGTGGGATGACATGGAGTGGTTAATATAGGATTGAAGTTTGTGTTTGTGTTACTATGGCACCCTTGGTTCACTTAGTTAGTACCTGTCACTGCATCCTGACTTGAACTTAGAAGCCCTTTAGCCCGAAGACACGTGTTGACACCATTTTTTCTTGAGCTTTAATGTTTGCTTGAGGACAAGCAAAGGTCTAAGTGTGGGAGAATTTGATCACACTAAATTTCACCGTATTTCTGACTCCGATTTCGCATGCATTCTTAGCCTTTATTGCTATTTTGTTATGTTATTACTATGTTTTCCTTTGTTTTCAGGTATTTTTCCATTTAGGAGTCACATGCGAAGAAACGAAGCAATTAGGATGAAAAATGAGAGAAATAGAGCAATTTGCACACAAGACGTTGTCCGACGATTTTGACCATAACTTTTGATCCGTAAATCAGAATGACACCACGTTCGAAGCACTGGAAAGCTAACACAGAGAGCTACACCATGGAAAATGGACCTAACACTCATGGCGGGTGCCATGGGCTCATGGCGGGCGCCACATTCACAAAATTGGTTTCGGTCAAAAACGGTTAGAGAAAACCACCCACGATCCCCACTCTCTCATCCCATATCAGCACCATGGCGGGCGCCATGACCTTGTGGCGGGCGCCACAAGGCAAAATTCAGTAACCTCCACTTTTTAGTGGAGGGGCATCCCGGTCTTTTCATGCTTTTAGTTTTCCTATAAATAGGACTTTAGTTTTTCGTTTTTCTTCATCCAGAATTAGATTTCTCTAGGCATATATCAGTTTTAAAGCAGTTATCATTCCACATCGGGGTGATACTGCAATCGAGTGATCGAATCTGTATACGTCTGTGCGATCGAGTTTTGGAGCACTCTGGAGGAAGTTAATCCTGCCGCCATTTTAATTCAAGTTCGTATTTTACTTTATTTATTTCTTGCATTGCTTTACTTTTATTTATTTCTCGCACTGCTTTACTTTTATTTATTATCCGCACTCGCACTTTACTTTGTTTATTTCCCGCACTCGCACTTTACTTTGTTTATTTCCCGCACTCGCACTTTACTTTGTTTATTTCCCGCACTCGCACTTTACTTTGTTTATTTCCCGCACTCGCTTTAAATTCATTTACTTTCCGCACTCGCACTAAATTACTTTTATGAAAAATTATAAAAAGAATCTTTACTTTATCATGTCTAACTAAATCTATAAAGGTTAGAATGTAAGGATCGTAATTAAACCAGTAATCCGTACAATTGTTCGTGGAAGCACTTAAGGGCTATTTTATCTTTCAATTTAAGTCTAATTGTTTTTAACTATTTCAAAACCAGCCAAAAGCGCTTTGTCTAGTTCATTAGGAGTTCTTAGATTAAAAAGAAAGGAGATTTTAAAACGACTTTTGAACGCGTTAAAGAAGTTTAGAGTCTGGTTCGTGAGAACCTCTTTTTGCTAAGAAATCCAGGTTAAGATACTTTTCAACTTAGTTAAGACACTATATTTCTTAAAAATAGGTTTACTACTCTAACGCAGTACGCACCTTTTTATCCGTGACAATAGGAGGGGTTGATTAGAGAGTACAACTCGGTTCTGAATACGCGAAAGCGACAGTTCCTGTTAAATTAGTTCTTTTCAAAGTAGAAAACATTGCCCATAAGTAGTTCCATTAACAAGTACCGGATTATCAATTGATTATGTGAATTACATTCGAGCCTGTCTTTGTTTATTGTTTAAAATTATTATTTTATTTACCATTGCACCCTTCTTAAATCCCCTATATTTAGTTGCCTTAGATACACACCATAACAACAAGTACGATAGATTGACACTTGGTCTCTGTGGATTCGACAATCTTTTATATTACTCTGACGCGTTCGTACACTTGCGAAAAACACGCATCAAGTTTTTGGCGCCGTTGCCGGGGACCAATTTCGTCAAATTTTGTACTCTGTAGTTATACCGTATAGACTAAGGCTTTTACAACAAATTAAAAAAAAAAAATCACTATGTTTCACTCAAATAAATTCTACAATCATCACTCCCAGTATTTCGGGGGATCACGTGAATCACATATGTCCAACCTCGAAATACAAAGGGAGAATTTCTATGCATCACTAACTTATTCTCACCCAAATCACCACTCACAAAATTTTGAGGAACCGCTAGGATCTATTAATTCAGACCTCAAAAGGTTAGTGGAGGATTTCATTGAAACAACAACTAATGCTTGGATAGAATCTATGATGAGGCGCTTTGTGGTAACACAAACCCTCAAGAATAAAGAGTTTATAAGACAACATCTCGATACTTATGAAACCCTTAGGCAATTAAACACTAAGGTCGATTCCCTCGTGAATAGCACTAAGGCATTGGGGACTCAAATCTTCCTACTTGCACAAACACCTATAGGACCACCTCCTGAGGAGAATGCATATGTTATAACAACTAGTAGTGAAGAACATATCGAAAATCCTAAGGAGATGGATAATGAGCGTAACGAGAGTTGTGGTGAGAATAAAGTAGAGAAAAATCCATTGAAACCATCCGAAAGGAAAGGTGTCATAAAGGTAGAGAATGAAGCAACTATTGTTGTTACCCCTCCATATATCCCACCATTTCCTTTCCCGCAAAGTTTTGTGGAAGATAAGGTAGAATCCCAATCCAAAACATACGTGGAAGTATTAAAATGTACCCGCACCAATGTGCCCTTATTCGAGCTCCAACATAAAAAGAGAAAAATTGAGGACCATGAAACTAGGGGAATCATTAGTGCTAAGAAGGTAAGGCTAACCTTTGAGATGGTGAATGAAATGACTAAGCTCAAATTTGAAAAGCTAATACTTAGCATAGATCCAGAACCACCACCACAAGTTCAAAAGAATGAGCCAACCTACAGAAGGAAGAAAAGAAAAGGTGAAGGATATGTGAGATGGCTTGATAAATGGGCCTACATAACCGTTTTCAAAACCCCTATAGGAACAACCCCCTACCGACTAGTTTATGGGAAATCATGTCATTTACCTTTTGAGTTAGAGCATAAAGCCTATTGGGCCATCAAAACTTTGAATTTGGATTACTTAACTGCTGGTGAAAAATGTATCCTTGATATCCACAAATCAGAAGAGCTCGGACAGTCTACCTACGAAAATGCCATCATATACAAAGAAAGAACCAAAGCTTGGCATGACAAAAGAATCAAAAGAGAAGACTTCAAAATAGGCGATCCTGTTCTCCTGTTCGATTCTAGGTTACGACTTTTTCCAGGGAAACTTCGTTCGAGATGGACTGGCCCTTTCGAAGTATCTAAGATCCTAAGATCCGGTGCTATTGAAATCAAGAACCAAACATGTAAACCGTTCATCGTCAATGGACGGAGGTTGAAGCTCTACGAAGGAGGTGACATCCCAACAACATACTCCATTCATACTCTGAGTGATCCACCAAATCCTCCGTATGATGTATAAAATTCGGTCGTCGAGCTAATGACGTTAAACAAGCGCTGCATGGGAGGCAACCCATGGTTTTCTTATTTACGTAATTTTTATTTATTTTTACTTTATTTCAATTTGTTTATTTTATTATTATGTCAGGACTAACGAATGAATGTTCTATGTGCTTTTAGGACTTGTTTTGCTAACCTTGTGCAGAATGCAGAACCCCGATGACATGCACGTGGCCTTTAGAGACGACACACAGGGAGAGCGTTACTATGTCCACATGAGACGCCCTATGGCTCCTACCAGGTTTTTCAGACTACTCCTGATGCTATTCCAAATGATTCTAGCGCATTTTTTCCTAGGTTTGCCAGATACAGAGACCCTGCTAAGCGAAGAGGAGATTTTCCTACTATTTTGTGCGACTCAGTCTCGCTCAGTTGCTTGTGGCAACTTTCTGTTGAAGGGCCTTGCTAGTGTTGCCAGATCATCAGTAGGCATCATACATGTCGGTGGGATTGTTACACAGATAGCCACTGCATTGGGTTTGTCTCGCATATTATTGCATCTCAGGACCTTCTACTGCCACACCACCCTGGATATTGATTTTTGTCTTGATAGAGGACTGATGAGGAGGGCTTCTTTTGAGCCCAATACTTTTTAGATTACTGATCGACAGAGAAGTGATACATTACTTTACATTACCAGACCCGCTGATGACCAGTGTCCATGATCCTACTAATTGGAGTTATGCTCTAGAGGGTTATGGAGAGACTGTCGAAGAGCCGAAATCACCTCCCGCCGCTGAGTACACTCCTACACCTCTTTCTCCCCGAATCACTGTTATGTCTAACAATATGTCTCTGCAGCCGCCTGATCTACAAACTCAGATTTATGAGCTCCGTAAGGAGACTGCCCTGCTCGAGCAGGAAGTAACGGACTTGGAATTACAGATTCAGGTTTCTGATTTCACTCATGCCTCAGAGGCCGATGCTCTATATCAGGCGATTGAAGAGCTTCGGAGGGAGATAGCTGAGATTCGTGGATCAAGCCAGGAAAAAAAAAGCCTACCACATGACTCATTCTACACTGACAGCACTACCCTAGTATTTAATTTCCCTTTTATATGCTTTATTTTATTTTTCGCATCTCCATACATTATTGCATCTATTACATTTTCTTTTTCATGCACTTTGATTTCACCATATATATTATTTCATGCACTAATCTCATCATTTTTTCTTTTTCTTTTATTTTATACCCAATAAAAATAAATATAAAAAATAATAAAAATAAAAAACGGAACAAAAATACTTTTACAGTCACACGCCGCACCTCTAACCCTATTGCAGGTGCTGCTCTTGGATTCTTTGTCACCGAGGAGATGTGGCGTGATATGAAAGCTAGAGAAGAAAGGCGTGATGGCCTTCTCTCTACTATTTCACAACAGCTGACGGACAACATGAGCTTCATGCAACAATCGCGATTGGTTTCGGATCATGCTTATAGCAACGTTTGCCGTACCTTGAACGATATTTCATTAGAGCAGAACCGTCAGAGAGAGTTCAACAGCCGACACTACCAGCTTGTAGAGGCCACTCAGGGTTCCATCTTAGGTAACCTTCGAGAGGTCCGGAGTGCTCAGGCTGCTTTATCAGCACGACTCGACCGGAGGGACCAGCATCGTAGTAGATCCCGTCGTTCCAGACCATCACATCAGGACGGCGAAGGCACCAGTGCCCCTCCTCAGTAGTCTTTTTCAGGTTACCCCCCTTATCTTATTTCGAAACATTGGGGACAATGTTCGATTTAAGTGTGGGAGGGGATTTTATTGCTTTCTGTTATTTCCCTTTTTAGTTAATTATTTCCTTTCAGTTATTTCCCTTTTCAGTAATTTAATTTTCTTAGATAATGCATGAGTCTGACGAGTCACCAGTATAGTGTATTTTTAGTCATCTTCATTTTTTTCCCATTTCCTTAGCCTTACCAGAAAATTTTTTTAAAAAGAAAACAATGTTGTTACACATGTTTTTTGGGCTTTGGGACAGGTTTAGATTAGGATGTGGTGACTTAGGTCAACTTTTTGAAACATCAGCACCATTTTAGCACCATAGACCTCTTGAATATAGGAATCACTCCTAAACCCCACCACCATGGCCTTTATTATCATTTAAAAAATTGTCCTAAGTAGTTTATTTTAGCAGTCAGCTCCGGCCTAAGCATGCTCTACGTAGGGGGCCGATGAACATAAGTGAATGATCCAGTGCTAATAAAAAAAAAAAAAAAAAAGAAGAAAAAAGGCAAACTCTGGTATAGGTGACCCTCACAAAGTCATTTAAACCGAAAAAAGAGAAGAAAAAAATTTTGCCACAAAAAGAAAAAAAAAATTGCAAGTCACCTATTGTTAGTTGGTTCAGAGGTATCTGGCACTGAACTTGGTAGGGCGGATTACGATCCGATCCCCCGCAACTACAATTAGGTCAAATAAAACAGGTTTACACATGCTTATGTGCCAGAAACCTTATGTTATGGATCAGAATCACTAACCGGTCACTCTACTATGAAGCATGTACGGATAACGGGCTTAATGTGATTGCGCCTGAATGAAAAGGACCCAAAAAGATGAGAAGCTAGGCCTAGGTATTGTGGGATGACATGGAGTGGTTAATATAGGATTGAAGTTTGTGTTTGTGTTACTATGGCACCCTTGGTTCACTTAGTTAGTACCTGTCACTGCATCCTGACTTGAACTTAGAAGCCCTTTAGCCCGAAGACACGTGTTGACACCATTTTTTCTTGAGCTTTAATGTTTGCTTGAGGACAAGCAAAGGTCTAAGTGTGGGAGAATTTGATCACACTAAATTTCACCGTATTTCTGACTCCGATTTCGCATGCATTCTTAGCCTTTATTGCTATTTTGTTATGTTATTACTATGTTTTCCTTTGTTTTCAGGTATTTTTCCATTTAGGAGTCACATGCGAAGAAACGAAGCAATTAGGATGAAAAATGAGAGAAATAGAGCAATTTGCACACAAGACGTTGTCCGACGATTTTGACCATAACTTTTGATCCGTAAATCAGAATGACACCACGTTCGAAGCACTGGAAAGCTAACACAGAGAGCTACACCATGGAAAATGGACCTAACACTCATGGCGGGCGCCACATTCACAAAATTGGTTTCGGTCAAAAACGGTTAGAGAAAACCACCCACGATCCCCACTCTCTCATCCCATATCAGCACCATGGCGGGCGCCATGACCTTGTGGCGGGCGCCACAAGGCAAAATTCAGTAACCTCCACTTTTTAGTGGAGGGGCATCCCGGTCTTTTCATGCTTTTAGTTTTCCTATAAATAGGACTTTAGTTTTTCGTTTTTCTTCATCCAGAATTAGATTTCTCTAGGCATATATCAGTTTTAAAGCAGTTATCATTCCACATCGGGGTGATACTGCAATCGAGTGATCGAATCTGTATACGTCTGTGCGATCGAGTTTTGGAGCACTCTGGAGGAAGTTAATCCTGCCGCCATTTTAATTCAAGTTCGTATTTTACTTTATTTATTTCTTGCATTGCTTTACTTTTATTTATTTCTCGCACTGCTTTACTTTTATTTATTATCCGCACTCGCACTTTACTTTGTTTATTTCCCGCACTCGCACTTTACTTTGTTTATTTCCCGCACTCGCACTTTACTTTGTTTATTTCCCGCACTCGCTTTAAATTCATTTACTTTCCGCACTCGCACTAAATTACTTTTATGAAAAATTATAAAAAGAATCTTTACTTTATCATGTCTAACTAAATCTATAAAGGTTAGAATGTAAGGATCGTAATTAAACCAGTAATCCGTACAATTGTTCGTGGAAGCACTTAAGGGCTATTTTATCTTTCAATTTAAGTCTAATTGTTTTTAACTATTTCAAAACCAGCCAAAAGCGCTTTGTCTAGTTCATTAGGAGTTCTTAGATTAAAAAGAAAGGAGATTTTAAAACGACTTTTGAACGCGTTAAAGAAGTTTAGAGTCTGGTTCGTGAGAACCTCTTTTTGCTATGAAATCCAGGTTAAGATACTTTTCAACTTAGTTAAGACACTATATTTCTTAAAAATAGGTTTACTACTCTAACGCAGTACGCACCTTTTTATCCGTGACAATAGGAGGGGTTGATTAGAGAGTACAACTCGGTTCTGAATACGCGAAAGCGACAGTTCCTGTTAAATTAGTTCTTTTCAAAGTAGAAAACATTGCCCATAAGTAGTTCCATTAACAAGTACCAGATTATCAATTGATTATGTGAATTACATTCGAGCCTGTCTTTGTTTATTATTTAAAATTATTATTTTATTTACCATTGCACCCTTCTTAAATCCCCTATATTTAGTTGCCTTAGATACACACCATAACAACAAGTACGATAGATTGACACTTGGTCTCTGTGGATTCGACAATCTTTTATATTACTCTGACGCGTTCGTACACTTGCGAAAAACACGCATCAGTTATATTGTTTGCAGATGAGCCCAAATTTGTCAGCAAGAATGCCATTCACCTGTTTCTTCTGAAGAACCCAGTGCCCACACTGCTAGGATATTTTTATTACTCCATTCATCAGAGGAATGAGAAACATAGGGGGAAGTTGGTAAGATGTTGTGCTCCTTTGTTTCACACCTGGATGCTCAGACATCTACCTAAAACAGATGCCTTCTTGAATCCTCACCAGCAGAAGAACTGGGCTAAGAGGCTCATTGCCTTGACTTCAGATGACATTAGGTGGTGCACCCAGAGCACCTAGGGAAAAGACATCATCACCAGCTGTGGGCAATACCCAAATGTACCTCTGATAGGAGTAAAGGGTTACATCAACTACAATCCTTTGCTGTTTAAGAGACAACTGGGTTATGCTTTGGTTCACCCTCCCAGAGTACAGGATTTGGCTGAGACCTTGTATTGTGAAGTAAAACCTAATGTAGCTGCTGTCACACAAGCATCATGGGCTTGGGACAACATTCAGACAAAAGGGATGGCTGTTCTGGGAAGTTGTAATAATGTTGCTTCAGCTCCATACTATGAATGGTCCCGTACTAGAGCTCAGATTACTGGAATGTCTTTCACCTTGGAAGACACACCTGGACCATCTACAGTACAACCATCAGCAACTGTCAGCCTAGAAGAATTTGAGAAGCTGAAGGAAAGGAATGAGAATCTGTCTCAAGCTTTGAAGAAAACCCTTTGGGAAAGGAGTGATGGTCGTCTGGACATTGAGAGGTTGGAAAAGCTTAGGGTAGAGCATCTTGTCAAAATTGAGAAGACAGAGGACTACATCAAGAAAGCAAGGGCTGGGGAGCAAATATTGAAGAATGCCTGTAAAGAGGCCAAGTTTCAACAGGCTAGGACTGAGCTCTATCTGCAAGAAAGTCAGGCTAGTTGGGTCAGAATCACTGAAGCCCGAACACAAGAAGATCAGAAAACTCAAGCCAAGATTGAACAGTTGGAGGCCAATGAAAAGAAGCAGCAGGAAGCTTTGTTGGCAGCCTAGAAAGAGATTTCAGAGTTAAAGCTTAGAGCTGGATTGAAGAGATCAAAGGACCAGGATAGGCACAAGAAGCTGACCACTGCCATTGCCACCAGGAACCTCCTCATTAGGACCATTACAGAGCACCCGGCTGGTCCAGTGACTGAGGCACTCCTGAAGGAGGTCAAAGAGGATGAGTTTGGACTGCATGTTTGATTTCTTTGCTTGTTGTTCATTTCCATTTGATGCACTTTTCTCTTTTGTATTTTGACCCTCCAGGGGCGTGTGTTGTAAAACAAACTATGTATTTGCTTATCATTTGTAATATATTAGTTTGCTTTCATTGGGTTTCTTTTCTCAAGCGACATCAAGCATCTTCCTCGAGGTCTGGAAAGGTCAAAACCAAGAACCAAGTCGGATTCCTTGGAAAAACAAATAAGCATACTGCATTGCATACTAACCTTGTTTTGTTTCTAACTCTGTTGTGATCTCAGGAAACATTGCTCGTCACCGAGCGTTCCCTGTCAACCGCACGCACCGGTACCCTACTCGCAACAACCTTCCTGGTATTCAAATGGATCAAGTACAGCAAGATCTGACTGAGGTCAGAAATCAGATGGCTAATGAAAGGGTAGAAATGAGAAATCAGATGTCTCAATTCATGGTTGTAATGACTGGCTTAGCCCAGAGTCAAGAAAGATTAAGAGAACTAGTGGAAAGGCAAACCCCTGAAGAGCCTCCTCTTGGGACAGGGGGAACTAGCAAGAATGAAAGGGGTCAGCCTCGTATTGATCCACCGGTATTTGGATCTCATCTGGATCCGGAAGTCAACATCCCGAGAAATGTACAAGGAAACACTGATGCAGGCAGGATCTTGCAAGAAGATCCTCAAGAAGAGCAGTTTACTGTTATGGGAGCAGGAGATGAAGTCTATGACAGGAGGTTAGATGAAATTACTGAGAAGTTGAGATCTTTGGAGTCTCAGAATTCCTTGGGCTTTGATGTAATGGACATGGGGCTAGTGGATGGGGTGAGAATTCCCCACAAATTCAAACCCCCGTGCTTTGAAAAATACAATGGAACCTCTTGTCCACGAACTCATTTGCAATCTTTTCTGGGAAGATTAAAAGCCTATACTATGGATGAGAAGCTGTGGATGTTCTACTTTGAAGACAGTCTGACTGGGGCTTCAAGAGAGTGGTATTCACACTTGACCAGAGCTACTATCAGATGTTGGAAGGACTTAGCTGAAGCCTTCATCAGGCAATATCAATACAATCTGGACATGGTTCCTAACAGGACCCTTCTGATGGGAATGTCCCAGTCTTCCAGAGAGAGCTTCAGAGAATATGCCCAAAGGTGGAGACAGCTTGCTGCTGCTGTCCAACCACCCATGTCGGAAAGAGAAATGGCCGACATGTTCATGAATACGTTGCAAGGAACATATATTGATAGACTGGCTGCCTTTTCCTCCACCAGCTTTGCTGATGTCGTCATAGCTGGTGAAAGGATTGAAAGTCTATTAAAAATGGGCAAGATTTCTGACAGCGGTGCAAGTTCGTCCAGTAATCCCAGGAAGCCTTTTGTGGGACCCCGAAGAGCCGGTGAGACCAATTCCATTCATGCAAGCAGGGGCAGACCTCAGTATGTTCACAGATCGGTAGCAGCTGTCACCATCCCAGCTCCGATTCCTCAACAATCAGCATATCCTCAGCAACAACCTCACTATCAGCAACAATCTTATTTTCCACAACAGAGAACCTACAACAACAACAACAGCAACCAGCAACAGTGTCCATTCCAACAAAGACCGTCACAGGAAAACAGGGTGATTGATCCCATCCCTATGCCTTATGCTGCCTTATTGCCACAACTCCTGAAGCTTAATCTGGTTGAGTTAAGGACGTTGGCACTACCAGATCCCCTCAATCTCCCAAGGAATTATGATGTCAACGCCAGGTGTGCTTTCCACTCCAATGCACCTGGACACAATACTGAAAAATGCAGGGCCTTACAAATGAAGGTCCAAGATCTGGTGGATTCTAAAGCCCTCAACTTCGCACCTCCTCAGAATGTCAACAAAAATCCTATGCCTAATCATGGAGGGCCGAGGATTAATGCCATTGAGGAAGACAAACCATCTACCTTGATCACCAGTGTTGCACAAATTCGAACACCTTTGGTCGAAATTAAAGCTCAGCTTCTAGAGTGCCAAGTGTTCCCCGGGTGTGAGCTCGGTTGTGGGTATTGCAACATTGCAGTCAACGGGTGTGAAAGGTTGAGAAGCGGCTTATATGGTCTTATCAAGGATGGTATCTTTCAAATTTCAACAACAACGCCTACAAATCCAGCAATTCCGTTAACAACAATTCCCGATTCTTCTACAACAGCAGCAACAATCATTCCTACCGATTCATCAATATCATCAGCAATGGCTCCATCCATCACTTCAACAAGTCAAATGTAAACAACCCTTTCTTCTACAACATCAACATCCATGTTTTTAGCAGAATCTTCTACAACGCCAGCAAAAATCAACGAAGATGTTTCAACAGTTACAATCTACTATGACCCATCAGATGTTCCTCCCAGCAGCAATTTCCAACAACAAATCATGGCACCTCCTACCAGATCACCAGTCACAATTTACTATGATCCGCACACCATTACCGTACCCTCCTCTGCAGCAATCAGTCCAGTCACTATTACGGTGCCTGGACCAGTTCCCTATGAAAACAGTAATGCCATACCTTGGCATTATGGCTCTGATCTCTACTGCAACGGGGAGAAAATCACTCTGGATTCATCAACCTCTTCTCCACAAATTGATAATGTTGGGGGAGGCGGAGGCTTCACCAGAAGCGAACGCCTTTTTGCCTCACAAACACAAAGACCTAATGTTGAAGCGGAAGCTGCTGCCAAAGCAAAAGGAAAGAGTGTGCTACTTGAAGAGCCGACTGCCAAAGAAACTCAGAAGACATCTTTTGAACAAGATGTACACGAGTTTATGAGAAACATAAAAAGAAGTGATTACAAGGTGGTGGATCAGCTTCACCAAACTCCCTCAAAAATCTCCATATTATCACTATTGATGTGTTCTGAAGCTCACAGGAATGCACTGCTGAAGGTCCTGCACGCAGCATACGTGCCAGAGGAGATCACTGTTAATCAGCTAGAAACCGTAGTTGCAAATGTCAACACCAGTCATGGACTGGGCGTTACCAATGCTGAATTAACAACAGAGGGACGTAACCACAACAAGGCTTTGCATATCACCTTGGAATGCAAGGGTGCTGTTCTATCTCATGTACTGGTGGACACTGGGTCATCACTCAATGTTTTTCCAAAGAAAGCCTTAGTGAAGCTGGAGTATGATGGCTTGGCATTGCGTCCGAGTAATTTGGTGGTGAGGGCACTCGATGGCTCTAAAAGATTAGTGCTTGGGGAGATTGATCTGCCTGTGTTGATTGACCCACAGACCTTCAAAACTACCTTCTTTGTGATGGACATACAGCCGGCCTACAGCTGTCTGTTGGGTAGACCCTGGATCCACGCCGCTGGCGCTGTTACGTCTACCCTTCACCAGAAGTTAAAATTCGAGTGGGAGGGCCAAATCATCACCATCTGTGGGGAAGAGGACATCTTTGTTAGCCAGCTAGCTACGTATAAGTACATAGAAATGGACGGAGAAATCCATGAAACCACGAGCCAAGGGTTTGAGGCCTTGAACATTAATGAAGCATCTGCTGTACTGGGAACTTCCATACATCATACCAGCAAGCCCGAAAGGTTGTTGAGGAAGGTACCGCCCAAGGCTGGGGCAAGCTGTTGCCCGTGGAGAAGAAAGAAGACCGATTTGGGTTGGGTTACAGACCAACTCAACAAGATCAACCAGAGGCTGCCAAAGAGCCCAAGTTTGTCAGCGGGGGAATGCTCACCCCGGATGCTGTGAACAACTTGGAAGATGATTCGGAAGATGAGCGCAACCTGGAAAGCTGGATACGTCCAAGGACCCCGGGGAGCCATGTCTCAAACTGGTCTTCCCATGAAATTATAAGGGTTACTCCTGCACAGTAATTATTATTTCCTATATTTTAAAGCATGCATCAAGTCTTGCATCTTGCCCAAGATGTCAAGACTCATTTTGTAATCGGGCCATCTTGTATTTTTTGCAAAGATCAATTAATGAATATCAGGACATCTTTTGCAAATGAGCCTTTTCTTTTTCGCTCACTGTTTTTCATTTTTCACTTTTTGTACAAAAATAAAATGGCAATGTTTTTAGAATAAATAACTTCATTTTCACTTTTTTCTAAATAAGATAAAACTGATCACTAAAACGAACCAATCTAAACCCTTGCAGAAAGTGCCCTCCAGACTGCACCGACAACAACACTGCTATGACTTCGTATGACTTTGACAATCCAATCAATCAAGCTGATGAGGGGGTTGAAGAAGATTATGAGCTACCTGAAGAGCTAGCCAGGTTGTTAAGACAAGAGGAGAAGGTTATCACTCCTCATCAGGAGGAGGTCGAAACAGTTAATCTTGGTACAGAAGAAGACTTGAAAGAAGTAAGGATCGGGACCAGCTTACAAGGATCAGTGAAAGAGCAACTGATTGACATGCTTCAGGAATATGTGGATGGCTTTGCTTTGTCTTATTAGGATATTCCAGGGTTGGACACCGACATTGTTATGCACAAGCTACCTCTGAAAGAAGACTGCCCGCCAGTAAAAGAAAAGTTGCGCCGTACTCGCCCATATATGACAATGAAGATAAAAGAAGAGGTACAAAAATAGTGGGACGTCGGTTTCCTTGTTGTGACTAGCTATCCGCCATGGGTTGCTAATATTGTACCTGTGCCTAAGAAAGACGGCAAGGTGAGGATGTGTGTGGATTACCGGGATCTGAACAGAGCCAGCCCGAAAGATGACTTCCCTTTACCTCACATTGATGTATTGGTTGATAGTACGGCTCAGTTATCGGTGTTCTCCTTCATGGATGGATTTTCAAGATACAATCAGATCAAGATGTCACCTGGAGACATGGAGAAGATAACTTTCATCACACCCTGGGGTACATTCTGTTATAAGGTGATGCCATTCGGACTGAAGAATGCTGGTGCTACTTATCAACGGGCTATGGTGACATTATTCCATGACATGATCCATAAAGAAATTGAATGTTATGTGGATGACATGATTGCCAAGTCCCTCACAGAAGAAGACCACCTGGTAAATCTGTTGAAGCTATTCAAGCGTCTGAGGAAGTACCAACTGAAGCTAAACCCCAACAAGTGCACATTCGGGGTGCGATCTGGTAAGTTGTTGGGATTTATTGTAAGTGAGAAAGGGATTGAAGTTGACCCTGACAAAGTCAAAGCCATTCAAGAAATGCCTGCACCAAAGTTAGAAAAAGAAGTTCGGGGGTTTCTAGATAGATTGAACTACATTTCAAGGTTCATATCTCACCTTACTGCAACCTGTGAACCTTTGTTCAAATTGTTAAGAAAAGAACAAACAGTCAGGTGGAACGAAGACTGCCAGAGGGCTTTTGACAAAATCAAGGAATACTTACAAGAACCTCCAATCCTTATGCCTCCAGTTGAAGGAAGACCTATAATCATGTAATTGACAGTATTAGAGGAGTCAATGGGGTGTGTGTTGGGCCAGCATGACGAGTCTGGTCGAAAAGAGTATGCAATATACTACCTAAGCAAAAAGTTTACCGACTATGAACAACGTTATTCACTGCTCGAGAAAACTTGTTGTGCTTTAGCGTGGGCTGCTCGCCGACTGAGACAGTATATGTTGACCCACACTACCTTATTGATATCCAAGATGGATCCAGTTAAGTACATTTTTGAGAAGCCAGCACTTACCGGGCGGGTTGCAAGATGGAAAATGATCCTCACATAATATGATATTCAGTACACATCTCAAAAGGCCATCAAAGGCAGTGTATTGTCTGATTACCTTGCTGAGCAACCCATTGATGATTACCAGCCTATGAGATTTGACTTCCCTGATGAAAACATCATGTTCATTAAAGCAAAAGATCATGAAGAGCCTATTCACACTGAAGGGCCTGACCCAGAAGAAGAATGGACTATGATGTTTGATGGGGCTGTTAATATGAATGGTCATGGTGTTGGTGCAGTACTCATTACGCCTAAGGGAGTTCACATGCCTTTCTCGGCAAAACTCACCTTCAACTGCACTAACAACAAAGCTGAATACGAAGCTTGTATTATGGGTCTTGAGGAAGCCATTGACCTCAGGATCAAGACTTTGACTGTATTCGGAGATTCAGCTTTGGTAATTAATCAAACCAACGGCAAATGGTACACCCACCAAGATCATCTGATACCTTACCGGGATTATACAAGGAGGTTATTGACTTTCTTCACAACAGTCAAGCTTGAGTATATCCCTCGAGATGAAAATCAGTTTGCAGATGCTCTGGCTACCATTTCCTCCATGATCAAAGTTCAAGCTGCCAACTTTGTGCCCCGGATTTCAGTGTCCAGACTCGACAGACCAGCATATGTATTCTCAGCAGACCTTGCTAAAGATGATAAGCCTTGGTTCCACGACATCAAAAGCTTCTTGGAGGATCAAGCATACCCACCTGGGGCATCATCCAATGACAAGAAGACATTAAGAAGGCTTGCTGGTAGTTTCTTCTTGAATACTGATGGTTCCTTGTACAAGAGGAACTTCGATATGGTACTTCTCAGATGTGTTGATAAGGCAGAAGTGGACTTGCTGATGCACGAGGTGCACGAAGGATCTTTTGGTACCCATGCGGGAGGGCATGCAATGGCTAAAAAGTTGTTAAGATCAGGCTACTACTGGATCACAATGGATGCAGACTGTTGTGCTTATGCCAGAAAATGTCATAAATGCCAGATTTATGCGGATAAAGTGCATGTGCCTCCAAATCCTCTGAGTGTGATGTCTTCACCCTGGCCCTTTGCCATGTGGGGCATTGATATGATTGGCAAGATTGAACCAACTGCTTGAAACGACCACAGATTCATCCTGGTTGCTATTGACTATTTTACCAAGTGGGTTGAAGCGACTTCTTATGCAAATGTTACGAGGCAAGTGGTAGCCCGATTTTTGAAGAGAGATATTATCTGTCGGTATGGAGTGCCCGAGCGAATCATTACTGATAATGGTTCCAACTTGAACAACAAAATGATGGAAGGACTGTGCCGGGACTTCAAGATCCAACACCACAATTCTTCTCCTTACAGGCCAAAGATGAACGGTGCCGTAGAAGCAGTTAACAAGAATATCAAGAAGATTGTACAGAAGATGGTAGTCACATACAAAGACTGGCATGAAATGCTACCGTTTGCCTTGCATGGGTACCGAACGTCAATCAGAACATCCATAGGGGCAACACCGTATCAGCTGGTGTACGGTATGGAGGCAGTCCCACCTGTTGAAGTTGAATTACCCTCCCAGCGGGTACTGATAGATGTCAAATTGAACGAAGCAGAATGGGTCCGATCCCGATACGAGCAACTGAATCTGATCGAAGAAAAGAGGTTAGCTGCAATTTGTCATGGGCAGTTATATCAGAAGAGAATGAAGAAATCCTTCGATCAGAAAGTCAGGCTTTGAGAGTACCAAGTAAGAGATCTTGTGCTGAAAAGACTCCTCCCTCCTCATACAGTCCACAGGGGCAAGTGGACTCCGAATTATGATGGTCCTTTCATAGTAAAGAAAGTTTTTTCCGTTGGAGCACTGATGCTCAGTACTATGGATGGCGAAGACTTCTTGTCCCCTGTGAATTCAGATGCAGTTAAAAAATACTTCGCATAAAAATGACCCACTGGACATAAAAACAGAATGTAAGTCCAGGCAAAAATAGGGCATCCCGGCGAGTCAAAAACAGAATAAAAGACTCGGGCAAAAATAAGGGAAAATAAATAAAAGATGTACACCCGCTGAGTTGAAAAGCCACATTGGTCAACGCAGGCAAAAATGGGTATCCCAGTGGATTGAAAACCCGAAAGGGAGATCCACGCAAAAAAAGGGAATAAGCGAACAACTGCATTCCGAATTCGTCTGTATCACTTACAACACGGCAAGCTTCGAAAGGATAAAGCATCAGTGAGAATCAACCTTCTGCAGAAAGCAAGATGAGAAGAACTTCAATGTCATACGAGTCATAGCAAAAGGGAAGCTCCCAGAAGCGTCATCAACGTTGCCAACACCTTTTTGTTTCTCAATTTGTAACGATTTCCTCATTTCAGGAGATCTGTTTCTATGACTGTATCTTACCAATTCAGGGCACACAAATTAATAAAATCAGATTTTCGGTCACGCACTGTCTCGTACTCTTTTATTTGCAAAATGTCTGATGTCATTAATATATTGGTCGCATAAATACAGATGCGTTTTTCTTGAAATACGTGCTTACAGGAAATATGCTTATTCCCGGGAGTGTCTAAACTCTTATGATGGAATCCGGTAGAGAATACCTCGGGATACTTGTACGCTTCTTTGTCATACAAGATTGCAGGTGTTCAAAGCGCAACATGGGGTACGAAAAACAACTCCCCATCAAGCTGTCAAATCATTATCTACTCAGTCTATCTTCCAATTAGCATCGGAGGTGTTTTCTCCCCAGCTGAGTTGCCAGTCATCATTCCTCCTCAACCAGGTGACAGACAAGGAACCGTCTCCTCGCAGAGTTTCAGCCTCTATCCCGAAGAGCAATGCCTGAAGATCTCACAACAGAGTGGCGAAAGCTTCTACGGACCCCAGCTGGGCCCCTCATTACCAAGATAGGTTTATCAATGACCAACTTCCCCACGCAGAGTCATATATGTCAGATCTATCAATGATCTTATCCCCAGCTGGGATAGCACTTCAAGCGGATCAGCCAGAGATCTTCACAGCAACGGGATCCGAATCCCGGATCGGTACCTTTGCATAATCATAGCATTCAAATCATATTTTCCCCCAGAGCGTAGCATTCCGTCTAATACGGAGCATTACGGCAAAAATCAAACATATTGCATAATCATAAGCCATGTTCTGAATAAAATAGCTATGTATACCAACACTCCGTTTGCAAATATACAAATACTCCCCGGACTCCCCGGCAGAAAGCCAAGGCATCCTCTTTGCACTCACAAGAACAGATACATGCTCCTCTTTGCACTCGTCCGTGTTATCATTCCCTAGTAAAGTCGCCCGAATGTTCCCTGCAGACAGATACATATATATACAATTCCCTGACACCCGTCCGTGTCACCTCCCCCAACACAGTTGCTTAAACACTTGTTTATAATACACTTCTTTCGACACCCGTCCGTGTCGTGCTCTCCACAGCAAGTTGGACACTCATCTATGTCTCACTCATCATTTTTACTCATACAGATACTCGTCCGTATCTTGTATACACCACTTAAATCCCCTCAGAGTCGACACTCGTCCGTGTTCTTTGTTAACTAGTTGGTACTCGTCCGTATCATCATCTCTGAACATGCGGCAAACGTTTGTTTCTACTGATACTCGTCCGTATCATAGTCTCAAGGATGCTCGTCCGCATCTTTAATCTATACACCGTGTAAGACACTTATGCATTCGCTTTCTTGAAATTAGACACTCGTCTGTGTCTACCATTCCCCAGAAAAAATTCCCGGCAAATCTTGATAAACTATTTCCTCTCTCTCTGACATTCGTCCTATGTCATGATACCTTCCGGCAGCCGTACCCTGCCAGGTGATCGTCCTTCACCTTTTTGATGATCGTCCTTCACCTCCCTTAGATGACCGTCCCTCATCTTATCCCCAACAGAGCAGCCGTCCCCTGCTAGGTGATCGTCCTTCACCTTTGATGACCGTTCCTCATCATCTATTTCTTCAACCCGATGGTCGTCCCCATCATTTACCGTTAATCCCCAGAGAGTCTTATAACTTTACTTGATGGTCGTCTCCAACGTGACCCCTCTATTTCCCCAGCATGTCGGTCGTCCCCGTCATTGCTTTATCCCCAGCAGTCGTCCTCTGCTCGGCGGTCGTCCCCCGTCGCCCGCACTTTGTAATCATACTTTATTTTCTTTTACAATCTATATCCCTTTTCTTCTTCATTCAGTGAGCGCAAATTTTGGACTGTCTTTGATATTCAACCACAAGTTATCTTGTTTGCCTGTTAAGCCGTTGCTTACATCCTACACGGCTAAGTCATGCTTGAATAGGGGAAGCTGTAAGCACCCCAAATTTTCCCTCACTCATTCACACCATGGCTTGTGATCTTTTCATTTGCATAATTTCAATCATATCACATCATATTGCATTTTTGCTTCACTGCTTTGATTCTAAGTCATCTGCATCTAGGGTTTGTGATCTGAGCCATCCCTGAGCCATCTGAGTCACTCCAAAGGTCTTCAATCATCTCAAGAGGGTCCATGTATGTTCAAGCATCATATTATATCCTCACAAGGTCAAAGGAAGTCAAAGAATCACAAGAACTGAGAAAGGCATGGGAGCAGAGCCAAGCTTAACTGCACAGATGACCTAAAATTAGGGTTTTGGTTTCAGAGGCCATAATTCCAAATTTTTTTGTCATTCTTGTTTCTATTAGTCTCTATATGTTATGAGGATCATGCATATCAATTTTCATGAAGAAATTCAAAGGGGAAGGCATCTGATCACATGGTGACTTCTTGAGCAAGTCAGTGCAAAATCAAGGCATCTGAGGCTCCCAATGACCCAACCAAAGGGTGTTCTCCATCATTTTGAATGTGTATGATCTTTATTTGAACATAGAAGGTGTTATAAGTTCACAAAATTGAGTAATTTCAAGCCATTTGCAAAGTTGCCTTTTTGGGAAAGTGACTTGTAATGTAAACTTGCCATTTTGGGAAAGTTTTTCAACCTCCTCTTTTTGATTCAAAAATGCCTCAAATGAAAAATCTTTGGTCATGAAAGTTGTAGATTGGATCCTCCCATTTTCAAAAAGTACAAGAACTCATTCTAATTCATTTTGGATCAAAATTTATGGCTTGCCAAAGTTGGGAAAAATCATGAAATTTCACTTATGCACCAAAGGAGGAAGGTTGCAAAACTTCATGCCAAGGCCAATTGTGACTTCAAATCAACTTCTAAGCATTACACAAACATGAATCATGACCTAAAATTCAGAATGCACCAAAGAATTACTCATTTTCATGCCTTGATCATTAAGAAACTTCAAAAGGGCCAAACTTAGTGAAATTTGCAAAACCTCCCACAACTTCTCACAAACTTGCTAATTGGCCTCAATCTCATTTCCATGGTCATCCTTGAATCAAGCTGCAGCAGACATGCCTTTGCCCTAGCCCTATAATAGACCATACCTCAAAGGACACATAGACTTGACTTTTTGCAAAAAGGGCCATGCCAATCACACTGTGCCACCACCAACTCTCTGCCCAATCAGAGTCTAATATGTGGACCTCAAGCATCCCAAAGCACAACACACACAAGCCAGAAACCCCCCAAAATCCAGCTTGCAGAAAAATCTGTCTAAAACTTCTCCTCTTCGAATTTCTTCACACAACCATCAAACCTTCATTTTTCCTTCACCAATGAATCACACATCTTCCATGGAACCAAAATCCACCATTGAAACAGCCTGAAACCCCATGTATCTCAACTATGAAACCTGCTACACCAGAACTCAAACTCCCAAATCATCCACCAACAAAAGATTTTGAGCATTCCATTGATCTCAGGAGGTTCAGAGGGGACACTTTGCATAAAAGAAAGGCCTGGAAAGCTCATATTCACAGTTCATCACCTCATGTAGCTTCAAACATCCAACTTTTCAGAGCTTGTTTTTTTTGTTACAAAATGAAAGTACATGTCATGGGGATCACTCTGATGTTTTTAGATTTGAAAATGGTGTGAAAATAAGCATTTTGTGCCCTTATGAAATTTTTCCCGTGAAAATGAATGGCTTCGATTCTCTTTGTTCATGCTTGATAAATGGTGTTTGATGGTGGATTTTGGTTTAGTTTGGGTAGAGGATCGTTTCTGGGCAGTTAATTTAGGTTGGGGTGGCCTGTAGAAGAAGCTAGGGTTTTTGCCCTGCCGGAGAAGATGACCGGAGCTTCCCTCCGGTCACCTGAAAGTCATTAGCCCTAATTAGGGTTTAGTCTCCAGATGCATTGTGGGCCTTTGGATCGTGTTTAGTTTAAGAGATGAATGACTCAGATTCCACAATTAACTCTTAATTCATTTTAATTAGCTTAATTTAGGATTAATAAAATAATTTTACCAGAGCCAATCCTGACCCTCAGTTTGTGCGCGCGGTCAAACATTTCCCCCCAGGTTTGAATATCAGCCTTAGGATGAGATTGCTTTTCCATTTATTTAGTTTTATTTCATTTTAATTGTATTTAACTTCCACGAATTTTAAAAAATGGCAAAACACATTAAAAAATTCTGAAATTTTTTTTCAAACCTTTTATTAATTTTCAGAACCCAAAAACATTTTTATTTTTATTTTTTTTCATTAAAAATTATTTTTAAATCATTTAAATGTTTATTTTTAATTAGTTAATGGAAATTAATTAATTAAAAATGCATTTAGGTATTTAAAAATCACCAAAAATTCACATTGCATTTTAAAACATTTAGAAACATTATCAAACTCTCAAAACAAATTTCTTTTTGGTTCTTGACCTATTTTGACCTTTTTCATTGGAATTAAATTTATTTAAAGGCAATATTTTGGTCCTAACTTGGAAAAATTCATTCTGCCTAACCATGAAGAGTTTGATGATGGTTTTTCTTGCATTGCATTCTTCATAGCATGTAGTTTCTAGGGTAAAATTGGTTTGAATTTATCTTTCATTTTCAATTTGTTTTGCATTTATCATTGAGAAGTGCCTTGAAACCCTAGTTGACTTAGAAAAATCATAACACCCATTAGGTTAAGAGTTAGGTCCCCTCCTTTGGGCAGTGAACTTGTGTAGGGTTAGGGTTCCCTTAATCCCATTTTCAATTTTTTATCATGTCATTTGCTTCTGATTTTGAATTTTGTGTTGTATGTTATGCATAAACCCTAATTTGTGCTTTCATTTGTATCCTCCTTTCATATGCTTGCATTCAAGAACTTGCCATGACATTTTGTGCATCCACATGACTTCTAAGACATCTTAGGACATATTAGAATCATGGTTGATCATTGCATCCTTCATTTGCCATGTTGTGCATTCATACCATTTCATAAACTTGCATGAGCTTTCATGGTTCAAAACATGCTCCATTGACATCCTTATGCTTGTATGATCATTCTCATCTCTTGTCTTGTGTTTGCATCAACTCTTAGCATCTTCAATATCATGTTTATGCTTCTGGTTTTGGTTTGCATCTTTGCATCTTTTGCATTTTCATTTCATTTCATTTTTCTTGTTAACTTTTCAGGTGATAAGTTGTTTTGAGAAGTGAATTTGCCTTCACTTCTCACAATCCATTCTCATCTCTCTTGCATCATTGCTGCATTTTATCTTTGTATTGGAGTGAGCTTGCCCATTCATGTTCATCTCTTACTTTCTTTATTTAAGCAACTTGTCTTCTTAAGTGAAGCAAGTTGCCTTGCTTCTCTCTGCTTCCTCCTCCTTTCATCTTGTTCCTCCTTGGTGGCCTTTGAAGATCTCTTTCTTTCTTAAGCCTCATGAACCCTAGGAACAACCAAGCATGATCACAATTAGGGTTTTATTAGTCCCCCCATTAGTTTTTTCCTTTGTGTCATCTTTGAGTCTTCTCTTCTCATCCCTTAATCAAGGACTAAACCCTTAAGGCTTTAAGGCTTTGTGATTAGGATTATGCCTGTATCCTTCTATTAGGATGGAGTGTATAACTTTAATCCTAAGTGTTAAACCCTTAATGTGTTTAAATCCTTTAATCAACCCACCTAATAATCACTAAGACACCAAGCTTGTAACTTGGGCCTTGCATTAGGGTTCTAATTCTTCCTTAATTGGTTAAGAAGGACTAACCCTAGTGTTAATGGACAAGTCCCCCTCAAGCTGTCTTACAAACCATAAAAATCACTTCTTAACCATATCATTAACTAAAATCCACTTTAATAAGGGCTTTGCTTTGTCATGAGTTTAATCCCTAATCATGGATTAAGTTGAGGAGCCTTCCTCAACTTAAATGTTCTCATCTATTATCCTTCTATTAGGATGGTGTAATGAGTCCATTAAATCCCTGATTATGGCTTAAACTCATCACTTAACACTAAACAAAAACTACAAAAATATCTAAATAAATGCAAGTAGGTTAAGGATCTTAATCCTACATCATGGTGGTTAAGTGTGAGGTGTTTACTTCATGCTTAAGGTATCCTCATTACCCCTAATCAGAGGGAGGATGTGATGAGTTTACTAACCCTTGGTTTAGGCTTAAGCTCATTAACTTATGACAAACACAAAAAAGCAATAAAAGATTGAAAACATCAAAAACAAACAATAATCGTCTCCTCCTGGATTCTTTTCTCATCTCATTCACTCACAAACGATAACTCGCTTCTTCCATCTAATGCAAGACAGTTAGCACCTGAGCCAGACAGGTCATACACTTGAGCATAGACAAGTAAGTAGTTCATCAGTTAATTTATCTTTCAGTCTCTTTGAGTCGAACTACGGTGTTCTGACTTCCTCATTGCACGAGAGGATACGTAGGCATAACTTAACGGTTATCGAACAAAAGTCTCTGTATATTCCCCCTCCTTCCAGTATTATTCTTTAAGTCTCATTGTCTTGAGCATTTCACTTTTGTTATTACACTGACACTTCTCTTATACACTTCACATTTCTTTTACACTGACACTTGCATTCTTTCCAACTTTGATACACAGATTGCACTGACACTAATACCTTCCCAGGTTGTAACCAACCCCCTTTCTCAGTTTCTTTGGTTCGCGACAGTCTTATCTATCTTTTCTTAGGTCTATGAAGCATTACCTTTCCTTCGGGATAAAAATGCCTAGCTGGCGACTCTTCTCTTTTGAGTTCACCCTTGTGTGTTCTCTCTCTTTTTGCCGACCGTTCGCGTCTGTACCCCTTCTGACCTGGGTTTCATTTGGTGGGAGCAACACAACGTCCCTTTCAACAGAGGCCATCTCAGGCAAACAGGGTGATTGACCCTATCCCTATGCCTTATGCTGCCTTATTGCCACAACTCCTGAAGCTCAACCTGGTTGAGTTAAGGACGTTGGCACCACCAGATCCTCTCAATCTCCCAAAGAATTATGATGTCAACGCCAGATGTGCCTTTCACTCCAACGCACCTGGTCACAATACTGAGAAATGCAGGGCATTACAGATGAAGGTTCAGGATTTGGTTGATTCTAAAGCTCTCAACTTTGCACCTCCTCCAAACGTCAACATAAATCCTATGCCTAATCATGGTGGGCCTAGGATTAATGCCATTGAAGAGGAACAACCATCTACATTGATTGATAATGTTGCACAGATTCAAACACCACTGGCTGAAGTCAAAGTTCAACTTTTAAGATGCCAAGTGTTCCCAGGCTGTGGGGCCTGCTGTGAATTGTGTAAAACAGCTAGTAATGGTTGTGAGAAGCTAAGGATTGGCATATATGGCCTTATCCAAGATGGAATCTTACAAATTACTTCAACAGCTCCTGCAGCAACTTTTGTCTCCACAACAATGGAATCTCCTACAACACCAACAATCCTTCTTTCTACAGATTCTCCTACAACAGCAACAACAATCATTTCTACCGATTCATCAACATCACCAGCAATTACTCCAACCATCACTTCAACAAGTCAAAGTTGGGAAAAATTGTTTCTTCTACAACATCAGCATCCATATTATTAACAGAATCTTCTACAACGCCAGCAAAAATTAATGAAGATGTCTCAACAATTACAATCTACTATGACCCATCAGATGCTCCACCCAGCATCAATTTCCAACAACAAACTGTGGCACCTCCTGCCAGATCTCCGGTCACTATTTACTATGATCCGCACCCCATCACAATACCTTCCTCTACATCAATCAGCCCAAGATGTCAGGGCTCATTTTGTAATCGGGCCATCTTGTATTTTGTGAAAACGATCAATTAATGAATATCAGGACATATTTTGCAAATGAGTCTCTTTTTCTCGCTCACTGTTTTTCATTTTTCATTTTTTGTACAAAAATAAAATGGCAATGTTTTTAAAAATAATAACTTCATTTTCACAAGATAAAATTGATCACTAAAATGAACAAATCTAAACCCTTGCAGAGAATGCCCTCCAGACCGCACCGACAACAACACCGCTATGACTTCGTATGACTTTGAAAATCCGATTAATCAAGCTGATGAAGGGGTTGAAGAAGATTATGAGTTACCTGAAGAATTAGCCAGGTTGTTGAGACAAGAGGAGAAGGTTATCACTCCTCATCAGGAGGAAGTTGAGACGGTTAATCTTGCTACAAAAGAAGACTTGAAAGAAGTGAAAATAGGGGCCCGCCTGCAAGATTCAGTGAAAGAGAAACTTATTGACATGCTTCGGGAATATCTGGATGTTTTTGCTTGGTCTTATCAGGATATGCCAGGTCTAGATATCGACATTGTTATGCATAAGCTGCCTCTAAAATAAGACTTTCCTCCAGTAAAACAGAAGTTGCTCCATACTCGCCCGGATATGGCAATGAAGATAAAAGAAGAGGTACAAAAATAGTGGGACACCGGTTTCCCTGTTGTGACGATTTACCCGCCGTGGGTTGCTAACATTGTACCTGTGCCTAAGAAGGATGGAAAAGTGAGGATGTGTGTGGATTACCGGGATCTGAACAGAGCCAGCCCGAAAGATGACTTCCCATTACCTCACATTGATGTATTGGTCGACAATACAGCTTAGTTCTCGGTGTTCTCCTTCATGGATGGATTTTCAGGATATAATCAGATCAAGATGTCACCTGGAGACATGGAGAAGATAACTTTCATCACACCCTGGGGTACATTCTGTTATAAGGTGATGCCATTCGGACTGAAGAATGCTGGTGCTACTTATCAACGGGCTATGGTGACATTATTCCATGACATGATCCATAAAGAAATTGAATGTTATGTGGATGACATGATTGCCAAGTCCCTCACAGAAGAAGACCACCTGGTAAATCTGTTGAAGCTATTCAAGCGTCTGAGGAAGTACCAACTGAAGCTAAACCCCAACAAGTGCACATTCGGGGTGCGATCTGGTAAGTTGTTGGGATTTATTGTAAGTGAGAAAGGGATTGAAGTTGACCCTGACAAAGTCAAAGCCATTCAAGAAATGCCTGCACCAAAGTCAGAAAAAGAAGTTCGGGGGTTTCTAGGTAGATTGAACTACATTTCAAGGTTCATATCTCACCTTACTGCAACCTGTGAGCCCATGTTCAAGTTGTTGAGAAAAGAACAAACAGTCAGGTGGAATGAAGACTGCCAGAGGGCTTTTGACAAAATCAAGGAATACTTACAAGAGCCTCCGATCCTTATGCCACCAATTGAAGGAAGACCTCTAATAATGTACTTAATAGTATTAGAAGAGTCAATGGGGGTGTGTGTTGGGCCAACGTGACGAGTCTGGTCGAAAAGAGTATGCAATTTACTACCTAAGCAAAAATTTTACCGACTTTGAACAATGTTATTCACTGCTCGAGAAAACTTGTTGTGCTTTAGCGTGGGCTGCTCGCCAACTAAGGCAGTATATGTTGACCCACACTACCTTATTGATCTCAAAGATGGATCCAGTCAAGTACATATTTGAGAAGCCAGCACTTACCGGACGGGTTGCAAGATGGCAAATGATTCTCACAGAATATGATATCCAGTACACATCTCAGAAGGCCATCAAAGGCAGTGTATTGTTCGATTATCTTGCTGAGCAACCCATTGATGATTACCAGCCTATGAGATTTGACTTCCCTGATGAAGACATCATGTTCATAAAAGCAAAAGATCATGAAGAGCCTATTCACACTAAAGGGCCTGACCCAGAAGAAGAATGGACTATGATGTTTGATGGGGATGTTAATATGAATGGTCGTGGTGTTGGTGCAGTACTCATTACACCTAAGGGAGTTCACATGCCTTTCTCGACATAACTCACCTTTAACTGCACTAACAACGAAGCTGAATACGAAGCTTGTATTATGGGTCTTGAGGAAGCCATTGACCTCAGGATCAATACTTTAACTGTATTTGGAGATTCAGCTCTGGTAATTAATCAAACCAATGGCAAATGGTACACTCACCAGGAACATCTAATACCTTACCGGGATTACACAAGGAGGTTACTTACATTCTTCACAACAGTCAAGCTTGAGTATATCCCTCTAGATGAAAATCAGTTTGCAGATGCTCTAGCTACCATTTCATCCATGATCAAAGTTCAGGCTGCCAACTTTGTGCCTCGGATTTCAGTATCCAGACTTTGCAGACCAGCATACGTATTCTCTGCAGACCTTGCTAAAGATGATAAGCCTTGGTTCTATGACATCAAATGCTTCTTGGAGGATCAAACATACCCACCTGGGGCATCATCCAATGATAAGAAGACATTAAGAAGGCTAGCTGGTAGTTTCTTCCTGAATGCTGATGGTTCCTTATACAAGAGAAACTTTGATATGGTACTTCTCAGATGTGTTGATAAGACAGAAGCAGACTTGTTGATGCACGAGGTGCATGAAGGATCTTTTGGTACCCATGCTGGAGGGCATGCAATGGCTAAGAAATTGTTGAGGTCGGGTTACTACTGGATCACAATGGATGCAGACTGTTGTGCTTATGCCAGAAAGTGCCACAAATGCCAGATTTATGCAGACAAAGTGCATGTGCCTCTGAATCCTTTGAATGTAATGTCTTCACCTTGGCCCTTTGCCATGTGGGGAATTGATATGATTGGCAAGATTGAATTGACTGCTTCAAATGGCCACAGATTCATCCTGGTAGCCATTGACTATTTTCCAAATTGGGTTGAGGCAGCTTCATATGCAAATGTCACAAGACAAGTGGTAGCCCGATTCTTGAAGAGAGACATCATCTGTCGGTATGGAGTGCCCGAGCGAATCATTACTGATAATGGTTCCAACTTGAACAACAAAATGATGGCAGAACTGTGTCGGGACTTCAAAATCCAACACCACAATTCTTCTCCTTACAGGCCAAAAATGAATGGCGTTGTTGAGGTAGCTAACAAGAACATCAAGAAGATTTTGAAAAATATGGTGGTCACCTACAAAGATTGGCATGAGATGTTACCATTTGCCTTTCATGGGTATCGTACCTCGATCAGAACATCCACTAGGGAAACACCGTATCAGCTTGTGTATGGTATGGAGGTAGTCCTACTTGTTGAAGTTGAATTATCCTCGTTACGGGTACTGATGGATGTCAAGATGAATGAAGTAGAATGGGTCCATTCTCGGTACAATCAACTGAATCTGATTGAAGAAAAGAGATTAGCTGCAATCTGTCATGGGCAGTTATATCGGAAAAGAATGAAGAAAGCCTTCGATCAGAAAGTCAGGCTTCGGGAATACCAAGTAGGAGATCTTGTGCTAAAAAGGCTCCTTCCTCCTCATGCAGACCACGCAAAATAAGGGAATAAGCGAACAACTGCATTCTAAATTCGTCTGTATCACTTACAACATGGCAAGCTTCGAAAGGTTCGAGCATCGGTTAGAATCAGCCTTCTTCAGAAAGCAAGATGAGAAGAACGTCAATGTCATACGAGTCATAGCAAAAGGAAAGCACACTGAAGCGTCATCAACATTGCCAACACCCTTTTGTTTCTCAATTTGTAACAATCTCCTCATTTCAGGGGATTTGTTTCTTTGACTGTATTTGCCAATTCAGGGCACCCAAATTAATAAAATCATATTTTCAGTCACCTTTCGTCTTGTACATTTTATTTCATTTGCAAAAATGTCCGATATCCCTAATATATTGATTACATACATACAGATGCGTCTTTTCTAAAATTACATGCTTACAGGAAATATATTTGCTCCCGGGAGTGTCTAAACTCCTATGCTGGAATCCAGTAGGGGATACCTCGGGGTACTTGTGTGTTTCTTTGTCATAACAGGATTGCAGGTATCTAAAGCGTAATATGGAGCATGAAAGCTTCTCCCTAGCAAGCTGCCAAATCATTATTTCCTCAGCACCTCTTCCGAACAACATCAGAGATGCTTTCTTCCCATCAAAGTTACCAGGCATCACTTCTCCAGTACTTTTCTTCAGAACAACATCAGAAGGTGCTCACTCTCCCCAGCTGAGTTGTCAGATATCATCGTCCTCAACAGGGTCCCCACAGAAATCTCTAGGAAGATCGTTCATTGATCATTCCTCCCCAGCCAAGTGCTAGACAGGGAACCCTCTCCCCACAGAGCTCCAGCCTCTCCCAGATGAGCAATGTCTGAAATTATCTCACAACAAAGTGACGAAAGCTTCCACAGACCCCAGTTGGGCTCCTCATTACCAAGGATAGGTCTATCAATGACTTACTTCCCCAAGCAGAATCATGTATCAGATCTACCAATGATCTCATCCCCAGCTGGGATATTCTTTCAAAGCAGATCAGTCGGAGATCTTCGCAGCAACGGGATACGAACCCTGGATCGGTGTCTTTGCATAATCATAACATTCACATCATATTTCCCCTCAGAGCGTAGCATTCCGTCTAATACGGAGCATTACGGCAAAAATCAAACATATTGCATAATCATAAGCCATGTTTTGAATCAAACACCTGTATATACCAACATTCCATCTGCAATATATACAAGGACTCACAGTCCACGCGGAAAGCCTAAGTGTCCCCTTTGCACTCTCAAAATACAAATACATGCTCCTTTTGGCACTCGTCCGTTTCATCATTCCCTAGTAAAGTCGCCCGAACATTCTCTACAAACAGATATATTTATATACACTCTTTGGACACTCGTCCTTGTCACCATTCCCCAGCAGGTTTGCCTAAACACTTATCGTAAGCCAAATACTTGTTTATAATACACTTCTTCTGACACCCGTCCGTGTCATCTTATCCCCGCGGATCTTCAGAACATCTTTTACACTCATAAGTTCATAACTTACACACTTTCTCTTATGGTACTCACCTGTATCATACTCTCCCTAGCATATTGAACACTCGTCTGTGTCTCACTCATGTTTACTTTTTACTCATACAGATACTCGTCCGTATCTTATATCACTTATCTTTCCTCAGATTCAACACTCGTCAGTGTTCTTTGTTAACCAGTTGGTACTCGTTCGTATCATCATCTCTGAACGTGCGTCAGCAGTTGTTTCTACCGATACTCGTCCATATCATAGTCTTAAGGATGCTTGTCCGCATCTTTAATCTATACACAACGTCAAACACTTGTACCTTTCCTTTCTTGAAAGTAGACACTCGTCTGTATCTTCCATTCCCCAGAAGAATCCCCAGCAAATCCCTAGTAAAATTATTTCTTTTCTATCCGACATTCGTCATATGTCGTGATATTTAGCAGCCGTCCCCTGCTAGGTGATCGTCCTTCACCTTTTGATGACCGTCTCTCATCATTCCCAGCGGAGTTCCATTATTGGAACCCTTTTCTATCTGACATTCGTCCTATGTCGTGATATTTGAGCAGCCGTCCCCTGCTAGGTGATCGTCCTTCACCTTCCTGATGATCGTCCTTCATCATTTTATCCGATGACCGTCCCCATCGTTGATCTTGTTATCTGACATTCGTCTTATGTCATGATAAACCCCGAGAGCAGCCGTACCCTGCTAGGTGATCGTCCTTCACCTCTTGATGATCGTCTTTCATCATGCTTATCTGATGGCCGTCCCCATCGTCGACTCTTTCTATCCGACATTCGTCCTATGTCGTGATACTTTCGGCAGTCGTACCCTGCCAGGTGATCGTCCTCCACCTTAGATGACCGTCCCTCATCCTTATCCCCAACAGAGCAGCCGTCCCCTGCTAGGTGATCGTCCTTCACCTTTTGATGACCGTCCCTCATCGTTTATTTCAATAAACCTGATGGTCATCCCCATCGTTGACTTTACCTTTTAATCCCCGGAGAATCTTGTTACTTTACATGATGGTCGTCCCCCATCTTGGTCTCTTTATTACCCCAGCATGTCGGTCGTCCCCGTCATTGCTTTATCCCTAACAGCCGTCCTCTGCTCGACGGTCGTCCTCCGTCGCTCGCACTTTATAATCATACTTTACTTCCTTTTACAATCTATATCCCTTTTCTTCTTCATTCAGCGAGTGAAAATTTCGGTCTGTCTTTGGTATTCAACCACAAGTTATCTTGTTTGCCTGTTAAGCCGTCGCTTACATCCTGCACAGCTAACTCATGCTTGAATAGTGTAAACACCCCAAATTTTCCCTCACCCATTCACACCATGGCTTGTGATCTCTTCATATGCATAAACACCATCATATCATCCCACATCTCATTTTTGATTCACTGCATAGTTTCTAAGTCATCTGCACCCAGGGTTTGTGATCTGAGCAATCCAAGAGCTTCTTGAGTTACTCCAAAGGCAACCAATCACTTCAAAGGGGTCCATATGTGTTCAAGTATCATATTACATCCCCTCAAAGTCAAGATTTCAAAAGAATCACAAGAACTGAGGTTTGTATGGAAGCAGAGCCAGGCTAGACTGCACAGTTGACCTAAAATTAGGGTTTTGGTTTCAGAGGCCTTAACTCCAAATTTTTTGGTCATTCTTGTTTCCATTGGTCTCTATATGGTATAGGGAGTATGCATATTAATTTTCATGAAGAAATTCCATGGGGAAGTCATCTGATCAAGGGTTGACTTTTCAGACAAGTCAGTGCAAAATCAGGGCATCTGAGGCCCCCCAATGACCCAACCAATAGGTGATCTTCATCATTTTGAGTGTATTTGATCTTTATTTGATCATGGAAGAAGGTTGAAGTTCACAAAAATCAAGAATTGGGAGTTTTTGCAAATGTTGACTTTTTGGGCATAGTTGAGTTTTCAAGAATGCTTCATTTTAGGTCATTTTTCAAGCCTTGATTCTTGATCCAAACATGCTTCAAATGGAAAAACTTTGGTCATGAAAGTTGTAGAATACATCTTTCCCTTTTCAAAAAGTACAAGAACATGATCAAATTCTTCTTGGATCAAAAGTTATGGTGTGACAAAGTTGGCAAAAATCATTGATTTTCAAGACATGCCTCAAATGTGAATTTTGCAAAATCATGAACCAATGCCTTTTGTAACTTCTAGTTCACATCAAACCATTACACAAACATTCTATGAGCCTTAAAAATCAGAATTGGACCAAGGTTTCACATGGTTATGGTTTGTGTAACAAGACTTTTCCATGAAGTTTCAAAAGTGTGCCAACTTGCAAAACCATCATTATGCTTCTCACCACTTGCTGCATTGGCCTTTGAACCAGCCATAGTCTATCACCACACCATGCTGCGCCAGCCCTAGCCCTTGTACCAAGCTAGAGCCAAGCCCATGCCTCTCTTACAACCAAGTTGACATTTTGCAAAAGTGGACATCCCAATCACAGCAGGCCAGGTCACATCACCTGACCAATGGGAGTTCTTTATGCAAGGAAAATGCTGGCCATAACACTCAAGAAGCAAGGCTGAAACACTCTCAAGCATCACCTACACAAAAACACTCCCTTGTGCAAAACCATTCGAATCTGCTTGCACAACTCACAAACACTCAAACAAATTCCTCTAATCATCTCACCTTGCCTTATTGAGTAGAAACCACCAAGAGCCAGGCCTGATTTGAGAAAGAACACCCCATTGCCATTTTTCACCTCAGCCTGCATTTCTCTTCGAATCACCTTCCACAAACCTCAAACACAAGAACAAACTCCACCAACAATCTCTACTCACTTCACTGACCAGAAACCAACCACTGTTTTGGCCTGAAACCCCCCATATCACAAATACGATTTTTACATTTCCTTGGCCTGAGCTTCTGCAAACTCACTCAAGAGGCTGTTTAAATTCCAACCAAGTGTCCAAAGCTTCAAAGGGGGATCGTTGGGACCTGTTTGAGCCAAAGGACCATCCAGAAAGCTCCTGAATCAGAAGCTCAATCTCAGGTGACTCCATGAACCTTTTTTCCAGAACTCCATTTTCTTGTTAGAATCTTGTTTAGCATGTTGCACTGATCATTGGGATCTATTTACTTTTGAAAATGAGCAAGAAATGAGTATGTTATGGTGTTCTGAAAGTTTGACCTAGAAACTTCATTGATTCGATTCGTGTTTATGTTTGAGTTTTAACTTGATTTTGTGCTGGATTCGTGCTTAGGGTAGTTAGTAGATGGTTTCTGGAGAGTTAGGGCTCCTAAAATGGCCTGGGGAGAGAGATTGATTTTGGGGATGATCGGAGAAGACGACCGGAACACTGTTCCGGCCGCCTGAAAGTAATTAAGGGTGTCATTAGGGCATAAACATTGATTAGCTGAGTTTGAATAATGGCCACAGGATCTGGCGCGAAGTCAACTCCCGCGCGTGTAGCTTTGAATCCAGGCCATCAAATCTGTTGACTTCCCATTAATTCATTTAAAATTCATTTTTATTTCATTTCTTTTCATTTTTATTTGCCCAATTTATTTAAAATAGAAAAACTTGTTTAAAAATTATGAAACTTTTTCTCAAGAGTTTCATTAATTGTTATAACACAAAAATATTTTTATTTTTATTTTTATCATAAAAAAAGTATTTTTAAATATTTAAAAGATTATTTTTAATTGATTAATGAGAATTAATTTATTAAAAATACTTTTAAGTATCTAAAAATCACCAAAAAATTCATGAAATGTTCTAAGACATTTAGAAACATTGCCCAACCTTCAAACCAAATTTCTTTTTTGATCTTGATGCATTTTGAGAATTTCTCATTGAATAAAAATCATTTTTATGCATTAATTTGATCCAAAGTTCAAAAAATCATTTCTGCCTATCCATGAAGAGTTGGACATTGATTCTTTTTGCATTGCATTGTGTTTAGCATGTAGTTTATGAGATTAAATGGCCATGATTTGATCTCTCATTTTCCATTTGTTTGAGATTTTTCTTGTTTAGGAACCCTAAAAACCCTATAACTTGTAAAATTCATATATTGAGTTAGGTTAAGAGTTGAGACCTCTCCTTTGGGCATTGGTTTAGTATAGGATTAAGGGTCCTTTGTGTGGCATTTTCCATTTTTTATCTTAGGGTTTGCTTCTGTTTTTGGTTTTTGTTTGATGTTTGGTTCATAAACCCTAATTTGGGCTTTCATTTGCATCCCTCTTGCATTCTCTTGCATAACATGACTTGCCATGACATTTCAAGCATCCATTTAATTCATTTGACATCTTAAGACATATTGCAAGCATGTTTGATCATTGCATCTTGCATTTGCCATGTTGTATGCCATGTGCACTTCATAACTTTTCATGTATGTTCATGGTCCCTAACTTACTTCATATGCATTCATAAACTTGTATGATCATTTTCATGTGCTGCCTCTTTGTTTGTAGCATCTCATAGCATCATTAGCATCATGTAAATGCTTCTGGTTTTGTTTCTCATCATGACATCTCATCCCATTTTGCATTGCATTGCATTTCTTTTCTAATCTTTCAGGTGGTAAGTGATGTTGAGAAGTGAATTTGCCTTCACTTCTCATGACTTTTCTTTTCATCTCTCTTGCATCCATTGCTGCATTTTTGTTTGTGTTTGAGTTTGAGCTTGCTCATTCCTCTTCTTCTTACTTTCTTTCCTCAAGTGACTTGACTTCTTGAATGAAGCAAGTCACTTTGCTTCTCTTGATCCTTTCATCTGCTTCCTGGTGGTTCCTTTGAAGATTGTTCTTGTAAACCTCACAAACCTTAGGGACAACCAAGCATGACAATGATTAGGGTTTTGATTAGTCTCCCCTCTTAGTTTTACCTTTGTGTCTCTTTTGAGTCTTCTCTTCTCATCTCATAATCAGGGACTAAACCCTAAAGGCTTTAAGGCTTTGTGATTAAGCTTATGCCTGCATCCTTCTATTAGGATGGAGTGTATAACTTTAATCCTAAGTGTTAAACCCTTAATGTGTTAAAATCTCTTAATCAACTCACTTAATAATCATCAAGGCATCACACTTGTAACTTGGGCCTTGCATTAGGGTTCTAATTCTTCCTTAATTGGTTAAGAAGGACTAACCCTAGTGTTAATGGACAAGTCCCCCTCAAGTGGTCTTACAAATCATAAAAATCACTTCTTCATCATATCATTAAATAAAATCCACTTAATCAAAGGCTTGTTTTGTCATGAGTTTAATCCCTAATCATGGATTAAGTTGAGGAGCTTTCCTCAGCTTAAACATTCTCATCTATTATCCTTCTATTAGGATGGTGTAATGAGTCTGTTTAATCCCTGATTATGGCTTAACCTCATTACTCAACACTAAACAAAAACGACAAAAACATCTAAATAATCACAAGTAGGTTAATGATCTTAATCCTACCTCAAAGGTGATTAAGTGTGAGAATCTGACTTCACACTTAAGGTATTCTCATTACCCCTAATCAGAGGGAAGATGTGATGAGTTTACTAAATCCACTGGTTTAGGCTTAAGCTCATTAACTTATGACAAACTTTCAAAAGCAATAAAAGACTGAAAACTCAAAAACAAACAATAATCGTCTCCTCCGGGATTCTTTTCTCATCACACTCATTCAAAAACGAGAACTCGCTTCTTCCGTCTAATGCAAGACAGTTAGCACTCGAGCCAGACGAGTCATACACTTGAGCATTGACAAGCAAGCAGTTCACAAGTCAATTCATCTTTTCAGTCTCTTTGGGTCGAACTACGGTGTTCTGACTTCCTCATTGCACGAGAGGATACGTAGGCATAACTTAACAGTTATCGAACAAAAGTCTCTGTATATCCCCCCTCTTTCAAGCTTTATTCTTTTAGCCTCATGGTCTTGAGCATTTCACTCTTGTTCCTACACTGACACATCATTTGTACACTTCACACTTCCTTTACACTGACACCTGTACAGCCTTTTCCAGCTATTTTACACACAAATTGCACTGACACTACCCCTTTAAAACACAAATCTTTTAAGCGTGGATCCCGTCGAGTACGACGGACAATCTGGGTGCTAATACCTTCCCAGGTTGTAACCAACCCCCTTTCTCAGTCTCTCTGGTTCGCGACCGTCTTATCCATCTTTTTCCAGGTCTATGCAGCATTGCCTTTCCTCCGGGATAAAAATGCCTAGCTGGCGACTCTATTCATCTCCAGTGAGTTCACGGCTGTGTGTTCTCATTGTCCATCTCGCCGACTGTTCGCGTCTGTACCCTATCTGACCTGGCTTCATTTAGTGGGAGCGACAGCTTGGCGACTCTGCTGGGGAATAGTACTGCAGCCAGGGCTTCTGGTTCTTTTTGTGGGTTCCTCCTAGCGCTTGATTGATGTGTGTTTACTGGGGTGTTATGTGTTTGTTTGTGTTAGTATTTTGGTATTTATTTTTGCTTTATGTACAGTTGCTTTACTGCTTTCTTTATTGCTTTTGTATATATCATATTGTCATACTGTGCTGCTGGCTGGATCTGTTGTTTGCTTTGGTGGGTGGGTGTTTCAGTGAGAGTTAAGGTCCTATACCTGGGACCTGAGTGACACCTAGGCTAGAGTGAATCATATTCTTTCCCATTCCATTTCGGTCTGGTGCGGGAATATGAAACACGGTTCAGATATGGGTTTCTTCTTGAGAACTCTGTGTTGCAGATTTCCTGCAATGCTAGGGCTATCTGGGAAGCCTGCAAAGTCTGGATGACCTTTTAGTATTAACCTTCAGAAACTGAGGTGAATTAGAGGAGGAACTTTTATGGTTATTGTAAACACTGTACCTCCGGGTTAGAAGTGTTTACACTTCTCATAACTGATCCAAGTCTGAGGATCCTTGTTCTAGAACACTACCTGTGAGGGGGTTGGGCTGTTTACAGGTTTGCAGGTACCTTGACCTCAGAATACCTTGTTACTTTGATTTGTTAAGAGTACTCCATGTTGGACAGTTCTTGTGATTCTAAACCCTGGACATGTGGCTCTTTATTTGAGTCCCCCACCTTGGTTACTGGATTTATGACCTCCATCTGGATTTCTTACACACATGGACCTATATCAGAGCATCTTGATCAGATCCAGCTCAGTCACAAACCCTTGCATATCATCTGCATACTTAATCATTGCATCATATTGACATTTGCTTATTTGTGTTTCAGGGTATCCATCTTCATTTGGTTTTGGTTTTGACCCCATCTTCAGTATTGACCTATCTTCATCAGCATTTGCTTCTGCTATCAGCTATCCACTTCAGTCACCTGCACCAGCCAACCAGTGGTCCTTTCTTCAGTATCATCATCAGCACTTGTCTCTACTTATCTCCAACATCATGGCTCCTAAGAAGAGTAACATCACCTTCCACTTCTTCCAGCCAGAGCTATCTGACATCAGGAGGATTCAGACCCTGATCACTCCAGACCATGTACCATTGTTTAGGGAACACTATGGAGATATACTTGACATGGTTATGGATTTGGACCCTTCACAGAGAAGCCTAATCCACACTTGCCTTCAATTTTATGATCCCCCACTGAGGTGTTTCACTTTTCAGGACTTTCAGCTGGGCCCCTTATTGGAAGAGTACTCATCATTAGTTGGTATACCTATCAGGGCTGGAATCCCTTTCAACCTTGAGATGGTCTTTCCTAGTAATGAAGAAATAGCAAGGGCTTTGCATCTGGAACCTTTTCTGATTGAGCAGCATATGACTTCTAAAGCTGGAATCCCTGGTCTGCATCTGGATTTCTTGATTTCTCAAGCCACCTTGAAAGCCTCTTTGGGAGAGTGGAAAGCAGTCTGTGCTTTATTGGCCTTGAGCATATATGGGATCATACTATTTGCATATGAGCCTCGATTCATTAGCAAGAATGCAATCCATCTTTTCATCTTGAAGAACCCAGTGCCAACTTTATTGGGGGACCTCTACTACTCAGTGCATCAGAGGAATGAAAAGCAGAGGGGAAGACTAGTGAGGTGTTGTGCTCCATTGTTCCACACTTGGCTTCTCAAGCATCTACCCAGGACAGATGCATTTCTGAACCCTCATCAGCAGAAAAACTGGGCTGGAAGACTTACTACTCTAACTTCAGCTGATATTAGGTGGTGCACTCAAAGCACAAAAGGCAGGGATATCATCACCAGCTGTGGACATTTTCCCAATGTACCTCTAATAGGAGTTAAGGGTAGTATTAATTACAACCCTCTGCTGTTCAAAAGACAACTGGGCTATGCACTGGTCCACACTCCTAAGGCACAGGACTTGGTTGAGACTCTTTATTGTGAAAACAAGCCTAATCTGGCTATTGTTAGGCAGGCAGCCTGGGCCTGGGATAATGTTCAAACCAAGGGAGTGACCATTCTGGGGAAGTGTAATAATGTGGCATCAGCACAATACTATGATTGGTCCCATGCCAGGGCTCAATTCTCTGGGATGCCCTTTACTATTGAAGATATGCCTGGACCTTCATCAGCACCACCTCCAGCAACTGTCAGTTTAGAGGAGTTTGAAAAGTTGAAAGAAAGAAATGAGAAGTTGGCTCAAGCTTTGCAGAAGACACTCTATGAGAGGAGTGATGGCAGATTAGATATTGAAAGGTTAGAGAAGCTGAAGATAGAGCATCTGGCTAAAATTGAGAAGTCTGAAGATTACATTAAGAAATCTAGGGCTGGAGAACAAATCTTGAAGAACGCTTGCAAGGAAGCTCAGTTCCAGAAAGCTAGGACAGACTTGTATTTGAAGGAGAGTCAGGCTAGGTGGGTCAGGATCACCGAGGCTCGTACTCTGGAAGACAAGAGGGTCCAAGACAAAATAGAGCAGATGGAAGCTAGTGCAAGAGAACAGCAAGGAGCCCTGGAAGCAGCCCAGAGGGAGATATCAGAGCTGAAGATCAGAGCAGGAGTGAAGAGGGCCAAGGACCAAAGTCAACACAAGAAGCTAACTGCAGCTGTTGCTACCAGGAATCTCCTTATCAGGAATCTTACGGAGCATCCGGCTGATCCTGTGACTGAAGCACTTCTCAAGGAAGTTCAGGAGGATGAGTTTGGCCTTGGAGTTTGACTTTTGCTTGTTGTTGTTTTCATCTTATGTACTTTCGTTTTCTTATGTTGTATTCTGACTCTTCAGAGGGCTTGTATTGTAAAAAGAAACAAACTATGTATCATTTGCTTTGATAATATATGTATTAGTTTGTTTTATCTTTTCTTCAAAAGCAACATCAACAGCAGCATCTTCAAGGGTCTGGAAGGGTCAAAACTAAATGCCAAGCCAGGATACCTTGAGAACAAATAAGCATACTGCATTGCATGCTAATCCTTTTGTTTGTTTTGTAGGTTTTTGTTTTATTGTTGCTAACTCTGTTGTGATGTTCAGGAACTATTGCTCGGCGTAGGGTATTTCCACTCAACCGTCCGCATAGATATCCAACCCGAAACAACCTTCCGGGCATTCAAATGGATCAGGTACAGCAAGACCTTGCTGAGGTTAGAAATCAACTGGCAAATGAAAGATTGGAAATGAGAACACAGATGACGCAGTTCATGGAAGTGATGAACAACATGGCTCAAAGCCAGGAAAGATTGAGAGCCATGGTGGAAAGACAGAATCAAGAAGAGCCCCATATAGGGACTGCTGGCACAAGCAACAATGAGAGGGTCCAACCTCATGTCAATCCCCCTGTATTTGGACCCCACCTCCATCCAGAAATCAATATTCCTGCACATGTTCAAGGCACTGCCACTGCAGCCAGGGTACTACAAGAGGATCCTCAGGAGGATCAATTTACAGTAATGGGTGCTGGAGAAGAAGCTTATGATAGGAGATTGGATGAGATAGCTGAGAAGTTAAGATCTTTAGAGTCCCAAAACTCTTTAGGTTTTGACGTTATGGATATGGGATTGGTAGACGGGGTCAGGATCCCCCATAAGTTTAAGCCTCCTTGTTTTGAAAAGTATAACGGGACTTCCTGCCCACGGACCCATCTACAATCTTTTCTCGGAAGGCTAAAGGCCTATACCATGGACGAGAAGCTGTGGATGTTCTATTTTGAGGATAGCTTGACTGGAGCTTCGAGGGAATGGTATTCCCATCTGACAAGGGCGACTATTAGATGCTGGAAGGACCTGGAAGAGGCCTTCATCAGACAGTATCAGTATAATCTGGATATGGCACCCAACAGGACCCTCCTAATGGGAATGTCACAGTCGTCAAGGGAAAGTTTCCGAGAGTATGCGCAAAGATGGAGGCAATTGGCTGCTGCTGTTCAGCCACCTATGTCTGAAAGGGAAATGGCAGATATGTTCATGAACACCCTTCAGGGGACTTATATTGATAGGCTAGCTGCCTTCTCGTCTACCAGCTTTGTAGATGTAGTCATAGCCGGAGAGAGAATTGAAAGTCTATTGAAAATGGGGAAGATCTCAGACAACGGTGCGAGCTCATCCAGTAATGCAAGGAAGCCTTTTGTGGGCCAAAGAAGAACTGGTGAGACCAATGTTATCCACACCAGCAGGGGCAGGCCCCAATATGTTCAAAGGTCTGTAGCAGCAGTCACCATTCCTGCTCCAGCTCATCCTCAACCAGCTTATCAACCTCCGCAACAAAATTATCAGCAACCATCTCAGTATCAGCAACAGAATCAGTATCCTCCAAGAAACTACAACAACACCAACAACAATAACCAACAGAGGCCATTTCAGCAAAGGCCATCTCAAGCTAACAGGGTGATCGATCCGATCCCCATGCCATATGCTACATTGCTGCCACAACTCCTAAAACTCAACCTAGTTGAGCTAAGGACATTGGCACCTCCGGATCCCAATAGTCTACCCAGAAACTACGATTCCAACGCCAGATGTGCCTTTCATTCAAATGCACCTGGTCATAGTACAGAAAAGTGCAGAGCCTTGCACATGAAGGTACAGGATTTGGTAGACTCCAAGGCTTTGAATTTTGCACCACCACCCAATGTCAACAAAAACCCTATGCCAAACCATGGTGGTCCCAGAATTAACGCTATTGAAGAAGACAAGCCGTCTTATTTAATAACCAGTGTGGATCAGATCCGGACACCGTTGGTGGAAATCAAAGCTCAACTCCGCGAATGCCAAATATTCCCAGGGTGTGAACTAGGGTGTGCTTACTGCAATATTTCATTAAATGGGTGTGATGATCTGAGGAATGGCATTGATAGCCTTATTCAGAGTGGCCTGCTCCAGATTACAACGTCTTTTCCTACAAATCCAGCAATCCCATCAGCAACGGTTCCCATGTCTTCTACAACTGCAGCAACCATTGTTCCTAACAATTCTTCGGCTTCATCAACAAGTACTTCATCTATCATCTCAACTGATCAGCTGTCAACAAATTCTCCTACTACAACTTCAGCACTGCTTCACTTTGAAACTCCTACAACAACAACACCCATCCTTCCAACAATACCTCCTACAACATCAGCAACAAATCATGAAGATGTCTCAACTGTCACAATATTTTATGATCCTGAAAACAACTCTGCCTACAATTCAGAAGGTGCTGCTCCCATCAGAGCACCAGTCACAATTTATTACGATCCACGAACTATCACAGCCCCTTCAGCAGCTGCAATCAGTCCAGTCACTGTCACGGTGCCTGGACCAGTACCTTATGAAAGTAGTAGAGCCATCCCTTGGCACTACGGCTCTGACATATACTGCAAGGGACAAAGAATCACTCTCGATACACCAACACCTGCACCACAGATAGACAATGTGGGGGGAGGCGGAGGCTTCACTCGAAGCGGACGTCTCTTTGCTTCACAAATTCAAAGACCCACTGCCGAAGCAGAAGCTGCTGCCAAGGCAAAAGGGAAGAGCCCGGTGCAGGAGGATCAAGCTGTTAAGGAAGCTGTGAAAACACCATTTGATCAAGAGGTTGATGAGTTCATGCGGATCATCAAAAAGAGTGATTATAAAATAGTGGATCAGCTTCACCAGACGCCATCCAAGATCTCAATCCTATCATTGCTTATGTGTTCCGAAGCTCATCGGAATGCACTACTCAAAGTCTTGCACGCAGCTTACGTGCCTGAAGAGATCACTGTCAATCAGTTGGAAACCGTGGTTGGAAATGTTACTGCTAGCAATGGGCTAGGGTTCACTAATACTGACTTGACAACGGAAGGCCGCAATCATAACAAGGCCTTGCACATAACCATGGAATGTAAAGGTGCAGTCCTTTCCCATGTGCTGGTAGACACAGGATCATCCCTGAATGTCTTACCAAAGAAGGCCTTGGTGAAGCTAGAATATGATGGATTGGCATTGAGACCCAGCAACCTGGTGGTAAGAGCCTTTGACGGTTCTAAGAGATCGGTTTTGGGAGAGATTGAGTTGCCTGTAACAATTGGCCCGCAAACCTTTAAAACTATCTTCTACGTGATGGATATACAGCCTGCCTACAGCTGTTTGTTGGGTAGACCATGGATTCATGCCGCTGGCGCAATAACGTCTACCCTTCACCAGAAGTTAAAATTTGAGTGGGAAGGCCAAGTTGTTACTATCTGTGGGGAGGAGGATATATTTGTTAGCCACCTGGCTACCTACAAATATATTGAGATGGATGGGGAGATCCATGAGACGATGAGTCAGGATTTTGAAGCCTTGAATGTGAATGAAGCATCTGTTGTGCCTGGAATCTCCATGGCATCTTACCAACAAGCCCGGAAGGTTGTTGAGGAAGGAACTGCCCAAGGCTGGGGCAAGGTCTTGTCTGTAGAGAAGAAGAAAGACAAATCTGGGTTGGGTTACAGACCAACTCAGCAGGATCAAGCAGAGGCTGCAGAGAAGCCTGGTTTTGTCAGTTGGGGGATGCTCACCCCTGATGCTATCAACAACTTGGAAGACGAGCTGGAAGAGGAGCGCAATCTGGAGAATTGGATTCGTCCAAAGATCCCGGGGAGCAGTATCTCAAACTGGTCTTCCCAGGAAATTATAAGAGTTACTCATGCAGAGTAATTATTATTTCCTGTATTTTTATAGCATGCATTAAAGTCTTGCATCTTGCCCAAGATGACAAGACTCATTTTGTAATCGGGGCATCTGTACTTTTTGTGCAACAAGATTAATCAATGAAATATCAGACATCTTTTTGCAAATGATTCTTTTTCTTTTCCGCTCACTGTTTTTCCATTTTTTTCTTTTTGTACAAAAAAATAAATGGCGATGTTTTCAAAATGACAACTTTATTTCACTTTTCCAAAACAAGATTAAAATCCAATCACTAAAATGAACAAAGTGAACCCTTGCAGAAAGTGCCTTCCAGACAGCACCGACAACAGCACGGCTATGACTTCGTATGACTTTGACAATCCAATCAATAAGGCTGATGAAGGGGTTGAAGAAGAATATGAGCTCCCTGAAGAGCTAGCCAGGTTGTTGAGACAAGAGGAAAAGGTTATTACTCCTCACCAGGAGGAGGTTGAAGTGATTAATCTTGGTACAGACGAAGACGTGAAAGAGGTTAAAATCGGGGCCTGCCTACAAGACTCAGTGAAGAGACAACTGATTAATCTGCTTCAAGAATATGTGGATGTGTTTGCTTGGTCCTATCAGGATATGCCAGGGTTGGATACCGACATTGTTATGCACAAGCTGCCTTTAAGAGAGGAATGCCCACCAGTTAAACAGAAACTGCGCCGAACTCGCCCAGACATGGCTATGAAGATCAAGGAAGAGGTACAAAAGCAGTGGGACGCCGGGTTCCTTGCTGTAACTAGCTATCCGCCGTGGGTTGCTAACATAGTACCTGTGCCCAAGAAGGACAGCAAAGTAAGAATGTGTGTTGATTACCGGGACCTGAACAGAGCTAGCCCAAAAGATGACTTCCCATTACCTCACATTGACGTATTGGTGGATAACACGGCTCAGTTCTCGGTGTTCTCCTTCATGGACGGATTTTCAGGATACAACCAGATCAAGATGTCACCTGAAGACATGGAGAAGACAACCTTCATTACACCCTGGGGCACCTTCTGCTACAAGGTGATGCCATTCGGTCTGAAGAATGCCGGTGCAACATACCAACGGGCTATGGTGACATTATTCCACGATATGATCCATAAAGAAATAGAATGTTATGTGGATGACATGATTGCCAAGTCCCTTACTGAAGAAGAACACCTGGTCAATCTACTGAAGCTGTTCAAGCGCCTGAGGAAGTACCAACTGAAGTTGAATCCCAACAAATGCACATTTGGGGTGCGATCTGGTAAGCTGCTGGGTTTTATTGTAAGCGAGAAAGGGATTGAAGTTGACCCTGATAAAGTCAAAGCTATTCAAGAAATGCCTGCACCGAGGACAGAGAAAGAAGTTCGAGGGTTCCTAGGTCGATTGAACTACATTTCACGGTTCATATCTCACCTTACAGCAACCTGTGAACCCTTGTTCAAATTGTTAAGAAAAGAACAGACGGTCAGGTGGAACGAAGACTGCCAGAAGGCTTTTGACAAGATCAAGGAGTACCTGCAAGAACCTCCAATCCTTATGCCGCCAGTTGAAGGAAGACCTCTGATAATGTACTTGACAGTATTAGAAGAGTCAATGGGGTGTGTGTTGGGCCAGCATGACGAGTCTGGTCGAAAAGAGTATGCAATATACTACCTAAGCAAAAAGTTTACCGACTGTGAACAACGTTATTCACTGCTCGAGAAAACTTGCTGTGCTTTAGCGTGGGCTGCTCGCCGACTGAGACAGTATATGTTGACCCACACTACCTTGTTGATCTCAAAGATGGACCCAGTCAAGTACATATTTAAAAAGCCAGCGCTTACCTGACGGGTTGCAAGATGGCAAATGATCCTTACAGAATATGACATCCAATACACCTCTCAGAAAGCCATCAAGGGCAGTGTATTATCTGAATATCTTGCTGAGCAACCCATCGACGACTACCAGCCTATGAGATTTGACTTCCCTGATGAAGACATCATGTTCATTAAAGCGAAAGATCATGAAGAGCCTATTCACACTGAAGGGCCTGACCCAGAAGAAGAATGGACTATGATGTTTGATGGGGCTGTTAATATGAATGGTCGTGGTGTTGGTGCAGTACTCATTACACCTAAGGGAGTTCACATGCCTTTCTCGGCAAAACTCACTTTCAACTGCACTAACAACGAAGCTGAATACGAAGCTTGCATTATGGGTCTTGAGGAAGCCATTGACCTCAGAATCAAGACATTGACCGTATTCGGAGATTCAGCTCTGGTAGTTAATCAAACCAACGGAAAATGGTACACACACCAAGACCATCTGTTACCTTACAGGGATTGTACAAGAAGGTTATTGACTTTCTTCACAACAGTCAAGCTTGAGTACATCCCTCGGGACGAGAAACAGTTTGCAGATGCACTTGCTACCATTTCATCCATGATCAAAGTTCAAGCTGCCAACTTTGTACCTCAGATTTCGGTATCCAGACTTGACAGGCCAGCGTATGTATTTGCAGCAGACATTGTCAAAGATGATAAGCCTTGGTTCCATGACGTTAAGTGCTTCTTGGAGGATCAAACATACCCACCTGGGGCATCTTCCAATGATAAGAAGACTTTGAGAAGGCTTGCTGGTAGTTTCTTTCTGAACACTGACGGCTCTTTGTACAAGAGAAACTTTGATATGGTACTCCCCAGATGTGTTGATAAAACCGAAGCGGACTTGTTGATGCATGAAGTGTATGAAGGATCATTTGGTACCCATGCTGGAGGGCATGCCATGGCTAAGAAGTTGTTAAGATCAGGCTATTACTGGATCACGATGGATGCAGACTGTTGTGCCTATGCCAGAAAATGCCATAAATGCCAGATTTATGCAGATAAGGTGCATGTGCCTCCGAATCCTCTGAATGTGATGTCTTCACCCTGGCCCTTTGCTATGTGGGGCATTGATATGATTGGCAAGATTGAACCGACTGCTTCAAATGGCTATAGATTCATCCTGGTCGCCATTGACTATTTCACCAAGTGGGTCGAAGCAGCTTCCTATGCAAACGTCACAAGGCAAGTGGTAGCCAGATTTCTGAAAAGAGATATCATTTGTCGATACGGAGTTCCCGAGCGAATCATTACTGATAATGGTTCCAACTTAAACAACAAAATGATGGCAGAGCTATGCCGGGACTTCAAGATCCAACACCACAATTCTTCTCCTTACAGGCCAAAGATGAATGGCGCTGTTGAGGCAGCCAATAAAAATATCAAGAAGATTGTGCAGAAGATGGTAGTCACCTACAAAGATTGGCATGAAATGCTACCGTTTGCCTTGCATGGGTACCGCACGTCAATCAGAACATCCACTGGGGCAACGCCGTATCAGCTTGTGTATGGTATGGAAGCAGTCCTACCAGTTGAAGTTGAATTACCCTCCCTACGGGTATTGATGGATGTTAAGCTGAACGAAGCAGAATGGGTCAGGTCCCGATATGAACAACTGAGTCTGGTCGAAGAGAAGAGATTGGCTGCAATCTGTCATGGACAGTTATATCAGAGAAGAATGAAGAAAGCCTTCGATCAGAAAGTCAGGCACCGAGAGTACCAAGTAGGAGATCTTGTCTTGAAGAGAATCCTCCCTCCTCATACAGACCACAGGGGCAAATGGACTCCGAATTATGAAGGACCATTTGTGGTGAAGAAAGTTTTCTCTGGTGGAGCATTGATGCTCAGCACCATGGATGGTGAAGACTTCCCATCCCCTTTGAATTCAGATGCAGTTAAAAAATACTTCGCATAAAAGGACCCGCTGGACGTAAAAACAGAATGTAAGTCCAGGCAAAAATAGGGCATCCCGGCGAGTCAAAAACAGAATAAAAGACTCGGGCAAAAATAAGGGGAAAATGAAAAAAATGTACACCCGCTGAGTTGAAAAGCCGCATTGGACAGCTCAGGCAAAAATGGGTATCCCGATGGATCGAAAACCCGAAAGGGCGATCCATGCAAAATAAGGGAATAAGCGAACAACTGCATTCTGAATTCGTCTGTATCGTTCACAACTTGGTAAGCTTCGAAAGGATCAAGCTTAAATCAGAGTCAGCCTTCTCCAGAAAGCAAGACGAGAAGAATGTCAAAAGTCATACGGGTCATAGTAAAGGGGAAGCTCCTTAAAGCGTCGTCAAACATTGCCAGGATTTTGTTTCTCAATTTGTAACAGTCTCCTCATTTCAGGAGATATGTCTCCTTGACTGTACATTGCCAATTCAGGGCACATGAATTAATAAAATCAGATTTTCAGTCACGTCTCGTGTTGTACATTTTTATTTGCAAAAAATGTCTGATGTCTTTAGAAACGGTTGCATAAATACAGATGCTTATCTGCAAAAATGAAAAAAAACACATGCTTGCAGGGAATATGCTTACTCTCAAAAGTATCTAATTCCTATGACGGAATCCAGTAAGGGATACCTCGGGATTATTTGTACGTTCCTTATCTTTGCAGGATTGCAGGTATCCAGAGCACAACTTGGGGCATGCAGGCTTCACCCTCAGCAAGCTGGCAGATCATTATCAACTCGGTCTATCTTCCACGTGGCACTGGAAGGTGCCCATTTCCCCAGCGGAGTTGCCAAATCAATACTCGCTCAGTCTTAGCACCCAGGTGTTCTCCCCAGCTGAGTTGCCAACGACTTTCCCCAGCTAGTTGTCACTTGCCAACTTCCCCAGCCGGGTTGCCATTTCATCCTCGACAAGATACAAAAGTCAGGGAATCATCTCCCCACAGAAGCTTCAGCCTCTATCCAGAAGAGCAACGCATGAAGAAGTCATAACAGAGTACAGAAAGCTTCTACAAACCCCAGCTGGGTCCCATATTACAAGGATATGTCAATCAGTGATTTATACCCCCAAGCATATACGTCTCACCAGATCTACCAATGATCTCTTCCCCAGCTGGGATGTCCATTTCAAATAAGTCAGCCGGAGATCTTCGCAGCAACGGGATCCGATTCCCGGATCTGTTTCTTTGCATAATCATAGCATTTGCATCATATTCACCCCCAAAGCGTAGCATTCCGTCTAATACGGAGCATTACGGCAAAAACCAAACACATAGCATAATCATAAGTCATGTTGTGAATCGAGCACTTGTGAATAATAATCAATCATCAGAATACAGAATACTCTCCCCGAAATCCCCCAGAGTCCCCAGCAAAAGCAGTTGCCTCACAGTTCGCATTCACCGTTATACACTCCTTTTGACACCCGTCCGTGTCATTTCTCCCCAGTAAAGTCATCTGAACACTCTTCACAAACAAGACCATACCACATTACAGATACTCTTTGTGACACTCGTCCGTGTCATACCCCAGCAGAAAGCCAAAGACATCCTCTTTGCACTCACACATACCTATATACACTTTCTCGACACCCGTCCGTGTCATATCCCCAGCGTGGTCGCTTACACTTTCACAACCTATATACTTGTTAATACTATAATTTTCTCTCTTGACACCCGTCCGTGTCACTCTCCCCAGCAGATAAATATTCATACTTATACAGATACTCGTCCGTATCTCATATACACCACTCATATCCCCACAGATTCAACATTGGTCCATGTTCTCTGTTAACCAGATGGTACTCGTCCGTATCATCATCTCAGAATATGCGTCAAGCGTTTGTTTCTACATGGTACTCGTCCGTATCATAGTCTTAAGGATGCTCGTCCGCATCTTTAATCCATACACCGTGTCAAACACTTTTGTCATCTTGAATATAGACACTCGTCTGTGTCTACTATTCCCCAGAAAAGTCCTTTCAGATGCAACACTCGTCCGTGTTCTTTGTTAACCAGTTGATACCCGTCCGTATCATCATCTCTGAACACGTGTCAGTATTTGTTTCTGCATGATAATCGTCTGTATCATAGTCTTAAGGATGCTCGTCTGCATCTTTAATCTACACACAAAACATCTAAACACTTATACTTTCTTTTCTTGGTTGTGAACGCTCGTCCGTGTTCACTAGATCCCCGGTAGATCGCCAAGTAAGAAAAGCATTTTCTTTTATCTGACACTCGCCCCGTGTCACGATAAACCCTGAGAGCAGTCGTACCCTGCTAGGTGGTCGTCCTCCACCTCTTGATGGTCGTCCTCCATCACGCTCATCCGATGGCCGTCCCCATCGTTGATATTTTAGCAGCCGTCCCCTGCTAGGTGGTCGTCCTCCACCTTTTGATGATCGTCCTTCATCATTTTTATCCAATGGCCGTCCCCATTGTTGATTTTGGTTATCTGGCATTCGTCCTATGTCAAGAAAAAACCTTGAGAGCAGCCGTCCCCTGCTAGGTGGTCGTCCTCCACCTCTTGATGGTCGTCCTCCATCACGCTCATCCGATGGCCGTCCCCATCGTTGACCTTTTATCCGACATTCGTCCTATGTCGCGATATTTTCGGCAGCCGTACCCTGCCAGGTGGTCGTCCTCCACCTTTGATGGCCGTCCCCATCATATTTCTTTTATTCCCAACAGAGCAGCCGTACCCTGCTAGGTGATCGTCCTTCACCTTTGATGGCTGTACCCCATCATCTGTTTATTTCATTTATTCTTTAACCCGATGGCCGTCCCCGTCGTGGTCCCTTTTCTTTTCAGCCCGATGGCCGTCCCCATCGTTGGTTACTTTACTTTGTGAACTTGATGGTCGTCCCCGTCATGTTTCATTAATTCCCCAGAGAATCTTGCTTTATCTTGATGGCCGTCCCCATCATGATTTTATTTTTCCCAGCTAGTCGGCCGTCCCCGTCTTAGCTTTACCTTTTATCCCCAGCATGTCGGCCGTCCCCGTCATGGCTTTATTTTCCGCACTTTTCCCAGCATGCCGGCCGTCCCCGTCATTGCTCTTTCTCCAGCAGTCGTCCTCTGCTCGACGGTCGTCCTCCGTCGCTCGCACTTTACAATATACTTTATTTTCTTATACAATCTATATCCCTTTTCTTCTTCATTCTGTGAGTGCAAATTTTGGACTGTCTTTGGTATTCAACCACAAGTTATCTTGTTTGTCTGTTAAGCCGTTGCTTACATCCTGCACAGCTAACTCATGTTTGAATAGGGGCAGCTGTAAACACCCCAAATTTGCCCTCACCCATTCACACCATGGCTTGTGATCTCTTCATATGCATAAACACCATCATATCATCCCACATCTCATTTTTGATTCACTGCATAGTTTCTAAGTCATCTGCACCTAGGGTTTGTGATCTGAGCAATCCAAGAGCTTCTTGAGTTACTCCAAAGGCAACCAATCACTTCAAAGGGGTCCATATGTGTTCAAGTATCATATTACATCCCCTCAAAGTCAAGATTTCAAAAGAATCACAAGAACTGAGGTTTGTATGGAAGCAGAGCCAGGCTAGACTGCACAGTTGACCTAAAATTAGGGTTTTGGTTTCAGAGGCCTTAACTCCAAATTTTTTGGTCATTCTTGTTTCCATTGGTCTCTATATGGTATAGGGAGTATGCATATCAATTTTCATGAAGAAATTCCATGGGGAAGTCATCTGATCAAGGGTTGACTTTTCAGACAAGTCAGTGCAAAATCAGGGCATCTGAGGCCCCCCAATGACCCAACCAATGGGTGATCTTCATCATTTTGAGTGTATTTGATCTTTATTTGATCATGGAAGAAGGTTGAAGTTCACAAAAATCAAGAATTGGGAGTTTTTGCAAATGTTGACTTTTTGGGCATAGTTGACTTTTCAAGAATGCTTCATTTTAGGTCATTTTTCAAGCCTTGATTCTTGATCCAAACATGCTTCAAATGGAAAAACTTTGGTCATGAAAGTTGTAGAATACATCTTTACCTTTTCAAAAAGTACAAGAACATGATCAAATTCTTCTTGGATCAAAAGTTATGGTGTGACAAAGTTGGCAAAAATCATTGATTTTCAAGACATGCCTCAAATGTGAATTTTGCAAAATCATGAACCAATGCCTTTTGTAACTTCTAGTTCACATCAAACCATTACACAAACATTCTATGAGCCTTAAAAATCAGAATTGGACCAAGGTTTCACATGGTTATGGTTTGTGTAACAAGACTTTTCCATGAAGTTTCAAAAGTGTGCCAACTTGCAAAACCATCATTATGCTTCTCACCACTTGCTGCATTGGCCTTTGAACCAGCCATAGTCTCTCACCACACCATGCTGCGCCAGCCCTAGCCCTTGTACCAAGATAGAGCCAAGCCCATGCCTCTCTTACAACCAAGTTGACATTTTGCAAAAGTGGACATCCCAATCACAGCAGGCCAGGTCACATCACCTGACCAATGGGAGTTCTTTATGCAAGGAAAATGCTGGCCATAACACTCAAGAAGCAAGGCTGAAACACTCTCAAGCATCACCTACACAAAAACACTCCCTTGTGCAAAACCATTCGAATCTGCCTGCACAACTCACAAACACTCAAACAAATTCCTCTAATCATCTCACCTTGCCTTATTGAGTAGAAACCACCAAGAGCCAGGCCTGATTTGAGCAAGAACACCCCATTGCCATTTTTCACCTCAGCCTGCATTTCTCTTCGAATCACCTTCCACAAACCTCAAACACAAGAACAAACTCCACCAACAATCTCTACTCACTTCACTGACCAGAAACCAACCACTGTTTTGGCCTGAAACCCCCCATATCACAAATACGATTTTTACATTTCCTTGGCCTGAGCTTCTGCAAACTCACTCAAGAGGCTGTTTAAACTCCAACCAAGTGTCCAAAGCTTCAAAGGGGGATCATTAGGACCTGTTTGAGCCAAAGGACCATCCAGAAAGCTCCTGAATCAGAAGCTCAATCTCAGGTGACTCCATGAACCTTTTTTCCAGAACTCCATTTTCTTGTTAGAATCTTGTTTAGCATGTTGCACTGATCATTGGGATCTATTTACTTTTGAAAATGAGCAAGAAATGAGTATGTTATGGTGTTCTGAAAGTTTGACCTAGAAACTTCATTGATTCGATTCGTGTTTATGTTTGAGTTTTAACTTGATTTTGTGCTGGATTCGTGCTTAGGGTAGTTAGTAGATGGTTTCTGGAGAGTTAGGGCTCCTAAAATGGCCTGGGGAGAGAGATTGATTTTGGGGATGATCGGAGAAGACGACCGGAACACTGTTCCGGCCGCCTGAAAGTAATTAAGGGTGTCATTAGGGCATAAACATTGATTAGCTGAGTTTGAATAATGGCCACAGGATCTGGCGCGAAGTCAACTCCCGCGCGTGTAGCTTTGAATCCAGGCCATCAGATCTGTTGACTTCCCATTAATTCATTTAAAATTCATTTTTATTTCATTTCTTTTCATTTTTATTTGCCCAATTTATTTAAAATAGCAAAACTTGTTTAAAAATTATGAAACTTTTTCTCAAGAGTTTCATTAATTGTTATAACACAAAAATATTTTTATTTTTATTTTTATCATAAAAAAAGTATTTTTAAATATTTAAAAGATTATTTTTAATTGATTAATGAGAATTAATTTATTAAAAATACTTTTAAGTATCTAAAAATCACCAAAAAATTCATGAAATGTTCTAAGACATTTAGAAATATTGCCCAACCTTCAAACCAAATTTCTTTTTTGATCTTGATGCATTTTGAGAATTTCTCATTGAATAAAAATCATTTTTATGCATTAATTTGATCCAAAGTTCAAAAAATCATTTCTGCCTATCCATGAAGAGTTGGACATTGATTCTTTTTGCATTGCATTGTGTTTAGCATGTAGTTTATGAGATTAAATGGCCATGATTTGATCTCTCATTTTCCATTTGTTTGAGATGTTTCTTGTTTAGGAACCCTAAAAACCCTATAACTTGTAAAATTCATATCTTGAGTTAGGTTAAGAGTTGAGACCTCTCCTTTGGGCATTGGTTTAGTATAGGATTAAGGGTCCTTTGTGTGGCATTTTCCATTTTTTATCTTAGGGTTTGCTTCTGTTTTAGGTTTTTGTTTGATGTTTGGTTCATAAACCCTAATTTGGGCTTTCATTTGCATCCCTCTTGCATTCTCTTGCATAACATGACTTGCCATGACATTTCAAGCATCCATTTGATTCATTTGACATCTTAAGACATATTGCAAGCATGTTTGATCATTGCATCTTGCATTTGCCATGTTGTATGCCATGTGCACTTCATAACTTTTCATGTATGTTCATGGTCCCTAACTTACTTCATATGCATTCATAAACTTGTATGATCATTTTCATGTGCTGCCTCTTTGTTTGTAGCATCTCATAGCATCATTAGCATCATGTAAATGCTTCTGGTTTTGTTTCTCATCATGACATCTCATCCCATTTTGCATTGCATTGCATTTCTTTTCTAATCTTTCGGGTGGTAAGTGATGTTGAGAAGTGAATTTGCCTTCACTTCTCATGACTTTTCTTTTCATCTCTCTTGCATCCATTGCTGCATTTTTGTTTGTGTTTGAGTTTGAGCTTGCTCATTCCTATTCTTCTTACTTTCTTTCCTCAAGTGAATTGACTTCTTGAATGAAGCAAGTCACTTTGCTTCTCTTGATCCTTTCATCTGCTTCCTGGTGGTTCCTTTGAAGATTGTTCTTGTAAACCTCACAAACCTTAGGGACAACCAAGCATGACAATGATTAGGGTTTTGATTAGTCTCCCCTCTTAGTTTTACCTTTGTGTCTCTTTTGAGTCTTCTCTTCTCATCTCATAATCAGGGACTAAACCCTAAAGGCTTTAAGGCTTTGTGATTAAGCTTATGCCTGCATCCTTCTATTAGGATGGAGTGTATAACTTTAATCCTAAGTGTTAAACCCTTAATGTGTTTAAATCTCTTAATCAACTCACTTAATAATCATCAAGGCATCACACTTGTAACTTGGGCTTTGCATTAGGGTTCTAATTCTTCCTTAATTGGTTAAGAAGGACTAACCCTAGTGTTAATGGACAAGTCCCCCTCAAGTGGTCTTACAAATCATAAAAATCACTTCTTCATCATATCATTAAATAAAATCCACTTAATCAAAGGCTTGTTTTGTCATGAGTTTAATCCCTAATCATGGATTAAGTTGAGGAGCTTTCCTCAGCTTAAACATTCTCATCTATTATCCTTCTATTAGGATGGTGTAATGAGTCTGTTTAATCCCTGATTATGGCTTAACCTCATTACTCAACACTAAACAAAAACGACAAAAACATCTAAATAATCACAAGTAGGTTAATGATCTTAATCCTACCTCAAAGGTGATTAAGTGTGAGAATCTGACTTCACACTTAAGGTATTCTCATTACCCCTAATCAGAGGGAAGATGTGATGAGTTTACTAAATCCACTGGTTTAGGCTTAAGCTCATTAACTTATGACAAACTTTCAAAAGCAATAAAAGACTGAAAACTCAAAAACAAACAATAATCGTCTCCTCCGGGATTCTTTTCTCATCACACTCATTCAAAAACGAGAACTCGCTTCTTTCGTCTAATGCAAGACAGTTAGCACTCGAGCCAGACGAGTCATACACTTGAGCATTGACAAGCAAGCAGTTCACAAGTCAATTCATCTTTTCAGTCTCTTTGGGTCGAACTACGGTGTTCTGACTTCCTCATTGCACGAGAGGCTACGTAGGCATAACTTAACAGTTATCGAACAAAAGTCTCTGTATATCCCCCCTCTTTCCAGCTTTATTCTTTTAGCCTCATGGTCTTGAGCATTTCACTCTTGTTCCTACACTGACACATCATTTGTACACTTCACACTTCCTTTACACTGACACCTGTACAGCCTTTTCCAGCTATTTTACACACAAATTGCACTGACACTACCCCTTTAAAACACAAATCTTTTAAGCGTGGATCCCGTCGAGTACGACGGACAATCTGGGTGCTAATACCTTCCCAGGTTGTAACCAACCCCCTTTCTCAGTCACTCTGGTTCGCGACCGTCTTATCCATCTTTTTCCAGGTCTATGCAGCATTGCCTTTCCTCCGGGATAAAAATGCCTAGCTGGCGACTCTATTCATCTCCAGTGAGTTCACGGCTGTGTGTTCTCATTGTCCATCTCGCCGACCGTTCGCGTCTGTACCCTATCTGACCTGGCTTCATTTAGTGGGAGCGACAAATAGGGGCAGCTGTAAACACCCCAAATTTTCCCTCACTATGTTCACACCATGTCTTGTGATCTTTTCATTTTCATAAGTTCAATCATATCATATCATATCATGTTGCACTTTTGCTTCACTGCATTGGTTCAAAGTCATCTGCATTTAAGGTTTGTGATCTAAGCAATCCCTGAGTCATCTGAGCCATTCCAAAGGTCATCAATCATCTCAAGAGGGTCCATGTATGTTCAAGCATCATATTATATCCTCCCAAGATCAAGGAAGTCAAAGAATCACAAGAACTGAGAAAGGCATGGAAGTAGAGCTAGGTTTACCTACACAGATGACCTAAAATTAGGGTTTTGGTTTCAGAGGCCATAACCCCAAATTTTTTGGTCATTCTTGTTTCTATTGGTGTCTATATGATATAAGGATCATGTATACCAAGTTTGATGAAAAAATTCATTGTGGAAGTCATCTGATCATTAGATAACTTCTTAAGCAAGTCAGAGCCAAATCAGGGCATCTGAGGCCCCCCCAGCATGGAACCAAAGTGGGTTTTTCATCAAAATGAAGTTATAGGGTCTTTATTTGATCATTAAAGTGCTTGGAAGTTCACAAATTTGGAGAAAAGTGGGCTAAACCAAAAGTTGCCAAATATGGAAATGACTTGTAATGTAAACTTTCCATTTTGGGAATGTTTTTCAACCTCCTCTTTCTCAACCAAAAATGCTTCAAATGAAAAATTATTGGTCATGAAAGTTGTAGATTGGATCATTCCCTTTTCAAAAAGTACAAGAACAAGATCTAATTCATTTTGGAACTCAAGTTATGGCTTTCCAAAGTTGGCAAAAATCACATAATTTCAAGTTTCATGTCAAAGAGGGATTTTTGCAAAACCTCATGCGAAGCCAATTTGTGACCTCAAAGTGACTTCTAATCATCATACAAACATAATGCAATGCCTAAAATTTAGAATTGTCCCAAGAATTTCCAATTTTCATGACTTGTGCATGAAGAAATCAAGAAAGGGCCAAACTTCATGAAAATTGCAAAAACCCCCATAAACTTCAATCCACTTGCTGATTTGCCTCAATCTCACTTCCATGGTTCTCCTTGATCACAGCTGCACCAGAAATGCCTTTGTCCTTGGCCTGAATTTCCCCATACCTCAAAGGACACCTAACCTTGACTTTTTGCAAAATGAACCATACCAATCAACATAGGCCACCAACAACTCTCTGACCTATCAAGACTTGATACATGGACCAAAAGCAAGCCATTTCATACAACAAGCAAGCCTGAATCCTCCCACATCCCAGCATTCACCAAAACTCCCTCTTATGCATTTTTCTTCGAAACTCAGCACACAGGCTACAAACATCAAAACAAACTCCATAGAACAACTCACCATCAACCTCTGATCATTTCCCAACCATCACCTTGCCCTGAAAACCCCCATATCAAAAACATGATTTCTCTCCCCCTTTGAACTGAACTACATCAAACTCACAAAGCAGCCATAAAAAATTCCATCCAAGCATTGCAAAGTCCTCAGGAAGATCATTAAAGGCATCTTGGACCAAAGAAGCAGCCAGAAAGCTCCAGGGTTGAAAGCTTCACCTCAGGTAGCCATGCGAATTCATTTTTCCAGAAGTTGTATTTTAAGTTCTTAAATGGTTAAGTGTGATCCCCTGAGCATGATGAACTTTGAATTATTGAAAATAGTTGAGAATTGAGGATGTATGACTTGACTGAAATTTCTGCAGTTTTTGTTCTTGGCTTCGATTCGTGTTAATGGGTAGAAATAAATGAGGTTTGAGGTTAGGGATGAGTTTAGAATGGAGAGAGGAAGCAATCTGGAGCTTTAGAGCTCCAGAAATGGCCTAGGGAGTGTTCTGGGAAATTCTCAGGGGAGGTGTGGCCGGAGAAGATGACCGGAGGTCATTTCCGGCCACCTGAAAGTAATTAAGGCTAATTAGGGTTAGAGCTTCATGTTTAAATCTGGACCCTTGGATTGGTTCTCCCGCGCGCGTATGAAGGGCCTGGATCTTGTGATTAGTTTTAATCTTAGGATTAATAATTAATTAAATCAGTTTAATGAAGTTTGAATTTGGGTCGTTCAGATGCGCGCCCTGTCAAACATTTCCAGCCCAGATTTCATCTCAGCCCTCCATCCTGCATACTTCCATTAATTCATATTTTTATTTTATATTTTCTCATTTAATTTGTATGAATTTTTAAAAATAGAAAAAAGACTTCAAAAATTCTGAAATTTTTAATTAAATCTTTTATTAATTTTCAGAACCCAAAAATATTTTTATTTTCATTTTTTGCATAAAAAAATATTTTTAAATCATTTAAATGATTATTTTTAATTAGTTAATGAGAATTAATTAATTAAAAATACATTTAGGTATTTAAAAATCCCAAAAAAATTCAGAGAGCATTTTCAAACATTTACAAACATTTACAAACTCACAACACAAATTTATTTTTAGTTTTAATCATACTCTGACAATTTTCATTTGAATTAGGGTTCTTTGATTTGAATATTTTTAACCCTAACTTCAAAAATTCATAACTTTTGATCCAAGTTGAGTTTGTGAATGGTTCTTTTTGCATTGTGTTATGCATACTTTCAAGCATACAAAAACATTTTTGTTTCATTTTTATCTTTCATTTTCAATTTATTTTGGCATTTCCCCTTTGGGATCACCCTTAAAACCTTAGAAATTTGAGAAAATCATAAGTCCTTTAGGGTTTAGCTTCTGACCTTCCCCTTTGGGCAGTGAACTAGTATAGGTTTAGGGTTCCGTTGCTTCCATTTTCAATTTTTTATCTTACCATTTGCTTCTGATTTTGAATTTTGCATCTCATGTTGTACATAAACCCTAATTTGCATCTTCATTTGCATCCATCTTACATAAGCTTGCATACATGAACTTGCCATGACATTTTGTGCATCCACATGACATATAAGACATATTAGGACATATTGAAATCATTTTTGATCATTGCATCATTCATTTTCCATGTTATGCATCCATTTCATTTCATATGCATTCATGAACTTTCATGCTTCTTACATGTCTCATTTGCATTCTCATCTCTTGTATGAACATTCATATCACTTGGCATGCTTTCACACCATCTCATAACATCATTTGCATCATGAATATGTTTCTAACTTTGGTTTCCATCTTTGCATTTCATCTCATTTTCATTTCATTACACTTCCTTTTGCTAACTTTTCAGGTGGTGAGTACTTTGAGAAGTGAATTTGCCTTCACTTCTCATAATCTCTTCTCATCTCTTTTATGCATTCATTGCTGCATGTTACTTGTGAATTAGAGTGAGCTTGCTCATTCATGTTCCCTCCTCGCTTTCTTTCTTCAAGGAACTTAACTTCATAAGTGAAGTAAGTTGTCTTGCTTCTTTCTGCTTCTCCTCTTTTCATCTTCCTTCTTCCTTGGTGGCTCTTCTTGAAGATTTCTTGCAAGCTTCACAAACCCTAGGAATACCCAAGCATGTTAACAATTAGGGTTTGATTAGTCCACCATTAGTTTTACCTTTGTGTCATCTTTGTGTCTTCTCTTCTCATCTCTTAATCAAGGACTAAACCTTAAAGATTTTAAGGCTTTGTGATTAAGCTTATGCCTGCATCCTTCTATTAGGATGGAGTGTATAACTTTAATCCTAAGTGTTAAGCCCTTAATGTGTTTAAATCCTTTAATCAATTCATCTAATAATCACTAAGACATCAAGCTTGTAACTTGGGCCTTGCATTAGGGTTCTAATTCTTCCTTAATTGGTTAAGAAGGACTAACCCTAGTGTTAATGGTCAAGTCCCCGTTAACTAAAATACACTTTAATAAAGACTTTATTTTGTCATGAGGTTAATCCCTAATCATGGATTAAGTTGAGGAGCCTTTCTCAACTTAAATGTTCCCATCTATTATCCTTCTATTAGGATGTTGTAATGGGTCCATTGAATCTTTGATTATGGCTTAAACTCATTACTTAACACCAAACAAAAATTCCAAAAACATCTAAATAATTACAAGTAGGTTAATGATCTTAAGCCTACATCATGGTGATTAAGTGTGAGGTGCCTACTTCATACTTAAGGTATTCTCATTACCCCTAATCAGAGGGAAGATGTAATGAGTTTACTAACCCTTGGTTTAGGTTTAAGCTCATTTTCTTATGACAAACACAAAAAGAAATAAAAGATTGAAAACAAAAAACAAACAATAATCGTCTCCTCTGGGATTCTTTTCTCATCATCTTCACTCACAAACGAGAACTTGCTTCTCCCGTCTAATGCAAGAAAGTTAGCACCTGAGCCAGAAAGGTCATACACTTGAGCATAGACAAGCAAGCAGTTCATCAATTAAGTTATCTTTCAGTCTCTCTGAGTCAAACTACGATGTTCTGACTTCCTCATTGCACGAGAGGATACATAGGCATAACTTAACAGTTATCGAACAAAAGTCCTTGTATATTCCCCCTCTTCTAGCATTATTCTTTAAGCCTCATAGTCTTGAGCTTCACTTTTCCCTTGCACTGACACTTTTTCATCTCACTTCACATTTCTTTTGCACTGACACTTGCATTCTTTTCCAGCTTTTGCACATAAATAGCACTGATATTACCCCTTTAAACACAAACTTTCAAGCGTGGATCCCGTCGAGTACGACGGACAATCTGGGTGCTAATACCTTCCCAGGTTGTAACCAACCCCCTTTCTCAGTTTCTCTGGTTAGCAACCGTCTTATCCATCTTTTCCTAGGTTTATGCAGCATTACCTTTCCTTCGGGATAAAAATGCCTAGCTGGCGACTCTTTTCAGTTCATCTTCATGTTCTCCTTCGTCGACCGTTCGCGTCTGTACCCTATTTGACCTAGCTTCATTTAGTGGGAGAGACAATACTACTCAAGGAGGCCTCATCTGAGTCCGGGAAAACAAGGTCATCCTATGTGAGTCCCCGGTGGGCCCTCGGGTGCGAATGGATTTGCCACACAACGTGGTATGCCACTATCACCACTAGAGAGGGATGTTTCCACAAGGTTCTCAATGATCGGTCCCCAGTTGCACATAACTATCTAGGTTATGAAAAGAGAGAGGAAGATCCCCAAATCAAGACATTTCCAAGACGGTCGCAAATCTGGGCGTGAAACTCACTACTACCCCCATGACAAGATCTCATGAGGCCAAAGTGGAACCGCTCTAAGTCCTAAGGTGCACTCGAGCCTTGGTAATGATCTTATCTCACAGTAACAGTATCACCCAAGTCCGACCAAATAGAAAAAATCCAGTCCAGACAGTCCAGTATAAAATATGATGCATGAAAATAAATACTGAAAACTGTAAATAAAGTTGTAAATAAAACTGTAAATAAACAACAATAACATACACAAGAAACAACAAAATAATCAACACCCAATGAAACAGAAACAAACAAGCGCTAGGAGAGACTCTCAAGGGAACTAGAGATACTCTGGTTATGACTTTCCCCAGCAGAGTCGCCAGCTGTCGCTCCCCAGATTTCCATCCTGGTACAAACGCGAAAGTGGCGCGGAAAGACGTAGAGTCGCCAGCCAGGCATTTTTATCCCGAAGGAACGGGAACGGTAATGCTGCACAAACCGAAGAAAAGAAAAGGAAGGACACAGGTCCTGTGAACCAAAGAGACTGAGTTCGGGAGTCGGTTACGACCTGGGAAGGTATTAGCACCCATATCGTCCGCCGTACCCGACGGGATCCACGCTTGCTGAAATTCTGGGATCAGGTACGTGATGTCGAATGAGATATTTAAACACTTGAAGACTTAAACAAAACTTAAAGTGCAGGTAAATTAAATAACACGGGAAATTGTTAACCCAGTTCAGTGTATCTCCACACTTACATCTGGGGGCTACAAAGCCAGGAAGGAAATCCAATATAAGTAATATTAATTTTGGACTTAAACCAATCAGTTTAATCCTTCACTTAATATCTACCCAAGGAAATTTCTACCTAAGACACAACTTAGATATGAGTACCAACTCACTCCCCCTCAATCACACAGTGATATGTTACAAAGTTTAATAAAATTGAAGTCACACTTCAAACACAACAACTTGATTTTACTTAACAGTTTCAATCAAGACACAATACACTTTTTGCTTAAAAGCTCATAAAGTGATACACAACTAAAACCTGCTATTAAACACAAACACCCTTTACAGTCTTTTTAATTTCGTACTCTATTATGAGAGTTTCTGTTCCTTAAATAGATGCTTGGATTTTTGGCTTTCTATAGATTATCCAGTCCTGATAAGTCACGCTGTCATCACCTTGAATTAGGGTTTGTTACTTCCTTGATTCTAGGTGAAGTAGTTGTTCTGTTATACTGAAATCAGATAACTAAGCTCCCTACAGATGCGCCTTGTATTGTTTATCCATTCACAATTAATTCCAGATAAATTCACTGAATTTACTCAGTTCTGTTATGCATCTTTTAAGTCTGGTAGCAGGTTTGAGATGTCACGACATCTGGTGTGACATCCCAGTGTCTGAACTTAATTCATTAACTTATACAATGTCACAACATCTGGTGTGACATCCTGAACTAAGTTCATTAACTTATACTCTGTTTGACAATGTCACAACATCTGGTGTGACATCCTGAACTAAGTTCAACACTTCTTGTTGGTCAAAAATTCTGCCAATTCTAAATATCTACAAACTCCCCCTTTGGCTAATTTTTGGCTAACACAATCTTCTGGTTTTATCAGAGTGCAGTAGAGTTTTATTTATCAGAGTGCAACAGTTCTTTTCTGTTGAATCATGTGAGAGTTTATAATAATTTGCTCCCCCTCAAACCTGTATGTATTCTGACTTGTTCAATAGAATTTTCTATTAAAAAAACTTAGTTCAGAAGCATACATTAAACAGACAAACAACATTGTTCATTAATCAGGCAAACTACAGCAGACAATGTTGTTGTTCAGTACACTTCTCTTCTCCCCGTTGTTAGACAGAAATTGGGGCCAAGTTTTACATAAGCAGAGATAAAAACAAAATTACAAAACCAAAACTACAATGCTGATATAGACAGTACACGTTCCACACACATTTCACTCAGATTCATCATATTCAGTATCCTCTTCATCTTCAGACTCATCAGCATTCTGAGCACCCTCTTCCATCTCCAGCCTTTGAATAATTTCCTCAAGCTTTTGCTTCCTGGCATCCAGATCTTTGCAAGTGTTCTTGAGTTCTGAATCAAGGCAGCTTTGGATATGGGAGTCTTTGCTTTTGAAGGTCCAGTAGATGTCCCACTGGGAGCTTCAACATCAGCAGCATGATGGCTCAAGAATAGTTTGTAGTGGAAGGCCAGTGGACTTTCTCTCTTGCAGACTGAATCCTTCTCAGTGAGGATGCCTGGATACTGGTGGAGGATGATTCCACAGAGCAGAGATGGAAAAGCAATGGGAAGCTTTGTTGCTGATGTTCCTGCATGCTTCAGTGTTTGATCAAAGATGTAAGCCCCAAAGTCCAACTTTGTTTGGGTGCCTACAACATAGATGAATCTTCCCAATCCAGTAGCTATTGAAGAAGTATGGTTGGTAGGGACCCATTTGACAGTACCAATTCTATGCAGCATTGCATACTTCCTTGTTAGCAAGCTTTATTGGCCAAGTTTTGACCTGGTTGGCAGTGATGATCTTGCAAACTTGATTGTCAGTTTTCCCCAGCTCATTAGGCCCATCAGATTCTCTACCTAGGTAATGATTTATAACCCTAGGAGAGAATTCAACACATCTCCCTCTTACATAGACCTTTCTGAATTCTTCTGACTTTCCATCAGCACAGTCTTCTTGCAGATTGACAATGAACTCCTTGACCAGCAGCTCATAACAGGGTGAAAAATTTGAAACAGTCTTGAATAAGCCAGCAGAAGATATTAAGTCAATTACCTCAGTGCACTCCAATGCATTGCTGCCCAGCTCTCTTTCCAGTGCCACCCTTCTTTTGTAGACATACTTCCATTTGCTCACACTTGACACATGATGGAATGACACATTGTCCAGAGGAGCTTCTGGAACAACAGAGGTAGACCTGGGAGGTGCTGGCTTCTTCCTTGGTTGGGATGTTGGGACATCCTCTTCAACATCTGAATCAGGTGGAGTAACAGCTTTCCTCTTTTGGGTACTCACTTTGCTCCATTGCTTAGTAGGTCCAAATGAAACTTTGACATTGTCTTTCTTTGGAGTAGGCTGTTTCTTTTCAGGACTTGCATGTCCAGCAGTCTTCTTCTCCTTCCTAGCCCTAAGCCTTTTGGCTATACTAGGATCAACAGATGCAATGATCTCTGTGTCAGAGTCATCATCTATGGTTTCAGTAGGTGGAGGTTGGGAAGCTTCCTTTTTAGCAGGTGGATCAACAGAAGCTTGGTCATCAGTGGCTTCATCATCATCAGTTGAGGCCTTGTTCTGGTCCTCAGATGTTTCAACATTTATTGGGACATCCTGTTGAGCAGGAGTGTCCTCTTCAGCCTGATTACTCTATTCCTCTTGTGGAGCAGGCATGTTGTTCAGAGGAACAGATACCCCACGCACCACTCTTTGTTCAGATAAAATCCTATTCACAAGATGATTGATGGAAGCATCCACATAGTCAGAAGCTTTGGGGGTGGTGTTTGAAGATGAAGGAATCCCTTTGCTTTTGATGAACACAGGTTCCTTTGCTCTTCTCACATTTGGAGTTCTAGGTTTTTGAGCAAGAGGGACACTTCCTCTGATTTCGTATATGGGAGTAATATCCATTGGAACCATAGAGATTGGGGTTGCATGCACCACATCTTCTTGGTTGAGATTCTCATCCATGATGTTAGGGTTTTGATGTTGAGACATTTTTCGAATGTGGTGAAAGATGAGTTAGGTTTGATTGATTTTGAGTAGCTTAGAAAATCAGCTTTAGCATGCAAAAGATTTTGAGGAGATAGAGAGGAAATGAAGAGCTGAGAGCAAGTTTGAGCTTTTATAAATTCCGTTACTGGTGGAATTCTAAAAAGTGGAATACACAGAGTTACTGACCAGACTGGTGCTGCCATCTGGTGATCATGCCACACGATGTCATAGGACATGTTGGCACTTCTCCATAACTGCTATATTTCACATAAGCAAATTCCCAATTTACCCCTTAGGTTTTCAAATTGGGTAGCATCCAAAGCTTTAGTAAATATATCAGCCAATTGCAGATCTGTGGCTACATGTTCTAATGAGATCACCTTCTCTTCCACAAGATCTCTGATGAAATGATGCCTGATATCAATGTGCTTCGTCCTGCTGTGTTGGATAGGATTCTTTGATATGTTAGTAGAACTTAAATTGTCACAGTACAATGTCATGACATCTTGTGGGACATTGTATTCTATGAGCATTTGCTTCATCCATACCAACTGTGAGCAACTGCTACCAGCTGCAATATATTCAGCTTCAGCAGTGGATAAGGATACACAATTTTGTTTCTTACTGAACCAAGAAATCAAATTGTTTCCTAGAAAGAAGCATCCTCCTGATGTGCTATTTCTATCATCAGCACTTCCAGCCCAGTCAGCATCACAAAAGCCAGTGAGAATTGGTTCACATCCATGAGAGTACATTATGCCATAGTCACAAGTACCATTGACATATTTCAAAATCCTCTTAACCTGGTTTAGATGACTTACGTTTTGCTCAGCTTGATATCTTGCACATACACCTACTGCAAAGGCTATATCTGGTCTGCTAGCAGTCAGATATAATAGGCTTCCAATCATGCTTCTGTATAAGCTTTGGTCCACATTCTCACCCTTGTCATCCTTTGTCAGCTTTAAATGAGTGGTGGCAGGTGTTCTTTTGTGACTTGCATTGTCCATCCCAAACTTCTTGACAATGTTCTTTGCATACTTGCTTTGGGATATGAACATGGAGTCCTCCATCTGCTTGATTTGCAGTCCAAGAAAGTAGGTTAGTTCTCCTACTAGGCTCATCTCAAACTCAGATTCCATTTGAGTAACAAAATGTTTAACCATCCTGTCTGACATCCCACCAAAGACTATGTCATCTACATATATTTGAGCAATCATGACATTTCCTTCTTCATCCTTCACAAACAAGGTTTTGTCTATTCCACCTTTCCTGTACCCTTGTTTTATGAGAAAAGTGGTCAATCTTTCATACCATGCTCTTGGGGCTTGCTTCAGACCATAAAGAGCCTTCCTTAGTTTGTATACATGATCTGGATAGCTTGGATCAACAAATCCCTTAGGCTGCTCCACATATACCTCCTCATTAAGATATCCATTTAGAAAGGCACTTTTCACATCCATTTGAAATAGCTTGAACTTCAGGATACAAGCAATTCCTAAAAGTAGTCTGATTGATTCAAGCCTTGCTACTGGTGCAAAGGTTTCATCAAAGTCTACTCCTTCAATTTGTGGGAATCCTTGAGCTACAAGTCTAGCCTTGTTCTTTGTAACAACTCCCTGCTCATTTGACTTGTTCTTGTACACCCACTTAGTGCCAATCACATTTATGTCATCAGGCCTAGGAACAAGATCCCACACTTCATTCCTTGTAAACTGGCCTAATTCTTCTTGCATAGCAGAAATCCAGTACTCATCATTCAGAGCTTCCTTGATGTTTTTAGGTTCTATCTTTGACACAAAACAAGAACCTGAAATCATCTCTCTTGATCTAGTGATTACACCACTGTTGGGATCACCAATTATCAGATCTTTAGGATGATCCTTCTGGATTCTGATGGAGGGAGGTTTGCTGGATTGTTCTGTCCTTGCCTCAGTTAGAGTGAAGTCAGGATTATCACTCTTTATTTCAACTTCAGTCTGACTGTCAGCAGATGTTCCAACATCATCTGTGACATCTGCAGGGGCATCATCAATAATCACATTTATTGACTCCATTATAACCTTGGTTCTGGAATTAAATACTCTATAGGCTCTGCTATTTAAGGAGTATCAAGGAAAATCCCTTCATCACTTTTAGGATCCATCTTTCTTCTTTGATCCCTATCAGCCAGAATGTAACATTTACTTCCAAACACATGAAAGTACTTGACTGTAGGTTTTCTGCCCTTCCAGACTTCATATATGGTGGACAAGGTTCCTTTTCTTAGAGTGACTCTATTGTGATTGTAACAAGCTGTGTTCATAGCTTCAGCCCAGAAGTACAGTGTTAACTTCTTAGCATGAATCATAGCTCTTGCTGACTCTTGGATAGTTCTGTTCTTCCTCTCAACAATCCCGTTCTGTTGAGGGGTGATAGGAGAAGAATACTCATGATTGATTCCTTCTGAAGAACAGAAATCTGAGAATTTTTGATTCTCAAACTCCTTTCCATGGTCATTTCTTATTCTGACCACACAACTTGCTTTTTCTCTTTGTATTCTTTGGCACAGATCTTTGAATACATCAAACACATCATACTTTTCTTTGATGAAATTTATCCATTTATATCTTGAAAAGTCATCAACAACCACATAGGCATACCTTTTTCCACCAAGACTCTCAACCTGCATTGGTCCCATAAGATCCATATGCAATAATTCCAAAACTTTGGAAGTTGTCAGATGTTGGAGCTTTGGATGTGACATCTTGGTTTGCTTGCCTATTTGACATTCACCACATACTTTTCCTTCATCAATCTTCATTCTTGGAATACCTCTTACAACCTCCATAGATATGATCTTCTTTATTCCTCTGAGATGAAGATGACCCAGTCTTTGGTGCCACAGCTTCACTTCTTCTTCTTTGGCTAAGGAGCAAGTTGAAGTGAGACTGAAATCTTGAGGTTCCCACATATAGCAGTTGTCTTTAGATCTGGCTCCTCTCATGACAACCTTTTGTTCTTTATCAGACACTATGCATTCAGTTTTGGTAAAGTTTACACTGTAACCTTGATCACATAATTGACTTATGCTGATCAAGTTAGCAGTCAATCCTTTTACCAGCAGCACATCATCTAGTCTTGGTACATCTGGGAAGTCCAAAGTCCCAACTCCCTTGATCTCTCCTTTAGCTCCATCTCCAAAGGTTACATATCTGGATGAGTGTGACTTTAAGTCTACCAGCAGATTCTTCAATCCAGTCATGTGCCTTGAGCATCCACTGTCAAAGTACCAGTCTTCCTTAGCTGATACTCTGAGAGATGTATGAGCTATATAGGCAACAACCTTCTTTGACCATTTTTGCCTGTTGTGAGGTTTCCTGTGATGCCTCTTCCCTGTGTAGTGTCCATCTTTAGAGCTCCAAGGTTGTTTGTTGAACTTGTTCTTGGGCATGTATTTGTAGCTTTGATCAGCATGAAGACTAGCTTTAGGAACCCATACTTTCTTGATGACCTTTGTCTTCTACTTAGGGGGTTGCTGATATCTTTGATTTTGATGTCCATGCAACACTTTCTTGGTGACCTCTGTCTTCTGCTTAGGGGGTTGCTGATACCTCTGATTTGGATGTCCATGCAGCTTGTAGCAAAAAGTTTTGATGTGACCAAACCTTCCACAATGATGGCATCTCCATCTTTGATACTTCTTTTTCATCATGTTCTTTTCATGATGTTGGGACATCTGTTGGGACATCTTGTTTGACTTTATGGGATTTGAAGCTGTTTTGCTGGTGCTAGCCTCAAACTTTTTTTGAGCTTTATTAAATCCAAGCCCAGTCCTATCCCCTGAATGCTTGTTGTTGTTGAGAATGACATCCAGTGTGTTTGAGCTACTGTTCAGCATTCTGACAGATTTGGACATATTCTCCAATTTGGAGTTGAGTAGGCTTACTTCACTTTTCAAAGTGTCAATGATCTCTAGATTACTTGTCTTTTCAGCCTTTAATTCCTCAATCTGCTTCTTCTGCTTTATATTCTCCATGCATACTTCAGTGCTCCTTTTACACAACATCTTGTATGATTCTTCAAGCTCTTCAAAAGTCATCTCCTCATCACTGGATCCCCCTTCAGATTCACATACTCCAGCTAGAGCAGTGATGTGCTTTGCAGATTCTTCTTCTGACTCACATCCTGAGTCTTCATCTGACTAGGACACAGAGAGACCTTTCTTCTGCTTCTTTAGATAGGTTGGGCATTCATTTCTGATGTGTCCATATCCTTCACATCCATGACATTGAATCCCTTTTCCTTGGTTGGTCTTCTCATCATAATTTGACCTTCTATCATAATCATAAGGTCTTTTATTCTCAGAAGAGTTTGAGTTTCTTCCACTTGGTCTGGACTTGTTTTCCATTCTTTTGAGAATTTTGTTGAATTGTCTTCCAAGCATAGCAATTGTTTCTGATAAATTTTCTTCAGAGTCTGCTTCATGACTTTCTTCTTTATCAGTATTTGAGACCAAGGATATGCTTTTGTTTTTCTTCACAATTGTATCATTCATTCCCATTTCAAATGTTTGAAGGGAACCAATGAGCTCTTCAACCTTCATTGTGCATATGTCCTGAGCTTCTTCTATTGCAGTAACCTTCATGTCAAATCTTTTTGGGAGTGATCTGAGAATCTTTCTTACCAATTTTTCATCACTCATCTTCTCTCCCAAAGCACCAGAAGTATTAGCTATTTCCAAGATGTTCATGTAAAACTCATGAATGGTCTCATCTTCCTTCATTCTCAAGTTTTCAAACTTGGTGGTGAGAAGTTGAAGTCTTGACATCTTCACCTTTGATGTTCCTTCATGAGTGGTTTTGAGAGTGTCCCAAACATCCTTGGCCAGCTCACAGTGATGCACAAGTCTGAATATGTTCCTATCAATGCCATTGAATAAGGCATTTAAGGCTTTGGAATTTCCAAGTGCTGAATCTTCTTCTTCCTTGCTCCACTCTTCTTCTGGCTTCAACACTTTTGCCCCATCCTTATTGTCTTGGACAGGGTGCTCCCATCCTTTGTTGACTGCTTTCCAAGCCCTGTTATCAAGTGATTTTAAGAATGCTACCATTCTTGGCTTCCAGTAGTCATAGTTGGATCCATCCAATATAGGTGGTCTATTCACAGATCCTACATCTCTATCCATGTTCCCAAAATTGGCAGTCCCTAGATCTCACCCAGTTAAACAGGCAGGGTGCCTGCTCTGATGCCAATTGAAATTCTGGGATCAGGTACGTGATGTCGAATGAGATGTTTAAACACTTGAAGACTTAAACAAAACTTAAAGTGCAGGTAAATTAAATAACACGGGAAATTGTTAACCCAGTTCAGTGTATCTCCACACTTACATCTGGGGGCTACCAAGCCAGGAAGGAAATCCAATATAAGTAATATTAATTCTGGACTTAAACCAATCAGTTTAATCCTTCACTTAATATCTACCCAAGGCAATTTCTACCTAAGACACAACTTAGATATGAGTACCAACTCACTCTCCCTCAATCACACAGTGATATGTTACAAAGTTTAATAAAATTGAAGTCACACTTCAAACACAACAGCTTGATTTTACTTAACAGTTTCAATCAAGACACAATACACTTTTTGCTTAAAAGCTCATAAAGTGATACACAACTAAAACCTGCTATTAAACACAAACACCCTTTACAGTCTTCTTAATTTCGTACTCTATTATGAGAGTTTCTGTTCCTTAAATAGATGCTTGGATTTTGGGCTTTCTGTAGATTATCCAGTCCTGATAAGTCACGCTGTCATCACCTTGAATAAGGGTTTGTTACTTCCTTGATTCTAGGTGAAGTAGTTATTCTGTTATACTGAAATCAGATAACTAAGCTCCCTACATATGTGCCTTGTATTGTTTATCCATTCACAATTAATTCCAGATAAATTCCCTGAATTTACTCAGTTCTGTTATCCATCTTTTAAGTCTGGTAGCAGGTTTGAGATGTCACGACATCTGGTGTGACATCCTGGTGTTTGAACTTAATTCATTAACTTATACAATGTCACAACATCTGGTGTGACATCCTGAACTAAGTTCATTAACTTATACTCTGTTTGACAATGTCACAACATCTGGTGTGACATCCTGAACTAAGTTCAACACTTCTTGTTGGTCAAAAATTCTGCCAATTCTAAACATCTACACTTGCAAAGAGATCTGTTTCAAAGTGTGAAGAAATGAAAGCTACTGCAAAGAAAAGGAACTGAACTGGATAAAAGAAAGAAAAGGGAACTGAAAAAGAAATGAAAAGGAAAAATGTAGGGAAAATAAAGATTGTGCTCGAACGGGCCCTACCCCACTGCCTACGTACCTCACTAGACATGAGGATCAGAGTCGTCGTAGTTCCCCTAACTAGGGGTGGAAAAGATTGCTTGTGTCTTAAGGCTTGAACTTCCTATGTCAATGCTCAGGTGTTGCAGGCTCAGACGACGAGTGCGTAACCATCTTGCATAATGACAAGAAGAAGCAAGTTCGTGGACAGAGCGAAGGAGATGAGAAAAGAATTCCCAAAGGAAAGACGATTATTGTTTGTTTGTGTTTTTTATGAGTTTTCTATGAGTGTGGCATAAGGAAGTGAACTCAAGCTCTTTTCCATGGAATGTGTACTTACTACTACATTCCAAGATGGAATAATAGAACAAGCACACTCAAGTAAGGAGAAGATCCCCAAAACTTGGTTCCAGAGATTAGGGCCTAAGCTCACTAACTTATTGAATTTATGAAGTGTTTTTGTATTTTTTGTGAAGAAGTGTGTTTTATGATTTTCTTGATGAAGATGGTCTCATGCTCAGACATGTGCATCATGCTGAACAAGCTTGTACTATCCCAAGATGGGAAAACTACAAGTGTTTCATGGAATAAGGCTATTGCACAGGAGCCCACTTCAATCCTTATTAAATGTTTTTATGCTTTTTGTTTGAGATGAGATGAGAAGAAACAAAAGGTCTTAAAGGTAAAAAAAATATAATGGGGGGACTAACGAATCCTAATGTTAGCATGCAAAGGATTCCTAAGGGTAGTGAGGCTTCAACTATCCTAAGAGAAAGGATGATCAAAAGAGAAGCAAAAAGAAAGGAGAAGAAAGCTAGAGAGGGGAAAGAGAACCACATGATGGCACAAAACGCATCAAACATCACAAAGCAAAAGCAAAGCTAAAGAGGAAAGATGAAGAGTTGAAATGTGGATAAACATCCACACTTCTCTTACCATAACCCCCTGCAATGTTAGCAAAATTCCAACAAATTGATCAACACAATCATGGAACTAGCGTATTCAAAGGTTCTAGCAAACAAGGATCAAACAAAATGCCAAGCATTGCAAATACACAATTTACGCGTCGAAAACACGAAAGCATACATCAACCAACAAGCAAATCACCCTAAAATAGCATGTTCAATGATCATACAATGATCCATGGCAATTAAAACAAGCAAGGGGATCAAACAAGCTCAAAACAACCCCAAAAAGTCATTCTGCTTCAGTGTTAACCGGTTAACCAAATGCGTTAACCGGTTAACCAGTTCAAACCTGCACAAAATACGTATAAAATAGGTGCGTTAACCGGTTAACCAAAAGCGTTAACCGGTTAAGACTGTCAAAACAACATCAAATCATGCAGAAACAGCAACTCAAACCAGTTTATTCAAATAATCTTACACCAGTCCAGCAATCAATTATACATGGAGTAAATAGATCAATTCACATTAATCCATATCATTAAGCTCATGAACATTACCACGCGGATTCGGTTACAAATCAACCAATCAATTCATGCAACACAAGCAAATACACAAGCACATGGTGGATCTAAAGCACAAGCATGCAAATAAGCTAAAAACAAAGCTAGATCTGAAATTAACCAACCTACAAAGCTGAGATATGCTTTGGTAAATGTTGTTTGAGCTGGAAATGAGAGATATCGCGAAAAACTTTGAAGATCCGGTGCTAATCTCCACACTCCATGTAAAATAAATGCAAGCAAAAGGTCTTGATGCAGAATTTTGACTCCACAAGACCTTCTAATCTCCAAACTAGATCTGAACCAAGTAATAAACCAACAAAATGATGCAAAGAAGCTATGGATGGAGGTCTAGTTCCAAGATCTACACACTTTAATGCAAAGTTATGTGATCTTCAAAGAGGAACTTTGAGTGATTTGGAAAATGGGGAGAAAAAAAGTGAGAGAATGGTGAGAGAGCTCAAAATTCAGAAAATGAGAAGTGAAAATTGTCAGAGAGAGCCTCTTGGTTTGGAGGGAAATGGAATAAATATGGTTTAGGTTTGGGGCCCAAAATTTTGGTTTGGGATCCAAAAATATGGCTTGGCATTGGCTTAGAAAGTGATTAGGATTTAGCATTGGAATTAGGCTTGGACAAATGCTCTAGATCCTTATCCATAATTCCCAATTAATTCAAATGAATAAAAATCAGAAAATTGGAAAATGGAGCCAAAACACACATGCTGAACTTGCTGCTGGAATTCAAATTTTGCAGTTGTTAACTGATTAACCAAATGCGTTAACCGGTTAACGCAGGGAAAATTTGAATTTCCCTCCTTTTGGTGGGAAACCTCAAGAATAACCCGACGCCAACCGTTTCAAGATGATTTTGATCCTCATCCTTTTTTAGGGTCTTGAAGATGATACATAGCTTGTGCCTGTGAGATTCTTGCCAGGTCACTATGCTCTTGATTTCGACTTGTAGTGCTTCTAATTTCCCGGATTGTTGATCATATGCCTTATGCTAGAACATGTGAGTGTTATGCTTCATTTTTCTATGCAAAATGCTAAGGATATGACATGCTTATGATGATTATGATATAATGATGATGCTAAACAGAAGAGGGAAAATTTGGGGTGTTACATATAATCTTTAGTGTTGTGCATGCGATAAACACAAAAATCAAAACACTTCTTCTAAAAGACGATAAACAAAGACACCACGTCTTCGTTTCTCATCTCCTACTTATTGCAGACGATTACAAATTACCTCAACAGTTCGACAACAAGACGGTAACACACTCGATTCAGTAAGCCTGCAAACACCTGAGTTATAGCTATTGCAACGTCATCCTAAAAAACACAAATAAAGTTCCCGCCTTAGTTAGGCAAACTACGTCAACTATGATCCTCATATTTCCAATGAGGTACGTAGGCAGCGGGGTAGGCCACGTTCAAGCGCATTCTTTATTTTACCTACATTTTCCTTTTTCGGTGTCTTTTTCAGTTTCCTTCCTCATTCCAGTTCCAGTAGTAGTTTCAGTTCAGTAACATCTTATTTCTCACCCTTTGAAATAGACTAACAAGCATGGATCTCGTCGGGTACGACGGATGATATGGGGTGCTAATACCTTCCAAGTTCGTAACTGACTCCAGAACCCGGTTCTTTGGTTCGCATGACCTTGTTCTTTCCTTTTTCTCTTTGGTTTGTGCAACATTACCTTTCCCATTCATTCGGGATAAAAATGCCTGGCTGGAGACTCTACCTTTTTTGTGCCACTTTTGAGTTTGTACTAGGTTGAAAATACCAGGAGCGACAGCTGGCGACTATGTTGGGGATCGAACCCAGAATCTCTCGTTTCCCCTATGAGAGTTAATCCTAGAGCTTGTATGTTTCTGTTTTATTTGGGTATTTATCAGTTTGCTATTGTGCGCTTTAGTTTAGATTTACCGTTTTATTTATAGTCTATTGCTTTACTTTATTTACTACTTTCCGCATTTTACCTTACAGTTGCATATACTGGCATGTACTGGTCGTTTTGGTTTTCTTTGGAGGGATGGGGTTACTGTGAGATAAGCCAACTACCTGGCTTGAGTATACACATAGAGTTTAGAGTAGGCAGTCATGTGACTTGCATGGTCTTGAGCACGTGTAGTTTTCACGACTCTCATACCTAGACAAGGCTCTCTTGGGAGATGTTCTATACTGCCTAGGAAAACCTTAGAATGTTCCCACCTGAGCTACTAACACTGGGAACTAATCATCGAGGACCTTTGTGGAAACATACCTCTCCAGTTGGCGACAGTGGCAGACCACATTTTTTTGCAAACCCACTCGCACCCGAGGGCCCATTAGGAACTCACATAGGATGACCCTGTTCTCTTATAGGAACTCAGTCAAAGAAATTTTCATATGAAGATAGTATTGTACCCTTCAGGATGAATGTACTATTGTTTCTTGATCCCAGTTCTTGAAGCTGGTAACTTATGAGGGATGCTTGTTTTTCTCGGACTCAGCTGAGACCTCCCGGAGTAGTACATAATGCCTAACCAATTCCCTGATTTAGTCATGAACCATTTCTTGGAGATGGTGAACGTATTATTATTGCTCGGCTTTGAGAGTTTGTGATGTTGACCCATAGTAGCACACCTGTGAGATGGGGGGATTATTTACAGGTTTGCAGGAACCCTAACCTTCAACATACCTACTACATCAGTGATCCAATGATTTGGTTTGTTTACAGGTTTGCAGGAACCTTGACCTTCTACATACTTACTACATCAGTGATTCTATGATGTATATTGTTTACAGGTTTGTAGGAACCATGACTTTCAACATACCCACTTCATCAATGTTGTTCTATTATGTGATCCAGCTCTATGTGGTTCTTTGGTTCCTAATTCTAGCGTTCTATACAGAGATGATACTGCTATTGTGGCTCTATATAGACACTTGGTTATCTGCTCAGCACCAACACATACCATTGATCCAATGTATGTTGCATACATGACAACATAACATTTATACACACATGTTCAGTTATTTCCAAGGGTCTCATATCTGAATTAGGTCGTTGGATTTCTTGTGTATCAAAATTTGAATTAAAGCAGATATATTTCTGGTGTAACACCCCAAATTTTCCCTCTTATTTTTAAGCATCATCATCATACCATAGTCATCATAAGCATATCATATCCTTGGCATCTTTGCATGGAAAGATGAGGCATAACATTCTCATGACCTAGCATTAGGCATATGATCATCTGCGGAGGGATTTGAAGCATCACAAGCTATAACAAGAGGCCCAATGTATTTTCTCAAGTCATATGAGGAGTCTACATTTCATTCACAAGCTTAAGATCATTCACAATAGCCTATGAGGTGGGAGGATCATCAGGGAATTCAAGCTAGGGCAAAGCTCCTACACAATGATCTCAAATTAGGGTTTGAGTTTCAAGCATGAAAACATTGTTACTTTGGCCATTTCATTTGGGAAAAGTCTTAAATATGTTAAGAGGATCCTAGGGATGAAATTTGGTGAGAAAATTCCTTGTGGAAGTCAGATATTTCTTCAGTTGCTTGTAAATGAAGAAATTGGTCAACTGTGCATTCTAGAAGTCAACTGTGAGATTTCAAAAGGTCCAACCTTATTTTTCAAGTCAAGGGATGTTATTATAACCTTATAAGAGGTTTGGCAAAGTCAAAGATCAAGAATCAAGAGGTTTTAAGGTGTTTTGCATTTTTGGCATGTGATTGGTCATGAAATTTTCCATTTTTAGTAACCTTTTGCCCTAATTTTCAAGTGTGCATAACTTGGTGAAAAAATCTTCAAATGAATTTCCACCAAACATGAAAATTGAAGATTAAAGTCTCCCATTTTTGAAAAGTACAAGTACTTTTTCATAGCCCTCATGGTTTGTGAGATGAGGCCTTCGAAAATCACTTGTTTTTTAGGGCATGGCATGAATTCTAAGCTTCCTCCAAATGCAAAAACTCATTTAACTTATTTCCAAGTGGTGTTATGGACAAAATAAGGTCATAGTGCTTCAAGGCAATGAATAAGAAGACATTATTTTCAAGAGAGCTCACCAATTTCGTGCATGAGTTCACAAGCTATAGTTCACAAGGTGTAGTTCAGGTGCAGTTCAATTCAAGTTTTAAGATCTAGAGCAATTCAAGCTCTCTCTTGCATTTATTTTTCAAGGAGAGGTTAAAGGAGGTAGATCTGCAGCATTTGGAGGCTTATCTTGACCTAATTCGTGATCTGCAAGTTCAGGTAACTCACTGAATTCATGGATCTAGAAATGGTTTTAGTTGTGTGCATTGTGATCTGTGTGATATGTTGATGATTCTGTGATGATTGGATTTAAAAATGGATGAATATTGAGGTTGTATTGTTGATCTGAAATTTGATGCATAAATCTATTTTTCTTCGATCCAGCTTATGCTCTGATCCATTGTGAATTTGGTTGCTATATTTGGATTTAGTGTAGTTTAATGACTTGATCTAGAGGTTTTGATGCATTTATGTGTTGCTTTGTTCTTAGTTTGAATGTTCCTCCAATCCCGCTCAAACATCATGTCATCTCCTTGGCCCTTTTCTAGGTGGGGCATTGACATGATCGGGAAGATAGAGCCTACTGCTTCAAATGGCCATCGCTTCATCTTGGTTGCGATCGATTACTTCACTAAGTGGGTTGAAGCAGCAACTTATGCCAAGTGGTAGCTAGATTTTTTAAAAGAGACATTATTTGCAGATACGGAGTGCCCGAAAGAATCATTACTAACAATGGTTCTAACTTGAACAACAAGATGATGGCAGATTTGTGTCAGGACTTCCAGATTCAGCATCATAATTCTTCTCCTTACCGACCAAAGATGAATGGTGCGGTAGAGGCAGCAAATAAGAATATCAAGAAGATTGTGCAAAAGATGGTTGTCACTTACAAAGATTGGCATGAGATGTTACCATTTGCGTTGCATGGGTACCGAACGTCAGTCAGGACGTCAACAGGGGCAACTCCTTTCTCATTGGTGTATGGTATGGAGGCAATCTTGCCTGTGGAGGTAGAAATTCCTTCATTGCGTGTGATGATGGATGTGAAGCTTGATGAGGCTGAGTGGGTACGTGCTCGTTACAATCAACTATGTCTAATTGAGGAAAAGAGATTAGCGGCTATATGTCATGTTCAGCTTTATTAGAGGAGAATGAAGCGAGCATTCGACCAATGAGTACGTACTTGGGAGTATCAAGTAGGAGAGCTTGTGCTCAAGAGGACCGTTCCTCCAGGTTCAGATCACAGGGAAAAGTGGACCCCAAATTACGAAGGACCATTCATAGTGAAGAAAGTTTTCTCGGGAGGAGCGCTGATGCTCACCACTATGGATGGAGAAGATTTCAATCCCCTGTTAACTTGGACGCAGTTAAAAAATACTTCGCGTAAAAAGACCTGATGGACACAAAAACAGAATTAAAGTCCAGGCAAGAAAAGGGCATCCCGGCGAGCTAAAAACAGAATAAAAAGCTCGGACAAAAGTTAGGGAAAATAAATATAAAAAAATGTACACTCGCTGAGTTGAAAAGCCACATCGGACAACTCAGGCAAAAAAGGGTATCCCGGTGAATTGAAAACCCGAAAGGGAGACCCACGCAAAACAAGGGAATAAGCGAACAACTGCGATCCGAGTAATCTGAACCAAATCATCATTTCGAACAACCAAACAATATCAGAAGGATAGGAATCAGTCCCCTCATCTTCTCAGAAAGCAAAGGCAAGAATGGAGAGTTTTGAAGACATGATGTTTATAGCAAGAAGGAAACTCATTGGGATGTCATGTCCATTGCCATTAGGATAGTTTATTTTCTCAATTTTATGATAGTTACCTCTTTCCAAGTGGTTGCTTCTTGATGTAAAAACTTTGCCTATTCAGAGGCCTTTCAATAAAAGAATATTCAGTCAAAAAGTTGTGTTATGTTTACTTTTGTTTGCAAAATGTCCTGAATTTTTGGCAAAAATAGCATTGCATCTAAAATATGGTGATTTGTTTTCTAAAAGAAAAATGACATTGCAGGGAAACATTTGAAATCTTATTTGAGTGTCGGGTGACGATGGATGAACAAATCATACCATGCAAGTCCCCGGGGCACATATGTGTTTTCTGTTGTTGCAGGTTTTGCAGGATGGCGTCACATTCTCCCAAACAGAATTTTCCCCAGCTATGTCATGGCAGGTGGGGATCCCAAGCAGTTTATTTCCCCACAAGTGGAGTATGCCCAGCAGGCAGTGGGAGGCCCATTCCCCACAAAATCTATAATTATCAAAACTTTTCTGTCCAAGCATGGGATATTTGAGGAAGCATCTCCCCATTCGTGTTGGAAGATCGTCATTCCCCGCTGAGTTTCATGATTGGAATACAATCGTCATGGAAATATTCCCCAGCACCCGTCTGTGTTTGATTTTGTTCGTCAGCATTCCTAACACTCGTCTGTGTTCATATTTTATTGCTGCTCGTCTGCATTTCGCAACACTCGTCTGTGTTCCCACTTTGGTACTGCTCATTTGCCTTCCCCAGCAGTTGCCCATGGTTGTAATTGTTGTTGCTCGTCTGCACCCCCCAACACTCGTCGGTGTTTGATATTTGATTTTGCTTGTATTCATTCCCCAGCACTCATATGTGTTTATTATCTATTTGGAGCTCGTCTTCATTGTTTGGACACTCGTCCGTGTTAGCTTAGATCTATATGTGTTGATTTGATAATTACCCTGGTACTCGTTTGTATTGCTACCCCAACTGCTCGTCTGTATTGGATTTTACGTATTCGTCTGTACCAGTGGCTATTATTTGTCTATATCATCGCCTGAAGAGCTCATCTGTGTTTCTTAGATCATCGTCTTGTATTCGTCTGTATCATTGACTTATGGCACTCGTCCTTGTTTCTCTAAAATCATCAAATACTCGTCTGTGTTGAAGAGGTTTGAAGTCCTGACGGTGGGATTAAACGTCAAAATGATTATCGGTCATGGCATAACATGTATTTCCGAAGGAGATTCGTCTGTCTCAAGCACCGCTTATTTTTGTTGCACCTGGCGTAACAGGTTTGCTCGAAGAAGGATCGTCTATGTTAGACCATATATCTACAGAGGATATATGAGGAGGGTTCGTTTACCTTGATTATGCATGTCTATCCCACATACTTAAGTGTTTCACCGGTCCTGGCGTAATAGGTGTATCCGATAGAGATTCGTCTGTCTCAAGTCATTTGTTTTGCAAAGTGTATGAGGGCTCGTATGTCCAGTTCCTGGTGTAACATGATTGTTCGAAGAAGACTCGTCTGTCAAAGTATTCTGATTCCAAATAATAGTTTCAAATTGGAAGGAGCTCGTATGCTTTATCTCCACCTCAGTCACCAAAGTGTCATTTGGTTGGGTTTATTTCCCAGTTCTTGCATTCTCTAGCTGAATACAAATTTCAGGTTTTCTTGGTATTCAACCATAATTTATCTTGAACGGTCGATAGCCTGTGCTACCGTCCTTTTCAGATTAACAGTTGCTTGAATAGGGGCAGCTGTAACACCCCAAATTTGCCCTCTTCTTTTTAAGCATCATCATCATACCATAGTCATCATAAGCATATCATATACTTGGCATCTTTGCATGGAAAGATGAGGTATAACATTCTCATGACCTAGCATTAGGCATATGATCATATGTGGAGGGATTTGAAGCATCACAAGCTATAAAAAGAGGCCCAATGGATTTTCTCAAGTCTTATGAGGAGTCTACATTGCATTCACAAGCTTAAGATCATTCACAAAAGCCCAGGAGGTGGGAGGATCATCAGGGAATTCAAGCTAGGGCAAAGCTCCTACACAATGATCTCAAATTAAGGTTTGAGTTTCAAGCATGAAAACTTTGTGACTTTGGCCATTTCATTTGGGCAAAGTCTTTCATATGTTAAGAGCATCCTAGGGATGAAATTTGGTGAGAAAATTCCTTGTGGAAGTCAGATATTTCTTTAGTTGCTTGTAAATGAAGAAATTGGTCAACTGTGCATTCTAGAAGTCAACTGTGAGATTTCAAAAGGTCCAACCTTATTTTTCAAGTCAATGGATGTTCTTATAACCTTAGAAGAGGTTTGGCAAAGTCAAAGATCAAGAATCAAGAGGTTTTGAGGTGTTTTGCATTTTTGGCATGTGATTGGTCATGAAATTTTCCATTTTTAGTAACCTTTTGCCCTAATTTTCAAGTGTGCATAACTTGGTGAAAAAAGCTTAAAATGAATTGCCACCAAACATTAAAATTGAAGATTAAAGTCCCCCATTTTTGAAAAGTACAAGTACTTTTTCATAGCCCTCATGGTTTGTGAGATAAGGCCTTCGAAAATCACTTGTTTTTTAGGGCATGGCATGAATTCTAAGCCTCTTCCAAATGCAAAAACTCATTTAACTTATTTCCAAGTGGTGTTATGGACAAAATAAGGTCATAGTGCTTCAAGGAAATTCATAAGAAGACATTTTTTTCAAGAGAGCTCACCAATTTCGTGCATGAGTGCATGGTATTTCACACAATGCATTTTTTGCAAAGTCATGGGAAAAGCATGATACAAGCATCCAAGGGCCAGGATTTATGCACTGGTGAATGAGTGAATCAAATGAGGTCAGCATATGCCAAGGAGGGGAGAGATGCACGAGTGAAAGAAAGGATCACACTCTTCTTGCCATAATGCAAATTCAGATCACACACTCTCTTCTCACGTGCCTTTGCTTGCAAACCAAAATCAACACGATAAACACCTCATATAAAAGCTAACCAAACCCTAAATGCAAGCTAACTCTCTCTCATTTTGTCAAATTCAACTTTCTTGCATTTCTGCAATTGGCTTCGAATCTCTCATCTCCAAACCCTAAATGCAAGCTAACTCTCTCTCATTTCGTGCTCTGTAAGTTTAGGTAACTCACTGAATTTATGGATCTAGAAATGGTTTTAGTTGTGTGCATTGTGATCTGTGTGATATGCTGATGATTCTGTGATGATTGGATTTAAAAATGGATGAATATTGAGGTTGTATTGTTGATCTGAAATTTGATGCATAAATCTGTTTTTCTTCGATCCAGCTTATGCTCTGATCCATTGTGAATTTGGTTGCTATATTTGGATTCAGTGTAGTTTAATGACTTGATCTGGAGGTTTTGATGCATTTATGTGTTGCTTTGTTCTTAGTTTGAATTTTCCGGTGCCGGAGCCCTAGCTCTGGTCACCGGATTCTTGATTTATGTTTCTCCTGAGTTCAATGAAGAAGATGAACGCATAGCCTTTGCATTGTGTGATCTGGAGGGTTGGAATCGTGACAGCGCATTAAGAAGAGAGGGTGTCCCTCACGTGTATCTGTTTTGAATAATAATTCCAAATACGTGCCAATTCACATTAATTATCATGTGCATGCCCTAACATTGTTTGATTTGTTGACTTTGTTTAGTTTGTTGACTGCTCTGGATGCGTGAGATTGATCCTCTGGCTCTTGTTTTTTTCCTTTATTTCTCTGAATTTCCATGACAATTATGATGAGCTGCGCAGACCAGTGGGCCTCAATGGCTATTCACCCCCCTGTTTTAAATCCCAATTGATTTACCTGGAATTTCTTTCTAAATGCACCCCCTGGCTTGTTTCTTTATTTTATTTCTTTTTTATTTTCATTTTATTTTCAGTTTCCTTTTTAATTTTTAAAAATAGTTTTAGGTCTTCAAAAATTATAAAAAAATTCAGGAATGATTCTTTTAGTTTTCCCTAATTTTTGGTATTTTTATTTTTCATTTATTTTTAATTGTCACGCAGAAATGAATTGTTTCTTTTATTTAATTGATTTTATTTCATTTTGAAGCATGCTGACTTGTTCATTTTCTATCTTGATCATTATTTTGAATTTTTAAGTTATTCTTTTTGCTATGGATTCATGATGAGATGTAGTTTATTGGTGATTTTTGCTCTGATTTTTTTTGAATTTTGTTTAATTGATTTTGGTCTCTAACTTGTGCATGAAGCTTTCTAACCCTAATCCATGTTTGAACTTTTATTTGAATGGTTAAGCTTCTGATTTTGATCCCCTCCTTTTAGCATGTTGTTATGGTTTGATTGAAGATCATTTGTGCAAGTTTGTGGAATTTTTGGATGCTTACTTGAATTGATTTGAATTTTGGTTCTTCACTTGTCCCTTTTTGCTTCTTTTGGATCATATGTTCACTCCTTAGCTTAGAAGGGCACTTGTGCCAACTTCTTCAAGTTGTTTAGGGCCATCTTAGGTTGTTGATATCCCTCTGGTCTTGAGTTGTGGTTTGTGCCTTGAGAAATATTGTGTTTGGTTGCTCTTGAAGTTCTCCCACACTTATGCATGCTCACTTCACTTCCTTTGCCTCTTTCTTCTCATGATGTGAATGTTTGACTATGTGCACTTCTTCTCTTCATCTCATGTGGTCCTTAGACACTTTTCTAACATGATTAGTGTAAACACCCCAAATTTTCCCTCACCCATTCACACCATGGCTTGTGATCATTTCATATGCATAAACACAATCACACCATCTCATATTCCATTTTGATTCACTGCATAGGTTCTAAGTCATCTGCATCTAGGGTTTGTGATCTGAGCAATCCAAGAGCCACTTGAGCCACTCCAAAGGTCATCAATCACATCAAAGGGGTCCATGTGTGTTCTAACATCATATTATATCCTCTCAAAGTGAAGAATGTCAAAGAATCACAAGAACTGAAAATGGCATGGAAGCAGAGCCAGGTTTAACTGCACAGATGACCTAGAATTAGGGTTTTGGTTTCAGAGGCCATAACTTCAAATTTTTTGGTCATTCTTGTTTCTATTGGTCTCTATATGGTATAGGGAGTGTGCATATCAATTTTCATGAAGAAATTCCATGGGGAAGTCATCTGATCAAGGGTTGACTTTCTGGACAAGTCAGTGCAAAATTAGGGCACCTGAGGCCCCGAATGACCCAACCAAGGGGTGATCTTCATCATTTTGAGTGTATTTGATCTTTATTTGATCATAGAAGAAGGTTGAAGATCACAAAATTCAAGAATTACAAGTTTTTGCAAAGTTGACTTTTTGGGGTAAGTTTGACTTTTAAGGAATTTGTCATTTTTAGGCAATTTTTCAACCCTTACTTTTTGATTCAAAAATGCTTCAAATGGAAAAACTTTGGTCATGAAAGTTGTAGAATAGATCTTTCCCTTTTCAAAAAGTAGAAGAACATGACCTAATTCATTTTGGATCAAAAGTTATGGTTTGTCAAAGTTGGCAAAAATCACTAAATTTCAAGTTATGCACGAAATGGAAAACTTGCAAATTCATGTACCAAGCATTCTAGTGACTTCAAAATGGCTTCAAAACTTCATCACATGATCATACACGACCCCAAAAACAGAATTGGCCCAAGGGATTTTTCATTGTTTGCTTTGATTTCCAAAGGTCCCTAAGCCATTTTTCATTACAAGTGCAAAAGGGGGAATCTTGGCAAAACCATTTTTTCAAGGAGTTATGTGATCAATAGCTCACTTCTATACATTGCCATGACTAAAAGAAGTTCCATGCTACAAAATTCAGCAAACAATGTCTCATGTATGTGGCACAAAATCATGAGAAAACATCAAGTGGGCAAGTTGCAAAAGCTAGCATAGTTCATGATCCATATGTTGCAGCCAGCTACAAGCAATCTGAGGGTCATCCTTAACCCAAGCTAAAGCAAGACAAGACCTCAAACTGCTGCTGCCATAGCCCATGCTGCAAGTACAAGCCAACTTGACTTTTTGGCCAAAACTCCCATACTCATGGAACAGTGAGCAGCCACCCCTACTGACCTGCTCCACAGGCTATTCACACAACTTGGGAGGATTATAGCAAAGCATTGGCCCTTGAGACAAGCCAGAACTCAGTCCCCACAAAAACTGTCAAAGAGCTTCCCTTCTTCGAATCTCATTTTCCAGCCATCAAACATCAAATTTCTCTTCACCAACGAATCAAACACACTAAAAGGAACCAGAATCAACCATTGGTAGAGCTTGAAACCTCATACACACAGACCTCATTTTCTGATACACCAGAACTGGACCTCTCAAAATAGCTTGTTTAAGCTCCATCCAAGCTTACCATTAGCACCAGGGGAACCATTGGAGTGAGTCTGCACCAAAGAGTAGCCCAGAAAGCCCAGAAACAGAAGTTTCCATCTCAGGTATGGCCATGAACTTTTTCTCTCAGAGCTTGCATTTAAAGTTATAATTTGATTGTGTATGTCTTGCTGATCATGGGGATGTGCTTAGAATTGAAAATGAGTGAGAAATGAGGATTTACCAAAGCTCTGAAATTTTGCCCGTGAATCTTCTTGGCTTCGATTCTCTTCATTTGTGCATGATAAATTTAGTTTGAGAGGTGATTTGAGTGGGGTTTGGGTAGAGGAACATTTCCCTGCTTTTAATTTGATGAATGGTGGCCTGAATCTTGATCTAGGGTTTTCAACTCGCCGGAGAAGATGACCGGAGCTTCCCTCCGGTCACCTGAATGTTATTAACCCTAATCCTGTAATTAAGTGAGGTTTGAATCTTGTGTGTTGGATCAGTTGACTGGCTTGACTTCGCGCGTGTACGTCTGGCCCAGATTCATTCATTTTGCCCTAATCCTCATTTATTAGTTTAATTAATTTTAATTAGGTTAATTTAATCAGGATAAGCCTCAGCCCTTGGATGACGCGCCAGTCAACCATTTTCACCCCAGTTTGAATACTAGCCATCAGATCTGCTTACTTCTTCATTTATTTATTTATTTTTCATTTTTTCCATTTAATTTGTACAATTTATTTAAAATAGCAAAAAAACTTTAAAAAATCTGAAATTTTTTATACAAGTTATTATTTAATTTCAGAACACAAAAATATTTTTATTTTTATTTTTAGCATTAAAAAAGTATTTTTAAATATTTAGAAGTTTCCTTTTAATTAATTAATGAGAATTAATTAATTAAAAATACTTTTAGGTATTTAAAAATCACCAAAAAATTCATGAAACCTTTAAAAACATTTAGGAACATTGTCCAACCCTCAAACCAAATTTCTTTTTTTGATCTTGATGCATTTTGAGAATTTTTCATGGAATTAAAATCATTTTGATGCATTATTTTGATCCAAACTTCCAAAAATCATTTCTGCCTAACCATGATGAGTTGGACTTTGATTCTTTTTGCATTGTGTTTAGCATATCATGTAGTTTGTGAGATTAAATGGCCATGATTTGATCTTTCATTTTCCATTTGTTTGGTAATTTTCTTGATAAGGAACCCTAAAACCCTAGAAAACTTAGAAAAATCATAACTTGAATTTGGTTAAGAGTTGAAACCTCTCCTTTGGGCAGTGGGTTAGTATAGGATTAGGGGTCCTTTGAGTGCATTTTCAATTTTTTATCTTATTGTTTGCCTCTGATTTTGGTTTGTGTTTGATGCTTTGATCATAAACCCTAATTTGGGCTTCCATATGCATCCATCTTGCATTTGATTGCACAATATGACTTGCCATGACATTTCATGCCTCCATTTGATTCATTTGACATCATAAGACATATTAGAAGCATGTTTGATCATTGCATCTTGCATTTGCCATGTTATATGCCATTTGCATTCCATAACTTTCCATGTATGTTCATGTGTCTTAACTTGCTTCATTTGCATCCAAAAGCTTGCATGATCATTTCCATGTGTTGCCTCATGTTTGTAGCATCTCATAGCATAATTAACATCATGTATGTGCTTCTGGTTTTGTTTCTCACCATGTCATTTCATCTCATTTTGCATTGCATTGCATTCCTTTTACTAACTTTTCAGGTGGTAAGTAACTTTGAGAAGTGGATTTGCCTTCACTTCTCATACTTTCTTCTCATCTCCCTCTTGCATCCATGCTGCATTTTGATATGTGTTTGAGTTTGAGCTTGCTCATTCTTCTCCTTCTTACTTTCTTTCTTCAAGTGACTTGACTTCTTGAATGAAGCAAGTCACTTTGCTTCTCCTGATCCTTTCATCTGCTTCCTGGTGGTTCCATTGAAGATCTTTCTTGTTAAACCTCACAAACCCTAGGAACAACCATGTATGACAATGATTAGGGTTTTGATTAGTCTCCCCTCTTAGTTTTACCTTTGTGTCTCATTGAGTCTTCTCTTCTCATCTCATAATCAGGGATTAAACCCTAAAGACTTTAAGGCTTTGTGATTAAGCTTATGCCTGCATCCTTCTATTAGGATGGAGTGTATAACTTTAATCCTAAGTGTTAAACCCTTAATGTGTTTAACTCCCTTAATCAATCCATCTAATAATCATCAAGACATCACACTTGTAACTTGGGCCTTGCATTAGGGTTCTAATTCTTCCTTAATTGGTTAAGAAGGACTAACCCTAATGTTAATGGACAAGTCCCCCTCAAGTTTTCTTACAAATCATAAAATTCACTTCATCATCTCATCATTGAATAAAATCCACTTAATCAAAAGGCTTGTTTTGTCATGAGTTTAATCCCTAATCATGGATTAAGTTGAGGAGCTTTCCTCAGCTTAAACATTCTCATCTATTATCCTTCTATTAGGATGGTGTAATGAGTCTGTTTAATCCCTGATTATGGCTTAATCTCATTACTCGACACTAAACAAAAACAAAAAAAACATCTAAATAATCACAAGTAGGTTAATGATCTTAATCCTACACCAAAGGTGTTTAAGTGTGAGAAGCTGACTTCACACTTAAGGTATTCTCATTACCCCTAATCAGAGGGAAGATGTGATGAGTTTACTAAATCCATTGGTTTAGGCTTAATCTCATTAACTTATGACAAACTTTCAAAAGCAATAAAAGACTGAAAATACAAAAACAAACAATAATCGTCTCCTCCGGGATTCTTTTCTCATCACCTTCACTCTTAAACGAGAACTTGCTTCTTCCGTCTAGTGCAAGACAGTTAGCACCTGAGCCAGACAGGTCATACACTTGAGCATAGACAAGTAAGCAGTTCATCAAGTCAATTCATCTTTCAGTCTCTTTGGGTCGAACTACGGTGTTCTGACTTCCTCATTGCACGAGAGGATACGTAGGCATAACTTAACAGTTATCGAACAAAAGTCTCTGTATATTCCCCCTCTTTCCAGCTTTATTCCTTTAGCCTCATGATCTTGAGCATTTCATTCTTATTCTCTCACTGACACATTACTTATTACACTTTACACTTCTTTTACACTGACACCTGTACATCTTTTTCCAGCTCTTTTATACACAGATTGCACTGACACTACCCCTTTAAAAAACAAACCTTTTAAGCGTGGATTCCGTCGAGTACGACGAACAATCTGGGTGCTAATACCTTCCCAGGTTGTAACCAACCCCCTTTCTCAGTCTCTCTAGTTCGCAACCGTCTTATCCATCTTTTCTAGGCCTATGCAGCATTGCCTTTCCTCCGAGATAAAAATGCCTAGCTGGCGACTCTATTCATCTCCAGTGAGTTCACTGCTGTGTGTTCTCATTGTCCTCTTTCGCCGACCGTTCGCGTCTGTACCCTATCTGACTTAGCTTCATTTATCGGGAGCGACAGCCTGGCGACTCTGCTGGGGAAACCTTTTACTATAACCAGGGCTTCTGGTTCTTTTTGTGGGTTCCTCCTAGCGCTTGATTGATTTGTGTTTACTGGGGTGTTATGTGCTATCTGTGTTTGTATATTTGTTTTATTTACTACTTTATGTACAGTTTTGTTTATAGCTTTCTTTATAGCTTTGTGCATATATCATACTGTCATGCTGTCTGGCTGGATCTGGTTTTGCTTTGGTGGGTGGGGTTCTATTGAGAGTTAAGGTCCTATACCTGGGACCTGAGTGACACCTAGGCTAGAGTGGTTCATATTCTTTCCCATTCCATCTCGGTCTGGTGCGGGAATATGAAACACGGTTCAGATATGGGTTTCTTCTTGAGAACTCTGTGTTGCAGATTTCCTGCAATGCTAGGGCTATCTGGGAAGCCTGCTAAGTCTGGACGACCTTTAGTATTGACCTTCAGGAACTGAGGTGAATTAGAGGAGGAACTTTTATGGTTATTGTAAACACTGTACCTCCGGGTTAGAAGTGTTTACACTTCTCATAACTGATCCAAGTCTGAGGATCCTTGTTTTAGAACACCACCTGTGAGGGGGTTGGGCTGTTTACAAGTTTGCAGGTACACTTGACCTCAGAATACCCTGTTACTTTGTTTGATTAAGAGTACTCCATCTTGGAACAGTTCTTGTGATTCTAAACCCTGGACATGTGACTCTTTATTTGAGTCCCCCACCTTGGTTACTGGACTTATAGACCTCCATCTGGATTTCTCGAAGATACTTGGACCTATATCAGAGCACTTGATCAGATCCAGCTCAGTCACAAACCCTTGCATATCATTTGCATACATCCTCATTGCATCATTTTAACATGTGTTTATTTGTTTTTCAGGGTATCCATCCTATCATTTTGGCTTGGTTTTGACCCCATCATCAGCTTAGACCTATCTTCATCAACACTTGCTTCAGCTATCAGCCACCTGCTTCAGTCACTTGCATCCTCAGTCTCAGCCTATCAGTGGCCCATCTTCAGTGTTGTCCTCAGTCATCATCATCAACATGGCACCTAAGAAAAGTAACATCTCCTATCACTTCTTTGAGCCTGAACTAGCCAGCATCAGGGGGATTCAGACCCTGATTACTCCAGACCATATACCACTTTTTAGAGAACATTATGGAGGAATCCTTGATGTGGTTATGGATTTGGACCCTTCACAGAGGAGCTTGATACATACTTGCCTGCAGTTCTATAATCCTCCTCTGAGGTGCTTCACATTTCAGAATTTTCAGTTGGGACCCTTGTTGGAGGAATATTCGTCATTGGTTGGTATACCCATCAGGGGTGGAATCCCCTTCAACCCTGAGATGGCTTTCCCAAGTAATGAGGAGATAGCAAAAGCACTACATCTAGAACCAGTTCTGATTGGGCAGAATTTGACATCTAAGGCTGGAATCTCTGGTTTTCATCTGGATTTCTTGACTTCTCAAGCTAGTCTGAAGGCCTCCCTGGGGGAGTGGAAAGCAGTCTGTGCTCTGTTGGCTCTTAGCATATATGGGGTCCTTTTATTTGCAGATGAGCCTAGGTTTGTTAGCAAGAGCGCAATCCATCTTTTCATCCTAAGAAACCCAGTACCCACCTTACTGGGAGACCTTTACTACTCTGCTCATCAAAGGAATGAAAAGCAAAGGGGAAGATTAGTGAGATGCTGTGCTCCCTTGTTCCATACCTGGCTGCTCAGACATTTGCCGAAGACTGATGCATTTTTGAATCCTCATCAGCAACAGAACTGGGCTAGGAGGCTTGTTGCTCTAACCTCAGATGACATCAGATGGTGTACTCAGAGTACTAAGGGCAGAGACATCATTACAAGTTGTGGGCAATTTCCCAATGTGCCTCTGATTGGAGTGAAAGGGTGCATCAATTATAATCCTCTACTATTCAAAAGACAGCTGGGCTATGCATTAGTCCATCCTCCTAGGGCACAGGATCTGACTGAGACCCTTTATTGTGAAATCAAGCCTAACTTGGTTGTTGTCAGGCAAGCAGCTTGGGCCTGGGACAATGTGCAGACTAAGGGGGTAACCATCCTGGGGAAGTGCAACAATGTGGCATCAGCACAGTACTTTGAATGGTCCCATACCAGAGCTCAAATTACAGGAATGCCCTTCACTGTTGAAGATATGCCTGGACCATCATCAGCACCCCCTCCTGCCACTATCAGTTTAGAGGAGTTTGAGAAATTAAAAGAGAGAAATGAGAAGTTGACTCAAGCTTTGCAGAAGACCCTCTATGAGAGGAGTGATGGTAGATTGGATATTGAGAGGTTATAAAAGTTGAAGGTGGAGCATCTGGCTAGAATTGAGAAGTCTGAAGATTACATCAAGAAATCTAGGGCTGGAGAACAAATTTTGAAGAATGCCTGCAAGGAAGCTCAGTTCCAGAAGGCCAGGACTGATTTGTATCTGAAGGAAAGTCAAGCTAGGTGGGTCAAAATCACCGAAGCTCGTACTCTGGAAGATAAAAGGACTCAGGATAAGATTGAGCAGCTGGAAGCTAGTGCAAAGAAGCAACAGGAAGCCCTGGCAGCAGCCCAAAGGGAGATCTCAGAGCTAAAGATCAGAGCTGGAGTGAAGAGATCAAAAGACCAGAGTCAACACAAGAAGCTAACTGCAACAGTTACTACCAGGAATCTCCTTATCAGGAATCTTACAGAGCGCCCGGCTGATCCTGTGACTGAAGCACTTCTCAAGGAAGTTCAGGAGGATGAGTTTGGTCTTGGTGTTTGACTTTTGCTTGTTGTTGTTTTCATTTCATGTACTTTTGTTTTCTGATGTTGTATTTTGACCCCTCAGAGGGCTTGGATTGTAAAAAGAAACAAACTATGTATCATTTGCTTTTGTAATATATGTATCAGTTTGTTTTATCTGAGTTTCTTTCAAGCAAACATCAGCAACATCTTCAAGGGTCTGGAAGGGTCAAAACCAAATGCCAAGCCCGGATACCTTGGAAACAAATAGGCATATTGCATTGCATACTAACCTTTTTGTTTGTTTTGTAGGTTTGTTTTGTTTGTTGCTAACTCTGTTGTGATTTCAGGAACTATTGCTCGACGTAGGGTGTTTCCACTCAACCGTCCACACAGATATCCAACCCGCAACAATCTTCCGGGGATACAAATGGACCAGGTACAACAGGACCTTACTGAGGTCAGGAACCAAATGGCCAATGAAAGATTGGAAATGAGGACTCAAATGACACAGTTCATGGAGGTGATGAATAATATGGCTCAAAGCCAGGAGAGATTGAGAGCCATGGTAGAAAGGCAGAATCAGGAAGAACCCCATGTGGGGACTGCTGGAACTAGCAACAATGAGAGGGTCCAACCTCATGTCAATCCCCCAGTCTTTGGACCCCACCTTCATCCAGAGGTCAACATTCCTTCAAATGTTCAAGGGACTGCCACTGCAGGCAGGGTGCTGCAAGAAGACCCCCAGGAAGATCAGTTCACAGTGATGGGAGCTGGGGATGAGGCCTGTGACAGAAGGCTGGATGAGATAGCTGAAAAATTAAGATCCTTGGAGTCTCAAAACTCTATGGGTTTCGATGTTATGGACATGGGCTTGGTAGATGGGGTCAGGATTCCCCATAAGTTTAAGCCTCCTTGTTTTGAAAAGTACAACGGGACTTCCTGCCCACGGACCCACTTACAATCTTTTCTGGGGAGGTTGAAAGCATATACCATGGACGAGAAGCTATGGATGTTCTATTTTGAGGATAGCTTGACGGGAGCTTCAAGGGAATGGTACTCTCATCTAACGAGAGCAACCGTCAGGTGTTGGAAGGATTTGGCAGAGGCCTTCATCAGACAATACCAGTACAATTTGGATATGGCACCCAACAGGACCCTCCTAATGGGAATGTCACAGTCGTCTAGAGAAAGTTTCCGAGAGTATGCCCAGAGATGGAGGCAATTGGCTGCCGCTGTTCAGCCACCTATGTCAGAGAGGGAGATGGCAGATATGTTTATGAACACCCTCCAAGGAACCTACATTGACAGGTTTGCTGCTTTCTCTTCTACTAGCTTTGCAGATGTGGTAATAGCTGGAGAAAGAATTGAGAGCCTGTTAAAAATGGGCAAAATTTCTGACAACGGTGCCAGCTCATCTAGCAATACAAGGAAGCCTTTTGCGGGCCCAAGAAGAACTGGTAAGACCAATGCTATCCATGCCAGCAGGGGTAGGCCCCAATATGTTCAAAGGTCAGTGGCAGCCGTCACCATTCCTTCTCCACTTCCTCAGCAATCAGTATATCAACCTCAGCAACAACCTCAGTATCATCAGCAACCTCAGTACCAGCAACAAGCTCCGTATCCTGCAAGAAACTACAACAACACCAACAACAACAACCAGCAAAGGCCATTTCAGCAGAGGCCATCTCAGGCCAATAGGGTGATTGATCCAATCCCTATGCCATATGCAACATTACTGCCACAACTTTTGAAACTCAACTAGTTGAGCTAAGGACGTTGGCACCTCCAGATCCTAATAGTTTACCCAGAAACTACGATTCCAACGCCAGATGTGCTTTTCATTTGAATGCACCTGGTCATAGTACAGAGAAGTGCAGAGCCTTGCACATGAAGGTACAGGATTTGGTAGACTCTAAGGCTCTAAACTTTGCACCACCACCGAATGTTAGCAAAAACCCTATGCCACACCACGGAGGTCCCAGAATCAATGCTATTGAAGAAGACAAGCCGTCTTATTTGATAACCAGTGTGGGTTAGATTCGGACGCCGTTGGTAGAAATTAAAGCTCAACTCCTCGAATGTCAAATGTTTCCGGGGTGTGAGTTAGGGTGTGCTTATTGGAACATTTCAGTGAATGGCTGTGATAACTTGAGGGATGGCATAGATGGCCTCATCCAGAATGGCCTGCTTCAAATCACAACATCATTTCCTACCAATCCGGCAATCCCATTAGCAACAGCTCTCATATCTTCTACAACTGCAACAACCATTGTTCCGAACGACTCTTCAATCTTATCAACAAATGCTTCATCTGTCACTTCAGCTGACCAGATATCAGCAAACATCCCTTCTACAACTTCAGCACCACTTCATTTTGAATCTCCTACAATAACAACACCCATCCTTCCAACAATGTCTCCTACAACTTCAACAGCAAATGTCTCCACGGTTACAATTTATTATGATCCTGAAAATGATTCTGCCTACAACTCACAAAATGCCACTCCTATCAGAGCACCAGTCACAATATACTATGATCCACAGACTATCATGGTCCCTTCTGCAGCTGCCATCAGTCCAGTCACTATCATAGTGCCTGGGCCAGTACCTTATGAAAGCAGTAATGCCATCCCCTGGCATTACGACTCTGATCTATACTGCGGAGGACAGAAAATCACTCTTGAATCATCAACACCCGCACCACAAATAGACAATGTGGGGGGAGGCAGAGGCTTAACTCGAAGCGGACGTCTCTTTGCTCCACAAATTCAAAGACCCACTGCCGAAGCAGAAGCTGCTGCCAAGGCAAAAGGGAAAAGCTTGGTGCAGGAAGATCAAGCTGTTAAAGAAGCTGTGAAAACACCATTTGATCAAGAAGTTGATGAGTTCATGAGAATCATCAAGAAGAGTGATTATAAAATAGTGGACCAGCTTCACCAAACGCCTTCCAAGATCTCCATTCTATCATTGCTCATGTGCTCCGAGGCTCATCGGAATGCGCTACTAAAAGTCTTGCACGCAGCTTATGTGCCTGAAGAGATCACCGTCAATCAGTTAGAAGCTGTGGTTGGAAATGTTACTGCTAGCAATGGGCTAGGGTTCACCAACACTGATTTGACCACGGAAGGCCGCAATCATAACAAGGCCTTGCACATCACCATGGAATGTAAAGGTGCAGTCCTTTCCCATGTGCTGGTAGACACATGATCATCCCTCAATGTCTTACCTAAAAAGGCCCTTGTGAAGCTAGAGTATGAAGGATTGGCATTACGCCCCAGTAACCTGGTAGTAAGAGCCTTTGATGGTTCTAAGAGATCGGTTCTGGGAGAAATTGAGTTGCCTATAACGATTGGCCCACAAACTTTCAAAACGACCTTCTACGTGATGGATATACAGCCCGCCTACAGTTGTTTATTGGGTAGGCCATGGATTCACGCCGCTGGCGCCGTGACCTCAACCCTTCACCAGAAGTTAAAATTCGAGTGGGAGGGTCAAGTTGTTACTATCTGTGGAGAGGAGGATATTTTTGTCAGCCACCTGGCTACCTACAAATATATTGAGATGGATGGGGAGATCCATGAAACAATGAGTCAAGGGTTTGAGGCCCTGAATGTAAACGAAGCATCTGCTGTGCGTGGAATCTCCATGGCATCTTATCAACAAGCCCGAAAGGTTGTTGAGGAAGGAACTGCCCAAGGCTGGGGTAAGGTCTTATCTGTGGAGAAGAAGAAGGACAAATCTGGGTTGGGTTACAAACCAACTCAGCAAAATCAAGCAGAGGCTGCTGAGAAGCCCGGTTTTGTCAGTGGGGGGATGCTCACCCCTGATGCTATCAACAATTTGGAATACGAGCTGGAAGAGGAGCGCAATCTGGAGAATTGGATACGTCCAAAGATCCCGGGGAGCAGTATCTCAAACTGGTCTTCCTAGGAAATTATAAGAGTTACTCATGCAGAGTAATTATTATTTCCTGTATTTTATAGCATGCATTAAGTCTTGCATCTTGCCCAAGATGACAAGACTCATTTTGTAATCGGGCCATCTGTACTTTTTGTGCAACAAGATTAATCAATGAAATATCAGACATCTTTTTGCAAATGAGTCTTTTTCTTTTCCGCTCACTGTTTTTCCATTTTTCTTTTTGTACAAAAAATAAATGGCGATGTTTTCAAAATGACAACTTTATATCACTTTTCTAAAACAAGATTAAAATCAAATCACTAAAATGAACAAACTGAACCCTTGCAGAGAGTGCCTTCCAGACAGCACCGACAACAGCACGACTATGACTTCGTATGACATTGACAATCCAATCAATCAAGCTGATGAAGGGGTTGAAGAAGAATATGAGCTTCCTGAAGAGTTAGCCAGGTTGTTGAGACAAGAGGAGAAGGTTATCACTCCTCATCAGGAGGAGGTTGAAACGATTAATCTTGGTACAGATGAAGACGTGAAAGAAGTTAAAATCGGGGCCTGCCTACAAGACTCAGTGAAGAGACAACTGATTGACCTGCTTCAAGAGTATGTGGACGTGTTTTCTTGGTCTTATCAAGATATGCCAGGGTTGGACACCGATATTGTTATGCACAAGCTGCCTTTAAGAGAAGAATGCCCACCGGTTAAACAGAAACTGCGCCGTACTCGCCCAGACATGGCTATGAAAATCACAGAAGAGGTACAAAAGCAATGGGACGCCGGGTTCCTTGCTGTGACTAGCTATCCGCCGTGGGTTGCTAATATAGTACCTATGCCTAAGAAGGACGGCAAAGTAAGAATGTGTGTTGACTACCGGGACCTGAACAGAGCCAGCCCAAAAGATGACTTCCCATTACCTCACATTGATGTATTGGTCGATAACACGGCTCAGTTCTCGGTATTCTCCTTCATGGACGGATTTTCAGGATACAATCAGATTAAAATGTCGCCTGAAGACATGGAAAAGACAACCTTCATTACACCCTGGGGCACGTTCTGTTACAAGGTAATGCCATTCGGACTGAAGAACGCTGGTGCAACATATCAACGGGCTATGGTGACATTATTCCACGATATGATCCATAAAGAAATATAATGTTATGTGGATGACATGATTGCCAAGTCCTTTACTGAGGAAGACCACCTGGTGAATCTGCTGAAACTGTTCAAGCGTCTGAGGAAATACCAACTGAAGTTGAACCCCAACAAATGCACATTCGGGGTGCGATCTGGTAAGCTGCTGGGATTTATTGTAAGCGAGAAAGGGATTGAAGTTGACCCTGATAAAGTCAAAGCTATTCAAGAAATGCCTGCACCGAAGACAGAAAAAGAAGTTCGAGGGTTTCTAGGTAGATTGAAGTACATTTCAAGGTTCATATCTCACCTTACATCAACCTGTGAACCTTTGTTCAAACTGTTGAGGAAAGAACAAACGGTCAGGTGGAATGAAGACTGCCAGAAGGCTTTTGACAAGATCAAGGAATACTTACAAGAACCTCCAATCCTTATGCCTCCAGTCGAAGGAAGACCTTTAATCATGTACTTGACAGTATTAGAAGAGTCAATGGGGTGTGTGCTGGGCCAGCATGACGAGTCTGGTCGAAAAGAGTATGCAATATACTACCTAAGCAAAAAGTTTACCGACTGTGAACAACGTTATTCACTGCTCGAGAAAACTTGTTGTGCTTTAGCGTGGGCTGCTCGCCGACTGAGACAGTATATGTTGACCCACACTACCTTATTGATTTCAAAAATGGATCCAGTCAAGTATATTTTCGAGAAGCCAGCTCTTACCGGACGGGTTGCAAGATGGCAGATGATTCTCACAGAATATGACATCCAATACACTTCTCAGAAAGCCATCAAGGGCAGTGTATTGTCTGAATATCTTGCTGAGCAACCTATTGATGATTACCAGCCTATGAGATTTGACTTCCCTGATGAAGACATCATGTTCATAAAAGCAAAAGATCATGAAGAGCCTGTTCACACTGAAGGGCCTGACCCGGAAGAAGAATGGACTATGATGTTTGATGGGGCTGTTAATATGAATGGTCGTGGTGTTGGTGCAGTATTCATTACACCTAAAGGAGTTCACATGCCTTTCTCGGCAAAGCTCACCTTTAACTGCACTAACAACGAAGCTGAATACGAGGCTTGCATTATGGGTCTTGAGGAAGCCATTGACCTCAGGATCAAGACATTGACTGTATTCGGAGATTCAGCTCTGGTAGTTAATCAAACCAATGGCAAATGGTATACCCACCAAGATCATCTGATACCTTACAGGGATTATACAAGAAGGCTATTGACTTTCTTCACAACGATCAAGCTTGAGTATATCCCTCGGGACGAGAATCAGTTTGCAGATGCTCTGGCTACCATTTCATCCATGATCAAAGTTCAGACTGCCAACTTTGTACCTCAGATTTCAGTGTCCCGACTTGACAGACCAGCATACGTGTTCGCAGCAGATGTTGTCAAAGATGACAAGCCTTGGTTCCACGACATTAAGTGCTTCTTGGAGGATCAAACATACCCACCTGGGGCATCTTCCAATGATAAGAAGACACTAAGAAGGCTTGCTGGTAGCTTCTTTCTGAATACTGATGGCTCCCTGTACAAGAGAAACTTTGATATGGTACTCCTCAGATGCGTTGACAGAACAGAAGCAGACTTGCTAATGCATGAAGTGCACGAAGGATCCTTTGGTACCTATGCTGGAGGGCATGCCATGGCTAAGAAGTTGCTAAGATCAAGGTATTACTGGATCACAATGGATGCCGACTGTTGTGCCTACGCCAGAAAGTGCCACAAATGCCAGATCTATGCAGATAAGGTGCACGTGCCTCCCAATCCTTTGAACATAATGTCTTCACCCTGGCCCTTTGCTATGTGGGGCATTGATATGATTGGCAAGATTGAACCAACTGCTTCAAATGGCCATAGATTCATCCTGGTCGCCATTGATTATTTCACCAAGTGGGTCGAAGCAGCTTCATATGCAAATGTTACAAGGCAAGTGGTAGCTAGATTTCTGAAGAGAGATATCATCTGTCGGTACGGAGTTCCCGAGCGAATCATTACTGATAATGGTTCCAACCTAAACAACAAGATGATGGCTGAGTTATGTCGGGATTTCAAGATTCAACATCACAATTCTTCTCCTTACAGGCCGAAGATGAATGGCGCTGTTGAGGCAGCTAACAAGAATATAAAGAAGAGTGTGCAGAAGATGGTAGTCACTTACAAAGACTGGCATGAAATGCTACCGTTTGCCTTGCATTGGTACCGTACGTCAATCAGAACATCCACTGGGGCAACACCATATCAACTTGTGTATGGTATGGAAGCAGTCCTACCTGTTGAAGTTGAATTACCCTCCCTACGGGTGTTGATGGATGTTAAGTTGAACGAAGCAGAATGGGTTTGGTCCCGATATGAACAACTGAGTCTGGTCGAAGAGAAAAGATTGGCTGCAATCTGTCATGGGCAGTTATATCAGAGAAGAATGAAGAAAGCCTTCGATCAGAAAGTCAGGCACCGAGAGTACCAAGTAGGAGATCTTGTGCTAAAAAGAATCCTCCCTCCTCATACAGACCACAGGGGCAAGTGGACTCCGAATTATGAAGGACCATTTGTAGTAAAGAAAGTTTTCTCTGGTGGAGCACTGATGCTCAGCACTATGGATGGTGAAGATTTTCCGTCCCCTGTGAATTCAGATGCAGTTAAAAAATACTTCGCATGAAAATGACCCGCTGGACATAAAAACAGAATGTAAGTCCAGGCAAAAATAGGGCATCCCGGCGAGTCAAAAACAGAATAAAAGACTCGGGCAAAAATAAGGGAAAATAAACAAAAAAATGTACACCCGCTGAGTTGAAAAGCCACCTTGGACGACTCAGGCAAAAATGGGTATCCCGATGGATTGAAAACCCGAAAGGGCGATCCATGCAAAATAAGGGAATAAGCGAACAACTGCATTCTGAATTCGTCGGTATCACCTACAATTTGGTAAACCTCGGAAGGATCAAGCTACAATCAGAATCAGCCTTCTTCAGAAAGCAAGACGAGAAGAACGTCAAATGTCATACAAGTCATAGCAAAAGGGAAAAGCTCCTCAAAGCGTCGTCAACATTGCCAGCATTTGGTTTCTCAATTTGTAACAATCTCCTCATTTCAGGAGATATGTTTCTTTGACTGTGTATTGCCAATTCAGGGCACATGAATTAATAAAATCAGATTTTCAGTCACGTTTTGTCTCGTCCATTTTATTTTCATTTGCAAAGTGTCTGGTGTCTCTAAAAAATGATTGCATAAATACAGATGCTTATCTTCGAAATTGAAAACGCGTGCTTACAGGAAATATGCTTACTCTCAGAAGTGTCTGAACTCCTATGACGGAATCTAGTAAGGGATACCTCGGGATTATTTGTGCGTTTCTCTATCTTTGCAGGATTGCAGGTATCCAAAACGCAACTTGGGGCATGTAGGCTTCACCCCAGCAGGTTGGCAAACCAGCATTCACTCAGCCTTCGTACCAGAAGTGCTCCTTCCCCAGCTGAGTTGCCTCTTAGTACTCTCCCCAGCTGAGTTACCACTTGTTACTTCTCCCAACCAAGTTGCCAATCATTCTTCCTCAGCAGAATACAGAAGCCAAGGAACCATCTCCCCACAGAGCTTCAGCCTTTATCCAGAAGAGAAACGCAAGAAGGGATCACAACAGAGTGAAGAAAGCTTCTGCAAACCCCAGCTGGGTCCCTCATTACTGAGACAGGTCTATCAGTGACCTGGATCCCCAAGCAGATGTCATCTCCTAAGATCTACCAGTGATCTCATCCCCGGCTGGGATGCCCATTACAGACAGATCAGCCAGAGATCTTCACAGCAACGGGATCCGAATCCCGGTTTGGTATCTTGGCATAATCATGGCATTCGCATCATACTCACCCCACAAAGCGTAGCATTCCGTCTAATACGGAGCATTACGGCAAAAATCAAACATATAGCATAATCATAAGCCATGATCCGTATCAAAGACTTGTGAAAAATAACCATCCAACAATATACAGAATACTCCCCCAGAGTCCCCAGCAAAAAAAAAACAGTTGCCTTACATTCACAAAACACCAGTATATATTCCTTTCGACACTCGTCCGTGTCATACCCCAAGCAGAAAACCAAGACATTCTCTTTGCACTCACAGATATTCTTGTATATACAATTCCTTGACACTCGTCCGTGTCATATCCCCAGCGCAGTCGCTTACACTTTTGCAACCCACATACTTGCTTATACTATACTTTTCTCCCTTTTGACACTCGTCCGTGTCACGCTCCACAGCAGATAAACACTCATCTATACACTACTCATGTTACTCTTATACAGATACTCGTCCGTATCTTGTATACACCATTTATATATCCCCACAGATTTGACACTCGTCCGTGTTCTCTGTTAACCAGTTGGTACTCGTCCGTGCCATCATCTCAGAACATGCGCCAAGCGTTTGTTTCTACATGATACTCGTCCGTATCATAGTCTTAAGGATGCTCGTCCGCATCTTTAATCCATACACTGTCGAACACTCTTGTCTTCTTGAATATGGATACTCGTCCGTGTCTACTATTCCCCAGAAAGTCCCCTCAGATTCAACACTCGTCCGTGTTCCTTGTTAACCAGTTGATACTCGTCCGTATCATCATCTCTGAAGACGTGTCAGTATTTGTTTCTACCCGATACTCGTCCGTATCATAGTCTTAAGGATGCTCGTTCGCATCTTTAATCTATACACAAACATCTAAACACTTATACCTTTTGTTTCTTGGATATAAACACTCGTCCGTGTTTACTATTTCCCAGTAGATCACCAACAAAGCAAATTTTCCTTTTATCTGACACTCGTCCTGTGTCATGATAAACCCTGAGAGCAGCCGTACCCTGCTAGGTGGTCTTCCTCCACCTCTTGATGGTCATCCTCCATCATGCTCATCCGATGGCCGTCCCCATCGTTGATTTTAGCAGCTGTCCCCTGCTAGGTGGTCGTCCTCCACCCTTTGATGATCGTCCTTCATCATTTTATCCAATGGCCGTCCCCATTGTTGATTTTTGGTTATCTGACATTCGTCCTATGTCATGACAAACCTCGAGAGCAGCCGTCCCCTGCTAGGTGGTCGTCCTCCACCTCTTGATGGTCGTCCTCCATCATGCTCGTCCGATGGCCGTCCCCATCGTTGACCTTTTATCCGGCATTCGTCCTATGTCGCGATACTTTTGGCAGCCGTACCCTGCCAGGTGGTCGTCCTCCACCTTAGATGACCGTCTCTCATCTTGACCCAACAGAGCAGCCGTTCCCTGCTAGGTGATCGTCCTTCACCTTTGATGACCGTACCTTATCATCTGTTCATTTCATTTATTCTTTAACCCGATGGCCGTCCCCGTCGTGGTCCCTTTTCTTTTTAGCCCGATGGCCGTCCCCATCGTTGGTTACTTTGCTTTATGAACTTGATGGCCGTCCCCATCATAATTCTTTTTATCCCCAGCATGTCGGCCGTCCCCGTCATTGCTTTATTTTCCGCACTTTTTAGCATGTCGGCCGTCCCTGTCATTGCTCTTTACCCAGCAGTCGTCCTCTGCTCGACGGTCGTCCTCCGTCGCCCACACTTTACAATATACTTTATTTTCTTTTACAATCTATATCCCTTTTCTTCTTCATTCTGTGAGTGCAAATTTTGGACTGTCTTTGGTATTCAACCACAAGTTATCTTGTTTGGCTGTTAAGCCGTAGCTTACATCCTGCACAGCTAACTCATGCTTGAATAGGGGCAGCTGTAAACACCCCAAATTTGCCCTCACCCATTCACACCATGGCTTGTGATCATTTCATATGCATAAACACAATCACACCATCTCATATTCCATTTTGATTCACTGCATAGGTTCTAAGTCATCTGCATCTAGGGTTTGTGATCTGAGCAATCCAAGAGCCACTTGAGCCACTCCAAAGGTCATCAATCACATCAAAGGGGTCCATGTGTGTTCTAACATCATATTATATCCTCTCAAAGTCAAGAATGTCAAAGAATCACAAGAACTGAAAATGGCATGGAAGCAGAGCCAGGTTTAACTGCACAAATGACCTAGAATTAGGGTTTTGGTTTCAGAGGCCATAACTTCAAATTTTTTGGTAATTCTTGTTTCTATTGGTCTCTATATGGTATAGGGAGTGTGCATATCAATTTTCATGAAGAAATTCCATGGGGAAGTCATCTGATCAAGGGTTGACTTTCTGGACAAGTCAGTGCAAAATTAGGGCACCTGAGGCCCCCAATGACCCAACCAAGGGGTGATCTTCATCATTTAGAGTGTATTTGATCTTTATTTGATCATAGAAGAAGGTTGAAGATCACAAAATTCAAGAATTACAAGTTTTTGCAAAGTTGACTTTTTGGGGTAAGTTTGACTTTTAAGGAATTTGTCATTTTTAGGCAATTTTTCAACCCTTACTTTTTGATCCAAAAATGCTTCAAATGGAAAAACTTTGGTCATGAAAGTTGTATAATAGATCTTTCCCTTTACAAAAAGTACAAGAACATGACCTAATTCATTTTGGATCAAAAGTTATGGTTTGTCAAAGTTGGCAAAAATCACTAAATTTCAAGTTATGCACCAAATGGAAAACTTGCAAATTCATGTACCAAGCATTCTAGTCACTTCAAAATGGCTTCAAAACTTAATCACATGATCATACACGACCCCAAAAACAGAATTGGCCCAAGGGATTTTTCATTGTTTGCTTTGATTTCCAAAGGTCCCTAAGCCATTTTTCATTACAAGTGCAAAAGGGGGATTCTTGGCAAAACCATTTTTTCAGGGAGTTATGTGATCAATAGCTGACTTCTATACATTGCCATGACTAAAAGAAGTTCCATGCTACAAAATTCAGCAAACAATGTCTCATGTATGTGGCACAAAATCATGAGAAAACATCAAGTGGGCAAGTTGCAAAAGCTAGCATAGTTCATGATCCATATGTTGCAGCCAGCTACAAGCAATCTGAGGGTCATCCTTAACCCAAGCTGAAGCAAGACAAGACCTCAAACTGCTGCTGCCATAGCCCATGCTGCAAGTACAAGCCAACTTGACTTTTTGGCCAAAACTCCCATACTCATGGAACAGTGAGCAGCCACCCCTACTGACCTGCTCCACAGGCTATTCACACAACTTGGGAGGATTATAGCAAAGCATTGGCCCTTGAGACAAGCCAGAACTCAGTCCCCACAAAAACTGTCAAAGAGCTTCCCTTCTTCGAATCTCATTTTCCAGCCATCAAACATCCAATTTCTCTTCACCAACGAATCAAACACACTAAAAGGAACCAGAATCAACCATTGGTAGAGCTTGAAACCTCATACACACAGACCTCATTTTCTGATACACCAGAACTGGACCTCTCAAAATAGCTTGTTTAAGCTCCATCCAAGCTTACCATTAGCACCAGGGGAACCATTGGAGTGAGTCTGCACCAAAGAGTAGCCCAGAAAGCCCAGAAACAGAAGTTTCCATCTCAGGTATGGCCATGAACTTTTTCTCTCAGAGCTTGCATTTAAAGTTATAATTTGATTGTGTATGTCTTGCTGATCATGGGGATGTGCTTAGAATTGAAAATGAGTGAGAAATGAGGATTTACCAAAGCTCTGAAATTTTGCCCGTGAATCTTCTTGGCTTCGGTTCTCTTCATTTGTGCATGATAAATTTAGTTTGAGAGGTGATTTGAGTGGGGTTTGGGTAGAGGAACATTTCCCTGCTTTTAATTTGATGAATGGTGGCCTGAATCTTGATCTAGGGTTTTCAACCCGCCGGAGAAGATGACCGGAGCTTCCCTCCGGTCACCTGAATGTTATTAACCCTAATCCTGTAATTAAGTGAGGTTTGAATCTTGTGTGTTGGATCAGTTGACTGGCTTGACTTCGCGCGTGTACGTTTGGCCCAGATTCATTCATTTTGCCCTAATCCTCATTTATTAGTTTAATTAATTTTAATTAGGTTAATTTAATCAGGATAAGCCTCAGCCCTTGGATGACGCGCCAGTCAACCATTTTCACCCCAGTTTGAATACTAGCCATCAAATCTGCTTACTTCTTCATTTATTTCTTTATTTTTCATTTTTTCCATTTAATTTGTACAATTTATTTAAAATAGCAAAAAAACTTTAAAAAATCTGAAATTTTTTATACAAGTTATTATTTAATTTCAAAACACAAAAATATTTTTATTTTTATTTTTAGCATTAAAAAAGTATTTTTAAATATTTAGAAGTTTCCTTTTAATTAATTAATGAGAATTAATTAATTAAAAATACTTTTAGGTATTTAAAAATCACCAAAAAATTCATGAAACCTTTAAAAACATTTAGGAACATTGTCCAACCCTCAAACCAAATTTCTTTTTTTGATCTTGATGCATTTTGAGAATTTTTCATGGAATTAAAATCATTTTGATGCATTATTTTGATCCAAACTTCCAAAAATCATTTCTGCCTAACCATGATGAGTTGGACTTTGATTCTTTTTGCATTGTGTTTAGAATATCATTTAGTTTGTGAGATTAAATGGCCATGATTTGATCTTTCATTTTCCATTTGTTTGGTAAATTTCTTGATAAGGAACCCTAAAACCCTAGAAAACTTAGAAAAATCATAACTTGAATTTGGTTAAGAGTTGAAACCTCTCCTTTGGGCAGTGGGTTAGTATAGGATTAGGGGTCCTTTGAGTGCATTTTCAATTTTTTATCTTATTGTTTGCCTCTGATTTTGGTTTGTGTTTGATGCTTTGATCATAAACCCTAATTTGGGCTTCCATATGCATCCATCTTGCATTTGATTGCACAATATGACTTGCCATGACATTTCATGCCTCCATTTGATTCATTTGACATCATAAGACATATTAGAAGCATGTTTGATCATTGCATCTTGCATTTGCCATGTTATATGCCATTTGCATTCCATAACTTTCCATGTATGTTCATGTGTCTTAACTTGCTTCATTTGCATCCAAAAGCTTGCATGATCATTTCCATGTGTTGCCTCATGTTTGTAGCATCTCATAGCATCATTAACATCATGTATGTGCTTCTGGTTTTGTTTCTCACCATGTCATTTCATCTCATTTTGCATTGCATTGCATTCCTTTTACTAACTTTTCAGGTGGTAAGTAACTTTGAGAAGTGGATTTGCCTTCACTTCTCATACTTTCTTCTCATCTCCCTCTTGCATCCATGCTGCATTTTGATATGTGTTTGAGTTTGAGCTTGCTCATTCTTCTCCTTCTTACTTTCTTTCTTCAAGTGACTTGACTTCTTGAATGAAGCAAGTCACTTTGCTTCTCCTGATCCTTTCATCTGCTTCCTGGTGGTTCCATTGAAGATCTTTCTTGTTAAACCTCACAAACCCTAGGAACAACCATGTATGACAATGATTAGGGTTTTGATTAGTCTCCCCTCTTAGTTTTACCTTTGTGTCTCATTGAGTCTTCTCTTCTCATCTCATAATCAGGGATTAAACCCTAAAGGCTTTAAGGCTTTGTGATTAAGCTTATGCCTGCATCCTTCTATTAGGATGGAGTGTATAACTTTAATCCTAAGTGTTAAACCCTTAATGTGTTTAACTCCCTTAATCAATCCATCTAATAATCATCAAGACATCACACTTGTAACTTGGGCCTTGCATTAGGGTTCTAATTCTTCCTTAATTGGTTAAGAAGGACTAACCCTAATGTTAATGGACAAGTCCCCCTCAAGTTGTCTTACAAATCATAAAATTCACTTCATCATCTCATCATTGAATAAAATCCACTTAATCAAAAGGCTTGTTTTGTCATGAGTTTAATCCCTAATCATGGATTAAGTTGAGGAGCTTTCCTCAGCTTAAACATTCTCATCTATTATCCTTCTATTAGGATGGTGTAATGAGTCTGTTTAATCCCTGATTATGGCTTAATCTCATTACTCGACACTAAACAAAAACAACAAAAACATCTAAATAATCACAAGTAGGTTAATGATCTTAATCCTACACCAAAGGTGTTTAAGTGTGAGAAGCTGACTTCACACTTAAGGTATTCTCATTACCCCTAATCAGAGGGAAGATGTGATGAGTTTACTAAATCCATTGGTTTAGGCTTAAGCTCATTAACTTATGACAAACTTTCAAAAGCAATAAAAGACTGAAAATACAAAAACAAACAATAATCGTCTCCTCCAGGATTCTTTTCTCATCACCTTCACTAATAAACGAGAACTTGCTTCTTCCGTCTAGTGCAAGACAGTTAGCACCTGAGCCAGACAGGTCATACACTTGAGCATAGACAAGTAAGCATTTCATCAAGTCAATTCATCTTTCAGTCTCTTTGGGTCGAACTACGGTGTTCTGACTTCCTCATTGCACGAGAGGATACGTAGGCATAACTTAACAGTTATCGAACAAAAGTCTCTGTATATTCCCCCTCTTTCCAGCTTTATTCCTTTAGCCTCATGATCTTGAGCATTTCATTCTTATTCTCTCACTGACACATTACTTATTACACTTTACACTTCTTTTACACTGACACCTGTACATCTTTTTCCAGCTCTTTTATACACAGATTGCACTGACACTACCCCTTTAAAACACAAACCTTTTAAGCGTGGATCCCGTCGAGTACGACGAACAATCTGGGTGCTAATACCTTCCCAGGTTGTAACCAACCCCCTTTCTCAGTCTCTCTGGTTCGCAACCGTATTATCCATCGTTTCTAGGCCTATGCAGCATTGCCTTTCCTCCGAGATAAAAATGCCTAGCTGGCGACTCTATTCATCTCCAGTGAGTTCACTGCTGTGTGTTCTCATTGTCCTCTTTCGCCGACCGTTCGCGTATGTACCCTATCTGACTTAGCTTCATTTATCGGGAGAGACAGCCTGGCGACTCTGCTGGGGAAACCTTTTACTGTAACCAGGGCTTCTGGTTCTTTTTGTGGGTTCCTCCTAGCGCTTGATTGATTTGTGTTTACTGGGGTGTTATGTGCTATCTGTGTTTGTATATTTGTTTTATTTACTGCTTTATGTACAGTTTTGTTTATAGCTTTCTTTATAGCTTTGTGCATATATCATACTGTCATGCTGTCTGGCTGGATCTGGTTTTGCTTTGGTGGGTGGGGTTCTATTGAGAGTTAAGGTCCTATACCTGGGACCTGAGTGACACCTAGGATAGAGTGGTTCATATTCTTTCCCATTCCATCTCGGTCTGGTGCGGGAATATGAAACACGGTTCAGATATGGGTTTCTTCTTGAGAACTCTGTGTTGCAGATTTCCTGCAATGCTAGGGCTATCTGGGAAGCCTGCTAAGTCTGGACGACCTTTAGTATTGACCTTCAGAAACTGAGGTGAATTAGAGGAGGAACTTTTATGGTTATTGTAAACACTGTACCTCCGGGTTAGAAGTGTTTACACTTCTCATAACTGATCCAAGTCTGAGGATCCTTGTTTTAGAACACCACCTGTGAGGGGGTTGGGCTGTTTACAGGTTTGCAGGTGCACTTGACCTCAGAATACCCTGTTACTTTGTTTGATTAAGAGTACTCCATCTTGGAACAGTTCTTGTGATTCTAAACCCTAGACATGTGACTCTTTATTTGAGTCCCCCACCTTGGTTACTGGACTTATAGACCTCCATCTGGATTTCTCGAAGATACTTGGACCTATATCAGAGCACTTGATCAGATCCAGCTCAGTCACAAACCCTTGCATATCATTTGCATACATCCTCATTGCATCATTTTAACATGTGTTTATTTGTTTTTCAGGGTATCCATCCTATCATTTTGGCTTGGTTTTGACCCCATCATCAGCTTAGACCTATCTTCATCAATACTTGCTTCAGCTATCAGCCACCTGCTTCAGTCACTTGCATCCTCAGTCTCAGCCTATCAGTGGCCCATCTTCAGTGTTGTCCTCAGTCATCATCATCAACATGGCACCTAAGAAAAGTAACATCTCCTATCACTTCTTTGAGCCTGAACTAGCCAGCATCAGGGGGATTCAGACCCTGATTACTCCAGACCATATACCACTTTTTAGAGAACATTATGGAGGAATCCTTGATGTAGTTATGGATTTGAACCCTTCACAGAGGAGCTTGATACATACTTGCCTGCAGTTCTATGATCCTCCTCTGAGGTGCTTCACATTTCAGAATTTTCAGTTGGGACCCTTGTTGGAGGAATATTCGTCATTGGTTGGTATACCCATCAGGGGTGGAAACCCCCTTCAACCCTGAGATGGCTTTCCCAAGTAATGAGGAGATAGCAAAAGCACTACATCTAGAACCAGTTTTGATTGGGCAGAATTTGACATCTAAGGTTGGAATCTCTGGTTTTCATCTGGATTTCTTTACTTCTCAAGCTAGTCTGAAGGCCTCCCTGGGGGAGTGGAAAGCAGTTTGTGCTCTGTTGGCTCTTAGCATATATGGGGTCCTTTTATTTGCAGATGAGCCTAGGTTTGTTAGCAAGAGCGCAATCCATCTTTTCATCCTAAGAAACCCAGTACCCACCTTACTGGGAGACCTTTACTACTCTGCTCATCAAAGGAATGAAAAGCAAAGGGGAAGATTAGTGAGATGATGTGCTCCCTTGTTCCATACCTGGCTGCTCAGACATTTGCCGAAGACTGATGCATTTTTGAATCCTCATCAGCAACAGAACTGGGCTAGGAGGCTTGTTGCTCTAACCTCAGATGACATCAGATGGTGTACTCAGAGTACTAAGGGCAGAGACATCATTACAAGTTGTGGGCAATTTCCCAATGTGCCTCTGATTGGAGTGAAAGGGTGCATCAATTATAATCCTCTGCTATTCAAAAGACAGCTGGGCTATGCATTAGTCCATCCTCCTAGGGCACAGGATCTGACTGAGACCCTTTATTGTGAAATCAAGCCTAACTTGGCTGTTGTCAGGCAAGCAGCTTGGGCCTGGGACAATGTGCAGACTAAGGGGGTAACCATCCTGGGGAAGTGCAACAATGTGGCATCAGCATAGTACTATGAATGGTCCCATACCAGAGCTCAAATTACAGGAATGCCCTTCACTGTTGAAGATATGCCTCGACCATCATCAGCACCCCCTCCTGCCACTATCAGTTTAGAGGAGTTTGAGAAATTAAAAGAGAGAAATGAGAAGTTGACTCAAGCTTTGCAGAAGACCCTCTATGAGAGGAGTGATGGTAGATTGGATATTGAGAGGTTAGAAAAGTTGAAGGTGGAGCATCTGGCTAGAATTGAGAAGTCTGAAGATTACATCAAGAAATCTAGGGCTGGAGAACAAATTTTGAAGAATGCCTGCAAGGAAGCTCAGTTCCAGAAGGCCAGGACTGATTTGTATCTGAAGGAAAGTCAAGCTAGGTGGGTCAGAATCACCGAAGCTCGTACTCTGGAAGATAAAAGGACTCAGGATAAGATTGAGCAGCTGGAAGCTAGTGCAAAGAAGCAATAGGAAGCCCTGGCAGCAGCCCAAAGGGAGATCTCAGAGCTAAAGATCAGAGCTGGAGTGAAGAGATCAAAAGACCAGAGTCAACACAAGAAGCTAACTGCAGCAGTTACTACCAGGAATCTCCTTATCAGGAATCTTACAGAGCGCCCGGCTGATCTTGTGACTGAAGCACTTCTCAAGGAAGTTCAGGAGGATGAGTTTGGTCTTGGTGTTTGACTTTTGCTTGTTGTTGTTTTCATTTCATGTACTTTTGTTTTCTGATGTTGTATTTTGACCCCTTAGAGGGCTTGGATTGTAAAAAGAAACAAACTATGTATCATTTGCTTTTGTAATATATGTATTAGTTTGTTTTATCTGAGTTTCTTTCAAGCAAACATCAGCAACATCTTCAAGGGTCTGGAAGGGTCAAAACCAAATGCCAAGCCCGGATACCTTGGAAACAAATAGGCATACTGCATTGCATACTAACGTTTTTGTTTGTTTTGTAGGTTTGTTTTGTTTGTTGCTAACTCTTTTGTGATTTCAGGAACTATTGCTCGACGTAGGGTGTTTCCACTCAACCGTCCACACAGATATCCAACCCGCAACAATCTTCCGGGGATACAAATGGACCAGGTACAATAGGACCTTACTGAGGTCAGGAACCAAATGGCCAATGAAAGATTGGAAATGAGGACTCAAATGACACAGTTCATGGAGGTGATGAATAATATGGCTCAAAGCCAGGAGAGATTGAGAGCCATGGTAGAAAGGCAGAATCAGGAAGAACCCCATGTGGGGACTGTTGGAACTAGCAACAATGAGAGGGTCCAACCTCATGTCAATTCCCCAGTCTTTGGACCCCACCTTCATCCAGAGGTCAACATTCCTGCAAATGTTCAAGGGACTGCCACTGCAGGCAGGGTGCTGCAAGAAGACCCCCAGGAAGATCAGTTCAAAGTGATGGGAGCTGGGGATGAGGCCTAATACAGAAGGCTGGATGAGATAGCTGAAAAATTAAGATCCTTGGAGTCTCAAAACTCTCTGGGTTTCAATGTTATGGACATGGGCTTGGTAGACGGGTTCAGGATTCCCCATAAGTTTAAGCCTCCTTGTTTTGAAAAGTACAACGGGACTTCCTGCCCACGGACCCACTTACAATCTTTTTTGGGGAGGTTGAAAGCATATACCATGGACGAGAAGCTATGGATGTTCTATTTTGAGGATAGCTTGACGGGAGCTTCAAGGGAATGGTACTCTCATCTAACGAGAGCAACCGTCAGGTGTTGGAAGGATTTGGCAGAGGCCTTCATCAGACAATACCAGTACAATTTGGATATGGCACCCAACAGGACCCTCCTAATGGGAATGTCACAGTCGTCTAGAGAAAGTTTCCGAGAGTATGCCCAGAGATGGAGGCAATTGGCTGCCGCTGTTCAGCCACCTATGTCAGAGAGGGAGATGGCAGATATGTTTATGAACACCCTCCAAGGAACCTACATTGACAGGTTGGCTTCTTTCTCTTCTACTAGCTTTGCAGATGTGGTAATAGCTGGAGAAAGAATTGAGAGCCTGTTAAAAATGGGCAAAATTTCTGACAACGGTGCCAGCTCATCTAGCAATACAAGGAAGCCTTTTGCGGGCCCAAGAAGAACTGGTGAGACCAATGCTATCCATGCCAGCAGGGGTAGGCCCCAATATGTTCAAAGGTCAGTGGCAGCCGTCACCATTCCTTCTCCACTTCCTCAGCAATCAGTATATCAACCTCAGCAACAACCTCAGTATCATCAGCAACCTCAGTACCAGCAACAAGCTCCGTATCCTGCAAGAAACTACAACAACACCAACAACAACAACCAGCAAAGGCCATTTCAGCAGAGGCCATCTTAGGCCAATAGGGTGATTGATCCAATCCCTATGCCATATGCAACATTACTGCCACAACTTTTGAAACTCAACTAGTTGAGCTAAGGACGTTGGCACCTCCAAATCCTAATAGTTTACCCAGAAACTACGATTCCAACGCCAGATGTGCTTTTCATTTGAATGCACCTGGTCATAGTACAGAGAAGTGCAGAGCCTTGCACATGAAGGTACAGGATTTGGTAGACTCTAAGGCTCTAAACTTTGCACCACCACCGAATGTTAGCAAAAACCCTATGCCACACCACGGAGGTCCCAGAATCAATGCTATTGAAGAAGACAAGCCGTCTTATTTGATAACCAGTGTGGGTCAGATTCGGACGCCGTTGGTAGAAATTAAAGCTCAACTCCTCGAATGTCAAATGTTCCCGGGGTGTGAGTTAGGGTGTGCTTATTGCAACATTTCAGTGAATGGCTGTGATAACTTGAGGGATGGCATAGATGGCCTCATCCAGAATGGCCTGCTTCAAATCACAACATCATTTCCTACCAATCCGGCAATCCCATTAGCAACAGCTCTCATATCTTCTACAACTGCAACAACCATTGTTCCGAACGACTCTTCAATCTTATCAACAAATTCTTCATCTGTCACTTCAGCTGACCAGATATCAACAAACATCCCTTCTACAACTTCAGCACCACTTCATTTTGAATCTCCTACAACAACAACACCCATCCTTCCAACAATGTCTCCTACAACTTCAACAGCAAATGTCTCCACGGTTACAATTTATTATGATCCTGAAAATGATTCTGCCTACAACTCACAAAATGCCACTCCTATCAGAGCACCAGTCACAATATACTATGATCCACAGACTATCATGGTCCCTTCTGCAGCTGCCATCAGTCCAGTCACTATCATAGTGCCTGGGCCAGTACCTTATGAAAGCAGTAATGCCATCCCCTGGCATTACGGCTCTGATCTATACTGCGGAGGACAGAAAATCACTCTTGAATCATCAACACCCGCACCACAAATAGACAATGTGGGGGGAGGCGGAGGCTTCACTCGAAGAGGACGTCTCTTTGCTCCACAAATTCAAAGACCCACTGCCGAAGCAGAAGCTGCTGCCAAGGAAAAAGGGAAAAGCTTGGTGCAGGAAGATCAAGCTGTTAAAGAAGCTGTGAAAACACCATTTGATCAAGAAGTTGATGAGTTCATGAGAATCATCAAGAAGAGTTGTAGATGTTTAAGAATTGGCAGAATTTTTGACCAAACAAGAAATGTTAAATTCAGTTCAGAATGTCCTATCAGATGTTGGGACATTAGCAAACAGAGTATGTGAACTTATTTCAGGATGTCTCATCAGATGTTGGGACATTATGTAAATGACTAAGTTCAGTTTTGTCAGGATGTCCCAACAGATGTTGAGACATCTCAGACCTGCTACCAGAATTAATTATTGATTAACAGATCAGAGATATTTAAGGAGAATTATCTGGAATTAATTAATGATGGATAAAAACAGAACAAGGCGCATCTGTAGGGAGTTTTAAATTGAAGATTCAGATTAAAACAGAAGACCTAATGCACCTAGAATATAGGAGGTAACAAACCCTAAATTCAAGGTGACAACTGCTGCACATTAGGGCTGGATCATTCTACAGAAAGCCCAAAATTCAGATACCTATTTAAACAACAGAAACTCATAGAATTGAGTACGAATTTCAGAAGACCAAATAGGGTGTCTAGTGTTCTAAATAGCAGGTTGTTTTTATGTACCACTTTATAAGCTTTTAAGCAAAAGTGCATTTTGTGACTTGATTGAAACTGTGAAGTAAGATCAAGCTGTATTGTTTGAAGGATGTCTTCAATGTCTGTAAACTTGTAAACTTGATCACTGGGTGATTGAGGGGGAGTGAGTAGGGTACTCTTATCTAAGTGAGTCTTAGGTAGAAATTGCATTGGGTAAGTATTAAGTGATAGATTAAACAGGGTGGTTTAAGTCTAGAATTAATATTACTAATAGTGGATTTCCTCCTGGCTTGGTAGCCTCCAGATGTAGGTGTGGTTATACACTGAACTGGGTTAACAAACTTCTGTGTGTTTACTTTTCCTGCTGTTTAAGTTTTGGTTAAATTTGTCAAATGTCCTATTAAGTGTTGAGACATCTCTTAGGACATCTCATACCTGACTACAGAATTTCAATTGGCATCAGAGCAGGCACCCTGCCTGTTTATACTGGGTGAGATCTAGGGAAAACAAATTATGTAACATGGACAGAGATATAGGGTCAGTAAATAGACCACCTATACTGGATGGATCTAATTATGACTACTGGAAGCCAAGAATGATTGCATTCTTAAAGTCACTTGACAACAGGGCATGGAGAGCAGTAAATGTTGGATGGAAACATCCTGTCCAAGACACCAAAGATGGATCAAAAGTTCTGAAACCTGAAGAAGAATGGAGTAAAGAGGAAGAAGATTCAGAATTAGGAAACTCAAAAGCCTTGAATGCTTTATTCAATGGTATTGATAGAAATATTTTCAGACTAGTGCATCATTGTGAGCTGGCCAAAGATGTGTGGGATACCCTCAAGACAACTCATGAAGGAACATCAAAAGTAAAAATGTCAAGACTTCAACTTCTCACCACCAAGTTTGAAAACTTGAGAATGAAGGAAGATGAATCAATTCATGAGTTCTACATGAACATCTTGGATATAGCCAATACTTCTGGAGCTTTGGGAGAAAAGATGACTGATGAAAAGATGGTAAGAAAGATTCTCAGATCTTTGCCAAAAAGATTTGACATGAAAGTCACTGCAATAGAAGAAGCTCAAGACATATGCTCCATGAAAGTTGAAGAACTCATTGGTTCCCTTCAAACTTTTGAGATGGGAATGAATGACACAAATGTCAAAAAGAACAAAAGCATAGCCCTGGTTTCAAATACAGATGAAGAAGAAGATGATGAATCAGCAAATGATAAAAGCTTATCAGAAAACCTGGCCATGCTTGGAAGACAATTCAAACAGATTCTCAGAGGAATGGAAGGCAAATCCAAACCTAGTGGAAGAAACACAAACTCTGAGAACAGGAGACCTTATGATGCTAACAGAAAATCAAAGTATGCTGAAAAAACCAATCAAGATAAAGGAGTCAAATGCCATGAATGTGAAGGATATGGACACATCAAGATTGAATGTCCTACCTACTTAAAGAGGCAAAAGAAAGGACTCTCTGTGACCTGGTCTGATGAAGAATCAGGAGATTCAGAAGAAGAATCAGCTAAGCACATTACTGCTTTAGCTGGACTGTGTGAATATGATAGTGATTCCAGCTGTGGAGAGCTTACTTATGCAGATCTTGAGCAAGCCTTCAAGGATCTGTACAAGAGGAGTACTGAAGTATGCAGTGAGGTCATAAAGCTAAAGAAGCAGAATGAAGTACTAGAAGAGGAAAAAGCAAGTGATCAAGTAATCATTGATACCTTAAAAAGTGAAGTAACTCTTCTCAATTCTAAGCTGGAACATATGTCCAAATCTGTTAGAATGATGAACAGCAGCTCAAATACACTGGATGCTATTCTCTGCAATAATAAACATTCAGGGGACAAAAGTGGACTGGGATATAACAGAGATGAAGCCAGCTCTAGCAAAACTACTTCAAAAATTACACAGTCAAACAAGATGTCCCAACAGATGCTTCAACATCAGAACACAAAGACAAACATAATGTTCCAACAGATGTCTCAACATTCTGGAAAGAACAAAATGAAGAAGAAGTATCAAAGATGGAGATGCCATCACTGTGGAAGATTTGGGCATATCAAACCTCACTGTTATAAGCTACATGGATATCCAAATCAGATGTATCAGCAACCTTCCAAGCAGAAAGCAGAAGGTACCAAGAAAGTGCTGCAAAAACATCAAAGAAATCAGCAATCTCCTAAGCAAAAGACAGAGGTCATCAAGAAGGAATGGAGACCAAAAGTCAGCACTCAGACTGATCAAAGCCACATACCCAAGAACAAGAACAACAATCAAGCTTGGAGATCAGCTGATCAACACACAGGGCAGATGAATCAAAAGAAATCTCAACTCATCTGGACAAAGAAAAGTACTGCATATATAGCACATACATCACTAAGAGTATCAGCTAAAGAAGACTGGTACTTTGACAGTGGATGTTCAAGGCACATGACTGGGTTGAAGAATCTACTAGTGAACTTAAAATCACATTCATCCAGGTATGTAACTTTTGGAGATGGAGCTAAAGGAGAGATCAAAGGAGTTGGAACCTTGGACTGTCAAGATGTTCCAAGACTAGATGATGTATTGCTAGTTAAAGGGTTAACTGCTAACCTGATCAGTATAAGTCAACTATGTGATCAAGGATACAGTGTAAACTTTACAAAAACTGAATGCATAGTGACTAACCAAGTGCAAGAAGTTGTCATGAAAGGAGCAAGGTCTAAAGACAAATGTTACATGTGGGAGCCACTAGACTTCAGTCCCACTTCAACTTGTTCTCTAGCTAGAGAAGAAGAAGTAAAACTATGGCACCAAAGGCTAGGTCATCTTCATTTCAGAGGCATAAAGAAGATCATATCTATGGATGCTGTAAGAGGTATCCCTAAACTGAAGATTGATGATGGCAAAATCTGTGGTGAATGTCAAATAGGCAAACAAACCAAGATGTCCCATCCAAAGCTCCAACATCTGACAACTTCCAAAGTTTTGGAACTGTTACATATGGATCTCATGGGACCTATGCAAGTTGAAAGCCTTGGTGGTAAGAGGTATGCATATGTGGTGGTTGATGACTTTTCAAGATATACATGGATAAATTTCATTAAAGAAAAGTCAGATGTCTTTGATGTATTCAAGGAATTATGTCAAAGATTACAAAGGGAAAAATCCAGCTGTGTGATCAGAATTAGAAGTGATCATGGAAAGGAATTTGAGAATCAAAAATTCTTAGATTTCTGCTCTTCAGAAGGAATCAATCATGAATACTCTTCTCCTATCACTCCTCAACAGAATGGGATTGTTGAGAGGAAAAATAGAACTATTCAAGAATCTGCAAGAGCTATGATACATGCTAAAAAGTTACCTCTGTATTTCTGGGCTGAAGCTATGAACACTGCCTGCTACATCCATAACAGGGTTACCTTGAGAAAAGGAACTTTGTCCACAATATATGAAGTCTGGAAGGGCAGAAAACCCACTGTGAAGTACTTTCATGTGTTTGGAAGTAACTGCTATATTTTAGCAGATAGGGAGCAAAGGAGAAAAATGGACCCTAAAAGTGATGAAGGGATTTTCCTTGGATACTCTATAAACAGCAGAGCATATATAGTGTTTAATTCAAGAACCAAGGTTATCATGGAGTCCATTAATGTGATAATTGATGATGGTCCTACAGATGTCCCAGAGGATGTTGGAACATCTGTTGATATCAAGACTGAAGCTGAAGAAAAGAATGATCAACATAGCTTCACTCAAAATGATACAAGGACAGAAGAATCAAGCAAACCTCCCTCCATCAGAATACAGAAGGATCATCCCAAAGATTTAATAATTGGTGATCCCAACAGAGGTGTGAGCACTAGATCAAGAGATGTGATTTCAAGTTCTTGTTTTGTTTCCAAAATAGAACCTAAAAACATCAAGGAAGCTCTCACTGATGAATACTGGATTTGTGCTATGCAAGAGGAATTAGGCCAATTCATAAGGAATGAAGTGTGGAATCTAGTCCCTAGACCTGATGATATAAATGTGATTGGTACAAAATGGGTGTATAAGAACAAGTCAAATGAACAAGGAGTTGTCACAAAGAACAAGGCTAGACTTGTGGCTCAAGGATACACTCAAATTGAAGGTGTTGACTTTGATGAAACCTTTGCACCAGTAGCAAGGCTTGAATCAATAAGACTACTGTTGGGAATTGCTTGTATCCTAAAGTTCAAGCTATTTCAAATGGATGTGAAAAGTGCATTTCTTAATGGTTATCTTAATGAAGAGGTATATGTAGAACAGCCTAAAGGATTTGTTGATCCAAGCTGTCCAAATCATGTATACAAACTAAAGAAAGCACTTTATGGTCTGAAGCAAGCTCCAAGGGCATGGTATGAAAGACTGACCACAATTCTTATCAAGCAAGGATACAGAAAAGGTGGGATTGATAAAACCCTGTTTGTTAAAGATGAAGAAGGAAATGTCATGATTGCACAAATATATGTTGATGACATTGTGTTTGGTGGGATGTCTGATAAGATGGTCAAACATTTTGTCAAGCAGATGGAATCTGAATTTGAAATGAGTCTAGTAGGTGAATTAACCTATTTTCTTGGTCTGCAAGTAAAGCAAATGGAAGACTCAATGTTCATTTCCCAAAGCAAGTATTCCAAGAACATAGTCAAGAAATTTGGAATGGAAAATGCTGCTCACAAGAGAACTCCTGCCCCCACACATTTAAAGCTAACTAAAGATGAAAAGGGTGAGAATGTAGATCAAAGCTTATACAGAAGCATGATTGGAAGCTTTTTATACTTGACTGCTAGCAGACCAGACATTGCATTTGCAGTAGGAGTTTGTGCAAGATATCAAGCTGATCCAAAAGTCAGTCATCTCAATCAAGTCAAGAGAATCCTTAAATATGTTAATGGTACTTGTGACTATGGCATAATGTACTTTCATGGTTGCAAACCTATTCTCACTGGCTTCTGTGATGCTGATTGGGCAGGAAGTGCTGATGACAGAAAAAGCACTTCAGGAGGGTGCTTCTTTCTAGGAAACAATCTGATTTCTTGGTTCAGTAAGAAACAGAATTGTGTATCCTTATCTACAGCTGAAGCTGAGTACATAGCAGCAGGTAGCAGTTGTTCTCAGTTGGTTTGGATGAAGCAGATGCTCACTGAGTACAATGTCCCACAGGATGTCATGACATTGTACTGTGACAACTTAAGTGCAATCAACATATCTAAAAATCCTATCCAACACAGCAGGACAAAGCATATTGATATCAGACATCATTTCATCAGAGATCTTGTAGAAGAAAAGGTGATTTCATTAGAGCATGTAGCTACAGATCTGCAGTTAGCTGATATCTTTACCAAAGCATTGGATGCTACACAATTTGAGAACTTAAGGGGCAAACTTGGAATCTGTTTATGTGATATCTAGCAGTTAATGAGATGTGCCAACTTGTCATATGACATTGCATGGCTTAAGTTCCAGATGGCAAAACTGGTCTGGACAAGATCTTTGGGAATTCCAACCCTAATCATTTGGACTGTAACGGCTACTTATTTAGTAACTCCTTATAAGCAGCTATCAAGAGTCTCATCACACCATCACAAGCGAATCACATTAACTAGTAATCCTTCAGAAATCATAAACCCTAAAGCTGCACATTCATCTCCTTCAACAATGTCTCAAAACCCTAAAACAGCTGAAGAAGTTCTCAACCAGGAAGACGTGGTTCATGCCACTCCTATCTCTGTGGTACCAATGCAATCAACACCATTGGACGAGCTTAAGGGAAGCGCCTCTCACACTAAAAAGGCAAGAACACCAAAAAGAGGTAAAGATCAAATCAGAAGCAAAGCTAAAGACATTCCCTCTCATGCTAAATACTCCAAATATGTTGATGATTCCATCAAGGAGATTGTCAATCAAGTTTTTTCTGAACAAAGAGTGGTGAGAGGGATCTCTATTCCTTTGAACACTATTCCTGCACCTCAAGAAGAACCAGCTCAAGATACAGAGGACACTGCTGCAGAACAAGATGTCCCAACAGATGTTGGAACATCTGAAGATAAGAAAAAGAACTCATCTGATGTTGAACAAACTGAGGATAAGGCCTCAAGTGAAAGTGATAAAGAAGTTTCTGTGGAACAGGCTAAAGAATCAAATGAAGATCAAATTTCTGCTGATCAACAAGCTGATGAGGAGACTGCTCAATCCCCTCCAGTAGTTAACCTGGAGCAGGACTCTGATGCAGAAATCATAGCATCTGTCAAACCCAGCATAGCCAAAAGGCTAAGGTCCAGGAAAGGAAAGATGCAAGATGAACCTGTCATTCCTGAGAAGAAGAAGGCTAGTCCAAAGAAAGGCAAGGCTAAAGCCACTTTTGGTCCAGCAAAACCATGGAGCAAGGTTCAAACCCAGAAGAGAAAAGCTGCAACACCATCAGATTCAGATGTTGGACAGATGTCCCAACATCTCCTCCCAAGAAGAAACCAGCACCAGCTAGAGCTTCAACTGTTGTTCCAGAAGCTCCCTTGGACAACATATCCTTCCATCATGTCTCCAGTGTAAACAGATGGAAATATGTGTACCAAAGAAGGGTTGCTTTGGAAAGAGAACTAAGCAGCAATGCACTTGAGTGCACAGAACTCATTGATCTAATCTCTGATGCAGGACTATTCAAGACAGTCTCAGAGTTCTCTCCCTGCTATGAACTTCTTGTCAAAGAGTTCATTGTGAATCTTCAGGAGGATTGCTCAAATGGTAAGTCCTCAGAGTTCATAAAGGTATTTGTGAGAGGTAGGTGTGTTGAGTTCTCTCCCCAAATCATTAATCAGTATCTAGGAAGGGACACAGATGGACCCAATGAGCTAGGCAAGACAGATAATCAAATCTGTAAGGTGATCACTGCAAACCAGGTCAAATCTTGGCCTGTGAAGGGAAAGCTCTCTGTGAGCATGCTTACCAGAAAGTATGCCATGCTTAACAGAATTGGAACTACTAACTGGGTGCCTACCAACCACACTTCATCAATCTCAACTGGTCTGGCCAGATTCATCTATGCTGTGGGAACTCAAACCAAGATGGATTATGGAGCATATATTTTTGATCAGACTATGAAGCATGCCATCTCTTCTGCAACCAAACTACCAATAGCTTTTCCTTCATTGCTATGTGGTATAATATTGAGCCAATACCCTGGCATTCTAACTGACAAGGATACTGCCTGCAAAAGAGAAAGCCCCCTGGCTTTTCACTACAAGTTATTCCTCAGTCACCATGCTGCAGATGTTGAAGCACCTTCTGGGACATCTGCTGGTCCCTCAACCACTAGGAATCCAATCTCAAAGAAGACTTTAATTGCTGAACTCAAGAGCACCTGCAAAGAGCTTGAAGCTAGAAAGCAGAAGCTTGAGGAAATAATTAAAAGGTTGGAAAGTGAAGAAGATCAGAATGCTGCATCTGGTGAAGACAGTGAAGCTGAAAGTGAAGCTGATAAAGATGAAGACACTGAAGTGGAGGAAGCAACTGAGAGTGATGAATCTGAGTGATCTTTGTATGTGAGGCATTTGTAATGACAGCAATGATTTGTAATTCTGGATAATAGTTCTTTGGCCCCTAATTTTGTGCCTACCAAGGGGGAGAACAACAACAAATTTGTACTGCTGGTTATTTTGAATGAAATCTGTTTGTTTTTGTCTGAACTGAATCAGTGTGATTTAATGAATAATTCTGTTGGAACAAGACTGGACACATATATGTTTGAGGGGGAGTAATCTCAAATAAGAATCAACAGAAAAGTACTGATATACTCTGATAAAAAGAACTTCTGCTGCACTCTGAAAACCAGAAAAGATGTTAGCCAAAAATTAGCCAAAGGGGGAGTTTGTAGATGTTTAAGAATTGGCAGAATTTTTGACCAAACAAGAAATGTTAAATTCAGTTCAGAATGTCCTATCAGATGTTGGGACATTAGCAAACAGAGTATGTGAACTTATTTCAGGATGTCTCATCAGATGTTGGGACATTATGTAAATGACTAAGTTCAGTTTTGTCAGGATGTCCCAACAGATGTTGAGACATCTCAGACCTGCTACCAGAATTAATTATTGATTAACAGATCAGAGATATTTAAGGAGAATTATCTGGAATTAATTAATGATGGATAAAAACAGAACAAGGCGCATCTGTAGGGAGTTTTAAATTGAAGATTCAGATTAAAACAGAAGACCTAATGCACCTAGAATATAGGAGGTAACAAACCCTAAATTCAAGGTGACAGCTGCTGCACATTAGGGCTGGATCATTCTACAGAAAGCCCAAAATTCAGATACCTATTTAAACAACAGAAACTCATAGAATTGAGTACGAATTTCAGAAGACCAAATAGGGTGTCTAGTGTTCTAAATAGCAGGTTGTTTTTATGTACCACTTTATAAGCTTTTAAGCAAAAGTGCATTTTGTGACTTGATTGAAACTGTGAAGTAAGATCAAGTTGTATTGTTTGAAGGATGTCTTCAATGTCTGTAAACTTGTAAACTTGATCACTGGGTGATTGAGGGGGAGTGAGTAGGGTACTCTTATCTAAGTGAGTCTTAGGTAGAAATTGCATTGGGTAAGTATTAAGTGATAGATTAAACAGGGTGGTTTAAGTCTAGAATTAATATTACTAATAGTGGATTTCCTCCTGGCTTGGTAGCCTCCAGATGTAGGTGTGGTTATACACTGAACTGGGTTAACAAACTTCTGTGTGTTTACTTTTCCTGCTGTTTAAGTTTTGGTTAAATTTGTCAAATGTCCTATTAAGTGTTAAGACATCTCTTAGGACATCTCATACCTGACTACAGAATTTCAAGAGTGATTATAAAATAGTGGACCAGCTTCACCAGACGCCTTCCAAGATCTCCATTCTATCATTGCTCATGTGCTCCGAGGCTCATCGGAATGCGCTACTAAAAGTCTTGCACGCAGCTTATGTGCCTGAAGAGATCACCGTCAATCAGTTAGAAGCTGTGGTTGGAAATGTTACTGCTAGCAATGGGCTAGGGTTCACCAACAGTGATTTGACCACGGAAGGCCGCAATCATAACAAGGCCTTGCACATCACCATGGAATGTAAAGGTGCAGTCCTTTCCCATGTGCTGGTAGACACAGGATCATCCCTCAATGTCTTACCTAAAAAGGCCCTTGTGAAGCTAGAGTATGAAGGATTGGCATTACGCCCCATTAACCTGGTAGTAAGAGCCTTTGATGGTTCTAAGAGATCGGTTATGGGAGAAATTGAGTTGCCTATAACGATTGGCCCACAAACTTTCAAAACGACCTTCTACGTGATGGATATACAGCCCGCCTACAGTTGTTTATTGGGTAGGCCATGGATTCACGCCGCTGGCGCCGTGACCTCAACCCTTCACCAGAAGTTAAAATTCGAGTGGGAGGGTCAAGTCGTTACTATCTGTGGAGAGGAGGATATTTTTGTCAGCCACCTGGCTACCTACAAATATATTGAGATGGATGGGGAGATCCATGAAACGATGAGTCAAGGGTTTGAGGCCCTAAATGTAAACGAAGCATCTGCTGTGCCTGGAATCTCCATGGCTTCTTATCAACAAGCCCGGAAGGTTGTTGAGGAAGGAACTGCCCAAGGCTGGGGTAAGGTCTTATCTGTGGAGAAGAAGAAGGACAAATCTGGGTTGGGTTACAAACCAACTCAGCAAAATCAAGCAGAGGCTGCTGAGAAGCCCGGTTTTGTCAGTGGGGGGATGCTCACCCCTGATGCTATCAACAATTTGGAATACGAGCTGGAAGAGGAGCGCAATCTGGAGAATTGGATACGTCCAAAGATCCCGGGGAGCAGTATCTCAAACTGGTCTTCCCAGGAAATTATAAGAGTTACTCATGCAGAGTAATTATTATTTCCTGTATTTTATAGCATGCATTAAGTCTTGCATCTTGACCAAGATGACAAGACTCATTTTGTAATCGGGCCATCTGTACTTTTTGTGCAACAAGATTAATCAATGAAATATCAGACATCTTTTTGCAAATGAGTCTTTTTCTTTTCCGCTCACTGTTTTTCCATTTTTCTTTTTGTACAAAAAATAAATGGCGATGTTTTCAAAATGACAACTTTATTTCACTTTTCAAAAACAAGATTAAAATCAAATCACTAAAATGAACAAACTGAACCCTTGCAGAGAGTGCCTTCTAGACAGCACCGACAACAGCACGGCTATGACTTCGTATGACTTTGACAATCCAATCAATCAAGCTGATGAAGGGGTTGAAGAAGAATATGAGCTTCCTGAAGAGTTAGCCAGGTTGTTGAGACAAGAGGAGAAGGTTATCACTCCTCATCAGGAGGAGGTTGAAACGATTAATCTTGGTACAGATGAAGCGTGAAAGAAGTTAAAATCGGGGCCTGCCTACAAGACTCAGTGAAGAGACAACTGATTGACCTGCTTCAAGAGTATGTGGACGTGTTTGCTTGGTCTTATCAAGATATGCCAGGGTTGGACACCGATATTGTTATGCACAAGCTGCCTTTAAGAGAAGAATGCCCACCGGTTAAACAGAAACTGCGCCGTACTCGCCCAGACATGGCTATGAAAATCAAAGAAGAGGTACAAAAGCAATGGGACACCGGGTTCCTTGCTGTGACTAGCTATCCGCCGTGGGTTGCTAATATAGTACCTGTGCCTAAGAAGGACGGCAAAGTAAGAATGTGTGTTGACTACCGGGACCTGAACAGAGCCAGCCCAAAAGATGACTTCCCATTACCTCACATTGATGTATTGGTCGATAACACGGCTCAGTTCTCGGTATTCTCCTTCATGGACGGATTTTCAGGATACAATCAGATTAAAATGTCGCCTGAAGACATGGAAAAGACAACCTTCATTACACCCTGGGGCACGTTCTGTTACAAGGTAATGCCATTCGGACTGAAGAACGCTGGTGCAACATATCAACGGGCTATGGTGACATTATTCCACGATATGATCCATAAAGAAATATAATGTTATGTGGATGACATGATTGCCAAGTCCTTTACTGAGGAAGACCACCTGGTGAATCTGCTGAAACTGTTCAAGCGTCTGAGGAAATACCAACTGAAGTTGAACCCCAACAAATGCACATTCGGGGTGCGATCTGGTAAGCTGCTGGGATTTATTGTAAGCGAGAAAGGGATTGAAGTTGACCCTGATAAAGTCAAAGCTATTCAAGAAATGCCTGCACCGAAGACAGAAAAAGAAGTTCGAGGGTTTCTAGGTAGATTGAACTACATTTCAAGGTTCATATCTCACCTTACAGCAACCTGTGAACCTTTGTTCAAACTGTTGAGGAAAGAACAAACGGTCAGGTGGAATGAAGACTGCCAGAAGGCTTTTGACAAGATCAAGGAATACTTACAAGAACCTCCAATCCTTATGCCTCCAGTCGAAGGAAGACCTTTAATCATGTACTTGACAGTATTAGAAGAGTCAATGGGGTGTGTGCTGGGCCAGCATGACGAGTCTGGTCGAAAAGAGTATGCAATATACTACCTAAGCAAAAAGTTTACCGACTGTGAACAACGTTATTCACTGCTCGAGAAAACTTGTTGTGCTTTAGCGTGGGCTGCTCGCCGACTGAGACAGTATATGTTGACCCACACTACCTTATTGATTTCAAAAATGGATCCAGTCAAGTATATTTTCGAGAAGCCAGCTCTTACCGGACTGGTTGCAAGATGGCAGATGATTCTCACAGAATATGACATCCAATACACTTCTCAGAAAGCCATCAAGGGCAGTGTATTGTCTGAATATCTTGCTGAGCAACCTATTGATGATTACCAGCCTATGAGATTTGACTTCCCTGATGAAGACATCATGTTCATAAAAGCAAAAGATCATGAAGAGCCTGTTCACACTGAAGGGCCTGACCCGGAAGAAGAATGGACTATGATGTTTGATGGGGCTGTTAATATGAATGGTCGTGGTGTTGGTGCAGTACTCATTACACCTAAAGGAGTTCACATGCCTTTCTCGGCAAAGCTCACCTTTAACTGCACTAACAACGAAGCTGAATACGAGGCTTGCATTATGGGTCTTGAGGAAGCCATTGACCTTAGGATCAAGACATTGACTGTATTCGGAGATTCAGCTCTGGTAGTTAATCAAACCAATGGCAAATGGTATACCCACCAAGATCATCTGATACCTTACAGGGATTATACAAGAAGGCTATTGACTTTCTTCACAACGGTCAAGCTTGAGTATATCCCTCGGGACGAGAATCAGTTTGCAGATGCTCTGGCTACCATTTCATCCATGATCAAAGTTCAGACTGCCAACTTTGTACCTCAGATTTCAGTGTCCCGACTTGACAGACCAGCATACGTGTTCGCAGCAGATGTTGTCAAAGATGACAAGCCTTGGTTCCACGACATTAAGTGCTTCATGGAGGATCAAACATACCCACCTGGGGCATCTTCCAATGATAAGAAGACACTAAGAAGGCTTGCTGGTAGCTTCTTTCTGAATACTGATGGCTCCCTGTACAAGAGAAACTTTGATATGGTACTCCTCAGATGCGTTGACAGAACAGAAGCAGACTTGCTAATGCATGAAGTGCACGAAGGATCCTTTGGTACCCATGCTGGAGGGCATGCCATGGCTAAGAAGTTGCTAAGATCAGGGTATTACTGGATCACAATGGATGCCGACTGTTGTGCCTACGCCAGAAAGTGCCACAAATGCCAGATCTATGCAGATAAGGTGCACGTGCCTCCCAATCCTTTGAACATAATGTCTTCACCCTGGCCCTTTGCTATGTGGGGCATTGATATGATTGGCAAGATTGAACCAACTGCTTCAAATGGCCATAGATACATCCTGGTCGCCATTGATTATTTCACCAAGTGGGTCGAAGCAGCTTCATATGCAAATGTTACAAGGCAAGTGGTAGCTAGATTTCTGAAGAGAGATATCATCTGTCGGTACGGAGTTCCCGAGCGAATCATTACTGATAATGGTTCCAACCTAAACAACAAGATGATGGCTGAGTTATGTCGGGATTTCAAGATTCAACATCACAATTCTTCTCCTTACAGGCCGAAGATGAATGGCGCTGTTGAGGCAGCTAACAAGAATATCAAGAAGATTGTGCAGAAGATGGTAGTCACTTACAAAGACTGGCATGAAATGCTACCGTTTGCCTTGCATGGGTACCGTACGTCAATCAGAACATCCACTGGGGTAACACCGTATCAACTTGTGTATGGTATGGAAGCAGTCCTACCTGTTGAAGTTGAATTACCCTCCCTACGGGTGTTGATGGATGTTAAGCTGAACGAAGCAGAATGGGTCCGGTCCCGATATGAACAACTGAGTCTGGTCGAAGAGAAAAGATTGGCTGCAATCTGTCATGGGCAGTTATATCAGAGAAGAATGAAGAAAGTCTTCGATCAGAAAGTCAGGCACCGAGAGTACCAAGTAGGAGATCTTGTGCTAAAAAGAATCCTCCCTCCTCATACAGACCACAGGGGCAAGTGGACTCCGAATTATGAAGGACCATTTGTAGTAAAGAAAGTTTTCTCTGGTGGAGCACTGATGCTCAGCACTATGGATGGTGAAGATTTTCCGTCCCCTGTGAATTCAGATGCAGTTAAAAAATACTTCGCATGAAAATGACCCGCTGGACATAAAAACAGAATGTAAGTCCAGGCAAAAATAGGGCATCCCGGCGAGTCAAAAATAGAATAAAAGACTCGGGCAAAAATAAGGGAAAATAAACAAAAAAATGTACACCCGCTGAGTTGAAAAGCCACCTTGGACGACTCAGGCAAAAATGGGTATCCCGATGGATTGAAAACCCGAAAGGGCGATCCATGCAAAATAAGGGAATAAGCGAACAACTGCATTCTGAATTCGTCGGTATCACCTACAATTTGGTAAACCTCGGAAGGATCAAGCTACAATCAGAATCAGCCTTCTTCAGAAAGCAAGACGAGAAGAACGTCAAATGTCATACAAGTCATAGCAAAAGGGAAAAGCACCTCAAAGCGTCGTCAACATTGTCAGCATTTGGTTTCTCAATTTGTAAAAATCTCCTCATTTCAGGAGATATGTTTCTTTGACTGTGTATTGCCAATTCAGGGCACATGAATTAATAAAATCAAATTTTCAGTCACGTTTTGTCTCGTCCATTTTATTTTCATTTGCAAAGTGTCTGGTGTCTCTAAAAAATGATTGCATAAATACAGATGCTTATCTTCGAAATTGAAAACGCGTGCTTACAGGAAATATGCTTACTCTCAGAAGTGTCTGAACTCCTATGACGGAATCTAGTAAGGGATACCTCGGGATTATTTGTGCGTTTCTCTATCTTTGCAGGATTGCAGGTATCCAAAACGCAACTTGGGGCATGTAGGCTTCACCCCAGCAGGTTGGCAAACCAGCATTCACTCAGCCTTTGTACCAGAAGTGCTCCTTCCCCAGCTGAGTTGCCTCTTAGTACTCTCCCCAGCTGAGTTACCACTTGTTACTTCTCCCAACCAAGTTGCCAATCATTCTTCCTCAGCAGAATACAGAAGCCAAGGAACCATCTCCCCACAGAGCTTCAGCCTTTATCCAGAAGAGAAACGCAAGAAGGGATCACAACAGAGTGAAGAAAGCTTCTGCAAACCCCAGCTGGGTCCCTCATTACTGAGACAGGTCTATCAGTGACCTGGATCCCCAAGCAGATGTCATCTCCTAAGATCTACCAGTGATCTCATCCCCGGCTGGGATGCCCATTACAGACAGATCAGCCAGAGATCTTCACAGCAACGGGATCCGAATCCCAGTTTGGTATCTTGGCATAATCATGGCATTCGCATCATACTCACCCCACAAAGCGTAGCATTCCGTCTAATACGGAGCATTACGGCAAAAATCAAACATATAGCATAATCATAAGCCATGATCCGCATCAAAGACTTGTGAAAAATAACCATCCAACAATATACAGAATACTCCCCCAGAGTCCCCAGCAAAAAAAAAACAGTTGCCTTACATTCACAAAACACCAGTATATATTCCTTTCGACACTCGTCCGTGTCATACCCCCAGCAGAAAACCAAGACATTCTCTTTGCACTCACAGATATTCTTGTTTATACAATTCCTTGACACTCGTCCGTGTCATATCCTCAGCGCAGTCACTTACACTTTTGCAACCCACATACTTGCTTATACTATACTTTTCTCCCTTTTGACACTCGTCCGTGTCACGCTCCACAGCAGATAAACACTCATCTATACACTACTCATGTTACTCTTATACAGATACTCGTCTGTATCTTGTATACACCATTTATATATCCCCACAGATTCGACACTCGTCCGTGTTCTCTGTTAACCAGTTGGTACTCGTCCGTGCCATCATCTCAGAACATGCGCCAAGCGTTTGTTTCTACATGATACTCGTCCGTATCATAGTCTTAAGGATGCTCGTCCGCATCTTTAATCCATACACTGTCGAACACTCTTGTCTTCTTGAATATGGATACTCGTCCGTGTCTACTATTCCCCAGAAAGTCCCCTCAGATTCAACACTCGTCCGTGTTCCTTGTTAACCAGTTGATACTCGTCCGTATCATCATCTCTGAACGCGTGTCAGTATTTGTTTCTACCCGATACTCGTCCGTATCATAGTCTTAAGGATGCTCGTTCGCATCTTTAATCTATACACAAACATCTAAACACTTATACCTTTTGTTTCTTGGATATAAACACTCGTCCGTGTTTACTATTCCCCAGTAGATCACCAACAAAGCAAATTTTCCTTTTATCTGACACTCGTCCTGTGTCATGATAAACCCTGAGAGCAGCCGTACCCTGCTAGGTGGTCGTCCTCCACCTCTTGATGGTCGTCCTCCATCATGCTCATCCGATGGCCGTCCCCATCATTGATTTTAGCAGCTGTCCCCTGCTAGGTGGTCGTCCTCCACCCTTTGATGATCGTCCTTCATCATTTTATCCAATGGCCGTCCCCATTGTTGATTTTTGGTTATCTGACATTCGTCCTATGTCATGACAAACCTCGAGAGCAGCCGTCCCCTGCTAGGTGGTCGTCCTCCACCTCTTGATGGTCGTCCTCCATCATGCTCGTCCGATGGCCGTCCCCATCGTTGACCTTTTATCCGGCATTCGTCCTATGTCGCGATACTTTTGGCAGCCGTACCCTGCCAGGTGGTCGTCCTCCACCTTAGATGACCGTCTCTCATCTTGACCCAACAGAGCAGCCGTTCCCTGCTAGGTGATCGTCCTTCACCTTTGATGACCGTACCTTATCATCTGTTCATTTCATTTATTCTTTAACCCGATGGTCGTCCCCGTCGTGGTCCCTTTTCTTTTTAGCCCGATGGCCGTCCCCATCGTTGGTTACTTTGCTTTATGAACTTGATGGCCGTCCCCATCATAATTCTTTTTATCCCCAGCATGTCGGCCGTCCCCGTCATTGCTTTATTTTCCGCACTTTTTAGCATGTCGGCCGTCCCCGTCATTGCTCTTTACCCAGCAGTCGTCCTCTGCTCGACGGTCGTCCTCCGTCGCCCACACTTTACAATATACTTTATTTTCTTTTACAATCTATATCCCTTTTCTTCTTCATTCTGTGAGTGCAAATTTTGGACTGTCTTTGGTATTCAACCACAAGTTATCTTGTTTGCCTGTTAAGCCGTAGCTTACATCCTGCACAGCTAACTCATGCTTGAATAGGGGCAGCTGTAAACACCCCAAATTTGCCCTCACCCATTCACACCATGGCTTGTGATCATTTCATATGCATAAACACAATCACACCATCTTATATTCCATTTTGATTCACTGCATAGGTTCTAAGTCATCTGTATCTAGGGTTTGTGATCTGAGCAATCCAAGAGCCACTTGAGCCACTCCAAAGGTCATCAATCACATCAAATGGGTCCATGTGTGTTCTAACATCATATTATATCCTCTCAAAGTCAAGAATGTCAAAGAATCACAAGAACTGAAAATGGCATGGAAGCAGAGCCAGGTTTAACTGCACAGATGACCTAGAATTAGGGTTTTGGTTTCAGAGGCCATAACTTCAAATTTTTTGGTCATTCTTGTTTCTATTGGTCTCTATATGGTATAGGGAGTGTGCATATCAATTTTCATGAAGAAATTCCATGGGGAAGTCATCTGATCAAGGGTTGACTTTCTGGACAAGTCAGTGCAAAATTAGGGCACCTGAGGCCCCCAATGACCCAACCAAGGGGTGATCTTCATCATTTAGAGTGTATTTGATCTTTATTTGATCATAGAAGAAGGTTGAAGATCACAAAATTCAAGAATTACAAGTTTTTGCAAAGTTGACTTTTTGGGGTAAGTTTGACTTTTAAGGAATTTGTCATTTTTAGGCAATTTTTCAACCCTTACTTTTTGATCCAAAAATGCTTCAAATGGAAAAACTTTGGTCATGAAAGTTGTAGAATAGATCTTTCCCTTTACAAAAAGTACAAGAACATGACCTAATTCATTTTGGATCAAAAGTTATGGTTTGTCAAAGTTGGCAAAAATCACTAAATTTCAAGTTATGCACCAAATGGAAAACTTGCAAATTCATGTACCAAGCATTCTAGTGACTTCAAAATGGCTTCAAAACTTCATCACATGATCATACACGACCCCAAAAACAGAATTGGCCCAAGGGATTTTTCATTGTTTGCTTTGATTTCCAAAGGTCCCTAAGCCATTTTTCATTACAAGTGCAAAAGGGGGATTCTTGGCAAAACCATTTTTTTAGGGAGTTATGTGATCAATAGCTGACTTCTATACATTGCCATGACTAAAAGAAGTTCCATGCTACAAAATTCAGCAAACAATGTCTCATGTATGTGGCACAAAATCATGAGAAAACATCAAGTGGGCAAGTTGCAAAAGCTAGCATAGTTCATGATCCATATGTTGCAGCCAGCTACAAGCAATCTGAGGGTCATCCTTAACCCAAGCTGAAGCAAGACAAGACCTCAAACTGCTGCTGCCATAGCCCATGCTGCAAGTACAAGCCAACTTGACTTTTTGGCCAAAACTCCCATACTCATGGAACAGTGAGCAGCCACCCCTACTGACCTGCTCCACAGGCTATTCACACAACTTGGGAGGATTATAGCAAAGCATTGGCCCTTGAGACAAGCCAGAACTCAGTCCCCACAAAAACTGTCAAAGAGCTTCCCTTCTTCGAATCTCATTTTCCATCCATCAAACATCCAATTTCTCTTCACCAACGAATCAAACACACTAAAAGGAACCAGAATCAACCATTGGTAGAGCTTGAAACCTCATACACACAGACCTCATTTTCTGATACACCAGAACTGGACCTCTCAAAATAGCTTGTTTAAGCTCCATCCAAGCTTACCATTAGCACCAGGGGAACCATTGGAGTGAGTCTGCACCAAAGAGTAACCCAGAAAGCCCAGAAACAGAAGTTTCCATCTCAGGTATGGCCATGAACTTTTTCTCTCAGAGCTTGCATTTAAAGTTATAATTTGATTGTGTATGTCTTGCTGATCATGGGGATGTGCTTAGAATTGAAAATGAGTGAGAAATGAGGATTTACCAAAGCTCTGAAATTTTGCCCGTGAATCTTCTTGGCTTCGATTCTCTTCATTTGTGCATGATAAATTTAGTTTGAGAGGTGATTTGAGTGGGGTTTGGGTAGAGGAACATTTCCCTGCTTTTAATTTGATGAATGGTGGCCTGAATCTTGATCTAGGGTTTTCAACCCGCCGGAGAAGATGACCGGAGCTTCCCTCCGGTCACCTGAATGTTATTAACCCTAATCCTGTAATTAAGTGAGGTTTGAATCTTGTGTGTTGGATCAGTTGACTGGCTTGACTTCGCGCGTGTACGTCTGGCCCAGATTCATTCATTTTGCCCTAATCCTCATTTATTAGTTTAATTAATTTTAATTAGGTTAATTTAATCAGGATAAGCCTCAGCCCTTGGATGACGCGCCAGTCAACCATTTTCACCCCAGTTTGAATACTAGCCATCAGATCTGCTTACTTCTTCATTTATTTATTTATTTTTCATTTTTTCCATTTAATTTGTACAATTTATTTAAAATAGCAAAAAAACTTTAAAAAATCTGAAATTTTTTATACAAGTTATTATTTAATTTCAGAGCACAAAAATATTTTTATTTTTATTTTTAGCATTAAAAAAGTATTTTTAAATATTTAGAAGTTTCCTTTTAATTAATTAATGAGAATTAATTAATTAAAAATACTTTTAGGTATTTAAAAATCACCAAAAAATTCATGAAACCTTTAAAAACATTTAGGAACATTGTCCAACCCTCAAACCAAATTTCTTTTTTTGATCTTGATGCATTTTGAGAATTTTTCATGGAATTAAAATCATTTTGATGCATTATTTTGATCCAAACTTCCAAAAATCATTTCTGCCTAACCATGATGAGTTGGACTTTGATTCTTTTTGCATTGTGTTTAGCATATCATGTAGTTTGTGAGATTAAATGGCCATGATTTGATCTTTCATTTTCCATTTGTTTGGTAATTTTCTTAATAAGGAACCCTAAAACCCTAGAAAACTTAGAAAAATCATAACTTGAATTTGGTTAAGAGTTGAAACCTCTCCTTTGGGCAGTGGGTTAGTATAGGATTAGGGGTCCTTTGAGTGCGTTTTCAATTTTTTATCTTATTGTTTGCCTCTGATTTTGGTTTGTGTTTGATGCTTTGATCATAAACCCTAATTTGGGCTTCCATATGCATCCATCTTGCATTTGATTGCACAATATGACTTGCCATGACATTTCATGCCTCCATTTGATTCATTTGACATCATAAGACATATTAGAAGCATGTTTGATCATTGCATCTTGCATTTGCCATGTTATATGCCATTTGCATTCCATAACTTTCCATGTATGTTCATGTGTCTTAACTTGCTTCATTTTCATCCAAAAGCTTGCATGATCATTTCCATGTGTTGCCTCATGTTTATAGCATCTCATAGCATCATTAAAATCATGTATGTGCTTCTGGTTTTGTTTCTCACCATGTCATTTCATCTCATTTTGCATTGCATTGCATTCCTTTTACTAACTTTTCAGGTGGTAAGTAACTTTGAGAAGTGGATTTGCCTTCACTTCTCATACTTTCTTCTCATCTCCCTCTTGCATCCATGCTGAATTTTGATATGTGTTTGAGTTTGAGCTTGCTCATTCTTCTCCTTCTTACTTTCTTTCTTCAAGTGACTTGACTTCTTGAAAGAAGCAAGTCACTTTGCTTCTCCTGATCCTTTCATCTGCTTCCTAGTGGTTCCATTGAAGATCCTACTTGTTAAACCTCACAAACCCTAGGAACAACCATGTATGACAATGATTAGGATTTTGATTAGTCTCCCCTCTTAGTTTTACCTTTGTGTCTCATTGAGTCTTCTCTTCTCATCTCATAATCAGGGATTAAACCCTAAAGGCTTTAAGGCTTTGTGATTAAGCTTATGCCTGCATCCTTCTATTAGGATGGAGTGTATAACTTTAATCCTAAGTGTTAAACCCTTAATGTGTTTAACTCCCTTAATCAATCCATCTAATAATCATCAAGACATCACACTTGTAACTTGGGCCTTGCATTAGGGTTCTAATTCTTCCTTAATTGGTTAAGAAGGACTAACCCTAATGTTAATGGACAAGTCCCCCTCAAGTTGTCTTACAAATCATAAAATTCACTTCATCATCTCATCATTGAATAAAATCCACTTAATCAAAAGGCTTGTTTTGTCATGAGTTTAATCCCTAATCATGGATTAAGTTGAGGAGCTTTCCTCAGCTTAAACATTCTCATCTATTATCCTTCTATTAGGATGGTGTAATGAGTCTGTTTAATCCCTGATTATGGCTTAATCTCATTACTCGACACTAAACAAAAACAACAAAAACATCTAAATAATCACAAGTAGGTTAATGATCTTAATCCTACACCAAAGGTGTTTAAGTGTGAGAAGCTGACTTCACACTTAAGGTATTCTCATTACCCCTAATCAGAGGGAAGATGTGATGAGTTTACTAAATCCATTGGTTTAGGCTTAAGCTCATTAACTTATGACAAACTTTCAAAAGCAATAAAAAACTGAAAATACAAAAACAAACAATAATCGTCTCCTCCGGGATTCTTTTCTCATCACCTTCACTCATAAACGAGAACTTGCTTCTTCCGTCTAGTGCAAGACAGTTAGCACCTGAGCCAGACAGGTCATACACTTGAGCATAGACAAGTAAGCAGTTCATCAAGTCAATTCATCTTTCAGTCTCTTTGGGTCGAACTACGGTGTTCTGACTTCCTCATTGCACGAGAGGATACGTAGGCATAACTTAACAGTTATCGAACAAAAGTCTTTGTATATTCCCCCTCTTTCCAGCTTTATTCCTTTAGCCTCATGATCTTGAGCATTTCATTCTTATTCTCTCACTGACACATTACTTATTACACTTTACACTTCTTTTACACTGACACCTGTACATCTTTTTCCAGCTCTTTTATACACAGATTGCACTGACACTACCCCTTTAAAACACAAAACTTTTAAGCGTGGATCCCGTCGAGTACGACGGACAATCTGGGTGCTAATACCTTCCCAGGTTGTAACCAAACCCCTTTCTCAGTCTCTCTGGTTCTCAACCGTCTTATCCATCTTTTCTAGGCCTATGCAGCATTGCCTTTCCTCCGAGATAAAAATGCCTAGCTGGCGACTCTATTCATCTCCAGTGAGTTCACTGCTGTGTGTTCTCATTGTCCTCTTTCGCCGACCGTTCGCGTCTGTACCCTATCTGACTTAGCTTCATTTATCGGGAGCGACAATTAGGGTTCTGGTCTTGAACTTGTTGGTGTTGCTTTGAATATTTTGCTTTGTATCTTCTTATGTTCACTTTGTTTTGCCATAGTGATTCATTTTGCTTCATGTTGAGTTGTGTGGTTCCCTTATCATTCTTGTGCTTTGAGTTTGCACTTGGCATTTGTGTTTATGATTTCACTTCTGGTTGTGAGACTTTGTTTTGATATTCTGTTCATTTTATATTGCATTTATGCTTGTGTCACTAACCATTTCAGGGGCTTTGGTAAGTGAGAGGTGTGGATGTGATTCCCACATCTCCAAATCTTATCTCTTCTCTTCTCCTTATTATTTTTCTAACATTGTGTTTGTTGGGCTTAGGCCTTACTTCCTCCCTCTTCTATTCTTCTTTCTTCTCCTTCTCTTCTTCTTTCTTTCTTCTTTAGGATAGTAAACCTCACTAACCTATGATTTTCCATGCATGACAACAATTAGGATTCATTAGTCCCCCATTAGACTTTTACCTTTGTGATCCTTTTGTTTCTCTTCTCTTCTCATCTCAAAACTCTAAAAAAGACACTTAATAAAGATTGAAGTGATATCTTGAGCAATAGTCTTATCCCATGAGACACTTTTAGTCTTCCCATCTTGGGATAGTACAAGCTTGTCTTGTGATGTACAAGTCTGATCAAGATATCATCTTCACCAAAAAAATCATAAAACACACTTCTTCATTGTAAATACAAAAACACTTAATAAGTTAATGAGTTAGTGAGCTTAAGCCCTAATCTCTGGATTCAAGTTTTGGGGATCTTCTCCTTGCTTGAGGGTGCTTGTTCTATTATTCCATCTTGGAATGTAGTGGCAAGTACACATTCCATGGAAAAGAGCTTGAGTTCACTTCCTTGTGACACACTCATAAAAGCTTCTAAAAAACCCAAACAAACAATATGCGTCTTTCCTTCGGGAATTATTTTCTCATCTCCTTCGCTCCGTCCACGAACTTGCTCCTACTTGTCATTTTGCAAGACGGTTACGCACTCGTCGTCCGAGCCTGCAACACCTGAGCATTGACATAGGCAGTTCAAGCCTTAAGACACAAGCAATCTTTTCTACCCCTAGTTAGGGGAACTACGGAGACTCTGATCCTCATTGTCCAGATGAGGTACGTAGGCAGCGGGGTAGGGCCCGTTCGAGCACAATCTTTATTTTCCCTACATTTTTCCTTTTCATTTCTTATTCAGTTACTTTCTCAGTTTACTTTTCCAGTTCCATTTCCTTTCTTTTTGCAGCAGCTTTCATTTTTTCACCCTTTGAAATAGTTTCTTTGCAAGCATGGATCCTGTCGGGTACGGCGGACGATCTGGGTGCTAATACCTTCCTAAGTCGTAACCGACTCCCGAACTCAGTCTCTTTGGTTCGCAGGACCCGTGTCCTTCCTCTTCTTTCTTCTAGTTTGTGCAGCATTACCATTCCCGTTCCTTCGGGATAAAAATGCCTGGGTGGCGACTGTAACCTCTTTCCGCGCCACTTTCGCGTTTGTACCAGGAAGGAAATCCGGGGAGCGACACCTGGGAAATAACCGACCATGACATTTGCATACATCCTTGCATTCATGACAGGTGCTCAGAGATAGATTATTATCCTGACTTAGTTTCTTTTCAAAATGGCCAACTTGAATCATAATCTTCAAAGTATGGATTTGGAGCAACTCCAGGCGGAGGTAACCATAATGAAGACCCAACTGGGGCAATTTAGGGCAGAGGTGTAAGCTTTATTTCATAATTAGAAACAGTTGAAAGAGGAAGTCAACCAGATGAAAACTCAGATGAACCTGGTTATGGAAATCCTGAATGCAATGTTAAGTAAATAAAGTTATTTTCATCCCTAGTGAGGGGAACTACGTCGCTCTGATTCTTCATTATTCAATGGAGATACGTCGGTAGGAGATCGCGTGAGATCTTTGCGAGTAACCTTATTTATTAACTTTATCTATCAACCTCTTCCCTCCAGATGTCGTTTGTCAACATCCAACCTCAGCTTCTCAAGAGAGTCCTAGGGGAAAAGCGTATGGGTAAAGGCCAGAACAACTTGAGAAGAAGTTTGATCCTATTCTGACACCTAGCCATTTAATTGAAGATTGCAATTCTTCTAGAGTTAAAGGTTAATACAAGGTCGCAAATTTGACTGATTCCAACACTATTGTGTTCACGCCAGGAAAAGGTGGGGATATGGCACCAAACCAGTAATGGAATGAAAATCCAGACTACTGACTACTGAAAGTCTCCGAGAGAAATAAGTACAGACGAAGTCAGGGCTCCTAAAAAATGATCACCACGATGTGAAGGCTAGATGCAAGTACCACTCAGGGGAATTTAGGCATACAATTAACTAAGTACCCTTAGTTAGGCGAACTACGTCGACTCTGATCCTCATATTCTCGATGAGGTACGTAGGCAGTTTGTAATCGACTCCCAAACCCAGCTCTTTGGTGAGCAGGACCTTTTCCTTTCTTTTTCTCTTCGGTTTGTGTAGCTTTATCTTTCCCATTCATTCGGGATAAAAATGCCTGACTGACAACTCTACCTTTTCCGCGCCACTTTCGCGTTTGTACTAGGAGTAAAATCCTAGGAGCGACACTCTGCAACTAAAATTATTTTTATTTTATTTTATTTTATTCTTACTTTTTATTTTTTCTTTCATTTTTATTTTATTTTCTCTCATTGCTAATATGTATCTAACTTTTTATGTGAGGTAAGGTCTCAGCTGAATTTTCCTTTGACGTAGAACCTGAAAGATCACTGCGCGAAAGACTCCACAAAGCAAGAGTCAAGAGGCTGGAGGGGACTAGTTCTGGTCCTATAGTTATGCATCAGGAAAAAGAGGATAATATACTTGTGCATTCTGAGTCAAGCAATTCAGACACTGAGAGTGAAGCAGATTCAGACAGAGTTGATATGGCTGGTAATCCACCCCCTGTAGAGAGATTTCTAGGTGACTATGGAGGAGTTAATGTTCCATCGAATCAAATGACCATTTTAAACCAACCGGTGAATGTGGATCATTTCCAGCTACATCCTTCTACTACTTGTCAGTTGGAAAGAAAATCTTTCTCAAGAAGAATCAATGAAGATGCAAACAAGCATCTCCAAAGATTTCTCACTACCAGAACATCCTTGAAAATAGAGGGTCATCCTGAGGAAGCGAAAAGACTGATTATGTTCCCTTTCACCCTGACTGATGATGTCGAAGAGTGGTTTACTCACTTCCATGTGAAAGTATCACTACTTGGAAAGATATGGAGACCATGATCCTTAATGAGTACTTCCCCGCCTCTATTTACATTCGCAAGAGATATGACAAAGTGAATTTCAAACAGAAAGAGAGGGAATCATTGGGAGATGAATACAAGATATTTAAGAGATGTTTAGCCGCATGTCCTACTCATAACATGGATGCGACTGAGAAAATGCATAATTTTGTGAATGGTCACAGGATTAAGACAAAACAACTCATTGACACGACTGCAGATGGCTCTACAAATTTCTCGACAGCTACTGGTATCAAGAAAATTATAGAAGCTATAGCTGCAAATGAACACCTGGAGTTATATGACAGAAGAGTTACTCAACCTGAAGGCAAGATTGATTTAAAGCTTGCCAATTAGGTTGTGAAGATGGAAGATCATATTGCTGCATAGGTTGAGAGAAGACTTAAAAAGATGAATCTTGAGTCACAGACTGTAGCACAGGTGCAACCGGTCCAAGATATTATTTGTGAGATTTTTGTAGGACCCCATTTTGCTATGCATTGTGTAGAAACACAAGAAAATATCAAAGCAATCAACTTCCTAAGGCAGGATAATCCCTACTCCAACACCTACAATCTAGGGTGGAAGAATCACCCAAATTTATCGTGGAAGGATCAACAAGGAAATCCTCAGAAGCAAGTTCAAGCCCCACAGCAGCAACAATATCAACTGTATCAATATCAACAACCTCATCAACAACAAGCACCAAGAAACGTAGATTGATAGATCGCCATCGAAAAAATGGTCACTCAAAGCTCCCAATTCCAAGAAGAAACAAGAAGTAATCTTAGAAACACAGGTGCTTCAATCAAAAACCTTGAAGTTCAAATGAGTCAGATAGCTCAACAACTTGCAGGTTCTCAAACACCAGGAGCTCTTCCTAGCGCAACTGTTACCAATCCTAAAGATCAACATCATGTGAACGCGGTTATGACTAAGAGATGTAAAGCTAATGAAGAAGTTGCAAAAAATTCTGAATTGGATGATCAGGTGATTGAAATTGAGTTAGAAATCAAAGAAAATGAGGTGGTCGAGAAAGGATCGGTGGCATCGGAACTGGTGGTGAAAGAGAAAGTTGTTGAACCACAACTGGTGATCAAGCTTCCTTATCCACTTATGAATAAGAAAAAGGGGCAGCAAGAGAAGAATTTTGAGAAGTTCCTCGAAATGTTTATGGGTGCTAATACCTTCCCAGGTTGTAACCAACCCCCTTTCTCAGTTTCTCTGGTTCGCAACCGTCTTATCCATATCTTTCTAGGTCTATGCAGCATTACCTTTCCTCCGGGATAAAAAATGCCTAGTTGGCGACTCTTTTCTTCTGAGTTCACCCTTGTGTGTTCTCTCTCCTTTCGCCGACCGTTCGCGTCTGTACCCCTTCTGACCTAGGTGTCATTTGGTGGGAGCGACAGCCTGGCGACTCTGCTGGGGACCCTTATACTGTAACCGGGGCTGCTGGTTCTTTTTGTGGGTTCCTCCTAGCGCTTGTTTGATTTGTGTTTACTGGGGTGTTATGTGCTAATTGTGTTTATATTTTTGTTTTTATTTACTGCTTTATGTACAATTATTTATTGCTTTCTTTACAGCTTTATACATCATACTGTCATATTGTCATCTGGCTGGATCTGTTTCTTGTTTTGGAGGGTGGGGTTCTACTGAGAGTTTAAGGTCCTATACCTGGGACCTGAGTGACACCTAGGCTAGAGTGGTTCATGTTCTTTCCCATTCCATTTCGGTCTGGTGCGGGAATATGAAACACGGTTCAGATGTGGCTTCCTCCTTGAGAACTCTGTGCTACAGATTTCCTGTAGTGCTAGGGCTATCTGGGAAGCCTGCTAAGTCTGGATGACCTTTATTATGACCTTCAGAAACTGAGGTGAATTAGGGGAGAATCTCTTATGGTTATTGTAAACACTGTACCTTCGGGTTAGAAGTGTTTACACTTCTCATAACTGATCCAAGTCTGAGGATCCTTGTTTTAGAACATCACCTGTGAGGGGGTTGGGCTGTTTACAGGTTTGCAGGTACCATTGGCCACATCATACCCTGTTACTTGTTTTGATTAAGAGTACCTCACTTTGGACAGTTCTTGTGATTTAACCCTGGATATGTGACTCTTTATTTGAGTCCCCCACCTTGGTTACTGGATTTCTGAACGTCCATCTGGACTTCTTAAACATACATGGACTTCATGTCAAGGTAGTAATCAGATCCAGCTTGATCATAAACCCTTGCATATCATTTGCATACACATCATTGCATCATTTAACATTTGTTTATTTGTTTTTCAGGGTATCCACATCATATTTGGCTTGGTTTTGACCCCTTCTTCTGCATAGACCTCTGTTCATCAGTTATCTGCTTCAGCTATCTTCATCAGTTGCCAGCTTCAGCTACTTTTACCACCAGCTTCAGCCTATCAGTGTTTCATCTCCAGTATCAGTCTTCATCATCAGCACTTGTTTCATCAGCAGTCATGGCACCCAGGAAGAGCAACATTTCATACCATTTCTTTGAGCCTGTGCTGACTGGCATCAGGCAGGTCCAGGCACTTATCACTCCATACCATATCTGATTATTCAAAGAGCATTATGGAGGCATCCTTGATGTAGTTATGGACCTGGACCCTTCTCAGAGGAGTTTGATCCACACTTGCCTACAGTTTTATGACCCTCCTTTGAGATGTTTCACTTTCCAGAATTTTCAGTTGGGACCTCTGTTGGAGGAGTTCTCATCATTAATTGGAGTACCTGTCAGGAGTAACATCCCCTTCAACCCAGAGATGATTTTTCCCAGCAATGGAGAAGTGGCAAAGGAACTGTATCTGGAACCTATTTTGATTGAGCAGAACATGACAACAAAGGCAGGGATCCCTGGTCTACACTTAGATTTTCTGACTTCTCAGGCCATCCTGAAGGCCTCTTTGGGAGAATGGAGGGCAGTTTGTGCATTGTTAGCCCTCAGTATATATGGGGTTATACTATTTGCAGATGAGCCCAAGTTTATCAGCAAGAATGCCATTCATCTTTTCCTTCTGAGGAACCCAGTACCCACATTGCTGGGAGATTTCTATTATTCTATTCATCAGAGGAATGAGAAGCAAAGAGGAAAGTTGGTGAGATGCTGTGCTCCTCTGTTTCATACCTGGCTGCTTAAACACCTACCGAAGACTGATGCCTTCCTGAATCCTCACCAACAGAAAAATTGGGCTAAGAGACTTATTGCTTTGACTTCAGATGACATCAGATGGTGTACTCAGAGCACCAAGGGCAAAGACATCATCACTAGCTGTGGGCAGTATCCCAATGTACCTCTAGTAGGAGTGAAGGGTTGCATCAACTATAACCCTTTGCTTTTTAAGAGACAATTGGGCTATGCACTGGTCCACCCTCCAAGAGTGCAAAACTTGGCTGAAACCCTGTATTGTGAGATAAAACCTAATCTAACTGTTGTCAGACAAGCATCCTGGGCTTGGGACAACATCCAGACCAAAGGAATGGCCATTCTGGGGAAATGCAATAATGTGGCTTCAAATCAGTATTATGAATGGTCTCATGCTAGGGCTCAGATTTCTGGGATGCCTTTCACCATTGAGGATGCACCTGGACCATCCAAAGTACCACCTCCAGCCACTGTCAGCCTGGAAGAATTTGAGAAACTGAAGGAAAGGAATGAGAATCTGTCTCATGCTCTGAAGAAGACCCTCTGGGAGAGGAGTGATGGTCGTCTAGACATTGAAAGGTTGGAAAAACTTAAGGTGGAGCATCTGGCCAAGATTGAGAAAACAGAGGACTACATCAAGAAATCAAGAGCTGGGGAGAAAATATTGAAGAATGCTTGTAAGGAGGCCAAGCTTCAGAAGGCTAGGATTGATCTCTATCTACAAGAAAGTCAAGCTAGGTGGGTCAGGATCACTGAAGCTCGTACTCAGGAAGATAAGAGAACTCAAGCCAGGATTGAGCAGTTAGAGGCCAATGAAAAGAAGCAACAGGAGGCTCTGCTAGCAGCCTAGAAGGAGATTTCATAATTGAAGCTTAGGGCTGGTCTGAAGAGGTCAAAGGACCAGGACAGGCACAAGAAGCTGACCACTGCTATCGCCACTAGAAACCTTCTTATCAGAAACATTACAGAGCATCCGGCTGGTCCTGTAACTGAATCACTTTTGAAGGAGGTTAAGGAGGATGAGTTTGGATTATATGTTTGACTTCTTTGCTTGTTGTTATTTCCATTTCATGTACTTTTCTTTTTATGTTGTATTTTGACCCCTCAGGGGCATGTATTGTAAAAACAAACTATGTGTTATGCACTATTTGTAATATATTTGTTAGTTTGTTTCTATTTGGGGCTTTCTTTTCTCAAGCAACACCAAAGCATCTTCCTCAGGGTCTGGAAAGGTCAAAACCAAGAGCCAAGCCGGATACCTTGGAAAATAAATAAGCATACTGCATTGCATACTGACATTTGTTTTGTTTTGTAGGTTTTTGTTTTGTTTGTTACTAACTCTGTTGTGGTTCAGGAATTATTGCTCGTCGTCGGGTGTTCCCTCTCAACCGTCCGCACCGGTATCCTACTCGCAATAATCTTCCTGGTATCCAAATGGATCAAGTACAGCAAGATCTGACAGAGGTCAGAACTCAGATGGCTAATGAAAGGCTGGAGATGAGAAACCAAATGACCCAATTCATGGAAGTAATGAATGGCTTGGCCCAAAGTCAAGAAAGGTTGAGGGCATTGGTAGAAAGACAAACCCTGGAAGAACCCCATCTAGGGACTAGATGAACAAGTAACAATGAGGGAGGTCAGCCTCATGTTAACCCACCGGTATTTGGACCTCATCTAGATCTAGAGGCCAACATCCCAAGGAATGTACCGGGCAATACTGCTGCAGGCAGGATCTTGCAAGAAGATCCTCAAGAAGAGCAGTTTACTGTAATGGGAGCTGGGGATGAAGTTTATGACAGGAGGTTTGATGAAATTGCTGAGAAGTTGAGATCTTTGGAGTCTCAAAACTCCTTGGGTTTTAATGTCATGGATATGGGGTTAGTGGATGGGGTAAGGATTCCCCACAAGTTTAAACCCCCATGCTTCGAAAAATACAATGGCACTTCCTGTCCACGAACTCACTTACAGTCCTTTCTGGGGAGACTTAAGGCATACACCATGGATGAAAAACTATGGATGTTTTACTTTGAAGACAGTTTGACTGGGGCTTCAAGGGAATGGTATTCACACTTAACCCGAGCTACTATCAGATGTTGGAAGGACTTAGCTGAAGCCTTCATCAGGCAGTACCAATACAATCTGGACATGGCTCCTAACAGGACCCTTTTGATGGGAATGTCTCAGTCCTCCAGAGAAAGCTTCAGGGAATATGCCCAAAGGTGGAGACAGCTTGCTGCTGCTGTCCAGCCACCCATGTTGGAAAGAGAAATGGACGACATGTTTATGAATACCCTGCAAGGGACATATATTGACAGGCTAGCTGCCTTTTCTTCCACCAGTTTCGCTGACGTAGTTATAGCTGGAGAAAGAATTGAAAGCCTTCTGAAAATGGGCAAGATTTTTGATAATGGTGCAAGTTCGTCTAGTAACCCCAGGAAGCCTTTTGTGAGACCTAGAAGAACTGGTGAGACAAATGCCATTCATGTCAACAGGGGCAGACCTCAGTATGTCCACAGATCAGTAGCAGCTGTCACTATTCCAGCTCCGATTCCTCAGCAACCAGCATATCAACAACAACAACCACACTATCAGCAGCAAGTTCAGTATCTGCCACAAAGGACCTTCAACAACAATAACAACAATCAACAACAAAGACCTTTTCAGCAGATACCATCACAAGCAAATAGGGTGATTGACCCTATCCCTATGCCTTATGCCGCCCTATTGCCACAACTCCTGAAACTCAACTTGGTTGAACTAAGGACATTGGCACCACCAGATCCCTCCAATCTTCCAAGAAATTATGATGTCAACGCCAGATGTGCCTTCCATTCCAATGCACCTGGTCACAATACTGAGAAATGCAGGGCTCTACAAATGAAAGTACAGGATCTGGTGGATTCTAAAGCCCTCAACTTCGCACCACCTCCAAGTGTCACCAAGAATCCCATGCCCAATCATGGAGGACCAAGAATCAACGCCATTGAGGAAGACAAGCCATCTTTCTTAATCACCAGTGTTGGACAGATTCGGACACCTCTGGTCGAAATTAAAGCTCAACTCCTAGAATGTTAGATGTTCCCCGGGTGTGAGCTCGGTTGTGGGTATTGCAACATTTCGGTCAACGGGTGTGATAACTTGAGAAGCGGCATAGACGGACATATCAAAAGTGGTATACTTCAGATCTCAACAACGACGCCTACAAATCCTGCAATCCCTTTGACAACAATTCCCGAGTCTCCTACAACTGCAATAACAATCATTCCAACCAATTCATCAATATCATCAACAATGGTTTCATCTATCACTTCAACAAATCAGATGTCAACGACCATTTCTTCTACAACATCAGCATTCGTTTATTCAGCAGAATCTTCTACAACGCCAACAGAAATTAACAAAGATGTCTCCGCAGTCACCATTTACTATGATCCATCAGATGTTCCTCCAAACAACAACTTTCAGCAACAAACAGTGGCACCTCCTGCCAGGTCACCATTCATCATTTACTACGATCCGCACACCATTTCAGTACCCTCCTCCGCAGCAGTCAGTCCAGTTACCATCACGGTGCCTGGACCAGTTCCATATGAAAGCAGTAATGCCATACCTTGGCATTACGGCTCTGATCTCTACTGCAATGGGGAGAAAATCACTTTGGACTCTTCAATTTCTTCTCCACAGATTGATAATGTTGGGGGAGGCGGAGGCTTCACCAGAAGCGGACGCCTTTTTGCCTCACAATTGCAAAGACCTAATGCCGAAGCAGAAGTTGCTGCCAAAGCAAAGGGGAAGAGTGTGATATCTGAAGAACCAATTATCAAAGAAACTCAGAAGACATCTTTTGAGCAAAATGTAGATGAGTTCATGAGAATTATAAAGAGAAGTGATTACAAGGTGGTGGATCAGCTTCACCAAACTCCCTCGAAGATCTCCATATTATCCCTGTTAATGTGTTCTGAAGCTCATAGGAATGCATTGCTAAAAGTCCTGCACGCAGCATACGTGCCAGAGGAGATCATTGTTAACCAGCTAGAAACCGTGGTAACAAATGTCAATACCAGTCATGGACTGGGTTTTACCAATGCTAACTTAACAACTGAGGGACGTAACCACAACAAGGCTTTACATATCACTCTAGAATGCAAGGGTGTTGTTCTATCCCATGTACTGGTGTGTTGCACCCCAAAATATGCCCTCACAATACAAGACTTTGTGTGCTAAGAAGTTTCACAAGATTCACAATGCTTTCAAGCCCTTTCATGAGGTTCATGGAGTCTACAAGTCAATTTATGAGGTTCACAAGATTCACAACACTTACAAGACCTTTCATGAGGTTCACGAAGTCTACAAGTCACTTTATGAGGTTCACAAGGTTCACAAGATTCACAATGTTTACAAGACCTTTCATGAGGTTCATGAAGTCTACAAGATACTTTATGAGGTTCAGAAGGTTCACAAGGTTCACAATACCTCCCATGAGGTTCACAAGACATTTTATGATGGTTCACAAGGTTCACAAAGTTCACAATTGGTCAGAAGAGTTGACAATTCCCTCAGACAATGCACCTCCTAAGCAGTGCATCCTAAGCTAGGGTTTTGACTTTAATCAGGCTAAATGAACTTCCAATACTTCAAGTGAGCTTCATAGCATCTTATATGTGTGTAAGAACCCCCATGACAAGTTTCAAGACTTTTCTCAGAAGTTTGCTAAGTCAAATGATCAGATAAGTCAAAATCAGTCAAAGTAGTTAAAAAGTCAAACTGGGGTCAACTGTGGTCAAACCAAAGTCAAACTTCATGATTTTTTGCCAACATCAAGTATATGAAGTAAAATTCATCATTTGATCAAGGGTTGATCATGATTCATCAAGGAGATTTCAGATCATCAAGAATCAGGAGTTTCTAAATTAGGGTTTCCTTAGTAAAAGTCAACTGAACTTTGACCAGCCATAACTTTCACATGCTTCATCACCAAGTCTCCATCCAAAGCTCATTTTGAAGGAAATTTAATTCTCTACAACTTTTTGTCTCACAAGCCAAGCCCAAAAATGCTTCATTTGGAAGATATGAGCTAAGACATTATAGGTCCTTTTGAAAGTCAACAAAAAGTCAACAACTTCAAAAGGGCATAACTTGAGAATGGTAAAAGATATGGACATGAAACCAGTGGGGTTGGTTAGAGGACTCTTCAAGCATTCCAAAATGTCCAAGAACACCCTATAAGCATTAAAATTGAAGGAGTTGTGTCCTTGCAAAGTTGAGAAATTTTTGAGAAGAATATTGAACAAAAGGGGTCTTATAATCAATTTTTTCCAAATGGGCTTACCATTGTGCAACCCAATCCTTGAGATATTATCCCACACGACCCAATCCAAGCATTTTCATGATTTTTATTTTTTATTTAGTATTTATTTGAATTTTATTCATTAAAAATCAAATTAAATCTAAATAAAATATGAAAATTGAATATTTAAAAGTGATTCTTCTTCTAGAAAGTCTTAAAAACCATTCAAAGCTGATTGATATCACACAAATTGGTGCTAGCCTAATTTGGAAGGGTTTGATAAGATATTTTTCAATATTTGAAAGGAGAAAACTTCATGATCAAGTAATCAAGACAAGGCCCATAAATCAATGTTATTTTGACCTAATTCAGTTCAATACATATAGACAAACTCATTACAAGCATTGGGACGATTTTGCAGCCTCAAACAACATATTCAAAACTTCAAAAGTTCATCAAAAAATTCAAATTCGGGTTCCTCTTTTAAGGGCAGAAAAAGGTATTTTGAAGACATAGAGATGATCCTTGGACATCCCTGAATCTATCACAACCCTCAAAAGCATTCGCATCATGCTCATATGCCTTACCCGAAGCACTTTTGTTCTTGATTTATTTTTTTTCGATTCAATGGATTTACATGTTTATAATGCATTTTGGTTCTGTATTGATGTTTGTATGTTCCTACAGATGGTTTCTGGATAGTTTGTGTGAAGAATCATAGCCTAATCGTGAAACTGCCATTGTTAGGGTTTTGTTGGCCGTTTAGGGTTTTCTAACTAAACCAATATAAATGATTTCTAATGACACTAATGAATTGTGTAAGACATAAGGATCACAATGACATGATCAATTTAGTGAAATTTCACAGGTTTCATGGTGTTTGAGGAAACATAGGTTTTCCTGGAAACCTTAATTCGCAGGAAAATTCCCAGTAACCTTCGCAGGTAAATTCGCAGCATCCAAGGAAGAAGATGACCCCTGCGCGCGTTTTTGGAATTTGAATTTCATCTTAATATTTTATGTTTTGTTGTCTGTTTAATATCACAAGCATACAGCTTGTCCCAGTGGTGAAGCAAGCGCGTGTTTGGTTGAATGGCAGGGGTTCGAATCCTGGCCGTGGCAAGTTTTTCATGTTTTTTCCTTTTATTCATTGAATGTAATATATTATTAACTGTGGTGATTATGTGAACAGATGCGCTCACCTAGCTAGGATGGTAATGTGTTTGTGTGATACTATGAATGTCCTGGGTTCGATTCCTCCCCAGGCCTTTTGTTTTCTTGCTATTTTTTTTTTATTTTTCAGGATATAGAACAAAAGCAATTTGACTCACTCTTCTTACACCAATGCGTGCGTGGCCCAGTGGATGGAAACAGGGCTTGGGAGTGAAGGGACCAGGGTTCAAACCCTGCCCTCAGCAGTTTGGTATTTCTGCATTTTTTTTATTTTAATTTATTTTATTATATTAATTCAATTTTAATTTATTTTATTATATTAATTCAATTTTGTTTAAATTAGTAAAATATAAACTATTTTTTCTTTAATACTATTAAAACACTTTTTATCATAATTTTTTTTTTATTATTTATATTTATTTCCTATTTATGTATGTATGTATAATTATCAAATTTTTGTAAATAAATTGTTCTATTTTACAAAACCCTAATTATATTATAAAACCTAATTTATTTTTTCTAAACAATTAAAAAAAAACCTAATTTCTTTTTCTTCTATTTTTTGTTTAATATTATTATTAATCTAATTTTTATTAAATGACTTAATTGTTTATAATTTAGAATTTTGTACATAAATATGCTTAAAAATTAAAATTCTTAATTTATTCTTTATAATAGGTAAATATGACTTAAATTGTTTATATTCTTAATTTTGCATTTAAATAATTGTTAATGTATGCTTAGGAATAATTAGAATTGTTAAATTGATTTTATAATTATATTTTCATAATATGTTTAAAATTAATTTAATTTTTATAATTTGCATATAATTCAAAATTTTATAATGATTAATTAATTGTTCATATTTTTTTTAACTTTAAATAATTGTTTATATTAAAATTAAATCTTTTAATAATTATATTATTTTTTGCCTATTATTTTTAATTATGTTCTTATGATATTTTCTACTAATCCCCTTTATTTTTAAATTGTGATTATTATTATTATTTTCACTAACCCCTATTATAATTATTTGTTCTTGCTTATTTATTATTTTGCTTATTATTGATTTTATTATTGTAATTGCTCCTGGATGTAATTTTTTGTAATATTTAAAGTATTTATTTTTATGTCATGGTTAGTAAAAATAGGGAGTGTAAACATGTATGCTATTTAAAATTAATTTAGATCATTTAATTTAAAGATAAATATAAACTTGAACACTCACACACGTAAGTCGATCTTTGATCGCCATCTTGCACTTCCTAAGTTACCCCTCTCATTGTTGCCTAATCAAACAGGTCAAGTAGAGTGTATAAAGTAATAGTCCCTTAAAAGAAAAGTCATCTAGTCCCTTAACAATAAAAGATCAAGTCCCTTAATGGTTGCCTTTCATAATGATCTTGTCCCTTTCGAATAATGATGACAGTCCCTCCAAAATGCTTAATACACCCTACAGTTGCCTTCATTAAAACATATGTCCCTCACTTGTCCCTCACATCCAAGGTAATGACTACCTATTCCTTAATAATAGGGATAGTCTTACCATTTAAAGGATTCAAGAACAGAAAGACTTAAACTTTAGGGTAGGTTTCTCATAGTTACTTGCTCACTTTTCAAAAACATTTCAAACACTTTACACATTTTAAACAATTTTCAAAACAAAGGTTTTTTACGCATCCGTACATGGATCATTATGAAACTCTTAAGAAAATTTTTATTCACACACTTCACATTTCAAAAACATTTTAAAGTGAGCTAAGTAACTAAGAGCCCATGGATAACCATGGATGTAAAGGGTGCTAACACCTTCCCTTTACATAACCTACCCCCCGGACCCAAAAATCTTTTAAAAGGTATTTCCTGTTCTTTTATGCCTTTCCTTTGGATAAAATAAAAGTCGGTGGCGACTCTTGCTATCCGCAACATAACTAAAGTCAGTTCTCCCACCGTGTTACAGAACTGGCGACTCTGTTGGGGATTTAAATTAAAGAGGGGTACCCTTAGGAATTAGATCACTTTAAAATTGTTTGCCTTGTTTGCTTTATACTTATCTGTTGGGTGCTCTTATGTGTGAAAGATCCTAACCTGGATCTAGTGTACCTTAGGTAAATGGCAATAGACCAAGGAAACTGTACGGCGTATACCGATATGGTTGATCTGGTGGCCATAGTTAGTGTGACTTCTTGGTTGGTGCTTATGTTCCTTAAGTCAAGTTGAGGATAATATGAGGCTGCCATATGTTGTCAATACACTAACTAACTTTTAGAACCCTAGTTATCTCATCTTGGCCTTTAGAAAGTAGTGAGATAGCCGGCTTTGGTGTAGACTGAAGTTGGTTGATACTCGATACTACGCTCATTGAGATCTTAAACTTGGAGGGTTTTGGTTGGCAAGTAAGTTGCCTACTGAACAACCACCCTTGTGAAGGATCAATGATATTGAGATCCCTTAGAACATGGTTACTTTTGTAGGACAGGATGAACCGTCTAACTTCAGGGGAGGGTATTGACCTTTGAACCTCATGCAAGCCTTTAAACCTAGGGCTATTGTGTGATTTGTTTGTGTGTGCCACATGTTTGTGATTGAGCATAACATCATGACATCATCATGCATCATAAGCACAACATTTTCACTAACCATTTCAAGGACCAAGGGATTTATCTTTGTTCTTTGTTGCAGGTCATGGCTACTGCTCGTAGAAACACCATCAGGATCAACTTTGTGGGCATACCTGCTAAGCTTAAAGAGTTGGTTTCTCAAGTGTCTGATCACTCCCAGTTCATCAAGAGACATGGTTACCTATTGGATCTAGTCACTTTAAACACCCCAAATTTTCCCTCACCCATTCACACCATGGCTTGTGATCATTTCATATGCATAAACACAATCATACCATCTCATGTTCCATTTTGATCCACTGCATAGATTCTAAGTCATCTGCATCTAGGGTTTGTGACCTGAGCAATCCAAGAGCTTCTTGGGCCACTCCAGAGGCCACCAATCATTACAGAGGGATCCATGTATGTTCTTATATCATATTACATCCTCACAAAGCCAAAAATGCCAAAGAATCACAAGAACTGGGATTGGTATGGATGCAGAGCCAAGTTTGACTGCACAGTTGACCTAGAATTATGGTTTTGGTTCCAAAGGCCATAACTCCAAATTTTTTGGTCATTCTTGTTTCCATTGGTCTCTATATGGTATAGGGAGTATGCATATTAATTTTCATGAAGAAATTCCATGGGGAAGTCATCTGATCAAGGGTTAACTTTTCAGACAAGTCAGTGTAAAATCAGGGCATCTGAGGCCCCCAATGACCCAACCAAGGGGTGATCTTCATCATTTTGAGTGTATATGATCTTTATTTGATCATGGAAGAAGATTTAAGTTCACAAAATTCAAGAATTTGAAGTTTTTTGCAAAGTTGACTTTTTGGGCATAGTTGACTTTTCAAGAATGTGTCATTTTATGTCATTTTTCAAGCCTTGCTTTTTGATCCAAAAATGATTCAAATGGAAAAACTTTGGTCATGAAAGTTGTAGAATGCATCTTTCCCTTTTCAAAAAGTACAAGAACATGATCTAATTCTTCTTGGATCAAAAGTTATGGTGTGACAAAGTTGGCAAAAATCATTGATTTTCAAGATGTGCACTAAATGGAAAGTTTGCAAGATCATGAACCAAGGCTGTTTGTAACTTCTAGTTGACATCAAACCAATGTGCAAACATCACATAAGTCCTAAAAATCAGATTTGGACCAAAAGATCACATGTTCATGGTTTGTGTAACAAGGCATTTTCATGAAGTTTCCAAAGATGACCAACTTGCAAAACTCATGATCACTCTTTCCCCCATTTGCAACATTGGATGCTGAACCATGCTAGCTTCTTACCACACCATGCTGCGCCAGCCCTAGCCATTGTACCAAGCTAGAACCCAAGCCATACCTCTCTTACAAAAAAGTTGACTTTTGGCAAAAGCAAACATCCCAATCACAGCAGGCCATGTCACATCCTCTGGCCACTTGGAATTGTTTATACTTTCCATTTGCAAGACAAACATAACCCCAGGCCAAGCTGAAACACACCACAAGATCACATACACAAAAACACTCCATCAAGCAAAACTCTTCGAATCTGCCTCCACAAACCTCAAACACTAAAACCAATTCCACATATCAACTCACCTGGCCTCATTGAGTAGAAACCAACAAGATTCAAGCCTGAAACCAGCATGAACTGAGCTTCACCATTTCTCATCCTCAAAACCAGAACTCTTCGAACCCCTTTATCCAACCATCAAACACACCATTTTTCTTCACCAACAAGTCAAGCACACCTAAAGGAGCAGGAATCCACCATTGGAGTGGCCTGAAACCTCCCTATTCCTGACTGTGTTATCTGCTACACCAGAAATATTCCTCTCAAATCAGCCATCCACAAGAGCTTTGAGGTATCCCATTGAGCTCAGGAGAGTCAAAGAGGTCCATTTGCACACAAAGAAGGCCCTGGAAGCTCAATATTGAAGCTTTCCAGCTCAGGTATGAACATGAACACTTTCTCCCAAAGCTTGCAATTTAAGTTATAATATGATTGCTTATGTCTTGCTGATCATGGGGATGCCTTTAGAATCAAAAATAAGTGAGAAATGAGTTTGTATGATCCCTCTGAAATTTCACCCGTGGATTTTGTTCTCTTCGATTTGCATGATTCTTGGGGTTTAAATGATGTTTGAGGGTGGATTCATGTCCTAGGAGGTTAGAGGATCCTTTAGATGTGTTTAATTTGTTGTTTGGATGCCTGATTCGTGTTTTAGGGTTTTGATACCACCGGAGAAGATGACCGGAGCTTCCCTCCGGTCACCTGAATCTGTTTTGCCCTAATCTCAGGTCATTAAGGAGATTTGAATATTGGGCGTTGGATTGGTTGACCCTGTGGACTTCCCGCGCGCATGAAGGGCCCAGATCATTTTGCTTTGCCCTAATCCACCTTAATTAATTAAATAAATCATAATTAGTTTAATCTAATCAGAACCAACCATGGCCCTTGGATCTGCGCGCCAGTCAACTATCCCAAACCCAGTTCAAATCTCCACCCTTGGATATGCTTACTTTCTTTATTTCAATTTTTATTGCATTTCTTTTCATTTTATTTGCACAATTTAATTAAAATAGTAAAAATTGTTTAAAAATTGTGAAACTTTTTCTCAAGAGTTTTATTAATTTTTAAGACACGAAAATATTTTTATTTTTATTTTTAGCATTTAAAAAGTATTTTTAAATATTTAAAAGATTATTTTTAATTGATTAATGAAAATTAATTTATTAAAAATACTTTTAAGTATTTAAAAATCACCAAAAAATTCATGAAATGTTCTAAGACATTTAGAAACATTGTCCAACCTTCAAACCAAATTTCTTTTTTGATCTTGATGCATTTTGAGAATTTTTCACTGAATTAAAAGTCATTTTTGTGCATTATTTTGATCCAAAGTTCAAAAAATCATTTATGTCTATCCATGAAGAGTTGGACATTGATTCTTCTTGCATTGCATTATGTTTAGCATATAGTTTATGAGATTAAATGGCCATGATTTGATCTTTCATTTTCCATTTGTTTGACATTTTTCTTGTTTAAGAACCCTAAAAACCCTAATAACTTGTAAAATTCATATCTTGAGTTAGGTTAGGAGTTGAGACCTCTCCTTTGGGCAGTGAATTAGTATAGGGTTATGGGTCCTTTGTGTGGCATTTTCAATTTTTTATCTTAGGGTTTGTTTCTGTTTTTGATTTTTGTTTGATGTTTGGTTCATAAACCCTAATTTGGGCTTTCATTTGCATCCCTCTTGCATTCTCTTGCATAACATGACTTGCCATGATATTTCAAGCATCCATTTGATTCATTTGACATCATAAGACATATTGAAAGCATGTTTGATCATTGCATCTTGCATTTGCCATTGTGTATGCCATGTACACTTCATAACTTTTCATGTATGTTCATGCTCCTTAACTTGCTTCATATGCATTCATAAACTTGTATGATCATTTTCATGTGCTGCCTCATGTTTGTAGCATCTCATAGCATCATTAGCATCATGTAAATGCTCCTGGTTTTGTTTCTCATCATGTCATCTCATCCCATTTTGCATTGCATTGCATTTCTTTTCTAATCTTTCAGGTGGTAAGTGATGTTGAGAAGTGAATTTGCCTTCACTTCTCATAACTTTTCTTTTCATCTCTTTTGCATCCATTGCTGCATTTTTGTTTGTGTTTGAGTTTGAGCTTGCTCATTCTTCTTCTTCCCACTTTCTTTCTTCAAGTGACTTGACTTCTTGGATGAAGCAAGTCACTTTGCTTCTCTTGATCCTTTCATCTGCTTCCTGGTGGTTCCATTGAAGATTTCCCTTGTAAACCTCACAAACCTTAGGAACAACCAAGCATGACAATGATTAGGGTTTTGATTAGTCTCCCCTCTTAGTTTTACCTTTGTGTCTCTTTTGAGTCATCTCTTCTTATCTCATAATCAGGGACTAAACCCTAAAGGCTTTAAGGCTTTGTGATTAAGTTTATGCCTGCATCCTTCTATTAGGATGGAGTGTATAACTTTAATCCTAAGTGTTAAACCCTTAATGTGTTTAAATCTCTTAATCAATCCATATAATAATCATCAAGACATCACACTTGTAACTTGGGCCTTGCATTAGGGTTCTATTTCTTCCTTAATTGGTTAAGAAGGACTAACCCTAGTGTTAATGGACAAGTCCCCCTCAAGTTGTCTTACAAACCCTAAAAATCACTTCATCATCATATCATTAAATAAAATCCACTTAATAAAGGTTTGTTTTGTCATGAGTTTAATCCCTAACCATGGATTAAGTTGAGGAGCTTTCCTCAGCTTAAACATTCTCATCTATTATCCTTCTATTAGGATGGTGTAATGAGTCTGTTTAATCCCTGATTATGGCTTAACCTCATTACTTAACACTAAACAAAAACACAAAAACATCTAAATAATCACAAATAGGTTAATAATCTTAATCATACGCCAAAGGTGATTAAGTGTGAGAAGCTGACTTCACACTTAAGGTATTCTCATTACCCCTAATCGGAGGGAAGATGTGATGAGTTTACTAAATCCACTGGTTTAGGCTTAAGCTCATTAACTTATGACAAACTTCAAAAGCAATAAAAGACTGAAAACTCAAAACAAACAATAATCGTCTCCTTCGGGATTCTTTTCTCATCATCTTCACTCACAAGCGAGAACTTGCTTCTTCCGTCTAATGCAAGACAGTTAGCACCTGAGCCAGACAGGTCATACACTTGAGCATGGACAAGTAAGCAGTTCATCAAGTCAATTCATCTTTCAGTCTCTTTGGGTCGAACTACGGTGTTCTGACTTCCTCATTGCACGAGAGGATACGTAGGCATAACTTAACTGTTATCGAACAAAAGTCTCTGTACATTCCCCCTCCTTCCAGCATCATTCTTTAAGCCTCATGATCTTGAGCAGTTCATTCTCATTCCTACACTGACACTTCACTTATATACCTCACTTTCCTATACACTGACACCTGTACATTCTTTTCCAGCTATTTTACACACAAATTGCACTGACACTACCCCTTTAAAACACAAATCTTTTAAGCGTGGATCCCGTCGAGTACGGCGGACAATCTGGGTGCTAATACCTTCCCAGGTTGTAACCAACCCCCTTTCTCAGTCTCTCTGGTTCGCAACCGTCTTATCCATCTTTTCTAGGTCTATGCAGCATTGCCTTTCCTCCGGGATAAAAATGCCTAGCTGGCGACTCTTTTCATCTCCAGTGAGTTCACTGCTGTGTGTTCTCATTGTTCCTTTCGCCGACCGTTCGCGTTTGTACCCTATCTGACCTAGCTTCATTTAGTGGGAGCGACAGCTTGGCGACTCTGCTGGGGAACCTTATACTGTAACCAGGGCTTCTGGTTCTTTTTGAGGGTTCCTCCTAGCGCTTGATTGATTTGTGTTTACTGGGGTGTTATGTGCTTACTTGTGTTTGTATACTTGTTTTTACTGCCTTATGTACAGTTGCTTTACTGTTATCTTTAGTGCTTTTGTATATATCATACTGTCATACTGCTGGCTGGATCTGGTTTTTGTTTTGGTGGGTGGGGTTCTACTGAGAGTTAAGGTCCTATACCTGGGACCTGAGTGACACCTAGGCTAGAGTGAATCATATTTTTTATGGTTATTGTAAACACTGTACCTCCGGGTTAGAAGTGTTTACACTTCTCATAACTGATCCAAGTCTGAGGATCCTTGTTTTAGAACACCACCTGTGAGGGGTTGGGCTGTTTACAGGCTTGCAGGTACCTTGACCTCAGAATACCCTGTTACTTTGTTTGATAAGAGTACTCCATGTTGGAACAGTTCTTGTGATTCTAAACCCTGGACATGTGGCTCTTTATTTGAGCCCCCCACCTTGGTTACTGGACTTATAGACCTCCATCTGGGTTTCTTGACACACATGGACCTATATCAGAGCATTTGATCAGATCCAGCTCAGTCACAAACCCTTGCATATCATTTGCATACATAATCATTGCATCATATTGAAATTTGTTTATTTGTGTTTCAGGGTATCCATCTTCATTTGGTTTTGGTTTTGACCCCATCTTCAGTATTGACCTATCTTCATCAGCACCTGCTTCAGCTATCAGCACCTACTTCAGCCAATCAGTGGCCCATTCTTCAGTATCATCATCAGCACTTGTCTCTACTCAGTCTCAACATCATGGCACCTAAAAAAAGCAACATCACCTACCACTTCTTTCAGCCTGAGCTAGCAGACATCAGGAGGATTCAGACCCTGATTACTCCAGACCATATACCACTTTTTAGAGAACACTATGGAGGAATCCTGGATGTGGTTATGGATTTGGACCCTGCACAGAGGAGCCTGATACATACTTGTCTGCAGTTTTATGATCCCCCACTGAGGTGCTTCACATTTCAGAATTTTCAGTTGGGGCCCTTGTTGGAGGAGTACTCATCATTGGTTGGTATACCTATCAGGGGTGGGATCCCTTTCAACCCTGAGATGGTTTTCCCAAGTAATGAGGAAATAGCAAAAGCATTGCATCTGGAACCAGTTCTGATTGGGCAGAATCTGACATCTAAAGCTGGGATCTCTGGTTTTCATCTGGATTTCTTGATTACTCAAGCTAGTCTGAAGGCCTCCCTGGGGGAGTGGAAGGCAGTGTGTGCTCTATTGGCCCTTAGCATATATTGGGTCATCTTATTTGCTGATGAGCCTAGGTTTGTTAGCAAAAGTGCAATCCATCTTTTCATCCTGCAAAACCCAGTACCCACCTTACTGGGAGATCTTTACTACTCAGCCCACCAGAGGAATGAGAAACAGAGGGGAAGATTAGTGAGATGCTGTGCTCCTTTGTTCCATACTTGGTTGCTCAAGCATCTGCCAAAGACTGATGCATTCTTGAACCCTCATCAACAGAAGAACTGGGCTAGGAGGCTTATTGCTCTAACCTCAGATGACATCAGATGGTGTACTCAGAGTACTAAAGGCAGGGATAATATTACAAGTTGTGGACAATTTCCCAATGTGCCTTTGATTGGAGTAAAAGGGTGCATCAATTACAATCCCCTGCTATTCAAAAGACAGTTGGGCTATGCATTAATCCATCCTCCTAGGACACAGGATCTGACTGAGACCCTTTATGTTGAAATTAAGCCTAATCTGGCTATTATCAGGCAAGCAGCCTGGGCCTGGGAAAATGTTCAGACTAAGGGGGTAACCATCCTGGGGAAGTGCAACAATGTGGCATCTGCACAGTACTATGAGTGGTCCCACACCAGAGCTCAGATTACAGGAATGCCCTTCACTGTTGAAGATATGCCTGGGCCATCATCAGCACCCCCTCCAGCAACTGTCAGCTTAGAGGAGTTTGAGAAATTGAAAGAAAGAAATGAGAAGTTGACTCAAGCTTTGCAGAAGACCCTCTATGAGAGGAGTGATGGCAGGTTGGATATTGAAAGGTTGGAGAAGTTGAAGACAGAGCATCTGGCCAGAATTGAGAGTTCTGAAGATTACATCAAGAAGTCTAGGGCTGGAGAACAAATTTTAAAGAATGCCTGCAAGGAAGCTCAGTTCCAGAAAGCCAGGACTGATTTGTATCTGAAGGAGAGTCAAGCTAGGTGGGTCAGGATCACCGAAGTTCGTACTCTGGAAGATAAAAGGACTCAGGATAAGATAGAGCAACTGGAAGCTAGTGCAAAAGAACAGCAAGAAGCCCTGGCAGCAGCCCAGAGGGAGATATCAGAGCTGAAGATCAGAGCTGGAGTGAAGAGGTCGAAAGACCAAAGTCAACACAAGAAACTAACTGCAGCTGTTGCTACCAGGAATCTCCTTAACAGGAACCTTACAGAGCGTCCAGCTGATCCTGTGACTGAAGCACTTCTCAAGGAAGTTAAGGAGGATGAGTTTGGCCTTGGAGTTTGACTTTTGCTTGTTGTTGTCTACATCTTTTGTACTCTTGTTTTCTTATGTTGTATTTTGACCCCTCCGAGGGCTTGTATTGTAAAAAGAAACAAACTATGTATCATTTGCTTTTGTAATATATGTATCAGTTTGTTTCATCCATTTTCTTCAAAGCAACATCAGCAGCAGCATCTTTAAGGGTCTGGAAGGGTCAAAACCATATGCCAAGCCCGGATACCTTGACAACAAATAGACATACTGCATTGCATACTAACCTTTTGTTTGTTTTGTAGGTTTGTTTTGTGGTTGTTGCTAACTCTGTTGTGGTTTCAGGAACTATTGCTCGGCGTAGGGTATTTCCACTCAACCGTCCGCATAGGTATCCAACCCGCAACAATCTTCCGGGCATACAAATGGATCAGGTGCAACAGGACCTTGCTGAGGTCAGGAACCAATTGGCCAATGAAAGGTTAGAGATGAGGACTCAGATGACACAGTTCATGGAAGTGATGAACAACATGGCTCAGAGCCAGGAAAGATTGAGAGCCATGGTGGAAAGGCAGAATCAAGAAGAGCCCCATGTAGGGACTGCTGGCACAAGCAACAATGAGAGGGTCCAACCTCATGTCAATCCCCCTGTATTTGGGCCCCATCTTCATCCTGAAATCAACATTCCTGCAAATGTTCAAGGAACTGCCACTGCTGCCAGGGTACTGCAAGAGGACCCTCAGGAGGATCAATTTACAGTAATGGGTGCTGGAGAAGAAGCTTATGATAGAAGGTTGGATGAGATAGCTGAGAAGTTAAGATCTTTAGAGTCCCAAAACTCTTTGGGTTTTGACGTTATGGATATGGGCTTGGTAGACGGGGTCAGGATTCCCCATAAGTTTAAGCCACCATGCTTTGAGAAGTATAATGGGACTTCATGCCCCCGGACTCATCTACAATCATTTCTGGGAAGGCTGAAGGCCTATACTATGGATGAGAAGCTTTGGATGTTCTATTTTGAGGATAGCTTGACTGGAGCTTCGAGGGAATGGTATTCCCATCTGACAAGAGCAACTATTAGATGCTGGAAGGACCTGGAAGAGGCCTTTATCAGACAGTATCAATATAATCTGGATATGGCACCTAACAGGACCCTCCTGATGGGAATGTCACAGTCATCTAGAGAGAGCTTCCGAGAGTATGCTCAAAGATGGAGGCAATTGGCTGCTGCTGTTCAGCCACCTATGTCTGAAAGGGAAATGGCAGATATGTTCATGAACACCCTTCAGGGGACTTACATTGATAGGCTAGCCGCCTTCTCATCTACCAGCTTTGCAGATGTAGTCATAGCCGGGGAGAGAATTGAAAGCCTATTGAAGATGGGTAAGATCTCAGACAATGGTGCCTGCTCATCCAGCAACACAAGGAAGCCTTTTGCAGGCCCAAGAAGAACTGGCGAGACCAATGCCATCCACACCAACAGGGGTAGGCCCCAATATGTTCAGAGGTCTGTGGCAGCAGTCACAATTCCCGCTCCAGCTCATCCTCAACCAGCCTATCAACCTCCGCAGCAAAATTATCAGCAACCACCTCAGTATCAGCAACAGAATCAGTATCCTCCAAGAAACTACAATAACACCAACAACAACAACCAGCAAAGGCCATTTCAGCAGAGGCCATCTCAAGCTAATAGGGTGATTGATCCCATCCCTATGCCATATGCCACATTACTGCCACAACTCCTGAAACTCAACCTAGTTGAGCTAAGGACATTGGCACCTCCAGATCCCAATAGTCTACCCAGAAACTACGATTCCAACGCCAGATGTGCTTTTCATTCAAATGCACCTGGTCATAGTACAGAGAAGTGCAGAGCTTTGCACATGAAGGTACAAGATTTGGTAGACTCTAAGGCTTTGAATTTTGCACCACCACCAAATGTTAACAAAAACCCTATGCCAAACCATGGTGGTCCCCGAATCAATGCTATTGAAGAAGACAAGCCGTCTTATTTAATAACCAGTGTGGGTCAGATTCGGACACCATTGGTAGAAATCAAAGCTCAACTCCTCGAATGTCAAATATTCCCGGGGTGTGAATTAGGGTGTGCCTACTGCAACATTTCAGTGAATGGCTGTGATAATTTGAGGGATGGCATAGATGGCCTCATTCAGAATGGTCTGCTTCAGATTACAACGTCTTTTCCTACAAATCCAGCAATCTCATCATCAACAGTTCCCATGTCTTCTACAAATGCAACAACCATTGTTCCGAACAACTCTTCAATTTTATCAACAAATGCCTCATCTGTCACTTCAGCTGACCAAATATCAACAGGAATTCCTTCTACAACTTCAGCACCACTTCATTTTGAATCTCCTACAACAACAACACCCATCCTTCCAACAATATCTCCTACAACATCAGCAACAAATCATGAAGATGTCTCAACTGTCACGATATTTTATGATCCTGAAAACAACTCTGCCTACAACTCAGAAAGTGCTGCTCCCATCAGGGCACCAGTCACAATCTTTTATGATCCACAGACTATCACAGTCCCCTCTGCAGCTGCCATCAGTCCAGTCACTATCACAGTGCCTGGACCAGTACCTTATGAAAGCAGTAATGCCATCCCCTGGCATTACGGCTCTGATCTATACTGCAGAGGACAGAGAATCACTATTGAATCATCAACACCTGCACCACAAATAGATAATGTGGGAGGAGGCGGAGGCTTCACTCGAAGCGGACGTCTCTTTGCTTCACAAATTCAAAGACCCATTGCCGAAGAAGAAGCTGCTGCCAAGGCAAAAGGGAAGAGCACGGTGCAGGAAGAGCAAATTGTTAAAGAAGCTGTGAAAACACCTTTTGATCAGGAAGTTGATGAGTTCATGAGAATCATCAAAAAGAGTGACTACAAAATAGTGGATCAGCTTCATCAGACGCCTTCCAAGATCTCTATCCTATCATTGCTTATGTGCTCCGAGGCCCATCGGGATGCACTACTCAAAGTATTGCACGCAGCTTACGTGCCTGAAGAGATCACAGTCAATCAGTTGGAAGCGGTGGTTGGAAATGTTACTGCTAGCAATGGACTAGGTTTCACCAACACTGACTTGACTACGGAAGGCCGCAATCATAACAAGGCCTTGCACATAACCATGGAATGTAAAGGTGCAGTCCTTTCCCATGTGCTGGTAGACACCGGATCATCCCTTAATGTCTTACCCAAAAAGGCCCTGGTGAAGCTAGAATATGAAGGATTGGCATTGCGTCCCAGCAACCTGGTGGTAAGAGCTTTTGATGGTTCGAAGAGATCGGTTCTGGGAGAGATTGAGCTTCCTGTGACAATTGGCCCACAAACTTTCAAAGCAACCTTCTACGTGATGGACATTCATCCTGCCTACAGCTGTTTGTTGGGTAGACCATGGATTCATGCCGCTGGCGCAGTAACGTCTACCCTTCACCAGAAGTTAAAATTTGAGTGGGAAGGTCAAGTTGTTACTATCTGTGGAGAGGAGGATATTTTTGTTAGCCACCTAGCCACCTACAAGTATATTGAGATGGACGGGGAGATCCATGAAACGATGAGTCAGGGGTTTGAGGCCCTAAATGTGAATGAAGCATCTGCTGTGCCTGGAATCTCCATGGCATCTTACCAACAGGCCCGGAAGATTGTTGAGGAAGGAACTGCCCAAGGCTGGGGCAAGGTTTTATCTGTGGAGCAGAAGAAAGACAAATCTGGGTTGGGTTACAGACCAACTCAGCAAAATCGAGCAGAGGCTGCAGAAAAGCCTGGTTTTGTCAGTGGGGGGATGCTAACCCCTGATGCTATCAACAATTTGGAAGACGAGCTGGAAGAGGAGCGCAATCTGGAGAATTGGATTCGTCCAAAGATCCCGGGGAGCAGTATCTCAAACTGGTCTTCCCAGGAAATTATAAGAGTTACTCATGCAGAGTAATTATTATTTCCTGTATTTTATAGCATGCATCAAAGTCTTGCATCTTGCCCAAGATGACAAGACTCATTTTGTAATCGGGCCATCTGTACTTTTTGTGCAACAAGATTAATCAATGAAATGTCAGACATCTTTTGCAAATGAGTCTTTTTCGCTCACTGTTTTTCCATTTTTCTTTTTGTACAAAAAATAAATGGCAATGCTTTCAAAATGACAACTTTATTTCACTTTTCTAAAACAAGATTAAAATCAAATCACTAAAATGAACAAACTAAACCCTTGCAAAGAGTGCCTTCCAGACAGCACCGACAACAGCACGGCTATGACTTCGTATGACTTTGACAATCCAATCAATCAAGCTGATGAAGGGGTTGAAGAAGAGTATGAGCTTCCTGAAGAGCTAGCCAGATTGTTGAGACAAGAGGAAAGGGTTATCACTCCTCATCAGGAGGAGGTTGAGACAATTAATCTTGGTACAGACGAAGACGTGAAAGAAGTTAAAATCGGGGTCTGCTTACAAGACTCAGTGAAGAGACAACTGATTGATCTGCTTCAGGAGTATGTGGACGTGTTTGCTTGGTCTTATCAAGATATGCCAGGGTTTTACACCGACATTGTTATGCACAAGCTGCCTTTAAGGGAAGAATGCCTACCGGTTAAACAGAAACTGCGCCGAACTCGCCCAGACATGGCTATGAAGATCAAAGAAGAGGTACAAAAGCAATGGGACGCCGGTTTCCTTGCTGTGACTAGCTATCCACCGTGGGTTGCTAACATAGTACCTGTGCCTAAGAAAGATGGCAAAGTAAGGATGTGTGTTAACTACCGGGACCTGAACAGAGCTAGCCCAAAAGATGATTTCCCATTACCTCACATTGACGTATTGGTGGATAACACAGCTCAGTTCTCGGTATTCTCCTTCATGGACGGATTCTCAGGATACAATCAGATTAAAATGGCACCTGAAGACATGGAGAAGACAACTTTCATCACACCCTGGGGCACCTTCTGCTACAAAGTGATGCCATTCGGATTGAAGAATGCCGGTGCAACATATCAACGGGCTATGGTGACATTATTCCACGACATGATCCATAAAGAAATAGAATGTTATGTGGATGATATGATTGCCAAGTCCCTTACTGAAGAAGACCACCTGGTGAATCTGCTGAAACTGTTCAAGCGTCTGAGGAAGTACCAGCTGAAGTTGAACCCCAACAAATGCACATTCGGGGTGCGATCTGGTAAGTTGCTGGGATTTATTGTGAGCGAAAAAGGGATTGAGGTTGACCCCGATAAAGTCAAAGCTATTCAAGAGATGCCTGCACCGAGGACAGAGAAAGAAGTTCGAGGTTTCTCAGGTCGATTGAACTACATTTCAAGGTTCATATCTCACCTTACAGCAACCTGCGAACCCTTGTTCAAATTACTGAGAAAGGAGCAAACAGTCAGGTGGAATGAAGACTGCCAGAAGGCTTTTGACAAGATCAAGGAGTACTTGCAAGAACCTCCAATCCTTATGCCTCCAGTTGAAGGAAGACCTCTGATAATGTACTTGACAGTATTAGAGGAGTCAATGGGGTGTGTGCTGGGCCAGCATGACGAGTCTGGTCGAAAAGAGTATGCAATTTACTACCTGAACAAAAAGTTTACCGACTGTGAACAACGTTATTCACTGCTCGAGAAAACTTGCTGTGCTTTAGCGTGGGCTGCTCGCCGACTGAGACAGTATATGTTGACCCACACTACTTTATTGATTTAAAAAATGGATCCAGTCAAGTACATATTTGAGAAGCCAGCACTTACCGGACGGGTTGCAAGATGGCAAATGATTCTCACAGAATATGACATCCAGTACACTTCTCAGAAAGCCATCAAGGGCAGTGTATTGTCTGAATATCTTGCTGAGCAACCCATTGATGATTACCAGCCCATGAGATTTGACTTCCCTGATGAAGACATCATGTTCATAAAAGCAAAAGATCATGAAGAGCTTGTTCACACTGAAGGGCCTGACCCAGAAGAAGAATGGACTATGATGTTTGATGGGGCTGTTAATATGAATGGTCGTGGTGTTGGTGCAGTACTCATTACACCTAAGGGAGTTCACATGCCTTTCTCGGCAAAACTCACTTTCAACTGCACTAACAACGAAGCTGAATATGAAGCTTGCATTATGGGTCTTGAGGAAGCCATCGACCTCAGGATCAAGACTTTAACTGTGTTTGGAGATTCAGCTCTGGTGATTAATCAAACCAACGGCAAATGGTACACACACCAGGATCATCTGTTACCTTAAAGGGATTATACAAGGAGGTTATTGACTTTCTTTACAACAGTCAAGCTTGAGTATATCCCTCGAGACGAGAATCAGTTTGCAGACGCTCTTGCCACCATTTCGTCCATGATCAAAGTTCAAGCTGCCAACTTCGTACCTCAGATTTCAGTATCCAGACTTGACAGGCCAGCATATGTATTTGCAGCAGATGTTGTCAAGGATGACAAGCCTTGGTTCCATGACATTAAGTGCTTCTTGGAGGGTCAGACATACCCACCTGGGGCATCTTCCAATGATAAGAAGACTTTAAGAAGGCTAGCTGGTAGTTTCTTTCTGAACACTGATGGTTCTTTGTACAAAAGGAACTTTGATATGGTACTCCTCAGATGTGTTGATAAGACAGAGGCAGATTTGTTGATGCATGAAGTGCACGAAGGATCATTTGGTACCCATGCTGGAGGGCATGCCATGGCTAAGAAGTTGTTGAGATCAGGCTACTACTAGATTACAATGGATGCAGACTGTTGTGCCTACGCCAGGAAATGCCATAAATGCCAGATTTATGCAGATAAGGTGCATGTGCCTCCCAATCCTTTGAATGTGATGTCTTCACCTTGGCCCTTTGCTATGTGGGGCATTGACATGATTGGCAAGATTGAACCAACTGCTTCAAATGGCCACAGATTCATCCTGGTCGCCATTGACTACTTCACCAAGTGGGTCGAAGCAGCTTCATATGCAAACGTCACAAGGCAAGTGGTGGCCAGATTTCTGAAGAGAGATATCATCTGTCGATACGGAGTTCCCGAGCGAATCATTACTGATAATGGTTCCAACTTGAACAACAAAATGATGGCAGAACTATGTCGGGACTTCAAGATCCAACACCACAATTCTTCTCCTTACAGGCCAAAAATGAATGGCGCTGTAGAGGCAGCTAATAAGAATATCAAGAAGATTGTGCAGAAGATGGTAGTCACTTACAAGGATTGGCATGAAATGCTACCATTTGCCTTGCATGGGTACCGCACGTCAACCAGGACATCCACTGGGGCAACACCGTATCAACTTGTGTATGGTATGGAAGCAATCCTACCTGTTGAAGTTGAATTACCCTCCTTGCGGGTATTGATGGATGTTAAGCTGAACGAAGCAGAATGGGTCAGGTCCCGATATGAACAACTGAGTCTGGTCGAAGAGAAAAGATTGGCTGCAATCTGCCATGGGCAGTTATATCAGAGAAGAATGAAGAAAGCCTTCGACCAGAAAGGCAGGCACCGAGAGTACCAAGTGGGAGATCTTGTGCTGAAGAGAATCCTCCCTCCTCATACAGACCACAGGGGCAAGTGGACTCCGAATTATGAAGGACCATTTGTGGTGAAGAAAGTTTTCTCTGGTGGAGCACTGATGCTCAGCACCATGGATGGTGAAGACTTCCCATCCCCTGTGAATTCAGATGCAGTTAAAAAATACTTCGCATAAAAGACCCGCTGGACATAAAAACAGAATGTAAGTCCAGGAAAAAATAGGGCATCCCGGCGAGTCAAAAACAGAATAAAAGACTCGGGCAAAAATAAGGGAAAATAAATAGAAATGTACACCCGCTGAGTTGAAAGGCCACATTGGACAGCTCAGGCAAAAATGGGTATCCCGATGGATCGAAAACCCGAAAGGGCGATCCATGCAAAATAAGGGAATGAGCGAACAACTGCACTCTGAGTTCGTCTGTATCACTTACAACTTGGTAAGCTTCGAAAGGATTAAGCTTCAATCAGAATCAACATTCTTCAGAAGGCCAGATGAGAAGAACGTCAAAAGTCATACGAGTCATAGTAAAGAGGAAGCTCCTTAAAGCGTCATCAACATTGCCAGCATTTTGTTTCTCAATTTGTAGCAATCTCCTCATTTCAGGGGATTTGTTCCTTTGACTGTATCTCGCCAATTCAGGGCATATGAATTAATAAAATCAGAATTTCAGTCATGTCTCGTCTTGTACATTTTCATTTGTTTGCAAAAAGGTCTGATATCTTAAAGAAACACTGATTGCATAAGAATACAGATGATTATCTTCAAATAAAAACATGCTTGCAGGAAATATGCTTACTCTCAGAAGTATTTAAACTCCTATGACGGAATCCAGTAAGTGATACCTCGGGATTATTTTGTGCGTTTCTCTATCTTTTTCAAGATTGCAGGTATCCAGAGCGCAACTTGGGGCATGAAAGCCTCATCCCAGCAAGCTGGCAAATCAACACTCAATTTTGGCACCCGAAGTGCTCTCTCCCCAGCCGAGTTGCCATCTCGCCCTCAGCCGAGTACAAAAGCCAGGGAGTCATCTCCCCACAGAATCCTCAGCCTCTATTCAGAAGAGCAACGCATGAAGAGGCCACAACAGAGTGATGAAGCTCCTACAAACCCCAGCTGGGTCCTATATTACAAGGATATGTCAATCAGTGACCTATATCCCCAAGCAGATACATCTTATCAAGATCTCCCAATGATCTCATCCCTAGCTGGGATGTTCACTTCAAACAGAGATCTTCACGGCAACGGGATCCGAATCCCGGATCTGTACCTTTTTGCATAATCATAGCATTCGCATCATACTTACCCCGCAGAGCGTAGCATTCCGTCTAATACGGAGCATTACGGCAAAAATCAAACATATAGCATAATCATAAGCCGTGTTTCGAATCAACACTTGTGAATAATAACCATTCATCAGAATGCAAAATCCCCACCAGAGTCCCCAGCGAAAAAACAGTTGCCTCGCTTTCACAAAACACCGTTATACACTCCTTTCCCCAGTAAAGTCGCCTGAACACTCTTTACAAACAAGACCACTCACATTACAGATACTCCTTGTGACACTCGTCCGTGTCATATTCCCAGCAGAAAGCCAAGACATTCTCTTTGCACTCGCAGATACTTGTATATACAATTCCTTGACACCCGTCCGTGTCATTTCCCCAGCATGGTCACCTATACTTTTACAACCCATACACTTGTTGATATTACTATACTTTTCTTTTTCTGACACTCGTCCGTGTCACTCTCCCCGGCAGATAAACACTCATCTATACACTACTCATGTTACTCTTATACAGATACTCGTCCGTATCTTGTATACACCATTTATATATCCCCACAGATTCGACACTCGTCAGTGTTCTCTGTTAACCAGTTGGTATTCGTCCGTACCATCATCTTAGAACATGCGTCAGGCGTTTGTTTCTACCTGATACTCGTCCGTATCATAGTCTTAAGGATGCTCGTCCGCATCTTTAATCCATACACTGTGTCAAACATTTGTGTCTTCTTGAATATAGACACTCGTCCGTGTCTACTATTCCCCAGAATAGTCCTTTCAGATACAACACTCGTCCGCGTTCTCTGTTAACCAGTTGATACCCGTCCGTATCATCATCTCTGAACACGTGTCAGTATTTGTTTCTACATGATACCCGTCCGTATCATAGTCTTAAGGATGCTCGTCCGCATATTTAATCTACACACAAACATCTAAACACTTATACCTTTTATTTCTTGGATGTAAACACTCGTCCGTGTTTACTACTCTCCCCAGTAGATCGCTAATAAAGCAATTTTCTTTTTATCTGACACTCGTCCTGTGTCATGGTAAACCCTGAGAGCAGCCGTACCCTGCTAGGTGGTCGTCCTCCACCTCTTGATGGTCGTCCTCCATCATGCTCATCCGATGGCCGTCCCCATCGTTGATTTTAGCAGCCGTCCCCTGCTAGGTGGTCGTCCTCCACCTTTTGATGATCGTCCTTCATCATTTTATCCAATGGCCGTCCCCATTGTTGATTTTGGTTATCTGACATTCGTCCTATGTCATGACAAACCTTGAGAGCAGCCGTCCCCTGCTAGGTGGTCGTCCTCCACCTCTTGATGGTCGTCCTCCATCATGCTCGTCCGATGGCCGTCCCCATCGTTGACCTTTTATCCGTCATTCGTCCTGTGTCGCGATATTTTCGGCAGCCGTCCCCTGCCAGGTGGTCGTCCTCCACCTTAGATGACCGTCCCTCATCTTATACCCAACAGAGCAGCCGTCCCCTGCTAGGTGATCGTCCTTCACCTTTGATGGCCGTCCCCCATCATCTGTTTATTTCATTTATTCTTTAAGCCGATGGCCGTCCCCGTCAGGGTCCCTTTTCTTTTTTAGCCCGATGGCCGTCCCCATCGTTGGTTACTTTACCTTTGTGAGCTTGACGGCCGTCCCCGTCATGTTTCATTAATCCCCAGAGAATTTTACAGCTTTATCTTGATGGCCGTCCCCATCATAATCTTATTTTCCCAGCTAGTCGGCCGTCCCCGTCTTAGCTTTACCTTTCATCCCCAGCATGTCGGCCGTCCCCTTCATTGCTTTATTTCCTACACTTTTCCCAGCATGTCGGTCGTCCCCGTCATTGCCTTTTACCCAGCAGTCGTCCTCTGCTCAACGGTCGTCCTCCGTCGCCTACACTTTGCAATATACTTCATTTTCCTTTACAATCTATATCCCTTTTCTTCTTCATTCTGTGAGTGCAAATTTTGGACTGTCTTTGGTATTCAACCACAAGTTATCTCGTTTGCCTGTTAAGCCGTTGCTTACAACCTGCACAGCTAACTCATGTTTGAATAGGGGCAGCTGTAAACACCCCAAATTTGCCCTAACCCATTCACACCATGGCTTGTGATCATTTCATATGCATAAACACAATCATACCATCTCATGTTCCATTTTGATCCACTGCATAGATTCTAAGTCATCTGCATCTAGGGTTTGTGACCTGAGCAATCCAAGAGCTTCTTGGGCCACTCCAGAGGCCACCCATCATTCCAGAGGGATCCATGTATGTTCTTATATCATATTACATCCTCACAAAGTCAAAAATGCCAAAGAATCACAAGAACTGGGATTGGTATGGATGCAGAGCCAAGTTTGACTGCACAGTTGACCTAGAATTATGGTTTTGGTTCCAAAGGCCATAACTCCAAATTTTTTGGTCATTCTTGTTTCCTTTGGTCTCTATATGGTATAGGGAGTATGCATATCAATTTTCATGAAGAAATTCCATGGGGAAGTCATCTGATCAAGGGTTGACTTTTCAGACAAGTCAGTGTAAAATCAGGGCATCTGAGGCCCCCAATGACCCAACCAAGGGGTGATCTTCATCATTTTGAGTGTATATGATATTTATTTGATCATGGAAGAAGATTGAAGTTCACAAAATTCAAGAATTTGAAGTTTTTTGCAAAGTTGACTTTTTGGGCATAGTTGACTTTTCAAGAATGTGTCATTTTATGTCATTTTTCAAGCCTTGCTTTTTGATCCAAAAATGATTCAAATGGAAAAACTTTGGTCATGAAAGTTGTAGAATGCATCTTTGCCTTTTCAAAAAGTACAAGAACATGATCTAATTCTTCTTGGATCAAAAGTTATGGTGTGACAAAGTTGGCAAAAATCATTGATTTTCAAGATGTGCACTAAATGGAAAGTTTGCAAGATCATGAACCAAGGCTGTTTGTAACTTCTAGTTGACAACAAAACAATGTGCAAACATCACATAAGTCCTAAAAATCAGATTTGGACCAAAAGATCACATGTTCATGGTTTGTGTAACAAGGCATTTTCATGAAGTTTCCAAAGATGACCAACTTGCAAAACTCATGATCACTCTTTCCCCCACTTGCAACATTGGATGCTGAACCATGCTAGCTTCTTACCACACCATGCTGCGCCAGCCCTAGCCATTGTACCAAGCTAGAACCCAAGCCATACCTCTCTTACAAAAAAGTTGACTTTTGGCAAAAGCAAACATCCCAATCACAGCAGGCCATGTCACATCCTCTGGCCACTTGGAATTGTTTATACTTTCCATTTGCAAGACAAACATAACCCCAGGCCAAGCTGAAACACACCACAAGATCACATACACAAAAACACTCCATCAAGCAAAACTCTTCGAATCTGCCTCCACAAACCTCAAACACTAAAACCAATTCCACATATCAACTCACCTGGCCTCATTGAGTAGAAACCAACAAGATTCAAGCCTGAAACCAGCATGAACTGAGCTTCACCATTTCTCATCCTCAAAACCAGAACTCTTCGAATCCCTTTATCCAACCATCAAACACACCATTTTTCTTCACCAACAAGTCAAGCACACCTAAAGGAGCAGGAATCCACCATTGGAGTGGCCTGAAACCTCCCTATTCCTGACTGTGTTATCTGCTACACCAGAAATATTCCTCTCAAATCAGCCATCCACAAGAGCTTTGAGGTATCCCATTGAGCTCAGGAGAGTCAAAGAGGTCCATTTGCACACAAAGAAGGCCCTGGAAGCTCAATATTGAAGCTTTCCAGCTCAGGTATGAACATGAACACTTTCTCCCAAAGCTTGCATTTTAAGTTATAATATGATTGCTTATGTCTTGCTGATCATGGGGATGCCTTTAGAATCAAAAATAAGTGAGAAATGAGTTTGTATGATCCCTCTGAAATTTCACCCGTGGATTTTGTTCTCTTCGATTTGCATGATTCTTGGGGTTTAAATGATGTTTGAGGGTGGATTCATGTCCTAGGAGGTTAGAGGATCCTTTAGATGTGTTTAATTTGTTGTTTGGATGCCTGATTCGTGTTTTAGGGTTTTGATACCACCGGAGAAGATGACCGGAGCTTCCCTCCGGTCACCTGAATCTGTTTTGCCCTAATCTCAGGTCATTAAGGAGATTTGAATATTGGGCGTTGGATTGGTTGACCCTGTGGACTTCCCGCGCGCATGAAGGGCCCAGATCATTTTGCTTTGCCCTAATCCACCTTAATTAATTAAATAAATCATAATTAGTTTAATCTAATCAGAACCAACCATAGCCCTTGGATCTGCGCGCAAGTCAACTATCCCAAACCCAGTTCAAATCTCCACCCTTGGATATGCTTACTTTCTTTATTTCAATTTTTATTGCATTTCTTTTCATTTTATTTGCACAATTTAATTAAAATAGTAAAAATTGTTTAAAAATTGTGAAACTTTTTCTCAAGAGTTTTATTAATTTTTAAGACACAAAAATATTTTTATTTTTATTTTTAGCATTTAAAAAGTATTTTTAAATATTTAAAAGATTATTTTTAATTGATTAATGTAAATTAATTTATTAAAAATACTTTTAAGTATTTAAAAATCACCAAAAAATTCATGAAATGTTCTAAGACATTTAGAAACATTGTCCAACCTTCAAACCAAATTTCTTTTTTGATCTTGATGCATTTTGAGAATTTTTCACTGAATTAAAAGTCATTTTTGTGCATTATTTTGATCCAAAGTTCAAAAAATCATTCCTGTCTATCCATGAAGAGTTGGACATTGATTCTTCTTGCATTGCATTGTGTTTAGCATATAGTTTATGAGATTAAATGGCCATGATTTGATCTTTCATTTTCCATTTGTTTGACATTTTTCTTGTTTAAGAACCCTAAAAACCCTAATAACTTGTAAAATTCATATCTTGAGTTAGGTTAGGAGTTGAGACCTCTCCTTTGGGAAGTGAATTAGTATAGGGTTAGGGGTCCTTTGTGTGGCATTTTCAATTTTTTATCTTAGGGTTTGTTTCTGTTTTTGATTTTTGTTTGATGTTTGGTTCATAAACCCTAATTTGGGCTTTCATTTGCATCCCTCTTGCATTCTCTTGCATAACATGACTTGCCATGATATTTCAAGCATCCATTTGATTCATTTGACATCATAAGACATATTGAAAGCATGTTTGATCATTGAATCTTGCATTTGCCATGTTTTATGCCATGTACACTTCATAACTTTTCATGTATGTTCATGCTCCTTAACTTGCTTCATATGCATTCATAAACTTGTATGATCATTTTCATGTGCTGCCTCATGTTTGTAGCATCTCATAGCATCATTAGCATCATGTAAATGCTCCTGGTTTTGTTTCTCATCATGTCATCTCATCCCATTTTGCATTGCATTGCATTTCTTTTCTAATCTTTCAGGTGGTAAGTGATGTTGAGAAGTGAATTTGCCTTCACTTCTCATAACTTTTCTTTTCATCTCTTTTGCATCCATTGCTGCATTTTTGTTTGTGTTTGAGTTTGAGCTTGCTCATTCTTCTTCTTCCCACTTTCTTTCTTCAAGTGACTTGACTTCTTGGATGAAGCAAGTCACTTTGCTTCTCTTGATCCTTTCATCTGCTTCCTGGTGGTTCCATTGAAGATTTCCCTTGTAAACCTCACAAACCTTAGGAACAACCAAGCATGACAATGATTAGGGTTTTGATTAGTCTCCCCTCTTAGTTTTACCTTTGTGTCTCTTTTGAGTCATCTCTTCTTATCTCATAATCAGTGACTAAACCCTAAAGGCTTTAAGGCTTTGTGATTAAGTTTATGCTTGCATCCTTCTATTAGGATGGAGTGTATAACTTTAATCCTAAGTGTTAAACCCTTAATGTGTTTAAATCTCTTAATCAATCCATATAATAATCATCACGACATCACACTTGTAACTTGGGCCTTGCATTAGGGTTCTATTTCTTCCTTAATTGGTTAAGAAGGACTAACCCTAGTGTTAATGGACAAGTCCCCCTCAAGTTGTCTTACAAACCCTAAAAATCACTTCATCATCATATCATTAAATAAAATCCACTTAATAAAGGTTTGTTTTGTCATGAGTTTAATCCCTAACCATGGATTAAGTTGAGGAGCTTTCCTCAGCTTAAACATTCTCATCTATTATCCTTCTATTAGGATGGTGTAATGAGTCTGTTTAATCCCTGATTATGGCTTAACCTCATTACTTAACACTAAACAAAAACACAAAAACATCTAAATAATCACAAATAGGTTAATAATCTTAATCCTACGCCAAAGGTGATTAAGTGTGAGAAGCTGACTTCACACTTAAGGTATTCTCATTACCCCTAATCAGAGGGAAGATGTGATGAGTTTACTAAATCCACTGGTTTAGGCTTAAGCTCATTAACTTATGACAAACTTCAAAAGCAATAAAAGACTGAAAACTCAAAACAAACAATAATCGTCTCCTTCGGGATTCTTTTCTCATCATCTTCACTCACAAGCGAGAACTTGCTTCTTCCGTCTAATGCAAGACAGTTAGCACCTGAGCCAGACAGGTCATACACTTGAGCATGGACAAGTAAGCAGTTCATCAAGTCAATTCATCTTTCAGTCTCTTTGGGTCGAACTACGGTGTTCTGACTTCCTCATTGCACGAGAGGATACGTAGGCATAACTTAACTGTTATCGAACAAAAGTCTCTGTACATTCCCCCTCCTTCCAGCATCATTCTTTAAGCCTCATGATCTTGAGCAATTCATTCTCATTCCTACACTGACACTTCACTTATATACCTCACTTTCCTTTACACTGACACCTGTACATTCTTTTCCAGCTATTTTACACACAAATTGCACTGACACTACCCCTTTAAAACACAAATCTTTTAAGCGTGGATCCCGTCGAGTACGGCGGACAATCTGGGTGCTAATACCTTCCCAGGTTGTAACCAACCCCCTTTCTCAGTCTCTCTGGTTCGCAACCGTCTTATCCATCTTTTCTAGGTCTATGCAGCATTGCCTTTCCTCCGGGATAAAAATGCCTAGCTGGCGACTCTTTTCATCTCCAGTGAGTTCACTGCTGTGTGTTCTCATTGTTCCTTTCGCCGACCGTTCGCGTTTGTACCCTATCTGACCTAGCTTTATTTAGTGGGAGCGACAGTCACCTCAGGGTTCAATGAAGACATGATGAGTGTTCTGTTTCAGTTCTTTGATCCTAAGCACCATTGCTTCACATTCCCCGACTACCAGCCGGTTCCTACCATGGAGGAATTCTCTAAACTTCTGGGTATACCTGTACTTGATCAGAAACCATTCACAGGCTTGGAAAAAGAGCCTAAACCTGAGGTTATTGCTGCAGCTCTACATCTGAAGAAGGCTGACATTGTTCTAGAAACAAGAAGCGGAGTTAAGGGTATTCTTGCTAAAGTGTTGATAGAGAAGGCTTAAGTGTTCTTGAAGGCTATGAGCTATGATGCTTTTGAGGAAATATTAGCCTTGTTGATCTATGGCTTAGTGTTGTTCCCCAATCCAGATCAGTTCATAGATGTTCATGCCATCAACATATTCCTGAGTCACAATCCAGTGCCTACATTACTGGGAGACATCCTGCATTCTCTTCACACCCGCACTACAAGGGCAAGAGGAACTTTGATGTTCTGCATACCTTTGCTTTCTAGGTGGTTTATTTCTCACCTTCCTCGCTCAGTAATGAAGAATGAGCAAGGGTTCAGGTGGTCCAAGAGGATCATGTCACTTTCTCACTCAGATATCCATTGGTGCTCCAGATCTATGGAGAATGTCACTATCATTGACCATTGTGGGGAGTTTCCTAATGTGCCACTTCTAGGTATAAGAGGAGGCATCACCTACAAACCCTCTCTAGCTTTACGACAGTTTGGTTACGCTCGGAGTGATGGTCCACATGACATGTTGATTTAGGGCATTGTGTTTGACTATGACAATGATCTTCAAGGTTACCGTCAGATATTCATACGAGCCTGGGGAAAAGTAAAAAGGGTTGACAGCTAGACACTGGAGCCTAAGTACACTATTCCTATGGAAGCTTATCTCAGATGGGTGCGATCTCGTGCTCAGACCCTCATGATGCCATATCCTGCTATCCTGCCAGTTACCATGGAACCTGTTGCTGAAGGAGACACTGCTTATACCATCCTTCACCCAGACATGCCTACTGACATGGAAGACTTGCAGAGATCTTGGATCCAACTCAAGGAGCAAAGGGATACTTTCAAGGCTCATTACAAAGCAAGCCAATAAAGAATCCTGGAACTAACAAAGCAACTTCATGAGGAACGGAATCTCAACTCATACCTCAACACAAAGAGGAAACGTCCATGGGAGACTTAAAACCCCATCTTTTGTATCTATTTCATTTCATTTTTTTGTAAGCCCAAGAGGCAAAACAAATTTATTACTAATAAAAGTTTACCTTCTTGTTTGTTTAAGCAAATTTAAATCCTGCGGTCTTTGAAAACATTGCATATGCATTCACATATCATATCATTGCATCACAGGTTTATTTGTGCACAGGTTTCTCATCTTCTCACTGTTTATTTCAGTAATGGCTCTTGAACAAACAGTTAAGGATCTCCAGGGACAAAATGCACAGTTCCAAGAGCTGATCCTGAACCTGTCCAAGGGGCAGGATGAATTGAAGACACTGCTGGCCAAGAAGACTAAGAAGACTAAGAAGACTAGAAGGTCAGGTGGCCTGATCAACATGGGAAGAAGGTTCAGAGGTCCTGTCAAGAACAAAGAACAGGTTGAAGACTATGAATCTGAGGAATCTGAGAAAGAGGGAGGCAGTCTCCACAACACAATGGGGGACTCTGATTCTGAGGCTAATTATTACCATGATCCTAATGAAGACAAATTCAAGATGCTGGTGGATAGAATGGATGCTATGGAGTTGCAAAAATCTTCTGGGCTGGATTTTGAAGATTTGAGTCTGATATTTGGGGTTGTCATACCTATTGGTTTCAAGGTTCCTACCTTTGTTGTTTATGATGGGGTCTCTTGTCCCAAGCTGCATCTGAGGTCTTATGTCAGAAGAATTCAACCCCACACTGCTGATAAGAAGCTGTGGATCCACTTTTTCCAAGAGAGCTTATCTGGAGCTCAGTTGGAGTGGTATTATCAATTGGAGAGTGTCAACATCAGGGAGTGGAATGATCTTGCTGAAGCTTTCTATAAGCAGTATCAATACAATGCTGACTTAGCTCCCACTCGCATGCAGCTGCAAAGCATGTCTATGGGTGCCAAAGAAAGTTTCAAGGAGTATGCTCAGAAGTGGAGAGATTTAGCTGGAAGATGTCGCTCCCAAAAGATGAGACTGGGCTCAAATATGGTACAGACGCGAACGGTCGGCGAAAAGGACAATGAGAACACACAGGAGTGAACTCACTGGAAAAGAAAAGAGTCGCCAGCTAGGCATTTTTATCCCGGAGGAAAGGCAATGCTGCATAGACCTAGAAAAAAAGATGGATAAGATGGTTGCGAACCAGAGAGACTGAGAAAGGGGGTTGGTTACAACCTGGGAAGGTATTAGCACCCAGATTGTCCGTCGTACTCGACGGGATCCACGCTTAAAAGATTTGTGTTTTAAAGGGGTAGTGTCAGTGCAATTTGTGTATAAAGAGCTGGAAAAAGATGTACAGGTGTCAGTGTAAAAGAAGTGAAAAGTGTAATAAATGATGTGTCAGTATAGGAATAAGAATGAAATGCTCAAGATTATGAGGCTAAAGAATGAAGCTGGAAGGAGGGGGAATATACAAAGACTTTTGTTCGATAACTGTTAAGTTATGCCTACGTATCCTCTCGTGCAATAAGGAAGTCAGAACACCGTAGTTCGACCCAAAGAGACTGAAAGAAGAATTGACTTGTGAATTGCTTGCTTGTCAATGCTCAAGTGTATGACCTGTCTGGCTCAGGTGCAAACTGTCTTGCATTAGATGGAAGAAGCGAGTTCTCGTTTGTGTGTGAAGATGATGAGAAAAGAATCCCGAAGGAGACGATTATTGTTTTGTTTTTGAGTTTTCAATCTTTTATTGCTTTTGAGGTTTGTCATAAGTTAATGAGCTTAAGCCTAAACCAAGGGTTAGCAAACTCATCACATCCTCCCTCTGATTAGGGGTAATGAGAATACCTTAAGTATGAAGTAAATACCTCACACTTAATCACCATGATTTTGGATTAAGATCATAAACCTACTTGCATTTATTTAGATCATTAACCTACTTGAAGTAAATACCTCACACTTAATCACCTTTGGTGTAGGATTAAGATCATTAACTTACTTGTGGTTATTCAGATGTTTTTGGTGTTTTTGTTTAGTGTTAAGCAATGAGATTAAGCCATAATCAGAGATTAAACAAACTCATTACACCATCCTAATAGAAGGATAATAGATGAGAGTGTTTAAGCTGAGGAAAGCTCCTCAACTTAATCCATGATTAGGGATTAAACTCATGACAAAACAAAGCCTTTGATTAAGTGGATTTTATTCAATGGTATGATGATGAAGTGAATTTTATGGTTTGTAAGACAACTTGAGGGGGACTTGTCCATTAACACTAGGGTTAGTCCTTCTTAACCAATTAAGGAAGAATTAGAACCCCAATGCAAGGCCCAAGTTACAAGTGTGATGTCTTGATGATTATTAAGTGAATTGATTAAAGGAGTTAAACACATTAAGGGTTTAACACTTAGGATTAAAGTTATACACTCCATCCTAATAGAAGGATACAGGTATAAGCTTAATCACAAAGCCCTAAAACCTTTAGGGTTTAGTCCTGGATTGTGAGATGAGAAGAGAAGACTCAAAGAGACACAAAGGTAAAACTAAGTGGGGGGACTAATTAAAACCCTAATCGTTGTCATGCTTGGTTGTTCCTAAAGTTTGTGAGGTTTATAAAAAAGATCTTCAAAGGAGCCACCAGGAAGCAGATGAAAGGAGCAGAGAGAAGCAAAGTAACTTGCTTCATTTAAGAAGACAAGTCATTTGAGGAAAGAAAGTAAGAAGATGAAGAATGAGCAAGCTCAATCTCAAGAACATATTAAAATGCATCAAGGATTCTTGAAAGAGATGAAAAGAAATTATGAGAAGTGAAGGCAAATTCACTTCTCAAAGTTGCTTATCACCTGAAAAGTTAGTGAAAGGAATGCAATGCAATGCACAATGGAATGAAATGGCATGATGCAAATCAAAACCAGAAGCATATATGAGATGATAATGATGCTATGAGATGATGCAAACATGAATCAAGACATGGGGATGATCACATGAACAAATGGATGCAAATGAAACAAGTTGAGAACCATAAACATACATGAAACGTTATGAGATGCAAATGGCATACAACATGGCAAATGCAAGATGCAATGATCAAACATGCTTACTATATGTCTTAAGATGTTAAATGAATCAAATGGATGCACAAAATGTTATGGCAAGTCAAGGTATGAATGCAAATGCAAGATGGATGCATATGGAAGCCCAAATTAGGGTTTATGATCAAAGCATCAAACAAAAACCAAAATCAGAAGCAACCATCAATATCAAATATTGAAAATGCATTCAATGGATCCCTAAACCTATACTAACTCACTGCCCAAAGGAGAAGTTCCAACTCTTAACCATATAAAAGTTATGAATTTCCTAAAATTTCTAGGGTTTTAGGGTTCCTTAACAAGAAAAATGCCAAACAAATGAAAACTGAAAGATCAAATCAATCCAATTTAATCTCACAAACTACATGCTAAACACAATGCAATGCAAAAATAATCAAGGTCCAACCCTCAATGGTTAGGCATAAATGATTTTTGGAAGTTTGGATCAAAATAATGCTTTGAAAATGAATAAATTCCATGGAAAATTCTCAAAAGACATCAAGATCAAAAAAGAAATTTGGTTTGAGGGTTGGACAATGTTTCTAAATGTTTTTAAAGGTTTCATGAATTTTTTGGTGATTTTTAAATACCTAAAAGTATTTTTAATTAATTAATTCTCATTAATTAATTAAAAATAAACTTTTAAATGATTTAAAAATATTTTTTTCTGCAAAAAATAAAAATAAAAATATTTTTGATTTCAGAAATTAAATAAAAGTTTGTACAAAAAATTTCAGAATTTTTAAAAAGGTTTTGCTATTTTTTATAAAATGAAGAAAACAATGTAATTAAATGGAAAATAAAAATGAAATAAAACTGAAAAATGGAAAGTATGCAAATCTAAAGGTCCAGATTCAAATAAACCACGCGCGCGTTTGACCTGGCGCCATATCCAATGGCTGATATTCAAACCTGGATAATTATGATTAACCCTAATTAATTGTGCCCTAATCACTTTCAGGCGACCGGAACACTGTTCCGGTCGTCTTCTCCGGCCATATCATTTTTCAAACTCTCTCCACACACATCTAAAACGAAATCTAATTACCCAGAACTCTTCCCCACCCAAAAACGAATCAAACCCCTCAATCAAACAACATTTATCATTCAGAAACAGGGAGAATCGAATCAAACATGTTTTAGGGCAAAAATTTCAGACAAAGCATACATCCTGGTTTCTCAACCATTTTCAAAAATAATCACATATTCATGATGAGGGGAATTCATAGAAACTATTAAGAACTTAAAATCATGCTTCTGGAAAATAAGTTCATGAAGCTACCTGAGTTTGAAGCTTTTCAGTTTGCAACTTTCTGACCTCTTCTCTTTGTGCAATCCACTCCTTTTAGGCCCCTGATGAAGTCTTGATGCTTAGAAAGAGTTTGTGATGGCTGGTTTGAGAGTTTGCAGCAGTTCTGTTCAAGATGGTGTGAGAATCGTGTTTGTGATTCTTTGAGTTTCAGGCTGTTTTGAAAGGTGCTTTGTGACCAGGAAGATGTGTTGAGTTGATCTATGAAGTTAGTTTGTGTGTTTGTGACTTGTGTGATGAGTTTCGAAGGCTTTTGCTCAAGGGGGTGAAAATGAGAATGCTATGCTTCTGGTGTGTTTCAGGCTTGCTTCTTGTTATGTTTGGCTTGCATTTGATTAACATAAACAATTGGGATTGGTCAGATGATATGATGTGTGCTTTATTGATTGGTATGGGTGCTTTTGCCAAAAGGTCAAGTTTGTGTAAGAGAAGCATGGGACACTTGCTAGCCTAGTACAAGGAGGGTGTGCTGCGCAGCATGATGAGGGAAAAGGCCTAGGGTGGTTCAGCAAACTAGCCAGCAAGTGGGTGAGAGGCTATGATGGATTTTGCAACTTGGCTTGCCTTTGATCTTTATGAAAAAGTCTTGCTCCATAAGCCATAAAACATGTGATCCCTTGGGTGCAATCTGACTTTTGAATGTTGTGTGATCATGTTGTGTGGATTAGAAGTGCATTTGATAGCTTTTGAACACTTGATCAAGTCACTTTGCAAAATACCTCTTTGGTAGAAACTTTGAAAATTTGTGATTTTAGCCAACTTTGACAAGCCATAACTTTTGATCAAAAATGAATTAGGTCATGTTCTTGTACTTTTTGAAAAGGGAAAGATCTATTCTACAACTTTTATTACCAAAGTTTTTCCATTTGAAGCTTTCTTGAATCAAAAAGTAAGGGTTGAAAAAGTTGCCTAAAATGACATTTCCATTAAAAGTCAACCTTGTCCAAAAAGTCAACTTTGCAAAAGACTTGAATTTCTTCAATTTTGTGAACTCCCAATGTTTTCCATGATCAAATAAAGATCATATACAATCAAAATGATGAAGAACACCCTTTGGTTGGGTCATTGGGGGCCTCAGATGCCCTGATTTTACACTGACTTGTCCAGAAAGTCAACTCTTGATCAGATGACTTCCCCATGGAATTTCTTCATGAAAATTGATATGCATACTCCCTATACCATATAGAGACCAATAGAAATAAGAATGACTAAAAAATTTGGAGTTATGGCCTTTTGAAACCAAAACCCTAATTCTAGGCCATCTGTGCAGTCAAACCTGGCTCTGCTTCCATTCCATTCTCAGTTCTTGTGATTATTTGACATTATTGACTTTGAGAGGATATAATGTGATACTTGAACACACATGGACCCCTTTGAAGTGATTGATGACCTTTGGAGTGGCTCAAGAAGCTCTTGGATTGCTCAGATCACAAACCCTAGATGCAAATGACTTAGAATCAATGCAGTGAAACAAAAATGCAATATGAGGTGGTATGATTGAGTTTATGCATATGAGGAGATCACAAGCCATGGTGTGAATGGGTGAGGGAAAATTTGGGGTGTTTACAGCTGCCCCTATTCAAACATGAGTTAGCTGTGCAGGATGTCAGTGACGGCTTAACAGGCAAACAAGATAACTTGTGGTTGAATACCAAAGACAATCCAAAATTTGCACTCACAGAATGAAGAAGAAAAGGGATATAGATTGTAAAAGAAAACAAAGTATGTTGTAAAGTGTGGGCGACAGAGGACGACCGACGAGCAGAGGACGACTGCTGGGTAAAGAGCAATGACGGGGACGACCGACATGCTGGAAAAGTGCGGAAAATAAAGCAATGACGGGGACGGCCGACATGCTGGGGATAAAAGGATTATGATGGGGACGGCCATCAAATAAAACTATAAGATTCTCTGGGGATTAATGAAAAATGATGGGGACGGCCATCAAGTTCATAAAGTAAAGTAACCAACGACGGGGACGGCCATCGAGCTAAAACTGATGAAGGATGATCATCAGGAAAAGGAAAAGGGGCCACGACGGGGACGGCCATCGGGTTAAAGAATAAGTGAAATGAACAGATGATGAGGTACGGTCATCAAAGGTGAAGGACGATCACCTAGCAGGGGACGGCTGCTCTGTTGGGGTAAGATGAGGGACGATCATCTAAGGTGGAGGACGACCACCTGGCAGGGTACGGCTGCCGAAAATATCGCGACATAGGACGAATGCCGGATAAAAGGTCAACGATGGGGACGGCCATCGGACGAGCATGATGAAGGACTATCACCAAGAGGTGGAGGACGACCACCTAGCAGGGGACGGCTGCTCTCAAGGTTTATCATGACATAGGACGAATGTCAGATAACCAAAATCAACAATGGGGACGGCCATTGGATGAAATGATGAGGGACAGTCATCAAAAGGTGAATGACGATCACCTAGCAGGGGACGGCTGCTAAATATCACGACATAGGACGAATGTCGGATAGAAAATCAACGATGATGACGGCCATCGGATGAGCATGATGAAGGACAATCATCAAGAGGTGGAGGACGACCACCTAGCAGGGTACGGCTGCTCTCAGGGTTTATCATGACATAGGACGAATGTCAGATAGAAAAGAGATTTTACTTTACTGGGGAATAGTAAACACGGACGAGTGTTTACATCCAAGAAACAAAAGGTATAAGTGTTTAGATGTTTTGTGTATAGACTAAAGGTGCGGACGAGCATCCTTAAGACTACGATACGAACGAGTATCGGGTAGAAACAAAAACTGACACGTGTTCAGAGATGATGATACGGACGAGTATCAACGGGTTAACAGAGAACACGAACGAGTGTTGAATCTGAAATGACTCTTCCGGGGAATAGCAGACACAGACGAGTATCCATATTCAAGAAGACAGAAGTGTTTGACACAGTATATGGATTAAAGATGCGGACGAGCATCCTTAAGACTATGATACGGACGAGTATCAGGTAGAAACAAACGCTTGACGCATGTTCTGAGATGATGATACGGACGAGTACCACCTGGTTAACAAAGAACACGGACCAGTGTCAAATCTGCGGGGATATAAACAGTGTATGCAAGATACGGACGAGTATCTGTATAAGTAACAAGTATGAGTGGTGCATAGATGAGTGTTTATCTGCTGGGGAGAGTGACACGGACGAGTATCAAAAGGAGAAGAGTATAGCATAAACAAGTATCTGATGTACAAAGTGTTTATGTTACTGTGTTGGGGAAAATGACACAGACGAGTGTCAAGGAAGTTATATATATATATAAGTATCTGTGAGTGCAAAGGGGACGCTTTGGTCTTCTGCTGGGGATGTGACACGGACGGGTGTCGAAAAGTTCCTTGCTACTGTAAATGATTTGGTAAGCAGATAAAATCAAGGCAGAAAGTGTTTTCTTCTCCATTCTCTTGATCTTTTGCATTTTCAACCATGCAATAGTTCTCCGAGTACTCCACTATCATATCTTGATTATATTTGCTAGGAATGTTTTTAATCATAACAGTTGTTTCATCTCCATCAGGACGAATGGGAACCACAGTAAAACTACTTCCTTTATTTTTCCGGTTGGTGGAAACCCTAGGGTGTAGTTGTTCATAAATAGTAACATGTTCTTTCTGAGCAACATCTGCTGTTTTCTTCCTTCACACAAGCCTTGGGATTCTCAATCCATGAGAACGACGACCTTTCATATTTCCATCACTATTTCCCTCCGTGGATGCTGCCCCAATTCCTTTTCTCTTTTTTTTTTGTTTTTTTTTTTTTTTTTTGTTTTTTACAGGGGGATTATGACACGGACGAGTGCCAAAAAGAGTGTTCATGGGTGTAAGGCAAAAGCCTTAGCTTTCTGCTGGGGAGATGACACAGACGGGTGTCAGGAAGTATCTGTATTTACAAGTGTTTGTTTCAAAACATGGCTTATGATTATGCAATATGTTTGATTTTTGCCGTAATGCTCTGTATTAGACGGAATGCTATGCTTTGTGGGTGAATATGATGCAAATGTCATGATTATGCAGGGGTGCCAAACCGGGATTCGGATCCCGTTGCTGTGAAGATCTCTGGCCGATCTGCTTGAAGTGAACATCCCAGCTGGGGATGAGATCATTAGTAGATCTGATGAGATGCATTTGCTTGGGGAGATAAGTCACTAATAGACCCATCCTTGGTAATGAGGGGACCCAGCTGGGGTTTGTAGAAGCTTTCGTCACTCTATTGTGATTCCTCCACGCGTTGCTCTTCTGGATAGAGGTTGAAACTCTGTGGGGAGATGGTTCCCTGTTTTTTGTACTTGGCTGAGGAGGAAGGAAAGATTGGCACCTCGGCTGGGGGAAGTGACAAGTAGCAACTCAGCTGGGGAGACAACACTTTTGGTGCTAAGACTGAGTGTTGATTTGCTAGCTTGCTGGGATGAAGCTTACATGCCCCATGTCGTGCTTTGAATACCTGCAATCCTGAAAAGATAGAGAAACGCACAAGTAATCCCGAGGTATCCTTTACCAGATTCCGTCATAGGAGTCAGACACTTCTGAGAGTAAGTATATTCCCTGCAAGCACGTATTTTTATTTTTGAAGATAAACATCTGTATTCATGCAATCAGTTTTTTAAGACATCAGACATTCTTTGCAAATAAAATGTACAAGACGAGACGTGACTGAAAATCTGGTTTTATTGATTTAGGTGCCCTGAATTGGCAAGATACAGTCGAGGAAACAAATCCCCTGAAATGAGGAGATTGTTACAAATTGAGAAACAAAATGCTGGCAACGTTGTTGACGCTTCGAGGAGCTTCCCCTTGCTATGACTCGTATGACTTTTGACGTTCTTCTCGTCTTGCTTTCTGAAGAAGGCTGATTCGGATAGAAGCTTAATCATTTCGAGGTCTAACCAGTTGTAGGTGATATAGACGAATTCAGAATGCAGTTGTTCGCTTATTCCCTTATTTTGCATGGATCGCCCTTTCGGGTTTTCAATCCATCGGGATACCCATTTTTTGCCTGAGTTGTCCAATGCGGCTTTTCAACTCAGCGGGTGTACATTTTTTGTTTATTTTCCCTTATTTTTGCCCGAGTCTTTTATTCTGTTTTTGACTCGCCGGGATGCCCTATTTTTGCCTGGACTTACATTCTGTTTTTGTGTCCAGCGGGTCATTTTTATGCGAAGTATTTTTTAACTGCATCTGAATTCACAGGGGATGGGAAGTCTTCACTATCCATAGTGCTGAGCATGAGTGCTCCACCTGAGAAGACTTTATTTACTACAAATGGTCCTTCATAATTCGGAGTCCACTTGCCCCTGTGGTCTGTATGAGGAGGGAGGATTCTTTTCAGCACAAGATCCCCTACTTGGTACTCTCGGTGCCTGACTTTCTGATCGAAGGCTCTCTTCATTCTTTTCTGATACAACTGCCCATGACAGATTGCAGCCAATCTCTTCTCTTCAATCAGACTCAGTTGTTCGTATCGGGACCGGACCCACTCTGCTTCGTTCAGCTTAACATCCATCAATACCCGTAGGGAGGGTAATTCAACTTCAGCTGGCAGGACTGCTTCCATACCATACACAAGCTGATACGGTGTTGCCCCGGTGGATGTTCTGATTGACGTGCGGTACCCATGCAAGGCAAACGGTAGCATTTCATGCCAGTCTTTGTAGGTGACTACCATCTTCTGCACAATCTTCTTAATGTGCTTGTTAGCTGCCTCAACAGCGCCGTTCATCTTTGGCCTGTAAGGAGAAGAATTGTGGTGTTGGATCTTGAAGTCCCGACATAGCTCCCCCATCATTTTGTTATTCAAGTTGGAACCATTATCAGTAATGATTTGCTCGGGAACTCCATATCGACAGATGATATCTCTCTTCAGAAATCTGGCTACCACTTGCCTTGTGACGTTTGCATATGAAGCTGCTTCGACCCACTTGGTGAAATAGTCAATGGCAACCAAGATGAATCTGTGGCCATTTGAAGCAGTTGGCTCAATCTTACCAATCATGTCAATGCCCCACATAGCAAAGGGCCAAGGTGAAGACATCACCTTCAAAGGATTGGGAGGCACATGCACCTTATCCGCATAAATCTGGCATTTATGGCATTTCCGGGCGTAGGCACAACAGTCGGCATCCATTGTGATCCAGTAATAACCTGATCTTAGCAATTTCTTGGCCATTTCATGCCCTCCCGCATGGGTACCAAAGGATCCTTTGTGCACTTCATGTATTAACAAGTCTGCTTCTGTTCTATCAACGCATCTGAGAAGTACGATATCAAAGTTTCTCTTGTACAGGGAACCATCAGTGTTCAGAAAGAAACTATCGGCAAGCCTTCTTAAAGTCTTCTTATCATTGGAAGATGCCCCAGGTGGGTATGTTTGATCCTCCAAGAAGCACTTAATGTCATGGAACCAAGGCTTATCATCTTTGACAATGTCTGCTGCAAATACATATGCCGGTCTGTCAAGTCTGGATACTGAAATTTGAGGTACAAAGTTGGCAGCTTGAACTTTGATCATGGATGAAATGGTGGTCGGAGCATCTGCAAACTGATTCTCGTCCCGAGGGATATACTCAAGCTTGACTGTTGTAAAGAAAGTCAACAACCTCCTTGTATATTCCCTGTAAGGTATCAGATTATCTTGGTGTGTGTACCATCTGCCGTTGGTCTGATTAACTACCAAAGCTGAATCTCTGAATACAGTCAATGTCTTGATCCTGAGGTCAATGGCTTCCTCAAGACCCATAATGCAAGCTTCGTATTCGGCTTCGTTGTTAGTGCAGTTGAAAGTGAGCTTTGCCGAGAAAGGCATGTGAAATCCTTTAGGTGTAATGAGTACTGCACCGACACCACGACCATTCATATTAACAGCCCCATCAAACAACATAGTCCATTCCTCCTCTGGGTCAGGCCCTTCAGTGTGAATAGGCTCTTCATGATCTTTTGCTTTAATGAACATGATGTCTTCATCAGGGAAGTCAAATCTCATAGACTGGTAATCATCAATAGGTTGCTCAACAAGATATTCAGACAACACACTGCCCTTGATGGCTTTCTGAGAAGTGTACTGGATGTCATATTCTGTGAGGATCATTTGCCATCTTGCAACCCGTCCGGTAAGTGCTGGCTTCTCAAATATGTACTTGACTGGGTCCATTTTTGAGATCAATAAAGTGGTGTGGGTCAACATATACTGCCTTAGTCGGCGAGCAGCCCACGCTAAAGCACAACAAGTTTTCTCGAGCAGTGAATAACGTTGTTCACAGTCGGTAAACTTTTTGCTTAGGTAGTATATTGCGTACTCTTTTCGACCAGACACGTCATGCTGGCCCAGCACACACCCCATCGACTCTTCTAATACTGTCAAGTACATTATCAGAGGTCTTCCTTCGACTGGAGGCATAAGGATTGAAGGTTCTTGCAAGTATTCCTTGATCTTGTCAAAAGCCTTCTGGCAGTCTTCGTTCCACCTGACCGTTTGTTCTTTTCTTAGCAGTTTGAACAAGGGTTCACAGGTCGCAGTAAGGTGAGATATGAACCTTGAAATGTAGTTCAATTTACCTAGAAAACCTCTAACTTCTTTTTCTGACTTTGGTGCAGGCATCTCCTGAATAGCTTTGACTTTATCAGGATCAACTTCAATCCGTCTCTCACTTACAATAAAACCCAGCAGCTTACCGGATCGCACCTCGAATGTGCACTTGTTGGGGTTCAACTTCAGTTGGTACTTCCTCAGACGCTTGAATAGCTTTAGCAGATTCACCAAGTGGTCTTCTTCAGTAAGGGACTTGGCAATCATATCATCCACATAACATTCGATTTCTTTATGGATCATACCGTGGAATAATGTCACCATAGCCCGTTGATATGTTGCACCAGCGTTCTTCAATCCGAATGGCATTACCTTGTAACAGAATGTCCCCCAGGGTGTGATGAAGGTTGTCTTCTCCATGTCTTCAGGTGACATCTTAATCTGATTGTATCCTGAAAATCCGTCCATGAAGGAGAATACCGAGAACTGAGCCGTGTTATCAACCAATACATCAATGTGAGGTAATGGGAAGTCATCTTTCGGGATGGCTCTGTTCAGATCCCGGTAATCAACACACATTCTTACTTTGCCGTCTTTCTTAGGCACAGGTACTATGTTAGCAACCCACGGCGGATAGCTAGTCACAGCAAGCAAACACATCCACATATTCTTGAAGCAGATCAATCAGTTGTCTCTTCACTGAGTCTTGTAAGCAGGCCCCGATTTTAACTTCTTTCACATCTTCATCTGTGCCAAGATTGATCGTCTCGACCTCCTCCTGATGAGGAGTGATAACCTTTTCCTCTTGTCTCAACAACCTGGCTAGCTCTTCAGGAAGCTCATACTCTTCTTCAACCCCTTCATCAGCTTGATTAATTGGATTGTCAAAGTCATACGAGGTCATAGCCGTGCTGTTGTCGGTGCTGTCTGGAAGGCACTCTCTGCAAGGGTTCAGTTTGTTCATTTTAGGGATTGATTTTAATCTTGTTTAGAAAAGTGAAATAAAGTTGCCATTTTGAAAACAATGCCATTTATTTTTGTACAAAAAGAAAAATGGAAAAACAGTGAAGGGAAAAGAAAAAGACTCATTTGCAAAAGATGTCTGATTGTCATTGATTGATCTATTTGCACAAAATTACAGATGGCCCGATTACAAAATGAGTCTTGTCATCTTGGGCAAGATGCAAGACTTGATGCATGCTAAAAATATACAGGAAATAATAATTACTCTGCATGAGTAACTCTTATAATTTCCTGGGAAGACCAGTTTGAGATACTGCTCCCCGGGATCTTTGGATGGATCCAACTCTCCAGGTTGCGGTTGCTTTCATCCTCGTCTTCCAAATTGTTGACAGCATCAGGGGTGAGCATCCCCCCACTAACAAAGTTGGGCTCCTTAGCAGCCTCTACTTGATCTTGTTGAGTTGGTTTGTAACCCAACCCAAATCTATCCTCTTTCTTCTCCACAGGTAACAATTTGCCCCAGCCTTGGGCAGTTCCTTCTTCAACAACCTTTCGGGCTTGTTGATAAGATGTCATTGAGGTTCCAGGTACAGCAGATGTTTCATTTATGTTCAAGGCCTCAAATCCTTGACTCATCGTTTCGTGGATCTCCCCATCCATCTCAATGTATTTGTATGTAGCCAGGTGGCTAACAAAAATATCCTCCTTTCCACAGATAGTAACGACTTGGCCCTCCCACTCGAATTTTAACTTCTGGTGAAGGGTTGAGGTCACGGCGCCAGCGGCGTGAGTCCATGGCCTACCCAATAGACAGCTGTAGGCAGGCTGTATATCCATCACGTAGAAGGTCGTTTTGAAAGTTTGTGGGCCAATCGTTATAGGCAACTCAATTTCTCCCAGAACTGATCTCTTAGAACCGTCAAAGGCTCTCACTACCAAGTTATTGGGGCGTAATGCCAATCCTTCGTATTCCAGCTTCACAAGGGCTTTTTTAGGTAAGACATTGAGGGATGATCCTGTGTCTACCAGCACATGGGAAAGAACTGCACCCTTACACTCCATGGTAATATGCAAAGCCTTGTTGTGATTGCGGCCTTCCGTAGTCAGATCAGTGTTGGTGAACCCTAGTCCATTACTAGCGTTAACATTTCCAACCACAACCTCTAACTGATTGACGGTAATCTCCTCTGGCACATAAGCTGCGTGCAAGACTTTTAGTAGTGCGTTCCGATGAGCCTCAGAGCACATAAGCAATGATAGAATAGAGATCTTGGAAGGTGTTTGGTGAAGCTGGTCCACTATCCTGTAATCACTTTTCTTGATGATTCTCATGAATTCATCAACTTCTTGATCAAAGGGTGTTTTCAAAGCTTCCTTAACAACTTGTTCTTCTTGCACCATGCTCTTCCCTTTTACCTTGGTAGCAGCTTCTGCTTCGGCATTGGGTCTTTGAATTTGCGGGGCAAAGAGACGTTCGCTTCGAGTGAAGCCTCCGCCTCCTCCCACATTGTCTATTTGTGGTGAAGAAGTTGATGATTCAAGAGTGATTTTCTGTCCTTCGCAGTATAGATCAGAGCCGTAATGCCAAGGGATAGCATTACTGCTTTCATAAGGTACTGGCCCAGGCACTGTGATAGTGACTGGACTGATAGCAGCTGCGGAAGGGACCATGATAGTATGTGGATCATAGTATATTGTGACTGGTGCTCTGATAGGAGTGGCATTTTGTGAGTTGTAGGCATAATCATTTTCAGGATCATAATAAATCGTAACCGTTGAGACATTTGCTGCTGAAGTTGTAGGAGACATTGTTGGATGGATGGGTGTTGCTGTTGTAGAAGAGTATGAATGAAGGGGTGCTGATGTTGTAGAAAGGATGTTTGCTGATGTATGATTTGCTGTCATGGTGGATGGAGATATTGTTGATAATGCTGATGAATTGCTTGGAATTACTGTTGTTGCAGTTGTAGGAGACTCGGGAACTGTTGTTAAGGAGATTGCTGGATTTGTAGGAATTGATGTTGTGATTTGAAGCAAGCCACTCTGGATGAGACCATCTATGCCATCTCTCAAGTTGTCACAACCATTCACTGAAATGTTGCAATAAGCACACCCTAGCTCACATCCCGGGAACATTTGACATTCGAGGAGTTGAGCTTTAATCTCTACCAACGTTGTCCGAATCTGACCCACACTGGTTATCAAGTAAGACGGCTTGTCTTCTTCAATATCATTGATTCTGGGACCTCCGTGGTTTGGCATAGGGTTCTTGTTAACATTTGGTGGTGGTGCAAAGTTTAGAGCTTTGGAATCTACCAGGTCTTGTACCTTCATGTGCAAAGCTCTGCACTTCTCTGTAGTGTAGCCAGGTGCGTTGGAATGGAATGCACATCTGGCGTTGATGTCGTAATTTCTGGGTAGACTGGAAGGATCTGGAGGTGCCAACGTCCTTAACTCAACCAAGCTGAGCTTCAGGAGCTGTGGCAGTAAAGCGGCATATGGCATAGGGATTGGATCTATCACCCTATTGGCCTGAGATGGCCTCTGCTGAAAAGGTCTTTGCTGATTGTTGTTGTTGGTGTTGTTGTTGTTATAATTTCTCTGAGGTGGATATTGAGCTTGTTGCTGGTAGTGAGGTTGTTGCTGTGGTTGATACACCGATTGCTGAAGAGTTGGAGTGGGAATGGTGACAGCTGCCACAGACCTATGAACATATTGGGGTCTGCCCCTGCTGGTATGGATAGCATTAGTCTCACCAGTTCTTCTTGGGCCCACAAAAGGCTTTCTTCGGTTGCTGGACGAGTTGGCACCGTTGTCAGAAATTTTGCCCATCTTTAATAGGCTCTCAATTCTCTCTCCAGCTATAACAACATCTGCAAAGCTGGTGGAAGAGAAGGCAGCTAGCCTATCAATGTATGTCCCCTGGAGGGTGTTCATAAACATATCAGCCATCTCCCTCTCTGACATGGGTGGTTGGACAGCAGCAGCAAGCTGTCTCCACCTCTGGGCGTACTCTCGGAAGCTTTCTCTGGATGATTGTGACATTCCCATCAGGAGGGTCCTGTTGGGAGCCATATCCAAGTTATACTGGTACTGTCTGATAAAGGCCTCAGCCAGGTCCTTCCAGCACCTGATGGTTGCTCTAGTTAGATGGGAGTACCATTCCCTTGAAGCTCCTGTTAAGCTATCCTCAAAATAAAACATCCATATCTTTTCATCCATGGTATACGCCTTCAGCCTCCCCAGAAAGGATTGTAAGTGGGTCCGTGGGCAGGAGGTTTCGTTGTACTTTTCAAAGCACGGAGGCTTAAATTTGTTGGGAATCCTGACCCCGTCCACTAAGCCCATGTCCATAACATCAAAATCCAAAGAGTTTTGAGACTCCAAGGACCTTAATTTTTCAGCAATCTCATCTAACCTTCTGTCATAGGCTTCATCCCCAGCTCCCATCACTATGAACTGATCTTCCTGGGGGTCTTCTTGGAGTACTCTGCCTGTAGTAGCATTCCCTTGTACATTAGCAGGGATGTTGATTTCTGGATGCAGGTGGGGTCCAAATACAGGTGGGTTGACATGAGGCTGAACCCTCTCATTGTTGCTTGTTCCAGCAGTCCCTAGATGGGGGTCTTCCTGATTCTGCCTCTCTACCAAAGCTCTTAATCTCTCTTGGCTTTGAGCCATGTTATTCATCACCTCCATAAACTGAGTCATCTGAGTCCTCATTTCTAGTCTTTCATTGGCCATTTGAGCCCTGACCTCTGTAAGGTCCTGCTGTACTTGATCCATCTGTATACCCGGAAGGTTGTTGCGGGTCGGATATCTGTGTGGACGCTTGAGTGGGAACACCCGTCGTCGAGCAATAGTTCTTGAGATCACAACAGAGTTAGTGACAAAAAACAAAACAAAACCTACAAAACAAAACAATAGGTTAGTATGCAATGCAGCATGCTTATTTGTTTCCAAGGTATCCGGCTTGGCACTTGGTTTTGACCTTTCCAGACCCCTGAGGAAGATGCTTGTGATGTTGCTTGAAGAACTCAGATAAAACAAACTAACACATATATTACAACAAGTGGATGATACATAGTTTGTCTTTTACAATACATGCCCCTGGGGGGGTCAAAATACAACACAAGAAAAGAAAAGTACAATGAAATGAAAGCAACAACAAGCAAAAGTCAGACACCAAGACCAAACTCATCCTCCTGAACTTCCTTTAGAAGTGCTTCAGTCACAGGATCAGCTGGACGCTCTGTAAGGCTCCTGATAAGAAGATTCCTGGTGGTAACAACTGCAGTTAGCTTCTTGTGTTGACTCTGGTCTTTTGACCTCTTCACTCCAGCTCTAATCTTCAACTCTGAGATCTCTCTCTGGGATGTTAGCAGGGCTTCCTGTTGCTCCTTTGCACTAGCCTCCAACTGCTCAATCTTGTCCTGAGTCCTCTTATCTTCCAGAGTACGAGCTTCGGTGATCCTGACCCACCTAGCTTGACTCTCTTTCAGATACAAATCAGTCCTGGTCTTCTGGAACTGAGCCTCTTTGCAGGCATTCTTCAAGATCTGTTCTCCAGCCCTAGACTTCTTGATGTAATCCTCAGACTTCTCAATCCTAGCCAGATGCTCCACTTTTAGCTTTTCCAACCTTTCAATATCCAACCTACCATCACTCCTCTCCCAGAGGGTCTTCTGTAGAGCCTGAGTCAGCTTCTCATTTCTCTCTTTTAGCTTCTCAAACTCCTCTAAACTGACAGTGACAGGAGATGGTGCTGAGGATGGTCCAGGCATATCTTCCATGGTAAAGGGCATCCCAGAAAATTGAGCCCTGGCATGGGACCACTCATAGTACTGTGCTGAGGCCATATTGTTGCACTTCCCAAGAATGGTTACTCCTCTAGTCTGGATATTGTCCCAAGCCCAGGATGCTTGCCTGACAATAGCCAGATTAGGCTTATTCTCATAGTAAGGAGTCTCAGCCAAGTCTTGTGCTTTAGGAGTGTGGACCAATGCATAGCCCAGTTGTCTTTTGAATAGCAGAGGGTTGTAGTTGATGCAACCCTTTACTCCTATCAGGGGTACATTGGGAAACTGCCCACAACTGGTAATTATGTCCCTGCCCTTGGTGCTCTGAGTGCACCACCTGATATCAGCTGAAGTTAAAGCAGTGAGTCTTTTGGCCCAATTCTTTTGCTGATGAGGATTCAGAAATGCATCAGTCTTAGGTAAATGTCTGAGCAGCCAAGCATGGAACAAAGGAGCACATCACCTCACCAATCTTCCTCTCTGCTTTTCATTCCTTTGGTGAACAGAGTAGTAGAAATCTCCTAGTAAGGTGGACACTGGGTTCTTCAGGATGAAAAGATGGATTGCATTCTTGCTAATGAATCTAGGCTCATCTGCAAATTATATGATCCCATATATGCTAAGGGCCAATATAGCACAGACTGCCTTCCACTCTCCCAAAGAAGCCTTCATGGTAGCCTGAGAGATCAAGAAATCCAGATGTAAACCAGAGACTCCAGCCTTGGTAGTCATATTCTTCCCAATCAAGACTGGTTCCAAATACAAGGCCTTTGCCACCTCTTCATTACTAGGAAAGACCATCTCAGGGTTGAAGGGGACTCCACCCCTGATAGGTACACTAATCAGTGATGAATACTCCTCAGAGGGGGATCATAGAACTGCAGGCAAGTATGAATAAAGCTCCTCTGGGAAGGGTCCAAATCCATAACCACATCAAGTATGCCTCCATAATGTTCTCTGAACAGTGGTATATGGTCTGGAGTAATCAGGGTCTGGATCTTCCTGATGCCAGCTAACTCAGGCTCAAAGAAATGATAGGAGATGTTGCTCTTCTTGGGTGCCATGTTGCTGAAGAAGAACTGAGACAGATGCTGGAGAAAAACACTGAAGGTGGGCCACTGACAGGCTGATGCAGGTGGCTGAAGCAGGTAGCTGATAACTGAAGTAGATACTGATGAAGATAGGTCTATGCTGATAAAGGGGTCAAAACCAAGCCAAAAATATATGATGGATACCCTGAAAAACAAATAAGCAAATGTTAAAATGATGCAATGATGATGTATGCAAATGATATGCAAGGGTTTGTGACTGAGCTGGATCTGATCAAGTGCTCTGATATAAGTCCATGTATGTTCAAGAAATCCGGATGGAGGTTCATAAGTCCAGCAACCAAGGTGGGGGACTCAAATAAAGAGTCACATGTCCAGGGTTAAAATCACAAGAACTGTTCCAAAATGGAGTACTCTTAATCAAAACAAAGTAACAGGGTATGCTGAGGTCAAGGGTACCTACAAACCTGTAAACAGCCCAACCCCCTCACAGGTAATGTTCTAAAACAAGGATCCTCAGATTTGGATCAGTTATGAGAAGTGTAAACACTTCCATCCCGGAGGTACAGTGTTTACAATAACCATAAAAGATCCTCCTCTAATTCACCTCAGTTTCTGAAGGTCAATACTAAAGGTCATCCAGACTTAGCAGGCTTCCCAGATAGCCCTAGCACTGCAGGAAATCTGCAGCACAGAGTTCTCAAGAAGAAACCCATATCTGAACTGTGTTTCATATTCCCGCACCAGACCGAAATGGAATGGAAAAGAACATGAACCACTCTAGCCTAGGTGTCTCTCAGGTCCCAGGTATAGGACCTCAACTCTCAATAGAACACCCACCCACCAAATCAAAACAGATCCAGCCAGCACAGTATGACAATATGATATATGCAAAGCTATAAAGAAAGCAGTAAAGCAACTGTACATAAAGCAAAAATAAATACAAATACAAACACAAATAGCACAGAACACCCCAGTAAACACAAATCAATCAAGCGCTAGGAGGAACCCACAAAAAAAAAGAACCAGAAGCTCTGGTTACAGTATAAGGGTCCCCAGCAGAGTCGCCAAGCTGTCGCTCCCAAAAGATGAGACTGGGCTCAAATATGGTACAGACGCGAATGGTCGGTGAAAAGGACAATGAGAACACATAGGAGTGAACTCAATGGAAAAGAAAAGAGTCGCCAGCTAGGCATTTTTATCCCGGAGGAAAGGCAATGCTGCATAGACCTAGAAAAAAAGATGGATAAGAAGGTTGCGAACCAGAGAGACTGAGAAAGGGGGTTGGTTACAACCTGGGAAGGTATTAGCACCCAGATTGTCCGTCGTACTCGACGGGATCCACGCTTAAAAGATTTGTGTTTTAAAGGGGTAGTGTCAGTGCAATTTGTGTATAAAGAGCTGGAAAAAGATGTACAGGTGTCAGTGTAAAAGAAGTGCAAAGTGTAATAAATGATGTGTCAGTATAGGAATGAGAATGAAATGATCAAGAATATGAGGCTAAAGAATGAAGCTGGAAGGAGGGGGAATATACAGAGACTTTTGTTCGATAACTGTTAAGTTATGCCTACGTATCCTCTCGTGCAATGAGGAAGTCAGAACACCGTAGTTCGACCCAAAGAGACTAAAAGATGAATTGACTTGTGAACTGCTTGCTTGTCAATGCTCAAGTGTATGACCTGTCTGGCTCAGGTGCAAACTGTCTTGCATTAGACGGAAGAAGCGAGTTCTCGTTTGTGAGTGAAGATGATGAGAAAAGAATCCCGAAGGAGACGATTATTGTTTTGTTTTTGAGTTTTCAATCTTTTATTGCTTTTGAGGTTTGTCATAAGTTAATGAGCTTAAGCCTAAACCAAGGGTTAGAAAACTCATCACATCCTCCCTCTGATTAGGGGTAATGAGAATACCTTAAGTGTGAAGTCAGCTTCTCACACTTAATCACCTTTGGTGTAGGATTAAGATCATTAACCTAGTTGTGATTATTCAGATGTTTTTGGTGTTTTTGTTTAGTGTTAAGCAATAAGATTAAACCATAATCAGGGATTAAACAAACTCATTACACCATCCTAATAGAAGGATAATAGATGAGAGTGTTTAAGCTGAGGAAAGCTCCTCAACTTAATCCATGATTAGGGATTAAACTCATGACAAAACAAAGCCTTTGATTAAGTGGATTTTATTCAATGGTATGATGATGAAGTGAATTTTATGGTTTGTAAGACAACTTGAGGGGGACTTGTCCATTAACACCAGGGTTAGTCCTTCTTAACCAATTAAGGAAGAATTAGAACCCCAATGCAAGGCCCAAGTTACAAGTGTGGTGTCTTGATGATTATTAAGTGAATTGATTAAAGGAGTTAAACACATTAAGGGTGTAACACTTAGGATTAAAGTGATGCACTCCATCCTAATAGAAGGATACAGGTATAAGCTTAATCACAAAGCCTTAAAACCTTTAGGGTTTAGTCCTGGATTGTGAGATGAGAAGAGAAGACTCAAAGAGACACAAAGGTAAAACTAAGTGGTGGGACTAATTAAAACCCTAATCGTTGTCATGCTTGGTTGTTCCTAAAGTTTGTGAGGTTTATAAAAAAGATCTTCAAAGGAGCCACTAGGAAGCAGATGAAAGGAGCAGAGAGAAGCAAAGTAACTTGCTTCATTTAAGAAGACAAGTCATTTGAGGAAAGAAAGTAAGAAGAAGAAGAATGAGCAAGCTCAATCTCAAGCACATATCAAAATGCAGCAAGGATGCATGAAAGAGATGAAAAGAAATTATGAGAAGTGAAGGCAAATTCACTTCTCAAAGTTTCTTACCACCTGAAAAGTTAGTGAAAGGAATGCAATGCAATGCACAATGGAATGAAATGGCATGATGAAAATCAAAACCAGAAGCATATATGAGATGATAATGATGCTATGAGATGATGCAAACATGAATCAAGACATGGGGATAATCACATGAACAAATGGATGCAAATGAAACAAGTTGAGAACCATAAACATACATGAAAAGTTATGAGATGCAAATGGCATACAACATGGAAAATGCAAGATGCAATGATCAAACATGCTTACTATATGTCTTAAGATGTTAAATGAATCAAATGGATGCACAAAATGTTATGGCAAGTCAAGGTATGAATGCAAATGCAAGATGGATGCATATGGAAATCCAAATTAGGGTTTATGATCAAAGCATCAAACAAAAACCAAAATCAGAAGCAAACATCAATATCAAAAATTGAAAATGCATTCAAAGGATCCCTAAACCAATACTAACTCACTGCCCAAAGGAGAAGTTCCAACTCTTAACCTAATAAAAGTTATGAATTTCCTAAAATTTCTAGGGTTTTAGGGTTCCTTAACAAGAAAAATGCCAAATAAATGAAAAATGAAAGATTAAATCAAGCCAATTTAATCTCACAAACTACATGCTAAACACAATGCAATGCAAAAGGAATCAAGGTCCAACTCTCAATGGTTAGGCAGAAATGATTTTTGGAAGTTTGGATCAAAATAATGCTTTGAAAATGAATAAATTCCATGGAAAATTCTCAAAAGACATCAAGATCAAAAAAGAAATTTGGTTTGAGGGTTGAACAATGTTTCTAAATGTTTTTAAAGGTTTCATGAATTTTTTGGTGATTTTTAAATACCTAAAAGTATTTTTAATTAATTAATTCTCATTAATTAATTAAAAATAAACTTTTAAATGATTTAAAAATATTTTTTATGCAAAAAATAAAAATAAAAATATTTTTGATTTCTGAAATTAAATAAAGTTTGTACAAAAAATTTCAGAATTTTTAAAAAGGTTTTGCTATTTTTTATAAAATGAAGAAAACAATATAATTAAATGGAAAATAAAAATGAAATAAAACTGAAAAATGGAAAGTATGCAAATCTAAAGGTCCAGATTCAAATAAAACACGCGCGCGTTTGACCTGGCGCCATATCCAATGGCTGATATTCAAACCTGGCTAATTATGATTAACCCTAATTAATTGTGCCCTAATCACTTTCAGGCGACCAGAACACTGTTCCGGTCGTCTTCTCCGGCCATATCATTTTTCAAACTCTCTCCACACGCATCTAAAACGAAATCTAATTACCCAGAACTCTTCCCCACCCAAAAACGAATCAAACCCCTCAATCAAACAACATTTATCATTCAGAAACAGGGAGAATCGAATCAAACATGTTTTAGGGCAAAAATTTCAGACAAAGCATACATCCTGGTTTCTCAACCATTTTCAAAAATAATCACATATTCATGATGAGGGGAATGCATAGAAACTATTAAGAACTTAAAATCATGCTTCTGGAAAAAAAGTTCATGAAGCTACCTGAGTTTGAAGCTTTTCAGTTTGCAACTTTCTGACCTCTTCTCTTTGTGCAATCCACTCCTTTTAGGCCCCTGATGAAGTCTTGATGCTTAGAAAGAGTTTGTGATGGCTGGTTTGAGAGTTTGCAGCAGTTCTGTTCAAGATGGTGTGAGAATCGTGTTTGTGATTCTTTGAGTTTCAGGCTGTTTTGAAAGGTGCTTTGTGACCAGGAAGATGTGTTGAGTTGATCTATGAAGTTAGTTTGTGTGTTTGTGACTTGTGTGATGAGTTTCGAAGGCTTTTGCTCAAGGGGGTGAAAATGAGAATGCTGTGCTTCTGGTGTGTTTCAGGCTTGCTTCTTGTTATGTTTGGCTTGCATTTGATTAAAATAAACAATTGGGATTGGTCAGATGACATGATGTGTGCTTTATTGATTGGTATGGGTGCTTTTGCCAAAAGGTCAAGTTTGTGTAAGAGAAGCATGGGCCACATGCTAGCCTAGTACAAGGAGGGTGTGCTACGCAGCATGATGAGGGAAAAGGCCTAGGGTGGTTCAGCAAACTAGCCAGCAAGTGGGTGAGAGGCTATGATGGATTTTGCAACTTGGCTTGCCTTTGATCTTTATGAAAAAGTCTTGCTCCATAAGCCATAAAACATGTGATCCCTTGGGTGCAATCTGAATTTTGAATTTTGTGTGATCATGTTGTGTGGATTAGAAGTGCATTTGATAGCTTTTGAACACTTGATCAAGTCATTTTGCAAAATACCTCTTTGGTAGAAACTTTGGAATTTTGTGATTTTAGCCAACTTTGACAAGCCATAACTTTTGATCAAAAATGAATTAGGTCATGTTCTTGTACTTTTTGAAAAGGGAAAGATCTATTATACAACTTTCATGACCAAAGTTTTTCCATTTGAAGCTTTCTTGAATCAAAAAGTAAGGGTTGAAAAAGTTGCCTAAAATGACATTTCCATTAAAAGTCAACCTTGTCCAAAACGTCAAATTTGCAAAAGACTTGAAATTCTTCAATTTTGTGAACTCCTAATGTCTTCCATGATCAAATAAAGATCATATACAATCAAAATGATGAAGAACACCCTTTGGTTGGGTCATTGGGGGGCTCAGATTCCCTGATTTTACACTGACTTGTCCAGAAAGTCAACTCTTGATCAGATGACTTCCCCGTGGAATTTCTTCATGAAAATTGATATGCATACTCCCTATACCATATAGAAACCAATAGAAACAAGAATGACCAAAAAATTTGGAGTTATGGCCTTTTGAAACCAAAACCCTAATTCTAGGCCATCTGTGCAGTCAAACCTGGCTCTGCTTCCATGCCATTCTCAGTTCTTGTGATTCTTTGACATTCTTGACTTTGAGAGGATATAATGTGATACTTGAACACACATGGACCCCTTTGAAGTGATTGATGACCTTTGGAGTGGCTCAAGAAGCTCTTGGATTGCTCAGATCACAAACCCTAGATGCAGATGACTTAGAATCAATGCAGTGAAACAAAAATGCAATATGAGGTGGTATGATTGAGTTTATGCATATGAGGAGATCACAAGCCATGGTGTGAATGGGTGAGGGCAAATTTGGGGTGTTTACAGAAGAGTACAACCCCCTTTGACTGACAGGGAGTTGGTTGATATGTTCATGTGTACGCTGAATGGTCCGTTTTACAGTCATCTCATTGGAAGCTCATCATTTGGCTTCACTGAGTTGATCATGACAGGAGAGCGAGTGGAAAATGGTATAAAGAATGGCAAGATCCAAGTGGGTACTTCTTCATCAGGTGCTGCAAAGAAGCCTCCCACTGGGAAGAAAGAATCCAATGCTGTTTATGGTCAACCTGATCGTAACAGAAGGCATCAGTCTGTGAGTGCAGTCCATATTTCAAATCCAACTCCTACAACACCAGAGCAGCCACAGGGCAACCAACAGAGGGCTAGAAGGCAGTTAACTAAGATCAACATGTCAATGGCTCAGGCATTGCAACACTTGTTGAAGGCTGAACTTATTACTCTGAAAGAGGCTCCTCAGAATCCTAATGTTACCTCTCCCAGGTACAATCCCAATGCGCGATGTGCATATCATTCAAACTGTCAAGGACATGATACTAATAACTGCTGGGTCTTGAAAAACAAAATTCAAGATATGATTGAGGCTGGAGAGATTGAGTTTGACCCTCCGGGTACTCCAAATGTGATTACTGCTCCCATGCCGAATCACGAGAAGACTGTCAATGCCATTGATGAAGATCTACATGTCTATTCAGTTGCGGAGTTGACCACACCATTGTCTGTTATCAAGAAAACGTTAGTACAAGCTGGGCTCTTTCCAGGTTGTCGTGAAGACTGTTTGTATTGTACCTATAAGCCGGATAGTTGTTGGAAATTGAGAGATGGAATTCAACGTCTCATGGATAAGTACACTATAGTGTTTGAGAGGACTCCATCGTCTGTGGAAAGTATGGTGGATCATATTACTCAAGGTAAGAAGATTGAAGAGGTTGATATGGTTGATAAAGTACCAGTAAGGATCACTGCTAAGGGACCTTTTAAAATCACTCATAAGGGTCCAATCAAGATTACTGCTGAAGGCCCTGTGAAGATTGTTGCTGAAGCTAGAGTGGCTCCTCTGGTCATTACCACTCCTGGTCCTATTCCGTATACGTCTGATAAAGTTGTGCCTTGGCACTATGGATCCGATGTTTATATCCATGGTGTTAAGCAAGAACCATTAGCTGATGTACCTGTTGATGTTGACAATATTGCTGGATCTAGTAAGATCACACGAAGCGGAAGAGTGTTTTCTCCACCAGTTACTTCCAAGAATGCAGTTACTCCTGCTGCTACCTCCACCACTGATGCTCGGGGCAAAGGTCCTGTTATTGAGCCTATACCTGCTGATGTGCCAGCTGCTGATGACCTTTCTAAGCAGATGGAAGAAGTATTCGCAAGAGTGATTATGACATTGTTGATCAGTTGGGGCATACTCCCTCTAAGATTTCTATGTTGTCCTTGTTGTTATGTTCTGAAGCTCATGCAAAAGCTTTGATCAAGTTTCTGAAGACTGCCCATGTACCCAATGCAATTTCTGTTGACCAGTTTGAGAATTATGTTGCCCACCTGACTTATGATAATGGGTTAGGGTTTTCTGATGATGATTTGACCCCTGCCAAGAGGGATCATAACAGGGCTCTGCATATCTCAATTGAATGCAGGGGCACTACCCTGTCACATGTATTGATAGACAATGGTTCCTCTCTGAATGTGTTGCCCAAGGAAGTCCTAAATAAGCTGAGTCCTGAAGATGCCGTGCTGAAGCCCAGTAATATAGTGGTGAAGGCTTTTGATGGCTCTAGAAGAGTGGTGCATGGAGAAATTGATCTCCCGATCAAAGTTGGTTCTCAGGTTTTCAATACTACATTTTATGTGATGGATATTCGTCCTTCATACTCTTGTTTGCTGGGTCGTCCCTGGATCCATGGGGCAGGTGCTGTAACCTCTACATTACATCAGAAGCTGAGATATCCGATGGAAGGGAAGGTTGTTACTGTCTATGGAGAGGAAGAATATTTTGTCAGCCATGTAAACACTTTCAAGTATCTGGAAATGGAAGGTGAATACATTGAAACTCCGTGTCAGACATTTGAAGTGGTTCCCTGGATTGTTAATGATTATGTAGCTCCTCCGGTTGCCAAGAAAGTTCCTGTGGTCACCAGAACACCTCCAACAATGGCAATGGCCTCCCTCAACGTTGCTAGAGCTGTGGTGGATGAAGGTGGTTGTACTATTTGGGGTTAGCTTCCTGATATCCCATACAAGTCTGACAAGTTTGGTTTGGGTTTCACTGCAGAGTCCCAAAAGGCTGTTCGTCGTGCTCGTGCTGTTCGTATCACCAATCAAGGGGTTATGAAAGATCAGATCAATGCTGTTGGAAATTATGATGAAGACTACAACTTGGATGCTTGGATTTTTCCTAATGTGGGTGCTGGACTCAATAATTGGAAAGCTGAAGATGTTATCCCTATCTCCTTTAGTCAGGAGTAAATACTATTACTGTGTTGTTGCTTTTTAAGTTTGTAATTACTTGAACAATAAAACTCTTAAGCCTTGTGCCTTACCCGGGACACAATGGTGTGCTTGTTACGGGCTGTCATTTCATTTGCATACTTCATTCAATAAAATCAGTGGACGTTTCGTTTTAGTAAATATTGTGTTCCTTGTCTTTCTTTTCTTTTATTTTTGCTTTATCAGCTATGTGTTCTTACACACACCCACATCACTAAAATGCAGATCCTCATCCACTCTGGATCCTGTTGATAACAGTTCTACTATTGCCAATTATAATTTTGAGAATCCGATCTATCAAACTGAAGACGGAAATGAGGACGATTGTGAAGTACCTGTAGAGCTTGCTAGGTCGTTACAACAAGAAGAGAAAGCCATACAGCCACATGAAGAGCCAGTCAAAATTGTGAATCTGGGAACTGAAGAAAACAGGAAAGAGGTCAAGATAGGGGCTGATTTAGAGGATAGTGTCAAGAGAAGATTGATTCAGATGTTACGTGACTATGTGGAGATCTTTGCTTGGTAATATGAAGATATGCCAGGGTTGGATACAGACATTGTGGTTCACCGTTTGCCAGTGAAAGAAGATTATCGTCCAAAGAAACAGAAGGTTCGTCGTATGCGTCCTGAGATGTCAGAAAAGATCAAAGCAGAGGTAATGAAACAGTTCAATGCAAGGTTCTTAGCAGTGACTTCTTATCCTCAGTGGGTTGCAAACGTGGTACCTGTACCTAAGAAAGATGGTAAGGTACGTATGTGTGTGGACTACAGAGATTTGAACAAGGCCAGCCCCAAAGATGACTTTCCACTTCCTTATATTGGTGTTCTGGTAGACAACACTGCTCAGTATAAGTTATTCTCTTTTATGGATGGTTTCTCTGGTTACAATCAGATCAAGATGGCACCTGAAGATATGGAGAAGACAACCTTTGTTACACAGTGGGGCACTTTTTGTTATAAGGTGATGCCATTTGGTTTGAAGAATGCAGGGGCAACATATCAGCGTGCTATGGTGGCTTTGTTTCATGATATGATTCATCACGAGATAGAGGTATATGTGGATGATATGATAGCCAGGTCCCAGAATGAAGAGAAACATCTTGATCATCTGCACAAGTTGTTTGAGAGGTTGAAGAAATACAAGTTGAGATTGAACCCAAACAAGTGCACTTTTGGAGTTAGGTCTGGAAAGCTCCTGGGTTTCATAGTCAGTGGAAAAGGTATTGAAGTGGATCCTGCAAAAGTGAAAGCTATACGAGAGATGCCAGCTCCCCGTACTGAGAAGGAGGTTAGAGGTTTCTTGGGACGATTGAATTACATTGCAAGATTTATTTCCCAATTAACTGCCATCTGTGAGCCAATCTTCAAGTTGCTGAAGAAAGATCAGGTGATGGAATGGAATGATGAGTGCCAGACTGCCTTTGATGAAATCAAGAGATATCTGCTAGAACCTCCAATTTTGATGCCACCAGTTGATGGGAGACCCTTGATTATGTACTTAACAGTGTTAGACAACTCAATGGGGTGTGTATTGGGGCAACATGACGAGTCTGGTCGAAAAGAGCAGGCAATATACTACCTTAGCAAAAAGTTTACCGACTGTGAAACAAGATACTCACTGCTCGAGAAAACTTGCTGCGCTTTGGCATGGGCTGCTCGCCGACTAAGACAGTATATGTTGACCCATACTACCTTGTTGATTTCGAAGATGGATCCAATCAAGTACATATTTGAGAAACATGCTCTCTCCGGAAGAATTGCAAGATGGCAAATGATTTTGACAGAATATGACATATAGTATACTACTCAGAAGGCCATCAAGGGAAGTGTTGTTGCTGATCATTTGGCTCATCAAGCAGTGGATGATTATCAGTCAATGAGTTTTGAGTTCCCTGATGAAGACATTATGATTATTACCAAAGAACCTGGACAATATGACGGATCTGAACAAGGATCCCGATGGACTATGGTTTTTGATGGTGCCTCTAATGCACTTGGTAATGGTGTTGGTGTTGTGATTAGTTCCCCTGAAGGTTGTCATACCCCGATTACTGCCAGACTTTGTTTCTATTGTACCAATAACATGGCTGAGTATGAGGCATGTATCTTGGGTATTAAAGCTGCTATTGGTATGAAGATTCAGTTCCTTGATGTGTATGGAGATTCAACCCTGGTAGTAAGTCAGATTAAAGGAGATTGGGATACCAAGCATGATAACCTCATTCCTTACAGAGAGCATGTGTTGTCTTTGATCCCACATTTCAAAAAGATTACCTTTGGTCATATTCCACGGAGAGAGAATCAGTTGGCAGATGCATTAGCCACCATGGCATCCATGTTTGAGATCAGCTGGGATGATGAAGCTCCCAAGATTACCATTGATAGATTTGAAAAGCCTGCATACTGCAATGAGATAGACACAGAAGAGGCAGAGGAAAAGCCTTGGTTTTATGAAGTGAAAAGATATCTTGAAGCTCAGGAATTCCCTGAAGGGGCATCTGTCAAAGATAGGAAGTTTTTGAGAAGATTTTCTGCTAAGTTCTTTTTGAGTAATGGGATTTTGTACAAGCGCAATCATGATTCAACTTTGCTTCGTTGTGTGGATAAGAAGGAAGCAATTGAGATTATGGAGGATATGCATGATGGGATCTTTGGCACTCATTCTAGTGGACACACTATGGCAAAGAAGATATTGAGAGCAGGTTACTATTGGTCTACCATGGAAGCAGATTGCTATCAACACTCCAAAACATGTCACAAGTTTCAAATCTATGCTGATAAAGTACATATACCTCCATCACCATTGAATGTGTTGACTGCTCCTTGGCCCTTTGCCATGTGGGGCATTGATATGATTGGTGAGATCAAACCTACTGCTTCTAATGGGCATCGTTTCATCCTGGTTGCTATTGATTACTTCACGAAGTGGGTGGAGGCAGCTTCATTTGCATCTGTTACCAAGAATGTTGTGGCTCGATTCATTAAGAATAATCTTATATGTAGGTATGGCATCCCTGAAAGGATTATTACTGACAATGGCTCTAATCTGAACAACACTATGATTACTGATCTCTGTACGCAGTTCAAGATTAAGCATCACAACTCTTCTCCGTATCGTCCGAAGATGAATGGGGCAGTTGAAGCTGCTAATAAGAACATTAAGAAGATTGTACAAAAGATGACCGTTACTTACAAGGATTGGCATGAGATGTTACCATTTGCTCTTCATGGTTATCGTACTACAATACGTACTTCAACAGGGGCAACCCCATTCTCCTTGGTCTATGGTATGGAAGCAGTTCTGCCCATTGAAGTTCAGATTCCCTCCTTGAGAATTATGAAGGATGCAGGCTTGGATGAAGATGAGTGGATTCAGACTCGACTTGACCAGATAAATTTGATTGATGAGAAGAGATTAGCAGCAGTTTGTCATGGCCAGATGTACCAGAAACGGATGATCAAAGCTTTTAATAAGAAGGTTAAGCCAAAGGTATATCAGGCTGGTGACTTGGTAATCAAGCGTATCATATTACCACAGGGTGATCCTAGGGGCAAGTGGACTCCTACATATGAAGGACCATTTGTAGTCAAGACAGTGTTTTCAGGAGGTGCCATGATACTCACTACAATGGATGGTGAAGACTTCCCACAGCCTGTAAACGCAGACATAGTTAAAAAATACTACGCATAAAAAGAGACCCGCTAGGTTGACTGGCCTAGGCAAAAATAAGGGCATCCCGACAAACCAAAAGGGTTTGGGCAAAAATTAGGGATATATATAAAAAAAGATGTACACCCGGAAAGTCGAAAACCTGAAAAGGCGGCTTGGGCAAAAAAGGGTATCCCGGTGGATTGAAAACCTGAAAGGGCAATCCAGGCAAAAGTTAGGGATTAAAGCGTATGACTATGTCTCGTTTGGATCACCCATGAAACTGCAACCAGTTGTACTACTCATTCAAGCTCGAACAGATAAAGCTCAATCCAATCATTTCCGTCTCAACAGAAGAAGATGAGATACTTGAAGATAATGGCAATAGTAGAATTGAAACTCAATAGGATTATTTCCCACATAGCTGATTTTCTTTGTTTTGTAAAATTTTATGACAAAATCCTCTTACTAGGGTTTATGTCTCTTTGTACAAATTTACCCGTGTACGGGTCACATTTTTGATATAAATAAATTCCATCTTTTGAATCCAGATTTACTTTTACCCTATTTACATAAGCGAAACGTCCATTGGTTGTGTTTGAATGTATGTATGCTTTTGAATATGATTGATGTTTACCAAAAATGCATGTATGCTTTTTAATATGATTGATGTTTACCAGAAATGCATGAAAATACAGTAATAGTATTTACTAAGGACGAACGAGGGAAGGATTTCAACAAAGCTTTCCCGGTTCATCTATACAAAACAGTTATAAATCCACAGTAGGGCAAATCCATCTTCATAAAGTCACATCTCCCCTGGAATTTATATCCATCTCTTTTATCCTCATACGGATATTTGGGAATTTACTTCCCAATAAGAGTACGATGAACGAAGACGGGAGGTTATATCTACCCTACTATCAAACGAAGACGAAGGTTATATACACCTTACTATCCCCAGCAAATGGGAGGTTATATATACCTTGCTATCCCCAGTAGACGGGAGGTTATATATACTTTGCTATCCCCAGCAGACGGGAGGTTATGTATAATATATTATCAAACAAGACGGGACTGAGTTCCTCATATTCTTCAGCAACGAATCGGGATTTATTTTCCCAGGCCAGCAGTTGTTATACGAAGATATCCAGACGCTTCAGGCAGCATCATATCATACATACATCATTTACATCATACCATAACATACATATCCATAGATACATAATACATTATTTAGGTGCATCATACTGTACATGCATACATAATGCGTAAAATAATATTGTTATACAGAATGCTACCTTGTTTTCAGGTTAATTCTCCAACAAACAGACTTGTGATTATCAGGACTGCTTTATCCTCCTGAAAGTTATCATCCCTCAGGATTGCTTTATCCTCCTGAAAGCTTCTTGTCCCTCAGGATTGCTTCATCCTCCTGAAAGCATATCATCCATCAGGACTGCTTTATCCTCCTGAAAACTTCTAGTACATCAGGATTGCTTCATCCTCCTTAAAGCATCACTACATCAGGATTGCTTTATCCTCCTGAAAGCTTATTATCTCATCAGGACTGCTTTATCCTCCTGAAAGCATACTATTACCTCAGGATTGCTTCATCCTCCTGATAGCTCATCACTACCTCAGGATTGCTTCATCCTTCTGAAAGATTATTATTACCTCATGACTGCTTTATCCTCCTGACAGCCTCTTGTACCTCAGGATTGCTTTATTCTCCTGAAAGCATACTATTACCTCAGGATTGCTTCATCCTCCTGATAGCTCATCACTACCTCAGGATTGCTTCATCCTTCTGAAAGATTATTATTACCTCAGGACTGCTTTATCCTCCTGACAACTTTTTGTACCTCGGGATTGCTTTATTCTCCTGAAATCATATTATTACCTCAGGGCTGCTTCATCCTCCTGATAGCTATTATCAATATCTCAGGACTGCTTTATCATCCTGAAAACTTATTATTGTCTCAGGACTGCTTTATCCTCCTGAAAGCTATCATTATACCTTCTTATTTTGGACTACTTTATCCTCCAAGAAATATATCTGAAGAACTTTTCTCCAAGTGGCATCTTTAAGCCCACTCAAGCATATACAACCAACCATCAATATCAGTTTACGTACCGGTGAGTGCAAACTTTTGGGCTTTTGTGTTCAATCCCCTTCAACCTTCCAGGTCACAACTGGCAAATATACTAATCTAACCCCTCAGGTTTCAGAAAATTGAACAGGGGCAGCTGTTGCACCCCAAAATTTGCCCTCACAATACAAGACTTTGTGTGCTAAGAAGGTTCACAAGGTTCACAAGATTCACAATGCTTTCAAGCCCTTTCATGAGGTTCATGAAGTCTACAAGTCACTTTATGAGGGTCAGAAGATTCACAACACTTACAAGACCTTTCATGAGGTTCATGAAGTCTACAAGTCACTTTATGAGGTTCACAAGGTTCACAAGATTCACAATGTTTACAAGACCTTTCATGAGGTTCATGAAGTCTACAAGATACTTTATGAGGTTCACAAGGTTCACAAGGTTCACAATACCTCCCATGAGGTTCACAAGACATTTTATGATGGTTCACAAGGTTCACAAAGTTCACAATTGGTCAGAAGAGTTGACAATTCCCTCAGACAATGCACCTCCTAAGCAGTGCATCCTAAGCTAGGGTTTTGACTTTAATCAGGCTAAATGAACTTCCAAGACTTCAAGTGAGCTTCATAGCATCTTATATGTGTGTAAGAACCCCCATGACAAGTTTCAAGACTTTTCTCAGAAGTTTGCTCAGTCAAATGATCAGATAAGTCAAAATCAGTCAAAGCAGTAAAAAAGTCAAACTGGGGTCAACTGTGGTCAAACCAAAGTCAAAATTCATGATTTTTTTCATACATCAAGTATATGAAGTAAAATTCATCATTTGATCAAGGGTTGATCATGATTCATCAAGGAGATTTCAGATCATCAAGAATCAGGAGTTTCTAAATTAGGGTTTCCTTAGTAAAAGTCAACTGAACTTTGACCAGCCATAACTTTCACATGCTTCATCACCAAGTCTCCATCCAAAGCTCATTTTTAAGGAAATTGAATTCTCTACAACTTTGTGTCTCACAAGCCAAGCCCAAAAATGCTTCATTTGGAAGATATGAGCTAAGACATTATAGGTCCTTTTGAAAGTCAACAAAAAGTCAACAACTTCAAAAGGGCATAACTTGAGAATGGTAAAAGATATGGACATAAAACCAGTGGGGTTGGTTAGAGGACTCTTCAAGCTTTCCAAAATGTCCAAGAACACCCTCATAGCATTAAAATTGAAGGAGTTGTGTCCTTGCAAAGTTGGGAAATTTTTTAGAAGAATATTGAACAAAAGGGGTCTTATAATCAATTTTTTCCAAATGGGCTTACCGTTGTGCAAACCAATCCTTGAGATATTATCCCACACGACCCAATCCAAGCATTTTCATGATTTTTATTTTTTATTTAGTATTTATTTGAATTTTATTCATTAAAAATCAAATTAAATCTAAATAAAATATGAAAATTGAATATTTAAAAGTGATTCTTCTTCTAGAAAGTCTTAAAAACCATTCAAAGCTGATTGATATCACACAAATTCATGCTAGCCTAATTTGGAAGGGTTAGATAAGATATTTTTCAATATTTGAAAGGAGAAAACTTCATGATCAAGTAATCAAGACAAGGCCCATAAATCCATGTTATTTTGACCTAATTCAGTTCAATACATATAGACAAACTCATTACAAGCATTGGGACGATTTTGCAGCCTCAAACAACATATTCAAAACTTCAAAAGTTCATCAAAGAATTGAAATTTGGGTTCCTCTTTTAAGGACAGAAAAAGGTATTTTGAAGACATAGAGATGATCATTGGACATCCCTGAATCTATCCCAACCCTCAAAAGCATTCGCATCATGCTCATATGCCTTACCCGAAGCACTTTTGTTCTTGATTTTTTTTTTTCGATTCAATGGATTTACATGTTTATAATGCATTTTGGTTCTGTATTGATGTTTGTATGTTCCTACAGATGGTTTTTGGATAGTTTGTGTGAAGAATCATAGCCTAATCGTGAAACTGCCATTGTTAGGGTTTTGTTGGCCGTTTAGGGTTTTCTAACTAAACCAATATAAATGATTTCTAATGACACTAATGGACTGTGTAAGACATAAGGATCACAATGACATGATCAATTTAGTGAAATTTCACAGGTTTCATGGTGTTTGAGGAAACATAGGTTTTCCTGGAAACCTTAATTCGCAGGAAAATTCCCAGTAACCTTCGCAGGTAAATTCGCAGCATCCAAGGAAGAAGATGACCCCTGCGCGCATTTTTGGAATTTGAATTTCATCTTAATATTTTATGTTTTGTTGTCTGTTTAATATCACAAGCATACAGCTTTTCCCAGTGGTGAAGCAAGCGCGTGTTTGGTTGAATGGCAGGGGTTCGAATCCTGGCCGTGGCAAGTTTTTCATGTTTTTTCCTTTTATTCATTGAATGTAATATATTATGAACTGTGGTGATTATGTGAACAGATGCGCTCACCTAGCTGGGATGGTAATGTGTTTGTGTGATACTATGAAGGTCCTGGGTTCGATTCCTCCCAGGCCTTTTGTTTTCTTGCTATTTTTTTTTATTTTTCAGGATATAGAACAAAAGCAATTTGACTCACTCTTCTTACACCAATGCGTGCGTGGCCCAGTGGATGGAAACAGGGCTTGGGAGTGAAGGGACCAGGGTTCAAACCCTGCCCTCAGCAGTTTGGTATTTCTGCATTTTTTTTATTTTAATTTATTTTATTATATTAATTCAATTTTAATTTATTTTATTATATTAATTCAATTTTGTTTAAATTAGTAAAATATAAACTATTTTTTCTTTAATACTATTAAAACACTTTTTATCATAATATTTTTTTTATTATTTATATTTATTTCCTATTTATGTATGTATGTATAATTATCAAATTTTTGTAAATAAATTGTTCTATTTTACAAAAACCTAATTATATTATAAAACCTAATTTATTTTTTCTAAACAATTAAAAAAAAACCTAATTTCTTTTTCTTCTATTTTTTGTTTAATATTATTATTAATCTAATTTTTATTAAATGACTTAATTGTTTATAATTTAGAATTTTGTACATAAATATGCTTAAAAATTAAAATTCTTAATTTATTCTTTATAATAGGTAAATATGACTTAAATTGTTTATATTCTTAATTTTGCATTTAAATAATTTTTAATGTATGCTTAGGAATAATTAGAATTGTTAAATTGATTTTATAATTATATTTTCATAATATGTTTAAAATTAATTTAATTTTTATAATTTGCATATAATTCAAAATTTTATAATGATTAATTAATTGTTCATATTTTTTTTAACTTTAAATAATTGTTTATATTAAAATTAAATCTTTTAATTATTATATTATTTTTTGCCTATTATTTTTAATTATGTTCTTATGATATTTTCTACTAATCCCCTTTATTTTTAAATTGTGATTATTATTATTATTTTCACTAACCCCTATTATAATTATTTGTTCTTGCTTATTTATTATTTTGCTTATTATTGCTTTTATTATTGTAATTGCTCCTGGATGTAATTTTTTGTAATATTTAAAGTATTTATTTTTATGTCATGGTTAGTAAAAATAGGGAGTGTAAACATGTATGCTATTTAAAATTAATTTAGATCATTTAATTTAAAGATAAATATAAACTTGAACACTCACACACGTAAGTCGATCTTTGATCGCCATCTTGCACTTCCTAAGTTACCCCTCTCATTGTTGCCTAATCAAACAGGTCAAGTAGGGTGTATAAAGTAATAGTCCCTTAAAAGAAAAGTCATCTAGTCCCTTAACAATAAAAGATCAAGTCCCTTAATGGTTGCCTTTCATAATGATCTTGTCCCTTTCGAATAATGATGACAGTCCCTCCAAAATGCTTAATACACCCTACAGTTGCCTTCATTAAAACAGATGTCCCTCACTTGTCCCTCACATCCAAGGTAATGACTACCTATTCCTTAATAATAGGGATAGTCTTACCATTTAAAGGATTCAAGAACAGAAAGACTTAAACTTTAGGGTAGGTTTCTCATAGTTACTTGCTCACTTTTCAAAAACATTTCAAACACTTTACACATTTTAAACAATTTTCAAAACAAAGGTTTTTTACGCATCCGTACATGGATCATTATGAAACTCTTAAGAAAATTTTTATTCACACACTTCACATTTCAAAAACATTTTAAAGTGAGCTAAGTAACTAAGAGCCCATGGATAACCATGGATGTAAAGGGTGCTAACACCTTCCCTTTACATAACCTACCCCCCGGACCCAAAAATCTTTTAAAAGGTATTTCCTGTTCTTTTATGCCTTTCCTTTGGATAAAATAAAAGTCGGTGGCGACTCTTGCTATCCGCAACATAACTAAAGTCAGTTCTCCCACCGTGTTACATGGTGGACACTGGGCCTTCACTCAATGTTCTACCAAAGAAAGCCTTGGTGAAGCTAGAGTATGATGGCTTGGCATTACGTCCAAGTAATTTGGTGGTGAGAGCATTCGATGGCTCTAAAAGATCAGTGCTTGGGGAGATTGATCTGCCTGTGATGATTGGCCCACAAACTTTCAAAATTACCTTCTATGTGATGTACATTCAGCCGGCCTACAGCTGTTTGTTGGGTAGACCCTAGATTCATGCCGCTGGCGCTGTTACGTCTACCCTTCACCAGAAGCTGGAATTCGAGTGGGAAGGCCAGATCATCACCATCTGTGGAGAAGAGGGCATCTTTGTTAGCCATCTGGCTACGTACAAATACATTGAGATGGATGGAGAAATCCATGAAAACATGAGCCAGGGGTTTGAGGCCCTAAACATAAATGAAGCATCTGCTGTACTGGGAACCTCCATGACGTCTTATCAGCAAGCCAGGAAGGTTGTTGAAGAGGGGACTACCCAAGGCTGGGGCAAGCTGCTGCCCATGGAGAAGAAGGAGGACAGATTTGGGTTGGGTTACAAACCAACTCAACAAGATCAATCAGAGGCTGTTAAGAAGCCCAGTTTTGTCAGCGGGGGAATGCTCACCCCTGATGCAGTGAACCACTTAGAAGACGAGTCGGAAGATGAGCGCAACCTGGAGAGCTGGATACGTCCAAGGATCCCGGGGAGCCATATCTCAAACTGGTCTTCCTAGGAAATTATAAGGGTTACTCCTGCAGAGTAATTATTATTTCCTGTATTCTTAAGCATGCATCAAGTCTTGCATCTTGCCCAAGATGACAAGACTCATTTTGTAATCGGGCCATCTTGTAATTTTGTGCAAACAGATCAATCAATGAATATCGGACATCTTTTGCAAATGAGTCTTCTTCTTTTCCACTCACTGTTTTTCATTTTTTTTTCTTTTTGTACAAAAATAAAATGGCAATGTTTTCCAAAATGATAAACTTCATTTCACTTTTTTCTAAACAAGATTAAAATCAATCACTAAAATGAACAATCTAAACCCTTGCAGAGAGTGCCCTTCAGACTGCACCGACAACAACACTGCTATGACTTTGTATGACTTTGACAATCCAATCAATCAAGCTGATGAAGGGGTTGAAGAAGATTATGAGCTTCCTGAAGAGCTAGCCAGGTTGTTAAGGCAAGAGGAGAAGGTTATCACTCCTCATCAGGAGGAGGTCGAAACAGTTAATCTTGGTACGGAAGAAGACATAAAAGAAGTTAAGATTGGGGCCTGCCTACAAGATTCAGTAAAAGAGCAACTGATTGATATGCTTCGAGAGTATGTGGATGTGTTTGCTTGGTCTTATCAGGATATGCCGGGGTTGGACACCGATATTGTCATGCACAAGCTGCCTTTGAAAGAGGATTGCCCGCCAGTAAAACAGAAACTGCACCGTACTCGCCCAGATATGGTAATGAAGATAAAAGAAGAGGTACAAAAGCAGTGGGACACCGGCTTCTTTGCTGTGACTAGCTATCCGCCGTGGGTTGCTAATATTGTACGTGTGCCTAAGAAGGACGGCAAGGTGAGAATGTGTGTGGATTACCGGGATTTGAACAGAGCCAGCCCAAACGATGACTTCCCTTGACCTCACATTGATGTATTGGTTGATAATACGGCTCAGTTCTCGGTCTTCTCCTTCATGGACGGATTTTCAGGATACAATTAGATCAAGATGTCACCTGAAGACATGGAGAAAACAACTTTCATCACACCCTGGGGCACGTTCTGTTATAAGGTGATGCCATTCGGACTGAAGAATGCTGGTGCAACTTATCAACGGGCTATGGTAACATTATTCCATGACATGATCCACAAAGAAATTGAATGTTATGTGGATGACATGATTGCCAAGTCCCCCACAGAAGAAGACCACCTGGTGAATTTGTTGAAGCTATTCAAGCGTCTGAGGAAATACCAAATGAAGTTAAACCCCAACAAGTTCACATTCGGGGTGTGATCCGGTAAGTTGCTGGGCTTTATTGTAAGTGAGAAAGGGATTGAAGTTGACCCTGACAAAGTTAAAGCCATTCAAGAATTGCCTGCACCGAAGACAGAAAAAGAAGTTCGAGGTTTTCTAGGTAGATTTAACTACATTTCCAGGTTCATATCTCACCTTACCACAACCTGTGAGCCTTTGTTCAAACTGTTAAGAAAAGAACAAACGGTCAGGTGGAACGAAGACTGCCAGAGGGCTTTTGACAAAATCAAGGAATACTTACAAGAGCCTCCAATCCTTATGCCTCCAGTTGAAGGAAGACCTCTAATCATGTATTTGACATTATTAGAAGAGTCAATGGGGTGTGTGCTGGGCCAACATGACGAGTCTGGTCGAAAAGAGTATGCAATATACTACCTAAGCAAAAAGTTTACCGACTGTGAACAACGTTATTCACTGCCCGAGAAAACTTGTTGTGCTTTAGCGTGGGCTGCTCGCCGAAAAAGACAATATATGTTGACCCACACTACTTTATTGATCTCAAAGATGGATCCAGTTAAGTACATTTTTGAGAAGCCAACACTTACCGGACGGGTCGCAAGATGGCAAATGATCCTCACAGAATATGACATTCAATACACATCTCAGAAAGCCATCAAAGGCAGTGTATTGTCCGATTATCTTGCTGAGCAACCCATTGATGATTATCAGCCTATGAGATTTGACTTCCCTGATGAAGACATCATGTTCATAAAAGCGAAAGATCATGAAGAGCCTATTCACACTGAAGGGCCTGACCCGGAAGAAGAATGGACTATGATGTTTGATGGGGCTGTTAATATGAATGGTCGTGGTGTTGGTGCAGTACTCATTACACATAAGGGAGTTCACATGCCTTTCTCGACAAAACTCACCTTCAACTGCACTAACAACGAAGCTGAATACGAAGCTTGTATTATGGGTCTTGAGGAAGCCATTGACCTCAGGATCAAGACTTTGACTGTGTTCGGAGATTCAGCTCTGGTAATTAATCAAACCAACGGCAAATGGTACACCCATCAAGGTCATCTCATACCTTACCGGGATTATACAAGGAGGTTATTGACTTTCTTCACAACGGTCAAGCTTGAGTATATCCCTCAGGACGAGAATCAGTTTGCAGATGCTCTGGCTACCATTTCATCCATGATCAAAGTTCAAGCTTCCAACTTTGTACCTCGGATCTCAGTATCCAGACTTGACAGACCATCATATGTATTTTCAGCGGATGTTGTTAAAGATGATAGGCCTTGGTTCCATGATATCAAATGCTTCTTGGAAGATCAAACATACCCACCTGGGGCATCTTCCAATGATAAGAAGACTTTAAGAAGGATAGCTGGTAGTTTCTTCTTGAATACTAACGGTTCCCTGTATAAGAGAAACTTTGATATGGTACTTCTCCGATGCGTTGATAAGACAGAAGCAGACTTGTTAATGCACGAAGTGCACGAAGGATCCTTTGGTACCCATGCAGGAGGGCATGCCATGGCTAAAAATTTGCTGAGATCGGGCTATTACTGGATCACAATGGATGTCGACTGTTGTGCCTATGCCAGAAAATGCCATAAATGCCAGATTTATGCGGATAAAGTGCATGGTCCTCCCAATCCTCTGAATGTGATGTCTTCACCTTGGCCCTTTGCTATGTGGGGCATTGATATGATTGGCAAGATTGAACCGACTGCTTCAAGTGGCCACAGATTCATCCTGGTTGCCATTGATTACTTTACCAAGTGGGTAGAACAGCTTCTTATGCAAATGTTACCAAGCAAGTGGTAGCCCGATTTCTGAAGAGAGATATCATCTGTCGGTATGGAGTGCCCGAGCGAATCATTACTGATAATGGTTCCAACTTAAACAATAAAATGATGGCAGAACTATGCCGGGACTTCAAGATCCAACACCACAATTCTTCTCCTTACAGGCCAAAGATGAATGGCGTTGTAGAGGCGGCTTACAAAAATATCAAGAAGATTGTGCAAAAGATGGTGGTCACCTACAAAGACTGGCATGAAATGCTACCATTTGCCTTGCATGGGTACCGTACGTCAATCCGAACGTCCACTGGGGCAACGCCGTATCCTGCTTGTGTATGGTATGGAAGCAGTCCTACCTGTTGAAGTTGAATTACCCTCCCTGCGGGTGTTAATGGATGTTAAGCTGAATGAAGCAGAATGGGTCCGATCCCGATACGAACAGCTGAGTCTGATTGAAGAGAAGAGATTAGCTGCAATCTGTCACGGGCAGTTATATCAGAAAAGAATGAAGAAAGCCTTCGATCAGAAAGTCAGGCTCAGAGAGTACCAAGTAGGAGATCTTGTGCTGAAAAGACTCCTCCCTCCTCATACAGACCACAGGGGCAAGTGGACTCCAAACTATGAAGGGCCATTCGTAGTAAAGAAAGTTTTCTCTGGTGGAGCACTCATGCTCAGTACTATGGATGGTGAAGACTTCCCGTCCCCTGTGAATTCAGATGCAGTTAAAAAATACTTCGCATAAAAATGACCCGCTGGACATAAAAACAGAATGTAAGTCCAGGCAAAAATAGGGCATCCCGGCGAGTCAAAAAACAGAATAAAAGACTCGGGCAAAAATAAGGGAAATAAATAAAAAAATTGTACACCCGCTGAGATGAAAAGCCGCATTGGACAACTCAGGCAAAAATGGGTATCCCGATGGATTGAAAACCCGAAAGGGCGATCCATGCAAAATAAGGGAATGAGCGAACAACTGTATTCTGAATTTGTATGTGTCACTTACAACTTGGTAAGCTTCGAAAGGATTAAGCTTTCTTTCAGAATCAGCCTTCTTCAAAAAGTAAGACGAGAAGAACGTCAAATGTCTCTGACTGTATCTTGCCAATTCAGGGCACACAAATTAATAAAATCAGATTTTCAGTCATGTTTCGTCTTATACATTCTATTTTCATTTGCAAAAATGTCCGATGTCTTTAAGATACCGACTGCATAAATACAAATGTTTCTCTTCTAAAAAGTACGTGCTTGCAGGAAGTATACTCACTCCCAGGAGTGTCTAAACTCTTATGATGGAATCCGGTAAGGGATACCTCGAGATTACTTGTTGTAAACACCCCAAATTTTCCCTCACCCATTCACACCATGGCTTGTGATCATTTCATATGCATAAACTCAATCATAGCATCTCATACCACATTTTTTTGATTCACTGCATTGGTTCTAAGTCATCTGCATCTAGGGTTTGTGATCTGAGCAATCCAAGAGCTTCTTGAGCCACTCCAAAGGCCATCAATCACTTAAAAGGGATCCATGTATGTTCAAACATCATATTACATCCTCTCAAAGTCAAGAATGTCAAAGAATCACAAGAACTGAGAATGGTATGGAAGCAGAGCCAGGTTTGACTGCACAGATGACCTAGAATTAGGGTTTTGGTTTCAGAGGCCATAACTCCAAATTTTTTGGTCATTCTTGTTTCTATTGGTCTCTATATGGTATAGGGAGTGTGAATATCAATTTTCATGAAGAAATTCCATGGGGAAGTCATCTGATCAAGAGTTGACTTTTCAAGCAAGTCAGTGCAAAATCAGGGCATCTGAGGCCCCCAATGACCCAACCAAGGGGTGTTCTTCATCATTTTGATTGTATATGATCTTTATTTGATCATGGAAGATGTTGGAAGTTCACAAAATTGAAGAATTTCAAGACTTTTGCAAAGATGACTTTTTGGGAAAGTTTGACTTTTAATGAAAATGCCATTTTAGGCAACTTTTTCAACCTTTACTTTTTGATTCAAAAAAGCTTCAAATGGAAAAACTTTGGTCATGAAAGTTGTAGAATGGATCATTCCCTTTTCAAAAAGTACAAGAACATGACCTAATTCATTTTGGATCAAAAGTTATGGCTTGTCAAAGTTGGCAAAAATCACAAAATTTCAAAGTTTCCACCAAAGAGGCAAAGTTGCAAATTCACTTCTCAAGGCAAATTAAGTCATCAAATGGACTTCTAAACTTCACAACATGATCACACAACATTTAAAAATAAGAATGGGCCAAGGGATCATCCATTTTTGTGGCCTATGGATCAAGATATTTCATAAAGATCAAAAGCAAGGCAAGTTGCAAAACTCATCATAGTTTATCATCCACTTGCTTGCTAGCTTGCTGAACCATCCTAGGCCTTTCCCCACATCATGTTGCGCAGGACACACTCTTTGTCCTTGGCTAGAAAGTAGCCCATACCTCTCTTACACCAACTTTGACATTTTGGCAACTTGAGCCATACCTATCACAAAAGCACACATCACTTCTTCTGACCAATCACTATAGTTTATAGAAATCAAAAGCAAGCCAAAGCATACAAAAACAGGCCTGAAACACTCCATAGGACATCATTCTCACTTTCCCTTCCATTTGCAAGAGTCTTCGAAACTCTCAGCACAAGCTTCAAACACTCAAACCAACTTCACAAACAATCTCACCATGCTTCATTGAACACAAACCAACCCTTAAAACAGCCTGAAAGCCATTGAATCAAAAACACGATCACCACCTGCCATTGAACAGAACTCAAGCAAACTCTCAAACCAGCCATTGCAAACTTCAAACAAACCTTGCAAGCTTCTTAGGAGGATCAGTGGAGTAGATTTGAGCCAAAGAAACAGCCTGAAAGCTCTGGAATTGAAAGCTCCATCTCAGGTATCATCCAAAAACATCTTTCCAGAACTTGTGTTTTGAGTTACAAACTGATTCTATGTGATGTGATGATCATTTTAAGCTTTGAACCATTGAAAATGGTTGCGTGTGTAGGATGTATTTGATCTCTGAAATTTTTGTTTTGTTTTCCGTTTTGATTCGTGTCTCATGATTCAGTGGAAATGAATGGATTTTGGGGTGGGGTTTAGGTTTAGGGTTGATTAATGATTCATTCTGGAGAGTTTGGCATGATTCCATGGCATATTGAGAGAGATTGAGAGATGACCTAGCCGGAGAAGACGATCGGAACAGTGTTCCGGTCGCCTGAGAGTGATTAGGGCAGGATTAAGGCTTAATCATTTAATTAGCCAAGTTTGCATTTCCACCCTTGGATGTGGCGCCAAGTCCACTCCCGCGCGCGTATGTTTGAATCTAGGCCCTTGGATGTGCTGACTTTTCCCATTTTCAGTTTAATTCATTTTATTTTTCTTTTTAATTCATTTGTTTTCTCCATTTTATTTAAAATAGCAAAACCTTTTCAAAAATTCTGAAAATTTTTATATAAACTTTTATTAATTTTCAGAAACCAAAAACATTTTTATTTTTATTTTTTGCATTAAAAAATATTTTTAAATCATTTAAAATTTTAATTTTAATTAATTAATGAGAATTAATTAATTAAAAATACTTTTAGGTATTTAAAAATCACAAAAAAATTCATGAAACATTTAAAATCATTTAGAAACATTGTCCAACCTTCAAACCAAATTTCTTTTTTGATCTTGATGCATTTTGATAATTTTCCATGGAATTAATTTCATTTTTAAGCATTATTTTGATCCAATGTTCAAAAAATCATTTCTGCCTAGTCTTTGAGAGTTGGACTTTGATTCTTTTTGCATTGTGTTTTGCATATCATGTAGTTTGTAAGATTAAATTGGCATGATTTGATCTTTCATTTTCAATTTGTTTGGCATTTTTCTTGTGAAGGTACCCCAAAACCCTAGAAATTTTAGGGAATTCATAACTCTAATTAGGTTAAGAGTTGGAACCTCTCCTTTGGGCAGTGAGTTAGTATAGGTTTAGGGTTCCTTTGAGTGCATTTTCAATTTTTTATCTTGTTGTTTGCTTCTGATTTTGGTTTTTGTTTGATGCATTGATCATAAACCCTAATTTGGGCTTCCATATGCATCCATTTTGCATTTGCTTGCATACCTTGACTTGCCATGGCATTTTGTGCATCCATTTGATTCATTTGACATCTTAAGACATGTTAGAAGCATGTTTGATCATTGCATCTTGCATTTGCCATGTTGTATGCCATTAGCACTTCATAACTTTTCATGTATGTTCATGGTTCTTAACTTGCTTCATTTGCATCCTTAAGTTTGCATGATCATCCCCATGCTTTGTTTCATGTTTGCATCATCTCATAGCATCATTATCACCATGTATGTGCTTCTGGTTTTGATTTACATCATTCCATTTCATTTCATTTTGCATTGCATTGCATTTCTTTCACTAACTTTTCAGGTGGTAAGCAACTTTGAGAAGTGAATTTGCCTTCACTTCTCACAATTTCTTTTCATCTCTTTATGCATCATTGCTGCATTTTGTCTTGTGTTTGAGATTGAGCTTGCTCTTTCTTTTCATCTTATTTTCTTTCTTCAAGTGACTTGACTTCTTAAGTGAAGCAAGTTACTTTGCTTCTCTTTGCTCCTTTCATCTGCTTCCTGGTGGTTCCTTTGAAGATTTCTTTCTTAAACCTCACAAACCTTAGGAACAACCAAGCATGACAATGATTAGGGTTTTTATTAGTCCCCCACTTAGTTTTACCTTTGTGTCTCATTGAGTCTTCTCTTCTCATCTCATAATCAGGGACTAAACCCTAAAGGCTTTAAGGCTTTGTGATTAAGCTTATGCCTGCATCCTTCTATTAGGATGGAGTGTATAACTTTAATCCTAAGTGTTAAACCCTTAATGTGTTTAACTCCTTTAATCAATTCACATAATAATCATCAAGACATCACACTTGTAACTTGGGCCTTGCATTAGGGTTCTAATTCTTCCTTAATTGGTTAAGAAGGACTAACCCTAGTGTTAATGGACAAGTCCCCCTCAAGTTGTCTTACAAACCATAAAATTCACTTCATCATCTCACCATTAAATAAAATCCACTTAATCAAAGGCTTGTTTTGTCATGAGTTTAATCCCTAATCATGGATTAAGTTGAGGAGCTTTCCTCAGCTTAAACTTTCTCATCTATTATCCTTCTATTAGGATGGTGTAATGAGTCTGTTTAATCCCTGATTATGGCTTAGCCTCATTACTCAACACTAAACAAAAACAACAAAAACATCTAAATAATCATAAGTAGGTTAATGATCTTAATCCTACATCATGGTGATTAAGTTTGAGAAGCTGACTTCACACTTAAGGTATTCTCATTACCCCTAATCAGAGGGAGGATGTGATGAGTTTACTAACCCATTGGTTTAGGCTTAAGCTCATCAACTTATGACAAACTTTCAAAAGCAATAAAAGACTGAAAACTCAAAAACAAACAATAATCGTCTCCTCCGGGATTCTTTTCTCATCTCATTCACTCATAAACGAGAACTTGCTTCTTCCGTCTAATGCAAGACAGTTTGCACCTGAGCCAGACAGGTCTTACACTTGAGCATAGACAAGCAAGCAGTTCACCAGTCAATTCATCTTTCAGTCTCTTTGGGTCGAACTACGGTGTTCTGACTTCCTCATTGCACGAGAGGATACATAGGCATAACTTAACAGTTATCGAACAAAAGTCTCTGTATATTCCCCCTCTTTCTAACCTTATTCTTTTAACCTCATTATCATGAGCATTTTACTCCTGATCTTACACTGGCACTGTACATTTATACACTTCACATTCTTTTACACTGACACCTGTACATCCTTTTCCAGCTCTTTATACACAAATTGTACTGACACTACCCCTTTGAAACACAAATCTTTTAAGTGTGGATCCTGTCGAGTACGACGGACAATCTGGGTGCTAATACCTTCCCAGGTTGTAACCAACCCCCTTTCTCAGTCTCTCTGGTTCGCAACCGTCTTATCCATATCTTTCTAGGTCTATGCAGCATTGCCTTTCCCCCGGGATAAAAATGCCTAGCTGACGACTCTTTTCATTCCCTGTGAGTTCACTCCTGTGTGTTCTCACACCCTCTTTCACCGACCGTTCGCGTCTGTACCTTTATTTGGGCCATTCCCATTTATCGGGAGCGACAGCTTGGCGACTCTGCTGGGGACCCTTATACTGTAACCAGGGCTTCTGGTTCTTTTTGTGGGTTCCTCCTAGCGCTTGTTTGATTTGTGTTTACTGGGGTGTTATGTGCTATTTGTGCTTGTATTTGTATTTATTTTTGATTTATGTACAGTTGTTTTATTGCTTTCTTTATAGCTTTACACATATCATACTGTCATACTGTTCTGGCTGGATTTGGTTTTGCTTTGGTGGGTGGGGTTCTATTGAGAGTTGAGGTCCTATACCTGGGACCTGAGTGACACCTATGCTAGAGTGGTTCATGTTCTTTCCCATTCCATTTCGGTCTGGTGCGGGAATATGAAACACGGTTCAGATATGGGTTTCTTCTTGAGAACTCTGTGCTACAGATTTCCTGTAGTGCTAGGGCTATCTGGGAAGCCTGCTAAGTCTGGATGACCTTTTTATGACCTTCAGAAACTGAGGTGAATTAGAGGAGGATCTTTTATGGTTATTGTAAACACTGTACTTCCGGGTTAGAAGTGTTTACACTTCTCATAACTGATCCAAGTCTGAGGATCTTTGTTTTAGAACATCACATGTGAGGGGGTTGGGATGTTTACAGGTTTGCAGGTACCCTTGACCTCAGCATACCCTGTTACTTTGTTTTGATTAAGAGTACTCCATTTTGGAACAGTTCTTGTGATTTTTAACCCAGGACATGTGACTCTTTATTTGAGTCCCCCACCTTGGCTACTGGACTTATGAACCTCCATCTGGATTTCTCGAACATACATGGACCTATATCAAGGCAGTTAATCAGATCCGGCCTGATCACAAACCCTTGCATATCATTTGCATACATCATCATTGCATCATTTTAACATTTGCTTATTTGTGTTTTCAGGGTATCCACATCATATATTTTGGCTTGGTTTTGACCCCTTCATCAGCATAGACCTATCTTCATCAGTACTTGCTTCAGCTATCAGCTACCTGCTTCAGTCACCTGCATCACCAGTCTCAGCCTGTCAGTGGCCCATCTTCAGTTTTGTTCTCAGCACCTGTCTCAGCTCTTCTTCAGCAACATGGCACCCAAGAAGAGTAACATCTCCTATCATTTCTTTGAGCCTGAGTTGGCTAGCATCAGGAGGATCCAGACCCTGATTACTCCAGACCATATACCAATTTTTAGAGAAAATTATGGAGGCATACTTGATGTGGTTATGGATTTGGACCCTTCCCAGAGGAGCTTGATTCATACTTGCCTGCAGTTCTATGATCCCCCTCTGAAATGCTTCACCTTTCAGGATTTTCAGCTGGGACCTTTATTAGAGGAGTATTCATCATTGGTTGGTGTACCTATCAGGGGTGGAGTCCCCTTCAACCCTGAGATGGCTTTTCCTAGTAATGAAGAGGTGGCAAAGGCCTTGTATCTGGAACCAGTTCTGATTGGGCAGAACATGACTACCAAAGCTGGAATCTCTGGTCTACATTTGGATTTCTTGATCTCTCAGGCTATTCTGAAGGCCTCCTTGGGGGAGTGGAAGGCAGTCTGTGCATTATTGGCACTTAGCATATATGGGGTCATATTATTTGCAGATGAGCCTAGATTCATTAGCAAGAATGCAATCCATCTTTTCATCCTGAGGAACCCAGTGCCCACCTTACTGGGAGATCTTTACTACTCTGTTCACCAAAGGAATGAAAAGCAAAGGGGAAGATTAGTGAGATGCTGTGCTCCTTTATTCCATACTTGGCTGCTCAAACATTTTCCAAAGACTGATGCATTCTTGAACCCTCACCAGCAGAAGAACTGGGCTAGGAGGCTTGTAGCTCTAACCTCAGATGACATCAGGTGGTGCACTCAGAGCCAAATGTGCTTTTCACTCAAATGCACCTGGCCACAGTACAGAGAAGTGCAGGGCTTTGCACATGAAAGTACATGATTTAGTGGATTCCAAGGGTTGCATCAACTACAACCCTCTGCTATTCAAAAGACAACTGGGCTATGCATTAGTCCACCCTCCTAGAGTACAGGATCTAGCTGAGACTCTTTATTGTGAGATTAAGCCTAATCTGGCTATTGTCAGGCAAGCATCCTGGGCTTGGGAAAATGTCCAGACTAAAGGGGTAACCATTCTTGGGAGATGCAACAATGTGGCCTCAGCTCAGTACTATGAGTGGTCTCATGCCAGGGCTCAGGTTTCTGGGATGCCCTTCACCCTTGAAGATGTACCAGGACCCTCCACAACATCACCCCCAGCTACTGTTAGCCTGGAGGAGTTTGAAAAATTGAAAGAGAGAAATGAGAATCTAACTCAGGCTCTACAGAAGACCCTATGGGAGAGGAGTGATGGTCGCTTGGACATTGAAAGGTTAGAAAAGCTAAAGGTGGAGCATCTAGCCAGAATTGAGAAGTCAGAGGATTACATTAAGAAGTCAAGGGCTGGAGAGCAGATCTTGAAGAATGTCTGCAAGGAGGCTCAGTTCCAGAAGGCCAGGACTGATTTGTACCTGAAGGAGAGTCAAGCTAGGTGGGTCAGGATCACCGAAGCTCGCACTCAGGAGGATAAGAGAACTCAGGACAAGATTGAGCAGCTGGAGGCTAGTGCAAAGGAGCAGTAGGAAGCCCTGTTAGCAGCCCAGAGAGAGATCTCAGAGTTGAAGATTAGAGCTGGTGTGAAGAGGTCAAAGGACCAGAGTCAACACAAGAAGCTAACTACAGCTGTTACTACCAGGAATCTCCTTATCAGGAATCTTACAGAGCGTCCAGCTGATCCTGTGACTGAAGCACTTCTCAAGGAAGTTCAGGAGGATGAGTTTGGTCTTGGTGTCTGACTTTTGCTTGTTGTTGCTTTCATTTCATTGTACTTTTCCCTTTTTTTGTATTTTGACCCCTCAGAGGGCTTGTATTGTAAAAAGAAACAAATTATGTATCTTTTACTTTTTGTAATATATGTGTTGGTTTGTTTTATCTGAATTCTTCAAGCAACATCACAAGCATCTTCCTCAAGGTTCTGGAAAGGTCAAAACCAAGCGCCAAGCCGGATACCTTGGATACAAATAAGCATACTGCATTGCATACTAACCTTTGTTTGTTTTGTAGGTTTGTTTTGTTTTGTTACTAACTCTGTTGTGATCTCAGGAACTATTGCTCGACATCGGGTGTTCCCACTCAACCGTCCACACAGATATCCAACCCGCAACAACCTTCCGGGTATACAAATGGACCAAGTGCAGCAGGACCTTACAGAGGTCAGGACCCAAATGGCTAATGAGAGATTGGAAATGAGGAATCAGATGACTCAGTTTATAGAGGTGATGAATAATATGGTTCAAAGCCAAGAGAGATTAAGAGCACTGGTAGAGAGGCAGAATCAGGAAGACCCCCATCCAGGGACTGCTGGGACAAGCAACAATGAGAGAGTTCAACCTCATGTTAATCCTCCAGTCTATGGACCCCACCTTCATCCAGAGATCAACATCCCTGTTAATGTGCAAGGGACTGCCACTGCAGGCAGAGTGTTACAAGAAGACCCCCAGGAAGATCAGTTCACAGTGATGGGAGCTGGGGAGGAAGCCTATGACAGAAGGCTAGATGAGATTGCTGAGAAACTGAGATCCCTGGAGTCCCAGAATTCTTTGGGCTTTGATGTTATGGACATGGGTCTAGTGGACGGGGTCAGGATTCCCCACAAATTTAAACCTCCATGTTTTGAGAAATACAACGGAACTTCCTGTCCCCGAACCCATTTACAATCCTTTCTGGGGAGGCTGAAGGCATATACCATGGATGAAAATCTATGGATGTTTTATTTTGAGGGTAGCTTAACAGGAGCTTCAAGGGAATGGTACTCTCACTTGACTAGAGCAACCATCAGGTGTTGGAAAGACCTGGCTGAGGCCTTTATCAGACAATACCAGTACAACTTGGATATGGCTCCCAACAGGACCCTCCTGATGGGAATGTCTCAATCATCCAGGGAAAGCTTCCGGGAGTACGCCCAGAGGTGGAGACAGCTTGCTGCTGCTGTCCAGCCACCCATGTCAGAGAGGGAGATGGCTGATATGTTTATGAACACTCTCCAAGGGACATACATTGATAGGCTAGCTGCCTTTTCTTCCACTAGCTTTGCTGACGTGGTCATAGCAGGGGAAAGAATTGAGAGCCTATTAAAGATGTGTAAGATTTCTGACAACGGTGCCAGCTCATCCAGCAACCCAAGAAAGCCTTTTGTGGGCCCAAGAAGAGCTGGTGAGACCAATGCTATCCATGCCAGCAGGGGCAGACCCCAATATGTTCATAGGTCTGTGGCAGCAGTCACCATTCCCGCTCCAGTTCATCCACAACCAGCTTATCAACCACAACAACAAAATTACCAGCAACAAACTCAGTATCCTCCTCAGAGAAATTATAACAACAACAACACTAACAACAACAATCAACAAAGACCGTATCAACAGAGACCTTCTCAGGCCAACAGGGTGATCGATCTGATCCCTATGCCCTATGCCACATTATTGCCACAACTCCTAAAACTCAACCTGGTTGAGCTAAGGACGTTGGCACCTCCAGATCCTGCCAGTCTGCCCAGAAATTATGACGCCAGCGCCAAATGTGCTTTTCACTCAAATGCACCTGGCCACAGTACAGAGAAGTGCAGGGCTTTGCACATGAAAGTACATGATTTAGTGGTTTCCAAGGGTTGCATCAACTACAACCCTCTGCTATTCAAAAGACAACTGGGCTATGCATTGGTACACCCTCCTAGAGTACAGGATCTAGCTGAGACTCTTTATTGTGAGATTAAGCCTAATCTGGCTATTGTCAGGCAAGCATCCTGGGCTTGGGACAATGTCCAGACTAAAGGGGTAACCATTCTTGGGAGATGCAACAATGTGGCCTCAGCTCAGTACTATGAGTGGTCTCATGCCAGGGCTCAGGTTTCTGGGATGCCCTTCACCCTTGAAGATGTACCAGGACCCTCCACAACACCACCCCCAGCTACTATTAGCCTGGAGGAGTTTGAAAAATTGAAAGAGAGAAATGAGAATCTAACTCAGGCTCTACAGAAGACCCTCTGGGAGAGGAGTGATGGTCGCTTGGACATTGAAAGGTTAGAAAAGCTAAAGGTGGAGCATCTAGCCAGAATTGAGAAGTCAGAGGATTACATTAAGAAGTCAAGGGCTGGAGAGCAGATCTTGAAGAATGCCTGCAAGGAGGCTCAGTTCCAGAAGGCCAGGACTGATTTGTACCTGAAGGAGAGTCAAGCTAGGTGGGTCAGGATCACCGAAGCTCGCACTCAGGAGGATAAGAGAACTCAGGACAAGATTGAGCAGCTGGAGGCTAGTGCAAAGGAGCAGTAGGAAGCCCTGTTAGCAGCCCAGAGAGAGATCTCAGAGTTGAAGATTAGAGCTGGTGTGAAGAGGTCAAAGGACCAGAGTCAACACAAGAAGCTAACTACAGCTGTTACTACCAGGAATATCCTTATCAGGAATCTTACAGAGCGTCCAGCTGATCCTGTGACTGAAGCACTTCTCAAGGAAGTTCAGGAGGATGAGTTTGGTCTTGGTGTCTGACTTTTGCTTGTTGTTGCTTTCATTTCATTGTACTTTTCCCTTTTTTTGTATTTTGACCCCTCAGAGGGCTTGTATTGTAAAAAGAAACAAATTATGTATCTTTTACTTTTTGTAATATATGTGTTGGTTTGTTTTATCTGAATTCTTCAAGCAACATCACAAGCATCTTCCTCAAGGTTCTGGAAAGGTCAAAACCAAGCGCCAAGCCGGATACCTTGGATACAAATAAGCATACTGCATTGCATACTAACCTTTGTTTGTTTTGTAGGTTTGTTTTGTTTTGTTACTAACTCTGTTGTGATCTCAGGAACTATTGCTCGACATCGGGTGTTCCCACTCAACCGTCCACACAGATATCCAACCCGCAACAACCTTCCGGGTATACAAATGGACCAAGTGCAGCAGGACCTTACAGAGGTCAGGACCCAAATGGCTAATGAGAGATTGGAAATGAGGAATCAGATGACTCAGTTTATGGAGGTGATGAATAATATGGCTCAAAGCCAAGAGAGATTAAGAGCACTGGTAGAGAGGTAAAATCAGGAAGACCCCCATCCAGGGACTGCTGGGACAAGCAACAATGAGAGAGTTCAACCTCATGTTAATCCTCCAGTCTATGGACCCCACCTTCATCCAGAGATCAACATCCCTGTTAATGTGCAAGGGACTGCCACTGCAGGCAGAGTGTTACAAGAAGACCCCAGGAAGATCAGTTCACAGTGATGGGAGCTGGGGAGGAAGCCTATGACAGAAGGCTAGATGAGATTGCTGAGAAACTGAGATCCCTGGAGTCCCAGAATTCTTTGGGCTTTGATGTTATGGACATGGGTCTAGTGGACGGGGTCAGGATTCCCCACAAATTTAAACCTCCATGTTTTGAGAAATACAACGGAACTTCCTGTCCCCGAACCCATTTACAATCCTTTCTGGGGAGGCTGAAGGCATATACCATGGATGAAAAGCTATGGATGTTTTATTTTGAGGATAGCTTAACAGGAGCTTCAAGGGAATGGTACTCTCACTTGACTAGAGCAACCATCAGGTGTTGGAAGGACCTGGCTGAGGCCTTTATCAGACAATACCAGTACAACTTGGATATGGCTCCCAACAGGACCCTCCTGATGGGAATGTCTCAATCATCCAGGGAAAGCTTCCGGGAGTACGCCCAGAGGTGGAGACAGCTTGCTGCTGCTGTCCAGCCACCCATGTCAGAGAGGGAGATGGCTGATATGTTTATGAACACTCTCCAAGGGACATACATTGATAGGCTAGCTGCTTTTTCTTCCACTAGCTTTGCTGACGTGGTCATAGCAGGGGAAATAATTGAGAGCCTATTAAAGATGGGTAAGATTTCTGACAACGGTGCCAGCTCATCCAGCAACCCAAGAAAGCCTTTTGTGGGCCCAAGAAGAGCTGGTGAGGCCAATGCTATCCATGCCAGCAGGGGCAGACCCCAATATGTTCATAGGTCTGTGGCAGCAGTCACCATTCCCGCTCCAGTTCATCCACAACCAGCTTATCAACCACAACAACAAAATTACCAGCAACAAACTCAGTATCCTCCTCAGAGAAATTATAACAACAACAACACTAACAACAACAATCAACAAAGACCGTATCAACAGAGACCTTCTCAGGCCAACAGGGTGATCGATCCGATCCCTATGCCCTATGCCACATTATTGCCACAACTCCTAAAACTCAACCTGGTTAAGCTAAGGACGTTGGCACCTCCAGATCCTGCCAGTCTGCCCAGAAATTATGACGCCAGCGCCAAATGTGCTTTTCACTCAAATGCACCTGGCCACAGTACAGAGAAGTGCAGGGCTTTGCACATGAAAGTACATGATTTAGTGGATTCCAAGGGTTGCATAAACTACAACCCTCTGCTATTCAAAAGACAACTGGGCTATGCATTGGTACACCCTCCTAGAGTACAGGATCTAGCTGAGACTCTTTATTGTGAGATTAAGCCTAATCTGGCTATTGTCAGGCAAGCATCCTGGGCTTGGGACAATGTCCAGACTAAAGGGGTAACCATTCTTGGGAGATGCAACAATGTGGCCTCAGCTCAGTACTATGAGTGGTCTCATGCCAGGGCTCAGGTTTCTGGGATGCCCTTCACCCTTGAAGATGTACCAGGACCCTCCACAGCACCACCCCCAGCTACTGTTAGCCTGGAGGAGTTTGAAAAATTGAAAGAGAGAAATGAGAATCTAACTCAGGCTCTACAGAAGACCCTCTGGGAGAGGAGTGATGGTCGCTTGGACATTGAAAGGTTAGAAAAGCTAAAGGTGGAGCATCTAGCCAGAATTGAGAAGTCAGAGGATTACATTAAGAAGTCAAGGGCTGGAGAGCAGATCTTGCAGAATGCCTGCAAGGAGGCTCAGTTCCAGAAGGCCAGGACTGATTTGTACCTGAAGGAGAGTCAAGCTAGGTGGGTCAGGATCACCGAAGCTCGCACTCAGGAGGATAAGAGAACTCAGGACAAGATTGAGCAGCTGGAGGCTAGTGCAAAGGAGCAGTAGGAAGCCCTGTTAGCAGCCCAGAGAGAGATCTCAGAGTTGAAGATTAGAGCTGGTGTGAAGAGGTCAAAGGACCAGAGTCAACACAAGAAGCTAACTACAGCTGTTACTACCAGGAATCTCCTTATCAGGAATCTTACAGAGCGTCCAGCTAATCCTGTGACTGAAGCACTTCTCAAGGAAGTTCAGGAGGATGAGTTTGGTCTTGGTGTCTGACTTTTGCTTGTTGTTGCTTTCATTTCATTGTACTTTTCCCTTTTTTTGTATTTTGACCCCTCAGAGGGCTTGTATTGTAAAAAGAAACAAATTATGTATCTTTTACTTTTTGTAATATATGTGTTGGTTTGTTTTATCTGAATTCTTCAAGCAACATCACAAGCATCTTCCTCAAGGTTCTGGAAAGGTCAAAACCAAGCGCCAAGCCGGATACCTTGGATACAAATAAGCATACTGCATTGCATACTAACCTTTGTTTGTTTTGTAGGTTTGTTTTGTTTTGTTACTAACTCTGTTGTGATCTCAGGAACTATTGCTCGACGTCGGGTGTTCCCACTCAACCGTCCACACAGATATCCAACCCGCAACAACCTTCCGGGTATACAAATGGACCAAGTGCAGCAGGACCTTACAGAGGTCAGGACCCAAATGGCTAATGAGAGATTGGAAATGAGGAATCAGATGACTCAGTTTATGGAGGTGATGAATAATATGGCTCAAAGCCAAGAGAGATTAAGAGCACTGGTAGAGAGGCAGAATCAGGAAGACCCCCATCCAGGGACTGCTGGGACAAGCAACAATGAGAGAGTTCAACCTCATGTTAATCCTCCAGTCTATGGACCCCACCTTCATCCAGAGATCAACATCCCTGTTAATGTGCAAGGGACTGCCACTGCAGGCAGAGTGTTACAAGAAGACCCCCAGGAAGATCAGTTCACAGTGATGGGAGCTGGGGAGGAAGCCTATGACAGAAGGCTAGATGAGATTGCTGAGAAACTGAGATCCCTGGAGTCCCAGAATTCTTTGGGCTTTGATGTTATGGACATGGGTCTAGTGGACGGGGTCAGGATTCCCCACAAATTTAAACCTCCATGTTTTGAGAAATACAACGGAACTTCCTGTCCCCGAACCCATTTACAATCCTTTCTGGGGAGGCTGAAGGCATATACCATGGATGAAAAGCTATGGATGTTTTATTTTGAGGATAGCTTAACAGGAGCTTCAAGGGAATGGTACTCTCACTTGACTAGAGCAACCATCAGGTGTTGGAAGGACCTGGCTGAGGCCTTTATCAGACAATACCAGTACAACTTGGATATGGCTCCCAACAGGACCCTCCTGATGGGAATGTCTCAATCATCCAGGGAAAGCTTCCGGGAGTACGCCCAGAGGTGGAGACAGCTTGCTGCTGCTGTCCAGCCACCCATGTCAGAGAGGGAGATGGCTGATATGTTTATGAACACTCTCCAAGGGACATACATTGATAGGCTAGCTGCCTTTTCTTCCACTAGCTTTGCTGACGTGGTCATAGCAGGGGAAAGAATTGAGAGCCTATTAAAGATGGGTAAGATTTCTGACAACGGTGCCAGCTCATCCAGCAACCCAAGAAAGCCTTTTGTGGGCCCAAGAAGAGCTGGTGAGACCAATGCTATCCATGCCAGCAGGGGCAGACCCCAATATGTTCATAGGTCTGTGGCAGCAGTCCCCATTCCCGCTCCAGTTCATCCACAACCAGCTTATCAACCACAACAACAAAATTACCAGCAACAAACTCAGTATCCTCCTCAGAGAAATTATAACAACAACAACACTAACAACAACAATCAACAAAGACCGTATCAACAGAGACCTTCTCAGGCCAACAGGGTGATCGATCCGATCCCTATGCCCTATGCCACATTATTGCCACAACTCCTAAAACTCAACCTGGTTGAGCTAAGGACGTTGGCACCTCCAGATCCTGCCAATCTGCCCAGAAATTATGACGCCAGCGCCAAATGTGCTTTTCACTCAAATGCACCTGGCCACAGTACAGAGAAGTGCAGGGCTTTGCACATGAAAGTACATGATTTAGTGGATTCCAAGGGTTGCATCAACTACAACCCTCTGCTATTCAAAAGACAACTGGGCTATGCATTGGTACACCCTCCTAGAGTACAGGATCTAGCTGAGACTCTTTATTGTGAGATTAAGCCTAATCTGGCTATTGTCAGGCAAGCATCCTGGGCTTGGGACAATGTCCAGACTAAAGGGGTAACCATTCTTGGGAGATGCAACAATGTGGCCTCAGCTCAGTACTATGAGTGGTCTCATGCCAGGGCTCAGGTTTCTAGGATGCCCTTCACCCTTGAAGATGTACCAGGACCCTCCACAGCACCACCCCCAGCTACTGTTAGCCTGGAGGAGTTTGAAAAATTGAAAGAGAGAAATGAGAATCTAACTCAGGCTCTACAGAAGACCCTCTGGGAGAGGAGTGATGGTCGCTTGGACATTGAAAGGTTAGAAAAGCTAAAGGTGGAGCATCTAGCCAGAATTGAGAAGTCAGAGGATTACATTAAGAAGTCAAGGGCTGGAGAGGAGATCTTGCAGAATGCCTGCAAGGAGGCTCAGTTCCAGAAGGCCAGGACTGATTTGTACCTGAAGGAGAGTCAAGCTAGGTGGGTCAGGATCACCGAAGCTCGCACTCAGGAGGATAAGAGAACTCAGGACAAGATTGAGCAGCTGGAGGCTAGTGCAAAGGAGCAGTAGGAAGCCCTGTTAGCAGCCCAGAGAGAGATCTCAGAGTTGAAGATTAGAGCTGGTGTGAAGAGGTCAAAGGACCAGAGTCAACACAAGAAGCTAACTACAGCTGTTACTACCAGGAATCTCCTTATCAGGAATCTTACAGAGCGTCCAGCTGATCCTGTGACTGAAGCACTTCTCAAGGAAGTTCAGGAGGATGAGTTTGGTCTTGGTGTCTGACTTTTGCTTGTTGTTGCTTTCATTTCATTGTACTTTTCCCTTTTTTTGTATTTTGACCCCTCAGAGGGCTTGTATTGTAAAAAGAAACAAATTATGTATCTTTTACTTTTTGTAATATATGTGTTGGTTTGTTTTATCTGAATTCTTCAAGCAACATCACAAGCATCTTCCTCAAGGTTCTGGAAAGGTCAAAACCAAGCGCCAAGCCGGATACCTTGGATACAAATAAGCATACTGCATTGCATACTAACCTTTGTTTGTTTTGTAGGTTTGTTTTGTTTTGTTACTAACTCTGTTGTGATCTCAGGAACTATTGCTCGACGTCGGGTGTTCCCACTCAACCGTCCACACAGATATCCAACCCGCAACAACCTTCCTGGTATACAAATGGACCAAGTGCAGCAGGACCTTACAGAGGTCAGGACCCAAATGGCTAATGAGAGATTGGAAATGAGGAATCAGATGACTCAGTTTATGGAGGTGATGAATAATATGGCTCAAAGCCAAGAGAGATTAAGAGCACTGGTAGAGAGGCAGAATCAGGAAGACCCCCATCCAGGGACTGCTGGGACAAGCAACAATGAGAGAGTTCAACCTCATGTTAATCCTCCAGTCTATGGACCCCACCTTCATCCAGAGATCAACATCCCTGTTAATGTGCAAGGGACTGCCACTGCAGGTAGAGTGTTACAAGAAGACCCCCAGGAAGATCAGTTCACAGTGATGGGAGCTGGGGAGGAAGCCTATGACAGAAGGCTAGATGAGATTGCTGAGAAACTGAGATCCCTGGAGTCCCAGAATTCTTTGGGCTTTGATGTTATGGACATGGGTCTAGTGGACGGGGTCAGGATTCCCCACAAATTTAAACCTCCATGTTTTGAGAAATACAACGGAACTTCCTGTCCCCGAACCCATTTACAATCCTTTCTGGGGAGGCTGAAGGCATATACCATGGATGAAAAGCTATGGATGTTTTATTTTGAGGATAGCTTAACAGGAGCTTCAAGGGAATGGTACTCTCACTTGACTAGAGCAACCATCAGGTGTTGGAAGGACCTGGCTGAGGCCTTTATCAGACAATACCAGTACAACTTGGATATGGCTCCCAACAGGACCCTCCTGATGGGAATGTCTCAATCATCCAGGGAAAGCTTCCGGGAGTACGCCCAGAGGTGGAGACAGCTTGCTGCTGCTGTCCAGCCACCCATGTCAGAGAGGGAGATGGCTGATATGTTTATGAACACTCTCCAAGGGACATACATTGATAGGCTAGCTGCCTTTTCTTCCACTAGCTTTGCTGACGTGGTCATAGCAGGGGAAAGAATTGAGAGCCTATTAAAGATGGGTAAGATTTCTGACAATGGTGCCAGCTCATCCAGCAACCCAAGAAAGCCTTTTGTGGGCCCAAGAAGAGCTGGTGAGACCAATGCTATCCATGCCAGCAGGGGCAGACCCCAATATGTTCATAGGTCTGTGGCAGCAGTCACCATTCCCGCTCCAGTTCATCCACAACCAGCTTATCAACCACAACAACAAAATTACCAGCAACAAACTCAGTATCCTCCTCAGAGAAATTATAACAACAACAACACTAACAATAACAATCAACAAAGACCGTATCAACAGAGACCTTCTCAGGCCAACAGGGTGATCGATCCGATCCCTATGCCCTATGCCACATTATTGCCACAACTCCTAAAACTCAACCTGGTTGAGCTAAGGACGTTGGCACCTCCAGATCCTGCCAATCTGCCCAGAAATTATGACGCCAGCGCCAAATGTGCTTTTCACTCAAATGCACCTGGCCACAGTACAGAGAAGTGCAGGGCTTTGCACATGAAAGTACATGATTTAGTGGATTCCAAGGGTTGCATCAACTACAACCCTCTGCTATTCAAAAGACAACTGGGCTATGCATTGGTACACCCTCCTAGAGTACAGGATCTAGCTGAGACTCTTTATTGTGAGATTAAGCCTAATCTGGCTATTGTCAGGCAAGCATCCTGGGCTTGGGACAATGTCCAGACTAAAGGGGTAACCATTCTTGGGAGATGCAACAATGTGGCCTCAACTCAGTACTATGAGTGGTCTCATGCCAGGGCTCAGGTTTCTGGGATGCCCTTCACCCTTGAAGATGTACCAGGACCCTCCACAGCACCACCCCCAGCTACTGTTAGCCTGGAGGAGTTTGAAAAATTGAAAGAGAGAAATGAGAATCTAACTCAGGCTCTACAGAAGACCCTCTGGGAGAGGAGTGATGGTCGCTTGGACATTGAAAGGTTAGAAAAGCTAAAGGTGGAGCATCTAGCCAGAATTGAGAAGTCAGAGGATTACATTAAGAAGTCAAGGGCTGGAAAGCAGATCTTGCAGAATGCCTGCAAGGAGGCTCAGTTCCAGAAGGCCAGGACTGATTTGTTCCTGAAGGAGAGTCAAGCTAGGTGGGTCAGGATCACCGAAGCTCGCACTCAGGAGGATAAGAGAACTCAGGACAAGATTGAGCAGCTGGAGGCTAGTGCAAAGGAGCAGTAGGAAGCCCTGTTAGCAGCCCAGAGAGAGATCTTAGAGTTGAAGATTAGAGCTGGTGTGAAGAGGTCAAAGGACCAGAGTCAACACAAGAAGCTAACTACAGCTGTTACTACCAGGAATCTCCTTATCAGGAATCTTACAGAGCGTCCAGCTGATCCTGTGACTGAAGCACTTCTCAAGGAAGTTCAGGAGGATGAGTTTGGTCTTGGTGTCTGACTTTTGCTTGTTGTTGCTTTCATTTCATTGTACTTTTCCCTTTTTTTGTATTTTGACCCTCAGAGGGCTTGTATTGTAAAAAGAAACAAATTATGTATCTTTTACTTTTTGTAATATATGTGTTGGTTTGTTTTATCTGAATTCTTCAAGCAACATCACAAGCATCTTCCTCAAGGTTCTGGAAAGGTCAAAACCAAGCGCCAAGCCGGATACCTTGGATACAAATAAGCATACTGCATTGCATACTAACCTTTGTTTGTTTTGTAGGTTTGTTTTGTTTTGTTACTAACTCTGTTGTGATCTCAGGAACTATTGCTCGACGTCGGGTGTTCCCACTCAACCGTCCACACAGATATCCAACCCGCAACAACCTTCCGGGTATACAAATGGACCAAGTGCAGCAGGACCTTACAGAGGTCAGGACCCAAATGGCCAATGAGAGATTGGAAATGAGGAATCAGATGACTCAGTTTATAGAGGTGATGAATAATATGGCTCAAAGCCAAGAGAGATTAAGAGCACTGGTAGAGAGGCAGAATCAGGAAGACCCCCATCCAGGGACTGCTGGGACAAGCAACAATGAGAGAGTTCAACCTCATGTTAATCCTCCAGTCTATGGACCCCACCTTCATCCAGAGATCAACATCCCTGTTAATGTGCAAGGGACTGCCACTGCAGGCAGAGTGTTACAAGAAGACCCCCAGGAAGATCAGATCACAGTGATGGGAGCTGGGGAGGAAGCCTATGACAGAAGGCTAGATGAGATTGCTGAGAAACTGAGATCCCTGGAGTCCCATAATTCTTTGGGCTTTGATGTTATGGACATGGGTCTAGTGGACGGGGTCAGGATTCCCCACAAATTTAAACCTCCATGTTTTGAGAAATACAACGGAACTTCCTGTCCCCGAACCCATTTACAATCCTTTCTGGGGAGGCTGAAGGCATATACCATGGATGAAAAGCTATGGATGTTTTATTTTGAGGATAGCTTAACAGGAGCTTCAAGGGAATGGTACTCTCACTTGACTAGAGCAACCATCAGGTGTTGGAAGGACCTGGCTGAGGCCTTTATCAGACAATACCAGTACAACTTGGATATGGCTCCCAACAGGACCCTCCTGATGGGAATGTCTCAATCATCCAGGGAAAGCTTCCGGGAGTACGCCCAGAGGTGGAGACAGCTTGCTGCTGCTGTCCAGCCACCCATGTCAGAGAGGGAGATGGCTGATATGTTTATGAACACTCTCCAAGGGACATACATTGATAGGCTAGCTGCCTTTTCTTCCACTAGCTTTGCTGACGTGGTCATAGCGGGGGAAAGAATTGAGAGCCTATTAAAGATGGGTAAGATTTCTGACAACGGTGCCAGCTCATCCAGCAACCCAAGAAAGCCTTTTGTGGGCCCAAGAAGAGCTGGTGAGACCAATGCTATCCATGCCAGCAGGGGCAGACCCCAATATGTTCATAGGTCTGTGGCAGCAGTCACCATTCCCGCTCCAGTTCATCCACAACCAGCTTATCAACCACAACAACAAAATTACCAGCAACAAACTCAGTATCCTCCTCAGAGAAATTATAACAACAACAACACTAACAACAACAATCAACAAAGACCGTATCAACAGAGACCTTCTCAGGCCAACAGGGTGATCGATCCGATCCCTATGCCCTATGCCACATTATTGCCACAACTCCTAAAACTCAACCTGGTTGAGCTAAGGACGTTGGCACCTCCAGATCCTGCCAGTCTGCCCAGAAATTATGACGCCAGCGCCAGATGTGCTTTTCACTCAAATGCACCTGGCCACAGTACAGAGAAGTGCAGGGCTTTTCACATGAAAGTACAGGATTTAGTGGATTCCAAGGCTCTAAACCTTTCACCACCACCAAATGTTAACAAGAACCCTATGCCACACCACGGAGGACCCAGAATCAACGCTATTGAGGAAGATAAGCCGTCTTACTTGATAACCAGTGTGGGTCAGATTCGGACACCCTTGGTAGAGATTAAAGCTCAACTCCTTGAATGTCAAATGTTCTCGGGATGTGAGCTAGGATGTGCTTTTTGAAACATTTCAGTGAATGGGTGTGATAACTTGAGGGATGGCGTAGATGGTCTCATCCAGAGTGGCCTGCTCCAAATCACAACATCAATACCTACCAATCCAGCAATCTCCTTAACAACAGTTCCCGAGTCTCCTACAACTGCAACAACCATTGTTCCAAACAACTCTTCAATCTCATCAACAAATGTTTCATCTGTTACTTCAACAGACCAGATATCAGCAAACATCCCTTCTACAACTTCAGCACCCCTTCATTCAGAGTCTCCTACAACAACAACACCCATCCACTCAACAGTGTCTCCTACAACATCAACAACAAACAATGAAAGTGTCTCAACAGTTACAATTTATTATGATCCTGCAAATGATTCTGCCTACAACTCACAAAATGCCACTCTTATCAGAGCACCAGTCACAATATACTATGATCCACAGACTATCATGGTCCCTTCTGCAGCTGCCATCAGTCCAGTCACTATCACAGTGCCTGGGCCAGTACCTTATGAAAGCAGTAACGCCATCCCTTGGCATTACGGCTCCGATCTATACAGCGAAGGACAGAAAATCACTCTTGAATCATCAACTTCTTCACCACAAATTGACAATGTGGGGGGAGGCGGAGGCTTCACTCGAAGCGGACGTCTCTTTGCCCCGCAAATTCAAAGACCCACTGCTGAAGCAGAAGCTGCTGCCAAGGCAAAAGGGAAGAGCATGGTGCAAGAAGATCAAGTTGCTAGAGAAGCTTTGAAAACCCCGTTTGATCAAGAGGTTGATGAATTCATGAGAATCATCAAGAAAATTGACTACAAGATAGTGGACCAGCTTCACCAGACGCCTTCCAAGATCTCCATTCTATCATTGCTTATGTGCTCCGAGGCTCATCGGAACGCACTACTAAAAGTCTTGCACGCAGCTTATGTGCCAGAGGAGATTACCGTCAATCAGTTGGAAGCTGTAGTTGGAAATGTCAACTCTAGTCATGGACTAGGATTTACCAACACTGATTTGACTACGGAAGGTCGCAATCATAACAAGGCTTTGCACATTACCATGGAGCGTAAGGGTGCAGTTCTTTCTCATGTGCTGGTAGACACAGGATCATCCCTCAATGTCTTACCCAAAAAGGCCCTTGTAAAGCTGGAATATGAAGGATTGGCATTACGCCCCAGTAACTTGGTAGTAAGAGCCTTTGACGGCTCTAAGAGATCAGTTCTGGGAGAAATTGAGTTGCCTATAACGATTGGCCCACAAACTTTCAAAACGATCTTCTACGTGATGGACATTCAGCCGGCCTACAGCTGTTTGTTGGGTAGACCATGGATGCATGCCGCTGGCGCAGTTACGTCTACCCTTCACCAGAAGTTAAAATTCGAGTGGGAGGGCCAAGTCATTACTATTTGTGGAGAGGAAGATATTTTTGTTAGCCATCTGGCTACATAAAAATACATTGAGATGGATGGGGAGATCCACGAAACGATGAGTCAAGGGTTTGAGGCCTTTAATGTTAATGAAACATCTGCTGTACTTGGGACTTCCATGACATCCTACCAGCAAGCCAGGAAGGTTGTGGAGGAGGGGAATGCTCAAGGCTGGGGCAAACTGTTGCCTGTGGAGAAGAAAGAGGATAGATTTGGGTTGGGTTACAAACCAACTCAACAAGATCAAGCAGAGGCTACTAAGAAGCCCAACTTTGTTAGTGGGGGGATGCTCACCCCTGATGCTGTCAAAAACTTGGAAGATGAGTCGGAAGATGAGCGCAACCCGGAGAGCTGGATACGTCCAAGGATTCCGGGGAGCCATATCTCAAACTGGTCTTCCCAGGAAATTATAAGAGTTACTCCTGCAGAGTAATTATTATTTCCTGTATATTTTAAGCATGCATCAAGTCTTGCATCTTGCCCAAGATGACAAGACTCATTTTGTAATCAGGCCATCTGTAATTTTTGTGCAACAAGATTAATCAATGAAATATCAGACATCTTTTGCAAATGAGTCTTTTTCTTTTCCGCTCACTGTTTTTCCATTTTTCTTTTTGTACAAAAAATAAATGGCAATGTTTTCACAATGATAACTTCATTTCACTCTTTTTTAAACAAGATTAAAATCAATCACTAAAATGAACAAACTGAACCCTTGCAGAGAGTGCCTTCCAGACCGCACCGACAACAGCACGGCTATAACTTCGTATGACTTTGACAATCCAATCAATCAAGCTGATGAAGGGGTTGAAGAAGAGTATGAGATTCCTGAAGAGCTAGCCAGATTGTTGAGACAAGAGGAAAAGGTTATTACTCCTCATCAGGAGGAGGTTGAAACGATCAATCTTGGTACAGGTGAAGATGTGAAAGAAGTTAAAATCGGGGCCTGCTTACAAGACTCAGTGAAGAAACAACTGATTGACCTGCTTCAAGAATATGTGGATGTGTTTGCTTGGTCTTATCAGGATATGCCAGGGTTGGACACCGACATTGTTATGCACAAGCTGCCTTTAAGAGAAGAATGCCCGCCGGTTAAACAGAAACTGCGCCTTACTCGCCCAGACATGGCAATGAAGATCAAAGAAGAGGTACAAAAGCAATGGGACGCCGGGTTCCTTGCTGTAACTAGCTATCCGCCGTGGGTTGCTAATATAGTGCCTGTGCCTAAGAAAGACGGCAAAGTAAGGATGTGTGTTGACTACCGGGACCTGAACAGAGCCAGCCCGAAAGATGATTTCCCATTACCTCACATTGATGTATTGGTAGATAATACGGCTCAGTTCTCGGTATTCTCCTTCATGGATGGATTTTCAGGATACAATCAGATCAAGATGTCACCTGAGGACATGGAGAAGACAACCTTCATCACACCCTGGGGAACATTCTGTTACAAGGTGATGCCATTCGGACTGAAGAATGCCGGTGCAACGTATCAACGAGCTATGGTAACATTATTCCACGATATGATCCATAAGGAAATCGAGTTTTATGTGGATGACATGATTGCCAAGTCCCTCACGGAAGAAGACCACCTGGTAAATCTGCTGAAACTATTCAAGCGTCTGAGGAAGTACCAATTGAAGTTGAACCCCAACAAATGCACATTCGGGGTGCGATCTGGTAAGCTGCTGGGTTTTATTGTGAGTGAGAAAGGGATTGAAGTTGACCCTGATAAAGTCAAAGCCATTCAAGAAATGCCTGCACCAAAAACTGAGAAAGAAGTTCGGGGGTTTCTAGGTAGATTGAACTACATTTCAAGGTTCATATCTCACCTTACAGCAACCTGTGAACCCTTGTTCAAGCTATTTAGAAAAGAGCAAACGGTCAGGTGGAACGAAGATTGCCAGAAGGCTTTCGACAAAATCAAGGAATACTTACAAGAGCCTCCGGTCCTTATGCCTCCAGTAGAAGGAAGACCTCTAATAATGTACTTGACAGTATTAGAAGAGTCAATGGGGTGTGTGCTGGGCCAGCATGACGAGTCTGGTCGAAAAGAGTATGCAATATACTACCTAAGCAAAAAGTTTACCGACTGTGAACAACGTTATTCACTGCTCGAGAAAACTTGTTGTGCTTTAGCGTGGGCTGCTCGCCGACTGAGACAGTATATGCTGACCCACACTACTTTATTGATCTCCAAAATGGACCCAATTAAGTACATTTTCGAGAAGCCAGCTCTTACCGGACGGGTTGCAAGATGGCAAATGATCCTCACAGAATATGACATCCAGTACACTTCTCAGAAAGCCATCAAAGGCAGTGTATTGTCTGAATATCTTGCTGAGCAACCTATTGATGATTACCAGCCTATGAGATTTGACTTCCCTGATGAAGACATCATGTTCATAAAAGCAAAAGATCATGAAGAGCCTGTTCACACTGAAGGGCCTGACCCGGAAGAAGAATGGACTATGATGTTTGATGGGGCTGTTAATATGAATGGTCGTGGTGTTGGTGCAGTACTCATTACACCTAAGGGAGTTCACATGCCTTTATCGGCAAAGCTCACCTTCAACTGCACTAACAACGAAGCTGAATACGAAGCTTGCATTATGGGTCTTGAGGAGGCCATTGACCTCAGGATCAAGACATTGACTGTATTCGTAGATTCAGCTCTGGTAGTTAATCAAACCAACGACAAATGGTACACCCATCAGGATCATCTGATGCCTTACAGGGATTATACAAGGAGGTTATTGACTTTCTTTACAACGGTCAAGCTTGAGTATATCCCTCGGGACGAGAATCAGTTTGCAGATGCTCTGGCTACCATTTCATCTATGATCAAAGTTCAAGCTGCCAACTTTGTACCGCAGATTTCAGTGCCCAGACTCGACAGACCCGCATATGTATTTGCAGCAGATATTGTCCAAGATGATAAGCCTTGGTTCCATGACATTAAGTGCTTCTTGGAGGATCAAACATACCCACCTGGGGCATCTTCCAATGATAAGAAGACTTTGAGAAGGTTTGCTGGTAGTTTCTTCCTGAACACTGATGGTTCCCTATACAAGAGAAACTTTGATATGATACTCCTCAGATGCGTTGATAGAACAGAAGCAGACTTGTTAATACACGAGGTGCACGAAGGATCCTTTGGTACCCATGCAGGAGGGCATGCCATGGCCAAGAAGTTGTTAAGATCAGGTTATTACTGGATCACAATGGATGCCGACTGTTGTGCCTATGCCAGAAAATGCCATAAATGTCAGATCTACGCGGATAAAGTGCATGTGCCTCCCAATCCTTTGAATATAATGTCTTCACCCTGGCCCTTTGACATGTGGGGCATTGATATGATTGGCAAGATTGAACAGACTGCTTCAAACAGCCACAGATTCATCCTGGTTGCCATTGACTATTTCACCAAGTGGGTCAAAGCGGCTTCCTATGCCAATGTTACAAGACAAGTGGTAGCCCGATTCCTGAAGAGAGATATCATCTGTCGGTATGGAGTGCCTGAGCGAATCATTACTGATAATGGTTCCAACTTGAACAACAAAATGATGGCAGAGCTGTGCCGGGACTTCAAGATCCAACACCACAATTCTTCTCCTTACAGGCCAAAGATGAACGGCGCTGTTGAGGCAGCTAATAAGAATATCAAGAAGATTGTGCAGAAGATGGTAGTCACCTACAAAGACTGGCATGAGATGTTACCGTTTGCCTTGCATGGGTACCGCACGTCAATCAGAACATCCACTGGGGCAACACCGTATCAGCTTGTATATGGTATGGAGGCAGTCCTACCTGTTGAAGTTGAATTACCCTCCCTGCGGGTACTGATGGATGTTAAGCTGAACGAAGCAGAATGGGTTCGGTCCCGATACGAACAACTAAGTCTGATCGAAGAGAAGAGATTGGCTGCAATCTGTCATGGGCAGTTGTATCAGAAAAGAATGAAGAAAGCCTTCGATCAGAAAGTCAGGCACCGAGAGTACCAAGTAGGAGATCTTGTGCTGAAGAGAATCCTCCCTCCTCATATAGACCACAGGGGAAAGTGGACTCCGAACTACGAAGGACCATTCGTAGTAAAGAATGTTTTCTCTGGTGGAGCACTCATGCTCAGTACTATGGATGGTGAAGACTTCCCGTCCCCTGTGAATTCAGATGCAGTTAAAAAATACTTCGCGTAAAAATGACCCGCTGGACATAAAAACAGAATGTAAGTCCAGGCAAAAATAGGGCATCCCGGCGAGTCAAAAACAGAATAAAAGACTCGGGAAAAAATAAGGGAAATGAATAAAAAAGAAATGTACACCCGCTGAGTTGAAAAGCCGCATTGGACAACTCAGGCAAAAAATGGGTAGCCCGATGGATTGAAAACCCGAAAGGGCGATCCATGCAAAATAAGGGAATAAGCGAACAACTGCACTCTGAATTCGTCTGTATCACCTACAAATTGGTAAGCTTCGAAAGGATCAAGCCACTTTCAGAATCAGTCTTCTTCAGAAAGCAAGACGAGAAGAACGTCAAAAGTCATACGAGTCATAGCAGGAGGGAAGCTCCTTGAAGCGTCATCAACATTGCCAGCTTTTTGTTTCTCAAATTGTAACAATCTCCTCATTCCAGGGGATATGTTTCTTTGACTGTATCTTGCCAATTCAGGGCACATGAATTAATAAAAAAACAGATTTTCAGTCAAGTTTCCCCTCGTACACTTCATTTTATTTGCAAAAATGTCTGATGTCTTAAAGAAAACTGATTGCATGAATACAGATGTTTATCTTCAAAAATAAAAACTACGTGCTTGCAGAAAATATACTTACTCCCGGGAGTGTCTGACACCTATGACGGAATCCAGTAAGGGATACCTCGGGATTACTTGTGCGTCTCTTGTCTTTGCAGGATCGCAGGTATTCAAAGAGCAACATGGGGGCATGTAAGCTTCATCCCAGCAAGCTGGCAAATCAACACTCATTCTTAGCACTCAAAGTGTTTTCTCCTCAGCTGAGTTACCACTTGTTACTTCTCCCAACCGAACTGCCGATCATTCTTCCTCTGCCGAGTACAAAAGCCAGGGAACTGCTTCCCCACAGAGTGTCAGCCTTTATTCAGAAGAGCAACGCATGAAGGAATCACAACAGAGTGACGAAAGTTTCTACAAACCCCAGCTGGGTCCCCTCATTACCAAGGATGGGTCTATCAGTGACCTATCTCCCCAAGCAAATACATCTCATCAGATCTACTAACGATCTCATCCCCAGCTGGGATGTTCACTTCAAGCAGATCGGCCGGAGATCTTCACAGCAACGGGATTCGAATCCCGGTTTGGTATTTTTGCATAATCATGGCATTCGCATCATATTCACCCACAAAGCGTAGAATTCCGTCTAATACGGAGCATTACGGCAAAAATCCAACATATTGCATAATCATAAGCCATGATCCGAATCAAACACTTGTGAATAATAACAATCCATCAACAGTATACAGAATAACCCTCTAGATTCCCCAGCAAAAGCAGTTGCCTCACATTCACGAACATCAGTATATACTCCTTGTGGAACCCGTCCGTGTCATATCCCCAGCATAAAGCCAAAGACATCTCCTTTGCACTCGCAGATATTTATATACATAACTTCCTTGACATCCGTCCATGACATTTTCCCCATCGCAGTAACCATAAACACTTTGTATATCAGATACTTGTTTATACTATACTCTTCCCCTTTTGGCACTCGTCCGTGTCACTCTCCCCAGCAAGTTAAACACTCATCTATACACTAGTCATACTTATACAGATACTCGTCTGTATCTTGTATACACCATTTATATCCTCGCAGATTCGACACTCGTCCATGTTCTTTGTTAACCGGTTGATACTCGTCTGTATCATCATCTCAGAACATGCGTCAAGCGTTTGTTTCTACATGATACTCGTCCGTATCATAGTCTTAAGGATGCCCGTCCGTATATTTAATCCATACACCGTGTCAAACACTTTTGTCTTCTTGAATATAGACACTTGTTTGTGTCTACTGTTCTCCAGAAGGGTCCCCTCAAATTCAACACTCGTCCGTGTTCTTTGTTAACCAGTTGATACTCGTCCGTATCATCATCTCTGAACACGTGTCGGTATTTGTTTCTACCCGATACTCGTCCGCATCGTAGTCTTAGGGATGCGCGTCCGCATCTTTAATCTATACACATCTAAACACTTATACCTTTCATTTTATGGATATAAACACTTGTCCGTGTTTACTATTCCCCAGTAGATCGTCAACAAAGCAATTTTCTTTTATCTGACATTCGTCCTATGTCATGATAAACTTTGAGAGCAGACGTACCCTGCTAGGTGGTCGTCCTTCACCTCTTGATGATCGTCCTTCATCATGCTCATCCGATGGCCGTCCCCATCGTTGACCTTTTATCCGACATTCGTCCTATGTCGTGATATTTAGCAGCCGTCCCCTGCTAGGTGATCGTCCCTCACCTTTTTGATGATCGTCCTTCATCATTGTATCCAATGGCCGTCCCCATTGTTGATTTTGTTTATCTGACATTCGTCCTATGTCATGACAAACCTTGAGAGCAGCCGTCCCCTGCTAGGTGGTCGTCCTCCACCTCTTGATGATCGTCCTTCATCATGCTCGTCCGATGGCCGTCCCCATCGTTAACCTTTTATCCGGCATTCGTCCTATGTCGCGATATTTTCGGCAGCCGTACCCTGCCAGGTGGTTGTCCTCCACCTTAGATGACCGTCCCTCATCTTAACCCTTACAGAGCAGCCGTCCCCTGCTAGGTGATCGTCCTTCACCTTTGATGACCGTACCTCATCATCTGTTTATTTCATTTATTCTTTAACCCGATGGCCGTCCCCATCGTGGTCCCTTTTCCTTTTCCTGATGATCGTCCTTCATCAGTTTAAGCCCGATGGCTGTCCCCATCGTTGGTTACTTTACTTTATGAACTTGATGGCCGTCCCCATCATCGCTTTATTTCCCGCACCTTTCCAGCATGTCGGTCGTCCCCGTCATTGCTCTTTACCCAGCAGTCGTCCACTGCTCGACGGTCTTCCTCCGTCGCCCACACTTTACAATATACTTTACTTTCTTTACAATCTATATCCCTTTTCTTCTTCATTCAGTGAGTGCAAATTTCGGACTGTCTTTGGTATTCAACCACAAGTTATCTTGTTTGCCTGTTAAGCAGTCGCTTACATCCTGCACAGCTAACTCATGTTTGAATAGGGGCAGCTGTAAACACCCCAAATTTGCCCTCACCCATTCACACCATGGCTTGTGATCATTTCATATGCATAAACTCAATCATAGCATCTCATACCACATTTTTTTGATTCACTGCATTGGTTCTAAGTCATCTGCATCTAGGGTTTGTGATCTGAGCAATCCAAGAGCTTCTTGAGCCACTCCAAAGGCCATCAATCACTTCAAAGGGATCCATGTATGTTCAAACATCATATTACATCCTCTCAAAGTCAAGAATGTCAAAGAATCACAAGAACTGAGAATGGTATGGAAGCAGAGCCAGGTTTGACTGCACAGATGACCTAGAATTAGGGTTTTGGTTTCAGAGGCCATAACTCCAAATTTTTTGGTCATTCTTGTTTCTATTTGTCTCTATATGGTATAGGGAGTGTGCATATCAATTTTCATGAAGAAATTTCATGGGGAAGTCATCTGATCAAGAGTTGACTTTTCAAGCATGTCAGTGCAAAATCAGGGCATCTGAGGCCCCCAATGACCCAACCAAGGGGTGTTCTTCATCATTTTGATTGTATATGATCTTTATTTGATCATGGAAGATGTTGGAAGTTCACAAAATTTAAAAATTTCAAGTCTTTTGCAAAGATGACTTTTTGGGAAAGTTTGACTTTTAATGAAAATGCCATTTTAGGCAACTTTTTCAACCTTTACTTTTTGATTCAAAAAAGCTTCAAATGGAAAAACTTTGGTCATGAAAGTTGTAGAATGGATCATTCCCTTTTCAAAAAGTACAAGAACATGACCTAATTCATTTTGGATCAAAAGTTATGGCTTGTCAAAGTTGGCAAAAATCACAAAATTTCAAAGTTTCCACCAAAGAGGCAAAGTTGCAAATTCACTTCTCAAGGCAAATTAAGTCATCAAATGGACTTCTAAACTTCACAACATGATCACACAACATTTAAAAATCAGAATGGGCCAAGGGATCATCCATTTTTGTGGCCTATGGATCAAGATATTTCATAAAGATCAAAAGCAAGGCAAGTTGCAAAACTCATCATAGTTTATCATCCACTTGCTTGCTAGCTTGCTGAACCATCCTGGGCCTTTCCCCACATCATGCTGCGCAGGACACACTCTTTGTCCTTGGCTAGAAAGTAGCCCATACCTCTCTTACACCAACTTTGACATTTTGGCAACTTGAGCCATACCTATCACAAAAGCACACATCACTTCTTCTGACCAATCACTATAGTTTATAGAAATCAAAAGCAAGCCAAAGCATACAAAACACAGGCCTGAAACACTCCATAGGACATCATTCTCACTTTCCCTTCCATTTGCAAGAGCCTTCGAAACTCTCAGCACAAGCTTCAAACACTCAAACCAACTTCACAAACAATCTCACCATGCTTCATTGAACACAAACCAACCCTTAAAACAGCCTGAAAGCCATTGAATCAAAAACACGATCACCACCTGCCATTGAACAGAACTCAAGCAAACTCTCAAACCAGCCATTGCAAACTTCAAACAAACCTTGCAAGCTTCTTAGGAGGATCAGTGGAGTAGATTTGAGCCAAAGAAACAGCCTGAAAGCTCTGGAATCGAAAGCTCCATCTCAGGTATCATCCAAAAACATCTTTCCAGAACTTGTGTTTTGAGTTACAAACTGATTCTATGTGATGTGCTGATCATTTTAAGCTTTGAACCATTGAAAATGGTTGCGTGTGTAGGATGTATTTGATCTCTGAAATTTTTGTTTTGTTTTCCGTTTTGATTCGTGTCTCATGATTCAGTGGAAATGAATGGATTTTGGGGTGGGGTTTAGGTTTAGGGTTGATTAATGATTGATTCTGGAGAGTTTGGCATGATTCCATGGCATATTGAGAGAGATTGAGAGATGACCTAGCCGGAGAAGACGACCGGAACTGTGTTCCGGTCGCCTGAGAGTGATTAGGGCAGGATTAGGGCTTAATCATTTAATTTACCAAGTTTGAATTTCCACCCTTGGATGTGGCGCCAAGTCCACTCCCGCGCGCGTATGTTTGAATCTAGGCCCTTGGATGTGCTGACTTTTCCCATTTTCAGTTTAATTCATTTTATTTTTCTTTTTAATTCATTTGTTTTCTCCATTTTATTTAAAATAGCAAAACCTTTTCAAAAATTCTGAAACTTTTTATATAAACTTTTATTAATTTTCAGAAACCAAAAACATTTTTTTTTTATTTTTTGCATTAAAAAATATTTTTTAATCATTTAAAACTTTATTTTTAATTAATTAATGAGAATTAATTAATTAAAAATACTTTTAGGTATTTAAAAATCACAAAAAAATTCATGAAACATTTAAAGTCATTTAGAAACATTGTCCAACCTTAAAACCAAATTTCTTTTTTGATCTTGATGCATTTTGATAATTTTCCATGGAATTAATTTCATTTTTAAGCATTATTTTGATCCAATGTTCAAAAAATCATTTCTGCCTAGTCTTTGAGAGTTGGACTTTGATTCTTTTTGCATTGTGTTTTGCATATCATGTAGTTTGTAAGATTAAATTGGCATGATTTTATCTTTCATTTTCAATTTGTTTGGCATTTTTCTTGTTAAGGTACCCCAAAACCCTAGAAATTTTAGGGAATTCATAACTCTAATTAGGTTAAGAGTTGGAACCTCTCCTTTGGGCAGTGAGTTAGTATAGGTTTAGGGTTCCTTTGAGTGCATTTTCAATTTTTTATCTTGTTGTTTGCTTCTGATTTTGGTTTTTGTTTGATGCATTGATCATAAACCCTAATTTGGGCTTCCATATGCATCCATTTTGCATTTGCTTGCATACCTTGACTTGCCATGGCATTTTGTGCATCCATTTGATTCATTTGACATCTTAAGACATGTTAGAAGCATGTTTGATCATTGCATCTTGCATTTGCCATGTTGTATGCCATTAGCACTTCATAACTTTTCATGTATGTTCATGGTTCTTAAATTGCTTCATTTGCATCCTTAAGTTTGTATGATCATCCCCATGCTTTGTTTCATGTTTGCATCATCTCATAGCATCATTATCACCATGTATGTGCTTCTGGTTTTGATTTACATCATTTCATTTTGCATTGCATTGCATTTCTTTCACTAACTTTTCAGGTGGTAAGCAACTTTGAGAAGTGAATTTGCCTTCACTTCTCACAATTTCTTTTCATCTCTTTATGCATCATTGCTACATTTTGTCTTGTGTTTGAGATTGAGCTTGCTCTTTCTTTTCATCTTATTTTCTTTCTTCAAGTGACCTGACTTCTTAAGTGAAGCAAGTTACTTTGCTTCTCTTTGCTCCTTTCATCTGCTTCCTGGTGGTTCCTTTGAAGATTTCTTTCTTAAACCTCACAAACCTTAGGAACAACCAAGCATGACAATGATTAGGGTTTTTATAAGTCCCCCACTTAGTTTTACCTTTGTGTCTCATTGAGTCTTCTCTTCTCATCTCATAATCAGGGACTAAACCCTAAAGGCTTTAAGGCTTTGTGATTAAGCTTATGCCTGCATCCTTCTATTAGGAGGGAGTGTATAACTTTAATCCTAAGTGTTAAACCCTTAATGTGTTTAACTCCTTTAATCAATTCACATAATAATCATCAAGACATCACACTTGTAACTTGGGCCTTGCATTAGGGTTCTAATTCTTCCTTAATTGGTTAAGAAGGACTAACCCTAGTGTTAATGGACAAGTCCCCCTCAAGTTGTCTTACAAACCATAAAATTCACTTCATCATCTCACCATTAAATAAAATCCACTTAATCAAAGGCTTGTTTTGTCATGAGTTTAATCCCTAATCATGGATTAAGTTGAGGAGCTTTCCTCATCTTAAACTTTCTCATCTATTATCCTTCTATTAGGATGGTGTAATGAGTCTGTTTAATCCCTGATTATGGCTTAGCCTCATTATTCAATACTAAACAAAAACAACAAAAACATCTAAATAATCATAAGTAGGTTAATGATCTTAATCCTACATCATGGTGATTAAGTGTGAGAAGCTGACTTCACACTTAAGGTATTCTCATTACCCCTAATCAGAGGGAGGATGTGATGAGTTTACTAACCCATTGGTTTAGGCTTAAGCTCATCAACTTATGACAAACTTTCAAAAGCAATAAAAGACTGAAAAACTCAAAAACAAACAATAATCGTCTCCTCCGGGATTCTTTTCTCATCTCATTCACTCATAAACGAGAACTTGCTTCTTCCGTCTAATGCAAGACAGTTTGCACCTGAGCCAGACAGGTCTTACACTTGAGCATAGACAAGCAAGCAGTTCACCAGTCAATTCATCTTTCAGTCTCTTTGGGTAGAACTACGGTGTTCTGACTTCCTCATTGCACGAGAGGATACGTAGGCATAACTTAACAGTTATCGAACAAAAGTCTCTGTATATTCCCCCTCTTTCTAACCTTATTCTTTTAACCTCATTATCATGAGCATTTTACTCCTGATCTTTCACTGGCACTGTACATTTATACACTTCACATTCTTTTACACTGACACCTGTACATCCTTTTCCAGCTCTTTATACACAAATTGCACTGACACTACCCCTTTGAAACACAAATCTTTTAAGCGTGGATCCCGTCGAGTACGACGGACAATCTGGGTGCTAATACCTTTCCAGGTTGTAACCAACCCCCTTTCATAGTCTCTCTGGTTCGCAACCGTCTTATCCATATCTTTCTAGGTCTATGCAGCATTGCCTTTCCCCCGGTATAAAAATGTCTAGCTGGCGACTCTTTTCATTCCCTGTTGTCGCTCCCGAAGATTTGCATCCCGGTACAAGCGCGAACGGTCGGCGAAAGGGACAATGAGAACACACAGCCGTGAACTCACTGGAGATGAATAGAGTCTCCAGCTAGGCATTTTTATCCCGGAGGAAAGGCAATGCTGCATAGACCTAGAAAAAGATGGATAAGACGGTTGCGAACCAGAGAGACTGAGAAAGGGGGTTGGTTACAACCTGGGAAGGTATTAGCACCCAGATTGTCCGTCGTACTCGACGGGATCCACGCTTAAAAGATTTGTGTTTTAAAGGGGTAGTGTCAGTGCGATCTGTGTATACAATAGCTGGAAGGATGTACAGGTGTCAGTGTAAGAGAAATGAAGTGTATAAATGTATAGTGTCAGTGTAAGAATGAAAGTGAGATGCTCAAGATCATGAGGCTAAACATAAGGTTAGAAAGAGGGGGAATATACAGAGACTTTTGTTCGATAACTGTTAAGTTATGCCTACGTATCCTCTCGTGCAATGAGGAAGTCAGAACACCGTAGTTCGACCCAAAGAGACTGAAAGATGAATTGACTTGTGAACTGCTTACTTGCCTATGCTCAAGTGTATGATCTGTCTGGCACAGATGCAAACTGTCTTGCATTAGACGGAAGAAGCGAGTTCTCGTTTGTGAGTGAAGGTGATGAGAAAAGAATCCCGAAGGAGACGATTACTGTTTGTTTTTGAGTTTTCAGTCTTTTATTGCTTTTGAAAGTTTGTCGTAAGATAATGAGCTTAAGCCTAAACCAATGGATTTAGTAAACTCATCACATCTTCCCTCTGATTAGGGGTAATGAGAATACCTTAAGTGTGAAGTCAGATTCTCACACTTAATCACCTTTGGTGTAGGATTAAGATCATTAACCTACTTGCGATTATTTAGATGTTTTTGTGGTTTTTGTTTAGTGTTGAGTAATGAGGTTAAGCCATAATCAGGGATTTAACAGACTCATTACACCATCCTAATAGAAGGATAATAGATGAGAATGTTCAAGCTGAGGAAAGCTCCTCAACTTAATCCGTGATTAGGGATTAAACTCATGACAAAACAAGCCTTTGATTAAGTGGATTTTATTAAATGATATGATGATGAAGTGAGTTTTATGGTTTGTAAGACAACTTGAGGGGGACTTGTCCATTAACACTAGGGTTAGTCCTTCTTAACCAATTAAGGAAGAATTAGAACCCTAATGCAAGGCCCAAGTTACAAGTGTGATGTCTTGATACTTATTAAGTGAATTGATTAAGAGATTTAAACACATTAAGGGTTTAACACTTAGGATTAAAGTTATACACTCCATCCTAAGAGAAGGATGCAGGCATAAGCTTAATCACAAAGCCTTAAAGCCTTTAGGGTTTAGTCTCTGATTATGAGGTGAGGAGAGAAGACTCAAAGAGAGACACAAAGGTAAAAACTATGGGGGAGACTAATCAAAACCCTAATTCATTGTCATGCTTGGTTGATCCTAAGGTTTGTGAGGTTTGCAAGAACAATCTTCAAAGGAGGCCACCAGGAAGCAGATGAACAAGATCAAGAGAAGCAAAGTGACTTGCTTCATTCAAGAAGTCAAGTCACTTGAAGAAAGAAAGTGGGGAGAACAAGAATGAGCAAGCTCAAACTCAAACACAAATAGAAATGCAGCAATGGATGCAAGGGAGATGAAAAGAAAAGTTATGAGAAGTGAAGGCAAATTCACTTCTCAAGCTTACTTACCACCTGAAATGTTAGAAAGAAATGCAATGCAATGCAAGATGAGATGAAATGGTATGATGCTAAACAAAACCAGAAGCATGTTGATGATGAAAATGATGCTATGAGGTGCTGCAAACATGAGGCAAGACAAGGGGATGTTCATACAAGATCATGGATGCAAATGATGCAAGTTAAGGAGCATGGATGAACATGAAAAGTTATGAAGCATACAAGACAAATGACATGGCAAATGTGCAATGCAGTGATCAAACATGTTTTCTATATGCCTTAAGATGTCAAATGAATCACAAGAATGCTTGAAATGCAAAGACAAGTCATGTTATGCAAGAGAATGCAAGAAGGATGCAAGAGAAAGCCCAAATTAGGGTTCATGGATCAAACATCAAACAAAAACCCAAAACAGAAACATAACTCAAGATAAAAAATGGAAAATGGTACCCAAAGAAACCCTAAACCTATAATGAACCACTGCCCAAAGGGGAACTCTCAACTCTTGACCAATCTCAAGATATGATTTTCCTAAGTTATTAGGGTTTTTTAGGGTTCTTAACAAAAGAAATGCCAAACAAATGGAAAATGCAAGATCAAATCATGGCCATTTTATCCTAGAAACTACATGCTAAATAGAAAACAATGCAAGAAGAATCAATGTCCAACTCTTCTCAAATAGGCAGAAATGATTTTTTGAACTTATGATCAAAGTAATGCACAAAATATGATTTAATTCAATGAAAAATTCTTAAAATGCATCAAGATCAAAAAAGAAATTTGGTTTGAAGGTTGGAAAATGTTTCTAAATGTCTTAGAACATTTCATGAATTTTTTTGTAATTTTTAAATACCTAAAAGTATTTTTTATTAATTAATTTTCATTAATCAATTAAAAATAATCTTTTAAATATTTAAAAATACTTTTTTAATGATAAAAAATAAAATAAAAATATTTTTGTATCATAAAAATTATTAAAACTCAGAGGAAAAAGTTTCATAATTTTTATGTATTTTTTGCTATTTTAAAATAATTGTACAAGTTAATTGAAAAGAAAATGAATTAAAAACAAATAAAAGGGAAAGTAATCAGAATGGATGGATGAGATGGAATCTGGGTTTGAATCTGTTGACTACGCGCGTCATCCAAGGGTCCAGGTTGACTCTGATTAAATTATGTAAATTATGTTTAATTAAGCTAACACGTGGATTAGGGCATAATCAGAGAGATCCAGGCCACTCACTCACGCGCGAAGTCAACAAGTCAAAGGCCATCAACGCTCAGAATTCAAACTTGAGTTAATTACGTGATTAGGGCACAAATCACTTTCAGGTGGCCGGAGAAGACTTCCGGTCGTCTTCTCCGGCCAGCATCTCCCCTGAAAATCCCCAAAATCCCAGAAACCTAATAAAAATGAAATCTAAAAGATGGGAAATGATCCTCACATCCTCACGAATCAAACCCCTATCCTAAAACACATTTATATTTCCTAAATAAGCTGAATCGAAGAAAAAGAAAACTAGGGCACGCAGGTTTCAGAGAGAAATTAAATGCTCATTTCAAAGCCATTTTCGAAAACAAAGACATCAGGATGATCAGTGAATCACATAGAACAAGCTTGTAACAAGAGAAATGATTTCTGGAAAAATGAATTTCAAGCTACCTGAGATTTGAAGCTTTCAGTTTGAGGACTTTCTGGCCACCTCTTCTTGTGCAATCTACTCTACTTGATCCCCAGATGATGTTTGAATGCTCAAAATGAGTTTGTGTTGGCTGGATGATGAGATTCGACAGCTTCTGCTCAAGCTTGGTCAGAAATGGCAATGGTGTTTCAGGCACTTTCAGGTCATTGTGAATGGTGGTTTGTGATCCTGAGGATGAATGGAGAAGGTCTGGAGTGTTTGTTTGTATGTTTGTGAGCTATGGTGAGAGTTTCAAATGAAACTGCAAACTGAGGTGAGAGATGGCAGTGGGATGCTTTGGCTGTTTCAGGCTTGTGTTCTTGGTGGTTTCTACTCAGTGATACATGGTGAGTTGAGTGGAGGAAATGGTTTGAGTGTTTGCAAGCTGTGGAGGCAGATTCGAAGCAAGTTGCAATGTGGTGTGTTTTTGTGAATGTGAAGGTATGAATCGTTTCAGCCTTGCCTTGTGTTATGCCTAACTTGCAAATGGAAAGTATATGCAAATCTGATTGGCTGGATGATGTGACATGGCCTGCTATGATAGGTAAGTTTGCTTTTGCATAAAGTCCACCTTTTGTGTAAGTGAGGCATGGCTCAAGGTCTAGGAAAGTACAAGGCATGGCTCTGGTGCAGCAAGATGAGGTGAGAGGGCTAGCTTGGTTCAAGGGCCAATGCTGCAAGTTGGTGAGATGTGATGAGTGTTTTGCAACTTGGTTACTTTTTGCCTTTTCATGAAAATCTCTCATTACACAAACCATAAACATGTGAAACCTTGGTCCAATTCTGACTTTTAGGACATATTGAATGTTTGCATACTGGTTTGAAGTGAATTAGAAGTCACATAATGCATTGGTTCATGGTTTTGCAAAATTTCCATTTAGGGCATGCCTTGAAAATCAATGATTTTAGCCAACTTTGTCACACCATAACTTTTGATCCAAGAAGAGTTTGATCATGTTCTTGTACTTTTCGAAAAGGGAAAGATGAGATCTACAACTTTCATGACCAAAGTTTTTCCATTTGAAACCTTTTTGGATCAAGAATCAAGGCTTGAAAAATGACCTAAAATGATGCATTCTTGAAAAGTCAACTATGCCCAAAAAGTCAACATTTGCAAAAACTCCAAATTCTTGATTTTTATGAACTTCAACCTTCTTCCATGATCAAATAAAGATCATATACACTCAAAATGATGAAGATCACCCATTGGTTGGGTCATTGGGGGCCTCAGATGCCCTGATTTTACACTGACTTGTCTGAAAAGTCAAACCTTGATCAGATGACTTCCCCATGGAATTTCTTCATGAAAATTGATATGCATACTCCCTATACCATATAGAGACCAATGGAAACAAGAATGACCAAAAAATTTGGAGTTATGGCCTCTGAAACCAAAACCCTAATTTTCAGTCAACTGTGCAGTTCATCCTGGCTCTGCATCCACTCAAACCCTAGTTCTTGTGATTCCTTTGCATTTTTGACTTTGAGGAGATGGAATGTGATAATAGAACACACATGGACCCCTTTGAGTTGATTGGTGGCCTTTGAAGTGGCCCAAAATGCCCTGAGATTGCTCAGATCACAAACCCTAGGTGCAGATGCCTTAGAAACTATGCAGTGAATCAAAAATGAGATATGAGGTGATATGATTGTGTTTATGCATATGAGATGATCACAAGCCATGGTGTGAATGGGTGAGGGCAAATTTGGGGTGTTTACAGCTGCCCCTATTCAAGCATGAGTTAGCTGTGCAGGATGTAAGCGACGGCTTAACAGGCAAACAAGATAACTTGTGGTTGAATACCAAAGACAGTCCAAAATTTGCACTCACAGAATGGAGAAGAAAAGGGATATAGATTGTAAAGGAAAATAAAGTATATCGTAAAGTGTGGGCGACGGAGGACGACCGTCGAGCAGAGGACGACTGCTGGGTAAATAGCAATGACGGGGACGGCCGACATGCTGGGGATAAAAGGTAAAGCTAAGACGGGGACGGCCGACTAGCTGGGGAAAATAAGATTATGATGGGGACGGCCATCAAGATAAGATTGTAAAATTCTCTGGGGATTTAATGAAACATGACGGGGACGGCCATCAAGTTCATGAAGCAAGGTAACCAACGATGGGGACGGCCATCGGGCTAAAAAAAGGAAAAGGGACCACGACGGGGACGGCCATCGGGTTAAAGAATAAATGAAATAAACAGATGATGGGGTACGGCCATCAAAGGTGAAGGACGATCACCTAGCAGGGGACGGCTGCTCTGTTGGAGATAAAAGAAATATGATGGGGACGGCAATCAAAGGTGGAGGACGACCACCTGGCAGGGTACGGCTGCCGAAAATATCGCGACATAGGACGAATGTCGGATAAGAGGTCAACGATGGGGACGGCCATCGGATGAGCATGATGGAGGACGACCATCAAGAAGTGGAGGACGACCACTCAGCAGGGGACGGCTGCTATCAAGGTTTGTCATAACACAGGACGAGTGTTAGATAACCAAAATCAACAATGGGGACGGCCATTGGATAAAGTGATGAAGGACGATCATCAAGAGGTGGAGGACGACCACCTAGCAGGGGATGGCTGCTAAAATCAACGATGGGGACGGCCATCGGATGAGCATGATGGAGGACGACCATCAAAAAGTGGAGGACGACCACTTAGCAGGGTACGGCTGCTCTCAGGGTTATCATAACACAGGACGAGTGTTAGATAAAAAGAAAAAATCTGTTGGCGATCTACTGGGGATATAGTAAACACGGACGAGCGTTTACAACCAAGAAGCAAAAGGTATAAGTGTTTGGTATTGTGTATAGATTAGAGATGCGGACGAGCATCCTCAAGACTATGATACAGACGAGTATCATGTAGAAACAAACTGACACATGCTCAGAGATGATGATACGGATGAGTATCAACTGGTTAACAAAGAACACGGACGAGTGTTGCATCCGAAGGGACTCTTCTGGGAAATAGTAGACACAGACGAGTATCTATATTCAAGAAGACATAAGTGTTTGACACGGTGTATGGATTAAAGATGCGGACGAGCATCCCTAAGACTATGATACGGACGGGTATCATGTAGAAGCAAACATTAGACGCAATGTTCTGAGATGATGATACGGACGAGTACTAACTGGTTAACAAAGAACAAGGACTATTGTCGAATCTGGTGGGGATATATAGATGATGTATACAAGATACGGACGAGTATCTGTATAAGTGTATCAATGAGTAGTGAGTATATATATATGAGTGTTTATCTGCTGGGGAGAGTGACACGGGCGAGTGTCAAGAGAGATAAGTATAATATTAACAAGTGTATGGGTGATAAAGGTGTAAGCGACTGCGCTGGGGACATGACACGGACGGGTGTCAAGAAAATGTATATAGGTATATGTGAGTGCAAAGAGGATGTCTTTGGCTTTCTGCTGGTGATATGACACGGACGGGCGTCAGGAAGTATCTGTAATACGGGTGGTTTTGTTTGGTAAAGGATGCTCGGGCAACTTTACTGGGGAATGATGACACGGACGGGTGCCAAAAAGGTGTATATACTGGTGTTTGTGATTGGTGAGGCAACTGCTTTGCTGGGACCCTGGTGGGGATTTTTGTGTATTGTATTCTGTATAATGACAGATTGTCAATATTTACAAGTGTTCGACTCACAACATGACTTATGATTATGCTATGTATTTGATTTTTGCCGTAATGCTCCGTATTAGACGGAATGCTACGCTCTGAGGGGATAGTATGATGCGAATGCTATGATTATGCAAAGAGGCACAGATCCGGGATTCGGATCCCGTTGCTGCGAAGATCTCTGGTTGATCTGCTTGAAGTGAACATCCCAGCTGGGGGTGAGATCATTGGTAGATCTAATGATGTATCTGTTTGGGGATATAGGTCACTGATTGACATATCCTTATAATACGGGACCCAGCTGGGGTTTGTAGAAACTTTCTCCTTCTCTGTTGTGACTTCTTCGTGCGTTGCTCTTCCGAATAGAGGCTTGAAGCTCTGTGGGGAGATGATTCCCTGATTCTCGCATCTTGCTGAGGAATGCTGCTGGTAACTCAGCTGGGGAATGCTGTTGGCAACTCGGCTGGGGAGAGTAATGAGAGGCAACTCGGCTGGGGAGAAAACATCTTGAGTGTTAAGCCTGTTTGTTGATTTTCCAACTTGCTGGACTGTAGCTTATATGCCCCAAGTTGCGTTCTAGATACCTGCAATCCTGCAAAGATAAGGAAACGCGCAAATGGTCCCGAGGTATCCTTTACTGGATTCCGTCATAGGAGATAAGTACTTTCGAGAGTAAGTATATTCCCTGTAAGCATGTGCTTTTATTTTTAGAGAAAGGCATCTGTACTTATGCAATTGTATTTTCAAAGATATCAGACAATTCTTTGCAAAACATAAAATGTAAAAAACGAAACATGACTGAAAATCTGATTTTATTAATTCACGTGCCCTGAATTGGCAAGATACAGTCAAAGAAACATATCTCCTGAAATGAGAAGATTTGTTACAAATTGAGAAACAAAGTGCTGGCGATGTTGACGACGCTTTCGAGGAGCTTCCTCTTCTGCTATGACTCGTATGACAATGACGTTCTTCTCGTATTGCTTTCTGGAGAGAGTTGATTCTGATTGAAGCTTGATCCTTTGGAGCTTACCAAGTTGTAGGTGATACAGACGAATTCAGAATGCAGTTGTTCGCTTATTCCCTTATTTTGCATGGATCGCCCTTTCGGGTTTTCAATCCATCGGGATACCCATTTTTGCCCGAGTTGTCCAATGCGGCTTTTCAACTCAGCGGGTGTACATTTTTTTAATTATTTCCCTTATTTTTGCCCGAGTCTTTTATTCTGTTTTTGACTCGCCGGGATGCCCTATTTTTGCCTGGACTTACATTCTGTTTTTATGTCCAGCGGGTCGTTTTATGCGAAGTATTTTTTAACTGCATCTGAATTCACAGGGGACGGGAAATCTTCACCATCCATGGTGCTGAGCATCAGTGCTCCACCGGAGAAAACTTTCTTTACAACGAATGGTCCTTCGTAATTTGGAGTCCATTTGCCCCTGTGGTCTGTATGAGGAGGGAGGATTCTTTTCAGCACAAGATCTCCCACTTGGTACTCTCGGTGCCTGACTTTCTGATCGAAGGCTTTCTTCATTCTCTTCTGATATAACTGCCCATGACAGATTGCAGCCAACCTTTTCTCTTCGATCAGACTCAGTTGTTCGAATCGGGACCGAACCCATTCTGCTTCACTCAGTTTAACATCCATCAATACCCGTAGAGAGGGTAATTCAACTTCAACGGGTAGGACTGCTTCCATACCATATACAAGTTGATACGGCGTTGCCCCAGTGGATGTTCTGATTGATGTGCGGTACCCATGCAAAGCGAATGGTAGCATTTCATGCCAGTCTTTGTAGGTGACTACCATCTTCTGCACAATCTTCTTGATGTTTTTATTTGCCGCCTCAACAGCGCCATTCATCTTTGGCCTGTAAGGAGAAGAATTGTGATGTTGGATCTTGAAGTCCCGGCACAGCTCTGCCATCATCTTGTTGTTTAGGTTGGAACCATTATCAGTAATGATTCGCTCGGGAACTCCATACCGACAGATGATATCTCTCTTCAAAAATCTGGCTACCACTTGTCTTGTAACATTTGCATATGAGGCTGCTTCAACCCACTTGGTGAAATAGTCAATGGCGACCAGGATGAATCTGTGGCCGTTTGAAGCAGTTGGCTCAATCTTGCCTATCATATCAATGCCCCACATAGCAAAGGGCCATGGTGAAGACATGATGTTCAAAGGATTGGGAGGCACATGCACCTTATCTGCGTAGATCTGGCATTTATGACATTTTCTGGCATAGGCACAACAGTCTGCATCCATTGTGATCCAGTAATAGCCTGATCTTAACAGTTTCTTAGCCATGGCATGCCCTCCAGCATGGGTACCAAATGATCCTTCATGTACTTCGTGCATCAACAAATCTGCTTCCGTCTTGTCAACACATCTGAGGAGTACCATGTCAAAGTTCCTCTTGTATAAAGACCCATCAGTGTTCAGAAAGAAACTACCAGCAAGCCTTCTCAAAGTCTTCTTATCATTGGAAGATGCCCCAGGTGGGTATGTTTGATCCTCCAAGAAGCACTTAATGTCATGGAACCAAGGCTTATCATCTTTGACAACTTCCGCTGCAAATACATATGCTGGTCTATCGAGTCTTGATACTGAAATCTGAGGTAAAAAGTTAGCAGCTTGAACTTTGATCATAGATGAAATGGTAGCAAGAGCATCTGCAAACTGATTCTCGTCCCGAGGGATATACCCAAGTTTGACTGTTGTGAAGAAAGTCAGTAACCTCCTCGTATAATCCCTGTATGGTATCAGATGATCCTGATGGGTGTACCATTTTCCGTTGGTTTGATTAACTACCAGAGCTGAATCTCCGAATACGGTCAATGTCTTGATCCTGAGGTCAATGGCTTCCTCAAGACCCATAATGCAAGCTTCGTATTCAGCTTCGTTGTTAGTGCAGTTGAAAGTGAGTTTTGCCGAGAAAGGCATGTGAACTCCTTTTGGTGTAATGAGTACTGCACCAACACCACGACCATTCATGTTAACAGCCCCATCGAACATCATAGTCCATTCTTCTTCTGGGTCAGGCCCTTCAGTGTGAATAGGCTCTTCGTGATCTTTTGATTTTATGAACATGATGTCTTCATCAGGGAAGTCAAACCTCATAGGCTGGTAGTCATCAATGGGTTGCTCAGCAAGATATTCAGATAGTACACTGCCCTTGATGGCCTTCTGAGAAGTGTACTGTATGTCGTATTCTGTGAGAATCATCTGCCATCTTGCAACCCGTCCGGTAAGAGCTGGCTTCTCGAAAATGTACTTGACTGGGTCCATCCTTGAGATCAATAAAGTAGTGTGGGTTAACATATACTGTCTCAGTCGGCGAGCAGCCCACGCTAAAGCACAGCAAGTCTTCTCGAGCAGTGAATAACGTTGTTCACAGTCGGTAAACTTTTTGCTTAGGTAGTATATTGCATACTCTTTTCGACCAGACTCGTCATGCTGGCCCAGCACACACCCCATTGACTCTTCTAATACTGTCAAGTACATAATTAGAGGTCTTCCTTCAACTGGAGGCATAAGGATTGGAGGTTCTTGCAAATACTCTTTGATCTTGTCAAAAGCCTTATGGCAATCTTCGTTCCACCTGACCGTTTGTTCCTTTCTTAACAGCTTGAACAAAGGTTCACAAGTTGCAGTAAGGTGAGATATGAACCTTGAAATGTAGTTCAATCTACCTAAGAACCCTCGAACTTCTTTCTCAGTCCTTGGTGCAGGCATCTCTTGGATGGCTTTGACTTTATCAGGGTCCACTTCAATCCCTTTCTCACTTACAATAAAGCCCAGCAGCTTACCGGATCGCACCCCGAATGTGCACTTGTTGGGGTTCAACTTCAGTTGGTACTTCCTCAGACGCTTGAACAACTTTAGCAGATTCACCAGGTGTTCTTCTTCAGTAAGGGACTTGGCAATCATATCATCCACATAGCACTCTATTTCTTTGTGGATCATATCGTGGAATAATGTCACCATAGCCCGTTGATATGTCGCACCGGCATTCTTCAGACCAAATGGCATCACCTTGTAACAGAACGTGCCCCAAGGTGTAATGAATGTTGTCTTCTCCATGTCTTCAGGTGACATCTTGATCTGATTATATCCTGAAAATCCGTCCATGAAGGAGAATACCGAGAACTGAGCCGTGTTATCCACCAATACATCAATGTGAGGTAATGGGAAATCATCTTTCGGGCTGGCTCTGTTCAGATCCCGGTAGTCAACACACATTCTTACTTTACCATCTTTCTTGGGCACAGGTACTATGTTAGCAACCCACGGCGGATAGCTAGTTACAGCGAGGAACCCGGCGTCCCATTGCTTTTGTACCTCTTCCTTGATTTTCATAGCCATGTCTGGGCGAGTTCGGCGCAGCTTCTGTTTGACCGGTGGGCACTCTTCTCTCAAGGGCAGCTTGTGCACAACAATGTCGGTATCCAACCCTGGAATGTCTTGATACGACCAAGCAAACACATCCACATATTCTTGAAGCAGATCAATCAGTTGTCTCTTCACCGAGTCTTGCAGGCAGGCCCCGATTTTAACCTCTTTCACGTCTTTGTCTGTACCAAGATTAATCACTTCAACCTCCTCCTGGTGAGGGGTAATGACCTTTTCCTCTTGTCTCAACAACCTGGCTAGCTCTTCAGGAAGCTCATACTCTTCATCAACCCCTTCATCAGCTTGATTGATTGGATTGTCCAAGTCATGCGATGTCATAGCCGTGCTGTTGTCGGTGCTGTCTGGAAGGCACTCTCTGCAAGGGTTAAGTTTGTTCATTTTAGTGATTGATTTTAATCTTGCTTTAGAAAAGTGAAATGAAGTTATCATTTTGAAAACACCGCCATTTATTTTTGTACAAAAAGAAAAAAGGAAAAACAGTGAGCAGAAAAGAAAAAAGACTCGTTTGCAAAAAGATGTCTGATATTTCATTAATTTAATCTTGTTTGCACAAAAGTACAGATGGCCCTGATTACAAAATGAGTCTTGTCATCTTGGGCAAGATGCAAGACTTTGATGCATGCTATAAAAATACAGGAAATAATAATTACTCTGCATGAGTAACTCTTATAATTTCCTGGGAAGACCAGTTCGAGACACTGCTCCCCGGGATCTTTGGACGAATCCAATTCTCCAGATTGCGCTCCTCTTCCAGCTCGTCTTCCAGACAGTTGATAGCATCGGGGGTGAGCATCCCCCCACTGACAAAACCAGGCTCTCCAGCAGCCTTTGCTTGATGTTGAGTTGGTTTGTAACCCAACCCAAATTTGTCCTTCTTCTCCTCCACAGCCAAGACCTTGCCCCAGCCTAGGGCAGTTCCTTCCTCAACAACCTTCCGGGCTTGTTGATAAGATGACATGGAGATACCAGATACAGCAGATGCTTCATTGACATTCAAGGCTTCAAAACCTTGGCTCATTGTTTCATGGATCTCCCCATCCATCTCAATATACTTATAAGTAGCCAAATGGCTAACAAAAATGTCCTCTTCCCCACAGATTGTGACAACTTGGCCTTCCCACTCAAATTTTAACTTTTGGTGAAGGGTAGACGTTATTGCGCCGGCGGCGTGAATCCAGGGTCTACCCAACAAACAGCTGTAGGCGGGCTGAATGTCCATCACATAAAAGATAGTTTTAAAGGTCTGCGGGCCAATTGTCACAGGCAGCTCAATCTCTCCCAGAACCGATCTCTTTGAACCATCAAAGGCTCTTACCACCAGGTTGCTGGGTCTCAACGCCAATCCATCATATTCAAGCTTCACCAGAGCCTTCTTTGGTAAAACATTCAGGGAAGAACCTGTGTCCACCAGCACATGAGAAAGGACAGCTCCTTTGCATTCCATGGTTATGTGCAAGGCTTTGTTGTGGTTGCGGCCATCCGCTGTCAAGTCAGTGTTGGTGAACCCTAGCCCGTTGCTAGCAGTAACATTCCCAACCACCGCTTCCAGCTGATTGACAGTGATCTCTTCAGGCACGTAAGCTGCGTGCAGGACTTTGAGTAGTGCATTCCGATGGGCTTCGGAGCACATAAGCAGTGAGAGTATAGAGATTTTGGATGGCGTCTGGTGAAGTTGATCCACAACTTTATAATCACTCTTTTTGATGATTCGCATAAACTCATCAACTTCCTGATCGAATGGAGTCTTCAGGGTTTCCTTGGTAGCTGGGTCTTCCTGCACCGGGCCTTTTCCCTTTGCCTTGGCAGCAGCTTCTGCTTCGGCAGTGGGTCTTTGAACTTGTGAAGCGAAGAGACGTCCGCTTCGAGTGAAGCCTCCGCCTCCCCCCACATTATCTACTTGTGGTGCAGGTGCTGATGTTTCCAGAGTGATTCTTTTCCCTTCACAGTACAAGTCAGAGCCATAGTGCCAAGGGATGGCCCTACTGCTTTCATATGGTACAGGTCCAGGCACCGTGACAGTGACTGGACTGATTGCTGCTGCTGAAGGGACTGTAATTGTTTGTGGATCATAAAAGATTGTAACTGGTGCTCTGGTGGGAGCAGCACCTTCTGAATGGTAGGCGGAATTATCTTCAGGATCGTAGAATATGGTAACGGTAGAGACATCTTCATGATTGATTGCTGGAGTTGTAGGGGGTTCTGTTGGAAGGACTGTTGTTGTTGTTGATGGAGATTCGAAATGGAATGAAGCTGAAGTTGTAGCAGGAGAAACTGTTGAAAACTGATCAATTGGAAGGACAGGTGAAGTACTCGTTGATGCTGCTGATGAATTGTCGGGAACAATAGTTGCTGTAGTTGTAGGAGGTTCTGAAACCGTTGTTGATGAAGTTGCCGGATTTGTCGGGAATGATGTAGTGATCTGTAGCAGGCCACTCTGAATAAGGCTGTTAATGCCATTCCTTAGGTCCTCACACCCATTCCATGAAATATTGCAGTAGGGGCACCCCAGTTCACACCCCGGGAATATTTGGTTTTCACGGAGTTGAGCTTTGATTTCCACCAATGGTGTCCGGATCTGATCCACACTAGTTATTAAATAGGACGGTTGGTCTTCTTCAATAGCATTAATTCGAGGACCACCATGGTTTGGCATTGGGTTTTTATTGACATTGGGCGGCGGTGCAAAATTCAGAGCCTTGGAGTCTACTAGGTCTTGTACCTTCATATGCAGAGCCCTGCATTTTTCTGTACTGTGACCAGGTGCGTTCGAATGAAAAGCACACCTAGCATTGGAGTCGTAGTTTCTTGGTAGACTGTTGGGATCCGGAGGTGCCAACGTTCTTAGCTCAACCAGGTTGAGTTTCAGAAGTTGTGGCAGCAATGCAGCATACGGCATTGGGATCGGGTCGATCACTCTGTTAGCTTGAGAGGGCCTCTGTTGAAATGGCCTCTGTTGATTGTTGTTGTTGTTATTGTTGAAGTTTCTTGGAGGGTACTGATTCTGATGATACTGAGGTTGTTGTTGGAAATTTTGCTGAGGAGGTTGATAGATTGGCTGTGGATGAGCTGGAGCAGGGATAGTGACTGCTGCTATTGACCTCTGAACATATTGGGGCCTACCCCTGTTGGTGTGAATGGCATTGGTCTCGCCAGTTCTTCTCGGGCCTGCGAAAGGCTTTCTTGCATTACTGGATGAGCTTGCACCATTATCTGAGATCTTACCCATTTTTAACAGGCTTTCAATTCTTTCCCCAGCTATGACAACATCTGCGAAGCTAGTGGAAGAGAAAGCGGCTAGCCTATCAATATACGTTCCCTGGAGAGTGTTCATAAACATGTCTGCCATTTCTCTCTCAGACATTGGCGGTTGAACGGCAGCAGCCAATTGCCTCCATCTCTGGGCATATTCTCGGAAACTTTCCCTTGACGACTGTGACATTCCCATTAGGAGAGTCCTATTGGGCGCCATATCTAAGTTGTATTGATACTGTCTGATGAAGGCCTCTGCCAGGTCCTTCCAGCATCTCACAGTTGCCCTTGTCAAATGGGAATACCATTCCCTTGATGCTCCAGTCAAGCTGTCTTCAAAGTAGAACATCCAGAGCTTCTCATCCATTGTATAGGCCTTCAGCCTTCCCAGAAATGATTGCAAATGAGTCCGGGGGCATGAAGTCCCATTATACTTTTCAAAGCATGGTGGCTTAAACTTATGGGGGATCCTGACCCCGTCTACCAAGCCCATATCCATGACGTCGAAGCCCAATGAATTTTGAGATTCTAAAGACCTCAACTTCTCAGCTATCTCATCCAACCTCCTATCATAAGCTTCTTCTCCAGCGCCCATTACTGTGAATTGATCCTCCTGAGGATCCTCTTGAAGTACTCTGGCTGCAGTGGCTGCCCCTTGAATGTTTGCAGGAGTATTAATTTCAGGATGTAGATGTGGACCAAACACAGGGGGGTTAACATGTGGTTGCACCCTTTCATTGTTACTTGTGCCAGCAGTCCCCACATGGGGCTCCTCTTGATTCCTTCCTTCTACCAAAGCCCTGAGCCTCTCCTGGCTTTGAGCTAAGTTGTTCATCACTTCCATGAACTGTGTTATCTGTGTTCTCATCTCCAACCTTTCGTTGGCCATCTGGTTTCTGACCTCCGTGAGGTCTTGCTGCATCTGGTCCATTTGGATGCCCGGAAGGTTGTTTCTAGTTGGGTACCTGTGTGGCCTGTTGAGGGGAAATACCCGGCGACGAGCAATACTGCCTTAACATCACAACAGAGGTTAGTAACAATAAATCAAAACCTACAAAACAAACAAAAGGGTTAGTATGCAATGCAGTTATGCTTATTTGTTCTCAAGGTATCCGGTTTGGCCTTTAGTTTTGACCCTTCCAGACCCTTGAAGATGATGCTGTTGAAGTTGCTTTTTGAAGTGAACTTGGATGGAAACCAACACAAATATATTACAAAGGTGAAATAATACAACTTGTTCATTTTACAACACAAGCCCCCCAAGGGGTCAAAATACATCACAAAAAAGCAAAAGTACATGAAATAGAAACAACAACAAGCAAATGATCACACTCCAAGGCCAAACTCATCCTCACGAACTTCCTTAAGAAGTGCTTCGGTCACAGGATCAGCCGGATGCTCCGTAAGATTCCTGATGAGAAGGTTTCTTGTAGAAACAGCTGTAGTCAACCTCTTGTTCTGACTTTGGTCTTTAGACCTCTTCACTCCAGCTCTGATTTTTAGCTCTGAAATTTCCTTCTGGGCTGCTGCCAGGGCTTTTTCCATCTGCTCCATCTTGTCCTGAACTCTCTTGTCTTCTAGAGTACGGGCCTCAGTGATCCGGACCCACCTAGCCTGACTCTCTTTCAAATACAAGTCTGTCCTTGCTCTCTGGAACTGGGCTTCTTTGCAAGCATTCTTCAGAATCTGCTCTCCAGCTTTAGACTTTTTGATATAATCCCCAGACTTCTCAATCTTAGTCAGATGCTCTACTCTCAATTTCTCCAATCTTTCAACCTCCCTCATACCTTCACTCCTCTCCCGGAGGGTCTTCTGCAAAGCCTGGGTTAGCTTTTCATTCCTTTCCTTCAAGCTCTCAAACTCCTCCAAACTGATGGTGGCAGGGGGTGCTGCTGAAGATGACTCAGGCATGTCTTCTATAGTAAAGGGCATTCCAGAGAATTGGGCCCTAGCACAGGACCACTCATTGTATTGTGCTGATGCTACATTATTGCACTTCCCCAGAATGGTGACTCCCTTGGTTTGAACATGATCCCAGGCCCAGGCAGCCTGCCTAACAATTGCCAGACTAATCTTGTTCTCACAGTAGAGGGTCTCAATCAGGTCCTGTGCCTTAGGAGTATGAACCAGTGCATAGCCTAATTGCCTCTTGAACAGTAGAGGGTTGTAATTGATACTCCCCTTAACTCCTATTAAAGGCACATTGGGAAAGTGCCCACAGCTTGTGAGGATATCTCTGCCCTTGGTGCTTTGAGTACTCCATCTGATATCTGCTGAAGTGAGAATAGTGAGCCTCTTAGCCCAGTTGCTTTGCTGATGAGGATTTAGAAATGCATCTGTCCTGGGTAGATGCCTAAGGAGCCAAGCATGGAATAATGGGGCACAACACCTCACTAACCTCCCCCTCTGCTTCTCATTCCTCTGATGCACTGAGTAATAGAGATCACCCAACAAAGTTGGCACTGGGTTCTTCAGGATGAACAGGTGGATTGCATTCTTGCTAATGAATCGAGGCTCATCTGCAAACAACACAACTCCATATACACTTAAGGCCAATAGAGCACAAACAGCTTTCCACTCCCCCATGGAGGCCTTCAGACTAGCTTGAGAAATTAGGAAGTCCAGATGAAAACCAGGGATCCCAGCTTTAGAGGTCATATGCTGCTCAATCAAAGCAGGCTCCAGGTGCAAAGCTTTTGCTACTTCTCCATTGCTTGGGAAAGCCATCTCAGGATTGAAAGGGATTTCTCTCCTGATAGGTAGACCAACCAAGGATGAGTATTCTTCTAATAAAGGCCCCAACTGGAAGTCTTGAAAGGTGAAGCATCTCAATGGGGGGTCATAAAACTGAATGCAGGTGTGGATCAAACTCCTCTGAGATGGATCCAGATCCATGACCAGGTCAAGTATATCCCCATAATGCTCTCTGAACAAAGGTATGTGATCTGGAGTGATCAGGGTTTGGATCCTCCTGATGTCTGATAAGTCTGGTTGGAAGAAATGATAGGTGATGTTGCTTTTCTTTGGAGCCATAAGTGCTGAGACTGAGTTGAATAAGTGCTGATGAAGATGCTGAGGAGTGGGCCACTGGCTGGCTAGTGCAAGTAACTGGAGTATATGGCTGACAAGCTGAAGCAAGTGCTGGTGGAGATAGGTCAATACTACAGATGGGGTCAAAACCAAAACCAGATGAAAATGGATACCCTGAAACACAAATAAGCACATGTCAATATGATGCAATGAGTATGTATGCAAATGATATGCAAAGGGTCTGTGACTGAGCTGGATCTGATTAAATGCCTTGGTATAGATCCATGTGTGTTCAAGAATTCCAGATGGAGGTCTATGAATCCAGTAACCAGGGTAGGGGACTCAAATAAAGAGTCACATGTCCAGGGTTTAGAATCACAAGAACTGTCCAACATGGAGCATTCTTAACAAAGTCAAAGTAACAGGGTATTCTGAGGTCAAGGTACCTGCAAACCTGTAAACAACCCAACCCCCTCACAGGTGGTGATCTAGAACAAGGATCCTCAGACTTGGATCAGTTATGAGAAGTGTAAACACTTCGAACCCGGAGGTACAGTGTTTACAATAACCATAACAATTCCTCCTCTAATTCACCTCAGTTTCTGAAGGTCAGTACTAAAAGGTCATCCAGACTTAGCAGGCTTCCCAGATAGCCCTAGCATTGCAGGAAATCTGCAACACAGAGTTCTCAAGAAGAAACCTATGTCTGAACCGTGTTTCATATTCCCGCACCAGACCGAAATGGAATGGGAAAGAATATGATTCACTCTATCCTATGTGTCACTCAGATCCCAGGTGTAGGATCTTAACTCTCAATGAAACACCCACCCACCAAAGCAAACAACAGATCCAGCCAGCCAGCACAGTATGATAATATATGAAAAACTGTAAAGAAAGCAATAAATAAAGCCGTACAGAAAGCAATAAATAAAGCAAATATACAAACAAAAATAGCACATAAAACCCCCAATAAACACAAATCAAACAAGCGCTAGGAGGAACCCACAAAAAGAACCAGAAGCCCTGGTTGCAGTATAAGGGTCCCCAGCAGAGTCGCCAAGCTGTCGCTCCCGAAGATTTGCATCCCGGTACAAGCGCGAACGGTCGGCGAAAGGGACAATGAGAACACACAGCCGTGAACTCACTGGAGATGAATAGAGTCGCCAGCTAGGCATTTTTATCCCGGAGGAAAGGCAATGCTGCATAGACCTAGAAAAAGATGGATAAGACGGTTGCGAACCAGAGAGACTGAGAAAGGGGGTTGGTTACAACCTGGGAAGGTATTAGCACCCAGATTGTCCGTCGTACTCGACGGGATCCACGCTTAAAAGATTTGTGTTTTAAAGGGGTAGTGTCAGTGCGATCTGTGTATACAATAGCTGGAAGGATGTACAGGTGTCAGTGTAAGAGAAATGAAGTGTATAAATGTATAGTGTCAGTGTAAGAATGAAAGTGAGATGCTCAAGATCATGAGGCTAAAAATAAGGTTAGAAAGAGGGGGAATATACAGAGACTTTTGTTCGATAACTGTTAAGTTATGCCTACGTATCCTCTCGTGCAATGAGGAAGTCAGAACACCGTAGTTCGACCCAAAGAGACTGAAAGATGAATTGACTTGTGAACTGCTTACTTGCCTATGCTCAAGTGTATGATCTGTCTGGCACAGATGCAAACTGTCTTGCATTAGACGGAAGAAGCGAGTTCTCGTTTGTGAGTGAAGGTGATGAGAAAAGAATCCCGAAGGAGACGATTACTGTTTGTTTTTGAGTTTTCAGTCTTTTATTGCTTTTGAAAGTTTGTCGTAAGATAATGAGCTTAAGCCTAAACCAATGGATTTAGTAAACTCATCACATCTTCCCTCTGATTAGGGGTAATGAGAATACCTTAAGTGTGAAGTCAGATTCTCACACTTAATCACCTTTGGTGTAGGATTAAGATCATTAACCTACTTGCGATTATTTAGATGTTTTTGTGGTTTTTGTTTAGTGTTGAGTAATGAGGTTAAGCCATAATCAGCGATTTAACAGACTCATTACACCATCCTAATAGAAGGATAATAGATGAGAATGTTCAAGCTGAGGAAAGCTCCTCAACTTAATCCGTGATTAGGGATTAAACTCATGACAAAACAAGCCTTTGATTAAGTGGATTTTATTAAATGATATGATGATGAAGTGAGTTTTATGGTTTGTAAGACAACTTGAGGGGGACTTGTCCATTAACACTAGGGTTAGTCCTTCTTAACCAATTAAGGAAGAATTAGAACCCTAATGCAAGGCCCAAGTTACAAGTGTGATGTCTTGATACTTATTAAGTGAATTGATTAAGAGATTTAAACACATTAAGGGTTTAACACTTAGGATTAAAGTTATACACTCCATCCTAAGAGAAGGATGCAGGCATAAGCTTAATCACAAAGCCTTAAAGCCTTTAGGGTTTAGTCTCTGATTATGAGGTGAGGAGAGAAGACTCAAAGAGAGACACAAAGGTAAAAACTATGGGGGAGACTAATCAAAACCCTAATTCATTGTCATGCTTGGTTGATCCTAAGGTTTGTGAGGTTTGCAAGAACAATCTTCAAAGGAGGCCACCAGGAAGCAGATGAACAAGATCAAGAGAAGCAAAGTGACTTGCTTCATTCAAGAAGTCAAGTCACTTGAAGAAAGAAAGTGGGGAGAACAAGAATGAGCAAGCTCAAACTCAAACACAAATAGAAATGCAGCAATGGATGCAAGGGAGATGAAAAGAAAAGTTATGAGAAGTGAAGGCAAATTCACTTCTCAAGCTTACTTACCACCTGAAATGTTAGAAAGAAATGCAATGCAATGCAAGATGAGATGAAATGGTATGATGCTAAACAAAACCAGAAGCATGTTGATGATGAAAATGATGCTATGAGGTGCTGCAAACATGAGGCAAGACAAGGGGATGTTCATACAAGATCATGGATGCAAATGATGCAAGTTAAGGAGCATGGATGAACATGAAAAGTTATGAAGCATACAAGACAAATGACATGGCAAATGTGCAATGCAGTGATCAAACATGTTTTCTATATGCCTTAAGATGTCAAATGAATCACAAGAATGCTTGAAATGCAAAGACAAGTCATGTTATGCAAGAGAATGCAAGAAGGATGCAAGAGAAAGCCCAAATTAGGGTTCATGGATCAAACATCAAACAAAAACCCAAAACAGAAACATAACTCAAGATAAAAAATGGAAAATGGTACCCAAAGAAACCCTAAACCTATAATGAACCACTGCCCAAAGGGGAACTCTCAACTCTTGACCAATCTCAAGATATGATTTTCCTAAGTTATTAGGGTTTTTTAGGGTTCTTAACAAAAGAAATGCCAAACAAATGGAAAATGCAAGATCAAATCATGGCCATTTTATCCTAGAAACTACATGCTAAATAGAAAACAATGCAAGAAGAATCAATGTCCAACTCTTCTCAAATAGGCAGAAATGATTTTTTGAACTTATGATCAAAGTAATGCACAAAATATGATTTAATTCAATGAAAAATTCTTAAAATGCATCAAGATCAAAAAAGAAATTTGGTTTGAAGGTTGGAAAATGTTTCTAAATGTCTTAGAACATTTCATGAATTTTTTTGTAATTTTTAAATACCTAAAAGTATTTTTTATTAATTAATTTTCATTAATCAATTAAAAATAATCTTTTAAATATTTAAAAATACTTTTTTAATGATAAAAAATAAAATAAAAATATTTTTGTATCATAAAAATTATTAAAACTCAGAGGAAAAAGTTTCATAATTTTTATGTATTTTTTGCTATTTTAAAATAATTGTACAAGTTAATTGAAAAGAAAATGAATTAAAAACAAATAAAAGGGAAAGTAATCAGAATGGATGGATGAGATGGAATCTGGGTTTGAATCTGTTGACTACGCGCGTCATCCAAGGGTCCAGGTTGACTCTGATTAAATTATGTAAATTATGTTTAATTAAGCTAACACGTGGATTAGGGCATAATCAGAGAGATCCAGGCCACTCACTCACGCGCGAAGTCAACAAGTCAAAGGCCATCAACGCTCAGAATTCAAACTTGAGTTAATTACGTGATTAGGGCACAAATCACTTTCAGGTGGCCGGAGAAGACTTCCGGTCGTCTTCTCCGGCCAGCATCTCCCCTGAAAATCCCCAAAATCCCAGAAACCTAATAAAAATGAAATCTAAAAGATGGGAAATGATCCTCACATCCTCACGAATCAAACCCCTATCCTAAAACACATTTATATTTCCTAAATAAGCTGAATCGAAGAAAAAGAAAACTAGGGCACGCAGGTTTCAGAGAGAAATTAAATGCTCATTTCAAAGCCATTTTCGAAAACAAAGACATCAGGATGATCAGTGAATCACATAGAACAAGCTTGTAACAAGAGAAATGATTTCTGGAAAAATGAATTTCAAGCTACCTGAGATTTGAAGCTTTCAGTTTGAGGACTTTCTGGCCACCTCTTCTTGTGCAATCTACTCTACTTGATCCCCAGATGATGTTTGAATGCTCAAAATGAGTTTGTGTTGGCTGGATGATGAGATTCGACAGCTTCTGCTCAAGCTTGGTCAGAAATGGCAATGGTGTTTCAGGCACTTTCAGGTCATTGTGAATGGTGGTTTGTGATCCTGAGGATGAATGGAGAAGGTCTGGAGTGTTTGTTTGTATGTTTGTGAGCTATGGTGAGAGTTTCAAATGAAACTGCAAACTGAGGTGAGAGATGGCAGTGGGATGCTTTGGCTGTTTCAGGCTTGTGTTCTTGGTGGTTTCTACTCAGTGATACATGGTGAGTTGAGTGGAGGAAATGGTTTGAGTGTTTGCAAGCTGTGGAGGCAGATTCGAAGCAAGTTGCAATGTGGTGTGTTTTTGTGAATGTGAAGGTATGAATCGTTTCAGCCTTGCCTTGTGTTATGCCTAACTTGCAAATGGAAAGTATATGCAAATCTGATTGGCTGGATGATGTGACATGGCCTGCTATGATAGGTAAGTTTGCTTTTGCATAAAGTCCACCTTTTGTGTAAGTGAGGCATGGCTCAAGGTCTAGGAAAGTACAAGGCATGGCTCTGGTGCAGCAAGATGAGGTGAGAGGGCTAGCTTGGTTCAAGGGCCAATGCTGCAAGTTGGTGAGATGTGATGAGTGTTTTGCAACTTGGTTACTTTTTGCCTTTTCATGAAAATCTCTCATTACACAAACCATAAACATGTGAAACCTTGGTCCAATTCTGACTTTTAGGACATATTGAATGTTTGCATACTGGTTTGAAGTGAATTAGAAGTCACATAATGCATTGGTTCATGGTTTTGCAAAATTTCCATTTAGGGCATGCCTTGAAAATCAATGATTTTAGCCAACTTTGTCACACCATAACTTTTGATCCAAGAAGAGTTTGATCATGTTCTTGTACTTTTCGAAAAGGGAAAGATGAGATCTACAACTTTCATGACCAAAGTTTTTCCATTTGAAACCTTTTTGGATCAAGAATCAAGGCTTGAAAAATGACCTAAAATGATGCATTCTTGAAAAGTCAACTATGCCCAAAAAGTCAACATTTGCAAAAACTCCAAATTCTTGATTTTTATGAACTTCAACCTTCTTCCATGATCAAATAAAGATCATATACACTCAAAATGATGAAGATCACCCATTGGTTGGGTCATTGGGGGCCTCAGATGCCCTGATTTTACACTGACTTGTCTGAAAAGTCAAACCTTGATCAGATGACTTCCCCATGGAATTTCTTCATGAAAATTGATATGCATACTCCCTATACCATATAGAGACCAATGGAAACAAGAATGACCAAAAAATTTGGAGTTATGGCCTCTGAAACCAAAACCCTAATTTTCAGTCAACTGTGCAGTTCATCCTGGCTCTGCATCCACTCAAACCCTAGTTCTTGTGATTCCTTTGCATTTTTGACTTTGAGGAGATGGAATGTGATAATAGAACACACATGGACCCCTTTGAGTTGATTGGTGGCCTTTGAAGTGGCCCAAAATGCCCTGAGATTGCTCAGATCACAAACCCTAGGTGCAGATGCCTTAGAAACTATGCAGTGAATCAAAAATGAGATATGAGGTGATATGATTGTGTTTATGCATATGAGATGATCACAAGCCATGGTGTGAATGGGTGAGGGCAAATTTGGGGTGTTTACAGCTGCCCCTATTCAAGCATGAGTTAGCTGTGCAGGATGTAAGCGACGGCTTAACAGGCAAACAAGATAACTTGTGGTTGAATACCAAAGACAGTCCAAAATTTGCACTCACAGAATGGAGAAGAAAAGGGATATAGATTGTAAAGGAAAATAAAGTATATCGTAAAGTGTGGGCGACGGAGGACGACCGTCGAGCAGAGGACGACTGCTGGGTAAATAGCAATGACGGGGACGGCCGACATGCTGGGGATAAAAGGTAAAGCTAAGACGGGGACGGCCGACTAGCTGGGGAAAATAAGATTATGATGGGGACGGCCATCAAGATAAGATTGTAAAATTCTCTGGGGATTTAATGAAACATGACGGGGACGGCCATCAAGTTCATGAAGCAAGGTAACCAACGATGGGGACGGCCATCGGGCTAAAAAAAGGAAAAGGGACCACGACGGGGACGGCCATCGGGTTAAAGAATAAATGAAATAAACAGATGATGGGGTACGGCCATCAAAGGTGAAGGACGATCACCTAGCAGGGGACGGCTGCTCTGTTGGAGATAAAAGAAATATGATGGGGACGGCAATCAAAGGTGGAGGACGACCACCTGGCAGGGTACGGCTGCCGAAAATATCGCGACATAGGACGAATGTCGGATAAGAGGTCAACGATGGGGACGGCCATCGGATGAGCATGATGGAGGACGACCATCAAGAAGTGGAGGACGACCACTCAGCAGGGGACGGCTGCTATCAAGGTTTGTCATAACACAGGACGAGTGTTAGATAACCAAAATCAACAATGGGGACGGCCATTGGATAAAGTGATGAAGGACGATCATCAAGAGGTGGAGGACGACCACCTAGCAGGGGATGGCTGCTAAAATCAACGATGGGGACGGCCATCGGATGAGCATGATGGAGGACGACCATCAAAAAGTGGAGGACGACCACTTAGCAGGGTACGGCTGCTCTCAGGGTTATCATAACACAGGACGAGTGTTAGATAAAAAGAAAAAATCTGTTGGCGATCTACTGGGGATATAGTAAACACGGACGAGCGTTTACAACCAAGAAGCAAAAGGTATAAGTGTTTGGTATTGTGTATAGATTAGAGATGCGGACGAGCATCCTCAAGACTATGATACAGACGAGTATCATGTAGAAACAAACTGACACATGCTCAGAGATGATGATACGGATGAGTATCAACTGGTTAACAAAGAACACGGACGAGTGTTGCATCCGAAGGGACTCTTCTGGGAAATAGTAGACACAGACGAGTATCTATATTCAAGAAGACATAAGTGTTTGACACGGTGTATGGATTAAAGATGCGGACGAGCATCCCTAAGACTATGATACGGACGGGTATCATGTAGAAGCAAACATTAGACGCAATGTTCTGAGATGATGATACGGACGAGTACCAACTGGTTAACAAAGAACAAGGACTATTGTCGAATCTGGTGGGGATATATAGATGATGTATACAAGATACGGACGAGTATTTGTATAAGTGTATCAATGAGTAGTGAGTATATATATATGAGTGTTTATCTGCTGGGGAGAGTGACACGGGCGAGTGTCAAGAGAGATAAGTATAATATTAACAAGTGTATGGGTGATAAAGGTGTAAGCGACTGCGCTGGGGACATGACACGGACGGGTGTCAAGAAAATGTATATAGGTATATGTGAGTGCAAAGAGGATGTCTTTGGCTTTCTGCTGGTGATATGACACGGACGGGCGTCAGGAAGTATCTGTAATACGGGTGGTTTTGTTTGGTAAAGGATGCTCGGGCAACTTTACTGGGGAATGATGACACGGACGGGTGCCAAAAAGGTGTATATACTGGTGTTTGTGATTGGTGAGGCAACTGCTTTGCTGGGACCCTGGTGGGGATTTTTGTGTATTGTATTCTGTATAATGACAGATTGTCAATATTTACAAGTGTTCGACTCACAACATGACTTATGATTATGCTATGTATTTGATTTTTGCCGTAATGCTCCGTATTAGACGGAATGCTACGCTCTGAGGGGATAGTATGATGCGAATGCTATGATTATGCAAAGAGGCACAGATCCGGGATTCGGATCCCGTTGCTGCGAAGATCTCTGGTTGATCTGCTTGAAGTGAACATCCCAGCTGGGGGTGAGATCATTGGTAGATCTAATGATGTATCTGTTTGGGGATATAGGTCACTGATTGACATATCCTTATAATACGGGACCCAGCTGGGGTTTGTAGAAACTTTCTCCTTCTCTGTTGTGACTTCTTCGTGCGTTGCTCTTCCGAATAGAGGCTTGAAGCTCTGTGGGGAGATGATTCCCTGATTCTCGCATCTTGCTGAGGAATGCTGCTGGTAACTCAGCTGGGGAATGCTGTTGGCAACTCGGCTGGGGAGAGTAATGAGAGGCAACTCGGCTGGGGAGAAAACATCTTGAGTGTTAAGCCTGTTTGTTGATTTTCCAACTTGCTGGACTGTAGCTTATATGCCCCAAGTTGCGTTCTAGATACCTGCAATCCTGCAAAGATAAGGAAACGCGCAAATGGTCCCGAGGTATCCTTTACTGGATTCCGTCATAGGAGATAAGTACTTTCGAGAGTAAGTATATTCCCTGTAAGCATGTGCTTTTATTTTTAGAGAAAGGCATCTGTACTTATGCAATTGTATTTTCAAAGATATCAGACAATTCTTTGCAAAACATAAAATGTAAAAAACGAAACATGACTGAAAATCTGATTTTATTAATTCACGTGCCCTGAATTGGCAAGATACAGTCAAAGAAACATATCTCCTGAAATGAGAAGATTTGTTACAAATTGAGAAACAAAGTGCTGGCGATGTTGACGACGCTTTCGAGGAGCTTCCTCTTCTGCTATGACTCGTATGACAATGACGTTCTTCTCGTATTGCTTTCTGGAGAGAGTTGATTCTGATTGAAGCTTGATCCTTTGGAGCTTACCAAGTTGTAGGTGATACAGACGAATTCAGAATGCAGTTGTTCGCTTATTCCCTTATTTTGCATGGATCGCCCTTTCGGGTTTTCAATCCATCGGGATACCCATTTTTGCCCGAGTTGTCCAATGCGGCTTTTCAACTCAGCGGGTGTACATTTTTTTAATTATTTCCCTTATTTTTGCCCGAGTCTTTTATTCTGTTTTTGACTCGCCGGGATGCCCTATTTTTGCCTGGACTTACATTCTGTTTTTATGTCCAGCGGGTCGTTTTATGCGAAGTATTTTTTAACTGCATCTGAATTCACAAGGGACGGGAAATCTTCACCATCCATGGTGCTGAGCATCAGTGCTCCACCGGAGAAAACTTTCTTTACAACGAATGGTCCTTCGTAATTTGGAGTCCATTTGCCCCTGTGGTCTGTATGAGGAGGGAGGATTCTTTTCAGCACAAGATCTCCCACTTGGTACTCTCGGTGCCTGACTTTCTGATCGAAGGCTTTCTTCATTCTCTTCTGATATAACTGCCCATGACAGATTGCAGCCAACCTTTTCTCTTCGATCAGACTCAGTTGTTCGAATCGGGACCGAACCCATTCTGCTTCACTCAGTTTAACATCCATCAATACCCGTAGAGAGGGTAATTCAACTTCAACGGGTAGGACTGCTTCCATACCATATACAAGTTGATACGGCGTTGCCCCAGTGGATGTTCTGATTGATGTGCGGTACCCATGCAAAGCGAATGGTAGCATTTCATGCCAGTCTTTGTAGGTGACTACCATCTTCTGCACAATCTTCTTGATGTTTTTATTTGCCGCCTCAACAGCGCCATTCATCTTTGGCCTGTAAGGAGAAGAATTGTGATGTTGGATCTTGAAGTCCCGGCACAGCTCTGCCATCATCTTGTTGTTTAGGTTGGAACCATTATCAGTAATGATTCGCTCGGGAACTCCATACCGACAGATGATATCTCTCTTCAAAAATCTGGCTACCACTTGTCTTGTAACATTTGCATATGAGGCTGCTTCAACCCACTTGGTGAAATAGTCAATGGCGACCAGGATGAATCTGTGGCCGTTTGAAGCAGTTGGCTCAATCTTGCCTATCATATCAATGCCCCACATAGCAAAGGGCCATGGTGAAGACATGATGTTCAAAGGATTGGGAGGCACATGCACCTTATCTGCGTAGATCTGGCATTTATGACATTTTCTGGCATAGGCACAACAGTCTGCATCCATTGTGATCCAGTAATAGCCTGATCTTAACAGTTTCTTAGCCATGGCATGCCCTCCAGCATGGGTACCAAATGATCCTTCATGTACTTCGTGCATCAACAAATCTGCTTCCGTCTTGTCAACACATCTGAGGAGTACCATGTCAAAGTTCCTCTTGTATAAAGACCCATCAGTGTTCAGAAAGAAACTACCAGCAAGCCTTCTCAAAGTCTTCTTATCATTGGAAGATGCCCCAGGTGGGTATGTTTGATCCTCCAAGAAGCACTTAATGTCATGGAACCAAGGCTTATCATCTTTGACAACTTCCGCTGCAAATACATATGCTGGTCTATCGAGTCTTGATACTGAAATCTGAGGTAAAAAGTTAGCAGCTTGAACTTTTATCATAGATGAAATGGTAGCAAGAGCATCTGCAAACTGATTCTCGTCCCGAGGGATATACTCAAGTTTGACTGTTGTGAAGAAAGTCAGTAACCTCCTCGTATAATCCCTGTATGGTATCAGATGATCCTGATGGGTGTACCATTTTCCGTTGGTTTGATTAACTACCAGAGCTGAATCTCCGAATACGGTCAATGTCTTGATCCTGAGGTCAATGGCTTCCTCAAGACCCATAATGCAAGCTTCGTATTCAGCTTCGTTGTTAGTGCAGTTGAAAGTGAGTTTTTCCGAGAAAGGCATGTGAACTCCTTTTGGTGTAATGAGTACTGCACCAACACCACGACCATTCATGTTAACAGCCCCATCGAACATCATAGTCCATTCTTCTTCTGGGTCAGGCCCTTCAGTGTGAATAGGCTCTTCGTGATCTTTTGATTTTATGAACATGATGTCTTCATCAGGGAAGTCAAACCTCATAGGCTGGTAGTCATCAATGGGTTGCTCAGCAAGATATTCAGATAGTACACTGCCCTTGATGGCCTTCTGAGAAGTGTACTGTATGTCGTATTCTGTGAGAATCATCTGCCATCTTGCAACCCGTCCGGTAAGAGCTGGCTTCTCGAAAATGTACTTGACTGGGTCCATCCTTGAGATCAATAAAGTAGTGTGGGTTAACATATACTGTCTCAGTCGGCGAGCAGCCCACGCTAAAGCACAGCAAGTCTTCTCGAGCAGTGAATAACGTTGTTCACAGTCGGTAAACTTTTTGCTTAGGTAGTATATTGCATACTCTTTTCGACCAGACTCGTCATGCTGGCCCAGCACACACCCCATTGACTCTTCTAATACTGTCAAGTACATAATTAGAGGTCTTCCTTCAACTGGAGGCATAAGGATTGGAGGTTCTTGCAAATACTCTTTGATCTTGTCAAAAGCCTTATGGCAATCTTCGTTCCACCTGACCGTTTGTTCCTTTCTTAACAGCTTGAACAAAGGTTCACAAGTTGCAGTAAGGTGAGATATGAACCTTGAAATGTAGTTCAATCTACCTAAGAACCCTCGAACTTCTTTCTCAGTCCTTGGTGCAGGCATCTCTTGGATGGCTTTGACTTTATCAGGGTCCACTTCAATCCCTTTCTCACTTACAATAAAGCCCAGCAGCTTACCGGATCGCACCCCGAATGTGCACTTGTTGGGGTTCAACTTCAGTTGGTACTTCCTCAGACGCTTGAACAACTTTAGCAGATTCACCAGGTGTTCTTCTTCAGTAAGGGACTTGGCAATCATATCATCCACATAGCACTCTATTTCTTTGTGGATCATATCGTGGAATAATGTCACCATAGCCCGTTGATATGTCGCACCGGCATTCTTCAGACCAAATGGCATCACCTTGTAACAGAACGTGCCCCAAGGTGTAATGAATGTTGTCTTCTCCATGTCTTCAGGTGACATCTTGATCTGATTATATCCTGAAAATCCGTCCATGAAGGAGAATACCGAGAACTGAGCCGTGTTATCCACCAATACATCAATGTGAGTGTAGCGGTAAAATCGTGAGTGTAAGCTATTGATTAACTTAACTCGATTAACACAGAGTCGCCACCGCGCTTTTCTTTATTTCCGAATGGAAAAAGGTAAAAGAACGAACAAAACCTAGAATTCTAAAAGCAAAGGCTAAAAGAAATAAGCAGAGATGGGTAAGGGGATTGGTTATGAACCGGGAAGGTTTTAGGCACCCGACTCATCCGTAGTACTCTACGGGAGCCCTTTGAAATATTTATTGCTTTTTGGTCTGAAATTGGTTTGTTTAAAATGATGGAAGAGATGAGAAGAAGAATATTTTTTTAATAATTTTGTGTTTGATAAGGTTTTAAAGCCTTATGCCTACGTACCCACAAAGTGCAATGCGAGATCAAAACCTCGTAGTTCGTGGTACAAAGTTTGAAAAGAATAAGTGGGTTGAGTTGATTTTAAGATGTAAAGATAAGTCGTCATCCCTTAGCGAATAATTCCGCTAAAAGGGATGAATCATATCTAAACATATGGAAAATAAAAAAGGTGCACAAGGCACAAAACAATTGAATGGATTTATATTTTTTTAAAGTATATACAAAAATGGTTTTAATATATTTACATGATTTAATATTTGATTAAGGAAATAAAAGGAAAAGGTTAAAAATCGCTTGATCGAAATCAAGGTTTGTTTATGAAATTGTTTGAAGTTTAAGAAATAAGAAGGTTTTGAAAAAGGAAGAAGTTTTGAAAATTAAAGAATGGGGAGGAGATGAAGAGACTAGTCCTAATGCTTGAATTAAAAGCTAAGGGAAGAAGTTACCAAAACCAATATGTACAAATCTTCAAAATTCGGACTTCCATCTTCAAAGGTTAAGGACATCATTTAAGGCCAAAATTCTTAACCACTCCAACTTGAGCAAAGGGAATCCTAGAAGATCTAAGTCCAATTTCCAAGAAGTTTGGGATAGTAACCATAAGTCCAAAGTTAGAAGTAATAAGTTTTTTAAGAGTTTAATCCTTTATTAGGTGTTTTAATATCCAAATGGACAAAGATAAAAAGCAAGCACAATATGAATATATACAAGCATAATATGAATATAAACAATGATATATGATATAATATGGCAAAATATAATAAGGAAATAAAGGAGCAAGAGATTAAAATAAAAGAATAAAGTGCAAGAGATTAAATGTAAACAATTATATTCACATTATAATATTATATACAATATAAGGTGGTATGATGAACTTAATCAAACACAACCACAACAATGAAAATAAAACCGAGGCAACCGGATCCAAGTGGATCTTTAATCGAATCGGGACAACTTTAGGTCTATGTTAAGCAATCGCCGAGTAATTTACGAAGTAATTACCCTACAAATGAGGCCGGCCACCACTAATTAAAGTGGAAAATATTCGTGTTAATACATGTTAGAGAAACGATATAATGGATCGTTCTCCGAAAACATGTCACACTAAAAGAAAGAGGAAGGTCTAATCTTAATCGAGATTATCGTTGAGTTTTCTCGATTAGCAACCTATCACGATCTCAAAGTATGAAGAATGATCCGAATGATCATTCATTCATAGATTTGAAATAATGAAGATTAAGCTTAATCGGAAATCAACAATCCCGAATCGGAAGATTGTCATCGACCAAAATTGAAAAGAGATGAAGAAATAATGGATCCAAAAATAGATCCAAAAAGAAAATAGAATAATATTTTTTAAATCTTTCCAAATTGTTTCTCTAAAATATTTTTCTAAATTTTTCTTTATAAAATCTTTTCATAAAATTCTTCTAAACCTCTTTTTCTAAACATTGTTTTCTAAATCATTTTTTAATACAACATTTCATAACAAAAACAGAAATCAAAAAAAAGAAAGGAAAAGAATTTAAAGAAATTAACACAAAAAAAAAAATAAGTGGGAGGGGGAATGAGAACCCGCGGGTGTGGAAGAAACGGATCAAGAGATCCAGGCCCAAGCAAACTCACATTTTCTCTTTTAAAATAAATTACATAAAATAATAAATAATAAAGAAAACGCAAAAGAAGTCAAAGACTTCTTCTTCTTCTTCACGGTAAAAACAAACACCAGAACAAACAGGGCAAAGAACGGATCCTAAACGGCGGAAGCAAAAGGCATAAACGGCGGAAATTCAAAATCTCCTCCTCACCTTCAATACGAACAACACGATTCCTCTCTTGATTCTCTCCTTCTTCTTTCTTCAATTCGGATTTCAAAAGAGAGTTAGGTTTGTATCAGATTTTGGGGATTTGAGAAAATTGATGGATTTGAGTATTTGAGAGGTTGAAGATGGAAAGGGGTTAGGGTTTTGAAGTAGCTTGAAGGATTTCGGCAGAGATTCTTTGGCTCCTCCGAGCTTGAAGAAATGAATGAAGCTGATGCTCCTTAAATAGGAGAAGAAGAAATGGATTTGATGTCGTTTTGAGTGATGCCAATGCGTTTCGAACGGTGAGGAGTGCGTGTCCCTTTACTGAATCTTTCCACTGCGTTTCAATTATTTTTTTCTGCGTTTTGATGAGTGATTTTCATGTGCAGGATTCGCGTTTTGAAACTGATTTTTTTCGTGACGTATGCGTGCGGCTGATTGTGATTCGGCTAGGCTGATGAGGTTTGTACGGCGCGAGTTGTTTTGGTTGTTGATGCTAGCATGACTTGGCTTGTTGTTGTGTATGGGTGAGAGGCTTGCTGTTTCGGCGCATAGGCTGGGGTATAACTGAATGTACGGAAGGCTGGAGTTTGTGACTTGATGTTTGGTGCAGCGGCTTTATGCTTGCAGGCTTGTGCGATTGATTGTGCAGCTAGCTTACGGAAAGCTGGGCAAGGCTAGCGCGGGATGACGTAAGATGTTGGCTTAGGCTGTTTTGTTGGCTGGCAAAAGCTGAAGCTGGGAGCTTGTGTTGTGTTGGGCGAAGCTGATGTAAAAGTTTGTGGGCTTGATGTTGGTGGGATATTTGGTAAAGGCTTGTCTTGGTTGCGGCAGGCTTGAAGAAATGTGTGTAGCTTGGAGTTGTTTGAAGCTGGTGGGCCTAAGGATGTAATGTAGTACGGCTGGTATGGAATGGCTTGGAGTGTTTGTGTGAGGGTACGGCTGAAGCTGAAGCCTTGGAATATGTTTGTTGCTTTCAGTCACGTGGGAAACTAGCTGGAAAAGGGTGGGGATTAGCATGAGGTGGGCAATATGAAGTTGAGGATGTTTGGGCCAAGTGTATAGCTTGGGCAACTCTTTTTCTTTTGTTTGTAAAAATTTTTTAATCAAATGGTAATATAAAAAATTGGATTAAAATGGATAAATGGATTAAAAAAAAAAAATTAATAACTTTGCACAAAACAAAATTAATATGAATAAATGGATAATGAAATAATAATGGTTTATGGATATAAATGGAATTTTTGGTAAATGGAGAAAAATGAAATGGATAAAAAAATGGATTCTTGAATTTAATTGGATGAAATTGAATAAAAGAAAAAAACGAAAAAAGGATAGAAAAAATAACGGCAATTGGAATGAAAAATTGAAATAATCGGAACTTGAGAAATGATTAATGGACTGAATTTGGAAATGATTATTAAAAGGGAATATGGATGAAGTTTGATTTTCAAGCCCACAACAAATCTCGATTTTCTTGCACAAGCCTCTGATAATGAATACAGCCAATCACAAAACCAATGAACCACTTGCCAACACCACAGTCAATGATACTGTCTGAAATCCGCCCTGATAATTCGAAACCAAACTGAGGAAAATAAATCCTCAGACGAATCGTTGATGAATTAATGAACCGATGAACGAATAAACACTGAAGATTCAAACCACAACATACTGCATGCTAACTGATGAACAAACCAAACTTCGCACAAGAAACAACTGTCACACAAACCAACTTGTACTTTGAAAATGCATTGCCTGATGAATGAATTACTGGCACACACAACTGGCAGTCGACACAATATTTGATAGTTTGACCAAAATTAGGTCAAACATCCACTTGAAATCGAATTGTGACTGAACAAACGCATCTGAATCAAATTCACTGCCCTGTCTTTGCAAACCTGTAACACAGAGAAGAAGAAGAACACTGCAACATTTTTTTTTGTATTTTGGTTAGAAGTCAGTAAATATAAACAAATATAAAACAGTAAAAATAATGGTGATCCCCTGCGAAGCATAAACCCAATCTGAGGAGAAACTCGGAAACCAATGTGATCTTGCTTGATATGCAACATGCAAATGATATGCGAAACAATCTTAGGGCAAAAAATTAGGGTGTTACAGCTGCCCCTATTTAAGTTTCTTCAATCCGGAGATATGAAGATTGACATCTTCGTCTCTACAAGATGGGAGAGACTTAAATACAGAATACCCAATTTTTGTCCTAAGAGAACAAATGATATGATATGAATATGATATGCAAACCCAAGATCTCTGTGGGAAAAATAATGACCACCAGAGAAAAGCACAACTTGGGGACACAGAAGAAAATCCCGCTGGGGAAACAACAGACAAACAAAGAGTTACCAGGAAAATAAATCACTTGATAACATACTCCACTTGGGGAAACGATATGATATAATCAAAACACAATATCAACCAGGAAAAATAAACACCCTGCCAGGAATATCAACCAAACAAAATATTCGAATCCAAAAATGGAGAAATACTGTGTTGGAAAAGAAATCATCAACTACCTATTTACTGGGTAGGAAATATAACAGACTCGACTATCAATTTACTGGATAGGAGCAAAATGCGGAGCGATAACCTCAATTACCTTTTTACTGGGCAAGAAACTCTCAACTACCTGATTTACTGGGTAGAGAATATAAAAGACTCGACTATCGATTTACTGGATAGGAGTAAAATACGGAGGAATAACCTCAATTACCTTTTTACTGGGTAAGAAAAATCTCAAACTACCTGATTTACTGGGTAGAGAATATAAAAGACTCGACTATCGATTTACTGGATAGGAGTATGATCAACTACCTGATTTACTGGGTAGGAACTCAATCAAAGAGAAAAAAAACTTCTATTACCTTTTTACTAGGTAAGAAATTTTCAACTACCTGATTTACTGGGTAGAGAACTCAATCACATAGAAATAGTTTCTGTTACCTTTTTACTGGGTAAGAAGAAGAAATATCGGCTACCGGATTTACTGGGTAGAAACTCAATCATATTACCTTTTTACTGGGTAAGATGAAAATAACTTGACTACCGGATTTACTGGGTAGAACAATTCTCGACTACCTGATTTACTGGGTAGGAGCTTAAGCAAACAAACTCTATTACCTTTTTACTGGGTAAGAGGATAAAATCTCGACTACCGTATTTACTGGGTAGGAACACAAGTAAAGGAACTTGATCAAATTTGGTAATATTACCCACTATCGATTACTGATAGCTTAAATTCCAGAGCAATATACTCAAGCTGGAGAAAATATTGCCCACTATCAAACAATGATAGCTTAATTCCAAAGCAAATATATCCACAAAAGGAGACCAAAGTTCAATCCAAGAACAAATTGGAAAGAAACGGTCAAACAAGACTCATCCCGAGGAGGAAATATCTCAACTGGGGAAAATCCATCCAGATAATAAACTGGGGAGGAAACTGAATCAACATCACCCACGAGAAACAAACTCAGTGGGGAATTAGAAAGGATTAACACTTTCTGCTTAAGGGTCGACACTCTAACCTTGAGAGGAATACGACACACACACTCTATGGGGAAAATCCACACCCAAGAGCAGATAACAATGATAAACGCAAGAATGCAAGCAAACAATGCTATGCTTATGCGTATGAATATGCTTATGAATATGTTGACAAAACAGACATAAAGATAAGAAACAGGGTGACATGAACGCCACAACAACCGGATACTCGGCTAATCCCAAAGCAACAATGCAGGGAAACATGCTGGAGATTCAATCTTGAACTCTGCAGGGGAATATCACAAGCCATCAAAGGAATACAATCCTACTACAAGGCTCGAATCATGAAGAGACAACGTCTGCTAGGAATATCATCCTGCTGAGGAAAGGTAATAATCTGCTGAGGATGAAAATATTCTTGATAAAAATCAAACTTCACAAAGAAAGACTGTCATACAACTCCTGCTCCACCTGGGGATAGAGTGCCAGTCTTGCTAAAAATCACATAGGAAACTGCTGGAAATCAACACATGCAGACCTACTGGGGATCCATATGGGGATATCAGAAGTTAGTATCATAGCCACAACACAGTTACGAGGGATTTTAAATCAGTACCCAACATAGGGTAAAAGAAAACCTCTAAACTGACTGCTATATCAATACTTCTATATTCAAAGATGCAAATAATCAAGCTGAGGAATATGAAGTCAGCTGGGGATTCACAATACTTCTCAATTCAAAGATAATATGCTGAGGAAGAAATCAGAACTCAGCTAGGGATTCTCAAAAACATCCCTTCCAACAACTCTTCTGGGAAATGCATACAATCTCCATTCAACATCATGGTTGGGGAACAAAACATCATTAACATTAATCTGTCAAGACTAACCAAGAACTTTATATGGACATAACCTAATCAAACCCTGCTTTGGGAGAGACGAGTTACACACATCCAGACTTCACTGTCTTCGGAATCACTATTGATATCCTTTATTTGTTCAGATATCACAAGAAAAATGTTTTTAAAATCTTCAAAGATTAAATTTATTAAATTTGTTTCAAAAATCATCATCAACAATAAATTGAAATTTTGTAAACAGAAACAAATATAAAGAATTGCAAACAAATGGATAAAAGCTCAAATTCATTGATAGAATGGTAGTCAGCAAATGGCATGACTCCATGGATCATTACAAGTTTGAAAAATGGTAAATACATGGAAAAGGGCTACATTAAGATACAATGATCACTATTCTCTCTATCAACTTCGAATTCCACTGCGTCGGAAACTTCAGTCAAGGATGAGTGAATAAGAATCTTTGATGAATAATTCTTCTGAGGGACAAGAATCTGAAATCCTCGGTTGCTACAAGCGATTCAGTCTGTCGACGCAGTTACTTGCCATGATCCCTAACTTTTGCCTAGATTGCCCTTTCGGGTTTTCAATCTACCAGGATAATTATTTCTGTTTTTGTCTCTAATTTTTGCCTGGACCGCCCTTTCGGGTTTTCAATCCACCGAGACGCTCATTTTTGCCTAAGCCGCCCTTTCGGGTTTTCAACTTAGCGAGCTGTTCTTTTATTTTTTAGGCGAAGTATTTCTTGACTGCATCCGCATTCACAGGACGAGTGATCTCCTCACCATCCATAGTTGTAAGAATTAATGAACCGCCAGAGAAGGCTTTCTTAACAACATATGGTCCATCATAGTTCGGAGTCCATTTGCCCCGAGAATCTTTAAGGAAAGACTGAATCTTTTTGAGCACGAGGTCGCCTTCTCTGAATACGCGAGGTTTGACCTTCTTATCAAAAGCTTTCTTCATTCTTTGCTGGTACAACCGACCATGACACAAAGCTTTAAATCTCTTTTCTTCAATCAAATTCAACTGGTCAAATCTACTCTGACACCATTCAGTCTCAGTCAACTTGGCTTCCATCAGAACTCTCATTGATGGGATCTCAACTTCGACGGGGAGCACTGCTTCCATACCATAAACAAGTGAGAAAGGGGTTGCCCCTGTTGAAGTACGGACAGATGTACGATACCCATGCAAAGCAAAAGGGAGCATCTCATGCCAGTCCTTGTATGTCACAACCATCTTCTGAATGATCTTCTTAATATTTTTATTCGCAGCTTCAACAGCCCCATTCATCTTCGGTCTATAAGGAGAGGAATTATGGTGTTGAATCTTGAAATCTTCACAAAGCTCTTTCATCATCTTATTGTTCAAGTTCGAACCATTATCAGTAATGATTCTATTCGGAACACCATATCTGCAGATAAGATTATTCTTGATAAACCGAACCACAACTTGCTTGGTCACATTAGCATACGATGCCGCTTCCACCCATTTGGTGAAGTAGTCAATTGCCACGAGAATAAAGCGATGTCCATTCGAAGCCTTGGGTTCAATCATGCCAATCATATCAATTCCCCACATGGAGAAAGGCCATGGGGAAGAAATCACATTGAGATAAGCTGGTGGTACGTGAATCTTATCAGCATACACCTGACACTTATGGCATTTTTTCACATATTTGCAACAATCAGATTCCATTGTCAACCAATAGTAACCTGCTCTCAACATCTTTTTAGCCATTGCATGCCCATTGGCATGAGTGCCAAAGGATCCTTCATGAATTTCTTTCATCAACATGTCTGCTTCGTGTCTATCCACGCATCTGAGCAAGACCATGTCGAAATTTCTCTTATAAAGCACATTTCCATTCAGGAAGAAATTGCCTGCCAATCTCCTCAAGGTTCTCTTGTCTTTACCAGATGCCCCAAGCGGGTATTCTTGACTCTGGAGAAAACATTTAATATCGTGATACCAAGGCTTGTCATCGTGGACTTCTTCAACTGCAAACACATGAGCTGGTCTTTCAAGTCGATTCACACTGATCATAGGAACATCATTCCACTGGTGCACTTTTATCATGGAAGCTATGGTTGCTAAAGCATCAGCCATTTGATTCTCATCACGAGGGATATAATGAAATTCAACTTTGGTGAAGAAAGTTGATATCTTCCTGGCATAATCTCTATAGGGGATTAAGTGAGGTTGATGAGTTACCCACGTGCCCCGAATCTGATTAATCACCAATGCAGAATCTCCATATACATCAAGATGTTTAATCCTTAAATCAACAGCTTCTTCCAGACCCATAATGCAGGCTTCATACTCAGCTTCATTGTTGGTACAAGGAAAAGTCAATCTTGCGGAAAAAGGAATATGTGAACCATCGGGAGTAATGATCATTGCCCCAATTCCTCTTCCACGTGCATTCACAGCACCATCAAAAACTAAACCCCATTGAGATCCAGGCTCCGGCCCTTCCTCAATCAGAGGTTCATCATTATCTTTCACTTTCAAAAACATCACATCTTCATCTGGAAAGTTAAACTTGACAGGTTGGTAATCATCAATCGGTTGATGTGCCAAATAGTCAGCCAAGATACTACTTTTTATAGCTTTTTGAGTCCGGTACTCGATATCATATTCTGATAATAACATTTGCCAACGAGCAATCCTCCCAGTTAAAGCAGGCTTTTCAAAAATATACTTGATTGGATCCATTTTAGAGATCAACCAAGTTGTATGATTCAGCATATACTGGCGAAGACGCTTTGCAGCCCAAGCTAAGGCACAACAAGTTTTTTCAAGCATTGAATACCGAGACTCACAATCAGTGAATTTCTTACTCAAGTAGTAAATTGCATGTTCTTTTCTTCCAGTTTCATCTTGCTGACCAAGCACACAACCCATGGAATCTTCCAACACAGTCAAGTACATGATCATTGGTCTACCTTCCACTGGAGGAGACAAGATAGGAGGTTCAAGCAGATATTCTTTAATACTTTCAAACGCCTTTTGACAATCCTCTGTCCAGACACAACCTTTATCTTTTCGAAGCAACTTGAAGATCGGAGCACATGTGGCAGTCATGTGAGAGATAAACCTTGAGATATAATTCAATCGGCCCAAGAATCCTCTGACTTGCTTTTCGGTTCTTGGCGCAGGCATTTCCTGAATAGCTTTCACTTTATCAGGATCAACTTCAATACCTCTTTGGCTGACAATGAAACCTAGCAACTTTCCAGAACGTACACCAAATGTGCACTTGTTCGGATTCAGACGAAGCTTATACTTTCTCAATCTTTGAAACAACTTCAGCAAATGCTCAACATGATCCTCTTCAGTCTTCGACTTAGCGATCATATCATCAACATATACTTCGATTTCTTTATGCATCATATCATGGAAAAGTGTAGTCATAGCTCTTTGGTACGTCGCACCAGCATTCCTCAATCCAAAGGGCATCACTCTGTAGCAGAATGTTCCCCATGGTGTAATAAATGTGGTCTTTTCCATATCTTCGGGTGCCATCTTTATTTGATTGTAACCGGAAAATCCGTCCATAAAAGAGAACACATCAAACTTAGCCGTATTATCTACCAACATATCAATATGTGGCAATGGAAAATCATCTTTCGGACTAGCTTTGTTCAAATCTCTGTAATCTACGCACATTCGGACTTTTCCGTCTTTCTTCGGAACTGGAACAATATTAGCCACCCATTCAGGATAAATTGACGTCACAAGGAAACCTGCATCAATCTGCTTTTGAACCTCCTCTTTGATTTTTAATGCCATGTCTGGATGAGTTCTTCTGAGCTTCTGCTTCACAGGTGGACATTCAGGCTTCAGCGGCAATCTATGCTCCACAATATTAGTATCAAGACCTGGCATGTCTTGATAAGACCAAGCAAATACATCAACATATTCCTTGAGAAGCTCTATAATCCTCCTTTTAACATCAGGATCCAGCAATGCTCCAACTTTGACCTCTTTCTTTTCATCTTCAGAACCCAAGTTGACCATCTCTATAGACTCTCCATGAGGCTGAATAATCTTCTCCTCGTGCTCAAGCAACCGAGAAATTTCATCTGGAATCTCTTCATCATCCTCTTCCTCAGCTTCAAACACAGGGAATTCAAAGTTGGGAGAGGGCATAGGATCATTGTTTTCAATGGGTTTATCAATCAATCTGCACAATGATTTTATTTTTACTTTAGAAGATGAGCAAAAGTGCAAACAATATGCAGATACACAATTATTATATTTTTTAGGGTTTTTTATGTTACCATTTTTTCAGAATAAAGCAAAAATGAAAAACACATATGGAAATAACAAAATAACATTTTATTGATGATGATCAAATTTGAAACAAAGCCCGACAAGCATCACTTTCACCTTGGGCAGAGTGAAAGGATTTTTGAAAGAAAATAAAAACAATTACTTTGAAGAATGAACGATAAAAGGAACATCAACAGCGATCCAGTTCTGGCAAATCTTTCCGTGTGTAACAAAGTCTTGCATTTCTTCGTCTTCATCATCATCATCATCAATGATAGCAGCAGCGGAATGATCGTTGATAAATCCAGCACTTCTGAAGCCTTCTTGAATAGTCTTGGGATCTTTGACAACTGCACCTGGCGCAAAGCCGATACCGAAACCTTCCTTGTTGTCTATAGCATCAATGATTCGTCCCCAACCATCAGACTGACCAGCTTCAATCACTCGCAGAGCATCTTTGAAAGAGGACATGGGCATGGCATTCTTCTTAACAACACTATTCACAACAGAAAGAGCTTGAAACGACGTTCCCACCTCGTCCTCAGCATCAATATAAGAAAAAGAAGACAGATTACTCACAAGCATCGCCCTCTCACCTTCAATGGTCACCAATTTACCTTCTCTTACAAACTTCAATTTCTGATGAAGAGTGGATGTTACAGCTCCAGCTTCGTGGATCCATGGTCTTCCGAGGAGACAACTATATGCGGGACGTATATCCATTACTTGAAAAGTAATCTTGAATATAAACGGTCCAATAAGAATGGGAAGATCCACCTCTCCAATCACTGTCTTCTTCGACCCGTCAAATGCCTTCACTATAATCCCACTGTGCCTCATGGGAGCACCTTGAAATGCAAGCTTTGACAATGTCGACTTTGGCATAACATTCAGAGACGAGCCGGTATCAACCAACACTTTAGATAAAGCATCTTCTTGACAATTCACCGAGATGTGCAGAGCCAGGTTATGATTTCTTCCTTCTTCAGGCAGATCCTCATCACAGAAGCTCAAATTGTTGCATGAAGTGATATTCGCCACAATACTATCGAATTGATCAACCGTCACATCATGGTCCACATAGGCTTGATCCAGAATCTTCTGCAATGACTGCCTATGAGCCTCAGAACTCATTAACAGAGACAACACTGATATCTTTGAGGGAGTCTGCAATAACTGCTCAGAAATGTTATACTCACTCTTCTTTATCAGCTTTAACACTTCATCATCATTATTACCAGATTGGCTCGATTGGACCACAGCATCCATAATCTGCTTGCTCACACTGGTATCTTCAACTCTCTTCGGAGGGTCTGAAGCATACAATCTACCACTTCGGGTAACTTTCGTCACATCAGCAATGCTAACCACAGACTTTGGAGTAGGAAGAGGAACTTCCCTACCATTCTCTATCATCGTAGCATTATACCTGTACGGAACAGCTTTGTCAGACTCATATGGCATTGGACCAGGTACATTGATCACCAATGGAGTAACAGCGGTCTGGCGACTATCAAAAGAAAACACCATCCTCTCAGGAGCAACCCTTTCAGGAAGATTGAACTGAGGCATAATGACATTTACTTCATTCTCGTATTCATCTCTCTTCGCTGTTACTTCGATCAGCTTATCGTCCATCATCTTCTGGATATCTCTTTTCACAATCACGCAACCTCGAGGATTCACCGAGCAAATACAACAACCAGCATAGTCATGATCGATATCGTGATATTCACTTAAGAAAGCGTGCATTTCCACCAAAGATCTTCTGATATGACTGACTTCATAGATTTTGAACAAACCTGGACAACCAGCAACCATATTCACAGACGCATTACCATGCTTCGGCAACGGATCCTTCTGTATATTAGGATTAACATCATTAAAATACAGAACATTGTTCCTCATCAATTTCTGTACTTCAAACTTCAAAGGATAACAGTTCTCAACATCATGCCCCGGGGCACCCTGATGGAAAGCACAACGAGCTTCTGGCTTATACCACCATGGAATAGTTTCTGGAACTGGAGGTGGAGGACGAGTCTGCACAAGATTCTTTGCAATTAAAGACGGAAGCAAGTTTGCATACAGCACAGGAATAGGATCAAAACTGGGCTTAGCCCGAGCTTGTTGATTACCACCTTGTTGCACAGAAGGTTGCTGATAACGAGGTTGGAACTTTGGAACAGCTGGCACAGTTGGAGCCATGTTAATCATTGGTGTAACAGAAGCCACATGCTGCGAATGGTGCTGTGAATGGTGATTCACACGACTGTGAGGTCTTCTATAACTTTCACGAGATACTGCATTGGTCTCGTTTTCTTTCTTTTTCCCGAAATTAAACCTTCTAGAGCTTGAACCATTGCCATTCTCTTGAGTCAACCGTCCCTCACGGACACCTTCTTCTAAACGCATGCCCATGCTCACCATCTCAGTGAAGTCAGAAGGGGCGCTTGCTATCATTCTCTCGTAATAAAAAGAACCCAACGTCTTCAAGAAGATCTTCGTCATTTCTTTTTCTTCTAACGGAGGAACAATCTGAGCTGCCAGCTCTCTCCATCTCTGTGCATATTCTTTAAAAGTCTCTTTGTCCTTCTGGGACATAGCACGGAGTTGATCTCTATCAGGCGCCATATCAACATTGTACTTATACTGCTTCACAAAAGCTTCTCCCAAATCATTGAAGGTCTTGATTTGACTATTATCCAGACTCATATACCACCTCATAGGTGCCCCAGTTAAACTGTCCTGGAAATAGTGAATCAGCAGCTTATCATTATCAGTCTGAGTCGACATCTTCCTTGCATACATTGTCAGATGGCTCAATGGACAAGTATTGCCTTTGTACTTCTCAAACTCAGGCAGCTTGAATTTGTAAGGAACCTTAACATTCGGGACCAAACAAAGGTCATAAGCATCTTTTCCAAACAAATCTTTGTGTTTCAAAGCTCTCATCTCCCTCTGGATCTCGACAAAGCGTCCCTGGAAGTCATCAAGTCTTTCAGCAACTCCAGCACCTTCACTGGGCTCAGCATGGTAAATCATCTCATCCTGATGCGGAATATTGCGCACTACAGGCGATACAGCAGTCACAATTGGAGGAAGGGTAGTCCACACTGGTGGTGGGATAGTATTGAATGCAGCATTCTCCGGACGATGAGGAGGACGATATCCAGCAGGAAAAAAGTCAACAGGCATGCCCCAGGGCGTGCTAACAGGTATACGATGGTGAGGAGAAATAATAGTCTCCACAGGAATGGATGCGGTAACAACCTCTGAGATGACAGTATTCTGAGCAGGAGGACTAGGAGGCGGCTGATTCTGAGCAGCCATCAAATTTTCCATCATAGCAGTCACTCTCTCCAAGCTTTCCCTCAAATAAGTAACCTCTTCGCGCAGCTCGCGATTCTCTTGTTGCAAAGTATCCATCACTCTTTTCCGATTAGCTCGAGTATCGAAACGATGAGTCAGCTTGACAGGATCACTGAATGAAGACCAAGAAACAACAATAAGAACCCTGGAGAACACTCAAAAAAGCAAGACAAATGCGAATATGATGCATGCTATGTATATGCAAATGCAAAGATTTCAAAGGATTATAAGTTAACTTGCAATATTCATAAAGAGACACTTTTGAAATACTGAAAAACTCATTCTCATTAATATCAAAGTGAGGATTACAAATGAAGTACAAAGCATCAATAATCCTAATACATAAGAGAAAGAGTAAACTAGGCCTAAGGAATCATATCCGAAGAAGTCCCGAATCCTGGCTGATACTTCATACGAATCCTCTTGATCTCACTCTTGTACCGCTCTTCCATATCTTCCTTATCCTTCACCAACTTGTCGACAATGGCCTTCCAAGCACCGGAAGTAGGAGGAATAGTAGCTGAAGTACTAGAGGAAAATAAATCCTCTCTCGGCCTCTTCGTGACGCGCCGCTCAAGTAGCTCAATAAGATCATCCTTCTCCTTAAGCTGCTCCTGCATAGTAGTCCTCTCAAGTAACCAATCTTCCTTTTCTTTCTTCATCTTCTCTAATTCTTCTTGAAGAACCAACTTCTCATCAACGGGAGGTAGAAAAGCAGACAAAGGCAATATGGGAAACATAGGCTCCTCAGGTGGATAAGGCATCTTGAGCTTGGAAGCTCTAGATTGAACCCATTGAATATAACAATCGGACGGAGGAAGGTGTTGTCTACCCAATTGACCTTTCTCTTTCCTATGAACAGCATGCCAAGAATGAGCAATCCTTTTCTTCATCTCTATATGATCATCACCATTAAGAAAGAAGAAACGGGATAAAGCAAGATTATTTGGAACATCCTTCAAACAATAACCAAACTGACGTCTAGCCAAAATAGGATTGTAGCTAATTCCACCACGTGTACCAAGAAGAGGTACATTAGGGAATTCTCCACAACTATCAATGAGAACTCCGGTGTCATAATAAGAGCTATACCACGTCATGTCCTTATGAGAAAGCGACATCAACCTCTGAGACCATCTTCGATTCTCTCTGTTATCCTTGAAAACATCTGACTTCGGTAGGTGCGAAATAAACCACCTATAAAGAAGAGGAGCACAACAAACAATCTCTCCGTCGCCTTTAGAAGTCCTATAGTGAAAGGCATGGTACATGTCTCCAAGCAAGGTAGGAATCGGGTTCTTCTTCAAGAAGATTTGAATAGCATTCTCATCCACAATGCCATCCAAATTTGGAAACAAAACAATCCCGTAGATAAGCAAAACCAAGATAGCCTCAAATGTATCTCTATGACCCAAAGCAAGTGAGGTGGAAGCCTTTCCCATCAAAAACTTGGCATTAATACCACGGACACTCCCTTTTGGGAGAAACTTCCCATTAAGCTCAGATTCCTTAAGAAACAATGCTTTAGCAATAACCTTGACAGTAAGCTCTTTCTCTAAACCAGTGAAAAGAAACTCCTTGTCCAGAATGGGCAAACCTAACCAATGAGAATATTCCTCCAAAGTAGGTACAAGCTGATAATCTGGAAAGGTAAAACAATGGTGCAACGGGTCATAAAACTGAGCCAAAGTAGGGAGAATCCCCTCAGGTACATCAAGATCCAACATGTGCAACAGCTTTCCATGACATTTTCGGAACTCTTGGGTATCAGCAACCAAAGCTCCTAGCTTCCTTAACTCTACAATATTAGGACTCTTGAAAGTATACTTCTTTGTATTCCTCCTTTCGAAAGTCATAGCCATGGACATCTGAAATTTGCAAAAGTTTCTTATAAGTCCTTTGAAATCTTACGGATAATACTCATGAATGTTATGATGGCATGTATGCAACAACCACAAACAAGATCACACAAGGCACACGGGCTTAGGTTCCGAGTCACGAGCATGAAGTCAAGGTAACAGAACCAACCCACACAGGTAAGTACTAAGGTTTTGTCTTCATTGTACCTGCAAGAAACCAAAAGGGTGCTAACAGAGGTGCCCGGAGTTATCAGCCATCTTTAGAATTTTATCGGTACGTTGGATTACTCCCCAACCGATAACATTCTTAAAATAGACCTCGTCCGAGTGTAGTATCGCGTGACAACCGCCTTAGATTTACATCCAGACGACTTCCGCACTACGTTCCTAAATTGGCTTAGATGGGTTAAGGGTTCTAAGGTCCTCAGTATGATCAGCTCAAAGTCGGAAAATAATGCCACGTACGATTACTCGTCATGACATTGGTAGTCCAAGAGAGCCTAACCGAGTGGAGATTATCAAATTGATATTGCTTTGGACTACTCCATCGCATATCGCTTCGAATATCGCCGTCCTATCATAAGTGTCACTCAGATCCGGGTTAGAATCTATCTCACACAGAGGATCACCAAAAACCAAAACGGAACAAACAAATAACAAACAATTCAAACCAAAACAATAAATAAATCAAAGTAGGCTAAATCCGCTTAGAGATTACTCCCCAGCAGAGTCGCCACTTTTCTGTAGCGGTAAAATCGTGAGTGTAAGCTATTGATTAACTTAACTCGATTAACACAGAGTCGCCACCGCGCTTTTCTTTATTTCCGAATGGAAAAAGGTAAAAGAACGAACAAAACCTAGAATTCTAAAAGCAAAGGCTAAAAGAAATAAGCAGAGATGGGTAAGGGGATTGGTTATGAACCGGGAAGGTTTTAGGCACCCGACTCATCCGTAGTACTCTACGGGAGCCCTTTGAAATATTTATTGCTTTTTGGTCTGAAATTGGTTTGTTTAAAATGATGGAAGAGATGAGAAAAAGAATATTTTTTTAATAATTTTGTGTTTGATAAGGTTTTAAAGCCTTATGCCTACGTACCCACAAAGTGCAATGCGAGATCAAAACCTCGTAGTTCGTGGTACAAAGTTTGAAAAGAATAAGTGGGTTGAGTTGATTTTAAGATGTAAAGATAAGTCGTCATCCCTTAGCGAATAATTCCGCTAAAAGGGATGAATCATATCTAAACATATGGAAAATAAAAAAGGTGCACAAGGCACAAAACAATTGAATGGATTTATATTTTTTTAAAGTATATACAAAAATGGTTTTAATATATTTACATGATTTAATATTTGATTAAGGAAATAAAAGGAAAAGGTTAAAAATCGCTTGATCGAAATCAAGGTTTGTTTATGAAATTGTTTGAAGTTTAAGAAATAAGAAGGTTTTGAAAAAGGAAGAAGTTTTGAAAATTAAAGAATGGGGAGGAGATGAAGAGACTAGTCCTAATGCTTGAATTAAAAGCTAAGGGAAGAAGTTACCAAAACCAATATGTACAAATCTTCAAAATTCGGACTTCCATCTTCAAAGGTTAAGGACATCATTTAAGGCCAAAATTCTTAACCACTCCAACTTGAGCAAAGGGAATCCTAGAAGATCTAAGTCCAATTTCCAAGAAGTTTGGGATAGTAACCATAAGTCCAAAGTTAGAAGTAATAAGTTTTTTAAGAGTTTAATCCTTTATTAGGTGTTTTAATATCCAAATGGACAAAGATAAAAAGCAAGCACAATATGAATATATACAAGCATAATATGAATATAAACAATGATATATGATATAATATGGCAAAATATAATAAGGAAATAAAGGAGCAAGAGATTAAAATAAAAGAATAAAGTGCAAGAGATTAAATGTAAACAATTATATTCACATTATAATATTATATACAATATAAGGTGGTATGATGAACTTAATCAAACACAACCACAACAATGAAAATAAAACCGAGGCAACCGGATCCAAGTGGATCTTTAATCGAATCGGGACAACTTTAGGTCTATGTTAAGCAATCGCCGAGTAATTTACGAAGTAATTACCCTACAAATGAGGCCGGCCACCACTAATTAAAGTGGAAAATATTCGTGTTAATACATGTTAGAGAAACGATATAATGGATCGTTCTCCGAAAACATGTCACACTAAAAGAAAGAGGAAGGTCTAATCTTAATCGAGATTATCGTTGAGTTTTCTCGATTAGCAACCTATCACGATCTCAAAGTATGAAGAATGATCCGAATGATCATTCATTCATAGATTTGAAATAATGAAGATTAAGCTTAATCGGAAATCAACAATCCCGAATCGGAAGATTGTCATCGACCAAAATTGAAAAGAGATGAAGAAATAATGGATCCAAAAATAGATCCAAAAAGAAAATAGAATAATATTTTTTAAATCTTTCCAAATTGTTTCTCTAAAATATTTTTCTAAATTTTTCTTTATAAAATCTTTTCATAAAATTCTTCTAAACCTCTTTTTCTAAACATTGTTTTCTAAATCATTTTTTAATACAACATTTCATAACAAAAACAGAAATCAAAAAAAAGAAAGGAAAAGAATTTAAAGAAATTAACACAAAAAAAAAATAAGTGGGAGGGGGAATGAGAACCCGCGGGTGTGGAAGAAACGGATCAAGAGATCCAGGCCCAAGCAAACTCACATTTTCTCTTTTAAAATAAATTACATAAAATAATAAATAATAAAGAAAACGCAAAAGAAGTCAAAGACTTCTTCTTCTTCTTCACGGTAAAAACAAACACCAGAACAAACAGGGCAAAGAACGGATCCTAAACGGCGGAAGCAAAAGGCATAAACGGCGGAAATTCAAAATCTCCTCCTCACCTTCAATACGAACAACACGATTCCTCTCTTGATTCTCTCCTTCTTCTTTCTTCAATTCGGATTTCAAAAGAGAGTTAGGTTTGTATCAGATTTTGGGGATTTGAGAAAATTGATGGATTTGAGTATTTGAGAGGTTGAAGATGGAAAGGGGTTAGGGTTTTGAAGTAGCTTGAAGGATTTCGGCAGAGATTCTTTGGCTCCTCCGAGCTTGAAGAAATGAATGAAGCTGATGCTCCTTAAATAGGAGAAGAAGAAATGGATTTGATGTCGTTTTGAGTGATGCCAATGCGTTTCGAACGGTGAGGAGTGCGTGTCCCTTTACTGAATCTTTCCACTGCGTTTCAATTATTTTTTTCTGCGTTTTGATGAGTGATTTTCATGTGCAGGATTCGCGTTTTGAAACTGATTTTTTTCGTGACGTATGCGTGCGGCTGATTGTGATTCGGCTAGGCTGATGAGGTTTGTACGGCGCGAGTTGTTTTGGTTGTTGATGCTAGCATGACTTGGCTTGTTGTTGTGTATGGGTGAGAGGCTTGCTGTTTCGGCGCATAGGCTGGGGTATAACTGAATGTACGGAAGGCTGGAGTTTGTGACTTGATGTTTGGTGCAGCGGCTTTATGCTTGCAGGCTTGTGCGATTGATTGTGCAGCTAGCTTACGGAAAGCTGGGCAAGGCTAGCGCGGGATGACGTAAGATGTTGGCTTAGGCTGTTTTGTTGGCTGGCAAAAGCTGAAGCTGGGAGCTTGTGTTGTGTTGGGCGAAGCTGATGTAAAAGTTTGTGGGCTTGATGTTGGTGGGATATTTGGTAAAGGCTTGTCTTGGTTGCGGCAGGCTTGAAGAAATGTGTGTAGCTTGGAGTTGTTTGAAGCTGGTGGGCCTAAGGATGTAATGTAGTACGGCTGGTATGGAATGGCTTGGAGTGTTTGTGTGAGGGTACGGCTGAAGCTGAAGCCTTGGAATATGTTTGTTGCTTTCAGTCACGTGGGAAACTAGCTGGAAAAGGGTGGGGATTAGCATGAGGTGGGCAATATGAAGTTGAGGATGTTTGGGCCAAGTGTATAGCTTGGGCAACTCTTTTTCTTTTGTTTGTAAAAATTTTTTAATCAAATGGTAATATAAAAAATTGGATTAAAATGGATAAATGGATTAAAAAAAAAAATTAATAACTTTGCACAAAACAAAATTAATATGAATAAATGGATAATGAAATAATAATGGTTTATGGATATAAATGGAATTTTTGGTAAATGGAGAAAAATGAAATGGATAAAAAAATGGATTCTTGAATTTAATTGGATGAAATTGAATAAAAGAAAAAAACGAAAAAAGGATAGAAAAAATAACGGCAATTGGAATGAAAAATTGAAATAATCGGAACTTGAGAAATGATTAATGGACTGAATTTGGAAATGATTATTAAAAGGGAATATGGATGAAGTTTGATTTTCAAGCCCACAACAAATCTCGATTTTCTTGCACAAGCCTCTGATAATGAATACAGCCAATCACAAAACCAATGAACCACTTGCCAACACCACAGTCAATGATACTGTCTGAAATCCGCCCTGATAATTCGAAACCAAACTGAGGAAAATAAATCCTCAGACGAATCGTTGATGAATTAATGAACCGATGAACGAATAAACACTGAAGATTCAAACCACAACATACTGCATGCTAACTGATGAACAAACCAAACTTCGCACAAGAAACAACTGTCACACAAACCAACTTGTACTTTGAAAATGCATTGCCTGATGAATGAATTACTGGCACACACAACTGGCAGTCGACACAATATTTGATAGTTTGACCAAAATTAGGTCAAACATCCACTTGAAATCGAATTGTGACTGAACAAACGCATCTGAATCAAATTCACTGCCCTGTCTTTGCAAACCTGTAACACAGAGAAGAAGAAGAACACTGCAACATTTTTTTTTGTATTTTGGTTAGAAGTCAGTAAATATAAACAAATATAAAACAGTAAAAATAATGGTGATCCCCTGCGAAGCATAAACCCAATCTGAGGAGAAAACTCGGAAACCAATGTGATCTTGCTTGATATGCAACATGCAAATGATATGCGAAACAATCTTAGGGCAAAAATTAGGGTGTTACAGTGAGGTAATGGGAAATCATCTTTCGGGCTGGCTCTGTTCAGATCCCGGTAGTCAACACACATTCTTACTTTACCATCTTTCTTGGGCACAGGTACTATGTTAGCAACCCACGGCGGATAGCTAGTTACAGCGAGGAACCCGGCGTCCCATTGCTTTTGTACCTCTTCCTTGATTTTCATAGCCATGTCTGGGCGAGTTCGGCGCAGCTTCTGTTTGACCGGTGGGCACTCTTCTCTCAAGGGCAGCTTGTGCACAACAATGTCGGTATCCAACCCTGGAATGTCTTGATACGACCAAGCAAACACATCCACATATTCTTGAAGCAGATCAATCAGTTGTCTCTTCACCGAGTCTTGCAGGCAGGCCCCGATTTTAACCTCTTTCACGTCTTCGTCTGTACCAAGATTAATCACTTCAACCTCCTCCTGGTGAGGGGTAATGACCTTTTCCTCTTGTCTCAACAACCTGGCTAGCTCTTCAGGAAGCTCATACTCTTCATCAACCCCTTCATCAGCTTGATTGATTGGATTGTCCAAGTCATGCGATGTCATAGCCGTGCTGTTGTCGGTGCTGTCTGGAAGGCACTCTCTGCAAGGGTTAAGTTTGTTCATTTTAGTGATTGATTTTAATCTTGCTTTAGAAAAGTGAAATGAAGTTATCATTTTGAAAACACCGCCATTTATTTTTGTACAAAAAGAAAAAAGGAAAAACAGTGAGCAGAAAAGAAAAAAGACTCGTTTGCAAAAAGATGTCTGATATTTCATTAATTTAATCTTGTTTGCACAAAAGTACAGATGGCCCTGATTACAAAATGAGTCTTGTCATATTGGGCAAGATGCAAGACTTTGATGCATGCTATAAAAATACAGGAAATAATAATTACTCTGCATGAGTAACTCTTATAATTTCCTGGGAAGACCAGTTCGAGACACTGCTCCCCGGGATCTTTGGACGAATCCAATTCTCCAGATTGCGCTCCTCTTCCAGCTCGTCTTCCAGACAGTTGATAGCATCGGGGGTGAGCATCCCCCCACTGACAAAACCAGGCTCTCCAGCAGCCTTTGCTTGATGTTGAGTTGGTTTGTAACCCAACCCAAATTTGTCCTTCTTCTCCTCCACAGCCAAGACCTTGCCCCAGCCTAGGGCAGTTCCTTCCTCAACAACCTTCCGGGCTTGTTGATAAGATGACATGGAGATACCAGATACAGCAGATGCTTCATTGACATTCAAGGCTTCAAAACCTTGGCTCATTGTTTCATGGATCTCCCCATCCATCTCAATATACTTATAAGTAGCCAAATGGCTAACAAAAATGTCCTCTTCCCCACAGATTGTGACAACTTGGCCTTCCCACTCAAATTTTAACTTTTGGTGAAGGGTAGACGTTATTGCGCCGGCGGCGTGAATCCAGGGTCTACCCAACAAACAGCTGTAGGCGGGCTGAATGTCCATCACATAAAAGATAGTTTTAAAGGTCTGCGGGCCAATTGTCACAGGCAGCTCAATCTCTCCCAGAACCGATCTCTTTGAACCATCAAAGGCTCTTACCACCAGGTTGCTGGGTCTCAACGCCAATCCATCATATTCAAGCTTCACCAGAGCCTTCTTTGGTAAAACATTCAGGGAAGAACCTGTGTCCACCAGCACATGAGAAAGGACAGCTCCTTTGCATTCCATGGTTATGTGCAAGGCTTTGTTGTGGTTGCGGCCATCCGCTGTCAAGTCAGTGTTGGTGAACCCTAGCCCGTTGCTAGCAGTAACATTCCCAACCACCGCTTCCAGCTGATTGACAGTGATCTCTTCAGGCACGTAAGCTGCGTGCAGGACTTTGAGTAGTGCATTCCGATGGGCTTCGGAGCACATAAGCAGTGAGAGTATAGAGATTTTGGATGGCGTCTGGTGAAGTTGATCCACAACTTTATAATCACTCTTTTTGATGATTCGCATAAACTCATCAACTTCCTGATCGAATGGAGTCTTCAGGGTTTCCTTGGTAGCTGGGTCTTCCTGCACCGGGCCTTTTCCCTTTGCCTTGGCAGCAGCTTCTGCTTCGGCAGTGGGTCTTTGAACTTGTGAAGCGAAGAGACGTCCGCTTCGAGTGAAGCCTCCGCCTCCCCCCACATTATCTACTTGTGGTGCAGGTGCTGATGTTTCCAGAGTGATTCTTTTCCCTTCACAGTACAAGTCAGAGCCATAGTGCCAAGGGATGGCCCTACTGCTTTCATATGGTACAGGTCCAGGCACCGTGACAGTGACTGGACTGATTGCTGCTGCTGAAGGGACTGTAATTGTTTGTGGATCATAAAAGATTGTAACTGGTGCTCTGGTGGGAGCAGCACCTTCTGAATGGTAGGCGGAATTATCTTCAGGATCGTAGAATATGGTAACGGTAGAGACATCTTCATGATTGATTGCTGGAGTTGTAGGGGGTTCTGTTGGAAGGACTGTTGTTGTTGTTGATGGAGATTCGAAATGGAATGAAGCTGAAGTTGTAGCAGGAGAAACTGTTGAAAACTGATCATTTGGAAGGACAGGTGAAGTACTCGTTGATGCTGCTGATGAATTGTCGGGAACAATAGTTGTTGTAGTTGTAGGAGGTTCTGAAACCGTTGTTGATGAAGTTGTCGGATTTGTCGGGAATGATTTAGTGATCTGTAGCAGGCCACTCTGAATAAGGCTGTTAATGCCATTCCTTAGGTCCTCACACCCATTCCATGAAATATTGCAGTAGGGGCACCCCAGTTCACACCCCGGGAATATTTGGTTTTCACGGAGTTGAGCTTTGATTTCCACCAATGGTGTCCGGATCTGATCCACACTAGTTATTAAATAGGACGGTTGGTCTTCTTCAATAGCATTAATTCGAGGACCACCATGGTTTGGCATTGGGTTTTTATTGACATTGGGCGGCGGTGCAAAATTCAGAGCCTTGGAGTCTACTAGGTCTTGTACCTTCATATGCAGAGCCCTGCATTTTTCTGTACTGTGACCAGGTGCGTTCGAATGAAAAGCACACCTAGCATTGGAGTCGTAGTTTCTTGGTAGACTGTTGGGATCCGGAGGTGCCAACGTTCTTAGCTCAACCAGGTTGAGTTTCAGAAGTTGTGGCAGCAATGCAGCATACGGCATTGGGATCGGGTCGATCACTCTGTTAGCTTGAGAGGGCCTCTGTTGAAATGGCCTCTGTTGATTGTTGTTGTTGTTATTGTTGAAGTTTCTTGGAGGGTACTGATTCTGATGATACTGAGGTTGTTGTTGGAAATTTTGCTGAGGAGGTTGATAGATTGGCTGTGGATGAGCTGGAGCAGGGATAGTGACTGCTGCTATTGACCTCTGAACATATTGGGGCCTACCCCTGTTGGTGTGAATGGCATTGGTCTCGCCAGTTCTTCTCGGGCCTGCGAAAGGCTTTCTTGCATTACTGGATGAGCTTGCACCATTATCTGAGATCTTACCCATTTTTAACAGGCTTTCAATTCTTTCCCCAGCTATGACAACATCTGCGAAGCTAGTGGAAGAGAAAGCGGCTAGCCTATCAATATACGTTCCCTGGAGAGTGTTCATAAACATGTCTGCCATTTCTCTCTCAGACATTGGCGGTTGAACGGCAGCAGCCAATTGCCTCCATCTCTGGGCATATTCTCGGAAACTTTCCCTTGACGACTGTGACATTCCCATTAGGAGAGTCCTATTGGGCGCCATATCTAAGTTGTATTGATACTGTCTGATGAAGGCCTCTGCCAGGTCCTTCCAGCATCTCACAGTTGCCCTTGTCAAATGGGAATACCATTCCCTTGATGCTCCAGTCAAGCTGTCTTCAAAGTAGAACATCCAGAGCTTCTCATCCATTGTATAGGCCTTCATCCTTCCCAGAAATGATTGCAAATGAGTCCGGGGGCATGAAGTCCCATTATACTTTTCAAAGCATGGTGGCTTAAACTTATGGGGGATCCTGACCCCGTCTACCAAGCCCATATCCATGACGTCGAAGCCCAACGAATTTTGAGATTCTAAAGACCTCAACTTCTCAGCTATCTCATCCAACCTCCTATCATAAGCTTCTTCTCCAGCGCCCATTACTGTGAATTGATCCTCCTGAGGATCCTCTTGAAGTACTCTGGCTGCAGTGGCTGCCCCTTGAATGTTTGCAGGAGTATTAATTTCAGGATGTAGATGTGGACCAAACACAGGGGGGTTAACATGTGGTTGCACCCTTTCATTGTTACTTGTGCCAGCAGTCCCCACATGGGGCTCCTCTTGATTCCTTCCTTCTACCAAAGCCCTGAGCCTCTCCTGGCTTTGAGCTAAGTTGTTCATCACTTCCATGAACTGTGTTATCTGTGTTCTCATCTCCAACCTTTCGTTGGCCATCTGGTTTCTGACCTCCGTGAGGTCTTGCTGCATCTGGTCCATTTGGATGCCCGGAAGGTTGTTTCTAGTTGGGTACCTGTGTGGCCTGTTGAGGGGAAATACCCGGCGACGAGCAATACTGCCTTAACATCACAACAGAGGTTAGTAACAATAAATCAAAACCTACAAAACAAACAAAAGGGTTAGTATGCAATGCAGTTATGCTTATTTGTTCTCAAGGTATCCGGTTTGGCCTTTAGTTTTGACCCTTCCAGACCCTTGAAGATGATGCTGTTGAAGTTGCTTTTTGAAGTGAACTTGGATGGAAACCAACACAAATATATTACAAAGGTGAAATAATACAACTTGTTCATTTTACAACACAAGCCCCCCAAGGGGTCAAAATACATCACAAAAAAGCAAAAGTACATGAAATAGAAACAACAACAAGCAAATGATCACACTCCAAGGCCAAACTCATCCTCACGAACTTCCTTAAGAAGTGCTTCGGTCACAGGATCAGCCGGATGCTCCGTAAGATTCCTGATGAGAAGGTTTCTTGTAGAAACAGCTGTAGTCAACCTCTTGTTCTGACTTTGGTCTTTAGACCTCTTCACTCCAGCTCTGATTTTTAGCTCTGAAATTTCCTTCTGGGCTGCTGCCAGGGCTTTTTCCATCTGCTCCATCTTGTCCTGAACTCTCTTGTCTTCTAGAGTACGGGCCTCAGTGATCCGGACCCACCTAGCCTGACTCTCTTTCAAATACAAGTCTGTCCTTGCTCTCTGGAACTGGGCTTCTTTGCAAGCATTCTTCAGAATCTGCTCTCCAGCTTTAGACTTTTTGATATAATCCCCAGACTTCTCAATCTTAGTCAGATGCTCTACTCTCAATTTCTCCAATCTTTCAACCTCCCTCATACCTTCACTCCTCTCCCGGAGGGTCTTCTGCAAAGCCTGGGTTAGCTTTTCATTCCTTTCCTTCAAGCTCTCAAACTCCTCCAAACTGATGGTGGCAGGGGGTGCTGCTGAAGATGACTCAGGCATGTCTTCTATAGTAAAGGGCATTCCAGAGAATTGGGCCCTAGCACAGGACCACTCATTGTATTGTGCTGATGCTACATTATTGCACTTCCCCAGAATGGTGACTCCCTTGGTTTGAACATGATCCCAGGCCCAGGCAGCCTGCCTAACAATTGCCAGACTAATCTTGTTCTCACAGTAGAGGGTCTCAATCAGGTCCTGTGCCTTAGGAGTATGAACCAGTGCATAGCCTAATTGCCTCTTGAACAGTAGAGGGTTGTAATTGATACTCCCCTTAACTCCTATTAAAGGCACATTGGGAAAGTGCCCACAGCTTGTGAGGATATCTCTGCCCTTGGTGCTTTGAGTACTCCATCTGATATCTGCTGAAGTGAGAATAGTGAGCCTCTTAGCCCAGTTGCTTTGCTGATGAGGATTTAGAAATGCATCTGTCCTGGGTAGATGCCTAAGGAGCCAAGCATGGAATAATGGGGCACAACACCTCACTAACCTCCCCCTCTGCTTCTCATTCCTCTGATGCACTGAGTAATAGAGATCACCCAACAAAGTTGGCACTGGGTTCTTCAGGATGAACAGGTGGATTGCATTCTTGCTAATGAATCGAGGCTCATCTGCAAACAACACAACTCCATATACACTTAAGGCCAATAGAGCACAAACAGCTTTCCACTCCCCCATGGAGGCCTTCAGACTAGCTTGAGAAATTAGGAAGTCCAGATGAAAACCAGGGATCCCAGCTTTAGAGGTCATATGCTGCTCAATCAAAGCAGGCTCCAGGTGCAAAGCTTTTGCTACTTCTCCATTGCTTGGGAAAGCCATCTCAGGATTGAAAGGGATTTCTCTCCTGATAGGTAGACCAACCAAGGATGAGTATTCTTCTAATAAAGGCCCCAACTGGAAGTCTTGAAAGGTGAAGCATCTCAATGGGGGGTCATAAAACTGAATGCAGGTGTGGATCAAACTCCTCTGAGATGGATCCAGATCCATGACCAGGTCAAGTATATCCCCATAATGCTCTCTGAACAAAGGTATGTGATCTGGAGTGATCAGGGTTTGGATCCTCCTGATGTCTGATAAGTCTGGTTGGAAGAAATGATAGGTGATGTTGCTTTTCTTTGGAGCCATAAGTGCTGAGACTGAGTTGAATAAGTGCTGATGAAGATGCTGAGGAGTGGGCCACTGGCTGGCTAGTGCAAGTAACTGGAGTATATGGCTGACAAGCTGAAGCAAGTGCTGGTGGAGATAGGTCAATACTACAGATGGGGTCAAAACCAAAACCAGATGAAAATGGATACCCTGAAACACAAATAAGCACATGTCAATATGATGCAATGAGTATGTATGCAAATGATATGCAAAGGGTCTGTGACTGAGCTGGATCTGATTAAATGCCTTGGTATAGATCCATGTGTGTTCAAGAATTCCAGATGGAGGTCTATGAATCCAGTAACCAGGGTAGGGGACTCAAATAAAGAGTCACATGTCCAGGGTTTAGAATCACAAGAACTGTCCAACATGGAGCATTCTTAACAAAGTCAAAGTAACAGGGTATTCTGAGGTCAAGGTACCTGCAAACCTGTAAACAACCCAACCCCCTCACAGGTGGTGATCTAGAACAAGGATCCTCAGACTTGGATCAGTTATGAGAAGTGTAAACACTTCGAACCCGGAGGTACAGTGTTTACAATAACCATAACAATTCCTCCTCTAATTCACCTCAGTTTCTGAAGGTCAGTACTAAAAGGTCATCCAGACTTAGCAGGCTTCCCAGATAGCCCTAGCATTGCAGGAAATCTGCAACACAGAGTTCTCAAGAAGAAACCTATGTCTGAACCGTGTTTCATATTCCCGCACCAGACCGAAATGGAATGGGAAAGAATATGATTCACTCTATCCTATGTGTCACTCAGATCCCAGGTGTAGGATCTTAACTCTCAATGAAACACCCACCCACCAAAGCAAACAACAGATCCAGCCAGCCAGCACAGTATGATAATATATGAAAAACTGTAAAGAAAGCAATAAATAAAGCCGTACAGAAAGCAATAAATAAAGCAAATATACAAACAAAAATAGCACATAAAACCCCCAATAAACACAAATCAAACAAGCGCTAGGAGGAACCCACAAAAAGAACCAGAAGCCCTGGTTGCAGTATAAGGGTCCCCAGCAGAGTCGCCAAGCTGTCGCTCCCGAAGATTTGCATCCCGGTACAAGCGCGAACGGTCGGCGAAAGGGACAATGAGAACACACAGCCGTGAACTCACTGGAGATGAATAGAGTCGCCAGCTAGGCATTTTTATCCCGGAGGAAAGGCAATGCTGCATAGACCTAGAAAAGGATGGATAAGACGGTTGCGAACCAGAGAGACTGAGAAAGGGGGTTGGTTACAACCTGGGAAGGTATTAGCACCCAGATTGTCCGTCGTACTCGACGGGATCCACGCTTAAAAGATTTGTGTTTTAAAGGGGTAGTGTCAGTGCGATCTGTGTATACAATAGCTGGAAGGATGTACAGGTGTCAGTGTAAGAGAAATGAAGTGTATAAATGTATAGTGTCAGTGTAAGAATGAAAGTGAGATGCTCAAGATCATGAGGCTAAAAATAAGGTTAGAAAGAGGGGGAATATACAGAGACTTTTGTTCGATAACTGTTAAGTTATGCCTACGTATCCTCTCGTGCAATGAGGAAGTCAGAACACCGTAGTTCGACCCAAAGAGACTGAAAGATGAATTGACTTGTGAACTGCTTACTTGCCTATGCTCAAGTGTATGATCTGTCTGGCACAGATGCAAATTGTCTTGCATTAGACGGAAGAAGCGAGTTCTCGTTTGTGAGTGAAGGTGATGAGAAAAGAATCCCGAAGGAGACGATTACTGTTTGTTTTTGAGTTTTCAGTCTTTTATTGCTTTTGAAAGTTTGTCGTAAGATAATGAGCTTAAGCCTAAACCAATGGATTTAGTAAACTCATCACATCTTCCCTCTGATTAGGGGTAATGAGAATACCTTAAGTGTGAAGTCAGATTCTCACACTTAATCACCTTTGGTGTAGGATTAAGATCATTAACCTACTTGCGATTATTTAGATGTTTTTGTGGTTTTTGTTTAGTGTTGAGTAATGAGGTTAAGCCATAATCAGGGATTTAACAGACTCATTACACCATCCTAATAGAAGGATAATAGATGAGAATGTTCAAGCTGAGGAAAGCTCCTCAACTTAATCCGTGATTAGGGATTAAACTCATGACAAAACAAGCCTTTGATTAAGTGGATTTTATTAAATGATATGATGATGAAGTGAGTTTTATGGTTTGTAAGACAACTTGAGGGGGACTTGTCCATTAACACTAGGGTTAGTCCTTCTTAACCAATTAAGGAAGAATTAGAACCCTAATGCAAGGCCCAAGTTACAAGTGTGATGTCTTGATACTTATTAAGTGAATTGATTAAGAGATTTAAACACATTAAGGGTTTAACACTTAGGATTAAAGTTATACACTCCATCCTAAGAGAAGGATGCAGGCATAAGCTTAATCACAAAGCCTTAAAGCCTTTAGGGTTTAGTCTCTGATTATGAGGTGAGGAGAGAAGACTCAAAGAGAGACACAAAGGTAAAAACTATGGGGGAGACTAATCAAAACCCTAATTCATTGTCATGCTTGGTTGATCCTAAGGTTTGTGAGGTTTGCAAGAACAATCTTCAAAGGAGGCCACCAGGAAGCAGATGAACAAGATCAAGAGAAGCAAAGTGACTTGCTTCATTCAAGAAGTCAAGTCACTTGAAGAAAGAAAGTGGGGAGAACAAGAATGAGCAAGCTCAAACTCAAACACAAATAGAAATGCAGCAATGGATGCAAGGGAGATGAAAAGAAAAGTTATGAGAAGTGAAGGCAAATTCACTTCTCAAGCTTACTTACCACCTGAAATGTTAGAAAGAAATGCAATGCAATGCAAGATGAGATGAAATGGTATGATGCTAAACAAAACCAGAAGCATGTTGATGATGAAAATGATGCTATGAGGTGCTGCAAACATGAGGCAAGACAAGGGGATGTTCATACAAGATCATGGATGCAAATGATGCAAGTTAAGGAGCATGGATGAACATGAAAAGTTATGAAGCATACAAGACAAATGACATGGCAAATGTGCAATGCAGTGATCAAACATGTTTTCTATATGCCTTAAGATGTCAAATGAATCACAAGAATGCTTGAAATGCAAAGACAAGTCATGTTATGCAAGAGAATGCAAGAAGGATGCAAGAGAAAGCCCAAATTAGGGTTCATGGATCAAACATCAAACAAAAACCCAAAACAGAAACATAACTCAAGATAAAAAATGGAAAATGGTACCCAAAGAAACCCTAAACCTATAATGAACCACTGCCCAAAGGGGAACTCTCAACTCTTGACCAATCTCAAGATATGATTTTCCTAAGTTATTAGGGTTTTTTAGGGTTCTTAACAAAAGAAATGCCAAACAAATGGAAAATGCAAGATCAAATCATGGCCATTTTATCCTAGAAACTACATGCTAAATAGAAAACAATGCAAGAAGAATCAATGTCCAACTCTTCTCAAATAGGCAGAAATGATTTTTTGAACTTATGATCAAAGTAATGCACAAAATATGATTTAATTCAATGAAAAATTCTTAAAATGCATCAAGATCAAAAAAGAAATTTGGTTTGAAGGTTGGAAAATGTTTCTAAATGTCTTAGAACATTTCATGAATTTTTTTGTAATTTTTAAATACCTAAAAGTATTTTTTATTAATTAATTTTCATTAATCAATTAAAAATAATCTTTTAAATATTTAAAAATACTTTTTTAATGATAAAAAATAAAATAAAAATATTTTTGTGTCATAAAAATTATTAAAACTCAGAGGAAAAAGTTTCATAATTTTTATGTATTTTTTGCTATTTTAAAATAATTGTACAAGTTAATTGAAAAGAAAATGAATTAAAAACAAATAAAAGGGAAAGTAATCAGAATGGATGGATGAGATGGAATCTGGGTTTGAATCTGTTGACTACGCGCGTCATCCAAGGGTCCAGGTTGACTCTGATTAAATTATGTAAATTATGTTTAATTAAGCTAACACGTGGATTAGGGCATAATCAGAGAGATCCAGGCCACTCACTCACGCGCGAAGTCAACAAGTCAAAGGCCATCAACGCTCAGAATTCAAACTTGAGTTAATTACGTGATTAGGGCACAAATCACTTTCAGGTGGCCGGAGAAGACTTCCGGTCGTCTTCTCCGGCCAGCATCTCCCCTGAAAATCCCCAAAATCCCAGAAACCTAATAAAAATGAAATCTAAAAGATGGGAAATGATCCTCACATCCTCACGAATCAAACCCCTATCCTAAAACACATTTATATTTCCTAAATAAGCTGAATCGAAGAAAAATAAAACTAGGGCACGCAGGTTTCAGAGAGAAATTAAATGCTCATTTCAAAGCCATTTTCGAAAACAAAGACATCAGGATGATCAGTGAATCACATAGAACAAGCTTGTAACAAGAGAAATGATTTCTGGAAAAATGAATTTCAAGCTACCTGAGATTTGAAGCTTTCAGTTTGAGGACTTTCTGGCCACCTCTTCTTGTGCAATCTACTCTACTTGATCCCCAGATGATGTTTGAATGCTCAAAATGAGTTTGTGTTGGCTGGATGATGAGATTCGACAGCTTCTGCTCAAGCTTGGTCAGAAATGGCAATGGTGTTTCAGGCACTTTCAGGTCATTGTGAATGGTGGTTTGTGATCCTGAGGATGAATGGAGAAGGTCTGGAGTGTTTGTTTGTATGTTTGTGAGCTATGGTGAGAGTTTCAAATGAAACTGCAAACTGAGGTGAGAGATGGCAGTGGGATGCTTTGGTTGTTTCAGGCTTGTGTTCTTGGTGGTTTCTACTCAGTGATACATGGTGAGTTGAGTGGAGGAAATGGTTTGAGTGTTTGCAAGCTGTGGAGGCAGATTCGAAGCAAGTTGCAATGTGGTGTGTTTTTGTGAATGTGAAGGTATGAATCGTTTCAGCCTTGCCTTGTGTTATGCCTAACTTGCAAATGGAAAGTATATGCAAATCTGATTGGCTGGATGATGTGACATGGCCTGCTATGATAGGTAAGTTTGCTTTTGCATAAAGTCCACCTTTTGTGTAAGTGAGGCATGGCTCAAGGTCTAGGCAAGTACAAGGCATGGCTCTGGTGCAGCAAGATGAGGTGAGAGGGCTAGCTTGGTTCAAGGGCCAATGCTGCAAGTTGGTGAGATGTGATGAGTGTTTTGCAACTTGGTTACTTTTTGCCTTTTCATGAAAATCTCTCATTACACAAACCATAAACATGTGAAACCTTGGTCCAATTCTGACTTTTAGGACATATTGAATGTTTGCATACTGGTTTGAAGTGAATTAGAAGTCACATAATGCATTGGTTCATGGTTTTGCAAAATTTCCATTTAGGGCATGCCTTGAAAATCAATGATTTTAGCCAACTTTGTCACACCATAACTTTTGATCCAAGAAGAGTTTGATCATGTTCTTGTACTTTTCGAAAAGGGAAAGATGAGATCTACAACTTTCATGACCAAAGTTTTTCCATTTGAAACCTTTTTGGATCAAGAATCAAGGCTTGAAAAATGACCTAAAATGATGCATTCTTGAAAAGTCAACTATGCCCAAAAAGTCAACATTTGCAAAAACTCCAAATTCTTGATTTTTATGAACTTCAACCTTCTTCCATGATCAAATAAAGATCATATACACTCAAAATGATGAAGATCACCCATTGGTTGGGTCATTGGGGGCCTCAGATGCCCTGATTTTACACTGACTTGTCTGAAAAGTCAAACCTTGATCAGATGACTTCCCCATGGAATTTCTTCATGAAAATTGATATGCATACTCCCTATACCATATAGAGACCAATGGAAACAAGAATGACCAAAAAATTTGGAGTTATGGCCTCTGAAACCAAAACCCTAATTTTCAGTCAACTGTGCAGTTCATCCTGGCTCTGCATCCACTCAAACCCTAGTTCTTGTGATTCCTTTGCATTTTTGACTTTGAGGAGATGGAATGTGATAATAGAACACACATGGACCCCTTTGAGTTGATTGGTGGCCTTTGAAGTGGCCCAAAATGCCCTGAGATTGCTCAGATCACAAACCCTAGGTGCAGATGCCTTAGAAACTATGCAGTGAATAAAAAATGAGATATGAGGTGATATGATTGTGTTTATGCATATGAGATGATCACAAGCCATGGTGTGAATGGGTGAGGGCAAATTTGGGGTGTTTACACCTGTGAGTTCACTCCTGTGTGTTCTCACACCCTCTTTCACCGACCGTTCGCGTCTGTACCTTTATTTGGGCCATTCCCATTTATCGGGAGCGACACTTGTGCGCTTCTCTGTCTTTTCAGGATTGCAGGTATTCAAAGCACAACATGGGGCATGGAAGCTTCACCCCAACAAGCTGGAAAATCATTATCTACTCAATCTTAGCACCGGAGGTGTTTTCTCCCCAGCTGAGTTGCCATTTGTCATTTCCTCCTCAACCAAGTGCCAACCAGGGAACCATCTCCCCACAGAGTTTCAGCCTCTATCCGGAAAAAGCAACGCGTAAAGAAATAACAACAGAGTGAAGAAGGCTTCTACGAACCCCAACTGGGTCCCTCATTACAAAGATAGGTCTATCGGTGATCTATTTCCCCAAAGCAGAGTCATGTGCTATGATCTACCAATGATCTCATCCCCAGCTGGGATATCCACTTCAAAGCAGATCAGCCAGAGATCTTCACAGCAACGGGATCCGAATCCCGGATCGTTATATTTGCATAATCATAGCATTCACATCATATTCTCCCCGTAGAGCGTATCATTCCGTCTAATACGGAGCATTACGGCAAAAATCAAACATATTGCATAATCATAAGCCATGTGCTAAATCAAACACTTATGAATACTAACAATCCGTCAACAATATACAGAATGTTTCCCAAATTCCCCGACAGAGAGCCAAGACATTTCTCTTACAAATACAGATACTTCCTGACACCCGTGTCATATCCCCCAGTAGAAAGCCAAAGCATCTCTTTTGCACTCACAGATACATATATATACACAACTTTCTTGACACCCGTCAGTGTCACCTTCCCCAACATGGTTACCTGAACACTTTGTAAATCGGACACTTGTTTATATCATACTTTTCTCCTTTTGGCACTCGTCCGTGTCACTCTCCCCAGCAAGTTAAACACTCATCTCTACACCACTCATAATTATTACTCCTGTTTTACTCATACAAGATACTCGTCCGTATCTTGTATACACCACTTATATCCCCTCAGATTCGACACTCGTCCGTGTTCTTTGTTAACCAGTTGATACTCGTCTGTATCATCATCTCAGAACACGCGTCAGCGTTCGTTTCTACCGACACTCGTCCGTATCATAATCTTAAAGATGCTCGTTCACATCTTTAATCCATAGAAAATGATAGATACCTTTACCTCTTTTAGAATTTAGACACTCGTCTGTGTCTATTATTCCCCAGAAGAGTCCCCGCAGAATCAATACTCGTCAGTGTTCTTTATTAAACAGTTGATACTCGTCCGTATCATCATCTCTGAACATGTGTCAGCTTTTGTTTCTACCTGATACTCGTCCGTATCATAAGTCTTAAGGATGCTCGTCCGCATCTTTAATCTATACACAGCACCAAACACTTATACCTTTCATTTCTTGGATGTAAACACTCGTCCGTGTTTATTATTCCCCAGCAAAGTCCCCAGCAGACTTGTTAAACTATTTCCTTTCTATCTGACATTCGTCCTATGTCATGATACCTTTGCGGCAGCCGTACCCTTCCAGGTGATCGTCCTTCACCTTTTTGATGATCGTCCTTCATCAACCCCCAGTGGAGTCTCTATTCATTAAACCCCCTTCTTATCCGACATTCGTCCTATGGCGTGATATCTTTAGCAGCCGTTTGTCGCTCCCGATAAATGGGAAATGGCCCAGATAAAGGTACAGACGCGAACGGTCGGCGAAGGGAGGATGTGAGAACACACAGGAGTGAACTCACAGGAAATGAAAAGAGTCGCCAGCCAGGCATTTTTATCCCGGAGGAAAGGCAATGCTGCATAGACCTAGAAAGATACGGATAAGACGGTTGCGAACCAGAGAGACTGAGAAAGGGGGTTGGTTACAACCTGGGAAGGTATTAGCACCCAGATTGTCCGTCGTACTCGACGGGATCCACGCTTAAAAGATTTGTGCTTTAAAGGGGTAGTGTCACTGCAATTTGTATATAAAGAGCTGGAAAAGGATGTACAAGTGTCAGTGTAAAAGAAAGTGAAAGTGTGATATGTATAGTGTCAGTGTAAGGATAGGAATAAGATGCTCAAGATCATGAGGCTAAAAGAATGATGCTGAAGGAGGGGGTAATATACAGAGACATTTGTTTGATAACTGTTAAATTATGCCTACGTATCCTCTCGTGCAATGAGGAAGTCAGAACACCGTAGTTCGACCCAAAGAGACTGAAAGATGAATTGACTTGTGAACTGCTTACTTGCCTATGCTCAAGTGTATGATCTGTCTGGCACAAATGCAAACTGTCTTGCATTAGACGGAAGAAGCAAGTTCTCGTTTATGAGTGAATGAGGTGAGGAAAGAATCCCGGAGGAGACGGTTATTGTTTGTTTTTGTATTTTCAGTCTTTTATTGCTTTTTGAAGTTTGTCTTAATTTAATGAGCTTAAGCCTAAGCCAATGGGTTAGTAAACACATCACATCTTCCCTCTGATTAGGGGTAATGAGAATACCTTAAGTGTGAAGTCAGCTTCTCACACTTAATTACCTTTGATGCAGGATTAAGATCATTAACCTACTTATGATTATTTAGATGTTTTTGTTGTTTTTTTGTTTAGTGTTAAGTAATGAGATTAAGCCATAATCAGGGATTAAACAAACTCATTACACCATCCTAATAGAAGGATAATAGATGAGAATGTTTAAGCTGAGGAAAGCTCCTCAGCTTAATCCATTATTAGGGATTAAACTCATGACAAAACAAGCCTTTGATTAAGTGGATTTTATTTAATGGTAAGATGATGAAGTGAGTTTTATGATTTGTAAGACAACTTGAGGGGGACTTGTCCATTAACACTAGGGTTAGTCTTTCTTAACCAATTAAGGAAGAATTAGAACCCTAATGCAAGGCCCAAGTTACAAGCTTGATGTCTTGATGATTATTAGATGAATTGATTAAAGGATTTAAACACATTAAGGGTTTAACACTTAGGATTAAAGTTATACACTCCATCCTAATAGAATGATGCAGGCATAAGCTTAATCACAAAGCCTTAAAGCCTTTAGGGTTTAGTCCTTGATTATGAGATGAGAAGAGAAGACTTAAAGAGACACAAAGGTAAAAGCTAAGTGGGGAGACTAATCAAAACCCTAATCATTATCATGCTTGGTTGTTCCTAAGGTTTGTGAGGTTTGAGGAAGAAATCTTCAGAGGAACCACCAGGAAGCAAATGAATGGAGCAAAGAGAAGCAAAGTAACTTGCTTCATTCAAGAAGTCAAGTCACTTGAGGGAAAGAAAGTAAGGAGAAAAAGAAAGAGCAAGCTCAATCTCAAACACATAACAAAATGCAGCAATGATGCATAAGAGAGATGAAAAGAAAATGTGAGAAGTGAAGGCAAATTCACTTCTCAAAGTTGCTTACCACCTGAAAAGTTAGTGAAAGAAATGCAATGCAATGCAAAAATGAAATGAAATGGCATGATGTAAATCAAAACCAGAAGCACATACATGATGATAATGATGCTATGGGATGATGTAAACATGAAGCAAGGCATGGGGATGATCATACAAACTTATGGATGCAAGTGAAGCAAGTTTAGAACCATGATCATACATGAAAAGTTATGAAGTGTAAATGGCATACAACATAGCAAATGCAAGATGCAATGATCAAACATGTTTACAATATGTCTTAAGATGTCAAATGAATCAAATGGATGCACAAAATGCTATGGCAAGTCAAGGTATGCAAGCAAATGCAAGATGGATGCATATGGAAGCCCAAATTAGAGTTTATGATCAATGCATCAAACAAAAACCAAAATCAGAAGCAAACATCAAGATGAAAAATTGAAAATGCATTCAAAGGGACCTTAAACATATACTAACTCACTGCCCAAAGGAGAGGTTCCAACTCTTAACCTAATTAGAGCTATGAATTTCCTAAGATTTCTAGGGTTTTAGGGTTCCTTAACAAGAAAAATATCAAACAAATGGAAAATGAAAGATCAAATCATGCCAATTTAATCTTACAAACTACATGATATGCTAAACACAATGCAAAAAGAATCAAAGTCCAACTCTCAATGGTTAGGCAGAAATGATTTTTTGAAGTTTGGATCAAAATAATGCTTTGAAAATGAATTAATTCCATGGAAAATTATCAAAATGCATCAAGATCAAAAAAGAAATTTGGTTTGAGGGTTGGACAATGTTTCTAAATGATTTTAAAGGTTCCATGAATTTTTTGGTGATTTTTAAATACCTAAAAGTATTTTTAATTAATTAATTCTCATTAATTAATTAAAAATAAACTTTTAAATGATTTAAAAATATTTTTAAATGCAAAAAAATAAAATAAAAATGTTTTTGGTTTCTGAAATTAAAAAAAAGTTTGTACAAAAATTTTCAGAATTTTTTAAAAGGTTTTGCTATTTTAAAATAAATGGACAAAAGAAATATAAAACAAATGAATTAAAATTAAAGAAAATGAAAAGTAAACGCAATGGAGAGTCTGGATTGATTCTGGGGAAGGACCTGTTGACTTGGCGCGTGATCCTAAGGTCCATATTCAAACTGAACTAAACTCACTTAATTAATTAAATTAAACCTAACTAATACTAATGACATGATCTCAGCCTTCCAAATGCGCGCGGGAAACAACATCCAGTGGCTCACATTCAAACCTGGTGCCCTAACCCTAATTAACACCTAATCACTTTCAGGTGGCCGGAGAAGACTTCCGGTCATCTTCTCCGGCCAGAATCCTCCCTGAAAATTGATATCTTCCTCCCTAGCTCACTAAAACCTAATCTCTCTGCCCAGAATCCATCCCCATACCTCATATAACACGAATCAACAAACAAAATGCATTTATTCTTCGTATTAAAGTTGAATCGAATCAAAAGGGGTTTAGGTCAAAAAAAGTTCAGAAGCTTCATACATACTCAATACTCAACCATTTGCAAAACTAAACATATCAGCATGATCAGCACATCATAGAGAATCATTTAGGAACTTAAAAACATGTTTCTGGAAAAAATGTTCTTGAGCTCACCTGAACTGAAGCTTTGATCTTTGGAGCTTTCTGGCTGGCCCTTTGATCCAAAACGCCTTTAATGAACCTCCTAAGAAGCTTGCAGTGCTTGGTTGGAGTTTACAATGGCTAGTTTGAGAGATTGAACAAGTTCTATTCAGTGGAGTGAGGAAATCGTGTTTCTGATTCAATGGCTTTCAGGCTGTTTTGAGGGTTGGTTTGTGTTCAGTGAAGCATGGTGAGATTGTTTGTGAAGTTTGTTTATGAGTTTGTGGCCTGTATGATGAGTTTCGAATGCTCTTGCACAAGAGGTGGAAAACAAGAATGCTGAGTTATGGATGGTTTCAGGCTTGTGTTCTTGTTGCTTTGGCTTGCTTTTGGCTTGTATAGATAACTATGATTGGTCAGAAGAAGTGATGTGTGCTTTATTGATTGGTATGGGTCTTTTTGCCAAAATGTCAATGTTGGTGTAAGAGAAGTATGGGCTACTTTCTAGCCAAGGACAAGGGTGTGTCCTGCGCAGCATGATGTGGGGAGATGCTTGTCGCTCCCGATAAATGAACAGGGTCAAATAAGGGTACAGACGCGAACGGTCGGCAAAGGGAACAGTGAGGACACACAGCCGTGAACTCACTGGAGATGAATAGAGTCGCCAGCTAGGCATTTTTATCCCGGGGGAAAGGCAATGCTGCATAGGCCTAGAAAAAGATGGATAAGACGGTTTGCGAACCAGAGAGACTGAGAAAGGGGGTTGGTTACAACCTGGGAAGGTATTAGCACCCAGATTGTCCGTCGTACTCGACGGGATCCACGCTTAAAAGATTTGTGTTTTAAAAGGGGTAGTGTCAGTGCAATCTGTGTATACAATAGCTGGAAAGAATGTACAGGTGTCAGTGTGTAGTGTATAAGTGATATGAAGTATGAAAGTGTCAGTGTAGGAAAAAAGAATGAATCGCTCATGATAATGAGGCTAAAGAATGAAGCTGGAAGAGGGGGAATGTACAGAGACTTTTGTTCGATAACTGTTAAGTTATGCCTACGTATCCTCTCGTGCAATGAGGAAGTCAGAACACCGTAGTTCGACCCAAAGAGACTGAAAGATGAATTGACTGATGAACTGCTTACTTGTCTATGCTCAAGTGTATGACCTGTCTGGCTCAGGTGCAAACTGTCTTGCATTAGACGGAAGAAGCAAGGTCTCGTTTGTGAGTGAATGAGATGAGAAGAGAATCCAGGAGGAGACGATTATTGTTTGTTTTTGTATTTTTAGTCTTTTATTGCTTGTTGAAGTTTGTCATAAGTTAATGAGCTTAAGCCTAAACCAATGGATTTAGTAAACTCATCACATCTTCCCTCTGATTAGGGGTAATGAGAATACCTTAAGTGTGAAGTCAGATTCTCACACTCAATCACCTTTGATGCAGGATTAAGATCATTAACCTACTTGTGATTATTTAGATGTTTTTGGTGTTTTTGTTTAGTGTTAAGTAATGAGGTTAAGCCATAATCAAGGATTAAACAGACTCATTACACCATCCTAATAGAAGGATAATAGATGAGAATGTTTAAGCTGAGGAATGCTCCTCAACTTAATCCATGATTAGGGATTAAACTCATGACAAAACAAACCTTTGATTAAGTGGATTTTATTAATGGTATGATGATGAAGTGATTTTTATGATTTGTAAGACAACTTGAGGGGGACTTGTCCATTAACACTAGGGTTAGTCCTTCTTAACCAGTTAAGGAAGAATTAGAACCCTAATGCAAGGCCCAAGTTACAAGTGTAATGTCTTGGTGATTATTAGATGGATTGATTAAGAGATTTAAACACATGAAGGGTTTAACACTTAGGATTAAAGTTATACACTCCATCCTAAGAGAAGGATGCAGGCATAAACTTAATCACAAAGCCTTAAAGCCTTTAGGGTTTAGTCCCTGATTATGAGGTGAGAAGAGAGGACTCAAAGAGAGACACAAAGGTAAAAACTATGAGGGGGACTAATCAAAACCCTAATTCATTGTCATGCTTGGTTGTTCCTAAGGTTTGTGAGGTTTATAAGAACAATCTTCTAAGGAGCCACCAGGAAGCAGATGAACAAGATCAAGAGAAGCAAAGTGACTTGCTTCATTCAAGAAGTCAAGTCACTTGAAGAAAGAAAGTGGGAGGAACAAGAATGAGCAAGCTCAAACTCAAACACAAGTAGAAATGCAGCAATGGATGCAAGAGAGATGAAAAGAAAAGTTATGAGAAGTGAAGGCAAATCCACTTCTCAAGTTTACTTACCACCTGAAATGTTAGAAAGAAATGCAATGCAATGTTAAATGAAATGAAATGACATGATGCTAAACAAAACCAGAAGCATGTTGATGATGATAATGATGCTATGAGATGCTATGAACATGAGGCAGCATGTGGAGATGTTCATACAAGATCATGGATGCAAATGATGCAAGCTAAGGAGCATGAACTTACATGAAAAGTTATGAAACATACAAGGCAAATGATAGGGCAAACATGTGATGCAATGATCAAACATGCTTTCTATATGTCCTAAGATGTCAAATGAAACACAAGAATGCACAAAATGCAAAGACAAGTCATGTTATGCAAGAGAATGCAAGAGGGATGCAAATGAAAGCCCAAATTAGGGTTTATGAAACAAACATCAAACAAAAACCAAAAACAGAAGCAACCCCTAAGATAAAAAATGGAAAATGACATTCAAAGAAACCCTAAACCTATACTAAACCAAGGTCCAAAGGGGAGCTCTCAACTCTCAACCAATCTCAAGTTATGATTTTTCTAAGTTATTAGGGTTTTTTAGGGTTCCTAACAAAAGAAATACCAAACAAATGGAAAATGCAAGATCAAATCAAGGCCATTTTATCCTAGAAACTACATGCTAAACACAAAACAAAGCAAAAAGAATCAATGTCCAACTCTTCTCCAATAGGCAGAAATGATTTTTTGAACTTATGATCAAAATAATGCACAAAATATGATTTAATTCAATGAGAAATTCTTAAAATGCATCAAGATCAAAAAAGAAATTTGGTTTGAAGGTTGGACAATGTTTCTAAATGTCTTAGAACATTCCATGAATTTTTTGGTGATTTTTAAATACCTAAAAGTATTTTTAATTAATTAATTTCCATTAATCAATTAAAAATAATCTTTTAAATATTTAAAAATATTTTTTTAATGATAAAAAATAAAATAAAAATATTTTTGGGTCTTAAAAATTAATAAAACTTTTAGGAAAAAGTTTCATAATTTTTAAGAATTTTTTACTATTTTTAAATAATTATGCAAACAAAAGGAAAAGAAAATGAATTAAAATAAGGAAAAAAAAAGAAAGTCAACTGAAGGAAAGGCTGGGATTGCATCCTGGTTTGAATGGGTTGACTGGCGCCAGATCTAAGGGCCAGGATTATTTCTGAGTCAATTAACTTAATTGCAATTAATTAATGTTAATAAAATGAATTAGGGCTAAACCAAATGATCTGAGCCCTCTATCCGCGCGCGAAGTCAACCGGTCCACTCCATCCAACGCTCCTCATTCAAACTGGCATTAATGACCTGAGATTAGGGCTAATCACTCAGGCGGCCGGAGAAGACTTCTGGTCGTCTTCTCCGGCCAGCAACTCCCCTGAAAACTTCCCAACTCACTCAAATCGTATCAAAAATGAAAACTAAGAATTGGGAAATGTTCCTTACACACTCACGAATCAAAACCCTCTCTCAAAACAAATTTCTTCTTCCTAAATGAGCTGAATCGAAGAAAATGAAAACTAGGGCACGCAGGTTTCAGAGAGAAATTAAATGCTCATTTCAAAGCCATTTTAGAAACCAATGACATCAGGATGATCAGTGAAGCACATAGAACAAGTTTATAACATGCAAAGTGATTTCTGGAAAAATAAATTTCAAGCTACCTGAGATTCGAAGCTTTCACTTTGATGACTTTCTGGCCACTTCTCCTTGTGCAATCCACTCCACTTGATCCCCAGATGATGTTTGAATGCTCAAGAAGAGTTTATGTTGGCTGGATAATGAGTTTCGAAAGCTCCTGCTTCAACTCAGTCAGAAATGGCAATGGTGATTCTGGTGGTTTCAGGCCATTGTGAGGGGTTGTTTGTGATCCTGAGGGTGAATGGAGAAGGTCTGCAAGGTTTGTTTGGATGTTTGTGAGCTAGGGAGGGAGATTTGAGTGGAACTGCAGCTTGGGGTGAGAAATGGCTATGGAGTGTTCTGGTTGGTTCAGGCTTGTGTTCTTGGTGCTTTGTGGTCTATGGAGCAAGGTGAGTTGAATGGTGAAGATGGTTCTTGTGTTTGCAAGCTGTGGAGGTAGATTCGAAGCAACTTGCAGCTTGGTGTGTTTTTGTGAATGTGATGGTGTGAATGGTTTTAGCCTTGCCTAGTGTATGGAATGGCTGGCTCTTTGTCCACATAAACCTCTCTCATTGGTCAGTTGATTGGACATGTGCTTTATTGATTGGTAAGTCACCTTTTGCAAAAAGTCAAATAATGTGTAAGAGAAGTATGGCTCATGATCTAGGCAAGTACATGGGCTGGTTCTGGTGCAGCAAGGTGAGGTGAGAGGCTAGCAAAGTGTAGTAACCAAGGCAGCAAGTTGTAGGAAGTGATCATGAAGATTTTGCAAGTTGTGACTTTTTGGTTCACATGTGATTTCTTTGTCCAACCAAACATGAACCATGGGCATTCTTGGTTCAATTCTGATTTTTATCACTTAGAGAATGTTTGCATACTGGTTTGAAGTGAATTAGAAGTCACATTGGGCTTTGGTTCATGATCTTGCAAAATTCCCATTTGAAACATGCCTTGAAAATCAATGATTTTTGCCAACTTTGTCACATCATAACTTTTGATCCAAGAAGAGTTTGATCATGTTCTTGTACTTTTTGAAAAGGGAAAGATGAGATCTACAACTTTCATGACCAAAGTTTTTCCATTTGAAGCCTTTTTGGATCAAGAATCAAGGCTTGAAAAATGACCTAAAATGAAGCATTCTTGAAAAGTCAACTATGCCCAAAAAGTCAACATTTGCAAAAACCCTAAATTCTTGATTTTTATGAACTTCAATCTTCTTCCATGATCAAATAAGGACCATATACACTCAAAATGATGAAGATCACCCATTGGTTGGGTCATTGGGGGCCTCAGATGCCCTGATTTTACACTGACTTGTCTGAAAAGTCAACCCTTGATCAGATGACTTCCCCATGGAATTTCTTCATGAAAATTGATATGCATACTCCCTATACCATATAGAGATCAATGGAAACAAGAATGACCAAAAAATTTGGGGTTATGGCCTCTGAAACCAAAACCCTAATTTCAAGTCAACTGTGCAGTCAAACCTGGCTCTGCATCCACTCAAACCCTAGTTCTTGTGATTCCTTTGCATTTTTGACTTTGTGGGGATGCATTATGATGATTGGGCACACATGGATCCCTTTGAGGTGATTGGTAGCCTTTGGAGTGGCTCAAGATGCCCTGAGATTGCTCAGATCACAAACCCTAGGTGCAGATGACTTAGAAACTATGCAGTGGATCAAAAATGAGATGTGAGATGATATGATTGTGTTTATGCATATGAAAATGATCACAAGCCATGGTGAAATGAGTGAGGGCAAATTTGGGGTGTTTACAGCTGCCCCTATTCAAACATGAGTTAGCTGTGCAGGTTGTAAGCAACGGCTTAACAGGCAAACAAGATAACTTGTGGTTGAATACCAAAGACAGTCCAAAATTTGCACTCACAGAATGAAGAAGAAAAGGGATATAGATTGTAAAAGGAAATAAAGTATATTGTAAAGCATGGGCGACGGAGGACGACCGTCGAGCAGAGGACGACTGCCGGGTAAAGAGCAATGACGGGGACGGCCGACATGCTGGGGATAAAAGGTAAAGCCAAGACGGGGACGGCTGACTAGCTGGGAGAAATAAAAGATCATGATGGGGACGGCCATCAAGACAAAGTTGTAAGATTCTCTGGGAATTAATGAAACATGACGGGGACGACCATCAAGTTCATAAAGCAAAGTAACCGACGATGGGGACGGCCATCGGGCTAAAAAGAAAAGGGACCGCGACGGGGACGGCCATCGGGTCAAAGAATAAATGAAATAAACAGATGATGGGGTACGGCCATCAAAGGTGAAGGACGATCACCTAGCAGGGGACGGCTGCTCTGTTGGGAATAAAAGAAAAATGATGGGGACGGCCATCAATGGTGGAGGACGACCACCTGGCAGGGTACGGCTGCTGAAAATATCGCGACATAGGACGAATGCCGGATAAAAGGTCAACGATGGGGACGGCCATCGGATGAGCATGATGGAGGACGACCATCAAGAAGTGGAGGACGACCACTCAGCAGGGTACGGCTGCTAAAAATCAACGATGGGGACGGCCATCGGATGAGCATGATGGAGGACGACCATCAAGAAGTGGAGGACGACCACTCAGCAGGGTACGGCTGCTAAAAATCAACGATGGGGACGGCCATCGGATGAGCATGATGGAGGACGACCATCAAGAAGTGGAGGACGACCACTCAGCAGGGTACGGCTGCTCTCAGGGTTTATCATGGCACAGGACGAGTGCCAGATAAAAAGGAAAGTTTGTTGTGTTGCCGATCTACTGGGGATATAGTGAACACGGACGAGTGTTCACAACCAAGAAAGGAAAGTATAAGTGTTTGGTATTGTGTATAGATTAAAGATGCGGACGAGCATCCTTAAGACTATGATACGGACGAGTATCATGTAGAAACAAATACTGACACATGTTCCAAGATGATGATACAGACGAGTATCAACTGGTTAACAAAGAACACGGACGAGTGTTGAATCTGAAGGGACTCTTCTGGGGAATAGTAGACACAGACAAGTGTCTAAATTCAAGAAGACAAAAGTGTTTGACACAGTGTATGGATTAAAGATGCGGACGAGCATCCTTAAGACTATGATACGGACGAGTATCATGTAGAAACAAACTCTTGACGCATGTTCTGAGATGATGGTACGGACGAGTACCAACGAGTTAACAAAGAACAAGGACTAGTGTTGAATCTGTGGGGGTATAAATGGTGGTATATACAAGATACAGACGAGTATCTGTATAAGAGTAACAAGTATGAGTGGTGGTATATATGAGTGTTTAACTTGCTGGGGAGAGCGACACGGACGAGTGTCAAAAGGAGAAGAGTGTAGTATGAACAAGTATCTGGTACAAAGTGTTTATAATACTGTGCTGGGGAAAATGACACGGACGGGTGTCAAGAAAGTTATATATACAAGAGTATTTGTGAGTGCAAAGAGGATACTTTGGCTTTCTGCTGGGGATATGACACGGACGGGTGCCACAAGGAGTATACACTGATATTTGTGAATGTAAGGCAACTGCTTTAGCTTTAGCTCTCCGCTGGGGAATTTGGGAAGTATTCTGTATACTGTTGACGGGTTGAAAGCTTTTAACTGAAGTGTTGGCAACCTGATGCTTGTTGGAGAGGTCTTCACTGGAGGAAAGACGACTCCGCGTGAGGTATACTTCGTTTAACTGCTTTGAACATCTGCTGAGGATCTGATCATCCTGCTCTGACTCCGCTGGGGAGAATTTCTTCTTGCTCTGCTGGGGAAATCCCTTGGAAATGAGAATCCCGATGACTCTATGGGGAAAGATCATCTTTAGACTTGGCTAGGGAAGATGCTTGATCACACAATCCTGCTGAGGAGGGAATTCTGATAATTCTAACTTTGTGGGGAAGCAAGGCCTTCAGCTTCCTGTTGGGAAAACTTCACTGTGGAAAGATAAGTCCGCTTGAGGACGAGAACGATTCAATTAGCCTTGAAGTTCTGTTGGGGTTATCATCTATTCCAACTCAGCTGGGGATGTCAACCTTCATGGTTGAGAAAATATTTGGCAATGCTCTGCTGAGGAGAGACTTTGTTGGAGAATTAGAGGTCGAAATAAGCCAAATTCAGCCCCATGTATAGCATGACGACTGTGCTGGGAAGATGTGCCAATGAAAATTGGCTTTGACTGAATGCGAATAACCAACTCCTCATGAGGGAACCTTGTCGGCTGAAAGAAGATCTTTATGCTCGGGGAAGAAATAAACTTCCAATGCCCTGCTGGTAAAATAAATACCAGACATTCCCTGAGAATTTACACAGTGCTTCAAACTTCTGTGCTCAACAAATGCATTACCGATCATCCTGAGTGAACTATCATTCCCTTAACTCCTCAATTATACCATACTGCATCATCCATAAAAAGATCGTCTTCAGAGGATTTTACAGAAGACTTGGCGTCCAGCATTGCCCCGGTGTCTTCAAACTCTTGCAGAAATTCAACAAGTCTTGAGATAACTGCCCCAGATTACGTCTTGAAACGATTCTTGCCCCACATCAGAGCTAAAACAGAAACCATGCGGTATGAAGATGCAATGCAAATGATGTACAATGCAGACATATGCTCATAACCAAAGATATGAAACAAGGATGGTTGGGCGCTAGGGCCATGTTGATAGATATATATTTTTTGGTTGCCAAGCAATTGGACTTTTGAAGGTGAATTACCAGACGAGAACTGGTTTAATAAAGGTAGGCCAACAAACGAGAACTGATGGGCAAAGAATAAGTCATCGGACGTGAACTGACTCCTTGTGTTCATTGTCAAACGAGAATTGACTATGAAAAAGAATGACTACCAGACGAGAACTGGAGTTCAACGGGCTAAATGAAAAGGTGACCAGACGGGAACTGGTTAAAAGATTCGCCTACCAGACGAGAACTGGTATTTGAAGTTGGTTCGCCAGACGAGAACTGGACTCTGGGTTTGTCTGTCGGACGAGGACTAGACTTTAAAAGGGTTTGCCAGACGAGAACTGGACTTTGAAAAAGGTTTGCCAGACGAGAACTGGACTTTGAAAGGTTGATAAGTTGGGGTTACGAGGCCCTGGGTGTGAGATTGATGTTACGGGGTTAGGATGCCCAATGCACTTATGATGCATATGCTCTATATGCGACATGAATAACGTATGCAAATAATTTATGCAATGCTTATGGAAAGCTATAAGAACTCCCGAGAATGGGAGGAAAGGTCTTATGTGACAAGGCTTCTGGTTGAGAAGAGTGACAAAGGCGACGGTGGGTAGCATGATTTCCCGACACTCGTCTTGAACTCTGAGATTACTGATACAAATTGCTCTGTGTAGCCAAAATTTGCCCCTGTTGGGCGAGTCTCTGAACAGACTGTCACTGATTATACAATCCCTGGAACGGCGGACCTGGATGTCCTCTCGAGGAGAGTTGCACTTAGCGAGCTCTGGAATTATTCTGCCCCGGTATGAGCGTGGAAGCGAATTGACTCATTCTGACTGAGCATTGGATGAATTCTTCCTTGGTCAACAGAGAATTAGGGTGGCATGTCCCTGTTTGGCAGATTCAGCTCTGATCAACTGACTTTGAATGACGTTCCTCGATCAACTGATGCTTGGGAACTCTCTTTACCCTGACAGATTCCTTGGTCAACAAAACCACCGGATAACATGCCCCTGATTCATAGGCCTACAAGATGCTCTTGATTCTGGTCATCATTGTTGAATGATCAAGTTCCCTCGCGATTGCTCTTTGTAGGAACTTTCCTGATGTCACAGACTGACTTGCAATTAAAACTGTTCATTTACAAATGGTAATTTTAATGCAGTACACATGTAAGTTTTTTTTTTTTTTTTTTTGAAAATTTATTTATTTTGATGCTGTGACCGTGTGTGACGAATGGACGATTAGTCCAAACGTAGTGCTGAGTTAGCAAATCGTTAGGAGTCAGTTTACGCAACCTTGTCACAGTATGCTTCCAGAATTGAACCTGATTCAATTAGGACTTTCAAGGGTTGTAACATGGTCTGGTTCATGGTTTTAGAAAGAAAGATTTATGGCTCAAAGTTTATCTGTGCCCACCCATTCTCCTTGATGTTCTCCAGTCCTATGTTCAGCTAATTTGACTTAAGCGCTCGCTTCTCGAAAGGGTTTTGCGATGGTTGAGAATCCAATGGCATTGACGGTTTATGCACCAATGAGGTTTCTTGGAGTAACAGTCATCCATTCTGACTTTGTGTCTGTAGTCACACGACTTTGTTCTAATGGAACTTTTTTGATATATTTTTACTCCCTAATTTTTGCCTGGACTGATTTTTTTTTTTTATTTTGAAATTTTTTTGAAATTTTGAAGTCCAGCGGGATGCCTTAACTTTTGCCTAAGTCATATGTTTTCACACATTTTTCGACTTAGCGGGCTTTATTTCTTTTTCTTTTTTTGATTTTGTTGAAACAAATCGTGTGACACTGGCTTGTCATGACTTACTGAAAGGGTCGTGACTACCTCATTCCTTTGTTGGTGAGGGATAACCATTGTGGTTTCACGTCCCTTGACCTCTTGAGGTGTAATGAATATAGGGAATGGATCCTCAGAAGCACACTCCCTTGGACATTTGAACGCTCGGTCAAATTAACTGATAACTACCCTGCCCCGGGTTGAATGTGAGGGTTTTTTCGTTCAGAAAAGAAACTCCTGCTTCAAGGCTCAAAGGGGGTTGACGAGGGTCTATCTCCCTTATATCTCCGGTGTTTGGGAATTGAAACAATGCCTGTACATCGTCAGCAAGTCCTACCCTGAAAGCATACCTTCAACAATTATGGGTATTCAGTTGTCATCATCCTCCCTCAAACCTGCTAAACAACAGTGAAATAAATGGGAGGTATATGGATGCAATTTTTTTGTTTTCTTTCTTTTTTTTTTTCAATGCAAGTAAAGAAAAATGAGCGAATGCGACATAATTGATTCAAAAGTGCAAGATCACTACATTAACATTACCATTTAAAATAACAATGCTTAAAAGACAAGTAGCTGCTAACAGGAAAGGAACTACAATGCAAATGATAAAAGGATACAACGATCACCAACTCTGATGACATACTGTTGTCTGAGCCACTGAAATCAAGATATGCTTCTTCTGAAGTCTTTGAACTCAATCAGGTGAGAGGTTGACGTGCACAACCAAGCTTCCTTCTGGAAAGGAAATGTAGCCCTTGTCGATCAATTGTTGTACTTTGGCTTGAAAAGCTTTGCAATCTTCAGTTGAATGCCCCATTGATCCACCATGATACCCGCATTGCTCATGAGGATTGTACCCTGGAGGGTACGGCTCTGGCAACGGCTTGAGAGGTTTAGGAACCACCAAAGAGCTCTGAATTAGATGCGGCAAGAGTTCACTGTATGCCATAGGGACTGGATGAAGAGGAGCAATCCTTCTTTCCAGATTGTTACGAGGCCTAGGCTGGCTCTGAAGTTGATTCTGAGGTCTTCGACCATGAGATTGCAGATTTGGACGAGGAGGAGCCCAGGGTTTCTGACACGGTGCTCTGAGCATTGCCGAATGTCCGTAAGAGTAATCAGATTCAGGAAAAGATGATCTCTTAGAAGATGTTGTTCTAGAATATTCGATATTTGCCATGACTGCACTGACGTCATTCCATTCTCCCTCTTGGGAGCTAACAACAGACTCATCTTCACTAGTTGGGATACTCGAAAAGTCCTGGATCTTTCCACTTTTGAGCAGGATCTCAATGTGTACTCCAACTATCATCAAATCAGAGAAGCTTGTCATCCCAATGCTACTCATTCTTTCCAAGTATGGATCCTACAAGGTGCCCACGAACAGGTCAATTAATTCTCTGTCTGAAAGTGGTGGTTGCACTTGGGCTGCCAATTCTCTCCACCGTTGTGCATATTCTCTGAAAGATTCACCACTCCTCTGGGATAGGCTCTGCAAGTGCGTGCGATTGGGCGCCACGTCTATATTGTACTGGTATTGCTTTACGAAAGCTCTGGATAAATCATTCCAAGATCGGATATGACTGTTTTCCAAATCCATGTACCAACTTAAAGATGCCCCACTTAAACTGTCCTGAAAACAATGAATCATCAACTTATCATTGCAGGCATAAGAAGTCATTTTTCTACAGAACATCACCAAATGACGCTTCGGGCAACTGACACCAGTGTATTTCTCAAACTTCGGAGTTCTGAAATCTGGAGGAATGACAAGACCAGGCACTAAACACAGAGTTAGAGCATCAAAACCGAAGGCATCAGAATCCGCTAAGGCTTTGAGTCGCTCGTCCAACACACGAAATCTTTCAGCAGGATCAATAACTTGAGGATCCTTGGTTTTCACAAGAGGGATTGCCCCTTGGAAGTTCGGCATGGGGAAGGCAAACCTCTGATAATCTGTAGTATCAGTCGAAGATGAAGGTCCACCTCGGACAACAGATGGTCCAGGTACATTCTGATTCACGATCGGGGTCTGTGCAGGCTGAGCTTGAGCAAGATTGTTCGCTTGTGGAAGATCTTCATCAGGAGAAAGATCATACAGAGGATTGGTCATTGAAGTGAAACCAGGTGGAAACTCAACATTCCGATGGTTGTTCTCTGACATAGCTACTGACGGCTTCCAATCCGACCCTTTACCTCTTGACACTGTTCAGTCTAGCTTCACACACTCTGTCGTCTTCTAACTGTTACCACTTGTTCAAACTGAGTACCGGGAAATCAGCTGGCTGGTCATGGACAAAAGAGGAAGGATGAGTTCTCTGGAGGAGGAAAATGCAATGCAGACGCACATGCAAAATGCAATATGATGATGCAAAAGATGCAAAGACATGGGATCACAGCTGGAAACCGCCTGGAATCTGGAATACTGTCAAGAATCAAGTGTCTGTAACCACAAGATCTCTGTATAGTAACCCAAAATAGTAACTGAAAACCAGAGGTCAATAACTTCAGGATCATAGTGACTGGATCAAACAATTGTACTGGTAATGAGGGTATGTTGAGGTCAAGGGTTCCTGCAAACCTGTAAACAGCCCAAACCCCTCACAGGTGGTGTTCTAAAACAAAGATCCTCAGGCTTGGATCAGTTATGGGAAGTGTAAACACTTCCAACCCGGAGGTACAGTGTTTACAATAACCATAAAAGTTCCTCCTCTAATTCACCTCAGTTTCTGAAGGTCAAAACTAAAGGTCATCCAGACTTAGCAGGCTTCCCAGATAGCCCTAGTACTGCAGGAAATCTGCAACACAGAGTTCTCAAGAAGAAACCCATATCTGAACCGTGTTTCATATTCCCGCACCAGACCGAGATGGAATGGGAAAGAATATGAACCACTCTAGCCTAGGTGTCACTCAGGTCCCAGGTATAGGACCTTAACTCTAAATAGTACACCCACCCACCAAAGTAAATAACCAGATCCAGCCAGCAGTACAGTATGACAATATTATATAATGCAAAAGCAAATAAGGAAAGCAGTAAGGCAAACTGTACATAAAGCAAAGATATCCACAAATATACAAACACAAACAAGCACATAACACCCCAGTAAACACAAATCAATCAAGCGCTAGGAGGAACCCACGAAAAGAACCAGAAGCCCTGGTTGCAGAATACTCTTTCCCCAGCAGAGTCGCCAAGCTGTCGCTCCCGATAAATGAACAGGGTCAAATAAGGGTACAGACGCGAACGGTCGGCGAAGGGAACAGTGAGGACACACAGCCGTGAACTCACTGGAGATGAATAGAGTCGCCAGCTAGGCATTTTTATCCCGGGGGAAAGGCAATGCTGCATAGGCCTAGAAAAAGATGGATAAGACGGTTTGCGAACCAGAGAGACTGAGAAAGGGGGTTGGTTACAACCTGGGAAGGTATTAGCACCCAGATTGTCCGTCGTACTCGACGGGATCCACGCTTAAAAGATTTGTGTTTTAAAAGGGGTAGTGTCAGTGCAATCTGTGTATACAATAGCTGGAAAGAATGTACAGGTGTCAGTGTGTAGTGTATAAGTGATATGAAGTATGAAAGTGTCAGTGTAGGAAAAAAGAATGAATCGCTCATGATAATGAGGCTAAAGAATGAAGCTGGAAGAGGGGGAATGTACAGAGACTTTTGTTCGATAACTGTTAAGTTATGCCTACGTATCCTCTCGTGCAATGAGGAAGTCAGAACACCGTAGTTCGACCCAAAGAGACTGAAAGATGAATTGACTGATGAACTGCTTACTTGTCTATGCTCAAGTGTATGACCTGTCTGGCTCAGGTGCAAACTGTCTTGCATTAGACGGAAGAAGCAAGGTCTCGTTTGTGAGTGAATGAGATGAGAAGAGAATCCCGGAGGAGACGATTATTGTTTGTTTTTGTATTTTCAGTCTTTTATTGCTTGTTGAAGTTTGTCATAAGTTAATGAGCTTAAGCCTAAACCAATGGATTTAGTAAACTCATCACATCTTCCCTCTGATTAGGGGTAATGAGAATACCTTAAGTGTGAAGTCAGATTCTCACACTCAATCACCTTTGATGCAGGATTAAGATCATTAACCTACTTGTGATTATTTAGATGTTTTTGGTGTTTTTGTTTAGTGTTAAGTAATGAGGTTAAGCCATAATCAAGGATTAAACAGACTCATTACACCATCCTAATAGAAGGATAATAGATGAGAATGTTTAAGCTGAGGAATGCTCCTCAACTTAATCCATGATTAGGGATTAAACTCATGACAAAACAAACCTTTGATTAAGTGGATTTTATTAATGGTATGATGATGAAGTGATTTTTATGATTTGTAAGACAACTTGAGGGGGACTTGTCCATTAACACTAGGGTTAGTCCTTCTTAACCAGTTAAGGAAGAATTAGAACCCTAATGCAAGGCCCAAGTTACAAGTGTAATGTCTTGGTGATTATTAGATGGATTGATTAAGAGATTTAAACACATGAAGGGTTTAACACTTAGGATTAAAGTTATACACTCCATCCTAAGAGAAGGATGCAGGCATAAACTTAATCACAAAGCCTTAAAGCCTTTAGGGTTTAGTCCCTGATTATGAGGTGAGAAGAGAGGACTCAAAGAGAGACACAAAGGTAAAAACTATGAGGGGGACTAATCAAAACCCTAATTCATTGTCATGCTTGGTTGTTCCTAAGGTTTGTGAGGTTTATAAGAATAATCTTCTAAGGAGCCACCAGGAAGCAGATGAACAAGATCAAGAGAAGCAAAGTGACTTGCTTCATTCAAGAAGTCAAGTCACTTGAAGAAAGAAAGTGGGAGGAACAAGAATGAGCAAGCTCAAACTCAAACACAAGTAGAAATGCAGCAATGGATGCAAGAGAGATGAAAAGAAAAGTTATGAGAAGTGAAGGCAAATCCACTTCTCAAGTTTACTTACCACCTGAAATGTTAGAAAGAAATGCAATGCAATGTTAAATGAAATGAAATGACATGATGCTAAACAAAACCAGAAGCATGTTGATGATGATAATGATGCTATGAGATGCTATGAACATGAGGCAGCATGTGGAGATGTTCATACAAGATCATGGATGCAAATGATGCAAGCTAAGGAGCATGAACTTACATGAAAAGTTATGAAACATACAAGGCAAATGATAGGGCAAACATGTGATGCAATGATCAAACATGCTTTCTATATGTCCTAAGATGTCAAATGAAACACAAGAATGCACAAAATGCAAAGACAAGTCATGTTATGCAAGAGAATGCAAGAGGGATGCAAATGAAAGCCCAAATTAGGGTTTATGAAACAAACATCAAACAAAAACCAAAAACAGAAGCAACCCCTAAGATAAAAAATGGAAAATGACATTCAAAGAAACCCTAAACCTATACTAAACCAAGGTCCAAAGGGGAGCTCTCAACTCTCAACCAATCTCAAGTTATGATTTTTCTAAGTTATTAGGGTTTTTTAGGGTTCCTAACAAAAGAAATACCAAACAAATGGAAAATGCAAGATCAAATCAAGGCCATTTTATCCTAGAAACTACATGCTAAACACAAAACAAAGCAAAAAGAATCAATGTCCAACTCTTCTCCAATAGGCAGAAATGATTTTTTGAACTTATGATCAAAATAATGCACAAAATATGATTTAATTCAATGAGAAATTCTTAAAATGCATCAAGATCAAAAAAGAAATTTGGTTTGAAGGTTGGACAATGTTTCTAAATGTCTTAGAACATTCCATGAATTTTTTGGTGATTTTTAAATACCTAAAAGTATTTTTAATTAATTAATTTCCATTAATCAATTAAAAATAATCTTTTAAATATTTAAAAATATTTTTTTAATGATAAAAAATAAAATAAAAATATTTTTGGGTCTTAAAAATTAATAAAACTTTTAGGAAAAAGTTTCATAATTTTTAAGAATTTTTTACTATTTTTAAATAATTATGCAAACAAAAGGAAAAGAAAATGAATTAAAATAAGGAAAAAAAAAGAAAGTCAACTGAAGGAAAGGCTGGGATTGCATCCTGGTTTGAATGGGTTGACTGGCGCCAGATCTAAGGGCCAGGATTATTTCTGAGTCAATTAACTTAATTGCAATTAATTAATGTTAATAAAATGAATTAGGGCTAAACCAAATGATCTGAGCCCTCTATCCGCGCGCGAAGTCAACCGGTCCACTCCATCCAACGCTCCTCATTCAAACTGGCATTAATGACCTGAGATTAGGGCTAATCACTCAGGCGGCCGGAGAAGACTTCCGGTCGTCTTCTCCGGCCAGCAACTCCCCTGAAAACTTCCCAACTCACTCAAATCGTATCAAAAATGAAAACTAAGAATTGGGAAATGTTCCTTACACACTCACGAATCAAAACCCTCTCTCAAAACAAATTTCTTCTTCCTAAATGAGCTGAATCGAAGAAAATGAAAACTAGGGCACGCAGGTTTCAGAGAGAAATTAAATGCTCATTTCAAAGCCATTTTAGAAACCAATGACATCAGGATGATCAGTGAAGCACATAGAACAAGTTTATAACATGCAAAGTGATTTCTGGAAAAATAAATTTCAAGCTACCTGAGATTCGAAGCTTTCACTTTGATGACTTTCTGGCCACTTCTCCTTGTGCAATCCACTCCACTTGATCCCCAGATGATGTTTGAATGCTCAAGAAGAGTTTATGTTGGCTGGATAATGAGTTTCGAAAGCTCCTGCTTCAACTCAGTCAGAAATGGCAATGGTGATTCTGGTGGTTTCAGGCCATTGTGAGGGGTTGTTTGTGATCCTGAGGGTGAATGGAGAAGGTCTGCAAGGTTTGTTTGGATGTTTGTGAGCTAGGGAGGGAGATTTGAGTGGAACTGCAGCTTGGGGTGAGAAATGGCTATGGAGTGTTCTGGTTGGTTCAGGCTTGTGTTCTTGGTGCTTTGTGGTCTATGGAGCAAGGTGAGTTGAATGGTGAAGATGGTTCTTGTGTTTGCAAGCTGTGGAGGTAGATTCGAAGCAACTTGCAGCTTGGTGTGTTTTTGTGAATGTGATGGTGTGAATGGTTTTAGCCTTGCCTAGTGTATGGAATGGCTGGCTCTTTGTCCACATAAACCTCTCTCATTGGTCAGTTGATTGGACATGTGCTTTATTGATTGGTAAGTCACCTTTTGCAAAAAGTCAAATAATGTGTAAGAGAAGTATGGCTCATGATCTAGGCAAGTACATGGGCTGGTTCTGGTGCAGCAAGGTGAGGTGAGAGGCTAGCAAAGTGTAGTAACCAAGGCAGCAAGTTGTAGGAAGTGATCATGAAGATTTTGCAAGTTGTGACTTTTTGGTTCACATGTGATTTCTTTGTCCAACCAAACATGAACCATGGGCATTCTTGGTTCAATTCTGATTTTTATCACTTAGAGAATGTTTGCATACTGGTTTGAAGTGAATTAGAAGTCACATTGGGCTTTGGTTCATGATCTTGCAAAATTCCCATTTGAAACATGCCTTGAAAATCAATGATTTTTGCCAACTTTGTCACACCATAACTTTTGATCCAAGAAGAGTTTGATCATGTTCTTGTACTTTTTGAAAAGGGAAAGATGAGATCTACAACTTTCATGACCAAAGTTTTTCCATTTGAAGCCTTTTTGGATCAAGAATCAAGGCTTGAAAAATGACCTAAAATGAAGCATTCTTGAAAAGTCAACTATGCCCAAAAAGTCAACATTTGCAAAAACCCTAAATTCTTGATTTTTATGAACTTCAATCTTCTTCCATGATCAAATAAGGACCATATACACTCAAAATGATGAAGATCACCCATTGGTTGGGTCATTGGGGGCCTCAGATGCCCTGATTTTACACTGACTTGTCTGAAAAGTCAACCCTTGATCAGATGACTTCCCCATGGAATTTCTTCATGAAAATTGATATGCATACTCCCTATACCATATAGAGATCAATGGAAACAAGAATGACCAAAAAATTTGGGGTTATGGCCTCTGAAACCAAAACCCTAATTTCAAGTCAACTGTGCAGTCAAACCTGGCTCTGCATCCACTCAAACCCTAGTTCTTGTGATTCCTTTGCATTTTTGACTTTGTGGGGATGCATTATGATGATTGGGCACACATGGATCCCTTTGAGGTGATTGGTAGCCTTTGGAATGGCTCAAGATGCCCTGAGATTGCTCAGATCACAAACCCTAGGTGCAGATGACTTAGAAACTATGCAGTGGATCAAAAATGAGATGTGAGATGATATGATTGTGTTTATGCATATGAAAATGATCACAAGCCATGGTGAAATGAGTGAGGGCAAATTTGGGGTGTTTACAGCTGCCCCTATTCAAACATGAGTTAGCTGTGCAGGTTGTAAGCAACGGCTTAACAGGCAAACAAGATAACTTGTGGTTGAATACCAAAGACAGTCCAAAATTTGCACTCACAGAATGAAGAAGAAAAGGGATATAGATTGTAAAAGGAAATAAAGTATATTGTAAAGCATGGGCGACGGAGGACGACCGTCGAGCAGAGGACGACTGCCGGGTAAAGAGCAATGACGGGGACGGCCGACATGCTGGGGATAAAAGGTAAAGCCAAGACGGGGACGGCCGACTAGCTGGGAGAAATAAAAGATCATGATGGGGACGGCCATCAAGACAAAGTTGTAAGATTCTCTGGGAATTAATGAAACATGACGGGGACGGCCATCAAGTTCATAAAGCAAAGTAACCGACGATGGGGACGGCCATCGGGCTAAAAAGAAAAGGGACCGCGACGGGGACGGCCATCGGGTCAAAGAATAAATGAAATAAACAGATGATGGGGTACGACCATCAAAGGTGAAGGACGATCACCTAGCAGGGGACGGCTGCTCTGTTGGGAATAAAAGAAAAATGATGGGGACGGCCATCAATGGTGGAGGACGACCACCTGGCAGGGTACGGCTGCTGAAAATATCGCGACATAGGACGAATGCCGGATAAAAGGTCAACGATGGGGACGGCCATCGGATGAGCATGATGGAGGACGACCATCAAGAAGTGGAGGACGACCACTCAGCAGGGTACGGCTGCTAAAAATCAACGATGGGGACGGCCATCGGATGAGCATGATGGAGGACGACCATCAAGAAGTGGAGGACGACCACTCAGCAGGGTACGGCTGCTAAAAATCAACGATGGGGACGGCCATCGGATGAGCATGATGGAGGACGACCATCAAGAAGTGGAGGACGACCACTCAGCAGGGTACGGCTGCTCTCAGGGTTTATCATGGCACAGGACGAGTGCCAGATAAAAAGGAAAGTTTGTTGTGTTGCCGATCTACTGGGGATATAGTGAACACGGACGAGTGTTCACAACCAAGAAAGGAAAGTATAAGTGTTTGGTATTGTGTATAGATTAAAGATGCGGACGAGCATCCTTAAGACTATGATACGGACGAGTATCATGTAGAAACAAATACTGACACATGTTCCAAGATGATGATACAGACGAGTATCAACTGGTTAACAAAGAACACGGACGAGTGTTGAATCTGAAGGGACTCTTCTGGGGAATAGTAGACACAGACAAGTGTCTAAATTCAAGAAGACAAAAGTGTTTGACACAGTGTATGGATTAAAGATGCGGACGAGCATCCTTAAGACTATGATACGGACGAGTATCATGTAGAAACAAACTCTTGACGCATGTTCTGAGATGATGGTACGGACGAGTACCAACGAGTTAACAAAGAACAAGGACTAGTGTTGAATCTGTGGGGGTATAAATGGTGGTATATACAAGATACAGACGAGTATCTGTATAAGAGTAACAAGTATGAGTGGTGGTATATATGAGTATTTAACTTGCTGGGGAGAGCGACACGGACGAGTGTCAAAAGGAGAAGAGTGTAGTATGAACAAGTATCTGGTACAAAGTGTTTATAATACTGTGCTGGGGAAAATGACACGGACGGGTGTCAAGAAAGTTATATATACAAGAGTATCTGTGAGTGCAAAGAGGATACTTTGGCTTTCTGCTGGGGATATGACACGGACGGGTGCCACAAGGAGTATACACTGATATTTGTGAATGTAAGGCAACTGCTTTAGCTTTAGCTCTCCGCTGGGGAATTTGGGAAGTATTCTGTATACTGTTGACGGGTTGAAAGCTTTTAACTGAAGTGTTGGCAACCTGATGCTTGTTGGAGAGGTCTTCACTGGAGGAAAGACGACTCCGCGTGAGGTATACTTCGTTTAACTGCTTTGAACATCTGCTGAGGATCTGATCATCCTGCTCTGACTCCGCTGGGGAGAATTTCTTCTTGCTCTGCTGGGGAAATCCCTTGGAAATGAGAATCCCGATGACTCTATGGGGAAAGATCATCTTTAGACTTGGCTAGGGAAGATGCTTGATCACACAATCCTGCTGAGGAGGGAATTCTGATAATTCTAACTTTGTGGGGAAGCAAGGCCTTCAGCTTCCTGTTGGGAAAACTTCACTGTGGAAAGATAAGTCCGCTTGAGGACGAGAACGATTCAATTAGCCTTGAAGTTCTGTTGGGGTTATCATCTATTCCAACTCAGCTGGGGATGTCAACCTTCATGGTTGAGAAAATATTTGGCAATGCTCTGCTGAGGAGAGACTTTGTTGGAGAATTAGAGGTCGAAATAAGCCAAATTCAGCCCCATGTATAGCATGACGACTGTGCTGGGAAGATGTGCCAATGAAAATTGGCTTTGACTGAATGCGAATAACCAACTCCTCATGAGGGAACCTTGTCGGCTGAAAGAAGATCTTTATGCTCGGGGAAGAAATAAACTTCCAATGCCCTGCTGGTAAAATAAATACCAGACATTCCCTGAGAATTTACACAGTGCTTCAAACTTCTGTGCTCAACAAATGCATTACCGATCATCCTGAGTGAACTATCATTCCCTTAACTCCTCAATTATACCATACTGCATCATCCATAAAAAGATCGTCTTCAGAGGATTTTACAGAAGACTTGGCGTCCAGCATTGCCCCGGTGTCTTCAAACTCTTGCAGAAATTCAACAAGTCTTGAGATAACTGCCCCAGATTACGTCTTGAAACGATTCTTGCCCCACATCAGAGCTAAAACAGAAACCATGCGGTATGAAGATGCAATGCAAATGATGTACAATGCAGACATATGCTCATAACCAAAGATATGAAACAAGGATGGTTGGGCGCTAGGGCCAGGTTGATAGATATATATTTTTTGGTTGCCAAGCAATTGGACTTTTGAAGGTGAATTACCAGACGAGAACTGGTTTAATAAAGGTAGGCCAACAAACGAGAACTGATGGGCAAAGAATAAGTCATCGGACGTGAACTGACTCCTTGTGTTCATTGTCAAACGAGAATTGACTATGAAAAAGAATGACTACCAGACGAGAACTGGAGTTCAACGGGCTAAATGAAAAGGTGACCAGACGGGAACTGGTTAAAAGATTCGCCTACCAGACGAGAACTGGTATTTGAAGTTGGTTCGCCAGACGAGAACTGGACTCTGGGTTTGTCTGTCGGACGAGGACTAGAATTTAAAAGGGTTTGCCAGACGAGAACTGGACTTTGAAAAAGGTTTGCCAGACGAGAACTGGACTTTGAAAGGTTGATAAGTTGGGGTTACGAGGCCCTGGGTGTGAGATTGATGTTACGGGGTTAGGATGCCCAATGCACTTATGATGCATATGCTCTATATGCGACATGAATAACGTATGCAAATAATTTATGCAATGCTTATGGAAAGCTATAAGAACTCCCGAGAATGGGAGGAAAGGTCTTATGTGACAAGGCTTCTGGTTGAGAAGAGTGACAAAGGCGACGGTGGGTAGCATGATTTCCCGACACTCGTCTTGAACTCTGAGATTACTGATACAAATTGCTCTGTGTAGCCAAAATTTGCCCCTGTTGGGCGAGTCTCTGAACAGACTGTCACTGATTATACAATCCCTGGAACGGCGGACCTGGATGTCCTCTCGAGGAGAGTTGCACTTAGCGAGCTCTGGAATTATTCTGCCCCGGTATGAGCGTGGAAGCGAATTGACTCATTCTGACTGAGCATTGGATGAATTCTTCCTTGGTCAACAGAGAATTAGGGTGGCATGTCCCTGTTTGGCAGATTCAGCTCTGATCAACTGACTTTGAATGACGTTCCTCGATCAACTGATGCTTGGGAACTCTCTTTACCCTGACAGATTCCTTGGTCAACAAAACCACCGGATAACATGCCCCTGATTCATAGGCCTACAAGATGCTCTTGATTCTGGTCATCATTGTTGAATGATCAAGTTCCCTCGCGATTGCTCTTTGTAGGAACTTTCCTGATGTCACAGACTGACTTGCAATTAAAACTGTTCATTTACAAATGGTAATTTTAATGCAGTACACATGTAAGTTTTTTTTTTTTTTTTTTTGAAAATTTATTTATTTTGATGCTGTGACCGTGTGTGACGAATGGACGATTAGTCCAAACGTAGTGCTGAGTTAGCAAATCGTTAGGAGTCAGTTTACGCAACCTTGTCACAGTATGCTTCCAGAATTGAACCTGATTCAATTAGGACTTTCAAGGGTTGTAACATGGTCTGGTTCATGGTTTTAGAAAGAAAGATTTATGGCTCAAAGTTTATCTGTGCCCACCCATTCTCCTTGATGTTCTCCAGTCCTATGTTCAGCTAATTTGACTTAAGCGCTCGCTTCTCGAAAGGGTTTTGCGATGGTTGAGAATCCAATGGCATTGACGGTTTACGCACCAATGAGGTTTCTTGGAGTAACAGTCATCCATTCTGACTTTGTGTCTGTAGTCACACGACTTTGTTCTAATGGAACTTTTTTGATATATTTTTACTCCCTAATTTTTGCCTGGACTGATTTTTTTTTTTATTTTGAAATTTTGAAGTCCAGCGGGATGCCTTAACTTTTGCCTAAGTCATATGTTTTCACACATTTTTCGACTTAGCGGGCTTTATTTCTTTTTCTTTTTTTGATTTTGTTGAAACAAATCGTGTGACACTGGCTTGTCATGACTTACTGAAAGGGTCGTGACTACCTCATTCCTTTGTTGGTGAGGGATAACCATTGTGGTTTCACGTCCCTTGACCTCTTGAGGTGTAATGAATATAGGGAATGGATCCTCAGAAGCACACTCCCTTGGACATTTGAACGCTCGGTCAAATTAACTGATAACTACCCTGCCCCGGGTTGAATGTGAGGGTTTTTTCGTTCAGAAAAGAAACTCCTGCTTCAAGGCTCAAAGGGGGTTGACGAGGGTCTATCTCCCTTATATCTCCGGTGTTTGGGAATTGAAACAATGCCTGTACATCGTCAGCAAGTCCTACCCTGAAAGCATACCTTCAACAATTATGGGTATTCAGTTGTCATCATCCTCCCTCAAACCTGCTAAACAACAGTGAAATAAATGGGAGGTATATGGATGCAATTTTTTTGTTTTCTTTCTTCTTTTTTTTCAATGCAAGTAAAGAAAAATGAGCGAATGCGACATAATTGATTCAAAAGTGCAAGATCACTACATTAACATTACCATTTAAAATAACAATGCTTAAAAGACAAGTAGCTGCTAACAGGAAAGGAACTACAATGCAAATGATAAAAGGATACAACGATCACCAACTCTGATGACATACTGTTGTCTGAGCCACTGAAATCAAGATATGCTTCTTCTGAAGTCTTTGAACTCAATCAGGTGAGAGGTTGACGTGCACAACCAAGCTTCCTTCTGGAAAGGAAATGTAGCCCTTGTCGATCAATTGTTGTACTTTGGCTTGAAAAGCTTTGCAATCTTCAGTTGAATGCCCCATTGATCCACCATGATACCCGCATTGCTCATGAGGATTGTACCCTGGAGGGTACGGCTCTGGCAACGGCTTGAGAGGTTTAGGAACCACCAAAGAGCTCTGAATTAGATGCGGCAAGAGTTCACTGTATGCCATAGGGACTGGATGAAGAGGAGCAATCCTTCTTTCCAGATTGTTACGAGGCCTAGGCTGGCTCTGAAGTTGATTCTGAGGTCTTCGACCATGAGATTGCAGATTTGGACGAGGAGGAGCCCAGGGTTTCTGACACGGTGCTCTGAGCATTGCCGAATGTCCGTAAGAGTAATCAGATTCAGGAAAAGATGATCTCTTAGAAGATGTTGTTCTAGAATATTCGATATTTGCCATGACTGCACTGACGTCATTCCATTCTCCCTCTTGGGAGCTAACAACAGACTCATCTTCACTAGTTGGGATACTCGAAAAGTCCTGGATCTTTCCACTTTTGAGCAGGATCTCAATGTGTACTCCAACTATCATCAAATCAGAGAAGCTTGTCATCCCAATGCTACTCATTCTTTCCAAGTATGGATCCTACAAGGTGCCCACGAACAGGTCAATTAATTCTCTGTCTGAAAGTGGTGGTTGCACTTGGGCTGCCAATTCTCTCCACCGTTGTGCATATTCTCTGAAAGATTCAACACTCCTCTGGGATAGGCTCTGCAAGTGCGTGCGATTGGGCGCCACGTCTATATTGTACTGGTATTGCTTTACGAAAGCTCTGGATAAATCATTCCAAGATCGGATATGACTGTTTTCCAAATCCATGTACCAACTTAAAGATGCCCCACTTAAACTGTCCTGAAAACAATGAATCATCAACTTATCATTGCAGGCATAAGAAGTCATTTTTCTACAGAACATCACCAAATGACGCTTCGGGCAACTGACACCAGTGTATTTCTCAAACTTCGGAGTTCTGAAATCTGGAGGAATGACAAGACCAGGCACTAAACACAGAGTTAGAGCATCAAAACCGAAGGCATCAGAATCCGCTAAGGCTTTGAGTCGCTCGTCCAACACACGAAATCTTTCAGCAGGATCAATAACTTGAGGATCCTTGGTTTTCACAAGAGGGATTGCCCCTTGGAAGTTCGGCATGGGGAAGGCAAACCTCTGATAATCTGTAGTATCAGTCGAAGATGAAGGTCCACCTCGGACAACAGATGGTCCAGGTACATTCTGATTCACGATCGGGGTCTGTGCAGGCTGAGCTTGAGCAAGATTGTTCGCTTGTGGAAGATCTTCATCAGGAGAAAGATCATACAGAGGATTGGTCATTGAAGTGAAACCAGGTGGAAACTCAACATTCCGATGGTTGTTCTCTGACATAGCTACTGACGGCTTCCAATCCGACCCTTTACCTCTTGACACTGTTCAGTCTAGCTTCACACACTCTGTCGTCTTCTAACTGTTACCACTTGTTCAAACTGAGTACCGGGAAATCAGCTGGCTGGTCATGGACAAAAGAGGAAGGATGAGTTCTCTGGAGGAGGAAAATGCAATGCAGACGCACATGCAAAATGCAATATGATGATGCAAAAGATGCAAAGACATGGGATCACAGCTGGAAACCGCCTGGAATCTGGAATACTGTCAAGAATCAAGTGTCTGTAACCACAAGATCTCTGTATAGTAACCCGAAATAGTAACTGAAAACCAGAGGTCAATAACTTCAGGATCATAGTGACTGGATCAAACAATTGTACTGGTAATGAGGGTATGTTGAGGTCAAGGGTTCCTGCAAACCTGTAAACAGCCCAAACCCCTCACAGGTGGTGTTCTAAAACAAAGATCCTCAGGCTTGGATCAGTTATGGGAAGTGTAAACACTTCCAACCCGGAGGTACAGTGTTTACAATAACCATAAAAGTTCCTCCTCTAATTCACCTCAGTTTCTGAAGGTCAAAACTAAAGGTCATCCAGACTTAGCAGGCTTCCCAGATAGCCCTAGTACTGCAGGAAATCTGCAACACAGAGTTCTCAAGAAGAAACCCATATCTGAACCGTGTTTCATATTCCCGCACCAGACCGAGATGGAATGGGAAAGAATATGAACCACTCTAGCCTAGGTGTCACTCAGGTCCCAGGTATAGGACCTTAACTCTAAATAGTACACCCACCCACCAAAGTAAATAACCAGATCCAGCCAGCAGTACAGTATGACAATATTATATAATGCAAAAGCAAATAAGGAAAGCAGTAAGGCAAACTGTACATAAAGCAAAGATATCCACAAATATACAAACACAAACAAGCACATAACACCCCAGTAAACACAAATCAATCAAGCGCTAGGAGGAACCCACGAAAAGAACCAGAAGCCCTGGTTGCAGAATACTCTTTCCCCAGCAGAGTCGCCAAGCTGTCGCTCCCGATAAATGAACAGGGTCAAATAAGGGTACAGACGCGAACGGTCGGCGAAGGGAACAGTGAGGACACACAGCCGTGAACTCACTGGAGATGAATAGAGTCGCCAGCTAGGCATTTTTATCCCGGGGGAAAGGCAATGCTGCATAGGCCTAGAAAAAGATGGATAAGACGGTTTGCGAACCAGAGAGACTGAGAAAGGGGGTTGGTTACAACCTGGGAAGGTATTAGCACCCAGATTGTCCGTCGTACTCGACGGGATCCACGCTTAAAAGATTTGTGTTTTAAAAGGGGTAGTGTCAGTGCAATCTGTGTATACAATAGCTGGAAAGAATGTACAGGTGTCAGTGTGTAGTGTATAAGTGATATGAAGTATGAAAGTGTCAGTGTAGGAAAAAAGAATGAATCGCTCATGATAATGAGGCTAAAGAATGAAGCTGGAAGAGGGGGAATGTACAGAGACTTTTGTTCGATAACTGTTAAGTTATGCCTACGTATCCTCTCGTGCAATGAGGAAGTCAGAACACCGTAGTTCGACCCAAAGAGACTGAAAGATGAATTGACTGATGAACTGCTTACTTGTCTATGCTCAAGTGTATGACCTGTCTGGCTCAGGTGCAAACTGTCTTGCATTAGACGGAAGAAGCAAGGTCTCGTTTGTGAGTGAATGAGATGAGAAGAGAATCCCGGAGGAGACGATTATTGTTTGTTTTTGTATTTTCAGTCTTTTATTGCTTGTTGAAGTTTGTCATAAGTTAATGAGCTTAAGCCTAAACCAATGGATTTAGTAAACTCATCACATCTTCCCTCTGATTAGGGGTAATGAGAATACCTTAAGTGTGAAGTCAGATTCTCACACTCAATCACCTTTGATGCAGGATTAAGATCATTAACCTACTTGTGATTATTTAGATGTTTTTGGTGTTTTTGTTTAGTGTTAAGTAATGAGGTTAAGCCATAATCAAGGATTAAACAGACTCATTACACCATCCTAATAGAAGGATAATAGATGAGAATGTTTAAGCTGAGGAATGCTCCTCAACTTAATCCATGATTAGGGATTAAACTCATGACAAAACAAACCTTTGATTAAGTGGATTTTATTAATGGTATGATGATGAAGTGATTTTTATGATTTGTAAGACAACTTGAGGGGGACTTGTCCATTAACACTAGGGTTAGTCCTTCTTAACCAGTTAAGGAAGAATTAGAACCCTAATGCAAGGCCCAAGTTACAAGTGTAATGTCTTGGTGATTATTAGATGGATTGATTAAGAGATTTAAACACATGAAGGGTTTAACACTTAGGATTAAAGTTATACACTCCATCCTAAGAGAAGGATGCAGGCATAAACTTAATCACAAAGCCTTAAAGCCTTTAGGGTTTAGTCCCTGATTATGAGGTGAGAAGAGAGGACTCAAAGAGAGACACAAAGGTAAAAACTATGAGGGGGACTAATCAAAACCCTAATTCATTGTCATGCTTGGTTGTTCCTAAGGTTTGTGAGGTTTATAAGAACAATCTTCTAAGGAGCCACCAGGAAGCAGATGAACAAGATCAAGAGAAGCAAAGTGACTTGCTTCATTCAAGAAGTCAAGTCACTTGAAGAAAGAAAGTGGGAGGAACAAGAATGATCAAGCTCAAACTCAAACACAAGTAGAAATGCAGCAATGGATGCAAGAGAGATGAAAAGAAAAGTTATGAGAAGTGAAGGCAAATCCACTTCTCAAGTTTACTTACCACCTGAAATGTTAGAAAGAAATGCAATGCAATGTTAAATGAAATGAAATGACATGATGCTAAACAAAACCAGAAGCATGTTGATGATGATAATGATGCTATGAGATGCTATGAACATGAGGCAGCATGTGGAGATGTTCATACAAGATCATGGATGCAAATGATGCAAGCTAAGGAGCATGAACTTACATGAAAAGTTATGAAACATACAAGGCAAATGATAGGGCAAACATGTGATGCAATGATCAAACATGCTTTCTATATGTCCTAAGATGTCAAATGAAACACAAGAATGCACAAAATGCAAAGACAAGTCATGTTATGCAAGAGAATGCAAGAGGGATGCAAATGAAAGCCCAAATTAGGGTTTATGAAACAAACATCAAACAAAAACCAAAAACAGAAGCAACCCCTAAGATAAAAAATGGAAAATGACATTCAAAGAAACCCTAAACCTATACTAAACCAAGGTCCAAAGGGGAGCTCTCAACTCTCAACCAATCTCAAGTTATGATTTTTCTAAGTTATTAGGGTTTTTTAGGGTTCCTAACAAAAGAAATACCAAACAAATGGAAAATGCAAGATCAAATCAAGGCCATTTTATCCTAGAAACTACATGCTAAACACAAAACAAAGCAAAAAGAATCAATGTCCAACTCTTCTCCAATAGGCAGAAATGATTTTTTGAACTTATGATCAAAATAATGCACAAAATATGATTTAATTCAATGAGAAATTCTTAAAATGCATCAAGATCAAAAAAGAAATTTGGTTTGAAGGTTGGACAATGTTTCTAAATGTCTTAGAACATTCCATGAATTTTTTGGTGATTTTTAAATACCTAAAAGTATTTTTAATTAATTAATTTCCATTAATCAATTAAAAATAATCTTTTAAATATTTAAAAATATTTTTTTAATGATAAAAAATAAAATAAAAATATTTTTGGGTCTTAAAAATTAATAAAACTTTTAGGAAAAAGTTTCATAATTTTTAAGAATTTTTTACTATTTTTAAATAATTATGCAAACAAAAGGAAAAGAAAATGAATTAAAATAAGGAAAAAAAAAGAAAGTCAACTGAAGGAAAGGCTGGGATTGCATCCTGGTTTGAATGGGTTGACTGGCGCCAGATCTAAGGGCCAGGATTATTTCTGAGTCAATTAACTTAATTGCAATTAATTAATGTTAATAAAATGAATTAGGGCTAAACCAAATGATCTGAGCCCTCTATCCGCGCGCGAAGTCAACCGGTCCACTCCATCCAACGCTCCTCATTCAAACTGGCATTAATGACCTGAGATTAGGGCTAATCACTCAGGCGGCCGGAGAAGACTTCCGGTCGTCTTCTCCGGCCAGCAACTCCCCTGAAAACTTCCCAACTCACTCAAATCGTATCAAAAATGAAAACTAAGAATTGGGAAATGTTCCTTACACACTCACGAATCAAAACCCTCTCTCAAAACAAATTTCTTCTTCCTAAATGAGCTGAATCGAAGAAAATGAAAACTAGGGCACGCAGGTTTCAGAGAGAAATTAAATGCTCATTTCAAAGCCATTTTAGAAACCAATGACATCAGGATGATCAGTGAAGCACATAGAACAAGTTTATAACATGCAAAGTGATTTCTGGAAAAATAAATTTCAAGCTACCTGAGATTCGAAGCTTTCACTTTGATGACTTTCTGGCCACTTCTCCTTGTGCAATCCACTCCACTTGATCCCCAGATGATGTTTGAATGCTCAAGAAGAGTTTATGTTGGCTGGATAATGAGTTTCGAAAGCTCCTGCTTCAACTCAGTCAGAAATGGCAATGGTGATTCTGGTGGTTTCAGGCCATTGTGAGGGGTTGTTTGTGATCCTGAGGGTGAATGGAGAAGGTCTGCAAGGTTTGTTTGGATGTTTGTGAGCTAGGGAGGGAGATTTGAGTGGAACTGCAGCTTGGGGTGAGAAATGGCTATGGAGTGTTCTGGTTGGTTCAGGCTTGTGTTCTTGGTGCTTTGTGGTCTATGGAGCAAGGTGAGTTGAATGGTGAAGATGGTTCTTGTGTTTGCAAGCTGTGGAGGTAGATTCAAAGCAACTTGCAGCTTGGTGTGTTTTTGTGAATGTGATGGTGTGAATGGTTTTAGCCTTGCCTAGTGTATGGAATGGCTGGCTCTTTGTCCACATAAACCTCTCTCATTGGTCAGTTGATTGGACATGTGCTTTATTGATTGGTAAGTCACCTTTTGCAAAAAGTCAAATAATGTATAAGAGAAGTATGGCTCATGATCTAGGAAAGTACATGGGCTGGTTCTGGTGCAGCAAGGTGAGGTGAGAGGCTAGCAAAGTGTAGTAACCAAGGCAGCAAGTTGTAGGAAGTGATCATGAAGATTTTGCAAGTTGTGACTTTTTGGTTCACATGTGATTTCTTTGTCCAACCAAACATGAACCATGGGCATTCTTGGTTCAATTCTGATTTTTATCACTTAGAGAATGTTTGCATACTGGTTTGAAGTGAATTAGAAGTCACATTGGGCTTTGGTTCATGATCTTGCAAAATTCCCATTTGAAACATGCCTTGAAAATCAATGATTTTTGCCAACTTTGTCACACCATAACTTTTGATCCAAGAAGAGTTTGATCATGTTCTTGTACTTTTTGAAAAGGGAAAGATGAGATCTACAACTTTCATGACCAAAGTTTTTCCATTTGAAGCCTTTTTGGATCAAGAATCAAGGCTTGAAAAATGACCTAAAATGAAGCATTCTTGAAAAGTCAACTATGCCCAAAAAGTCAACATTTGCAAAAACCCTAAATTCTTGATTTTTATGAACTTCAATCTTCTTCCATGATCAAATAAGGACCATATACACTCAAAATGATGAAGATCACCCATTGGTTGGGTCATTGGGGGCCTCAGATGCCCTGATTTTACACTGACTTGTCTGAAAAGTCAACCCTTGATCAGATGACTTCCCCATGGAATTTCTTCATGAAAATTGATATGCATACTCCCTATACCATATAGAGATCAATGGAAACAAGAATGACCAAAAAATTTGGGGTTATGGCCTCTGAAACCAAAACCCTAATTTCAAGTCAACTGTGCAGTCAAACCTGGCTCTGCATCCACTCAAACCCTAGTTCTTGTGATTCCTTTGCATTTTTGAATTTGTGGGGATGCATTATGATGATTGGGCACACATGGATCCCTTTGAGGTGATTGGTAGCCTTTGGAGTGGCTCAAGATGCCCTGAGATTGCTCAGATCACAAACCCTAGGTGCAGATGACTTAGAAACTATGCAGTGGATCAAAAATGAGATGTGAGATGATATGATTGTGTTTATGCATATGAAAATGATCACAAGCCATGGTGAAATGAGTGAGGGCAAATTTGGGGTGTTTACAATGCCTAGGGTGGCTCAGCAGGCTAGCAAGCAAGTGGATGAGAAACTATGATGAGTTTTGCAACTTGCCTTGCTTTGATCTTTATGAAAAAGTCTTGCTCCAAAAGCCATAAAACATGTGATCCCTTGGGTGCAATCTGACTTTTTGGACTTGTGTGATCATGTGGTAAAGTTTAGAAGTCCATTTGATGACTGAATTTGCCTTGAGAAGTGAATTTGCAACTTTGCCTCTTTGGTGGAAACCTTCAAATTTTGTGATTTTTGCCAACTTTGACAAGCCATAACTTTTGATCCAAAATGAATTAGGTCATGTTCTTGTACTTTTTGAAAAGGGAAAGATCTATTCTACAACTTTCATGACCAAAGTTTTTCCATTTGAAGCTTTCTTGAATCAAAAAGTAAAGGTTGAAAAAGTTGCCTAAAATGGCATTTTCATTAAAAGTCAAACTTTCCCAAAAAGTCAACTTTGCAAATGACTTGAAATTATTAAATTTTGTGAACTTCCAACCTCTTATATGATCAAATAAAGATCATATACAATCAAAATGATGAAGAACACCCTTTGGTTGGCTCATTGGGGGCCTCAGATGCCTTGATTTTGCACTGGCTTGCTTGAAAAGTCAACTCTTGATCAGATGACTTCCCTATGGAATTTCTTCATGAAAATTGATATGCATACTCCCTATACCATATAGAGACCAATAGAAACAAGAATGACCAAAAAATTTGGAGTTATGGCCTCTGAAACCAAAACCCTAATTTTAGGTCATCTATGCAGTCAAGCCTGGCTCTGCTTCCATACCATTCTCAATTCTTGTGATTTTTTGACATTCTTGACTTTGAGAGGATATAATATGATGCTTGAACACACATGGACCCCTTTGAAGTGATTGATGGCCTTTGGAGTGGCTCAAGAAGCTCTTGGATTGCTCAGATCACAAACCCTAGATGCAGATGACTTAGAATCTATGCAGTGAATCAAAATTGTGATATGAGATGCTATGATTGGATTTAGGCATATGGAATGATCACAAGCCATGGTGTGAATGGGTGAGGGCAAATTTGGGGTGTTTACACTGTCCCCTGCTAGGTGATCGTCCTTCACCTCTTGATGATCGTCCTTCATCATTCTATCCGATGGTCGTCCCCATTGTTGATCTTGTTATCTGACATTCGTCCTATGTCATGATAAATCCTGAGAGCAGCCGTACCCTGCTAGGTAATCGTCATTCACCTCTTGATGATCGTCCTTCATCATGCTTATCCGATGGCCGTCCCCATCATCGACCTTTTTATCCAACATTCGTCCTACGTCGTGATACTTTTTGGCAACCGTACCTTGCCAGGTGATCGTCCTTCACCTTAGATGACCGTCCCTCATCCTATCCCCAACAGAGCAGTTGTCCCCTGCTAGGTGATCGTCCTTAACCTGTAATGACTGTACCTCATCATTTATTTCATAATTCCCAGAGAGTCTTATAGCTTTGCTTGATGGTCGTCCCCATCATAATCTCTTATATCCCCAGCATGTCGGTCGTCCCCGTCATTGCTCTTCATCCCCAGCAGTCGTCCTCTGCTCGACGGTCGTCCTCCATTGCCCGCACTTTATAATCATACTTTATTTTCTTTTACAATTTATATCCCTTTTCTTCTTCATTCTGTGAGTTCAAATTTTGGATTGTCTTTGGTATTCAACCACAAGTTATCTTGTTTGCCTGTTAAGCCATTGCTTACATCCTACACAGCTAACTCATGTTTGAATAGGGGCAGCTGTAAACACCCCAAATTTGCCCTCACCCATTCACACCATGGCTTGTGATCTTTTCATATGCATAAGTTCAATCATAGCATCTCATATTGCATTTTTGCTTCACTGCATTGGTTCAAAGTCATCTGCATCTAGGGTTTATGATCTGAGCCATCCCTGAGCCATTTGAGCCACTCCAAAGGTCATCAATAACTTCAAAGGGGTCCATGTATGTTCAAGCATCATATTATAACCTCTCAAGACCAAGGAAGTCAAAGAATCACAAGAACTGAGATTGGCATGGTAGCAGAGCCAGGTTTAACTGCATAGATGACCTAGAATTAGGGTTTTGGTTTCAAAGGCCATAACTCCAAATTTTTTGGTCATTATTGTTTCTATTGGTCTTTATATGTTATAAGGATCATGCATATCAAGTTTCATGAAGAATTTCCATGGGGAAGGCATCTAATCCAGAGTTGACTTCTTTAGCAAGTCAGTGTAAAATCAGGGCATCTGAGGCCCCCAATGACCCAACCAAGAGGTGTTCTTCATCATTTTGATTGTGTATGATCTTTTTTTGATCATAGAAGATGTTATAAGTTCACAAAATTGAAGAATTTCAAGCCATTTGCAAAGTTGCCTTTTTGGGAAAATGACTTGTAATGGAAACTTGCCATTTTGGGAAACTTTTTCAACCCTTGCTTTTTGATTCAAAAATGCTTCAAATGAGAAAACTTTGGTCATGAAAGTTATATAATGGGTCATTCCCTTTCCAAAAAGTACAAGAACTTATTCTAATTCATTTTGGATCAAAAGTTATGGCTTGTCAAAGTTGGACAAAATCACATAATTTCAAGTTATGCACCAAAGAGGCAAAGTTGCAAAACCTCTTGCCAAGGCAAAATAAGACCTCAAAGTGACTTCTAATCCTTGCACAAACATGAACCAATGTCTAAAGATCAGAATGCACCAAAGATTTGTCCAATTTCATGACTTGTGCATTAAGAAATTCCAAAAGGGCCAAAAGTTCACAAATTTGCAAAACACTACATAAACTTCACTCAACTTGCTGAATTATCTCAAAACCAATTCCATGGACATCCTTAATCTCAGCTGAGCTAGGACAAGCCAATGAGCTAGCTACACCATTGCCCATACCTCAAGTACAACACTTTTGACTTTTTGGCAAAAACACCCATACCAATCACAACAGTCCACCACCCACTCTCTGCCCAATCCAGACCTTACAAACACACTCCAAGGGTTCATTTTCATGGGACACACAAGCCTGAAACACTCTCCAAGCCATAGCTGCAAACTTTTCCCTCTTATGCATTTTCATTCGAAACACTTCACACAAGCATCAAACATAAAAACAAACTCCATAGAACATCTCAGCATGTCTCACTGATCATCCCTGACCCTTCACCTTGCCTTGAAACTCCCTGAAATCAAAACACGATTCCCTCCCTTCCCTGAACAGAACCTCTTCAAACTCACAAATCAGCCATTCTAAACTCCAACCAAGCTTCATAACTTCATCAAGAGGATCATTGGGACCATTTTGAAGCAAAGAGGCAAGCAGAAAGCTCCTGGACTGAAAGCTCCATTTCAGGTGAGCTCAAGAACTTTTTTTCCAGAAATGCATTTTTAAGTTCCTAAATGAATCTATGTGATGTGCTGATCATGCTGATATGTTTAGTTTTGCAAATGGTTAAGTATTGAGTATGTATGAAGCTTCTGAAACTTTTTGACCTAAAAACATTTTGTTTCGATTCAACTTTGATACGAAGAATAAATGTGTTTTGATTGTTGATTCTTGCTCTATGATGTTTGGGGATGGATTCTGGGCAGAGAGATTAAGTTTTAGTGACATGGGGAGTGAGTTAGCAATTTTCAGGGAGGGATGTGGCCGGAGAAGATGACCGGAGGTCATTTCCGGCCACCTGAAAGTCATTAAGTCATTAATCACGTTTAGGGCAAAGTTTGAATCTGGACCATGGATCTGTTTGACTTTCATTGAATATGGCCTCTGAAACCAAAACCCTAATTTTAGGTCATCTGTGCAGTCAAGCCTGGCTTTGCTTCCATACCATTCTCAATTCTTGTGATTTTTTGACATTCTTGACTTTGAGAGGATATAATATGATGCTTGAACACACATGGACCCCTTTGAAGTGATTGATGGCCTTTGGAGTGGCTCAAGAAGCTCTTGGATTGCTCAGATCACAAACCCTAGATGCAGATGACTTAGAATCTATGCAGTGAATCAAAATTGTGATATGAGATGCTATTATTGGATTTATGCATATGGAATGATCACAAGCCATGGTGTGAATGGGTGAGGGCAAATTTGGGGTGTTTACAGCTGCCCCTATTCAAACATGAGTTAGCTGTGCAGGATGTAAGTGACGGCTTATCAGGCAAACAAGATAACTTGTGGTTGAATATTAAAGACAATCCAAAATTTGCACTCACAAAATGAAGAAGAAAAGGGATATAGATTGTAAAAGAAAATAAAGTAAAGTATGGGCGACGGAGGACGACCGTCGAGCAGAGGACGACTGCTGGGAAAGAGCAATGACGGGGACGGCCGACATGCTGGGGAGAGTGTGTGGAGTAAAGAAATGACGGGGACGGCCATCATGTTGGGGATAAAAGAATTATGATGGGGACGGCCATCAAGTAAAGCTATAAGATTCACTGGGGATTAAATGAAACATGACGGGGACGGCCATCAAGTTCATAAAGTAGTGCAAGCAACGATGGGGACGGTCATCGGGCTAAAAAGAAAAGGGACCACGACGGGGACGGCCATCGGGTTAAAGAATAAATGAAATAAACAGATGATGAGGTACGATCATCAAAGGTGAAGGACGATCACCTAGCAGGGGACGGCTGCTCTGTAAGGGCTAAGATGAGGGACGGTCATCTAAGGTGGAGGGCGACCACCTGGCAGGGTACGGCTGCCGAAAATATCGCGACACAGGACGAATGCCAGATAAAAAGTCAACGATGGGGACGGCCATCGGACGAGCATGATGGAGGACGACCATCAAGAGGTGGAGGACGACCACCTAACAGGGGACGGCTGCTCTCAGGGTTTGTCATGACGTAGGACGAATTCCAGATAACCAAAATCAACAAGGGGACGGCCATTGGATAAAAATGATGAAGGACGATCATCAAAAGGTGAAGGACGATCACCTAGCAGGGGACGGCTGCTAAATATCACGACATAGGACGAATGTCGGATAGAAAAGGTCAACGATGGGGACGGCCATCGGATGAGCATGATGAAGGACGCTCATCAAGAGGTGGAGGACGACCACCTAGCAGGGTACGGCTGCTCTCAGGGTTTATCATGACATAGGACGAATGTCAGATAAAAAGAAATCTGCTTTGCGGGCGATCTACCAGGGAATAGTAAACACGGACGAGTGTTTATATCCAAGAAGTAAAAGGTATAAGTGTTTAGATGTGTATAGATTAAAGATGCGGACGAGAATTCTTAAGACTATGATACGGACGAGTATCAGGTAGAATCAAATACCGACACGTGTTCAGAGATGATGATACGGACGAGTATCAACTGGTTAACAAGGAACACGGGCGAGTGTTGAATCTGAGAGGACTCTTCTGGGGAAAGATAGACACAGACGAGTGTTTAAATTCAAGAAGATGATTGTATTTGACACAGTGTATGGATTAGAGATGCGGACGAGCATCCTTAAGACTATGATACGGACGAGTATCAGGTAGAAACAAACGCTTGACGCATGTTCTGAGATGATGGTACGGACGAGTACCAACGGGTTAACAAAGAACACGGACGAGTGTCGAATCTGTGGGGATATAAAAATGGTGTAATATCAGATACGGACGAGTATCTGTATAAGTAAAATAAGTATGTGTGGTGTATATTTGAGTGTTCAACCTGCTGGAGTGAGTGACACGGACGAGTGTCAAAAGGAGAAGGGTATAGTATAAACAAGTATCTGATATACAAAGTGTTTCAGGTTACTGTGCTGGGGAAAATGACATGGACGGATGTCAGGGAAATTACATATATATATATATATATATATATGTGTGAGTGCAAAGGGGATACTTTGGCTTTCTGCTGGTGATATGACACGGACGGGTGTCGAGAAGTATCTGTAATATACAAGTGTTTGTTTGTAAAGAAAAGCTCGGGCGACTTTATTGGGGAATCATGACACGGACGGGTGCCAGGAAGTATCTGTATTTGCTAGCGGAAATGCCTTAGCTCTCTGTTGGGGAATCCGGGGAGCATTCTGTATATTGTTGATGGGTTGCTATTATTCACAAGTGTTTGATTCAGACCATGACTTATGATTATGCTACATGTTTGATTTTTGCCGTAATGCTCCGTATTAGACGGAATGCTACGCTTTGTGGGGTGAATATGATGTGAATGCCATAATTATGCAGAAGATACCGATCCGGGATGCGGATCCCAATGTTGTGAAGATCTCCGGTCGATCTGTTTGAAGTGAAAATCCCAGCTGGGGATGAGATCGTTGGTAGATCTGACAAGGTGTATCTGCTTGGGGATATAGGTCACTGATAGACCTATCCCAGTAAATGAAGGACCCAACTGGGGTTTGTAGAAGCTTTCGTCACTCTGTTGTGATCCCTTCGGGTGCTGCCCTTCTGGATAGAGGCTGAGACTCTGTGGGAAGTGGTTCTCTGGCTTTTGTACTTGGCTGAGGTATGATGGATGGCAACTCAGATGGGGAGAAAATAGCAAGTGGCAACTAAGCTGGGGAGAAAGCACTTTGATTGCTAAAGCTGAGTGAGTGTTGATTTGCCAGCTTGCTGGGACGAAGCTTACATGCCCCATGCTGTGTTTTGGATACCTGCAATCCTGCAAAGATAGAAACGTACAAGTAGTCTCGAGGTATCCTTTACTGGATCCCATCATTAGAGTAAGTATATTTCCCGCGAGCACGTAGTTTTTTTTTAATTATTTTTTGAAGATAAACATCTGTGTTCATGCAATCAGTTTTCTTTAAGACATCAGACATTTTTGCAAATAAAATGAAGTGTACGAGGTGAAACTTGACTGAAAATCTGTTTTTATTAATTCATGTGCCCTGAATTGGCAAGATACATCAAAGGAACATATCCCCTGAAATGAGGAGATTGTTACAAATTGAGAAACAAAATGCTGGCAATGTTGACGACGCTTCAAGGAGCTTCCCTCTTGCTATGACTCGTATGACTTTTGACGTTCTTCTCATCTTGCTTTTTAAAGAAGGCTGATTCTGATAGAAGCTTGATCCTTTCGAGGTTTACCAAGTTGCAGGTGATACAGATGAATTCAGGATGCAGTTGTTCGCTTATTCCCTTATTTTGCGTGGATCGCCCTTTCGGGTTTTCAATCCATCGGGATACCCATTTTTGCCTGAGTTGTCCAATGCGGCTTTTCAACTCAGTGGGTGTACATTTTTTTTTTACTTATTTCCCTTATTTTTGCCCGAGTTTTTTATTCTGTTTTTGACTCGCCGGGATGCCCTATTTTTTCCTGGACTTACATTCTGTTTTCATGTCCAGCGGGTCATTTTTATGCGAAGTATTTTTTAACTGCATCTGAATTCACAGGGGACGGGAAGTCTTCACCATCCATAGTGCTGAGCATGAGTGCTTCACCGGAGAAAACCTTCTTTACCACGAATGGTCCTTCATAGTTTGGGGTCCACTTGCCTCTGTGGTCTGTATGAGGAGGGAGGATTCTCTTCAGCACAAGATCTCCTACTTGGTACTCTCGGTGCCTGACTTTCTGATCGAAGGCTTTCTTCATTCTTTTCTGATACAACTGCCCATGACAGATTGCAGCTAGCCTCTTTTCTTCGATCAAACTCAGTTGTTCGTATCGGGACCGAACCCACTCTGCTTCGTTCAGCTTAACATCCATCAGTACCCGTAGAGAAGGTAATTCAACTTCAACAGGTAGGACTGCTTCCACACTATACACAAGCTGATACGGTGTTGCCCCAGTGGACGTTCTGATTGATGTGCGGTACCCATGCAAGGCAAATGGCAGCATTTCATGCCAGTCTTTGTAGGTGACTACCATCTTTTGCACAATCTTCTTGATATTTTTGTTGGCTGCCTCAACAGCGCCGTTCATCTTTGGCCTGTAAGGAGAAGAATTGTGGTGTTGGATCTTGAAGTCCCGGCATAGTTCTGCCATCATTTTGTTGTTTAGGTTGGAACCATTATCAGTAATGATTCGCTCGGGCACTCCATACCGACAGATGATATCTCTCTTCAGGAATCGGGCTACCACTTGTCTTGTGACGTTCGCATAGGAAGCTGCTTCAACCCACTTGGTGAAATAGTCAATGGCAACCAGGATGAATCTGTGGCCGTTTGAAGCAGTCGGTTCAATCTTGCCAATCATGTCAATGCCCCACATAGCAAAGGGCCAGGGTGAAGACATTATGTTCAGAGGATTGGGAGGCACATGCACCTTGTCTGCATAAATCTGGCATTTATGGCATTTTCTGGCGTAGGCACAACAGTCGGCATCCATTGTGATCCAGTAGTAACCTGATCTTAGCAATTTCTTAGCCATGGCATGCCCTCCTGCATGGGTACCAAAGGATTCTTCGTGCACCTCGTGCATCAACAAGTCTGCTTATGTCCTATCAACACATCTGAGGAGTACCATATCAAAGTTTCTCTTGTACAGGGAACCATCAGTGTTCAGAAAGAAACTACCAGCAAGCCTTCTCAAAGTCTTCTTATCATTGGAAGATGCCCCAGATGGGTATGTTTTATCCTCCAAGAAGTACTTAATGTCATGGAACCAAGGCTTATCATCTTTGACAATATCTGCTGCAAATACATATGCTGGTTTGTCAAGTCTGGACACTGAAATCTGCGGTACAAAATTGGCAGCTTGAACTTTGATCATAGACGAGATGGTGGCCAGAGCATCTGCAAACTGATTCTCGTCCTGAGGGATATACTCAAGCTTGACTGTTGTGAAGAAAGTCAATAACTTCCTTGTATAATCCCTGTAAGGTATCAGATGATCCTGGTGAGTGTACCACTTACCGTTGGTCTGATTAACTACCAGGGCTGAATCTCCGAATACATTCAATGTCTTGATCCTGAGGTCAATGGCTTCCTCAAGACCCATAATACAAGCTTCGTATTCAGCTTCGTTGTTAGTGCAGTTAAAGGTGAGTTTTGCCGAGAAAGGCAGGTGAACTCCCTTAGGTGTAATGAGTACTGCACCAACACCACGACCATTCATATTAACAGCCCCATCAAACATCATAGTCCATTCTTCTTCCGGGTCAGGCCCTTCAGTGTGAATAGGCTCTTCATGATCTTTTGCTTTGATGAACATGATGTCTTCATCAGGGAAGTCGAATCTCATAGGCTGGTAATCATCAATAGGTTGCTCAGCAAGATATTCAGACAATACACTGCCCTTGATGGCTTTCTGAGATGTGTACTGGATGTCATATTCTGTGAGAATCATTTGCCATCTTGCAACCCGTCCGGTAAGAGCTGGCTTCTCAAAAATGTACTTAACTGGGTCCATCTTTGAAATCAATAAAGTGGTGTGGGTCAACATATACTGCCTTAGTCGGCGAGCAGCCCACGCTAAAGCACAACAAGTTTTCTCGAGCAGTGAATAACGTTGTTCACAGTCGGTAAACTTTTTGCTTAGGTAGTATATTGCATACTCTTTTCGACCAGACTCGTCATGCTGGCCCAGCACACACCCCATCGACTCTTCTAATACTGTCAAGTACATTATCAGAGGTCTTCCTTCAACTGGAGGCATAAGGATTGGAGGTTCTTGTAAGTACTCCTTGATCTTGTCAAAAGCCTTCTGGCAGTCTTTGTTCCACCTGGACGTTTGTTCCTTTCTTAATAGCTTGAACAAAGGTTCACAGGTTGCTGTAAGGTGAGATATGAACCGTGAAATGTAGTTCAATCTACCTAGAAACCCCCAAACTTCTTTCTCAGTTTTCGGTGCAGGCATTTCTTGAATGGCCTTGACTTTATCAGGGTCAACCTCAATCCCTTTCTCGCTTACAATAAAACCCAGAAGCTTACCAGATCGCACTCCGAATGTGCACTTGTTGGGGTTCAGCTTCAGTTGGTACTTCCTCAGACGCTTGAATAGTTTCAGCAGATTTACCAAGTGGTCTTCTTCTGTGAGGGACTTGGCAATCATGTCATCCACATAACACTCGATTTCTTTATGGATCATATCGTGGAATAATGTTACCATAGCCCGTTAATATGTTGCACCAGCGTTCTTCAATCCGAACGGCATCACCTTGTAACAGAACGTGCCCCAAGGTGTGATGAAAGTCGTCTTCTCCATGTCTTCAGGTGACATTTTGATCTGATTGTATCCTGAAAATCCGTCCATGAAGGAGAACACCGAGAACTGAGCCGTATTATCAACCAATACATCAATGTGAGGTAATGGGAAATCATCTTTCGGGCTGTCTCTGTTCAGATCCCGATAGTCAACACACATCCTTACTTTGCCGTCTTTCTTAGGCACAGGTACTATATTAGCAACCCACGGTGGATAGCTAGTCACAGCAAGGAACCCGTCGTCCCACTGCTTTTGTACCTCTTCTTTGATCTTCATTGCCATGTCCGGGCGTGTACGGCGCAGTTTCTGTTTAACCGGTGGGCATTCTTCTCTTAAAGGCAGCTTGTGCATAACAATGTCGGTGTCCGACCCTGGCATATCCTGATAAGACCAAGCAAACACATCCACATATTCTTGAAGCAAGTCAATCAGTTGTTTCTTCACTGAGTCTTGTAAGCAGGCCCCGATTTTAACTTCTTTCACATCTTCACCTGTACCAAGATTAATTGTCTCGACCTCCTCCTGATGAGGGGTGATAACCTTCTCCTCTTGTCTCAACAATCTGGCTAGCTCTTCCGGAAGCTCGTAATCTTCTTCAACCCCTTCATCAGCTTGATTGATCGGATTATCAAAGTCATACGAAGTCATAGCCGTGCTGTTGTCGGTGCTGTCTGGAAGGCACTCTCTGCAAGGGTTCAGTTTGTTCATTTTAGTGATTGATTTTAATCTTGTTTAGAAAAGTGAAATAAAGTTATCATTTTGAAAACATTGCCATTTATTTTTTTGTACAAAAAGAAAATGGAAAAACAGTGAGCGGAAAAGAAAAAGACTAATTTGCAAAAGATGTCTGATATTTCATTGATTAATCTTGTTGCACAAAAAATTACAGATGGCCCGATTACAAAATGAGTCTTGTCATCTTGGGCAAGATGCAAGACTTGATGCATGCTTAAAATATACAGGAAATAATAATTACTCTTCATGAGTAACCCTTATAATTTCCTGGGAAGACCAGTTTGTGATACGGCTTCCTGGAATCCTTGGACGAATCCAGCTTTCCAGGTTGCGCTCATCTTCCGACTCATCTTCCAAGTTGTTTACAGCATCAGGGGTGAGCATCCCCCCACTAACAAAGTTGGGCTTCTTAGCAGCCTCTGCTTGATCTTGATGAGTTGGTTTGTAACCCAACCCAAATCTATCTTCTTTCTTCTCCACAGGCAACAGTTTGCCCCAGCCTTGAGCATTTCCTTCCTCAACAACCTTCCGGGCTTGTTGGTAGGATGTCATGGAAGTCCCAAGTACAGCAGAGGTTTCATTAATATTCAAGGCCTCAAACCCTTGACTCATCGTTTCGTGGGTCTACCCATCCATCTCAATATACTTGTATGTAGCCAGATGGCTAACAAAAATATCTTCCTCTCCACAAATAGTAATGACTTGGCCCTCCCACTCGAATTTTAACTTCTGGTGAAGGGTCGAGGTCACGGCGCCAGCGGCGTGTATCCATGGTCTACCTAATAGACAGCTGTAGGCAGGCTGTGTATCCATCACGTAGAAGGTCGTTTTGAAAGTCTGTGGGCCAATCGTTATGGGCAACTCAATTTCTCCCAGAACTGATCTCTTAGAACCGTCAAAGGCTCTCACTACCAAGTTGCCGGGACGTAATGCCAATCCTTCATACTCCAGATTCACAAGGGCTTTCTTAGGTAGGACATTGAGGGATGACCCTGTGTCCACTAATACGTGAGAGAGAACTGCACCCTTACACTCCATGGTAATGTGCAAAGCCTTGTTGTGATTGCGGCCTTCCGTTGTCAAATCAGTGTTGGTAAATCCTAGTCCATGACTAGCGTTGACATTTCCAACTACAGCCTCTAACTGATTGACGGTGATCTCTTCTGGCACATAAGATGCGTGCAAGACTTTTAATAGTGCATTCCGGTGAGCCTCGGAGCACATGAGCAATGATAGAATGGATATCTTGGAAGGTGTCTGATGAAGCTGGTCCACTATCTTGTAATCACTTTTCTTGATGATTCTCATGAATTCATCAACCTCTTGATCAAAAGGGGTTTTCAAAGCTTCTCTAACAACTTGATCTTCTTGCACCGTACTTTTCCCTTTTGCCTTGGCAGCAGCTTCTGCTTCAGCAGTGGGTCTTTGAATTTGCGGGGCAAAGAGACGTCCGCTTCGAGTGAAGCCTCCGCCTCCCCCCACATTGTCTATTTGTGGTGAAGAAGTTGATGATTCGAGAGTGATTTTCTGTCCTTCGCAGTATAGATCGGAGCCGTAATGCCAAGGGATGGCATTACTGCTTTCATGAGGTACTGGCCCCGGCACTGTGATAGTGACTGGACTGATGGCAGCTGCAGAAGGGACCATGATAGTCTGTGGATTATAATATATTGTGACTGGTGCTCTGATAGGAGTGACATTTTGTGAGTTGTAGGCAGAATCATTGGCAGGATCATAATAAATTGTAACTGTTGAGACACTTTCATTGTTTGCTGCTGATGTTGTAGGAGATATTGTTGATTGGATGGGTGTTGTTGTTGTAGGAGACTCTGAATGAAGGGGTGCTGAAGTTGTAGAAGGGATGTTTGTTGATGTATGATTTGCTGACATGGTGGATGGAGATATTGTTGATAGTGCTGATGAATTGCTTGGAATTACTTTTGTTGCGGTTGTAGGAGATTCCGGAGCTGTTGTTAAGGAGATTGCTGGATTGGTTGGTATTGATGTTGTGATTTGAAGCAGGCCACTCTGGATGAGACCATCTATGCCATCTCTCAAGTTATCACATCCATTCACTGAAATGTTGCAATAAGCACATCCTAGCTCACATCCCGGGAACATTTGACATTCGAGGAGTTGAGCTTTAATCTCCACCAAGGGAGTCTGAATCTGACCCACACTGGTTATCAAGTAAGACAGCTTGTCTTCTTCAATAGCATTGATTCGGGGTCCTCCGTGGTGTGGCATAGGATTCTTGTTAACATTTGGTGGCGGTGCAAAGTTTAGAGCTTTGGAGTCTACCAGGTCTTGTACCTTCATGTGCAAGGCTCTACACTTCTCTGTACTGTGGCCAGGTGCATTTGAGTGAAAAGCACATCGGACGCTGGCGTCGTAATTTCTGGGTAGACTGGTAGGATTTGGAGGTGCCAATGTCCTTAGCTCAATCAGGTTGAGTTTTAGGAGTTGTGGCAATAATGTGGCATAGGGCATAGGGATCAGATCGATCACCCTATTGGCCTGAGAAGGTCTCTATTGATATGGTCTTTGCTGATTGTTGTTGTTGGTGTTGGTGTTGTTATAATTTCTCTGAGGAGGATACTGAGTTTGTTGCTGGTAATTTTGTTGCTGTGGTTGATAAGCTGGTTGAGGATGAATTGGAGCGGGAATGGTGACTACTGCCACAGACCTATGAACATATTGGGGTCTGCCCCTGCCGGAGTGGATAGCATTAGTTTCACCAGTTCTTCTTGGGCCTACAAAAGGCTTTCTTGGGTTGCTGGACGAGCTTGCACCGTTGTCAGAAATCTTGCCCATCTTTAATAGGCTCTCAATTCTTTCCCCGGCTATGACTACATCAGCAAAGCTAGTGGAAGAAAAGGCAGCTAGCCTATCAATGTATGTCCCTTGGAGGGTGTTCATAAACATATCAGCCATCTCCCTCTCTGACATGGGTCGCTGGACAGCAGCAGCAAGCTGTCTCCACCTTTGAGCGTACTCCCGAAAGCTTTCCCTAGATAATTGAGACATTCCCATCAGGAGGGTCCTGTTGGGAGCCATATCCAGGTTGTACTGGTACTGCCTAATGAAGGCCTCTGCCAAGTCCTTCCAGCATCTAATGGTTGCTCTAGTCAAGTGGGAGTACCATTCCCTTGAAGCTCCAGTTAAGCTATCCTCGAAATAAAACATCCATAGCGTTTCGTCCATAGTATATGCTTTTAACCTCCCCAGGAAGGATTGCAAGTGGGTTCGGGGACAGGAAGTCCCGTTGTATTTCTCAAAACATGGTGGTTTAAATTTGTGGGGAATCCTGACCCCGTCCACTAGACCCATGTCCATAACGTCGAAGCCCAAAGAATTCTGGGACTCCAGGGATCTCAGTTTTTCAGCAATATCATCCAGCCTTCTGTCATAGGCTTCCTCCCCAGCTCCCATCACTGTAAACTGATCTTCCTGAGGGTCGTCTTGCAGCACTCTGCCTGCAGTGGCAGTCCCTTGTACATTAACAGGGATGTTGATCTCCGGATGAAGGTGGGGTCCATAGACCGGAGGATTAACATGGGGTTGAACTCTCTCATTATTGCTTGTCCCAGCAGTCCCTGGATGGGGGTCTTCCTGATTCTGCCTCTCTACCAGTGCTCTTAATCTCTCTTGGCTTTGAGCCATATTATTCATCACCTCCATAAATTGTGTCATCTGATTCCTCATTTCCAACCTCTCGTTGGCCATTTGGGTCCTGACCTCTGTAAGGTCCTGCTGTACCTGGTCCATCTGTATGCCTGGAAGGTTGTTGCGGGTGGGATATTTGTGTGGACGGTTGAGTGGGAACACCCGTCGTCGAGCAATAGTTCCTGAGATTACAACAGAGTTAGTAACAATAAAATAAAACCTACAAAACAAAACAAAAGGTTAGTATGCAATGCAGTATGCTTATTCGTTTCCAAGGTATCCGGCTTGGCACTTGGTTTTGACCTTTCCAGACCCCTGAGGAAGATGCTTGTGATGTTGCTTTGAAAGAACTCAGATAAAACAAACCAACACATATATTACAAAAAGTAAATGATACATAGTTTGTTTCTTTTTACAATACATGCCCTCCGAGGGGTCAAAAATACAACATAAAGAAAAGTACATGAAATGAAAGCAACAACAAGCAAAAGTCAGACACTAAGACCAAACTCATCCTCCTGAACTTCCTTTAGAAGTGCTTTAGTCACAGGGTCAGCTGGGTGCTCTGTGAGATTCCTGATGAGAAGATTCCTGGTGGCAATAGCTGCAGCTAGCTTCTTGTGTTGACTTTGGTCCTTTGACCTCTTCACACCAGCTCTAATCTTCAACTCTGAGATCTCTCTTTGGGCTGCTGCCAGGGCTTCCTGTTGCTCTTTTGCACTGGCTTCCAGCTGCTCAATCTTATCCTGAGTCCTTTTATCCTCCTGAGTACGAGCTTCGGTGATCCTGACCCACCTAGCTTGACTCTCCTTCAGATAAAGATCAGTCCTAGCTCTCTGGAACTGTGCCTCCTTACATGCATTCTTCAGAATCTGTTCTCCAACCCTTGACTTCTTGATGTAGTCCTCTGACTTTTCAATCTTGGCTAGATGTTCCACCTTTAGCTTTTCCAATCTTTCAATGTCCAGCCGACCATCACTCCTCTCCCAGAGGGTTCTCTTCAAGGCTTCAGACAACTTCTCATTCCTCTCTTTGAGCTTTTCAAACTCTTCCAGGCTGACAGTTGCTGGAGGTGGTGCTGTGGAGGGTCCAGGTACATCTTCAATAGTGAAGGGCATCCCAGAAACCTGAGCCCTGGCATGTGACCATTCATAGTACTGAGCTGAGGCCACATTGTTGCATCTTCCAAGAATGGTTACTCCTTTAGTCTGGACATTGTCCCAAGCCCAGGATGCTTGCCTGACAATGGCTAGATTAGGCTTGATCTCACAATAAAGGGTCTCAGCTAGATCCTATGCTCTAGGAGGGTGGACTGATGCATAGCCCAGTTGTCTTTTGAATAGCAGAGGGTTGTAGTTGATGCAACCCTTCACTCCTATCAGAGGCACATTGGGAAATTGCCCATAACTAGTAATGATGTCTCTGCCTTTGGTGCTCTGAGTGCACCACCTGATATCATCTGAGGTCAGAGCAACAAGCCTCCTAGCCCAGTTCTTCTGTTGGTGAGGGTTCAAGAATGCATCAGTCTTTGGCAAATGTTTGAGCAGCCATGTATGGAACAAAGGAGCACAACATCTCACCAGTCTTCCCCTTTGCTTTTCATTCCTTTGGTGAACAGAGTAGTAAAGATCTCCCAATAAGGTGGGCACTGGGTTCCTCAGGATGAAAAGATGGATTGCATTCTTGCTAATGAATTTAGGCTCATCTGCAAATAATATAACCCCATATATGCTTAGGGCCAACAAAGCACAGACTGCCTTCCACTCTCCCAAAGAAGCCTTCAGAGTAGCCTGAGAGGTCAAGAAATCCAGATGTAGACCAGAGATTCCAGCTTTGGTAGTCATATTTTGCCCAATCAGAACTGGTTCCAGATATAATGCCTTTGCTACCTCTTCATTACTAGGAAAAACCATCTCGGGGTTGAAGGGGACTCCACCCCTGATAGGCACACCAACCAATGATGAATACTCCTCCAACAAGGGTCCCAACTGAAAATCCTGAAAGGTGAAGCACCTCAGGGGGGATTCATAGAACTGCAGGAAAGTATGAATCAAGCTCCTCTGTGAAGGGTCCAAATCCAATACCACATCAAGGATTCCTCCATAATGTTCTCTGAATAGTGGTATATGGTCTGGAGTAATCAGGGTCTGAATCTTCCTGATGCTAGCCAACTCAGGCTCAAAGAAATGATAGGAGATGTTACTCTTCTTAGGTGCCATGTTGCTAAAGAACAGGTGATGATGATGATGACTGAGAATAACACTGAAGATGGGCCACTGACAGGCTGAGACTGGTGATGCAGGTGACTGAAGCAGGTAGCTGATAGCTGAAGTAAGTACTGATGAAGATAGGTCTATGCTGATGAAGGGGTCAAAACCAAGTCAAAATATATGATGTGGATACCCTGAAAAACAAATAAGCAAATGTTAAAATGATGCAATGATGATGTATGCAAATGATATGCAAGGGTTTGTGACTGAGCTGGATCTGATTAACTGCCTTGATATAGGTCCATATATGTTCAAGAAATCCAGATGGAGGTTCATAAGTCCAGTAACCAAGGTGGGGGACTCAAATAAAGAGTCACATGTCCAGGGTTAAAATCACAAGAACTGTTCCAAAATGGAGTACTCTTAACAATGTAACAGGGTATGTTGAGGTCAAGGGTACCTGCAAACCTGTAAACAGCCCAACCCCCTCACAGGTGATGTTCTAAAACAAGGATCCTCAGACTTGGATCAGTTATGAGAAGTGTAAACACTTCTAACCCATAGGTACAATGTTTTCAATAACCATAAAAGATCCTCCTCTAATTCACCTCAGTTTCTGAAGGTCAATACTAAAGGTCATCCAGACTTAGCAGGCTTCCCAGATAGCCCTAGCACTACAGGAAATTTGTAGCACAGAGTTCTCAAGAAGAAACCCATATCTGAACCGTGTTTCATATTCCCGCACCGGACCGAAATGGAATGGGAAAGAACATGAACCACTCTAGCCTAGGTGTCACTCAGGTCCCAGGTATAGGACCTCAACTCTCAATGGAACACCCACCCACCAAAGCAACAAAGCAGATCCAGCCAGCACAGTATGACAGTATGATATATGTAAAGCTGTAAAGAAAGCAATAAACAAAACTGTACATAAAGCAATAATAAATATAAATACAAGCACAAATAGCACATAACACCCCAGTAAACACAAATCAATCAAGCGCTAGGAGGAACCCACAAAAAGAACCAGAAGCCCTGGTTACAGTATAAGATTCCCCAGCAGAATCGCCAAGCTGTCGCTCCCGATAAATGGGAAATGGCCCAGATAAAGGTACAGACGCGAACGGTCGGCGAAGGGAGGATGTGAGAACACACAGGAGTGAACTCACAGGAAATGAAAAGAGTCGCCAGCTAGGCATTTTTATCCCGGAGGAAAGGCAATGCTGCATAGACCTAGAAAGATACGGATAAGACGGTTGCGAACTAGAGAGACTGAGAAAGGGCGTTGGTTACAACCTGGGAAGGTATTAGCACCCAGATTGTCCGTCGTACTCGACGGGATCCACGCTTAAAAGATTTGTGCTTTAAAGGGGTAGTGTCAGTGCAATTTGTATATAAAGAGCTGGAAAAGAATGTACAGGTGTCAGTGTAAAAGAAAGTGAAAGTGTGATATGTATAGTGTCAGTGTAAGGATAGGAATAAGATGCTCAAGATCATGAGGCTAAAAGAATGATGCTGAAGGAGGGGGGAATATACAGATACTTTTGTTCGATAACTGTTAAATTATGCCTACGTATCCTCTCGTGCAATGAGGAAGTCAGAACACCGTAGTTCGACCCAAAGAGACTGAAAGATGAATTGACTTGTGAACTGCTTACTTGCCTATACTCAAGTGTATGATCTGTCTGGCACAGATGCAAACTGTCTTGCATTAGACGGAAGAAGCAAGTTCTCGTTTATGAGTGAATGAGGTGAGGAAAGAATCCCGGAGGAGACGATTATTGTTTGTTTTTGTATTTTCAGTCTTTTATTGCTTTTTGAAGTTTGTCATAAGTTAATGAGCTTAAGCCTAAGCCAATGGGTTAGTAAACTCATCACATCTTCCCTCTGATTAGGGGTAATGAGAATACCTTAAGTGTGAAGTCAGCTTCTCACACTTAATTACCTTTGATGCAGGATTAAGATCATTAACCTACTTGTGATTATTTAGATGTTTTTGTTGTTTTTTTGTTTAGTGTTAAGTAATGAGATTAAGCCATAATCAGGGATTAAACAGACTCATTACACCATCCTAATAGAAGGATAATAGATGAGAATGTTTAAGCTGAGGAAAGCTCCTCAGCTTAATCCATGATTAGGGATTAAACTCATGACAAAACAAGCCTTTGATTAAGTGGATTTTATTTAATGGTAAGATGATGAAGTGAGTTTTATGATTTGTAAGACAACTTGAGGGGGACTTGTCCATTAACACTAGGGTTAGTCTTTCTTAACCAATTAAGGAAGAATTAGAACCCTAATGCAAGGCCCAAGTTACAAGCTTGATGTCTTGATGATTATTAGATGAATTGATTAAAGGATTTAAACACATTAAGGGTTTAACACTTAGGATTAAAGTTATACACTCCATCCTAATAGAAGGATGCAGGCATAAGCTTAATCACAAAGCCTTAAAGCCTTTAGGGTTTAGTCCTTGATTATGAGATGAGAAGAGAAGACTTAAAGAGACACAAAGGTAAAAGCTAAGTGGGGAGACTAATCAAAACCCTAATCATTATCATGCTTGGTTGTTCCTAAGGTTTGTGAGGTTTGAGGAAGAAATCTTCAGAGGAACCACCAGGAAGCAAATGAATGGAGCAAAGAGAAGCAAAGTAACTTGCTTCATTCAAGAAGTCAAGTCACTTGAGGGAAAGAAAGTAAGGAGAAAAAGAAAGAGCAAGCTCAATCTCAAACACATAACAAAATGCAGCAATGATGCATAAGAGAGATGAAAAGAAAATGTGAGAAGTGAAGGCAAATTCACTTCTCAAAGTTGCTTACCACCTGAAAAGTTAGTGAAGGAAATGCAATGCAATGCAAAAATGAAATGAAATGGCATGATGTAAATCAAAACCAGAAGCACATACATGATGATAATGATGCTATGTGATGATGTAAACATGAAGCAAGGCATGGGGATGATCATACAAACTTATGGATGCAAGTGAAGCAAGTTTAGAACCATGATCATACATGAAAAGCTATGAAGTGTAAATGGCATACAACATGGCAAATGCAAGATGCAATGATAAAACATGTTTACAATATGTCTTAAGATGTCAAATGAATCAAATGGATGCACAAAATGCTATGGCAAGTCAAGGTATGCAAGCAAATGCAAGATGGATGCATATGGAAGCCCAAATTAGGGTTTATGATCAATGCATCAAACAAAAACCAAAATCAGAAGCAAACATCAAGATAAAAAATTGAAAATGCATTCAAAGGGACCTTAAACCTATACTAACTCACTTCCCAAAGGAGAGGTTCCAACTCTTAACCTAATTAGAGTTATGAATTTCCTAAGATTTCTAGGGTTTTAGGGTTCCTTAACAAGAAAAATATCAAACAAATGGAAAATGAAAGATCAAATCATGCCAATTTAATCTTACAAACTACATGATATGCTAAACACAATGCAAAAAGAATCGAAGTCCAACTCTCAATGGTTAGGCAGAAATGATTTTTTGAAGTTTGGATCAAAATAATGCTTCGAAAATGAATTAATTCCATGGAAAATTATCAAAATGCATCAAGATCAAAAAAGAAATTTGGTTTGAGGGTTGGACAATGTTTCTAAATGATTTTAAAGGTTCCATGAATTTTTTGGTGATTTTTAAATACCTAAAAGTATTTTTAATTAATTAATTCTCATTAATTAATTAAAAATAAACTTTTAAATGATTTAAAAATATTTTTAAATGCAAAAAATAAAAATAAAAATGTTTTTAGTTTCTGAAATTAAATAAAAGTTTGTTCAAAAATTTTCAGAATTTTTTAAAAGGTTTTGCTATTTTAAAATAAATGGACAAAAGAAATATAAAACAAATGAATTAAAATTAAAGAAAATGAAAAGTAAACGCAATGGAGAGCCAGGATTGATTCTGGGGAAGGACCTGTTGACTTGGCGCGTGATCCTAAGGTCCATATTCAAACTGAACTAAACTCACTTAATTAATTAAATTAAACCTAATTAATACTAATGACATGATCTCAGCCTTCCAAATGCGCGCGGGAAACAACATCCAGTGGCTCACATTCAAACCTGGTGCCCTAACCCTAATTAACACCTAATCACTTTCAGGTGGCCGGAGAAGACTTCCGGTCATCTTCTCCGGCCAGAGTCCTCCCTGAAAATTGATATCTTCCTCCCTAGCTCACTAAAACCTAATCTCTCTGCCCAGAATCCATCCCTATACCTCATATAACACGAATCAACAAACAAAATGCATTTATTCTTCGTATCAAAGCTGAATCGAATCAAAAGGGGTTTAGGTCAAAAATGGTTCAGAAGCTTCATACATACTCAATACTCAACCATTTGCAAAACTAAACATATCAGCATGATCAGCACATCATAGAGAATCATTTAGGAACTTAAAAACATGCTTCTGGAAAAAATGTTCTTGAGCTCACGTGAACTGAAACTTTGATCTTTGGAGCTTTCTGGCTGGCCCTTTGATCCAAAAAGCCTTTAATGAACCTCCTAAGAAGCTTGCAGTGCTTGGTTGGAGTTTACAATGGCTAGTTTGAGAGATTGAACAAGTTCTGTTCAGTGGAGTGAGGAAATCGTGTTTCTGATTCAATGGCTTTCAGGCTGTTTTGAGGGTTGGTTTGTGTTCAGTGAAGCATGGTGAGATTGTTTGTGAAGTTTGTTTATGAATTTGTGGCTTGTATGATGAGTTTCGAATGCTCTTGCACAAGAGGTGGAAAACAAGAATGCTGAGTTATGGATGGTTTCAGGCTTGTGTTCTTGTTGCTTTGGCTTGCTTTTGGCTTGTATAGATAACTGTGATTGGTCAGAAGAAGTGATGTGTGCTTTATTGATTGGTATGGGTCTTTTTGCCAAAATGTCAATGTTGGTGTAAGAGAAGTATGGGCTACTTTCTAGCCAAGGACAAGGGTGTGTCCTGTGCAGCATGATGTGGGGAGATGCCTAGGGTGGCTCAGCAGGCTAGCAAGCAAGTGGATGAGAAACTATGATGAGTTTTGCAACTTGCCTTGCTTTGATCTTTATGAAAAAGTCTTGCTCCAAAAGCCATAAAACATGTGATCCCTTGGGTGCAATCTGACTTTTTGGACTTGTGTGATCATGTGGTGAAGTTTAGAAGTCCATTTGATGACTGAATTTGCCTTGAGAAGTGAATTTGCAACTTTGCCTCTTTGGTGGAAACCTTCAAATTTTGTGATTTTTGCCAACTTTGACAAGCCATAACTTTTGATCCAAAATGAATTAGGTCATGTTCTTGTACTTTTTGAAAAGGGAAAGATCTATTCTACAACTTTCATGACCAAAGTTTTTCCATTTGAAGCTTTCTTGAATCAAAAAGTAAAGGTTGAAAAAGTTGCCTAAAATGGCATTTTCATTAAATGTCAAACTTTCCCAAAAAGTCAACTTTGCAAAAGACTTGAAATTCTTTAATTTTGTGAACTTCCAACCTCTTCTATGATCAAATAAAGATCATATACAATCAAAATGATGAAGAACACCCTTTGGTTGGCTCATTGGGGGCCTCAGATGCCTTGATTTTGCACTGGCTTGCTTGAAAAGTCAACTCTTGATCAGATGACTTCCCTATGGAATTTCTTCATGAAAATTGATATGCATACTCCCTATACCATATAGAGACCAATAGAAACAAGAATGACCAAAAAATTTGGAGTTATGGCCTCTGAAACCAAAACCCTAATTTTAGGTCATCTGTACAGTCAAGCCTGGCTCTGCTTCCATACCATTCTCAATTCTTGTGATTTTTTGACATTCTTGACTTTGAGAGGATATAATATGATGCTTGAACACACATGGACCCCTTTGAAGTTATTGATGGCCTTTGGAGTGGCTCAAGAAGCTCTTGGATTGCTCAGATCACAAACCCTAGATGCAGATGACTTAGAATCTATGCAGTGAATCAAAATTGTGATATGAGATGCTATGATTGGATTTATGCATATGGAATGATCACAAGCCATGGTGTGAATGGGTGAGGGCAAATTTGGGGTGTTTACACTGTCCCCTGCTAGGTGATCGTCCTTCACCTCTTGATGATCGTCCTTCATCATTCTATCCGATGGTCGTCCCCATTGTTGATCTTGTTATCTGACATTCGTCCTATGTCATGATAAATCCTGAGAGCAGCCGTACCCTGCTAGGTAATCTTCATTCACCTCTTGATGATCGTCCTTCATCATGCTTATCCGATGGCCGTCCCCATCATCGACCTTTTTATCCGACATTCGTCCTACGTCGTGATACTTTTTGGCAACCGTACCTTGCCAGGTGATCGTCCTTCACCTTAGATGACCGTCCCTCATCCTATCCCCAACAGAGCAGTTGTCCCCTGCTAGGTGATCGTCCTTAACCTGTAATGACTGTACCTCATCATTTATTTCATAATTCCCAGAGAGTCTTATAGCTTTGCTTGATGGTCGTCCCCATCATAATCTCTTATATCCCCAGCATGTCGGTCGTCCCCGTCATTGCTCTTCATCCCCAGCAGTCGTCCTCTGCTCGAAGGTCGTCCTCCATCGCCCGCACTTTATAATCATACTTTATTTTCTTTTACAATTTATATCCCTTTTCTTCTTCATTCTGTGAGTTCAAATTTTGGACTGTCTTTGGTATTCAACCACAAGTTATCTTGTTTGCCTGTTAAGCCATTGCTTACATCCTACACAGCTAACTCATGTTTGAATAGGGGCAGCTGTAAACACCCCAAATTTGCCCTCACCAATTCACACCATGGCTTGTGATCTTTTCATATGCATAAGTTCAATCATAGCATCTCATATTGCATTTTTGCTTCACTGCATTGGTTCAAAGTCATCTGCATCTAGGGTTTATGATCTGAGCCATCCCTGAGCCATTTGAGCCACTCCAAAGGTCATCAATAACTTCAAAGGGGTCCATGTATGTTCAAGCATCATATTATATCCTCTCAAGACCAAGGAAGTCAAAGAATCACAAGAACTGAGATTGGCATGGTAGCAGAGCCAGGTTTAACTACACAAATGACCTAGAATTAGGGTTTTGGTTTCAAAGGCCATAACTCCAAATTTTTTGGTCATTATTGTTTCTATTGGTCTCTATATGTTATAAGGATCATGCATATCAAGTTTCATGAAGAATTTCCATGGGGAAGGCATCTAATCCAGAGTTGACTTCTTTAGCAAGTCAGTGTAAAATCAGGGCATCTGAGGCCCCCAATGACCCAACCAAGAGGTGTTCTTCATCATTTTGATTGTGTATGATCTTTTTTTGATCATAGAAGATGTTATAAGTTCACAAAATTGAAGAATTTCAAGCCATTTGCAAAGTTGCCTTTTTGGGAAAATGACTTGTAATGGAAACTTGCCATTTTGGGAAACTTTTTCAACCCTTGCTTTTTGATTCAAAAATGCTTCAAATGAGAAAACTTTGGTCATGAAAGTTATATAATGGGTCATTCCCTTTCCAAAAAGTACAAGAACTTATTCTAATTCATTTTGGATCAAAAGTTATGGCTTGTCAAAGTTGGACAAAATCACATAATTTCAAGTTATGCACCAAAGAGGCAAAGTTGCAAAACCTCTTGCCAAGGCAAAATAAGACCTCAAAGTGACTTCTAATCCTTGCACAAACATGAACCAATGTCTAAAGATCAGAATGCACCAAAGATTTGTCCAATTTCATGACTTGTGCATTAAGAAATTCCAAAAGGGCCAAAAGTTCACAAATTTGCAAAACACTACATAAACTTCACTCAACTTGCTGAATTATCTCAAAACCAATTCCATGGACATCCTTAATCTCAGCTGAGCTAGGACAAGCCAATGAGCTAGCTACACCATTGCCCATACCTCAAGTACAACACTTTTGACTTTTTGGCAAAAACACCCATACCAATCACAACAGTCCACCACCCACTCTCTGCCCAATCCAGACCTTACAAACACACTCCAAGGGTTCATTTTCATGGGACACACAAGCCTGAAACACTCTCCAAGCCATAGCTGCAAACTTTTCCCTCTTATGCATTTTCATTCGAAACACTTCACACAAGCATCAAACATAAAAACAAACTCCATAGAACATCTCAGCATGTCTCACTGATCATCCCTGACCCTTCACCTTGCCTTGAAACTCCCTGAAATCAAAACACGATTCCCTCCCTTCCCTGAACAGAACCTCTTCAAACTCACAAATCAGCCATTCTAAACTCCAACCAAGCTTCATAACTTCATCAAGAGGATCATTGGGACCATTTTGAAGCAAAGAGGCAAGCAGAAAGCTCCTGGACTGAAAGCTCCATTTCAGGTGAGCTCAAGAACTTTTTTTCCAGAAATGCATTTTTAAGTTCCTAAATGAATCTATGTGATGTGTTGATCATGCTGATATGTTTAGTTTTGCAAATGGTTAAGTATTGAGTATGTATGAAGCTTCTGAAACTTTTTGACCTAAAAACATTTTGTTTCGATTCAACTTTGATACGAAGAATAAATGTGTTTTGATTGTTGATTCTTGCTCTATGATGTTTGGGGATGGATTCTGGGCAGAGAGATTAGGTTTTAGTGACATGGGGAGTGAGTTAGCGATTTTCAGGGAGGGATGTGGCCGGAGAAGATGACCGGAGGTCATTTCCGGCCACCTGAAAGTCATTAAGTCATTAATCACGTTTAGGGCAAAGTTTGAATCTGGACCATGGATCTGTTTGACTTTCATTGACTCCCGCGTGTTTGAATGGCTTGGATCACTTCATTAAACCCTAATCCTATTTAATTAATTTAATTAATTAAGTTTAGGTTAATTGAGTCAGTTTGAATTATGACCATTGGATCTGGCGCGCAGTCAAACTCACCTTCCCTAGATTGAATCTTGGGCTCTCCTTTTGCATACTTCCATTTATTTTAATTTTTATTTCATTTAATTTGGTTTATCTTTTCCATTTTATTTAAAATAGCTAAAATCATTTAAAAATTATGAAATTTTTTGTCAAGAGTTTCATTAATTTTTAAAACCCAAAAATATTTTTATTTTTATTTTTTGCACTGAAAATTATTTTTAAATCATTTAAATGTTTATTTTTAATTAGTTAATGAAAATTAATTAATTAAAAATACATTTAGGTATTTAAAAATCACAAAAAAATTCACATAGCATTTAGAAACATTTATAAACATTGTCCAACTCTCAAACCATATTTCGTTTTTGTTCTTGATGCCTTTTGATCATTTTCATTGGATTTAATTTCATTTCAAGGCCATATTTTGTTTCAATCTTCAAAAATTCCTTTCTGCCTAACCATTGAGAGTTGGATAATGATTATTTTTGCATTGCATCTTATATAGCATGCAGTTTATAGGATAAAATTGGTTTGAATTGATCTTGCATTTTCATTTTGTTTGGCATTTTTCTTGATGAGGTACCCCAAAACCCTAGCAATATTAGGAAATTCATAACTTTCACTAGGTTAAGAGTTGGATCCTCTCCTTTGGGCAGTGAGTTTGTATAGGTTTAGGGTATCTTTGATTGTATTTTCAAATTTTTATCATGTTGTTTGCTTCTGGTTTTGGATTTTTGCTTTGCATGATGCAGGAAACCCTAATTTGTGCCTTCTTTTGCATCCATTTCTCATTTGCTTGCATCCATTGACTTGCAATGACATTTTGTGCACCCATTTGATTCATAAGACATCTTAGGACATATTAGAATCATGTTTGATCATTTCATCTTTCATTTGCCATGTTGTATGTCATTTGCATTTCATAACTTTTCATGTATGTTCATGGTTCAATACATGCCTCATTTGCATCCTTAGGCTTGTTTGATCATTCTCATGCCTTGCCTCATGTTTGCATCATCTCTTAGCATCATTAATATCATACTTATGCTTCTGGTTTTGGTTTGCATCATGACATTTCATCTCATTTGCATTGCATTCCATTTCTTTTGGCTAACTTTTCAGGTAGTAAGTTGTTTGAGAAGTGAATTTGCCTTCACTTCTCACAAATCTCTTTTCATCTCCTTCATACTTTCTTTGCTGCATTTCGTATTTGTATTAGAGTGAGCTTGCTCATTCATGCTCCTTCCTCTCTTTCTTTCTTCAAGCAACTTATCTTCTTAAGTGAAGTAAGTTTCCTTGTTTCTTCTTGCTTCTCCTTCCTTCATCCTGTTTCTTCCATGGTGGATTCTCTTTGAAGATCTTATTGCAAGCTTCATAAACCCTAGGAACAACCAAGCATGATAACAATTAGGGTTTGATTAGTCCCCCATTTAGTTTTTACCTTTGTGTCATCTTTGAGTCTTCTCTTCTCATCTCACAATCAAGGACAAAACCGTAAAGGTTTTAAGGCTTTGTGATCAAGCTTATGCCTGCATCCTTCTATTAGGATGGAGTGTATAACTTTAATCCTAAGTGTTAAACCCTTAATGTGTTTAAATCCTCTAATCAATTCACTTAATAATCACTAAGACATAAAGCTTGTAACTTGGGCCTTGCATTAGGGTTCTAATTCTTCCTTAATTGGTTAAGAAGGACTAACCCTAGTGTTAATGGACAAGTCCCCCTCAAGTTGTCTTACAAACCATAAAAATCACTTCATCATCTTACCATTAACTAAAATCCATTTAATAAAGGCTTTGTTTTTGTCATGAGGTTAATCCCTAATCATGGATTAAGTTGAGGAGCCTTCCTCAGCTTAAATGTTCTCATCTATTATCCTTCTATTAGGATGGTGTAATGAGTCCATTAAATCCTTGATTATGGCTTAAACTCATTACTTAACACTAAACAAAAACAACAAAAACATCCAAATAATCACAAGTAGGTTAATGATCTTGATCCTGCATCATGGTGATTAAGTGTGAGATGCTGACTTCACACTTAAGGTATTCCCATTACCCCTAATCAGAGGGAGGATGTGATGAGTTTACTAACCCATTGGTTTAGGCTTAAGCTCATTAACTTATGACCAACTTCAAAAAGCAATAAAAGACTAAAAACTCAAAAACAAACAATAATCGTCTCCTTCCGGATTCTTTTCTCATCATACTCACTCCTAAACGAGAACTCGCTTCTTCCGTCTAATGCAAGACAGTTTGCACCTGAGCCAGACAGGTCATACACTTGAGCATGGACAAGCATGCAGTTCACAAGTCAATTCATCGTTTAGTCTTTTTGGGTCGAACTACGGTGTTCTGACTTCCTCATTGCACGAGAGGATACGTAGGCATAACTTAACAGTTATCGAACAAAAGTCTCTGTATATTCCCCCTCCTTCCAGCATCCTTCTTTAAGCCTCATAGTCTTGAGCTTTATATTCTTATTCTTACACTGACACATCCCTTATACACTTCACACTTCTTTTACACTGACACTTGCATTCTTTCCAGCTTTGATACACAGGTTGCACTGACACTACCCCTTTAAAACACAAATCTCTTAAGCGTGGATCCCGTCGAGTACGGTGGACAATCTAGGTGCTAATACCTTCCCAGGTTGTAACCAACCCCCTTTCTCAGTTTCTCTGGTTCGCAACCGTCTTATCCATATCTTTCTAGGTCTATGCAGCATTACCTTTCCTCCGGGATAAAAAATGCCTAGCTGGCGACTCTTTTCTTCTGAGTTCACCCTTGTGTGTTCTCTCTCCTTTCGCCGACCGTTCACGTCTGTACCCCTTCTGACCTAGGTGTCATTTGGTGGGAGCGACAGCTGACATGCTTGAAAAGCATATGGAAGTCTTCATGGATGATTTTTTCGGTATTTGGTTCTCCCTTTGATGTTTTTTAACTAACATTTCTCTTGTTTTGGAAAGATTCCAGGAAAGTAATTTGATCTTAAACTGGGAGAAGTGTCATTTTATGGTTCGTGAAGGCATTATTTTGGGTCACAAGATCTCCCATAAGGGGATCGAAGTTGACCAAGCTAAAGTGGAGGCGATATACAAGTTGCCACCCCCGGTGAATGAAAAAGGTATAAGAAGTTTCTTAGGCCGTGCAGGTTTTTACCTCCGGTTTATAAGAGACTTCTCGAAGATAACCAAACCTCTAACCACACTTTTGGTTAAGGACATGGCTTTTAATTTTAATGTTGAGTGTATCAATGCGTTTGAGACACTGAAAAATAAACTCGTGTCGGCACCAATAGTTATTGCCCCCGATTGGTCTCTTCCTTTTAAGATCATGTGCAATTCTAGAGACATTGCGGTAGGGGTTGTTCTTGAACAAAGGAAAGAGAAGTTGTTACATGTCATTCATCATGTGAGTCATGTGTTGAACTCTACACAGATTAATTATGCAACTACCATAAGGAGTTGTTTGTTGTTGTTTACGCCTTTGATAAATTCGGGAAATATATGTTTGTTCCAAAGTTATTGTTTATACTGACCATGTGGCATTGAAGTATCTTTTTGCTAAGCAGGATTCCAAACCAAGACTCATTAGATGGATTCTCCTTCTTCAAGAGTTTGATGTGAAAATTCATGACAAGAGAGGGTGTGAAAATATTAATGTTGATCACCTCTCTCGGATGTCACCTATTAAAGAGACCAAAGAATAACACCCAATAAACACTGAGTTTGCTGATGAACATATCCTTGCTGTTATTGGTGTCCCTTGGTTTGCAGATTATGCAAACTACCTTGTGGGTGGTGTCATACCCGATGATTTTGATTCTAATAGAAAGAAAAAGTTTGTTCATGATTGCAGGTTTTATTTGTGGGATGAGCCATATTTGTTTAAAAGAGGAGATGACGGTTTGATAAGGAGATGTGTTCCTGAAGATGAACAAAAGGATGTTCTGAAAGATTGTCATGACTGTCACTCCCTGGATTTCCATCCTGGTACAAACGCGAAAGTGGCGCGGAAAAGGGTAGGGTCGCCAGCCAGATATTTTTTTCCCGAAGATATGGGAATGGTAATGCTGCACAAACCAGAGAAAGAAAGGAAAGGATAAGGTCATATAAACCAAAGAACTGGGTTCGGGAGTCAGTTACGACATGGGAAGGTATTAGCACCCCAGATCGTCCATCGTACCCGACGGGATCCATGCTTGCAGAGAAAACTGTTTCAAAGGGTGAATAAATGAAAGTTGTTGACAAACACTTAGTTATATGCAAAAATTGATATTCAAATTACAAATTAAAACTCAAATGTTCTCAAAGCTTCCTCCTCTAAACTTATCACTCCGGATGTCTGGAACCTTTGATGTTTGATGGACGATAGAAGAACTCAATCTGGTCTTCTAGCATAACCTTGAGGACTCCTTCGTCAATCAGGTCTTGAATCTTATTTTTCAATTCCCAACAGTTATTAGTGTTATGTCCAAGATTATTGGAATGATATGCACATGTTGCATTGGGGTTATAGCGAGGAGAGGAGGTATTGGGATTCTAAGGAGGGTCTCTTAACACAACCAGATTCATCTCCAACAAGCATTACAAAGTTTGCGACATTGGCATGTTGGTTTTGATAAACTGTCTTTTATGTTTCTTGTGTTGAGACGGATTAACCCTATAAGACCTTCTTCCTTTAATTGGAAGACCATCAATAGTAACCTATTTGTTTCCTTCTCTTATCCTCTTCTTCTTTTCGACCAAGTCATCTTGTTTCACTGGAGGTTGACTGATGATTAGACTCCTGACTCCGTTGTCTTGAAGTTATTGACGAAGACTCATAGCTCTTCTCACCCTTGGGCTAAGTTTTGGATAAGATCCACCTTCCCATTCATCTGGATTCTTATCTCTGCCATCTCAGCTTGCAGTTGTTCCAACTGATCATCCTTGTTGTCTTTAGAATTCTTCTTTTTCATGTCCTTATTGAGGAAGGATTTCAAATCTTCTTGCCCCTTGGACAAATTTAGGACCACTTCTTGAAATTGAGCATTCTGGGTTTAGAGATCTTTGACAGTCTGTTCGAGAGCCATTTCAATTGAAATAAACAGCGAGAAGATAAGAGGCCTGTCATGGAAACCTATTATGCAATGGTATGGCATGTAAATGCATATGCAATGTTTTCAAGGACCTCATAATATTTAAATTTGTTAAAGAAAAATAGAAACAAAACATTTATTAGTAAGTTCAAAATATAACTGCCCCTTGGGCTTACAATGAAGGAAAAATAAGACAAGTTACTAAAAATAAAAACAATTGAGACTCAAGTCTCCCATGGACGTTTCCTCTTTGTATTGAGATATGTATTAAGGTTTCGCTCTTCGTGAAGTTGCCTTGTCTGCTTCAACACTTTCTCCTTGATAGCATATAACTGAGCCTCAAAGGTATCCCTTTCCTCCTTTAGTTGGATCCAAGATTTTTGTAGCTATTCTAGGTCAGTTAGCATGTCTCAATGAAGAATAGTGTAAGGAACATCTCCTTCAACAATAGGCTCAACGATCACCGGTAGAACAATAGGATATGGCATCATAAGAGTTTGAGCACGAGACCGCACCCATCTGAAGTAAGGCTCCATATGGATGGAGTATTTTGGTTCCAGAGTGTTGCTATTAATCTTATTCACCATGCCCCAAGCATGTGTAAACCTTTGACGGTAACCTTGAGGATCATTGTCATAATCGAACACTATACCATGAACAATCATATCATGAGGACCATCTCTCCGAGCATAACCAAATTGACATAGTGTGAAAGAAAGATTATAAGTAATGCCTCCCCTTATGCCAAGGAGTGGCACATTAGGGAACTCCCCACAGTGGTCAATGATAGTGATGTTTTTCATGGACCGGGAACACGAATGGATATCTGAATGAGAGAGTGACATTATCCTTCTAGACCACCTCAAACCTTGTTCATTCCTCATCACAGATCGAGGAAGGTGTGAAATAAACCACATTGATAGTAGAGGTATGCAACACATCAGAGTCCCTCGCACCTTCGTAGTACGAGTGTGAAGAGAGTGCAAAATATCTCCAAGCAAAGTAGGCACAGGATAATGAGTCATAAATATTTTAATTGCGTGCACATCTATGAATTGGTCTGGATTAGGGAACAACACCAAACCATAAATCAACAAGGAAAAGATCTCCTCAAAAGTGTAGTAACTCATAACATCTAAAAACAACTAAGCTTTCTATATCAAGATTTTAGCAAGAAGACCTTTAACTTCACTTCTTGTTTCCCAGTTGGATACAATATCTGACTTCTTTAGATGCAAAGCTACTACAATAATTTTAGGTTTAGGCTCCTTCTCTAGACCTATGCAAGGTTTTTGATCAAGAATAGGTACACAAAGTAGTTTAGAGAAATCTTCCATTGTGGGCACCAACTGATACTCGGGAAATGTGAAACAGTGATGTTTAGGGTCAAAGAATTGGAAGGTATCCTTACAAAATTGAGAGTTCTTAGGAACTTTTGAGACTAATTCCTTAAGATTGGAAGGTATCCTTACAAAATTGATTCGGATAGTGTTTCTGCGAGCGGAAGCCATAACCTGCAACAAAGAACAAAGATAAATCCTTTGGTCCTTGAATTGGTTAGTGAAAATGCTATGTTATGATGTCATGATGTTATGATGTTATGTTTATGTTTAAAGCAAGCAAATGGAAAACACAAACAAGTGACATGAGAGCCTTAGGTTTAAAGGCTTGCATGAAGTTAATAGGTAAGTACCCACCCCACTGAATTTTAGTTGGTTCAACCTGTCCTAGAAATAATAACTGGGTTCTAAGGAATATCAATATCACTGATTCTTCTCAAATGTTGTAGTTCAGTATGGCAACTGTTTTACCAACCAAAACATCCCAAGATTAGAATCTCAATGATTGTAGCATCGAGTATCAACCAACTTTAGACTGCACCAAAGATGGCTATCTCACTACTTTCTACTGGCCAAGATGGGTCAATTAATGTTCTAAAGGGTAGTTAGTGTAAATAACACCACATGGTAGCCTGATATTATCCTCAACTGACTTGAAGAACATCAGTACCAACCAAAAGGTCACACTAACTGTAGCTACCGGATCAACCATAGCAGTATACGTTGTATAATTTTCTTGGTCTATTGCCACTTACCTAAGGTACACTAGATCTGGGTTAGGATCTTCCTCACAGTAGCCCCAAAGCAAGTACCCTTTAAAAATAAAGCATATAATTCAAACAAGTAAAGTGATCAAACATGCTTACAATATGTCTTGAGATGTCACATGAATCAAATGGGTGCATAAAATGTCATGGCAAGTCAAAGTATGAATGCAAATGCAAGATGGATGCATATGGAAGCTCAAATTAGGGTTTATGATCAAAGCATCAAACAAAAACCAAAATCAGAAGCAAACATCAAGACAAAAAATTGAAAATGCACTCAAAGGATCCCTAATCCTATACTAACTCACTGCCCAAAGGAGGGGTTCCCAACTCTTAACCAAATTCAAGTTATGATTTTCCTAAGTTTTCTAGGGTTTTAGGGTTCCTTAACAAGAAAATTACCAAACAAAAAGAAAATGAAAGATCAAATCATGGCCATTTAATCTCATAAACTACATGCTAAACACAATGCAATGCAAAAAGAATCAATGTCCAACTCTTTAGGGTTAGGCAGAAATGATTTTTGGAAGTTTGGATCAAAATAATGCACCAAAATGATTTTAATTCCATGAAAAATTCTCAAAATACATCAAGATCAAAAAAGAAATTTGGTTTGAAGGTTGCCAATGTTTCTAAATGTTTTTAAAGGTTTCATGAATTTTTTGGTAATTTTTAAATACCTAAAAGTTTTTTTAATTAATTAATTCTCATTAATTAATTAAAAAGAAACTTTTAAATATTTAAAAATACTTTTTTAATGCTAAAAATAAAAATAAAAATATATTTGTGTTCTGAAATTAAATAAAAACTTGTATAAAAAATTTCAGAATTTTTAAAGTATTTTTGCTATTTTAAATTAAATGGACAAATTAAATGGAATAAAAAGAAAAGAAAATAAAATAAATGAGAAGTATGCTGAATGAGAGGCTGAGATTGAATCTGGCAAGGAAGCTGTTGACTGCGCGCCAGATCTAATGGATCACATTCAAACTTGACTAAAATGAATTATGAATTAATTAATTGTGATTAGGGTTTAATGAGTGCATCTGGGCCACACGTACACGCGCGAAGTCAACCAAGTCAACAGATCCAACGCATCAGATTCAAACTACACTTAATGACATGATTAAGCCCTAATTATTTTCAGGTGGCCGGAGAAGACTTCCGGTCGTCTTCTCCGGTAGGAACCCCACCTGAAAATTCCTAGAATATTCAAAACGCAACTAAAATGAAATCTAAACAAACAGAAATCCTTCCCATACTTCACTGAATCAAAACCCTAACATAAACAACATTTATATTGCATCAAACACATGAATTGAAACAAAAGAAATTTTAGGGGAAGACTTTCAGAACACGATTAAACCCTCATTTTTCCACCATTTTCAAAACCAATGACATATTTATGATCAGGGAAGCATGAAGAACAACTTAAGAACTTAAAAATCCATTTCTGGAAAAAATGTTCTTGAGCTACCTGAGTTTTGAAGCTTTCAACTTTGCAACTTTCTGACCTCTCCTCTTGATGTAATCCACTCCTCTTGGTCCCTTGATGATGTCTGAATGCTTAGAAAGAGTTTATGGTGGCTGGTTTGAGAGTTTGAACAGCTTCTGCTCAAGCTCAGGTGAGAATCGTGTTCTTGGTTCTTTGAGTTTCAGGTTGATTTTAGGGGTACTTTGTGATCAGGGTGATGTGTTGAGAAGGTCTGTGGAGTTTGTTTAAGTGTTTGTGGCTTGTATGAAGAGATTCGAAGGTTTTTGCTCAAGGGAGTGAAAATGAGGATGCTGAGTTCTTGCTTGTTTCAGGCTTGTGTGTTGTTGTGTTTGGCTTGCAAATTGTTTGTATAAACAATGCTGATTGGTCAGAGGATGTGACCTGTCCTTTTGTGATAGGTATGGCTACTTTTGCAAAATGTCCACTCTTGTGTAAGAGAAGCATGGGTCATGTTCTAGGCTAGTACATGGAGAGTGTGCTGTGCAGCATGGTGTGAGGGAAAGGCTAGAATGGTTCAGCAACCTAGGCAACAAGTGGATGAGATGTGATCATGAGTTTTGCAACTTGACTTTGCCTTTGGTTTTCATGAAGGAAGCTTGATCCATGGGCCATAAAACATGTAATTCTTTGCCCCATTCTGACTTTTGAATGTTGCGTGATCATGTTGAGTGAATTAGAAGCCCATTTGATGACTGAATTGACCTTGAGAAGTGAATTTGCAACTTTGCCTCTTTGGTGCATGACTTGAAAATTAGTGATTTTTGCCAACTTTGATGTACCATAACTTTTGATCCAAAATGAATTAGGTCATGTTCTTGTACTTTTTGAAAAGGGAAAGATCTAATCTACAACTTTCATGACCAAAGTCTTTCCATTTGAAGCATTTTTGGATCAAAAAGTAAGGGTTGAAAAGTTGCCTAAAATGACAAATTCCTTAAAAGTCAAACTTACCCCAAAAAGTCAACTTTGCAAAAACTTGTAATTCTTGAATTTTGTGAACTTCAACCTTCTCTCATGATCAAATAAAGATCAAATACACTCAAAATGATGAAGATCACCCCTTGGTTGGGTCATTGGGGGCCTCAGATGCCCTGATTTTGCACTGACTTGTCCAGAAAGTCAACTCTTGATCAGATGACTTCCCCATGGAATTTATTCATGAAAATTGGTATGCACACTCCCTATACCATATAGAGACCAATAGAAACAAGAATGACCAAAAAATTTGAAGTTATGGCCTCTGAAACCAAAACCCTAATTTCAGGTCATCTGTGCAATCAAGCTTAGCTCTGCTTCCATACCAATCCCAGTTCTTGTGATCCTTTGACATTATTGACTTTGAGAGGATATAATATGATACTTGAACACATGTGGACCCCTTTGAAGTGATTGGTGGCCTTTGGAGTGGCTCAAGAAGCCCTTGAATTGCTCAGAACACAAACCCTAGATGCAGATGACTTAGAATCTATGCAGTGAATCAAAATTGTGATGTGAGATGGTATGATTGTGTTTATGCATATGAGATGATCACAAGCCATGGTGTGAATGGGTGAGTGCAAATTTGGGGTGTTTACAGCTGCCCCTATTCAAACATGAGATAACTTGTGGTTGAATACCAAAGACAGTCCAAAATTTGCACTCACAGAATGAAGAAGAAAAGGGATATAGATTGTAAAAGAAAATAAAGTATATTGTAAAGTGCGGGCGGCGGAGGACGACCATCGAGCAGAGGACGACTGCTGGGTAAAGAGCAATGACGGGGACGGCCGACATGCTGGAAAAAGTGCGGAAAATAAAGCAATGACGGGGACGGCCGACATGCTGGGGATAAAAGGTATTATGATGGGGACGGCCATCAAGATAAAGTCGTAAGATTCTCTGGGAATTAATGAAACACGACGGGGACGGCCATCAAGTTCATAAAGCAAAGTAACCAACGATGGGGACGGCCATCGGGTTAAAGAAAAGGGACCACGACGGGGACGGCCATCGGGTTAAAGAATAAATGAAATAAACAGATGATGAGGTACGGTCATCAAAGGTGAAGGACGATCACCTAGCAGGGGACGGCTGCTCTGTCGGGTATAAGATGAGGGACGGTCATCTAAGGTGGAGGACGACCACCTGGCAGGGTACGGCTGCCAAAAATATCGCGACATAGGACGAATGCCGGATAAAAAGTCAACGATGGGGACGGCCATCGGATGAGCATGATGGAGGGAGACCATCAAGAGGTGGAGGACGACCACCTAGCAGGGGACGGCTGCTCTCAAGGTTTATCATGACATAGGACGAATGTCAGATAACCAAAAAAATCAACAATGGGGACGGCCATTGGATAAAAATGATGAAGGACGATCATCAAGAGGTGGAGGACGACCACCTAGCAGGGGACGGTTGCTAAATATCACGACATAGGACGAATGTCGGATAGAAAATCAACGATGGGGACGGCCATCGGATGAGCATGAGGGAGGACGACCATCAAGAGGTGGAGGACGACCACCTAGCAGGGTACGGCTGCTCTCAGGGTTTATCATGACACAGGACGAGTGTCAGATAAAAGGAAAATTGCTTTGTTGGTGGTATACTGGGGAATAGTAAACACGGACGAGTGTTTATATCCAAGAAACAAAAGGTATAAGTGTTTGGATGTTGTGTATAGATTAAAGATGCGGACGAGCATCCTTGACTATGATACGGACGAGTATCGGGTAGAAACAAACGCTTGACGCATGTTCTAAGATGATGATACGGACGAGTACCAACTGGTTAACAGAGACCACAGACGAGTGTCGAATCTGTGCGGATATATAAATGGTGTATACAAGATACGGACGAGTATCTGTAAGAGTAACATGAGTAGTGTACAGATGAGTGTTTATCTGCTGGGGAGAGTGACACGGACGGGTGTCAAAAAGGAGAAAAGTATAGTATAAGCAAGTATGTGGGTTGCAAAAGTGTAAGCGACTGCGCTGGGGATATGACACGGACGGGTGTCAAGGGATTGTATATACAAGAATATCTGTGAGTGCAAAGAGAATGTCTTGGTTTTCTGCTGGGGGTATGACACAGACGAGTGTCGAAAGGAATACATACTCGTGTTTTGTGAATGTAAGGCAACTGTTTTTTTTTGGGGACTCTGGGGGAGCATTCTGTATATTGTTGGTGGATGATCATTATTCACAAGTGTTTGATTCAAAACATGGCTTATGATTATGCCATATGTTTGATTTTTGCCGTAATGCTCCATTTTAGATGGAATGCTACGCTTTGTGGGTGAATATGATGTGAATGCTATGATTATGCAAAGATACCAAACCGGGATTCGGATCCCGTTGCTGTGAAGATCTCCGGTCGATCTGCTTGAAGTGGACATCCCAGCTGGGGATGAGGTCTTTGGATAGATCTGATGAGACGTATCTGCTTGGGGATATAGGTCACTGATAGACACATCCTTGTAATGAGGGACCCAACTGGGGTTTGTAAAAGCTTTCTTCACTCTGTTGTGATCTCTTCATGCGTTGCTCTTCTGGATAGAGGCTGAAGCTCTGTGGGGAGATGGTTCCCTGACTTTTGTACTCTGCCGAGGAAGAATGATTGGCAACTCGGTTGGGAGAAGTAACAAGTGGCAACTCAGCTGGGGAGAGTAATGAGAGGCAACTCAGCTGGGGAGAGAGCACTTCGGGTGCTAAGATTGAGTGTTGATTTGCCAGCTTGCTGGGATGAAGCCTACATGCCCCATGTTGCGCTTTGGATACCTGCAATCCTGAAAAGATAGAGAAATGTACAAGTAATCCCGAGGTATCCTTTACTGGATTCCATCATAGGAGTTTAGACACCTCTGAGAGTAAGTATATTCCCTGCAAGCATGTATTTTTATTTTTGAAGGTAAACATCTGTACTTATGTAATGAGATTCTTTAGAAACATCTGTACTTATTGTTCCTAAGGTTGGTGAGGTTTTACAAGAGCAATCTTCAATGGAACCACCAGGAAGCAGATGAAAAGATCAGGAGAAGCAAAGTGACTTGCTTCATTCAAGAAGTCAAGTCACTTGAAGGAAGAAAGTAAGAAGGAGAAGAATGAGCAAGCTCAAACTCAAACACATATCAAAATGCAGCATGGATGCAAAAGGGAGATGAGAAGAAAGTATGAGAAGTGAAGGCAAATTCACTTCTCAAAGTTACTCACCACCTGAAAAGTTAGTGAAAGGAATGCAATGCAATGCAAAATGAGATGAAATGACATGATGAGAAACAAAACCAGAAGCACATACATGATGTTAATGATGCTATGGGATGGTACAAACATGAAACAAGGCATGTGGATGATCATACAAGCTTATGGATGCAAATGGAGCAAGTTAAGAAACATGAACATACATGAAAAGTTATGGAATGCAAATGGCATACAACATGACAAATGCAAGATGCAATGATCAAACATGCTTACAATATGTCTTGAGATGTCACATGAATCAAATGGGTGCATAAAATGTCATGGCAAGTCAAAGTATGAATGCAAATGCAAGATGGATGCATATGGAAGCTCAAATTAGGGTTTATGATCAAAGCATCAAACAAAAACCAAAATCAGAAGCAAACATCAAGACAAAAAATTGAAAATGCACTAAAAGGATCCCTAATCCTATACTAACTCACTGCCCAAAGGAGGGGTTCCCAACTCTTAACCAAATTCAAGTTATGATTTTCCTAAGTTTTCTAGGGTTTTAGGGTTCCTTAACAAGAAAATTACCAAACAAAAAGAAAATGAAAGATCAAATCATGGCCATTTAATCTCATAAACTACATGCTAAACACAATGCAATGCAAAAAGAATCAATGTCCAACTCTTTAGGGTTAGGCAGAAATGATTTTTGGAAGTTTGGATCAAAATAATGCACCAAAATGATTTTAATTCAATGAAAAATTCTCAAAATACATCAAGATCAAAAAAGAAATTTGGTTTGAAGGTTGCCAATGTTTCTAAATGTTTTTAAAGGTTTCATGAATTTTTTGGTAATTTTTAAATACCTAAAAGTTTTTTTAATTAATTAATTCTCATTAATTAATTAAAAAGAAACTTTTAAATATTTAAAAATACTTTTTTAATGCTAAAAATAAAAATAAAAATATATTTGTGTTCTGAAATTAAATAAAAACTTGTATAAAAAATTTCAGAATTTTTAAAGTATTTTTGCTATTTTAAATTAAATGGACAAATTAAATGGAATAAAAAGAAAATAAAATAAAATAAATGAGAAGTATGCTGAATGAGAGGCTGAGATTGAATCTGGCAAGGAAGCTGTTGACTGCGCGCCAGATCTAATGGATCACATTCAAACTTGACTAAAATGAATTATGAATTAATTAATTGTGATTAGGGTTTAATGAGTGCATCTGGGCCACACGTACACGCGCGAAGTCAACCAAGTCAACAGATCCAACACATCAGATTCAAACTACACTTAATGACATGATTAAGCCCTAATTATTTTCAGGTGGCCGGAGAAGACTTCCGGTCGTCTTCTCCGGTAGGAACCCCACCTGAAAATTCCTAGAATATTCAAAACGCAACTAAAATGAAATCTAAACAAACAGAAATCCTTCCCATACTTCACTGAATCAAAACCCTAACATAAACAACATTTATATTGCATCAAACACATGAATTGAAACAAAAGAAATTTTAGGGGAAGACTTTCAGAACACGATTAAACCCTCATTTTTCCACCATTTTCAAAACCAATGACATATTTATGATCAGGGAAGCATGAAGAACAACTTAAGAACTTAAAAATCCATTTCTGGAAAAAATGTTCTTGAGCTACCTGAGTTTTGAAGCTTTCAACTTTGCAACTTTCTGACCTCTCCTCTTGATGTAATCCACTCCTCTTGGTCCCTTGATGATGTCTGAATGCTTAGAAAGAGTTTATGGTGGCTGGTTTGAGAGTTTGAACAGCTTCTGCTCAAGCTCAGGTGAGAATCGTGTTCTTGGTTCTTTGAGTTTCAGGTTGATTTTAGGGGTACTTTGTGATCAGGGTGATGTGTTGAGAAGGTCTGTGGAGTTTGTTTAAGTGTTTGTGGCTTGTATGAAGAGATTCGAAGGTTTTTGCTCAAGGGAGTGAAAATGAGGATGCTGAGTTCTTGCTTGTTTCAGGCTTGTGTGTTGTTGTGTTTGGCTTGCAAATTGTTTGTATAAACAATGCTGATTGGTCAGAGGATGTGACCTGTCCTTTTGTGATAGGTATGGCTACTTTTGCAAAATGTCCACTCTTGTGTAAGAGAAGCATGGGTCATGTTCTAGGCTAGTACATGGAGAGTGTGCTGTGCAGCATGGTGTGAGGGAAAGGCTAGAATGGTTCAGCAACCTAGGCAACAAGTGGATGAGATGTGATCATGAGTTTTGCAACTTGACTTTGCCTTTGGTTTTCATGAAGGAAGCTTGATCCATGGGCCATAAAACATGTAATTCTTTGCCCCATTCTGACTTTTGAATGTTGCGTGATCATGTTGAGTGAATTAGAAGCCCATTTGATGACTGAATTGACCTTGAGAAGTGAATTTGCAACTTTGCCTCTTTGGTGCATGACTTGAAAATTAGTGATTTTTGCCAACTTTGATGTACCATAACTTTTGATCCAAAATGAATTAGGTCATGTTCTTGTACTTTTTGAAAAGGGAAAGATCTAATCTACAACTTTCATGACCAAAGTTTTTCCATTTGAATCATTTTTGGATCAAAAAGTAAGGGTTGAAAAGTTGCCTAAAATGACAAATTCCTTAAAAGTCAAACTTACCCCAAAAAGTCAACTTTGCAAAAACTTGTAATTCTTGAATTTTGTGAACTTCAACCTTCTCTCATGATCAAATAAAGATCAAATACACTCAAAATGATGAAGATCACCCCTTGGTTGGGTCATTGGGGGCCTCAGATGCCCTGATTTTGCACTGACTTGTCCAGAAAGTCAACTCTTGATCAGATGACTTCCCCATGGAATTTATTCATGAAAATTGGTATGCACACTCCCTATACCATATAGAGACCAATAGAAACAAGAATGACCAAAAAATTTGAAGTTATGGCCTCTGAAACCAAAACCCTAATTTCAGGTCATCTGTGCAGTCAAGCTTAGCTCTGCTTCCATACCAATCCCAGTTCTTGTGATCCTTTGACATTATTGACTTTGAGAGGATATAATATGATACTTGAACACATGTGGACCCCTTTGAAGTGATTGGTGGCCTTTGGAGTGGCTCAAGAAGCCCTTGAATTGCTCAGAACACAAACCCTAGATGCAGATGACTTAGAATCTATGCAGTGAATCAAAATTGTGATGTGAGATGGTATGATTGTGTTTATGCATATGAGATGATCACAAGCCATGGTGTGAATGGGTGAGTGCAAATTTGGGGTGTTTACAGCTGCCCCTATTCAAACATGAGATAACTTGTGGTTGAATACCAAAGACAGTCCAAAATTTGCACTCACAGAATGAAGAAGAAAAGGGATATAGATTGTAAAAGAAAATAAAGTATATTGTAAAGTGCGGGCGGCGGAGGACGACCATCGAGCAGAGGACGACTGCTGGGTAAAGAGCAATGACGGGGACGGCCGACATGCTGGAAAAAGTGCGGAAAATAAAGCAATGACGGGGACGGCCGACATGCTGGGGATAAAAGGTATTATGATGGGGACGGCCATCAAGATAAAGTCGTAAGATTCTCTGGGAATTAATGAAACACGACGGGGACGGCCATCAAGTTCATAAAGCAAAGTAACCAACGATGGGGACGGCCATCGGGTTAAAGAAAAGGGACCACGACGGGGACGGCCATCGGGTTAAAGAATAAATGAAATAAACAGATGATGAGGTACGGTCATCAAAGGTGAAGGACGATCACCTAGCAGGGGACGGCTGCTCTGTCGGGTATAAGATGAGGGACGGTCATCTAAGGTGGAGGACGACCACCTGGCAGGGTACGACTGCCAAAAATATCGCGACATAGGACGAATGCCGGATAAAAAGTCAACGATGGGGACGGCCATCGGATGAGCATGATGGAGGGAGACCATCAAGAGGTGGAGGACGACCACCTAGCAGGGGACGGCTGCTCTCAAGGTTTATCATGACATAGGACGAATGTCAGATAACCAAAAAAATCAACAATGGGGACGGCCATTGGATAAAAATGATGAAGGACGATCATCAAGAGGTGGAGGACGACCACCTAGCAGGGGACGGTTGCTAAATATCACGACATAGGACGAATGTCGGATAGAAAATCAACGATGGGGACGGCCATCGGATGAGCATGATGGAGGACGACCATCAAGAGGTGGAGGACGACCACCTAGCAGGGTACGGCTGCTCTCAGGGTTTATCATGACACAGGACGAGTGTCAGATAAAAGGAAAATTGCTTTGTTGGTGGTATACTGGGGAATAGTAAACACGGACGAGTGTTTATATCCAAGAAACAAAAGGTATAAGTGTTTGGATGTTGTGTATAGATTAAAGATGCGGACGAGCATCCTTGACTATGATACGGACGAGTATCGGGTAGAAACAAACGCTTGACGCATGTTCTAAGATGATGATACGGACGAGTACCAACTGGTTAACAGAGACCACAGACGAGTGTCGAATCTGTGGGGATATATAAATGGTGTATACAAGATACGGACGAGTATCTGTAAGAGTAACATGAGTAGTGTACAGATGAGTGTTTATCTGCTGGGGAGAGTGACACGGACGGGTGTCAAAAAGGAGAAAAGTATAGTATAAGCAAGTATGTGGGTTGCAAAAGTGTAAGCGACTGCGCTGGGGATATGACACGGACGGGTGTCAAGGGATTGTATATACAAGAATATCTGTGAGTGCAAAGAGAATGTCTTGGTTTTCTGCTGGGGGTATGACACAGACGAGTGTCGAAAGGAATACATACTGGTGTTTTGTGAATGTAAGGCAACTGTTTTTTTTTGGGGACTCTGGGGGAGCATTCTGTATATTGTTGGTGGATGATCATTATTCACAAGTGTTTGATTCAAAACATGGCTTATGATTATGCCATATGTTTGATTTTTGCCGTAATGCTCCATTTTAGATGGAATGCTACGCTTTGTGGGTGAATATGATGTGAATGCTATGATTATGCAAAGATACCAAACCGGGATTCGGATCCCGTTGCTGTGAAGATCTCCGGTCGATCTGCTTGAAGTGGACATCCCAGCTGGGGATGAGGTCTTTGGATAGATCTGATGAGACGTATCTGCTTGGGGATATAGGTCACTGATAGACACATCCTTGTAATGAGGGACCCAACTGGGGTTTGTAAAAGCTTTCTTCACTCTGTTGTGATCTCTTCATGCGTTGCTCTTCTGGATAGAGGCTGAAGCTCTGTGGGGAGATGGTTCCCTGACTTTTGTACTCTGCCGAGGAAGAATGATTGGCAACTCGGTTGGGAGAAGTAACAAGTGGCAACTCAGCTGGGGAGAGTAATGAGAGGCAACTCAGCTGGGGAGAGAGCACTTCGGGTGCTAAGATTGAGTGTTGATTTGCCAGCTTGCTGGGATGAAGCCTACATGCCCCATGTTGCGCTTTGGATACCTGCAATCCTGAAAAGATAGAGAAATGTACAAGTAATCCCGAGGTATCCTTTACTGGATTCCATCATAGGAGTTTAGACACCTCTGAGAGTAAGTATATTCCCTGCAAGCATGTATTTTTATTTTTGAAGGTAAACATCTGTACTTATGTAATGAGATTCTTTAGAGACATCAGACATTTTTGCAAATAACAATAAATTGTACGAGACGAGACATGACTGAAAAATCTGATTTTATTATTTCATGTGCCCTGAATTGGCAATATACAGTCAAAGAACGAATCTCCTAAAATGAGGGGATTGTTACAAATTGAGAAACAAAATGCTGGCAATGTTGACGACGCTTTAAGGAGCTTCCTCTTTTGCTATGACTCGTATGACTTTTGACGTTCTTCTCGTCTGACTTTCTGAAGAAGGCTAATTCTGATTGTAGCTTGATCCTTCCGAGGTTTACCAAATTCTAGGTGATACAGACGAATTCAGAATGCAGTTGTTCGCTTATTCCCTTATTTTGCATGGATCGCCCTTTCGGGTTTTCAATTCATCGGGATACCCATTTTTGCCTGAGCTGTACAATGTGGCTTTTCAACTCAGCGGGTGTACATTTTTTTGTTTATTTTCCCTTATTTTTGCCCGAGTCTTTTATTCTGTTTTTGACTCGCCGGGATGCCCTATTTTTGCCTGGACTTACATTCTGTTTTTATGTCCAGCGGTTCATTTTATGCGAAGTATTTTTTAACTGCATCTGAATTCACAGGGGGCGGGAAGTCTTCACCATCCATAGTGCTGAGCATCAGTGCTCCACCAGAGAAAACTTTCTTTACTACAAACGGCCCTTCATAATTCGGAGTCCACTTGCCCCTGTGGTCTGTATGAGGAGGGAGGATTCTTTTCAGCACAAGATCTCCTACTTGGTACTCTCGGTGCCTGACTTTCTAATCGAAGGCTTTCTTCATCCTTCTCTGATATAACTGCCCACGACAGATTGCAGCCAATCTCTTTTCTTCAATCAGACTCAGTTGTTCGTATCGGGATCGGACCCATTCTGCTTCACTCAGCTTAACATCCATTAACACCCGTAGGGAGGGTAACTCAACTTCAACAGGTAGGACTGCCTCCATACCATACACAAGTTGATACGGTGTTGCCCCAGTGGACGTTCTGATTGACGTACGGTACCCATGCAAGGCAAACGGTAGCATTTCGTGCCAGTCTTTGTAGGTGACCCCCATCTTCTGCACAATCTTCTTGATATTCTTATTAGCCGCCTCAACAGCGCCATTCATCTTTGGCCTGTAAGGAGAAGAATTGTGGTGTTGGATCTTGAAGTCCCGGCATAGTTCTGCCATCATTTTGTTGTTTAGGTTGGAACCATTATCAGTAATGATTCGCTCGGGAACCCCGTATTGACAGATGATGTCTCTCTTCAGAAATCGGGCTACCACTTGCCTTGTAACATTTGCATATGAAGCTGCTTCGACCCACTTGGTGAAATAGTCAATGGCGACCAGGATGAATCTGTGGCCATTTGAAGCAGTTGGTTCAATCTTGCCGATCATGTCAATGCCCCACATAGCGAAGGGCCAGGGTGAAGACATTATATTCAAATTATTGGGAGGCACATGCACCTTATCCGCATAAATCTGGCATTTATGGCATTTTCTGGCGTAGGCACAACAGTCTGCATCCATCGTGATCCAGTAATAGCCTGATCTTAGCAACTTCTTAGCCATGGCATGCCCTCCAGCATGGGTACCAAAGGATCCTTCGTGCACTTCATGCATTAACAAGTCTGCTTCTGTTCTATCGACGCATCTGAGGAGTACCATATCAAAGTTCCTTTTGTACAAAGAGTCGTCAGTGTTCAGAAAGAAACTACCAGCAAGCCGTCTCAAAGTCTTCTTATCATTGGAAGATGCCCCAGGTGGGTATGTCTGATCCTCCAAGAAGCGCTTAATGTCGTGGAACCAAGGCTTATCATCTTTGACAACATCTGCTGCGAACACATATGCTGGTCTGTCAAGTCTGGACATGGGAATCTGAGGTACAAAGTTGGCAGCTTGAACTTTGATCATGGATGAAATGGTGGCAAGAGCATCTGCAAACTGATTCTCGTCCCGAGGGATATACTCAAGCTTGACTGTTGTAAAGAAAGTCAATAACCTCCTTGTATAATCCCTGTAAGGTATCAGATGATCTTGGTGTGTGTACCATTTGCCGTTGGTTTGATTAACTACCAGAGCTGAATCTCCGAATACAGTCAATGTCTTGATCCTGAGGTCAATGGCTTCCTCAAGACCCATAATGCAGGCTTCGTATTCAGCTTCGTTGTTAGTGCAGTTGAAAATGAGTTTTGCCGAGAAAGGCATGTGAACTCCTTTAGGTGTAATGAGTACTGCACCAACACCACAGCCATTCATATTAACAACCCCATCAAACATCATAGTCCATTCTTCTTCCGGGTCAGGCCCTTCAGTGTGAACAGGCTCTTCATGATCTTTTGCTTTTATGAACATGATGTCTTCATCAGGGAAGTCAAATCTCATAGGCTGGTAATCATCAATAGGTTGCTCAGCAAGATATTCAGATAATACACTGCCCTTGATCGCTTTCTGAGATGTGTATTGGATGTCATATTCTGTGAGAATCATTTGCCATCTTGCAACCCGTCCGGTAAGTGCTGGCTTCTCAAATATGTACTTAACTGGATCCATCTTTGAGATCAACAAAGTAGTGTGGGTCAACATATACTGTCTCAGTCGGCGAGCAGCCCACGCTAAAGCACAGCAAGTTTTCTCGAGCAGTGAATAACGTTGTTCACAGTCGGTAAACTTTTTGCTCAGGTAGTAAATTGCATACTCTTTACGACCAGACTCGACATGCTGGCCCAGCACACACCCCATCGACTCTTCTAATACTGTCAAGTACATTATCAGAGGTCTTCCTTCAACTGGAGGCATAAGGATTGGAGGTTCATGCAAGTACTCCTTGATCTTGTCAAAAGCCTTCTGGCAGTCTTCATTCCACCTGACCGTTTGTTCTTTTCTCAGTAGTTTGAACAAGGGTTCGCAGGTTGCTGTAAGGTGAGATATGAACCTTGAAATGTAGTTCAATCGACCTAAGAACCCTCGAACTTCCTTTTCTGTCTTCGGTGCAGGCATTTCTTGAATAGCTTTGACTTTATCTGGGTCAACTTCAATCCCCTTCTCGCTTACAATGAATCCCAGCAGCTTACCAGATCGCACCCCGAATGTGCATTTGTTGGGATTCAACTTCAGTTGGTACTTCCTCAGACGCTTGAACAGTTTCAGCAGGTTTACCAGGTGATCTTCTTCAGTGAGGGACTTGGCAATCATGTCATCCACATAACATTCTATTTCTTTATGGATCATATCGTGGAATAATGTCACCATAGCCCGTTGATATGTAGCACCGGCATTCTTCAGTCCGAATGGCATCACCTTGTAACAGAATGTGCCCCAGGGTGTGATGAAGGTCGTCTTCTCCATGTCTTCAGGTGACATTTTAATCTGATTGTATCCTGAAAATCCGTCCATGAAGGAGAATACCGAGAACTGAGCCGTGTTATCAACCAATACGTCAATGTGAGGTAATGGGAAGTCAACTTTTGGGCTGGCTCTATTCAGATCCCGGTAATCAACACACATTCTTACTTTGCTGTCTTTCTTAGGCACAGGCACTATGTTAGAAACCCACGGTGGATAGCTAGTTACAGCAAGGAACCCGGTGTCCCATTGCTTTTGTACCTCTTCTTTGATTTTCATAGCCATGTCTGGGCGGGTACGGCGCAGTTTCTGTTTAACCGGTGGGCATTCTTCTCTTAAAGGAAGCTTGTGCACAACAATGTCGGTGTCCAACCCTGGCATATCTTGATAAGACCAAGCAAACACGTCCACATATTCTTGAAGCAGATCAATCAGTTGTCTCTTCACTGATTCTTGCAAACAGGCCCCGATTTTAACCTCTTTCACGTCTTCATCTGTACCAAGATTAATCGTCTCGACCTCCTCCTGATGAGGAGTGATAACCCTTTCCTCTTGTCTCAACAATCTGGCTAGCTCTTCAGGAAGCTCGTATTCTTCTTCAACCCCTTCATCAGCTTGATTGATCGGATTGTCAAAGTCATACGAAGTCATAGCCGTGCTGTTGTCGGTGCTGTCTGGAAGGCACTCTCTGCAAGGGTTCAGTTTGTTCATTTTAGTGATTTGATTTTAATCTTGTTTTATAAAAGTGAAATAAAGTTGTCATTTTGAAAACATCGCCATTTAATTTTTTGTACAAAAAGAAAAATGGAAAAACAGTGAGCGGAAAAGAAAAAAGACTCATTTGCAAAAAGATGTCTGATATTTCATTGATTAATCTTGTTGCACAAAAAGTACAGATGGCCCGATTACAAAATGAGTCTTGTCATCTTGGGAAAGATGCAAGACTTTGATGCATGCTATAAAAATACAGGAAATAATAATTACTCTGCATGAGTAACTCTTATAATTTCCTGGGAAGACCAGTTTGAGATACTGCTCCCCGGGATCTTTGGACGAATCCAATTCTCCAGATTGCGCTCCTCTTCCAACTCGTCTTCCAAATTGTTGATAGCATCAGGGGTGAGCATCCCCCCACTGACAAAACCGGGCTTCTCAGCAGCCTCTGCTTGACTTTGCTGAGTTGGTCTGTAACCCAACCCAGATTTGTCCTTCTTCTTCTCCACAGATAAAACCTTGCCCCAGCCTTGGGCAGTTCCCTCCTCAACAACCTTCCGGGCTTGTTGATAAGATGCCATGGAGATTCCAGGCACAGCAGATGCTTCATTCACATTCAGGGCCTCAAACCCTTGACTCATCGTTTCATGGATCTCCCCATCCATCTCAATATATTTGTAGGTAGCCAGGTGGCTGACGAAAATATCCTCCTCTCCACAGATAGTAACGACTTGACCTTCCCACTCGAATTTTAACTTCTGGTGAAGGGTTGAGGTCACGGCGCCAGCGGCGTGAATCCATGGCCTACCCAATAGACAGCTGTAGGCAGGCTGTATATCCATCACGTAGAAGGTCGTTTTGAAAGTTTGTGGGCCAATCGTTATAGGCAACTCAATTTCTCCCAGAACCGATCTCTTAGAACCATCAAAGGCTCTCACCACCAGGTTGCTGGGACGTAATGCCAATCCTTCATACTCTAGCTTCACAAGGGCCTTTTTAGGTAAGACATTGAGGGATGATCCTGTGTCTACCAGCACATGGGAAAGGACTGCACCTTTACATTCCATGGTGATGTGCAAAGCCTTGTTATGATTGCGGCCTTCCGTAGTCAAATCAGTGTTGGTAAATCCTAGCCCATTGCTAGCAGTAACATTTCCAACCACAACTTCCAACTGATTGACGGTGATCTCTTCAGGCACATAGGCTGCGTGCAAGACTTTTAGTAGTGCATTCCGATGAGCTTCGGAGCACATAAGCAATGATAGAATAGAGATCTTGGAAGGCGTCTGATGAAGCTGGTCCACTATCTTGTAATCACTCTTCTTGATGATTCTCATGAACTCATCAACTTCTTGATCAAATGGTGTTTTCAAAGCTTCCTTAACAGCTTGATCTTCCTGCACCAAGCTCTTCCCTTTTGCCTTGGCAGCAGCTTCTGCTTCGGCAGTGGGTCTTTGAATTTGTGGAGCAAAGAGACGTCCGCTTCGAGTGAAGCCTCCGCCTCCTCCCACATTGTCTATTTGTGGTGAAGGTGTTGATGATTCAAGAGTGATTTTCTGTCCTCCGCAGTATAGATCAGATCCGTAATGCCAAGGGATGGCATTACTGCTTTCATAAGGTACTGGTCCAGGCACTGTGATAGTGACTGGACTGATGGCAGCTGCAGAAGGGACCATGATAGTTTGTGGATCGTAATATATTGTGACTGGTGCTCTGATGGGAGTAGCACTTTGCGAGTTGTAGGCAGAATTGTTTTCAGGATCATAATAAATTGTAACTGTTGAAACATTTGCTGTTGAAGTTGTAGGAGACATTATTGGAAGGATGGGTGTTGTTGTTGTAGGAGATTCAAAATGAAGTGGTGCTGAAGTTGTAGAAGGGATGTTTGCTGATATCTGGTCAGCTGAAGTGACAGATGAGGCATTTGTTGATAAGATTGAAGAGTTGTTCGGAACAATGGTTGTTGCATTTGTAGAAGACATGGGAACTGTTGCTGATGAGATTGCTGGATTTGTAGGAAATGATGTTGTAATCTGAAGCAGGCCACTTTGGATGAGGCCATCTATGCCATCTCTCAAGTTATCACAACCATTCACTGAAATCTTGCAATAAGCACACCCTAACTCACACCCCGGGAACATTTGACATTCGAGGAGTTGAGCTTTAATTTCCACCAACGGCGTCCGAATCTGACCCACACTGGTTATCAAATAAGATGACTTGTCTTCTTCAATAGCATTGATTCTGGGACCTCCGTGGTTTGACATAGGGTTCTTGTTAACATTCGGTGGTGGTGCAAAGTTTAGAGCCTTAGAGTCTACCAAATCCTGTACCTTCATGTGCAAGGCTCTGCACTTCTCTGTACTATGACCAGGTGCATTCGAATGAAAAGCACATCTGGCGTTGGAATCGTAGTTTCTGGGTAAACTATTAGGATCTGGAGGTGCCAACGTCCTTAGCTCAACTAGGTTGAGTTTCAAGAGTTGTGGCAGTAATGTTGCATATGGCATAGGGATCAGATCAATCACCCTATTGGCCTGAGATGGCCTCTGCTGAAATGACCTTTGCTGATTATTATTGTTGGTGTTGTTGTAGTTTCTTGGAGGATACTGAGTTTGTTGCTGATACTGAGGTTGTTGCTGATAATTTTGTTGCGGTGGTTGATAAGCTGGTTGTGGATGAGCTGGAGCGGGAATGGTGACTGCTGCCACAGACCTATGAACATATTGGGGCCTGCCCCTATTGGTGTGGATAGCATTGGTCTCACCAGTTCTTCTTGGGCCCACAAAAGACTTCCTTGTATTGCTGGATGAGCTGGCACCGTTGTCAGAAATTTTGCCCATCTTTAACAGGCTCTCAATTCTTTCCCCAGCTATGACAACATCTGCAAAGCTGGTTGAAGAGAAGGCAGCTAGCCTGTCAATGTACGTTCCTTGGAGGGTGTTCATAAACATATCTGCCATCTCCCTCTCAGACATAGGTGGCTGGACAGCAGCAGCCAATTGCCTCCATCTTTGGGCATACTCGCGGAAACTTTCTCTAGACGACTGTGACATTCCCATTAGGAGGGTCCTGTTGGGTGCCATATCCAAATTGTACTGATATTGTCTAATGAAAGCTTCTGCCAAATCCTTCCAACACCTGATGGTTGCTCTAGTCAGGTGGGAGTACCATTCCCTTGACGCTCCAGTTAAGCTATCCTCAAAATAAAACATCCATAGCTTCTCGTCCATGGTATAAGCTTTCAATCTCCCCAGAAAGGATTGTAAGTGGGTCCGCGGGCAGGATGTCCCATTGTACTTTTCAAAACAAGGACGCTTAAACTTATGAGGAATCCTGACCCCGTCTACCAAGCCCATGTCCATAACATCAAAACCCAAAGAGTTTTGAGACTCCAAGGACCTTAATTTCTCAGCTATCTCATCCAGCCTTCTGTCATAAGCCTCCTCCCCAGCTCCCATCACTGTGAACTGATCTTCCTGGGGGTCTTCTTGCAGCACCCTGCCTGCAGTGGCAGTCCCTTGAACATTTGCCGGAATGTTGATCTCTGGATGGAGGTGGGGTCCAAATACAGGGGGATTGACATGAGGTTGGACCCTCTCATTGTTGCTTGATCCAGCAGTCCCTATATGGGGCTCTTCCTGATTCTGCCGTTCTACCATGGCTCTCAACCTCTCCTGACTCTGAGCCATATTGTTCATCACTTCCATGAACTGTGTCATCTGAGTCCTCATTTCTAGCCTTTCATTGGCCATTTGGTTCCTGACCTCAGTAAGGTCCTGTTGTATCTGGTCCATTTGTATCCCCGGAAGATTGTTGCGGGTTGGATATCTGTGTGGACGGTTGAGTGGGAACACCCTACGTCGAGCAATAGTTCCTGAAATCACAACAGAGTTAGCAACAACAACAAGACAAAACCTGCAAAACAAACAACAGGGTTAGTATGCAATGCGGTATGCCTATTTGTTTCCAAGGTATCCGAGCTTGGCATTTGGTTTTGACCCTTCCAGACCCTTGAAGATGTTGCTGATGTTGCTTGAAAGAAACTCAGATAAAACAAACTGATACATATATTACAGAAAATAAATGGCACATAGTCTGTTTCTTTTTACAATACAAGCCCTCTGAGGGGTCAAAATACAACATAAGAAAATAAAAGTACATAAAATGAAAGCAACAACAAACAAACAAAATCAAACACCAAGTCCAAACTCATCCTCCTGAACTTCCTTGAGAAGTGCCTCAGTCACAGGATCAGCCGGACGCTCTGTAAGATTCCTGATAAGGAGATTCCTGGTAGTAACTGCTGCAGTTAGCTTCTTGTGTTGACTCTGGTCTTTTGATCTCTTCACTCCAGCTCTGATCTTCAACTCTGAGATCTCCCTCTGGGCTGCTGCCAGGGCTTCTTGTTGCTCCTTTGCACTAGCTTCCAGCTGCTCGATCTTATCCTGAGTCCTTTTATCTTCCAGAGTACGAGCTTCGGTGATTCTGACCCACCTAGCTTGACTCTCCTTCAGATACAAATCAGTCCTGGCTTTCTGGAACTGAGCTTCCTTGCAGGCATTCTTCAAAATCTGCTCTCCAGCCCTAGACTTCTTGATGTAATCTTCAGACTTCTCAATTTTGGCCAAATGCTCCACCTTCAACTTTTCCAACCTTTCAATATCCAATCTGCCATCACTCCTCTCATAGAGAGTCTTCTGCAAAGCTTGAGTCAGCCTCTCATTTCTCTCTTTCAATTTCTCAAACTCCTCTAAACTGACAGTTGCTGGAGGGGGTGCTGATGATGGTCCAGGCATATCTTCAACAGTGAAGGGCATTCCTGTAATTTGAGCTCTAGTATGGGACCATTCATAGTACTGTGCTGATGCCACATTGTTGCACTTCCCCAAGATGGTTACCCCCTTAGTCTGCACATTGTCCCAGGCCCAAACTGCTTGCCTGACAACAGCCAAGTTAGGCTTGATTTCACAATAAAGGGTCTCAGTCAGATCCTGTGCCCTAGGAGGATGGACTAATGCATAGCCCAACTGTCTTTTGAATAGCAGAGGATTATAATTGATGCACCTTTTCACTCTGATCAGAGGCACATTGGGAAATTGCCCACAACTTGTAATGATGTCTCTGCCCTTAGTACTCTGAGTACACCACCTGATGTCATCTGAGGTTAGAGCAACAAGCCTCCTAGCCCAGTTCTTCTGTTGGTGAGGGTTCAAGAATGCATCAGTCTTTGGCAAATGCTTGAGCAGCAAAGTATGGAACAAAGGAGCACAGCACCTCACTAATCTTCCTCTCTGTTTCTCATTTCTCTGGTGGGCTGAGTAGTAGAGATCTCCCAGTAAAGTGGGCACTGGGTTCCTCAGGATGAAAAGATGGATTGCACTCTTGCTAATAAACCTAGGCTCATCTGCAAATAAAATGACCCCATATATGCTAAGGGCCAACAGAGCACAGACTGCTTTCCACTCCCCCAGGGAGGCCTTCAGACTAGCCTGAGAAGTCAAGAAGTCCAGATGAAAACCAGAGATTCCAGCCTTAGATGTCAAATTCTGCCCAATCAGAACTGGTTCTAGATGTAGTGCTTTTGCTATCTCCTCATTACTTGGGAAAGCCATCTCAGGGTTGAAGGGGATTCCACCCCTAATGGGTACACCAACCAATGATGAATATTCCTCTAACAAGGGTCCCAACTGAAAATTCTGAAATGTGAAGCATCTCAGAGGAGGATCATAGAACTGCAGGCAAGTATGTATCAAGCTCCTCTGTGAAGGGTCCAAATCCATAACCACATCAAGTATGCCTCCATAGTGTTCTCTGAAATGTGGTATATGGTCTGGAGTAATCAGGTTCTGAATCCTCCTGATGCTAGCTAGCTCAGGTTCAAAGAAGTGGTAGGAGATATTACTCTTCTTAGGTGCCATGTTGATGAAGAATAGGTGTTGATGATGATGACTGAGGACAACACTGAAGATGGGCCACTGATAGGCTGAGACGGAGGATGCAAGTGACTGAAGCAGGTGGCTGATAGCTGAAGCAAATGTTGATGAAGATAGGTCTAAGCTGATGATGGGGTCAAAACCAAGCCGAAATGATAGGATGGATACCCTGAAAAACAAATAAACACATGTTAAAATGATGCAATGAGGATGTATGCAAATGATATGCAAGGGTTTGTGACTGAGCTGGATCTGATCAAGTGCTCTGATATTAGTCTATGTGTGTGAAGAAATCCAGATGGAGGTTCATAAGTCCAGTAACCAAGGTGGGGGACTCAAATAAAGAGTCACATGTCCAGGGTTTAGAATCACAAGAACTGTTCCAACATGGAGTACTCTTAATCAAAGTAACAGGGTATTCTGAGGTCAAGTGTACCTGCAAACCTATAAACAGCCCAACCCCCTCACAGGTGGTGTTCTAAAACAAGGATCCTCAGACTTGGATCAGTTATGAGAAGTGTAAACACTTCTAACCCGGAGGTACAGTGTTTACAATAACCATAAAAGATCCTCCTCTAATTCACCTCAGTTTCTGAAGGTCAATACTAAAGGTCATCCAGACTTAGCAGGCTTCCCAGATAGCCCTAGTACTGCAGGAAATCTGCAACACAGAGTTCTCAAGAAGAAACCCATATCTGAACCGTGTTTCATATTCCCGCACCAGACCGAGATGGAATGGGAAAGAATATGAACCACTCTAGCCTAGGTGTCACTCAGGTCCCAGGTATAGGACCTTAACTCTCAATAGAACCCCACCCACCAAAGCAAAACCAGATCCAGCCAGACAGCATGACAGTATGATATATGCACAAAGCTATAAAGAAAGCTATAAACAAAACTGTACATAAAGCAGTAAATAAAACAAATATACAAACACAGACAGCACATAACACCCCAGTAAACACAAATCAATCAAGCGCTAGGAGGAACCCACAAAAAGAACCAGAAGCCCTGGTTACAGTGTAAGGTTCCCCAGCAGAGTCGCCAAGCTGTCGCTCCCGATAAATGGTACTAGGCCTAAATAAAGGTACAGACGCGAACGGTCGGCGAGAGGGACAATGAGAACACACAGCAGTGAACTCACTGGAGATGAAAAGAGTCGCCAGCTAGGCATTTTTATCCCGGAGGAAAGGCAATGCTACGTAGGCCTAGAAAGAGATATGGATAAGACGGTTGCGAACCAGAGAGACTGAGAAAGGGGGTTGGTTACAACCTGGGAAGGTATTAGCACCCAGATTGTCCGTCGTACTCGACGGGATCCACGCTTAAAAGATTTGTGTTTTAAAGGGGTAGTGTCAGTGCAATCTGTGTATAGAATAGCTGGAAAAGGATGTACAGGTGTCAGTGTAAGAAAAGTGAAGTGTATAAATATACAGTGTCAGTGTAAGAAAAGGAGTGAAATGCTCATGATCATGAGGCTAAGAAGAATGAAGCTGGAAGGAGGGGGAATATACAGAGACTTTTGTTCGATAACTGTTAAGTTATGCCTACGTATCCTCTCGTGCAATGAGGAAGTCAGAACACCGTAGTTCGACCCAAAGAGACTGAAAGATAAATTGACTTGTGAACTGCTTACTTATCTATGCTCAAGTGTATGATCTGTCTGGCACATATGCAAACTGTCTTGCATTAGACGGAAGAAGCAAATTCTCGTTTACGAGTGAATGAGATGAGAAAAGAATCCCGAAGGAGACGATTATTGTTTGTTTTTGAGTTTTCAGTCTTTTATTGCTTTTGAAAGTTTGTCATAGGAAAATGAGCTTAAGCCTAAACCAATGGGTTAGTAAACTCATCACATCCTCCCTCTGATTAGGGGTAATGAGAATACCTTAAGTGTGAAGTCAGCTTCTCACACTTAATCACCTTTGATGTAGGATTAAGATCATTAATCTACTTGTGATTATTTGGATGTTTTTGGTTTTTGTTTAGTGTTGAGTAATGAGATTAAGCCATAATCAGGGATTAAACAGACCCATTACACCATCCTAATAGAAGGATAATAGATGAGAATGTTTAAGCTGAGGAAAGCTCCTCAACTTAATCCATGATTAGGGATTAAACCCATGACAAAACAAGCCTTTGATTAAGTGGATTTTATTTAATGATATGATGATGAAGTGAATTTTAGGGTTTGTAAGACAACTTGAGGGGGACTTGTCCATTAACACTAGGGTTAGTCCTTCTTAACCAATTAAGGAAGAATTAGAACCCTAATGCAAGGCCCAAGTTACAAGCTTGATGTCTTGATACTTATTAAGTGAGTTGATTAAGATATTTAAACACATTAAGGGTTTAACACTTAGGATTAAAGTTATACACTCCATCCTAATAGAAGGATGCAGGTATAAGCTTAATCACAAAGCCTTAAAGCCTTTAGGGTTTAGTCCCTGATTATGAGGTGAGAAGAGAAGACTCAAAGAGACACAAAGGTAAAACTAAGAGGGGAGACTAATCAAAACCCTAATCATTATCATGCTTGGTTGTTCCTAAGGTTGGTGAGGTTTTACAAGAGCAATCTTCAATGGAACCACCAGGAAGCAGATGAAAGGATCAGGAGAAGCAAAGTGACTTGCTTCATTCAAGAAGTCAAGTCACTTGAAGGAAGAAAGTAAGAAGGAGAAGAATGAGCAAGCTCAAACTCAAACACATATCAAAATGCAGCATGGATGCAAAAGGGAGATGAGAATAAAGTATGAGAAGTGAAGGCAAATTCACTTCTCAAAGTTACTCACCACCTGAAAAGTTAGTGAAAGGAATGCAATGCAATGCAAAATGAGATGAAATGACATGATGAGAAACAAAACCAGAAGCACATACATGATGTTAATGATGCTATGAGATGCTACAAACATGAAACAAGGCATGGGGATGATCATACAAGCTTATGGATGCAAATGGAGCAAGTTAAGAAACATGAACATACATGAAAAGTTATGGAATGCAAATGGCATACAACATGACAAATGCAATATGCAATGATCAAACATGCTTACAATATGTCTTGAGATGTCACATGAATCAAATGGGTGCATAAAATGTCATGGCAAGTCAAAGTATGAATGCAAATGCAAGATGGATGCATATGGAAGCTCAAATTAGGGTTTATGATCAAAGCATCAAACAAAAACCAAAATCAGAAGCAAACATCAAGAAAAAAAATTGAAAATGCACTCAAAGGATCCCTAATCCTATACTAACTCACTGCCCAAAGGAGGGGTTCCCAACTCTTAACCAAATTCAAGTTATGATTTTCCTAAGTTTTCTAGGGTTTTAGGGTTCCTTAACAAGAAAATTACCAAACAAAAGGAAAATGAAAGATCAAATCATGGCCATTTAATCTCATAAACTACATGCTAAACACAATGCAATGCAAAAAGAATCAATGTCCAACTCTTTAGGGTTAGGCAGAAATGATTTTTGGAAGTTTGGATCAAAATAATGCACCAAAATGATTATAATTCCATGAAAAATTCTCAAAATACATCAAGATCAAAAAAGAAATTTGGTTTGAAGGTTGGGCAATGTTTCTAAATGTTTTTAAAGGTTTCATGAATTTTTTGGTGATTTTTAAATACCTAAAAGTATTTTTAATTAATTAATTCTCATTAATTAATTAAAAAGAAACTTTTAAATATTTAAAAATACTTTTTTAATGCTAAAAATAAAAATAAAAATATTTTTGTGTTCTGAAATTAAATAAAAACTTGTATAAAAAATCTCAGAATTTTTAAAGTATTTTTGCTATTTTAAATTAAATGGACAAATTAAATGGAATAAAAAGAAAAGAAAATAAAATAAATGAGAAGTATGCTGAATGAGAGGCTGAGATTGAATCTGGCAAGGAAGCTGTTGACTGCGCGCCAGATCTAATGGATCACATTCAAACTTGACTAAACTGAATTATGAATTAATTAATTGTGATTAGGGTTTAATGAGTGCATCTGGGCCACACGTACACGCGCGAAGTCAACCAAGTCAACAGATCCAACGCATCATATTCAAACTACACTTAATGACATGATTAAGCCCTAATTATTTTCAGGTGGCCGGAGAAGACTTCCGGTCGCCTTCTCCGGTGGGAACCCCACCTGAAAATTCCTAGAATCTTCAAAACGCAACTAAAATGAAATCTAAACAAACAGAAATCCTTCCCATACTTCACTGAATCAAAACCCTAACATAAACAACATTTATATTGCATCAAACACATGAATTGAAACAAAAGAAATTTTAGGGGAAGACTTTCAGAACAAGATTAAACCCTCATTTTTCCACCATTTTCAAAACCAATGACATATTTATGATCAGGGAAGCATGAAGAACAACTTAAGAACTTAAAAATCCATTTCTGGAAAAAATGTTCTTGAGCTACCTGAGTTTTGAAGCTTTCAACTTTGCAACTTTCTGACCTCTCCTCTTGATGTAATCCACTCCTCTTGGTCCCTTGATGATGTCTGAATGCTTAGAAAGAGTTTATGGTGGCTGGTTTGAGAGTTTGAACAGCTTCTGCTCAAGCTCAGGTGAGAATCGTGTTCTTGGTTCTTTGAGTTTCAGGTTGATTTTAGGGGTACTTTGTGATCAGGGTGATGTGTTGAGAAGGTCTGTGGAGTTTGTTTAAGTGTTTGTGGCTTGTATGAAAAGATTCGAAGGTTTTTGCTCAAGGGAGTGAAAATGAGGATGCTGAGTTCTTGCTTGTTTCAGGCTTGTGTGTTGTTGTGTTTGGCTTGCAAATTGTTTGTATAAACAATGCTGATTGGTAAGAGGATGTGACCTGTCCTTTTGTGATAGGTATGACTACTTTTGCAAAATGTCCACTCTTGTGTAAGAGAAGCATGGGTCATGTTCTAGGCTAGTACATGGAGAGTGTGCTGCGCATCATGGTGTGAGGGAAAGGCTAGAATGGTTTAGCAACCTAGGCAACAAGTGGATGAGATGTGATCATGAGTTTTGCAACTTGACTTTGCCTTTGGTTTTCATGAAGGAAGCTTGATCCATGGGCCATAAAACATGTAATTCTTTGCCCCATTATGACTTTTTGAATGTTGTGTGATCATGTTGATTGAATTAGAAGCCCATTTGATGACTGAATTGACCTTGAGAAGTGAATTTGCAACTTTGCCTCTTTGGTGCATGACTTGAAAATTAGTGATTTTTGCCAACTTTGATGTACCATAACTTTTGATCCAAAATGAATTAGGTCATGTTCTTGTACTTTTTGAAAAGGGAAAGATCTAATCTACAACTTTCATGACCAAAGTTTTTCCATTTGAAGCATTTTTGGATCAAAAAGTAAGGGTTGAAAAGTTGCCTAAAATGACAAATTCCTTAAAAGTCAAACTTACCCCAAAAAGTCAACTTTGCAAAAACTTGTAATTCTTGAATTTTGTGAACTTCAACCTTCTATCATGATCAAATAAAGATCAAATACACTCAAAATGATGAAGATCACCCCTTGGTTGGGTCATTGGGGGCCTCAGATGCCCTGATTTTGCACTGACTTGTCCAGAAAGTCAACTCTTGATCAAATGACTTCCCCATGGAATTTATTCATGAAAATTGGTATGCACACTCCCTATACCATATAGAGACCAATAGAAACAAGAATGACCAAAAAATTTGAAGTTATGGCCTCTGAAACCAAAACCCTAATTTCAGGTCATCTGTGCAGTCAAGCTTAGCTCTGCTTCCATACCAATCCCAGTTCTTGTGATCCTTTGACATTCTTGACTTTGAGAGGATATAATATGATACTTGAACATATGTGGACCCCTTTGAAGTTATTGGTGGCCTTTGGAGTGGCTCAAGAAGCCCTTGAATTGCTCAGAACACAAACCCTAGATGCAGATGACTTAGAATCTATGCAGTGAATCAAAATTGTGATGTGAGATGGTATGATTGTGTTTATGCATATGAGATGATCACAAGCCATGGTGTGAATGGGTGAGGGCAAATTTGGGGTGTTTACAACCATCATAAGAGTCTAAGGATTGTTTTTTGACCTTCAAACCTTCTTGAGAATGGATGCAACCCTAAAACCGATTTCAACTTACTCTTGAAATTTTTTGAAGTTTTTTGTACTCTCTTTGATAAAAAAAATTCGTGTCCTTGCTATCTGAAGGTGTTATGTATTTATAGAGGAAGGATTTAGGTCAACTTGTGGGCTTGGTCAATTTATTTTGGGATGATAGGATTTGATTGAAATTTGATTTGAAAACTTTCTAGTTTGGTCATATTTGGCCATCATATCTTTCTCCTCTTGTTTGCATGAATTTTGGATCAAATATTATGTAAATAAATCTCAATATCTAATCCAAAAATAGTCCATAGATCAAATACTTGATTTTTCAATATTTATTTTAATTAAAATTGAATTTAAATGAATTAAATCCAATAAAATATAAAATAAACAAAGAAAATCAAAATATATAACTTATAGGTTGTGAATCATCTTAAGATTAAGTTTGGATTGTGAAAACATAGACCCATTTGGCAAAAACTCAAGTTTGGTCATTGTTTGTCTTATACACCTCCTCAAATTTGCTTAACTTTAACAATGCACAAATCTCTCAATTTTTATCCCATGAATATGTTCTTGGACTTTTTAGAAACTTAAAGTGTCCTTTCATCACTCATTTTGGTCCCATGTCCATTTGATTTTCCATATTCAACTTATGAGCTTTTGAAAAAGTTGACTTTTTGTTGACTTTTTAGAGGACCTGTAATGTCTTGGCCCATGTCTCTCAAATGAAGCATTTCTGACCTTAGCTTGCGAGATACAAAGTTGTAGGGAATTTAATTTCCTTCGCAATGAGCTTTGGATGGGAAATTAATGATGAAGTATGTGAAAGTTAGAGCGGGTCAAAGTACATTTGACTTTCTCCTTAAGAAACCCTAATTTAGCAACTTTTTCCTTGTGATGAATTTGAGGTTTTCTTGATGAATCATGATCACCCATTGATCAAATGATGAATATTAATTCATAATCTTGATGTTGACCAAAAATCTTGAAGTTTGACTGTATGTTGATCACAATTGACTTTTTACCCAAGTTAACTGATTATTGATCATCTGAGCATCTGACTGACCAAACGTGTAGGGCAAGTCTTGAAACTTGACATGCAGATCCTATGAAGTATATGGGATATCATGAAGCCCACTTGAGGCTTTGGAAGTCCAATTTACCTTTGGAAACACAAAACCCTAATTTGAGATCTATTACTTAGGAGGAGACTTTGTCTGATGAAACCTTGAGTTCCTTTGAGCAATTGAGAATCTTATGAACATTAGGAGACCTCTTGAGACATATTATCTTGAAGGTATGAGGGAAAATTTTGGGGTACAACATTCGTATAAGTTGTTTGTGTTGCTTGGCATGTTGTTTAAGTTGTTTTGTGTTGTTGAAGTTGTTGTGTTGTTCAAGTTGGAGGCTTAATGGCCAATGTTGATTTAAGTTGTTCAAGTTGTATAAGCTGGTTGTGCCATTTGATGTTGTATGTTGCTATGTTGTAAAGTCGTGTATACCATCTAGATCATTTGTGTCGCTCCCGGGATTTTCATCCTAGTACAAACGCGAAAGTGGCGCGAAAAAGTTAGAGTCTCCAGCCAGACATTTTTATCCTGAAGGAATGGGAAAGGTAATGTTGCACGAACCTAAGGAAGATGGAGAAGGACGAGGCCTTGCGAACCAAAGATCTGGGTTTGGAAGTCGATTACGAATTGAGAAGGTATTAGCACCCCAATCCGTCTGCCGTACCCGACGAGATCCACGCTTATAAGTCTGTTTCAAAGGGTGAGAAATAATATGCCGCTTGAATAAAAGAATGGCTATCTGGAATGAAATGGAATTGACAAATGGAAAGAAAAGGGGAAAATGTAGGGAAAAAGAAAGATTATGCTCGAATGGGCCCTACCCCACTGCCTACGTACCTCATCGAGATAAATGAGGATCAGAGACGCCGTAGTTCGTCTAACTAAGGCTGACACTTGTTTGTGATTTTTAGGATGACGTTGCCATAGCTCTAGCTCAGGTGTTACCGGCTCTGACTCGAGGGTGTTTACCATGTCGCTGTTTGAACTGTCGAGACAAGTCATGTTCGTTTGCAAAGAGTATGAGATGAGATGAGAAGATGTGACTTCTTGGTTTGTTGTCTTTTAGAAGAAGTGTTTTGAATTTGTGTTTATCGTATGTACAACACTAAAGACTATGACACAGGAGCGAATACTTTCCAAGATCGCCCCCAATGGAACTTTTGTAAAGCATCCTAGAAGAGTGAAGGAGACCTCCACTAGTCATTTCCTATATAGCTTAAGGCTCGTGGCGCATTGTACACCTTTTCCTTTATTAAGTGTTTTTTATTTTCTTTTAAAGATGAGAAGTGAAACTCAAGTTATAAAAGGAAAAATTCTAAGGGAAACTAGACTTACCCTAAGTTAGTTGAGTTTGAAGATAACCTATGGTTAATGAGGTTTGAAGATTAAATCTACCTAAGAGATATAAGACTAGAAATGCGAGTAATAGGTAATAGTGAACATTATGGTCCTCCTAAGTCATGGTGGGTAAAAACGTGATTGAAACATAAACAGGATGAAACGATGGATCGGGTGGGCCGGTTGCGTGGTGCTGAGACGCACGACTTATGGTGTGCAACATACAAGGCTTGCTTTTGGTTTGCAATGGAATGGAACGATGGTAATCGAGGGATCCTAAAGTCACATGCAATTTTATTTACTTATTTGAAAATTTACTCGACGTTGGATTGAGTATCTTATTTATTTCATTTTTGAGATTTTGTTTTCTATCGATTCATTTTATCTTTTCTACCCTAATTATAGAAACTATAAAAGCATACAAGTATTACATCACAAAAAAGTACACAAATTATAATCGAGGATTAACAAATATCCAAGTCCATAAGCAAATCCTCGAAAAATACCTTGCACAAAAAGAAAATAGTTAGTGAATGACATAAGTCATGAATATGCATAATATGATGGAAATGAATTAAAATGCCAAAAATATCAAAAGTCATGGAAAAAATGTGAAATTAATTCCCTAAGGTCTCTAATCTGATTATAACATTGTGCTAAAAAATCTCTTAAAAATTCTAAGTCTAACTATGTCAAATTGCCACCTAAACTTACCTAAAGTTCAATCACAAATTTATACAAATCACACTACCAAAACAGTAGATAAAATTCCCTAAAAAATACACCAAAATTAATCTAGGTACTTTCATTTGTCTTCTAAACATAGCAAAAAGAATGGATAAAAAATGTTACAGGAAGTGGTAGAAATAAAATGCACAAATTTATGTGTTTATGAAGGAATTCAACATAAATCAATTAAAATGAAAAATCGAATTTAAATTAAAAAATGTCAAAATTCAGAAAGTAAAAATTGGGAAAGCTTTTAAATTGAGTTAAGATTCTACTATAACTTTTGGGGATTTTATTATTAATTTTCGTATTTTTTATGGAATTAAATTAAAAGGTATATAAAATAGAAATTTAAAAGAATAGAAGAATAGAAAGGGGGTGAGAATAGAAATGTTTTAAGTTGAAAATGGGACTGGGCTTGTTTTGAGGGGTGCGGATAACAACATCCTTAGGCCCATCAGGCGTATGGGCTGAGGGTGCATTATTGTTACAGTGTGGGTGACGCATAGGATTAAAATGGGTGGTCCAATCGGACGGTGACAAGTGTCACCGCCGGAATGGACCCCCGAAAAAGAATCTTATCTCTTAAAAATCTGGAACGGCAATGATTTAGGATTTACACCCAGTTTAATACCTTTAATTACCTTAATTACTCATTAATATCCTAATATTCTCCTAACCTTATCAGAATTACCCTATCAATTTAAACTTATGAAAAAAAGATAAAAGAAAGAAGAACAAAGGGGATCGTAAACCGTAGCCCCTTTTTGTCTTCCCCGCCGCCGCAAACTTCATTTCTTCCACCTTTGTCCTCTCAATCACACCCTCTCACCTTCTTATCTTTCTCTAAATCCGGCGAATAAACAAATCAAACCTTCTTCAAATGACCAGATTGCGATTTATCAGAACCAAATACAAGATGTGTGCTCCATGCGGTAACGCACTCCAAATGCCATGTCATGTTACTCGTAGCATCAGTAAAAGATTGGAAGGGAAAACTCACCAATTGCTTTGAGTTTGAAGCGGCGGCGCGAGTATCGTTACGAAACCGGAGTCTGGACATCGAATATCATTGATGGTATACACTTTCGATCGAAAACTCTTTCTGATCGTTCTTCCACTTTAGCTTCTTCTTTTGTCTCGATTTTCGTTCTTTTGCATTTAAGTTGATTTCACGCTTGATTCGAGTCGTAGTGGATGCTGTGATGAATTTTGAAATGTTGACGATGCTTTATGCTCGTGCAGGTTCGTTGAAGTTATGGTGAATATGGGTCAATAAGGACGAAGCTGTGTGCAACAGGTGGTGATGACGTTTATCGATGTGAAGATGATGAGAATCCGAATTGGAGTTGAAGAGGAAAGTTGTAGGGGATTCCAAATTGGATTGAAAATGCTTGTCTGGTGAAGTGGTTGGAGATGGATCAAGAGAGGGAGATATGAGATTCTGAAAATGAATGGAGAGAGGTGAAGAAGAAGATGAATTAGGAATGGTGAGGGATGCTAGAAGGGATGCGGATCAAGAGTTGAAGATATAGAATCCGAACCCCCAATGAAGAAGAAGATACGTGGATTTATAAGGATTAATGGTGAGTGTCTCTTTTATAATTATTGGTATAGTCAGTTAGAAATTCAGTTAGAGTTTGTTGAAGTTGTTAGAATCAGTTAGAAGTGAATTTGGTGATTTCTGTTATGATTTTGAGTTAGTTGGATTTTTTGGCAACTGGTTTTGTTAATTTTTTTTGCAGGTTTTGATTTGATGAAGGAATTGTTGAAGGATCCGATTTTGAAGCTTGAAGAGTGATTGGTAAAGATTGCTGAGAAGTGGTTCTGTGAAAGTTGAAGAAGAATGGATCGAGAGAAGTTTTTTGTTTCCGAGTTTTTTCTCTCTTTTGTGCCACTGAATCTCGCTACTCCTTTGTGTTTCTGTTATATCCTTCTGAAGTCTCTGATTTTTCTGACATGTATCATTTTTCTTCTTACCAGTTTTTTCTAATTCTTCTGATGTGCGTAACTGAAACCTTTTTCTTTCGGTTATTCTGTTAATGCAGAGTATCGAAGTTTTCGCAGAGATTCCTTGAAGATTTCATATTGAAGCTCATTTTGAAGATGTTGATAAAAATGAAGTTGAGTTGAAGAGATTGGAGGCATCAAGGAATTGAATATTTAAAATGAAGATTCTAAAGAGAAATAGTTGAAGACAAATAACTGGATTTTGTTACCAGTTTCTTCTTTTTCTGTTATCGGGCTTTTCTCTAAAAAATAAGGATACCTTTCCTATGATGTATCTCCCCCCTCACTTTGTGTAATTTTAACTATATATAAAGTTTGTTAGTGATTTTAATTGTAATTGGATTTTTTTTCTATCATCATGTCTTGTTGTATTTTTCTAATGCTTAATAGATATTCAATCCATGGCAAAAATGAGAGAGGAAAAGGGTTCCTCTTTTTCTTGTTTTCCAGTTCACAGTTTTCTATTAAGTTATGGCTAGGGGCCCTTTTCTGATACTCATTAAGGACATCAGAATCAAATCTCTTGGGTAACTATAAAAATATTAAAGCATAATGAAGAAACATGGTTTGGGCTTATAATAGGCATTGGGTTTAATTTGGAAAATGAAATGTAGACTATGGTTTAACTATAGAGATGGATTTAAGTATGAAATTGGAATGAATTTAGAATTGGATTTTAGCAACGAGATATAATTGGATCTTTTATTTAAATGGATGTTAAGAAGTAAGAATGGAATTTGGATGAGAAAAAGTGGATCTAGAAATTGGTTAATGGTGATTGAAATTGGATTTGGGACAAATGGTTCAAAGTAACTAAAATTGATTTGAAGAAATGGCCCAGGAAAACCATAGTGACTTGTATTCGAAATGGATATCAAGGACTTGAATTTGAATTTGAACGGCATCTTCCAAATAAATCATAACCGTTCACTTTCCACCCTTCATCTAAATAACATTATATGAATTCACTCCTTGAATAACTGCTCTATTTGAAGACGAATCCAATCACCTTATTATTCTCGACTAAATGAATACTAAATCATCCACTGTATGATGATGAAGGTGTAATGAGGAAGGATCAGCAACATAGCTTGAGGAGAGTCCCTAGCACCATTAAATTATGTCGAAGAACTTTCTACTGATTCACATTACTGAGATCTTGATCCTTAGAAAAACTCTAATACCATGCCTTAGGAACCCAACGAAAATGCATGATTGCGATGCTATGACCTAATGAAAGATGCATGTGAAAGATTGTGAAAAAGTCAGTTAGATGGTAATAAATGAGAGGGCAAATTTTGGGGTGTTACAGCTGCCCCTATTCAATCACTGTAGACTTGAATGGATGATAGTAGTTGCTTTCAGTCGTTTGAAGTATGCAGGGATTGAATACCAGAAACAACCAGAAAATTTGCACTCTGCAGCAGAAGAACAGGGAGATAAACTTAACCGAATCAACTCTGCTTGGATATAATTATGATGGGAAGAACAACGAACAGGGGGTGCCATTTCAGTGTTGTCAGATGGCTGCTGATTTGCCATACTGCGAGTGGACTTTGATAGGCTGCAACAATGCCTTAATGGTGTATTATCGGATGGAGTTAGGTGAATAATGACTTGCCACGCTGCGGGTGGACTTTAGAAATTTGCCACACTGTGGGTGGACTTTGGAACTTACCATCCGAAGATGGACTTTGGCCAGTCTGTGGCTGGACTTTAAGATACTTTGCAATCAAATTTTAAGATACTTCGCCATCCTGGGGATGGACTTTTGCCAATCTGCGGTTAGGCTTCATATATTTTACCACACTGCGGGTGGATTGCTGGATAATTTGCCACACTGCGGGTGGACTTCTGAAACTTGCCACCCGAAGATGGACTTTGGAAATCTGCCACACTACGGGGGTTGTTGCTCACTACGGGAGACTTTTGCTCGCTACGGGAGACTTTTGCCAATCTGCGGTTGGACTTTAGATTGCCACACTACGGGTGGACTTTGGAAATCTGCCACACTACGGGGGCTACTGCTCACTACGGGAGACTTTTGCTCGCTACGGGAGACTTTTGCCATTCTGCGGTTGGACTTTAGATTGCCACACTACGGGGGCTACTGCTCACTACAGGAGACTTTTGCTCGCTACGGGAGACTTCTGCCAATCTGCGGTTGGACTTTAGATTGCCACACTACGGGTGGACTTTTGAAACTTGCCACCCGAAGATGGACTTTGGCCAGTCTGCGGCAGGACTTTGAATATGTTGAATTGCATGGCATGTTGCCCTATGACACTGGGGATGTTATGTCTTGAGTATCGTAATGAACTGGTGTGAGTGTAAAAGAATTCCTGACGCGAGAGTAATAAGTCTCTACTAACTCTGTAGGGAAACACAATGATCGCGAATTTGATATCAAGAAGCTCTGCAGGGATAACATCTCTATTGGAAAAGAGAGTGAATAATTGATTCGTCCCGAATTATCACTTTTGCCAAAAATAAATTGGACTTTAGACTTGAGGACCGTGCCAGGGAATACTTCGATTATTGAGGATTATCCACTCTTATGGACCTGCTGGGGAGGAGAATGATTTATCTGAAATCTTCTTGGGGAATAGAATTGCCTTAGATCTGTTGAGGAACCGAGATCAAGGAAACCAGCCGAAGGAAAAGCTTGGTGACTTACTGGGGATAACTTTCGTTCATCTGTTGGGGATAACCAAACTCAAGACACGTCCTACTGAGGAGGAAAGATTTCAAGTTGTATCGTGCTGGGGATCAGTTGCTTCTGTATGGACTTTACCTCAAGAGGATTTTACAAAAGACTTGGTGTCTTTAAACTCTTAGGTATCGTAACGACTGCATGAATTAGCGTAACAACCTTGTTGGGGAGGTAACCATTGCCAATGCAGATGAGTTTGTATCTGTCAGAACTGCTGAACGAGATAGTTGGCTTGACAAGTGACCACAGTTTTCTAAACTCCGGGTAAATGCTTCTGATCGTCTGTCCTTGGGAAAGAATGAAATCTCGTACTATTGGGGTAGCCTGTCCTAGTACGAGTACTTGAATAATTTTGCACTCGACGGACTAATCTTCGCTCTTGGAGAGATTTGACTCTCGAAGTGATTGCCCTAGTTTGACTGAAATATGAAGAGATTGCTCGTCGCAACTGCCCCGGATCGACTAGATCCTACCATGACTAGTTGGGAAACTCCTTACTCAATGGAGCTTTTGCATAAAAGTGCAACTCGACGTGACTATCTTTCAAAAGTTTTGGACTTCTCAACTTGGAAAGCTTAAGCTTCTGGATTGAATTTCCGCATGTGAACCATTTATGATGCTAAACAAATGTATGCAAGCAAAAAATGTTTATTCCTAGAATGAAAATTCTAATTCAACACACATGTTAAACTTGAAGTTTTGAAAAGGGATCGCAAACCTTTGTGAGCGAATCACTGGTTAAGATACGACATTATTTTTGAATGAAAGTATGTACTTACAATACCAACAAATGTCTTTTTGCATAACTCATTGGAGTCAGGAACGCGGCCTCGTAGTAGTATGCTCTCAAATTAACCCTATTTCAGTTAGGACTTTTAAGGGTTGTATCGTGGCCTGGTTCACGGTTATAGAAACAAAGGATATAGGCTCGAAGTTTATTTGTACCCACCCGCTCTTCGTGATGTTCTCCATTCTTATGTTCAACTAGTTTTCACAAGCATTCATCTTTCGTAAGGGTTTCGTGTTGATTAAGGAACCATTGCTGCTATTGGTTTAAGCGCCAATCAGGTTATTGTTGAGAGTCAGTCACTCCTCCATCTTTCGCGTCTGTGCCACACGACTTTGTTCTCATTTGAGGATATTTCTTGTGAAATCCTTTCCGTCTTTCGCTTTTGCGTTATTTTGCTTTATCCCTAACTTTTGCCTGGACTGATTCTTGTGAATCTTTGATTGTGAAGTCCAGCGGGATGCCCTAACTTTTTTCCTAAGTCGCTTGTTTTCAAGTTTCGACTTAGCGGGCTTTTTTCATTTTTTTTTGAACGATTCGTGTGACACTGTTTGTCTTGATTGCTTCGCGAGGGTTGTGACTGCCTCATTCTTTGGTCGACGAAGGATAACCATTGTGGTTTTCAATCTTTGGACCTTTTGACTTGGATAACCATTGTGGTTTCGGGCCTTTGGACCTCTTGATTAGCATAATGGAATGTAATAGATCCTCAAATACATTCCTTTATGAAAGCCTGAAAGCTTGGTCCGACTAGCTGACATCTACCCTGCCCCTTGGTTACATGTGAAGGTTTTTTTATCTGAAACAAAACTCCTACTTCAAGGCTCAAAGGGGTTAGCAAAGGTTTATCTTCCTTATAACTCCAGTGTTTAGGGATTTGAAACAAATCTTATACATCGTCAACAGGGCCTTACTCGAGAGCACATAATTAGAGATTTTTTGTTTTTGTTTCGTCATCCTCCTTCAGAGAATTTAAGAACGACAATTAGTATTGCGATGTACACATGCAAAATTATAAGGGAATGCAAATGAATTACTTCAAGAAAAACATGTGAATTTTATTATTGCTAACATTCAAAAGCAAACAAATTTCATACATGTAGACAAATGTTTAGCATATAAAAGAAACTACAAATGGAAATGCAGTAAAGAAACTGAATATTGCCGTAGTTGAGGAGGCTTGGCTTCGTCCAGACCCATCAGTCTTGGATACTTTCAGCGATCAATAGCTCTTTCACAGACTTGTAATCTTCAATTCACAGTTGTATACCTAACCATGGTAGTCATAGTTTTTCTTCTAGCTATTCTGACTCTGACACGAGACATCTGAAGGAAAAAGTAAAGCTGGGGAATAAAGTTGCCCCATAGGGTTGCTCGGAAAGACCCGACGATCTTCTGCCTACGTATCTCCATTGACTGATTACCAATGAAGAATCAGAGCGACGTAGTTCCCCTTAATAGGGAGGAAAATGAACAATGAAGAAAGGCAAACACATAAATGCCATTACTTAGAGTATTTGAATACTACTGGCTCTATTTTCTTCATGAATACCCCGACGTCCTGGGTGATTAACTCGAAGACTTCAGCTTAACGTGGACCATCTGGTAGAACGACCGTGACACCGGTTCCATTATGACTAGGCATTGGATTCTGGAGTACATTTGGGAGAGGAGCGAAATTGACCGCCTTGGAGTCAACTAGGTCCTGTACTTTGTTCTGAAAAGCCCAACATTTCACAATACTGTGCCCCTGGGCACCCGAATGGAATTCGCACCTGGCGTTAGCATCAAAATTCAGAGGTATATTATTAGGAGCAGGAGCTCTCATGGTACGAAGCTCGACCAGGTTCAACTTTAGCAGCTCTGGAAGCAATACAACATATGGGCATGGGACGGGATCAAGTCTGCGGTTTCTCGCTCTTGTTCTTTCTTGATTTGGTCTTTGTACCTGTTGTTGTTGACCTTATTGTCGTTCTTGTTGAACCTGTGGAGTAATGGTCACTGCAGCTGTCGCTCCCACTAAATGACACCCAGGTCAGAAGGGGTACAGACGCGAACGGTCGGCGAAAGAGGGAGAGAACACACAAGGGTGACCTCAAAAGAAAGTAAAAGAGTCGCCAGCTAGGCATTTTTATCCCGGAGGAAAGGTAATGCTGCATAAACCTAGGAAAAGATGGATAAGACGGTTGCGAGCCAGAGAGACTGAGAAAGGGGGTTGGTTACAACCTGGGAAGGTAATAGCACCTAGATTGTCCGTCGTACTCGACGGGATCCACGCTTAAAAGATTTGTGTTTTAAAAGGGTAGTGTCTGTGCAATCTGTGTATCAAAGCTGGAAAAGAATGCAAGTGTCAGTGTAAAAGAAGTGTGAAGTGTATAAGAGAAGTGTCAGTGCAGGGAAAGAATACAATGCTCAAGACTATGAGGTTTAAAGAATAGAGCTGGAAGAGGGGGGAATATACAGAGACTTTTGTTCGATAACTGTTAAGTTAAGCCTACGTATCCTCTCGTTCAATGAGGAAGTCAGAACACCGTAGTTCGACTCAAAGAGACTGAAAGATAAATTGACCAGTGAACTGCTTACTTGTCTAAGCTCAAGTGTATGACCTATCTGGCTCAGGTGCAAACTGTCTTGCATTAGACGGAAGAAGCGAGTTCTCGTTTGTGAGTGAATTAGGTGAGAAAAGAATCCCGGAGGAGACGATTATTGTTTGTTTTTGGGTTTTCAATCTTTTATTGCTTTTTGAAGTTTGTCATAAGAAGATGAGCTTAAGCCTAAACCAAGGGTTAGTAAACTCATCACATCCTCCCTCTGATTAGGGTTAATGAGAATACCTTAAGTATGAAGTAAGCACCTCACACTTAATCACCATGATGTAGGATTAAGATCATTAACCTACTTATATTTATTTAGATGTTTTTGTGGTTTTTGTTTAGTGTTAACTAATGAGTTTAAGCCATAATCAAGGATTTAATGGACTCATTACACCATCCTAATAGAAGGATAATAGATGAGAGCATTTAAGCTGAGGAAGGCTCCTCAACTTAATCCATGATTAGGGATTAACCTCATGACAAAACAAAACCTTTATTAGATGGATTTTACTTAATGGTAATATGGAGAAGAGATTTTATGGTTTGTAAGACAACTTGAGGGGGACTTGTCCATTAACACTAGGGTTAGTCCTTCTTAACCAATTAAGGAAGAATTAGAACCCTAATGCAAGGCCCAAGTTACAAGCTTGATGTCTTGATGATTATTAAGTGAATTTATTAAAGGATTTAAACACATTAAGGGTTTAACACTTAGGATTAAAGTTATACACTCCATCCTAATAGAAGGATGCAGGTATAAGCTTAAACACAAAGCCTTAAAACCTTTAGGGTTTAGTCCTTGATTATGAGATGAGAAGAGAATACTCAAAGATGACACAAAGGAAAAACTAAATGGGGGACTAATCAAACCCTAATTATTATCATGCTTGGTTGTTCCTAGGGTTTATGAAGCTTGCAAGATACCTTCAGGAGAGAAGCCACCAGGAAAGAAGCAGATGAAAGAAATAGAGAGATGCAAGACAACTTGCTTCACTTAAGAAGACAAGTTGCTTAAAGGAAGAAAGTAGGAAAGAGCATGAATGAGCAAGCTCACTCCAATACAAAGATAAAATGCAGCAATGATGCATAAGAGAGATGAAAAGATATTGTGAGAAGTGAAGGCAAATTCACTTCTCAAAGCAACTTACCACCTGAAAAGTTAGCAAAAGAAATGAAATGCGATGCAAATGAGATGAAATGTCATGATTCAAACCCAAGTCAGAAGCATAAACATGATGTTAATGATGCTAAGAGATGATGCAAACACATGACAAGAGATGAGAGTGATCAAACAAGCATAAGGATGCAAATGAAGCAGGCTTTGAACCATAGAAGTTCATGAAAGTTTATGAAATGGAATGGACATATAACATGGGAAATGAAAGATGTAATGATCAAACATGATTATAATATGTCCTAAGATGTATTATGAATCATGAGGATACACAAAATGTCATGGCAAGTTCTTTAATGCAAGCAAATGAGAGATGGATGCAAAGGAAAGCACAAATTAGGGTTTACATACAACATGCAATGCAAAAATTCAAAACCAGAAGCAAATGACATGACAAAAAATTGAAAATGGGATCAAAGGAACCCTAACCCTACACAAGTTCACTGCCCAAAGGAGGGGACCTAACTCTTATCCTAGTGCAAGTTATGAATTTCTCGAGTCAATTAGGGTTTTGGGATGCCTCACAATGAAAAATACAAAACAAATTGAAAATGAAATATGAATTCAAGCCAATTTTATCCTATAAACTACATGCTATGAAGGATGCAATGCAAGAAGAACCATCATCAAACTCTCAATGGTTAGGCAGAATGGATTTTTCCAAGTTTGAACAAAAATATTGCCTTCAAAAGAATTTAATTCCAATGAAAATTGTCAAAATGCATCAAGAACCAAAAAGAAATTTGTTTTGAGAGTTTGATAATGTTTCTAAATGTTTTGAAATGCAATGTGAATTTTTTGGTGATTTTTAAATACCTAAATGCATTTTTAATTAATTAATTTTCATTAACTAATTAAAAATAAACATTTAAATGATTTAAAAATAATTTTTAATGCAAAAAATAAAAAATAAAAATATTTTTGGGTTCTGAAAATTAATGAAATGTTTGACAAAAAAGTTCAGAATTTTTTAAAGTGTTTTGCTATTTTTTAAAATTCGTACAAATTAAATATAAAACAAATGAAATTAAAATGAATTTAATGAGAAAAATGAGAAAGTCAAACAATCCAAAGGTCCAGATTCAAAATCAGGGGGGCGGGAATTGACTACGCGCGTGAACGAACGGCCAGAATTCAAATCTCACTAATTATGATTAAACCCTAATCCTGAGCCCTAATCACTTTCAGATGACCGAAACAGTGTTCCGGTCATCTTCTCCAGCCAACCATTTTCTCAATCTCACTCAATACGCATCAAAACTCCGTCAAACTCTCCAGAATCAACCCTCAAACATCACTGAATCTAAACCCCCCAACAAAGATCATTTATTTTTCATGAATCAAGAGAATCAGATCAAAATGCATTTTACGGGCAAAATTTCAAAACAACATAACATTCTCAAAACTCAATCATTTTCAAAAATAAAAGCATCAACATGATCAGTGCAACTCATAGAATCATTTGATAACAAGAAATCAAGGTTTTGGAAAAAATGTTCTTGAGCTCACCTGAACTGAAGCTTTCGAAAATTGTGCTTTCTGGCCAATTCTTTGCTTCAAACAAGCTCCAATGATCCTCCCCAAAAGTTTGTGATGCTTGGCTGGAGTTTATATGGCTTTAAAATGAAAATGGCAGAGGTTCAGTTTGTGAAGTGTGGAAATCATGTTTTTGATTGTGGGCCTTTCAGAGCAAATTGATGGTTGGGAAATGATCAGCAGGTTAGGGTGAGTTGTTTTGTGGGATTTGTTTTGATGTTTGAGACTTGAGTGCTGAGTTTCGAAACAAAATGCATAAGAGGTGAGTTTTGAGGACGCTGACTTGTGGGAGAGATTAGGCTGTCTTGTGTGTTGTGTTGAGTTCCTTTTGGTACATGTATCAAGTTGGGATAGGTCAGAGAGTTGTTGTTGGCCTATGTTGATTGGTATGGTCCATTTTGCCAAAAGTCAACTTTTGTGTAAGAGGAGGTATGGGCGGGTTCAGTCATGGTACAAGGGCATGGCTTGGCTCAGCTGTGATCAAGGAGAACCATGGAAATGAATTTGAGGCAATGCAACAAGTGGATTTGAGTTTATGTGAGTTTTTGCAATTTCACAAAGATTTGGCCCTTTTGAAGTTTCTTAAAGATCAAGGCATGAAAATGAACAATTCTTTGGTGCATTCTGATTTTTAGGTCATGGTTCATGTTTGTGTAATGCATAGAAGTCCATTTGAAGTCACATTTTGCCTTGGCATGAGGTGTAAAACTTGAAATTATGTGATTTTGTCCAAATTTGACAAGCCATAACTTTTGATCCAAAATGAATTAGAATGAGTTCTTGTACTTTTTGAAAATGGGAAGATCCATTCTACAACTTTCATGACCAAAGTTTTCTCATTTGAAGCATTTTTGAATCAAAAAGAGGAGGTTGAAAAACTTTCCCAAAATGACAAGTTTTCATTATAAGTCACTTTCCCAAAAAGGCAACTTTGCAAATAGCTTGAAGTTTTCCAATTTTGTGAGCTTATAACACCTTCTATGATCAAATAAAGATCATACACATTCAAAATGATGGAGAACACCCTTTGGTTGGGTCATTGGGGGCCTCAGATGCCCTGGTTTTGCACTGACTTGCTCAAGAAGTCATCCCTTGATCAGGTGCCTTCCCCATGGAATTTCTTCATGAAAATTGATATGCATGATCCTTATACCATATAGAGTCCAATAGAAACAAGAATGACCAAAAAAATTGGAGTTATGGCCTTTGAAACCAAAACCCTAATTCTAGGTCATCTGTGCAGTTAAACCTGGCTCTGCTTCCATGCCTTTTTCAGTTCTTGTGATTCTTTGACTTCTTTGACCTTGTGAGGATATGATATGATGCTTGAAAAAACATGGACCCCTTTGCAATGATTAATGACCTTTGGAGTGGCTCAAATGTCTCAGGGATGGCCCAGATCACAAACCCTAGATGCAGATGGCTTAGAAACACTGCAATGAAGCAAAATGCAATATGAGATGCCATGATTGAACTTATGCACATGAAGAGATCACAAGCCATGGTGTGAATGGATGAGGGAAAATTTGGGGTGTTTACAGCAGCGTCTTGGTAGTAACATTGAGAATAACCTCTGTCTCGGCCTCTATACACAGCATTTGTCTCGCCTTCTCTTCTTCTTTGGCCGTTACCAAAAGGCTTTCTCACACCAGAAGAACTAGCACTGCTTGCATCCTGAATCTTTCCTAATTTCAGAAAATTCTCTATTCTTTCTCCAGCAATGACGATATCAGAAAAACCAATGGATGGGAAGGCGGCCAGACGATCTAAGTAAACACCTTGCAAGGTGCCCATAAACATGTCGACCATTTCCTGATCCAGCAATGGAGGTTGAACCTATGCGGCCAGCTCGCGCCACCTCTAAGCAAACTGCTTAAAACACTCCATAGGTCCTTGAGACAAGTTCTGCAACTGAGTGTGATTCAGAGCCATATCAATGTTGTATTGATACTGCTTGAGGAATGCTTCAGATAGATCTTTCCAACTTCGAATAGAGACCCGGCTCAACTTCATGTACCAGCTCAACGAAGCTCCAGATAAAATGTCTTGGAAGAAATGCATCCAAAGTTTCTCGTCATCAGTGTGAGCCGAGATTCTTCCAAAGTACGCGTGAATGTGAGTCCTAGGGCACGTGCTGCCGTTGTACTTGTCCAACAAATGCGCCTTGAACTTGGGAGGGATTCTGACTCCTGGTACTAACCCGAGACTGGTTACATCGATACCCAAGGAATTCTGACATTCCATGGCTTTGATCTTCTCTTCCAGCTCTTCATACATGCAATTGTTGATCTCATTCATGTTACCCATATCAGCATCCAGTAGAGTGAACTGGTCCTCTTGATTGTCTTCTAAACCTGCATTATGTGCTGCGGTCCTATTTGGATTAGGCTCTCCGTTACGAGCAGCGTTAGAATCCATATCCTCAGTTGGTATTCCAGTATTAACATTCTCATGTGGTTACTCAACCATCATCCTGAGACGTTCCTAGTTCTGGGCCATGCCAGTCATCATTTCCATGAACTGATCCATCCTCTGTCGGAGCTCATTGAGATCAGTCTGCATTCGTTAAGCCATCCTTACTCGGTTTCTTTTAGTCGGATATCGGTGAACACGTTGACCAACTATATTGCCTGCAGTTGAATAAGTTAGAAACTCTGGGTAACCTGCAAAAACACAAGAATATGATATGCAGGAAATGAATGCTTATGGCATGTCGATTAATTTTTAGGGAATTCCATCCCCTGATTCTAGTTTTGTGGGTTTGATGAAGACAGAAGCTCTTTTAAACAACAAGCAGTGTTAGTAATATAAGATATGTGTGTGTAGCAGACGTGCCAAATAATTCTGAAAATACGAAGACCAACGTGTTTTGCAAACGTGTCAGACGTGTCGGTGATCACAAAGCGAGAGCATATAGAATGATAGCAGAGAGACCTTTTTATGATAAGAACTTTGTGTCGCTCCCGATAAATGGGACTGGGGCCCAAAATAAGGGTACAGACGCGAACGATCGGCGAAAGGGACAATGAGAACACACAGCAGTGAACTCACTGGAGACGAATAGAGTCGCCAGCTAGGCATTTTTATCCCGGAGGAAAGGCAATGCTGCATAGACCTAGAAAAAGAATGGATAAGACGGTCGCGAACCAGAGAGACTGAGAAAGGGGGTTGGTTACAACCTGGGAAGGTATTAGCACCCAGATTGTCCGTCGTACTCGACGGGATCCACGCTTAAAAGATTTGTGTTTTAAAGGGGTAGTGTCAGTGCAATCTGTGTATAAAAGAGCAGGAAAATGATGTACAGGTGTCAGTGTCAAAGAAAAGTGAAGTGTATAAGTGAAGTGTCAGTGTGAGGACAGGAGTGAAATGCTCAAGACTATGAGGCTCAAATGATAATGCTGGAAGGAGGGGGAATATACAGAGACTTTTGTTCGATAACTGTTAAGTTATGCCTACGTATCCTCTCGTGCAATGAGGAAGTCAGAACACCGTAGTTCGACCCAAAGAGACTGAAAGGTGAATTGACTTGTGAACTGCTTGCTTGTCTATGCTTAAGTGTATGACCTGTCTGGCTCAGGTGCAAACTGTCTTGCATTAGACGGAAGATGCAAGTTCTCACTTGTGAGTGAAGGTGATGAGAAAAGAATCCCGAAGGAGACGGTTATTGTTTGTTTTTGAGTTTTCAGTATTTTATTGCTTTTGAGGATTTGTCATAAGTTAATGAGCTTAAGCCTGAACCAATGGGTTAGTAAACTCATCACATCTTCCCTCTGATTAGGGGTAATGAGAATACCTTAAGTGTGAAGTCAGATTCTCACACTTAATCACCTTTGATGTAGGATTAAGATCATTAACCTACTTGTGATTATTTAGATGTTTTTGGTGTTTTTGTTTAGTGTTAAGTAATGAGGTTAAGCCATAATCAGGGATTAAACAGGCCCATTACACCATCCTAATAGAAGGATAATAGATGAGAATGTTTAAGCTGAGGAAAACTCCTCAACTTAATCCATGATTAGGGATTAAGCTCATGACAAAACAAGCCTTTGATTAAGTGGATTTTATTTAATGATATGATGAAGAAGTGAGTTTTAGGGTTTGTAAGATAACTTGAGGGGGACTTGTCCATTAACACTAGGGTTAGTCCTTCTTAACCAATTAAGGAAGAATTAGAACCCTAATGCAAGGCCCAAGTTACAAGCTTGATGTCTTGATGATTATTAAGTGGATTGATTAAAGGATTTAAACACATTAAGGGTTTAACACTTAGTATTAAAGTTATACAATCCATCCTAATAGAAGGATGCAGGCATAAGCTTAATCACAAAGCCTTAAAGCCTTTAGGGTTTAGTCCCTGATTATGAGGTGAGAAGAGAAGACTCAAAGAGACACAAAAGGTAAAACTAAGTGGGGAACTAAACAAAACCCTAGTCATTGTCATGCTTGGTTGTTCCTAAAGTTTGTGAGGTTTAACAAGAAAGATCTTCAATGGAGCCACCAGGAAGCAGATGAAAGGATCAAGAGAAGCAAAGCAACTTGCTTCATTCAAGAAGTCAAGTCACTTGAAGAAAGAAAGTAAGAAGAAAAAGAATGAGCAAGCTCAAACTCAAACACATAACAAAATGCAGCATGGATGCAAGGGAGAGATGAAGAGAAAATGTGAGAAGTGAAGGCAAATCCACTTCTCAAAATTACTTACCACCTGAAAAGTTAATAAAGGAATGCAATGCAATGCAAAATGAGATGAAATGACATGGTGCAAACCAAAACCAGAAGCATATATGAGATGATAATGATGCTATGACATGGTGCAAACATGAATCAAGGCATGAGGATGATCACATGAACCAATGGATGCAAAGGAAGCAAGTTAAGAAACATGAACATACATGAAAAGTTATGAAATGCAAATGGCATATAACATGGAAAATTCAAGATGCAATGATCAAACATGCTTTCAATATGTCTTAAGATGTCACATGAATCAAATGGATGCACAAAATGCTATGGCAAGTCAAGGTATGAATGCAAATGCAAGATGGATGCATATGGAAGCCCAAATTAGGGTTTATGATCAATGCATCAAAGAAAAACCAAAATCAGAAGAAAACATCAAGATAAAAAATTGAAAATGCACTCAAAGGATCCCTAATCCTATACTAACTCACTGCCCAAAGGAGAAGTTCCAACTCTTAACCTAATTCAAGTTATGATTTTCCTAAGTTTTCTAGGGTTTTAGGGTTCCTTAAAAAGAAAAATGCCAAACAAATGGAAAATGAAAGATCAAATCATGACCATTTAATTTCTCAAACCTCATACTAAACACAATGCAATGCAAAAAGAATCAAGGTCCAACTCTCAATGGTTAGGCAGAAGTGATTTTTGGAAGTTTGGATCAAAATAATGCATTAAAATGATTTTAATTCCATGAGAAATTCTCAAAATGCATCAAGATCAAAAAAGAAATTTGGTTTGAGGGTTGGACAATGTTTCTAAATGTTTTTAAAGGTTTCATGAATTTTTTGGTTATTTTTAGATACTAAAAAGTATTTTTTAATTGATTAATTCTCATTAATTAATTAAAAAGAAACTTTTAAATATTTAAAATATTTTTAAAATGCAAAAAATAAAAATAAATATGTTTTCTGATCAAGAAAAATATTTGAAACAAAAGTGCAAAGGGAAATATTTTTAGGATTTTTCTAACTATTTTAAAATAAATATGAAAGATAAATGAATAAAAATGAAATAAAAATGAAATTAAATGGAAAGTATGACAATCTAAAGGCTGAGATTTGAATGAAACACACGCGAATTGACTAGCGCGTAAATGGAAGGCTCAGATCATTTCTGGCAAAATTCAAATTTAATCCCAATTAATTAAATTAAATAATCAGGATTAGGGTTTAATGAAAGATCTGGGCCATTGGTTCACGCGGGAGTCAACTAAAGTCAGCCAGATCAAGGGTCCAAATTCAAACTACATTAATGACAGGGATTAAACCCTAATCATTTTCAGGTGGCCGGAGAAGACCTCCGGTCGTCTTCTCCGGTGGGAACCCCACCTGAAAATTCCTAAAACCTTCAAAACTTCACTAAAATGAAATCTAAAAGAACAGAAATCATTCCCACACCTCACTGAATCAAAACCCTAACACAAACATCATTTATTTTTCCTCAATCAAACGAATCGAAAGAAAACATTTTTTAGGGCAAGACTTTCAGAACACGATTAAACTCTCATTTCTTCACCATTTTCAAAACCAAAGACATCAGAGTGATCAGTGAATCATGAAGAACAACTTAGGAACTTAAAAATCCATTTCTGGAAAAAATGTTCATGAAGCTACCTGAGTTTGAAGCTTTTCAGTCTTTTATTTTCTGACCTCCTCCCTTGTGCAAAACCAACCCTGTGACCTTCCTGATGAAGCCTTGATGCTTAGAAAGAGTTTGTGTTGGCTGGTTTGAGAGTTTGAACAAGTTCTGTTCAAGGTCAGGTGAGGATCGTGTTTATGATTCAGGCAGTTTAAGGCAAGGATGAAGGGTGCTTTGTGACCAGGATGATGAGTTGAGTTGATATATGAAGTTTGTTTAAGTGTTTGTGGCTTGTATGATGAATTTCGAAAGCTTTTGCTCAAGGGAGTGAAAATGAGAATGTTGGCCTATGGCTGGTTTCAGGCTTGCTTGTTATGTGATTTTGCTTGCAATTGATTTGTATAAACAATGCTCATTGGTCAGATGAAGTGACATGTCCTTTTGTGATAGGTATGGTTACTTTTGCAAATTGTCAACTTTTGTGTAAGAGAAGCATGGGTCAATCTCTAGCCAAGTACAAGGTGGGTGTGCTGCGCAGCATGGTGAGGGAAAAGGCTAGGGTTGATCAGCAAAGTAGCTAGCAAGTGGATTAGAAGTTATCATGTGTTTTGCAACTTGGTTCACTTTTGGTTCTTCATGAAAAAGTCTTGCTTCACAAACCACACAACATGTGATCCCTTGGCCCATTCTGATTTTTAGGACTTGTATGATCATGTGATGAAGTTTTGAAGTCATTTTGAAGTCAATAGAATACTTGGTACAAGAATTTGCAAGTTTTCCATTTGGTGCATAACTTGAAATTTAGTGATTTTTGCCAACTTTGATGAGCCATAACTTTTGATCCAAAATGAGTTAGGTCATGTTCTTGTACTTTTTGAAAAGGGAAAGATCTATTCTACAAATTTCATGACCAAAGTTTTTCCATTTGAAGCTTTCTTGAATCAAAAAGTAAGGGTTGAAAAAGTTGCATAAAATGACATTTTCATTAAAAGTCAAACTTGTCCAAAAAGTCAACTTTGCAAAAACTTGAAATTCTTCAATTTTGTGAACTTCCAACTTCTTCCATGATCAAATAAAGATCATATACACTCAAAATGATGAAGATCACCCTTTGGTTGGGTCATTGGGGGCCTCAGATGCCCTGATTTTGCATTGACTTGTTCAGAAAGTCAACTCTTGATCAGATGACTTCCCCATGGAATTTTTTCATGAAAATTGATATGCACACTCCCTATACCATATAGAGACCAATAGAAACAATAATGGCCAAAAAATTTGGGGTTATGGCCTCTGAAACCAAAACCCTAATTTTAGGTCAACTGTGCAGCCAAGCCTTGCTCTGCCTCCACACCTTTTCCAGTTCTTGTGATTCTTTGGCATTCTTTACTTTGAGAGGGTATAATATGATACTTTAACTCACATGGACCCCTTTGAAGTGATTTATGACCCTTGGAGTGGCTCAATAAGCTCTTGGATTGCTCAGATCACAAACCCTAGATGCAGATGACTTAAAAACAATGCAGTGAATCAAAATTGTGGTATGAGGTGGTATGATTGTGTTTATGCATATGAAATGATCACAAGCCATGGTGTTAATGGGTGAGGGCAAATTTGGGGTGTTTACAGCTGCCCCTATTCAAACATGAGTTAGCTGTGCAGGATGTAAGCAACGGCTTAACAGGCAAACAAGATAACTTGTGGTTGAATACCAAAGACAGTCCAAAATTTGCACTCACAGAATGAAGAAGAAAAGGGATATAGATTGTAAAAGAAAATAAAGTATATCATAAAGTGTGGGTGACGGAGGACGACCGTCGAGCAGAGGACGACTGCTGGGTAAAGAGCAATGACGGGGACGGCCGACATGCTGGAAAAGTACGAAAAATAAAGCAATGACGGGGACGACCGACATGCTGGGGATAAAAAGGGTTATGATGGGGACGGCCATCAAGTAAAGCTGTAAGATTCTCTGGGGATTAATGAAACATGACGGGGACGTCCATCAGTTCATAAAGTAAAGTAACCAACGATGGGGACGACCATCGGGCTAAATCAAAAGGAAAAGGGACCACGACGGGGACGGCCATCGGGTTAAAGAATAAATGAAATAAACAGATGATGAGGTACGGTCATCAAAGGTGAAGGACGATCACCTAGCAGGGGACGGCTGCTCTGTTTGGTTAAGATGAGGGACGGTCATCTAAGGTGGAGGACGACCACCTGGCAGGGTACGGCTGCCGAAAATATCGCGACATAGGACGAATGCCGGATAAAAGGTCAACGATGGGGACGGCCATCGGACGAGCATGATGGAGGACGACCATCAAGAGGTGGAGGACGACCACTTAGCAAGGGACGACTGCTCTCGAGGTTTATCATGACATAGGACGAATGTCAGATAACCAAAAATCATCAATGGGGACGGCCATTGGATAAAATGATGAAGGACGATCATCAAGAGGTGGAGGACGACCACCTAGCAGGGGACGGCTGCTAAATATCACGACATAGGACGAATGTCGGATAGAAAGTCAACGATGGGGACGGCCATCAGATGAGCATGACGGAGGACGACCATCAAGAGGTGGAAGACGACCACCTAGCAGGGTACGGCTGCTCTCAGGGTTTATCATGACACAGGACGAATGTCAGATAAAAAAGGGAAATTTGCTTTGTTGGTAATTTACTGGGGAATAGTAAACACGGACGAGCGTTTACATCAAGGAAACAAAAGGTATAAGTGTTTAGATGTTGTGTATAGATTAAAGATGCGGACGAGCATCCTTAAGACTACGATACGGACGAGTATCGGGTAGAAACAAATACTGACACGTGTTCAGAGATGATGATACGGACGAGTATCAACTGGTTAACAAGGAACACGGACGAGTGTTGAATCTGAAGGGACTCTTCTGGGGAATAGTAGACGCATACAAGTGTCTATATTCAAGAAGACAAGAGTGTTTGACACAGTGTATGGATTAAAGATGCGGACGAGCATCCTTAAGACTAAGATACGAACGAGTATCTGGTAGAAACAAACGCTTGACGCATGTTCTGGGATGATGATACGGACGAGTATCAACTGGTTAACAGAGAACACGGACGAGCGTCGAATCTGTGGGGATATATAAATGGTATACACAAGATACGGACGAGTATCTGTATAAGAGTAACATGAGTAGTGTATAGATGAGTGTTTATCTGCTGAGGAGAGTGACACAGACGAGTGTCAAAAGGAGAAGAGTATGGTATGAACAAGTATCTGATATACAAAGTGTTTATATTACTGTGCTGGGGAAAGTGACATGGACGAATGTCAATGTATATAAGTATTTGTGAGTGCAAAGAGGATGTCTTTGGCTTTCTGCTGGGGGTATGAAACGGACGGGTGCCAAAGGGAGTATACATTGGTGTTTGTGAATGTGAGGCAACTGCTTTTGCTGGTGAACCCGCTGGGGAATTTTGTATATTGTTGGTGGATTGTCAATATCTACGAGTGTTTGATTCAGGCCATGACCTATGATTATGCAACATGTTTGATTTTTGCCGTAATGCTCCGTATTAGACGGAATGTTACGCTTTGTGGGTGAATATGATGCGAATGCCATGATTACGCAAAGGATATCAAACCGGGATTCAGATCCCGTTGCTGTGAAGATCTCTGGCCGATCTGCTTGAAGCGGACATCCCAGCTGGGGGTGAGATCAATGGTGGATCTAACAAGATGTGTCTACTTGGGGAGATAGGTCACTGATAGACATATCCTTGTAATGAGGGACCCAGCTGGGGTTTGTAGAAATTTTCTTCACTCTGTTGTGATTCCTTCATGCATTGCTCTTCTGGACAGAGGCTGAAGCTCTGTGGGGAGATGGTTCCCTGGTTTTTGTATTCAGCTGAGGAGGAATGGTCGGCAACTCGGTTGGGAGAAGCAACAAGTGGTAACTCAGCTGGGGAGAGTACTAAGAGGCAACTCAGCTGGGGGAAGAGCACTTCTGGTACTAAGGCTGAGTGAATGCTGGTTTGCCAAACTGCTGGGGTGAAGCCTACATGCCCCAAGTTGCGTTTTGGATACCTGCAATCCTGCAAAGATAGAGAAACGCACAAATAATCCCGAGGTATCCCTTACTGGATTCCGTCATAGGAGTTTTAGACACTTCTGAGAGTAAGCATATTTCCTGCAAGCACGTGTTTTTTTTTTTGAAGATAAGCATCTGTATTTATGCAATCATGTTTTTAGAGACATCAAACATTTTTTCAAATAAAAATGTACAAGACGGGACGTGACTGAAAATCTGATTTTATTAATTCATGTGCTCTGAATTGGCAATATACAGTCAAAGAAACATATCTCCTGAAATGAGGAGATTGTTACAAATTGAGAAACAAAATGATGGCAATGTTGACGACGCTTTAAGGAGCTTTCCCAATCGCTATGACTCGTATGACTTTTGATGTTCTTCTCGTCTCGCTTTCTGAAGAAGGCTGATTCTGATTGAAGCTTGATCCTTTCGAAGCTTACCAAGTTTGTAAGTGATACAGACGAATTCAGAATGCAGTTGTTCGCTTATTCCCTTATTTTGCATGGATCGCCCTTTCGGGTTTTCAATCCATCGGGATACCCATTTTTGCCTGAGCTGTCCAATGTGGCTTTTCAACTCAGCGGGTGTACATTTTTTTCATTTTTCCCTTATTTTTTCCTGAGTCTTTTATTCTGTTTTTGACTCGCCGGGATGCCCTATTTTTGCCTGGACTTACAATCTGTTTTTATGTCCAGCGGGTCATTTTATGCGAAGTATTTTTTAACTGCATCTGAATTCACAGGGGACGGGAAGTCTTCACCATCCATAGTGCTGAGCATCAGTGCTCCACCAGAGAAAACTTTCTTTACTACAAATGGTCCTTCATAATTCGGAGTCCACTTGCCCCTGTGGTCTGTATGCGGAGGGAGGATTCTTTTCAGCACAAGATCTCCTACTTGGTACTCTCGGTGCCTGACTTTCTGATCGAAGGCTTTCTTCATTCTTCTCTGATATAACTGCCCATGACAAATCGCAGCCAATCTTTTCTCTTCAATCAGACTTAGTTGTTCGTATCGGGACCAAACCCATTCTGCTTCACTCAGTTTAACATCCATCAGTACCCGTAGGGAGGGTAATTCAACTTCAACAGGTAGGACTGCTTCCATGCCATACACAAGTTGATACGGTGTTGCCCCAGTGGATGTTCTTATTGACGTGCGGTACCCATGCAAGGCAAACGGTAGCATTTCATGCCAGTCTTTGTAGGTGACTACCATCTTCTACACAATCTTCTTGATATTCTTATTAGCTGCCTCAACAGCGCCATTCATCTTTGGCCTGTAAGGAGAAGAATTGTGGTGTTGGATCTTGAAGTCCCGACATAGCTCTGCCATCATTTTGTTGTTTAAGTTGGAACCATTATCAGTAATGATTTGCTCGGGAACTCCGTACCGACAAATGATATCTCTCTTCAGAAATCTGGCTACCACCTGCCTTGTAACATTTGCATAAGAAGCTGCTTCGACCCACTTGGTGAAATAGTCAATGGCAACCAGGATGAATATATAGCCATTCGAAGCAGTCGGTTCAATCTTGCCGATCATGTCAATGCCCCACATAGAAAAGGGCCAAGGTGAAGACATCACATTCAGAGGATTGGGAGGTACATGCACCTTATCCGCATAAATCTGGCATTTATGGCATTTTCTGGCGTAGGCACACCAGTCAGCATCCATTGTGATCCAGTAATATCCTAATCTTAGCAACTTCTTAGCCATTGCATGCCCTCCAACATGGGTACCAAAGGATCCTTCGTGCACTTCATGCATTAACAAGTCTGCTTCTGTTCTATCAACACATCTGAGGAGTACCATATCAAAGTTTCTCTTGTATAGGGAACCATCAGTATTCAGGAAGAAACTACCAGCAAGCCTTCTTAAAGTCTTCTTATCATTGGAAGATTCCCCAGGTGGGTATGTTTGATCCTCCAAGAAGCACTTAATGTCATGGAACCAAGGCTTATCATCTTTGACAATGTCTGCTGCGAATACATACGCTGGTCTGTCAAGTCTGGATACTGAAATCTGAGGTACGAAGTTGGTAGCTTGAACCTTGATCATGGATGAAATGGTGGCAAGAGCATCTGCAAACTGATTCTCGTCTCGAGGGATATACTCAAGTTTGATTGTTGTAAAGAAAGTCATTAACCTCCTTGTATAATCCCTTTAAGGTATCAGATGATCCTGGTGTGTGTACCATTTGTCGTTGGTCTAATTAACTACCAGAGCTGAATCTCCGAATACAGTCAAGGTCTTGATCCTGAGGTCAATGGCTTCCTCAAGACCCATAATGCAGGCTTCGTATTCAGCTTCGTTGTTAGTGCAGTTGAAAGTGAGTTTTGCCGAGAAAGGCATGTGAACTCCCTTTGGTGTAATGAGCACTGCACCAACACCACGACCATTCATATTAACAGCCCCATCAAACATCATAGTCCATGCTTCTTCCGGGTCGGGCCCTTCAGTGTGAATAGGCTCTTCATGATCTTTTGCTTTAATGAACATGATGTCTTCATCAGGGAAGTCAAATCTCATAGGCTGGTAATCATCAATAGGTTGCTCGGCAAGATATTCAGACAATACACTGCCCTTGATGGCTTTCTGAGATGTGTACTGGATGTCATACTCTGTGAGGATCATCTGCCATCTTGCAACCCGTCCGGTAAGCGCTGGCTTCTCAAAAATGTACTTAACTGGGTCCATCTTTGAGATCAATAAAGTAGTGTGGGTCAACATATACTGTCTCAGTCGGCGAGCAGCCCACGCTAAAGCACAACAAGTTTTCTCGAGCAGTGAATAACTTTGTTCACAGTCGGTAAACTTTTTGCTTAGGTAGTAAATTGCATACTCTTTTCGACCAGACTCGTCATGCTGGCCCAGCACACACCCCATTGACTCTTCTAATACTGTCAGGTACATGATTAGAGGTCTTCCTTCAACTGGAGGCATAAGGATTGGAGGTTCTTGCAAGTACTCCTTGATCTTGTCAAAAGCCTTCTGGCAGTCTTCGTTCCACCTGACCGTTTTCTCTTTTCTCAACAGTTTGAACAAGGGTTCACAGGTTGCTGTAAGGTGGGATATGAACCTTGAAATGTAGTTCAATCGACCTAAAAACCCTCGAACTTCCTTTTCTGTCTTCGGTGCAGGCATTTCTTGAATAGCTTTGACTTTATCAGGGTCAACTTCAATCCCTTTCTCACTTACAATAAATCCCAGCAGCTTACCAGATCGCACCCCGAATGTGCATTTGTTGGGGTTCAACTTCAGTTGGTACTTCCTCAGACGCTTGAATAGTTTCAGCAGATTTACCAGGTGATCTTCTTCAGTAAGGGACTTGGCAATCATGTCATCCACATAACATTCGATTTCTTTATGGATCATATCGTGGAATAATGTCACCATAGCCCGTTGATATGTTGCGCCTGCATTCTTCAATCCAAATGGCATCACCTTGTAACAGAACGTGCCCCAGGGTGTGATGAAGGTTGTCTTCTCCATGTCTTTAGGTGACATTTTGATCTGATTGTATCCTGAAAATCCGTCCATGAAGGAGAATACCGAGAACTGAGCTGTATTATCACCAATACATCAATGTGAGGTAATGGGAAATCATCTTTCGGGCTGGCTCTGTTCAGATCCCGGTAGTCAACACACATTCTCACTTTTCCGTCTTTCTTAGGCACAGGTACTATGTAGCAACTTATGGTGGATAGCTAGTTACAGCAAGGAACCCGGCGTCCCACTGCTTTTGTACCTCCTCCTTGATTTTCATGGCCATGTCTGAGCGAGTACGGCGCAGTTTCTGTTTAACTGGTGGGCATTCTTCTCTTAAAGGCAGCTTGTGCACAACAAGTTCGGTGTCCAACCCTGGCATATCTTGGTAAGACCAAGCAAACACATCCACATACTCCTGAAGCAGATCAACCAGTTGTCTCTTCACTGAGTCTTGCAAGCAGGCCCCGATTTTAACTTCCTTCACGTCTTCATCTGTGCCAAGATTAATTGTCTCGACCTCCTCCTGATGAGGAGTGATAACCCTTTCCTCTTGTCTCAACAATCTGGCTAGCTCTTCAGGAAGCTCATATTCTTCTTCAACCCCTTCATCAGCTTGATTGATTGGATTGTCAAAGTCATACGAAGTCATAGCCGTGTTGTTGTCGGTGCTGTCTGGAAGGCATTCTCTGCAAGGGTTCAGTTTGTTCGTTTTAGTGATTTGATTTTAATCTTGTTTTAGAAAAGTGAAATAAAATTGTCATTTTGAAAACATTGCCATTTATTTTTGTACAAAAAGAAAAATGGAAAAACAGTGAGCGAAAAAGAAAAAGACTCATTTGCAAAAGATGTCTGTATTTCATTGATTAATCTTGTTGCACAAAAATTACAGATGGCCCGATTACAAAATGAGTCTTGTCATCTTGGGCAAGATGCAAGACTTGATGCATGCTATAAAAATACAGGAAATAATAATTACTTTGCATGAGTAACTCTTATAATTTCCTGGGAAGACCAATTTGAGATACTGCTCCCCGAGATCTTTGGACGTATCCAATTCTCTAGATTGCGTTCCTCTTCCAACTCGTCTTCCAAATTGTTGATAGCATCAGGGGTGAGCATCCCCCCACTGACAAAACCGGGCTCCTCAGCAGCCTCTGCTTGATGTTGTTGAGTTGGTTTGTAACCCAACCCAAATTTGTCTTTCTTCTTCTCCACAGATAAAACCTTGCCCCAGCCTTGGGCAGTTCCCTCCTCAACAACCTTCCGGGCTTGTTGATAAGATGCCATGGAGATTCCGGGTACAACAGATGCTTCATTTACATTCAGGGCCTCAAACCCTTGACTCATCGTTTCGTGGATCTCCCCATCCATCTCAATATATTTGTAGGTAGCCAGGTGGCTAACAAAAATATCTTCCTCTCCACAGATAGTAACAACTTGACCCTCCCACTCGAATTTTAAATTCTGGTGAAGGGTTGAGGTCACGGCGCCAGCAGCGTGAATCCATGGCCTACCCAATAGACAACTGTAGGCAGGCTGTATATCCATCACGTAGAAGGTCGTTTTGAAAGTTTGTGGGCCAATCGTTATAGGCAACTCAATTTCTCCCAGAACTGATCTCTTAGAACCGTCAAAGGCTCTCACTACTAAGTTACTGGGACACAATGCCAATCCTTCATACTCCAGCTTTACAAGGGCTTTTTTGGGTAAGACATTGAGGGATGATCCTGTGTCTACCAGCACATGGGAAAGAACTGCACCTTTACACTCCATGGTAATGTGCAAAGCCTTGTTATGATTGCGGCCTTCTGTAGTCAAATCAGTGTTGGTGAACCCTAGCCCATTGCTAGCAGTAACATTTCCAACCACAGCTTCCAACTGATTGACGGTGATCTCTTCTGGCACATAAGCTGCGTGCAAGACTTTTAGTAGTGCATTCCGATGAGCCTCGGAGCACATGAGCAATGATAGAATAGAGATCTTGGAAGGCGTCTGGTGAAGCTGGTCCACTATCTTGTAATCACTCTTCTTGATGATTCTCATGAACTCATCAACTTCTTGATCAAAGGGTGTTTTCAAAGTTTCCTTAACAACTTGATCTTCCTGCACCAAGCTCTTCCCTTTTGCCTTGGTAGCAGCTTCTGCTTCGGCAGTGGGTCTTTGAATTTGTGGAGCAAAGAGACGTCCGCTTCGGGTGAAGCCTCCTCCTCCTCCCACATTGTCTATTTGTGGTGCAGGTGTTGATGATTCAAGAGTGATTTTCTATCCTCCGCAGTATAGATCAGAGCCGTAATGCCAAGGGATGGCATTACTGCTTTCATAAGGTACTGGTGCAGGCACTGTGATAGTGACTGGACTGATGGCAGCTGCAGAAGGAACCATGATAGTCTGTGGATCATAGTATATTGTGACTGGTGCTCTGATAGGAGTGGCATTTTGTGAGTTGTAGGCAGAATCATTTTCAGGATCATAATAAATTGTAACTGTGGAGACATTTGCTGTTGAAGTTGTAGGAGACATCGTTGGATGGATGGGTGTTGTTGTTGTAGGAGATTCTGAACGAAGTGGTGTTGAAGTTGTAGAAGGGATGTTTGTTGATATCTGGTCAGTTGAAGTAACAGATGGAGCATTTGTTGATGAAATTGAAGAGTTGTTCGGAACAATGGTTGTTGCATTTGTAGAAGACACGGGAACTGTTGCTGATGAGATTGCTGGATTTGTAGGAAATGATGTTGTAATCTGAAGCAGGCCACTCCGGATGAGACCATCTATGCCATCTCTCAAGTTATCGCAACCATTCACTGAAATGTTGCAATAAGCACACCCCAGCTCACATCCCGGGAACATTTGACATTCGAGGAGCTGAGCTTTAATTTCTACCAACGGTGTCCGAATCTGTCCCACACTGGTTATCAAGTAAGACGGCTTGTCTTCTTCAATAGCATTGATTCTGGGACCTCCGTGGTTTGGCATAGGGTTCTTGTTAACATTTGGTGGTGGTGCAAAGTTTAGAGCCTTAGAGTCTACCAGGTCTTGTACCTTCATGTGCAGAGCTCTGCACTTCTCTGTACTGTGGCCAGGTGCATTTGAATGGAAAGCACGTCTGGCGTTGATGTCGTAATTTCTGGGTAGACTGGAAGGATCTGGAGGTGCCAACGTCCTTAACTCAACCAGGTTGAGCTTCAAGAGCTGTGGCAGTAAAGCGGCATATGGCATAGGGATTGGATCAATCACCCTATTGGCCTGGGATGGCCTCTGCTGAAATGGTCTTTGCTGATTGTTGTTGTTATTGTTGTAGTTTCTCTGAGGAGGATACTGAGTTTGTTGCTGGTACTGAGGTTGTTGCTGAGGTTGATACACTGATTGCTGAGGAAGTGGAGAAGGAATGGTGACTGCTGCCACTGACCTTTGAACATATTGGGGCCTACCCCTGCTGGTATGGATAGCATTGGTCTCACCAGTTCTTCTTGGGCCCAGAAAAGGCTTTCTTGGGTTGCTGGATGAGCTAGCACCGTTGTCAGAAATTTTGCCCATCTTTAATAGGCTCTCAATTCTTTCCCCAGCTATGACTACGTCAGCGAAGCTGGTGGAAGAAAAGGCAGCTAGCCTGTCAATGTATGTCCCTTGGAGGGTGTTCATAAACATATAAGCCATCTCTCTCTCCGACATAGGTGGCTGGACAGCAGCAGCAAGCTGTCTCCATCTTTGGGCGTACTCCCGGAAGCTTTCTCTAGATGATTGTGACATTCCCATCAGGAGGGTCCTGTTGGGAGCCATATCCAAGTTATACTGGTATTGTCTAATGAAGGCCTCTGCCAAATCCTTCCAACACCTAATGGTTGCTCTAGTCAGATGAGAGTACCATTCCCTCGAAGCTCCGGTTAAGCTATCCTCAAAATAAAACATCCATAGCTTTTCGTCCATGGTGTATGCCTTCAACCTCCCCAGAAAGGATTGCAAGTGGGTCCGTGGGCAGGAAGTCCCGTTGTACTTTTCAAAACAAGGAGGCTTAAACTTGTGGGGAATCCTGACTCCGTCCACCAAGCCCATGTCCATAACATCAAAGCCCAAAGAATTTTGAGATTCCAAGGACCTTAATTTTTCAGCAATTTCATCCAGCCTTCTGTCATAGGCCTCATCCCCAACTCCCATCACTGTGAACTGATCTTCCTGGGGGTCTTCTTGCAGCACTCTGCCTGCAGTGGCAGTCCCTTGCACATTAGCAGGAATGTTGATCTCTGGATGAAGGTGGGGTCCAAATACAGGGGGATTGACATGAGGCTGAACCCTCTCATTGTTGCTTGTCCCAGCTGTCCCTGGATGGGGGTCTTCCTGATTCTGCCTCTCTACCAAGGCTCTCAATCTCTCTTGGCTTTGAGCCATGTTGTTCATCACCTCCATAAACTGTGTCATTTGATTCCTCATTTCTAGCCTCTCATTGGCCATTTGGTTCCTGACCTCTGTAAGGTCCTGTTGTACCTGATCCATTTGTATACCCGGAAGATTGTTGCGGGTTGGATATCTGTGTGGACGGTTGAGTGGAAACACCCTACGTCGAGCAATAGTTCCTGAGATCACAACAGAGTTAGTAACAAAACAAAATAAACCTACAAAACAAACAAAAGTTAGTAGGCAATGCAGTATGCTTATCTGTTTCCAAGGTATCCGGCTTGGCACTTGGTTTTGACCCTTCCAGACCCTTGAAGATGATGTTGATGTTGCTTGAAAGAAACCCAGATAAAAAACAAACTAATACATATATTACAAAAGTAAATGATACATAGCTTGTCTTTTACAATACATGCCCTCTGAGGGGTCAAAATACAACATAAGAAAAGAAAAGTACAATGAAATGGAAGCAACAACAAGCAAAAATAAGACACCAAAACCAAACTCATCCTCCTGAACTTCCTTTAGAAGTGCTTCAGTCACAGGATCAGCTGGGCGCTCTGTAAGGTTCCTGATGAGAAGATTCCTGGTGGCAACAGCTGCAGCTAGCTTCTTGTGTTGACTCTGGTCCTTTGACCTCTTCACTCCAGCTCTAATCTTCAATTCTGAGATCTCTCTCTGGGCTGCTAGCAGGGCCTCCTGTTGCTCCTTTGCATTAGCCTCCAGCTGCTCAATCTTGTCCTGAGTCCTTTTATCTTCCAGAGCACGAGCTTCGGTGATTCTGACCCACCTAGCTTGGCTCTCCTTCAGATACAAATCAGTTTTGGCTTTCTGGAACTGAGCTTCCTTGCAGGCATTCTTCAAGATCTGCTCTCCAGCCCTAGACTTCTTGATGTAATCCTCAGACTTCTCAATTTTGGCCAGATGCTCTACCTTCAACTTTTCCAACCTTTCAATATCCAACCTACCATCACTCCTCTCCCAGAGGGTCTTCTGTAGAGCCTGAGTCAGCTTCTCATTTCTCTCTTTTAGTTTCTCAAACTCCTCTAAACTGACAGTGACAGGAGATGGTGCTGAAGATGTTCCAGGTATATCTTCCATGGTAAAGGGCATCCCAGAAAATTGAGCCCTGGCATGGGACCACTCATAGTACTGTGCTGAGGCCACATTGTTGCACTTCCCAAGAATGGTTACTCCTTTAGTCTGGACATTGTCCCAAGCCCAGGATGCTTGCCTGACAATAGCCAGATTAGGCTTATTCTCACAGTAAAGAGTCTCAGCCAAGTCTTTTGCCTTAGGAGTGTGGACCAATACATAGCCCAGTTGTCTTTTGAATAGCAGAGGGTTGTAATTGATGCACCCTTTTACTCCTATCAGGGGTACATTGGGAAACTGCCCACAACTGGTAATGATGTCCTTACCCTTGGTGCTCTGAGTGCACCACCTGATATCAGCTGAGGTCAAAGCAGTGAGTCTTCTAGCCCAGTTCCTCTGCTGGTGAGGATTCAGAAATGCATCAGTCTTAGGCAAATGTTTGAGCAGCCAAGTATGGAACAGGGGAGCACAGCACCTCACCAATCTTCCTCTTTGCTTTTCATTCCTTTGATGAACAGAGTAGTAAAAATCTCCCAGTAAGGTGGGTATTGGGTTCCTCAGGATGAAAAGGTGGATTGCATTCTTGCTAATAAATTTAGGCTCATCTGCAAATAAAATGACCCCATATATGCTAAGGGCCAATAAAGCACAGACTGCCTTCCACTCTCCTGAGGAGGCCTTCAGGGTAGCTTGAGAGATCAAGAAATCCAGATGTAAACCAGAGACTCCAGCCTTGGTAGTCATGTTCTGCCCAATTAGAACTGGTTCCAGATACAAGGCTCTTGCCACTTCTTCATTACTTGGAAAAGCCATCTCAGGGTTAAAGGGGACTCCTCCCCTGATAGGTACACCAACCAATGATGAATACTCCTCTAATAAAGGCCCCAACTGAAAATCCTGAAAAGTGAAGCACCTCAGAGGGGGATCATAGAACTGCAGGCAAGTATGGATCAAGCTCCTCTGTGAAGGGTCCAAATCCATAACCACATCAAGTATGCTTCCATAGTGTTCTCTGAAAAGTGGTATATGGTCTGGAGTAATCAGGGTCTGAATCTTCCTGATGTCAGCTAGCTCAGGCTGAAAGAAATGATAGGAGATGTTACTCTTCTTAGGTGCCATGCTGCTGGAGAAAAGCTGAGACAGATGCTGATGATGGAGAAAAACACTGATGGTGGGCCACTGACAGGCTGAGAATGATGATGAAGGTGACTGAAGCAGGTAGCAGATAGCTGAAGTAGATACTGATGAAGACAGGTCTATGCTGATGATGGGGTCAAAACCAAGCCAAAATAAAGTATGGATGCCCTGAAAAACAAATAAGCAAATGTTAAAATGATGCAACGATGATGTATGCAAATGATATGAAAGGGTTTGTGACTGAGCTGGATCTGATCAAGTGCTCTGATATAAGTCTGTGTGTGTCAAGAAACCCAGATGGAGGTCTATAAGTCCAGTAACCAAGGTGGGGGACTCAAATAAAGAGTCACATGTCCAGGGTTTAGAATCACAAGAACTGTTCCAACATGGAGTACTCTTATCAAACAAAGTAACAGGGTATTCTGAGGTCAAGTGTACCTGCAAACCTGTAAACAGCCCAACCCCCTCACAGGTGATGTTCTAAAACAAGGATCCTCAGACTTGGATCAGTTATGAGAAGTGTAAACACTTCTAAACCGGAGGTACAGTGTTTACAATAACCATAAAAGTTCCTCCTCTAATTCACCTCAGTTCCTGAAGGTCAGTACTAAAGGTCATCCAGACTTAGCAGGCTTCCAAGATAGCCCTAGTATTGCAGGAAATCTGCAACACAGAGTTCTCAAGAAGAAACCCATATCTGAACCGTGTTTCATATTCCCGCACCAGACCGAGATGGAATGGGAAAGAACATGAACCACTCTAGCCTAGGTGTCACTCAGGTCCCAGGTATAGGACCTTATCTCTCAGTAGAACCCCACCCACCAAAGCAAACAAACAGATCCAGCCAACACAGTATGACAGTATGATATATGCACAAAGCTATAAAGAAAGCAATAAATAAAATTGTACATAAAGCAGTAAATAAAACAAATACACAAGCACAGATAGCACATAACACCCCAATAATCACAAATCAAACAAGCTCTAGGAGGAACCCACAAAAAGAACCAGAAGCCCTGGTTACAGTATAAGGGTCCCCAGCAGAGTCGCCAAGCTGTCGCTCCCGATAAATGGGACTGGGGCCCAAAATAAGGGTACAGACGCGAACGGTCGGCGAAAGGGACAATGATAACACACAGCAGTGAACTCACTGGAGACGAATAGAGTCGCCAGCTAGGCATTTTTATCCCGGAGGAAAGGCAATGCTGCATAGACCTAGAAAAAGAATGGATAAGACGGTCGCGAACCAGAGAGACTGAGAAAGGGGGTTGGTTACAAGCTGGGAAGGTATTAGCACCCAGATTGTCCGTCGTACTCGACGGGATCCACGCTTAAAAGATTTGTGTTTTAAAGGGGTAGTGTCAGTGCAATCTGTGTATAAAAGAGCAGGAAAATGATGTACAGGTGTCAGTGTCAAAGAAAAGTGAAGTGTATAAGTGAAGTGTCAGTGTGAGAACAGGAGTGAAATGCTCAAGACTATGAGGCTCAAATGATAATGCTGGAAGGAGGGGGAATATACAGAGACTTTTGTTCGATAACTGTTAAGTTATGCCTACGTATCCTCTCGTGCAATGAGGAAGTCAGAACACCGTAGTTCGACCCAAAGAGACTGAAAGGTGAATTGACTTGTGAACTGCTTGCTTGTCTATGCTCAAGTGTATGACCTGTCTGGCTCAGGTGCAAACTGTCTTGCATTAGACGGAAGAAGCAAGTTCTCACTTGTGAGTGAAGGTGATGAGAAAAGAATCCCGAAGGAGACGGTTATTGTTTGTTTTTGAGTTTTCAGTCTTTTATTGCTTTTGAGGATTTGTCATAAGTTAATAAGCTTAAGCCTGAACCAATGGGTTAGTAAACTCATCACATCTTCCCTCTGATTAGGGGTAATGAGAATACCTTAAGTGTGAAGTCAGATTCTCACACTTAATCACCTTTGATGTAGGATTAAGATCATTAACCTACTTGTGATTATTTAGATGTTTTTGGTGTTTTTGTTTAGTGTTAAGTAATGAGGTTAAGCCATAATCAGGGATTAAACAAGCCCATTACACCATCCTAATAGAAGGATAATAGATGAGAATGTTTAAGCTGATGCGTGTTTTTCGCAAGTGTACGAACGCGTCAGAGTAATATAAAAGATTGTCGAATCCACAGAGACCAAGTGTCAATCTATCGTACTTGTTGTTATGGTGTGTATCTAAGGCAACTAAATATAGGGGTTTTAAGAAGGGTGCAATGGTAAATAAAATAATAATTTTAAACAATAAACAAAGACAGGCTCGAATGTAATTCACATAATCAATTGATAATCCGATACTTGTTAATGGAACTACTTATGGGCAATGTTTTCTCCTTTGAAAAGAACTAATTTAACAGGAACTGTCGCTTTCGCGTATTCAGAACCAAGTTGTACTCTCTAATCAACCCCTCCTATTGTCACGGATAAAAAGGTGCGTACTGCGTTAGAGTAGTAAACCTATTTTTAAGAAATATAGTATCTTAACTAAGTTGAAAAGTACTTTAACCTGGATTTCTTAGCAAAAAGAGGTTCTCACGAACCAGACTCTAAACTTCTTTAACGCGTTCAAAAGTCGTTTTAAAATCTCCTTTCTCTTTAATCTAAAAACTCCTAATAAACTAGACAAAGCGCTTTTGGCTGTTTTTGAAATAGTTAAAAACAATTAAACTTAAATTGAAAGATAAAATAGCCCTTAAGTGTTTCCACGAACAATTGTACGGATTACTGGTTTAATTACGATCCTTACATTCTAACCTTTATAGATTTAGTTAGACATGGTAAAGTAAAAGTTCTTTTTATAATTTTTCGTAAAAGTAATTTAGTGCGAGTGGGGAAAGTAAATAAAAGTAGTGCGAGTGCAGAAAGTAAATAAAAGTAGTGCGAGTACGGGAAATAAAGGTATTTAAAGCGAGTGCAGGAAATAAATAAAATAAAGTGCGAGTGCGGATAATAAATGAAAGTAAAGCAGTGCGAGAAATAAATAAAAGTAAAGCAATGCGGAAAGTAAATAAAAGTAAAGCAATGCGGAAAAATAAAATACTAACTGGAATTAAAATGGCAGCAGGATTAACTTCCTCCCAGAGTGCTCCAAAACTCGATCACACAGACGTATACAGACTCGATCACTCGATTGCAGTATCACCCCGATGTGGAATGATAACTGCTTTAAAACTGATATATGCCTAAGAGATTCTAAGTTTGGATGAAGAAAAACGAAAATCTAAGGTCCTATTTATAGGAAAACTGAAAGCATGAAAAGACTAGGATGCCCCTCCACTAAAAAGTGGAGGTTATTGATTTTTGCCTTGTGGCGCCCGCCACAAGGTCATGGCGCCCGCCATAGGACTAATGGGGAATGAAAGAGTGGGGATCATGGGTCTTGGCAGTTGTGGAGTGGTCTTGAGACGTGGCCACGTCATGGCTATCCCCATGGCGCCCGCCACGGTGGGTGCCGTAAGTGCAAAACGCTGAATTTCTAGGTTTTCGTCCGTTTTAATTCCTTTTTCGCTCCTTTTCCCGATTCAAGCCCCGATTATTATAAAAACCTGAAAACATAAGAAAACAAAGTAATAACAAAGCAAAATAACAATAAAAGCTAAGAATGCATGCAAAATCGGAGTCAGAAACACGAAGAATTTTAGTGTGATCAAATTCTCCCACACTTAAACCTTTGCTTGTCCTCAAGCAAACATTAAAGCTTAAGAAAATATGGTGTCAACACGTGTCTTTGGGCTAAAGGGCTTCTAAGTTCAAGTCAGGATCCAGTGACAGATACTAACTAAGTGAACCAAGGGTACCATAGTAACACAGACACAAACTTTCAATCCTATATTAACCACTCCATATCATCCCACAATACCTAGGCCTATCTTCTCATCTTTTTGTGTCCTTTTTATTCAGGCGCAATCACATTAAGCCCGTTATCCGTACATGCTTCATAGTAGAGTGACCGGTTAGTGATTCTGATCCATAACCTTAGGTTTCTGGCACATAAGCATGTGTAAACCTGTTTTTATTTCGCCTAAATGTAGCTGTGGGGGATCGGATCGTAATCCGCCCTACCAAGTTCAGTGCCAGATACCTCAGAACCAACTAACAATAAGTGACTTGCAATTTTTTTTTCTTCTTTTTGTGGCAAAACATTTTTTTCTTCTCTTTTTTTTCGGTTTAAATGACTTTGTGAGGGTCACCTATACCAGAGTTTGCCTTTTTTTCTTTCTTTTTTTTTTTTTATTAGCACTGGATCATTCACTTATGTTCATCGGCCCCCTACGTAGAGTATGCTTAGGCCGGAGCTGACTGCTAGGATAAACTACTTAGGACAATTTTTTAAATGATAATAAAGGCCATGGTGGTGGGGTTTAGGAGTGATTCCTATATTCAAGAGGTCTATGGTGCTAAAATGGTTCTGATGTTTCAAAAAGTTGACCTAAGTCACCACATCCTAATCTAAACCTGTCCCAAAGCCCAAAAAACATGTGAAACAACATTATTTTATTTTTAAAATTTTTCTGGTAAGGCTAAGGAAATGGAAAAAAATGAAGATGAACTAAAAATACACTATACTGGTGACTCGTCAGACTCATGCATTATCTAAGAAAAATAAATTACTGAAAAGGGAAATAACTGAAAGGAAATAATTAACTAAAAAGGGAAATGACAGAAAGCAATAAAATCCCCTCCCACACTTAAATCGAACATTGTCCCCAATGTTTCGAAATAAGATAAGGGGGGTAACCTGAAAAAGACTACTGAGGAGGGGCACTGGTGCCTTCGCCGTCCTGATGTGATGGTCTGGAACGACGGGATCTACTACGATGCTGGTCCCTCCGGTCGATTCGTGCTGATAAAGCAGCCTGAGCACTCCGGACCTCTCGAAGGTTACCTAAGATGGAACCCTGAGTGGCCTCTACAAGCTGGTAGTGTCGGCTGTTGAACGCTCTCTGACGGTTCTGCTCTAATGAGATATCGTTCAAGGTACGGCAAGCGTTGCTATAAGCACGATCCGAAACCAATCGCGATTGTTGCATGAAGCTCATGTTGTCCATCAGCTGTTGTGAAATAGTAGAGAGAAGGCCATCACGCCTTTCCTCTCTAGCTGTCATATCACGCCACATCTCCTCCGTGACAAAGAATCCAGGAGCAGTACCTGTAACAGGGTTAGAGCAAGATGGTGCGGTGTATGACTGTGAAGGACGATGGGGGGACATGTGAGGGATGGGAGACTGCTCTCTCCGATCATACTCTTCATCAGTATCATGTGCCTCCCCATCGGGAATATTAGGAGGAAGTGGACCCAAAACACGTGGAGCATTAAGATCATAGGTCCAGTTCCTTTCATCACGTACATCAGTACGTCTACTGCATGGTAAAGCAACAGATGGGATAGCTACCCCATGAACCATCAACTCATAACCACCTTCTCTCCTCGTTCGGCACAATTTCATGTCTTTCAGAAATTTTTAAATTAATTGTGCGAGGAGGTAGTGGTTCAAGTGTAGCTATCTCATCGTTCAGGCCAAGAGCCCGAGCAATAGACGTAACAAGCCCTCCAAAAACAATCGGTCCTGTTTTATTAGTAAATAAAGTCATGTGGGCAAGCATAAACGGGACCGAATTGATGTGGGTTCTAGTGAGGCATCCTTCCAAAAATAGGAGTTCACGAGCATTTACCTTGTTTGGACTTTCCCGGCCAAAAATAGTACATGCCAAAAGAAGTCTAAAAACTCTTATGGCCGGGTTGTGAATGGTCGACGCAAGTATCCCTTCAAAAGAATTAATTGAAGTACTTGAAAGCCTTTTCCAGAAGGTAAATACCTCAGCCGACCATTCCGCATCCAAAGGTGCCTCACAAATCGCACCTTCCCTATGAGGGATTCCTAACAAACCTGCTAGCTCGTTGGTACTGAATTCATATTCAATTCCAAACAGTCTAAAAATAACAGTACCGACAGTGCTAGCAGTGTTAGGACTGACAGTATATATCAAAGAACTCAAAAACTCAGTTGTCAGTTTCTCATAGGTAGGTTCTTGATTAATGAAAATATTATGCAAGCCTAGAAATTCTAATAAATTAAAAACACTATTATAAATACCCAAAGCATACAGACAGTTATCGTCGACGTACCTAGTCGAGAGAATTTCTCGACTTTGAAGCCTCTGAATAATTTTCCGTTGCCTTTCGCCCGGTCTTCCATCACGAAGAAGAAATCCATTGAACTCCATTGTTGATAGCTCCTTAGGTAGTGAAAATGGTAGAAAAGTGGTTTATGAGGGGAATGATAAAGTTTTGATTTTTTTGGTTTTTGATGGATGAAAATGGAAATGGATGTTGGATATGTTTTATGGATGGAGGGTATTTTGGAAATGGGGGAGCTTTAATGGGGTTCAAGGAGGTTTTGGAAGGTTGTAAAAATGGGTTTTTGGAGAAGAAAGGGATGAAAATGGTGGAAATGGGGATTCAGCCCCGTATATGTTGTTGGTACGGTGTGGCGCCTGCCACAGGGCCTATGGCGCCCGCCACAAGGCCAATTCCTGGGCCTTGGGTTTTTGGATCCTCCTTTTGGGCCTTCCTTGCACCTTGGTCTTCCGGGGGGTCTGAATAGCGTTTTCTTCTTCTTTTCAAGGCTTGAGGCTTGCATATTTTTTGTGAAGACAAAAATGAATATATTTTTGTCTTATATATTTTTTTCTTTGCACGACAAAAAATGAAATAAAAAAAAGAAAAAGAAAAATTAACATTAGTGCATAATATGTATATATATAAGGAATTCGAAGTGCATGAAAATATAAAAGCTGCAAAAACGTAATATATGTCTGGAAATGCAATAAATAAAATAAAGCAAATAAAAGGAAATTAGATACTAGGGTAGCGCTGTCAGTGTAGAATGAGTCATGTGGTAGGTTTCTTCTCCTGGCTTGATCCACGAATCTCAGCTATCTCCCTCCGAAACTCTTCAATCGCCTGATTTAGAGCATCGGCCTCTGAGGCATGAGTGAGATCAGAAACCTGCATCTGTAACTCTAAGTTTGCCACTTCCTGCTTGAGCAGGGCAGTCTCCTTACGGAGCTCATAAATCTGTGTTTGTAGGTCAGGTGGCTGCATAGACATATTGTTAGACATAACAGTGATTCGGGGAGTAAGAGGTGTAGGAGTGTACTCAGCGGCGGGAGGCGATTTCGGCTCTTCGACAGTCTCTCCATAACCCTCTAGAGCATAACTCCAATTTTCAGGATCATGGACACTGGTCATCAGCTGATCTGGTAATGTAAAATAGTGTATCGCTTCGCCGTCGATCAACAATCTAAACATGTTGGGCTCAAAAGAAGCCCTCCTCATCAGTCCTCTATCAAGACAAAAATCAATATCCAGGGTGGTGTAGCAGCAGAAGGTCCTGAGGTGCAATAACTTGCGAGACAAACCCAATGTAGTAGCTATCTGTGTAACAATCCCACCGACATGTATGATGCCTACGGATGATCTGGCAACACAAGCAAGGCCCTTCAGCAGAAAGTTTCCACAAGCAACAGGGCGAGACTGAGTCGCACAAAACAGTAGGAAAATCTCCTATTCACTTAGCAGTGTCTCTGTATCTGGTAAACCTAGGAAAGAATGTGCTAGAGTCATCTGGAAGTACCTCAATGCAGGGTTGTGGATTACCTGAGAAAACTGGGTAGAAGGATCTTGGCTCCCTCCACCTGATATTTTAGTCCAAAAATTTTCCACTTCTCTGCTCATAAAATACCCCATCGGTGTCTCTGGAATAGCATCAGGAGTAGTCTGGAAACCTAGTAAATCACCAAACTCTTTGTGAGAGAATGAGTAGTCAATCCCGAACAACCTGAAAACAGCGAGTCCATCGGGTCCAGCCCAAGGGTCATGATGAAACGAGCTGAGGAACTCAAGAGTCAAGTTCCTATAAGTGTTGTTCCTGTAGTCGAACTGTTCCCACTGGAGTTGATGGCATAAGAATCTGACGCTTGGATCTATCCCCAAGGCATCCATGCAGTCATGGTCAGGGTACCTGGTAGGAGCCATAGGGCGTCTCATGTGAACATAGTAACGCTCTCTCTGTGCGTCGTCTCTAAAGGCCACATGCATGTCATCAGGGTTCTGCATTCTGTACAAGGTTAGCAAACAAGTCCTGAAAGCACATAAAACATTCAATCGTTAGTCCTGACATAATAATAAACTAATTAAAATAAAGTAAAAATAAATAAAAAGTACGTAAATAAGAAAACCATGGGTTGCCTCCCATGCAGCGCTTGTTTAACGTCATTAGCTCGACGACCGAATTTTATACATCATACGGAGGATTTGGTGGATCACTCAGAGTATGGCAGGTGTATGTTGTTGGGATGTCACCTCCTTCGTAGGGCTTCAACCTCCGTCCATTGACGATGAACGGTTTACATGTTTGGTTCTTGATTTCAATAGCACCGGATCTTAGGATCTTAGATACTTCGAAAGGGCCAGTCCATCTCGAACGAAGCTTCCCTGGAAAAAGTCGTAACCTAGAATCGAACAAGAGAATAGGATCGCCTATTTTGAAGTCTTTTCTTATGATTCTTTTGTCATGCCAAGCTTTGGTTCTTTCTTTGTATATGATGGCATTTTCGTAGGTAGACTGTCCGAGCTCTTCTGATTTGTGGATATCAAGGATACGTTTTTCACCAGCAGTTAAGTAATCCAAATTCAAAGTTTTGATGGCCCAATAGGCTTTATGCTCTAACTCAAAAGGTAAATGACATGATTTCCCATAAACTAGTTGGTAGGGGTTTGTTCCTATAGGGGTTTTGAAAACGGTTTTGTAGGCCCATTTATCAAGCCATCTCACATATCCTTCACCTTTTCTTTTCTTCCTTCTGTAGGTTGGCTCATTCTTTTGAACTTGTGGTGGTGGTTCTGGATCTATGCTAAGTATTAGCTTTTCAAATTTGAGCTTAGTCATTTCATTCACCATCTCAAAGGTTAGCCTTACCCTCTTAGCACTAATGATTCCCCTAGTTTCCTGGTCCTCAATTTTTCTCTTTTTATGTTGGAGCTCGAATAAGGGTACATTGGTGCGGGTATATTTCAATATTTCCACGTATGTTTTGGGTTGGGATTCTACCTTATCTTCCACAAAACTTTGCGGGAAAGGAAATGGTGGGATATATGGAGGGGTAACAACAATAGTTGCTCCATCCTTTACATTTATGACACCTTTCCTTTTCGGATGGTTTCAATGGATTTTTCTCTACTCTATTCTCACCACAACTCTCGTTATGCTCATTATCCCTCTCCTTAGGATTTTCGATATGTTCTTCAATACTAGTTGTTATAACATATGCATTCTCCTCAGGAGGTGGTCCTATAGGTTTTTGTGCAAGTAAGAAGATTTGAGTCCCCAATGCCTTAGTGTGATTCACGAGGGAATCGACCTTAGTGTCTAGTTGCCTAAGGGCTTCATAAGTATCGAGATGTTGTCTTCTAAACTCTTCATTCTTGAGGGTTTGTGTTCCCACAAAGCGCCTCATCATAGATTCTATCCTAGCATTAGTTGTTGTTTCAATGAAATCCTTCACTAACCTTTCGAGGTTTGAATTAACAGATTCTAGCGGTTCCTCAAAATTTTGTGAGTGGTGATTTGGGTGAGAATAAGTTAGTGATGCATAAGAATTCTCCCTTTGTATTTCGAGGTTGGACATATGTGATTCACGTGATCCCCCGAAATACTGGGAGTGATGATTGTAGAAATTTTTTGAGTGAAACATAGTGATTTTTTTTTTAATTTTTTGTAAAAGCCTTAGTTTATACGGTATAACTACAGGGTACGAAATTTGACGAAATTGGTCCCCGGCAACGGCGCCAAAAACTTGATGCGTGTTTTTCGCAAGTGTACGAACGCGTCAGAGTAATATAAAAGATTGTCGAATCCACAGAGACCAAGTGTCAATCTATCGTACTTGTTGTTATGGTGTGTATCTAAGGCAACTAAATATAGGGGTTTTAAGAAGGGTGCAATGGTAAATAAAATAATAATTTTAAACAATAAACAAAGACAGGCTCGAATGTAATTCACATAATCAATTGATAATCCGATACTTGTTAATGGAACTACTTATGGGCAATGTTTTCTCCTTTGAAAATAACTAATTTAACAGGAACTGTCGCTTTCGCGTATTTAGAACCAAGTTGTACTCTCTAATCAACCCCTCCTATTGTCACGGATAAAAAGGTGCGTACTGCGTTAGAGTAGTAAACCTATTTTTAAGAAATATAGTATCTTAACTAAGTTGAAAAGTACTTTAACCTGGATTTCTTAGCAAAAAGAGGTTCTCACGAACCAGACTCTAAACTTCTTTAACGCGTTCAAAAGTCGTTTTAAAATCTCCTTTCTCTTTAATCTAAACACTCCTAATAAACTAGACAAAGTGCTTTTGGCTGTTTTTGAAATAGTTAAAAACAATTAAACTTAAATTGAAAGATAAAATAGCCCTTAAGTGTTTCCACGAACAATTGTACGGATTACTGGTTTAATTACGATCCTTACATTCTAACCTTTATAGATTTAGTTAGACATGGTAAAGTAAAAGTTCTTTTTATAATTTTTCGTAAAAGTAATTTAGTGCGAGTGGGGAAAGTAAATAAAAGTAGTGCGAGTGCAGAAAGTAAATAAAAGTAGTGCGAGTGCGGGAAATAAAGGTATTTAAAGCGAGTGCAGGAAATAAATAAAATAAAGTGCGAGTGCGGATAATAAATGAAAGTAAAGCAGTGCGAGAAATAAATAAAAGTAAAGCAATGCGGAAAGTAAATAAAAGTAAAGCAATGCGGAAAAATAAAATACTAACTGGAATTAAAATGGTGGCAGGATTAACTTCCTCCCAGAGTGCTCCAAAACTCGATCACACAGACGTATACAGACTCGATCACTCGATTGCAGTATCACCCCGATGTGGAATGATAACTGCTTTAAAACTGATATATGCCTAAGAGATTCTAAGTTTGGATGAAGAAAAACGAAAATCTAAGGTCCTATTTATAGGAAAACTGAAAGCATGAAAAGACTGGGATGCCCCTCCACTAAAAAGTGGAGGTTATTGATTTTTGCCTTGTGGCGCCCGCCACAAGGTCATGGCGCCCGCCATAGGACTAATGGGGAATGAAAGAGTGGGGATCATGGGTCTTGGCAGTTGTGGAGTGGTCTTGAGACGTGGCCACGTCATGGCTATCCCCATGGCGCCCGCCACGGTGGGTGCCGTAAGTGCAAAACGCTGAATTTCTAGGTTTTCGTCCGTTTTCATTCCTTTTTCGCTCCTTTTCCCGATTCAAGCCCCGATTATTATAAAAACCTGAAAACATAAGAAAACAAAGTAATAACCAAGCAAAATAACAATAAAAGCTAAGAATGCATGCGAAATCGGAGTCAGAAACACGGTGAATTTTAGTGTGATCAAATTCTCCCACACTTAAATCTTTACTTGTCCTCAAGCAAACATTAAAGCTTAAGAAAATATGGTGTCAACACGTGTCTTTGGGCTAAAGGGCTTCTAAGTTCAAGTCAGGATGCAGTGACAGATACTAACTAAGTGAACCAAGGGTACCATAGTAACACAGACACAAACTTTCAATCCTATATTAACCACTCCATATCATCCCACAATACCTAGGCCTATCTTCTCATCTTTTTGTGTCCTTTTCATTCAGGCGCAATCACATTAAGCCCGTTATCCGTACATGCTTCATAGTAGAGTGACCGGTTAGTGATTCTGATCCATAACATTAGGTTTCTGGCACATAAGCATGTGTAAACCTGTTTTTATTTCGCCTAAATATAGCTGTGGGGGATCGGATCGTAATCCGCCCTACCAAGTTCAGTGCCAGATACCTCTGAACCAACTAACAATAAGTGACTTGCAATATTTTTTTTTTTTTTCTTTTTGTGGCAAAAAATTTTTTTCTTCTCTTTTTTTTCGGTTTAAATGACTTTGTGAGGGTCACCTATACCAGAGTTTGCCTTTTTTTTTTTTTTTTTATTAGCAATGGATCATTCACTTATGTTCATCGGCCCCCTACGTAGAGTATGCTTAGGCCGGAGCTGACTGCTAGGATAAACTACTTAGGACAATTTTTTAAATGATAATAAAGGCCATGGTGGTGGGGTTTAGGAGTGATTCCTATATTCAAGAGGTCTATGGTGCTAAAATGGTTCTGATGTTTCAAAAAGTTGACCTAAGTCACCACACCCTAATCTAAACCTGTCCCAAAGCCCAAAAAACATGTGAAACAACATTATTTTCTTTTTAAAATTTTTCTGGTAAGGCTAAGGAAATGGAAAAAAATGAAGATGAACTAAAAATACACTATACTGGTGACTCGTCAGACTCATGCATTATCTAAGAAAAATGAATTACTGAAAAGGGAAATAACTGAAAGGAAATAATTAACTAAAAAGGGAAATGACAGAAACCAATAAAATCCCCTCCCACACTTAAATCGAACATTGTCCCCAATGTTTCGAAATAAGATAAGGGGGGTAACCTGAAAAAGACTACTGAGGAGGGGCACTGGTGCCTTCGCCGTCCTGATGTGATGGTCTGGAACGACGGGATCTACTACGATGCTGGTCCCTCCGGTCGATTCGTGCTGATAAAGCAGCCTGAGCACTCCGGACCTCTCGAAGGTTACCTAAGATGGAACCCTGAGTGGCCTCTACAAGCTGGTAGTGTCGGCTGTTGAACGCTCTCTGACGGTTCTGCTCTAATGAGATATCGTTCATGGTACGGCAAACGTTGCTATAAGCACGATCCGAAACCAGTCGCGATTGTTGCATGAAGCTCATGTTGTCCGTCATCTATTGTGAAATAGTAGAGAGAAGGCCATCACGCCTTTCCTCTCTAGCTGTCATATCACGCCACATCTCCTCCGTGACAAAGAATCCAGGAGCAGTACCTGTAACAGGGTTAGAGCAAGATGGTGCGGTGTGTGACTGTGAAGGACGATGGGGGGACATGTGAGGGATGGGAGACTGCTCTCTCCGATCATACTCTTCATCAGTATCATGTGCCTCCCCATCGGGAATATTAGGAGGAAGTGGACCCAAAACACGTGGAGCATTAAGATCATAGGTCCAGTTCCTTTCATCACGTACATCAGTACGTCTACTGCATGGTAAAGCAACAGATGGGATAGCTACCCCATGAACCATCAACTCATAACCACCTTCTCTCCTCGTTCGGCACAATTTCATGTCTTTCAGATATTTTTAAATTAATTGTGCGAGGAGGAAGTGGTTCAAGTGTAGCTATCTCATCGTTCAGGCCAAGAGCCCGAGCAATAGACGTAACAAGCCCTCCAAAAACAATCGGTCCTGTTTTATTAGTAAATAAAGTCATGTGGGCAAGCATAAACGGGACCGGATTGATGTGGGTTCTAGTGAGGCATCCTTGCAAAAATAGGAGTTCACGAGCATTTACCTTGTTTGGACTTTCCCGGCCAAAAATAGTACATGCCAAAAGAAGTCTAAAAACTCTTATGGTCGGGTTGTGAATGGTCGACGCAAGTATCCCTTCAAAAGAATTAATTGAAGTACTTGAAAGCCTTTGCCAGAAGGTAAATACCTCGGCCGACCATTCCGCATCCAAAGGTGCCTCACAAATCGCACCTTCCCTATGAGGGATTCCTAACAAACCTGCTAGCTCGTTGGTACTGAATTCATATTCAATTCCAAACAGTCTAAAAATAACAGTACCGACAGTGCTAGCAGTGTTAGGACTGACAGTATATATCAAAGAACTCAAAAACTCAGTTGTCAGTTTCTCATAGGTAGGTTCTTGATTAATGAAAATATTATGCAAGCCTAGAAATTCTAATAAATTAAAAACACTATTATAAATACCCAAAGCATACAGACAGTTATCGTCGACGTACCTAGTCGAGAGAATTTCTCGACTTTGAAGCCTCTGAATAATTTTCCGTTGCCTTTCGCCCGGTCTTCCATCACGAAGAAGAAATCCATTGAACTCCATTGTTGATAGCTCCTTAGGTAGTGAAAATGGTAGAAAAGTGGTTTATGAGGGGAATGATAAAGTTTTGATTTTTTTGGTTTTTGATGGATGAAAATGGAAATGGATGTTGGATATGTTTTATGGATGGAGGGTATTTTGGAAATGGGGGAGCTTTAATGGGGTTCAAGGAGGTTTTGGAAGGTTGTAAAAATGGGTTTTTGGAGAAGAAAGGGATGAAAATGGTGGAAATGGGGATTCAGCCCCGTATATGTTGTTGGTACGGTGTGGCGCCTGCCACAGGGCCTATGGCGCCCGCCACAAGGCCAATTCCTGGGCCTTGGGTTTTTGGATCCTCCTTTTGGGCCTTCCTTGCACCTTGGTCTTCCGGGGGGTCTGAATAGCGTTTTCTTCTTCTTTTCAAGGCTTGAGGCTTGCATATTTTTTGTGAAGACAAAAATGAATATATTTTTGTCTTATATATTTTTTTCTTTGCACGACAAAAAATGAAATAAAAAAGAGAAAAAGAAAAATTAACATTAGTGCATAATATGTATATATATAAGGAATTCGAAGTGCATGAAAATATAAAAGCTGCAAAAACGTAATATATGTCTGGAAATGCAATAAATAAAATAAAGCAAATAAAAGGAAATTAGATGCTAGGGTAGCGCTGTCAGTGTAGAATGAGTCATGTGGTAGGTTTCTTCTCCTGGCTTGATCCACGAATCTCAGCTATCTCCCTCCGAAACTCTTCAATCGCCTGATTTAGAGCATCGGCCTCTGAGGCATGAGTGAGATCAGAAACCTGCATCTGTAACTCTAAGTTTGCCACTTCCTGCTTGAGCAGGGCAGTCTCCTTACGGAGCTCATAAATCTGTGTTTGTAGGTCAGGTGGCTGCATAGACATATTGTTAGACATAACAGTGATTCGGGGAGTAAGAGGTGTAGGAGTGTACTCAGCGGCGGGAGGCGATTTCGGCTCTTCGACAGTCTCTCCATAACCCTCTAGAGCATAACTCCAATTTTCAGGATCATGGACACTGGTCATCAGCTGATCTGGTAATGTAAAATAGTGTATCGCTTCGCCGTCGATCAGCAATCTAAACATGTTGGGCTCAAAAGAAGCCCTCCTCATCAGTCCTCTATCAAGACAAAAATCAATATCCAGGGTGGTGTAGCAGCAGAAGGTCCTGAGGTGCAATAACTTGCGAGACAAACCCAATGCAGTAGCTATCTGTGTAACAATCCCACCGACATGTATGATGCCTACGGATGATCTGGCAACACAAGCAAGGCCCTTCAGCAGAAAGTTTCCACAAGCAACAGGGCGAGACTGAGTCGCACAAAACAGTAGGAAAATCTCCTATTCACTTAGCAGTGTCTCTGTATCTGGTAAACCTAGGAAAGAATGTGCTAGAGTCATCTGGAAGTACCTCAATGCAGGGTTGTGGATTACCTGAGAAAACTGGGTAGAAGGATCTTGGCTCCCTCCACCTGATATTTTAGTCCAAAACTTTTCCACTTCTCTGCTCATAAAATACCCCATCGGTGTCTCTGGAATAGCATCAGGAGTAGTCTGGAAACCTAGTAAATCACCAAAATCTTTGTGAGAGAATGAGTAGTCAATCCCGAACAACCTGAAAACAGCGAGTCCATCGGGTCCAGCCCAAGGGTCATGATGAAACGAGCTGAGGAACTCAAGAGTCAAGTTCCTATAAGTGTTGTTCCTGTAGTCGAACTGTTCCCACTGGAGTTGATGGCATAAGAATCTGACGCTTGGCTCTATCCCCAAGGCATCCATGCAGTCATGGTCAGGGTACCTGGTAGGAGCCATAGGGCGTCTCATGTGAACATAGTAACGCTCTCTCTGTGCGTCGTCTCTAAAGGCCACGTGCATGTCATCAGGGTTCTGCATTCTGTACAAGGTTAGCAAACAAGTCCTGAAAGCACATAAAACATTCAATCGTTAGTCCTGACATAATAATAATAAACTAATTAAAATAAAGTAAAAATAAATAAAAAGTACGTAAATAAGAAAACCATGGGTTGCCTCCCATGCAGCGCTTGTTTAACGTCATTAGCTCGACGACCGAATTTTATACATCATACGGAGGATTTGGTGGATCACTCAGAGTATGGCAGGTGTATGTTGTTGGGATGTCACCTCCTTCGTAGGGCTTCAACCTCCGTCCATTGACGATGAACGGTTTACATGTTTGGTTCTTGATTTCAATAGCACCGAATCTTAGGATCTTAGATACTTCGAAAGGGCCAGTCCATCTCGAACGAAGCTTCCCTGGAAAAAGTCGTAACCTAGAATCGAACAAGAGAATAGGATCGCCTATTTTGAAGTCTTTTCTTATGATTCTTTTGTCATGCCAAGCTTTGGTTCTTTCTTTGTATATGATGGCATTTTCGTAGGTAGACTGTCCGAGCTCTTCTGATTTGTGGATATCAAGGATACGTTTTTCACCAGCAGTTAAGTAATCCAAATTCAAAGTTTTGATGGCCTAATAGGCTTTATGCTCTAACTCAAAAGGTAAATGACATGATTTCCCATAAACTAGTTGGTAAGGGTTTGTTCCTATAGGGGTTTTGAAAACGGTTATGTAGGCCCATTTATCAAGCCATCTCACATATCCTTCACCTTTTCTTTTCTTCCTTCTGTAGGTTGGCTCATTCTTTTGAACTTGTGGTGGTGGTTCTGGATCTATGCTAAGTATTAGCTTTTCAAATTTGAGCTTAGTCATTTCATTCACCATCTCAAAGGTTAGCCTTACCCTCTTAGCACTAATGATTCCCCTAGTTTCCTGGTCCTCAATTTTTCTCTTTTTATGTTGGAGCTCGAATAAGGGTACATTGGTGCGGGTATATTTCAATATTTCCACGTATGTTTTGGGTTGGGATTCTACCTTATCTTCCACAAAACTTTGCGGGAAAGGAAATGGTGGGATATATGGAGGGGTAACAACAATAGTTGCTCCATCCTTTACATTTATGACACCTTTCCTTTTCGGATGGTTTCAATGGATTTTTCTCTACTCTATTCTCACCACAACTCTCGTTATGCTCATTATCCCTCTCCTTAGGATTTTCGATATGTTCTTCAATACTAGTTGTTATAACATATGCATTCTCCTCAGGAGGTGGTCCTATAGGTTTTTGTGCAAGTAAGAAGATTTGAGTCCCCAATGCCTTAGTGTGATTCACGAGGGAATCGACCTTAGTGTCTAGTTGCCTAAGGGCTTCATAAGTATCGAGATGTTGTCTTCTAAACTCTTCATTCTTGAGGGTTTGTGTTCCCACAAAGCGCCTCATCATAGATTCTATCCTAGCATTAGTTGTTGTTTCAATGAAATCCTTCACTAACCTTTCGAGGTTTGAATTAACAGATTCTAGCGGTTCCTCAAAATTTTGTGAGTGGTGATTTGGGTGAGAATAAGTTAGTGATGCATAGGAATTCTCCCTTTGTATTTCGAGGTTGGACATATGTGATTCACGTGATCCCCCGAAATACTGGGAGTGATGATTGTAGAAATTTTTTGAGTGAAACATAGTGATTTTTTTTTAATTTTTTGTAAAAGCCTTAGTCTATACGGTATAACTACAGGGTACGAAATTTGACGAAATTGGTCCCCGGCAACGGCGCCAAAAACTTGATGCGTGTTTTTCGCAAGTGTACGAATGCGTCAGAGTAATATAAAAGATTGTCGAATCCACAGAGACCAAGTGTAAATCTATCGTACTTGTTGTTATGGTGTGTATCTAAGGCAACTAAATATAGGGGTTTTAAGAAGGGTGCAATGGTAAATAAAATAATAATTTTAAACAATAAACAAAGACAGGCTCGAATGTAATTCACATAATCAATTGATAATCCGGTACTTGTTAATGGAACTACTTATGGGCAATGTTTTCTCCTTTGAAAAGAACTAATTTAACAGGAACTGTCGCTTTCGCGTATTTAGAACCAAGTTGTACTCTCTAATCAACCCCTCTTATTGTCACGGATAAAAAGGTGTGTACTGCGTTAGAGTAGTAAACCTATTTTTAAGAAATATAGTATCTTAACTAAGTTGAAAAGTACTTTAACCTGGATTTCTTAGCAAAAAGAGGTTCTCACGAACCAGACTCTAAACTTCTTTAACGCGTTCAAAAGTCGTTTTAAAATCTCCTTTCTCTTTAATCTAAAAACTCCTAATAAACTAGACAAAGCGCTTTTGGCTGTTTTTGAAATAGTTAAAAACAATTAAACTTAAATTGAAAGATAAAATAGCCCTTAAGTGTTTCCACGAACAATTGTACGGATTACTGGTTTAATTACGATCCTTACATTCTAACCTTTATAGATTTAGTTAGACATGGTAAAGTAAAAGTTCTTTTTATAATTTTTCGTAAAAGTAATTTAGTGCGAGTGGGGAAAGTAAATAAAAGTAGTGCGAGTGCAGAAAGTAAATAAAAGTAGTGCGAGTGCGGGAAATAAAGGTATTTAAAGCGAGTGCAGGAAATAAATAAAATAAAGTGCGAGTGCGGATAATAAATGAAAGTAAAGCAGTGCGAGAAATAAATAAAAGTAAAGCAATGCGGAAAGTAAATAAAAGTAAAGCAATGCGGAAAAATAAAATACTAACTGGAATTAAAATGGCGGCAGGATTAACTTCCTTCCAGAGTGCTCCAAAACTCGATCACACAGACGTATACAGACTCGATCACTCGATTGCAGTATCACCCCGATGTGGAATGATAACTGCTTTAAAACTGATATATGCCTAAGAGATTCTAAGTTTGGATGAAGAAAAACGAAAATCTAAGGTCCTATTTATAGGAAAACTGAAAGCATGAAAAGACTGGGATGCCCCTCCACTAAAAAGTGGAGGTTATTGATTTTTGCCTTGTGGCGCCCGCCACAAGGTCATGGCGCCCGCCATAGGACTAATGGGGAATGAAAGAGTGGGGATCATGGGTCTTGGCAGTTGTGGAGTGGTCTTGAGACGTGGCCACGTCATGGCTATCCCCATGGCGCCCGCCACGGTGGGTGTCGTAAGTGCAAAACGCTGAATTTCAAGGTTTTCGTCCGTTTTCATTCCTTTTTCGCTCCTTTTCCCGATTCAAGCCCCGATTATTATAAAAACCTGAAAACATAAGAAAACAAAGTAATAACAAAGCAAAATAACAATAAAAGCTAAGAATGCATGCGAAATCGGAGTCAGAAACACAGTGAATTTTAGTGTGATCAAATTCTCCCACACTTAAACCTTTGCTTGTCCTCAAGCAAACATTAAAGCTTAAGAAAATATGGTGTCAACACGTGTCTTTGGGCTAAAGGGCTTCTAAGTTCTAGTCAGGATGCAGTGACAGATACTAACTAAGTGAACCAAGGGTACCATAGTAACACAGACACAAACTTTCAATCCTATATTAACCACTCCATATCATCCCACAATACCTAGGCCTATCTTCTCATCTTTTTGTGTCCTTTTTATTCAGGCGCAATCACATTAAGCCCGTTATCCGTACATGCTTCATAGTAGAGTGACCGGTTAGTGATTCTGATCCATAACATTAGGTTTCTGGCACATAAGCATGTGTAAACCTGTTTTTATTTCGCCTAAATGTAGCTGTGGGGGATCGGATCGTAATCCGCCCTACCAAGTTCAGTGCCAGATACCTCTGAACCAACTAACAATAAGTGACTTGCAATATTTTTTTTCTTCTTTTTGTGGCAAAACATTTTTTTCTTCTCTTTTTTTTCGGTTTAAATGACTTTGTGAGGGTCACCTATACCAGAGTTTGCCTTTTTTTCTTTCTTTTTTTTTTTTTTTATTAGCACTGGATCATTCACTTATGTTCATCGGCCGCCTACGTAGAGTATGCTTAGGCCGGAGCTGACTGCTAGGATAAACTACTTAGGACAATTTTTTAAATGATAATAAAGGCCATGGTGGTGGGGTTTAGGAGTGATTCCTATATTCAAGAGGTCTATGGTGCTAAAATGGTTCTGATGTTTCAAAAAGTTGACCTAAGTCACCACATCCTAATCTAAACCTGTCCCAAAGCCCAAAAAACATGTGAAACAACATTATTTTCTTTTTAAAATTTTTCTGGTAAGGCTAAGGAAATGGAAAAAAATGAAGATGAACTAAAAATACACTATACTGGTGACTCGTCAGACTCATGCATTATCTAAGAAAAATAAATTACTGAAAAGGGAAATAACTGAAAGGAAATAATTAACTAAAAAGGGAAATGACAGAAAGCAATAAAATCCCCTCCCACACTTAAATCGAACATTGTCCCCAATGTTTCGAAATAAGATAAGGGGGGTAACCTGAAAAAGACTACTGAGGAGGGGCACTGGTGCCTTCGCCGTCCTGATGTGATGGTCTGGAACGACGGGATCAACTACGATGCTGGTCCCTCCGGTCGATTCGTGCTGATAAAGCAGCCTGAGCACTCCGGACCTCTCGAAGGTTACCTAAGATGGAACCCTGAGTGGCCTCTACAAGCTGGTAGTGTCGGCTGTTGAACGCTCTCTGACGGTTCTGCTCTAATGAGATATCGTTCAAGGTACGACAAGAGTTGCTATAAGCACGATCCGAAACCAATCGCGATTGTTGCATGAAGCTCATGTTGTCCATCAGCTGTTGTGAAATAGTAGAGAGAAGGCCATCACGCCTTTCCTCTCTAGCTGTCATATCACGCCACATCTCCTCCGTGACAAAGAATCCAGGAGCAGTACCTGTAACAGGGTTAGAGGAAGATGGTGCGGTGTGTGACTGTGAAGGACGATGGGGGGACATGTGAGGGATGGGAGACTGCTCTCTCCGATCATACTCTTCATCAGTATCATGTGCCTCCCCATCGGGAATATTAGGAGGAAGTGGACCCAAAACACGTGGAGCATTAAGATCATAGGTCCAGTTCCTTTCATCACGTACATCAGTACGTCTACTGCATGGTAAAGCAACAGATGGGATAGCTACCCCATGAACCATCAACTCATAACCACCTTCTCTCCTCGTTCGGCACAATTTCATGTCTTTCAGAAATTTTTAAATTAATTGTGCGAGGAGGTAGTGGTTCAAGTGTAGTTATCTCATCGTTCAGGCCAAGAGCCCGAGCAATAGACGTAACAAGCCCTCCAAAAACAATCGGTCCTGTTTTATTAGTAAAAAAAGTCATGTGGGCAAGCATAAACGGGACCGGATTGATGTGGGTTCTAGTGAGGCATCCTTGCAAAAATAGGAGTTCACGAGCATTTACCTTGTTTGGACTTTCCCGGCCAAAAATAGTACATGCCAAAAGAAGTCTAAAAACTCTTATGGCCGGGTTGTGAATGGTCGACGCAAGTATCCCTTAAAAAGAATTAATTGAAGTACTTGAAAGCCTTTGCCAGAAGGTAAATACCTCGGCCGACCATTCCGCATCCAAAGGTGCCTCACAAATCGCACCTTCCCTATGAGGGATTCCTAACAAACCTGCTAGCTCGTTGGTACTGAATTCATATTCAATTCCAAACAGTCTAAAAATAACAGTACCGACAGTGCTAGCAGTGTTAGGACTGACAGTATATATCAAAGAACTCAAAAACTCAGTTGTCAGTTTCTCATAGGTAGGTTCTTGATTAATGAAAATATTATGCAAGCCTAGAAATTCTAATAAATTAAAAACACTATTATAAATACCCAAAGCATACAGACAGTTATCGTCGACGTACCTAGTCGAGAGAATTTCTCGACTTTGAAGCCTCTGAATAATTTTCCGTTGCCTTTCGCCCGGTCTTCCATCACGAAGAAGAAATCCATTGAACTCCATTGTTGATAGCTCCTTAGGTAGTGAAAATGGTAGAAAAGTGGTTTATGAGGGGAATGATAAAGTTTTGATTTTTTTGGTTTTTGATGGATGAAAATGGAAATGGATGTTGGATATGTTTTATGGATGGAGGGTATTTTGGAAATGGGGGAGCTTTAATGGGGTTCAAGGAGGTTTTGGAAGGTTGTAAAAATGGGTTTTTGGAGAAGAAAGGGATGAAAATGGTGGAAATGGGGATTCAGCCCCGTATATGTTGTTGGTACGGTGTGGCGCCTGCCACAGGGCCTATGGCGCCCGCCACAAGGCCAATTCCTGGGCCTTGGGTTTTTGGATCCTCCTTTTGGGCCTTCCTTGCACCTTGGTCTTCCGGGGGGGGGGGGGGGGGGTCTGAATAGCGTTTTCTTCTTCTTTTCAAGGCTTGAGGCTTGCATATTTTTTGTGAAGACAAAAATGAAAATATTTGTGTCTTATATATTTTTTTCTTTGCACGACAAAAAATGAAATAAAAAAAAGAAAAAAGAAAAATTAACATTAGTGCATAATATGTATATATATAAGGAATTCGAAGTGCATGAAAATATAAAAGCTGCAAAAACGTAATATATGTCTGGAAATGCAATAAATAAAATAAAGCAAATAAAAGGAAATTAGATACTAGGGTAGCGCTGTCAGTGTAGAATGAGTCATGTGGTAGGTTTCTTCTCCTGGCTTGATCCACGAATCTCAGCTATCTCCCTCCGAAACTCTTCAATCGCCTGATTTAGAGCATCGGCCTCTGAGGCATGAGTGAGATCAGAAACCTGCATCTGTAACTCTAAGTCTGCCACTTCCTGCTTGAGCAGGGCAGTCTCCTTACGGAGCTCATAAATCTGTGTTTGTAGGTCAGGTGGCTGCATAGACATATTGTTAGACATAACAGTGATTCGGGGAGTAAGAGGTGTAGGAGTGTACTCAGCGGCGGGAGGCGATTTCGGCTCTCGACAGTCTCTCCATAACCCTCTAGAGCATAACTCCAATTTTCAGGATCATGGACACTGGTCATCAGCTGATCTGGTAATGTAAAATAGTGTATCGCTTTGCCGTCGATCAGCAATCTAAAGATGTTGAGCTCAAAAGAAGCACTCCTCATCAGTCCTCTATCAAGACAAAAATCAATATCCAGGGTGGTGTAGCAGCAGAAGGTCCTGAGGTGCAATAACTTGCGAGACAAACCCAATGCAGTAGCTATCTGTGTAACAATCCCACCGACATGTATGATGCCTACGGATGATCTGGAAACACAAGCAAGGCCCTTCAGCAGAAAGTTTCCACAAGCAACAGGGCGAGACTGAGTCGCACAAAACAGTAGGAAAATCTCCTCTTCACTTAGCAGTGTCTCTGTATCTGGTAAACCTAGGAAAGAATGTGCTAGAGTCATCTGGAAGTACCTCAATGCAGGGTTGTGGATTACCTGAGAAAACTGGGTAGAAGGATCTTGGCTCCCTCCACCTGATATTTTAGTCCAAAACTTTTCCACTTCTCTGCTCATAAAATACCCCATCGGTGTCTCTGGAATAGCATCAGGAGTAGTCTGGAAACCTAGTAAATCACCAAAATCTTTGTGAGAGAATGAGTAGTCAATCCCGAACAACCTGAAAACAGCGAGTCCATCGGGTCCAGCCCAAGGGTCATGATGAAACGAGCTGAGGAACTCAAGAGTCAAGTTCCTATAAGTGTTGTTCCTGTAGTCGAACTGTTCCCACTGGAGTTGATGGCATAAGAATCTGACGCTTGGCTCTATCCCCAAGGCATCCATGCAGTCATGGCAGGGTACCTGGTAGGAGCCATAGGGCGTTTCATGTGAACATAGTAACGCTCTCTCTGTGCGTCGTCTCTAAAGGCCACGTGCATGTCATCAGGGTTCTGCATTCTGTACAAGGTTAGCAAACAAGTCCTGAAAGCACATAAAACATTCAATCGTTAGTCCTGACATAATAATAATAAACTAATTAAAATAAAGTAAAAATAAATAAAAAGTACGTAAATAAGAAAACCATGGGTTGCCTCCCATGCAGCGCTTGTTTAACGTCATTAGCTCGACGACCGAATTTTATACATCATACGGAGGATTTGGTGGATCACTCAGAGTATGGCAGGTGTATGTTGTTGGGATGTCACCTCCTTCGTAGGGCTTCAACCTCCGTCCATTGACGATGAACGGTTTACATGTTTGGTTCTTGATTTCAATAGCACCGAATCTTAGGATCTTAGATACTTCGAAAGGGCCAGTCCATCTCGAACGAAGCTTCCCTGGAAAAAGTCGTAACCTAGAATCGAACAAGAGAATAGGATCGCCTATTTTGAAGTCTTTTCTTATGATTCTTTTGTCATGCCAAGCTTTGGTTCTTTCTTTGTATATGATGGCATTTTCGTAGGTAGACTGTCCGAGCTCTTCTGATTTGTGGATATCAAGGATACGTTTTTCACCAGCAGTTAAGTAATCCAAATTCAAAGTTTTGATGGCCCAATAGGCTTTATGCTCTAACTCAAAAGGTAAATGACATGATTTCCCATAAACTAGTTGGTAGGGGTTTGTTCCTATAGGGGTTTTGAAAACGGTTATGTAGGCCCATTTATCAAGCCATCTCACATATCCTTCACCTTTTCTTTTCTTCCTTCTGTAGGTTGGCTCATTTTTTTGAACTTGTGGTGGTGGTTCTGGATCTATGCTAAGTATTAGCTTTTCAAATTTGAGCTTAGTCATTTCATTCACCATCTCAAAGGTTAGCCTTACCCTCTTAGCACTGATGATTCCCCTAGTTTCCTGGTCCTCAATTTTTCTCTTTTTATGTTGGAGCTCGAATAAGGGTACATTGGTGCGGGTATATTTCAATATTTCCACGTATGTTTTGGGTTGGGATTCTACCTTATCTTCCACAAAACTTTGCGGGAAAGGAAATGGTGGGATATATGGAGGGGTAACAACAATAGTTGCTCCATCCTTTACATTTATGACACCTTTCCTTTCGGATGGTTTCAATGGATTTTTCTCCACTCTATTCTCACCACAACTCTCGTTATGCTCATTATCCCTCTCCTTAGGATTTTCGATATGTTCTTCAATACTAGTTGTTATAACATATGCATTCTCCTCAGGAGGTGGTCCTATAGGTTTTTGTGCAAGTAAGAAGATTTGAGTCCCCAATGCCTTAGTGTGATTCACGAGGGAATCGACCTTAGTGTCTAGTTGCCTAAGGGCTTCATAAGTATCGAGATGTTGTCTTCTAAACTCTTCATTCTTGAGGTTTGTGTTCCCACAAAGCGCCTCATCATAGATTCTATCCTAGCATTAGTTGTTGTTTCAATGAAATCCTTCACTAACCTTTCGAGGTTTGAATTAACAGATTCTAGCGGTTCCTCAAAATTTTGTGAGTGGTGATTTGGGTGAGAATAAGTTAGTGATGCATAGGAATTCTCCCTTTGTATTTCGAGGTTGGACATATGTGATTCACGTGATCCCCCGAAATACTGGGAGTGATGATTGTAGAAATTTTTTGAGTGAAACATAGTGATTTTTTTTTTTTTTTTTGTAAAAGCCTTAGTTTATACGGTATAACTACAGGGTACGAAATTTGACGAAATTGGTCCCCGGCAACGGCGCCAAAAACTTGATGCGTGTTTTTCGCAAGTGTACGAACGCGTCAGAGTAATATAAAAGATTGTCGAATCCACAGAGACCAAGTGTCAATCTATCGTACTTGTTGTTATGGTGTGTATCTAAGGCAACTAAATATAGGGGTTTTAAGAAGGGTGCAATGGTAAATAAAATAATAATTTTAAACAATAAACAAAGACAGGCTCGAATGTAATTCACATAATCAATTGATAATCCGGTACTTGTTAATGGAACTACTTATGGGCAATGTTTTCTCCTTTGAAAAGAACTAATTTAACAGGAACTGTCGCTTTCGCGTATTCAGAACCAAGTTGTACTCTCTAATCAACCCCTCCTATTGTCACGGATAAAAAGGTGCGTACTGCGTTAGAGTAGTAAACCTATTTTTAAGAAATATAGTATCTTAACTAAGTTGAAAAGTACTTTAACCTGGATTTCTTAGCAAAAAGAGGTTCTCACGAACCAGACTCTAAACTTCTTTAACGCGTTCAAAAGTCGTTTTAAAATCTCCTTTCTCTTTAATCTAAAAACTCCTAATAAACTAGACAAAGCGCTTTTGGCTGTTTTTGAAATAGTTAAAAACAATTAAACTTAAATTGAAAGATAAAATAGCCCTTAAGTGTTTCCACGAACAATTGTACGGATTACTGGTTTAATTACGATCCTTACATTCTAACCTTTATAGATTTAGTTAGACATGGTAAAGTAAAAGTTCTTTTTATAATTTTTCGTAAAAGTAATTTAGTGCGAGTGGGGAAAGTAAATAAAAGTAGTGCGAGTGCAGAAAGTAAATAAAAGTAGTGCGAGTGCGGGAAATAAAGGTATTTAAAGCGAGTGCAGGAAATAAATAAAATAAAGTGCGAGTGCGGATAATAAATGAAAGTAAAGCAGTGCGAGAAATAAATAAAAGTAAAGCAACGCGAAAAGTAAATAAAAGTAAAGCAATGCGAAAAAATAAAATACTAACTGGAATTAAAATGGCGGCAGGATTAACTTCCTCCCAGAGTGCTCCAAAACTCGATCACACAGACGTATACAGACTCGATCACTCGATTGCAGTATCACCCCGATGTGGAATGATAACTGCTTTAAAACTGATATATGCCTAAGAGATTCTAAGTTTGGATGAAAAAAAACGAAAATCTAAGGTCCTATTTATAGGAAAACTGAAAGCATGAAAAGACTGGGATGCCCCTCCACTAAAAAGTGGAGGTTATTGATTTTTGCCGTGTGGCGCCCGCCACAAGGTCATGGCGCCCGCCATAGGACTAATGGGGAATGAAAGAGTGGGGATCATGGGTCTTGGCAGTTGTGGAGTGGTCTTGAGACGTGGCCACGTCATGGCTATCCCCATGGCGCCCGCCACGGTGGGTGTCGTAAGTGCAAAACGCTGAATTTCTAGGTTTTCGTCCGTTTTCATTCCTTTTTCGCTCCTTTTCCCGATTCAAGCCTCGATTATTATAAAAACCTGAAAACATAAGAAAACAAAGTAATAACAAAGCAAAATAACAATAAAAGCTAAGAATGCATGCGAAATCGGAGTCAGAAACACGGTGAATTTTAGTGTGATCAAATGACATGGTGCAAACCAAAACCAGAAGCATATATGAGATGATAATGATGCTATGACATGGTGCAAACATGAATCAAGGCATGAGGATGATCACATGAACCAATGGATGCAAAGGAAGCAAGTTAAGAAACATGAACATACATGAAAAGTTATGAAATGCAAATGGCATATAACATGGCAAATGCAAGATGCAATGATCAAACATGCTTTCAATATGTCTTAAGATGTCACATGAATTAAATGGATGCACAAAATGCTATGGCAAGTCAAGGTATGAATGCAAATGCAAGATGGATGCATATGGAAGCCCAAATTAGGGTTTATGATCAATGCATCAAACAAAAACCAAAATCAGAAGCAAACATCAAGATAAAAAATTGAAAATGCACTCAAAGGATCCCTAATCCTATACTAATTCACTGCCCAAAGGAGAATTTCCAACTCTTAACCTAATTCAAGTTATGATTTTCCTAAGTTTTCTAGGGTTTTAGGGTTCCTTAACAAGAAAAATGCCAAACAAATGGAAAATGAAAGATCAAATCATGACCATTTAATCTCACAAACCTCATGCTAAACACAATGCAATGCAAAAAGAATCAAGGTCCAACTCTCAATGGTTAGGCAGAAGTGATTTTTGGAAGTTTGGATCAAAATAATGCATTAAAATGATTTTAATTCCATGAGAAATTCTCAAAATGCATCAAGATCAAAAAAGAAATTTGGTTTGATGGTTGGACAATGTTTCTAAATGTTTTTAAAGGTTTCATGAATTTTTTGGTGATTTTTAGATACTTAAAAGTATTTTTTAATTGATTAATTCTCATTAATTAATTAAAAAGAAACTTTTAAATATTTTAAATATTTTTAAAATGCAAAAAATAAAAATAAAAATGTTTTCTGATCAAGAAAAATATTTGAAACAAAAGTGCAAAGGGAAATATTTTTAGGATTTTTCTAACTATTTTAAAATAAATATGAAAGATAAATGAATAAAAATGAAATAAAAATGAAATTAAATGGAAAGTATGACAATCTAAAGGCTGAGATTTGAATGAAACACGCGCGAATTGACTAGCGCGTAAATGGAAGGCTCAGATCATTTCTGGCAAAATTCAAATTTAATCCTAATTAATTAAATTAAATAATCAGGATTAGGGTTTAATGAAAGATCTGGGCCATTGGTTCACGCGGGAGTCAATTAAAGTCAGCCAGATCAAGGGTCCAAATTCAAACTACATTAATGACAGGGATTAAACCCTAATCATTTTCAGGTGGCCGGAGAAGACCTCCGGTCGTCTTCTCCGGTGGGAACCCCACCTGAAAATTCCTAAAACCTTCAAAACTTCACTAAAATGAAATCTAAAAGAACAGAAATCATTCCCACACCTCACTGAATCAAAACCCTAACACAAACATCATTTATTCTTCCTCAATCAAACGAATTGAAAGAAATATTTTTTAGGGCAAGACTTTCAGAACACGATTAAACTCTCATTTCTTCACCATTTTCAAAACCAAAGACATCAGAGTGATCAGTGAATCATGAAGAACAACTTAGGAACTTAAAAATCCATTTCTGGAAAAAATGTTCATGAAGCTACCTGAGTTTGAAGCTTTTCAGTCTTTTTTTTTCTGACCTCCTCCCTTGTGCAAAACCAACCCTGTGACCTTCCTGATGAAGCCTTGATGCTTAGAAAGAGTTTGTGTTGGCTGGTTTGAGAGTTTGAACAAGTTCTGTTCAAGGTCAGGTGAGGATCGTGTTTATGATTCAGGCAGTTTAAGGCAAGGATGAGGGGTGCTTTGTGACCAGGATGATGAGTTAAGTTGATCTATGAAGTTTGTTTAAGTGTTTGTGGCTTGTATGATGAATTTCGAAAGCTTTTGCTCAAGGGAGTGAAAATGAGAATGTTGGCCTATGGCTGGTTTCAGGCTTGCTTGTTATGTGATTTTGCTTGCAATTGATTTGTATAAACAATGCTCATTGGTCAGATGAAGTGACATGTCCTTTTGTGATAGGTATGGTTACTTTTGCAAATTGTCAACTTTTGTGTAAGAGAAGCATGGGTCAATCTCTAGCCAAGTACAAGGTGGGTGTGCTGCGCAGCATGGTGAGGGAAAAGGCTAGGGTTGATCAGCAAAGTAGCTAGCAAGTGGATTAGAAGTTATCATGTGTTTTGCAACTTGGTTCACTTTTGGTTCTTCATGAAAAAGTCTTGCTTCACAAACCACACAACATGTGATCCCTTGGCCCATTCTGATTTTTAGGACTTGTATGATCATGTGATGAAGTTTTGAAGTCATTTTGAAGTCAATAGAATGCTTGGTACAAGAATTTGCAAGTTTTCCATTTGGTGCATAACTTGAAATTTAGTGATTTTTACCAACTTTGATGAGCCATAACTTTTGATCCAAAATGAGTTAGGTCATGTTCTTGTACTTTTTGAAAAGGGAAAGATCTATTCTACAACTTTCATGACCAAAGTTTTTCCATTTGAAGCTTTCTTGAATCAAAAAGTAAGGGTTGAAAAAGTTGCATAAAATGACATTTTCATTAAAAGTCAAACTTGTCCAAAAAGCCAACTTTGCAAAAACTTGAAATTCTTCAATTTTGTGAACTTCCAACTTCTTCCATGATCAAATAAAGATCATATACACTCAAAATGATGAAGATCACCCTTTGGTTGGGTCATTGGGGGCCTCAGATGCCCTGATTTTGCATTGACTTGTTCAGAAAGTCAACTCTTGATCAGATGACTTCCCCATGGAATTTTTTCATGAAAATTGATATGCACACTACCTATACCATATAGAGACCAATAGAAACAAGAATGGCCAAAAAATTTGGGGTTATGGCCTCTGAAACCAAAACCCTAATTTTAGGTCAACTGTGCAGCCAAGCCTGGCTCTGCCTCCACACCTTTTCCAGTTCTTGTGATTCTTTGGCATTCTTGACTTTGAGAGGGTATAATATGATACTTGAACTCACATGGACCCCTTTGAAGTGATTGATGACCCTTGGAGTGGCTCAAGAAGCTCTTGGATTGCTCAGATCACAAACCCTAGATGCAGATGACTTAAAAACAATGCAGTGAATCAAAATTGGGGTATGAGGTGGTATGATTGTGTTTATGCATATGAAATGATCACAAGCCATGGTGTTAATGGGTGAGGGCAAATTTGGGGTGTTTACACTTTGTTAATATAGTCAAAACACCTAAAGCATGGATTCAAATAGAAGTGCAATGATAAGAAGATTCCATCAACAGTCCTGATGGTAATCCCACAACATACAAACAAACAGAAAGACGTCTTTGTCAATGCGATCCTCTATCTAGGTCTGAGTCAATGATTGGTCATGCCTTTGGAACTTATACCAATTCCTTCGTCTGCACCTGGTTGTCTTCAAACCTCTTCAACTTCTTCTGACAGCAGATCATCATCCGCTTGTAATAAGCAGCTTCCTCTCGGGCTTTATAAAGTTCTGCATCCTTTTCTCTCAACTTACCGGCCATCTCTTCGTCTTTCTCCTTTAGCTTACTCATGATCTCTTCAGCTTGAACTCTATCTTGTTCCTCTCTTTTGATCCTGTAAGAAGCATGCCTCTTTTTCATGTTCTCAAACATCAAGGTCTTCTGATCCAGTTGCCTTCTAGTGTCAATGTGTTCCTTGGAAGAGCTCCTAGTAGCAAACTCGAACCTCTCATACCGAGCTAACTCAACTTCACACTGTTTCCTTGCAATAGCATGCTTCTCAGCATCTTCTTGAGCTTTCCACTCAATATCAAGTCTGGCGTGATTAGCTTTAGCAAGCTCCTGACTCAACTGTGCATTCTCCCATAACAACCCGTCTCTTTGCATCTTCATCTTGTTGAACTCTTCAATGCTAACTGTGGTAGGTTGTTCAATGACCGTGGGATATAGAAGAGGCGCAGGCCCAAATGGTAACAGTAACCCTTCAACCTGTTCTCTTAGCCATTCTGCAAACGGTGGATACATTCGACAATTCCCGACTCCCAAAGTCTTCTTCCCTCTTGTCTTTCGACTATGCCAAGCATTATAAGCTTTCTGAGCAATCTCAAATCCATCTGTTGATTGGAAGTACAAGGACTCTGTGATGTCCACAACGGCTGGTGGTTCCCTTAAGGCGTGCTCGAACTTTCTAACCGTGAGGGAAGGGTTATAATTGATTCCCCCTTTCCTCCCGATCAATGGAACATTAGGGAATCCTCCGCAACTATGAAGAATGTCAATGCATCGCAATCCCTGATTAACCCAAACAATGTCCTTTGCTTGCAAGCCCATCAGTCTTTCCGACCATTCAAGAGTGTTCTTCGTCTTCTCAAAAGCTCCGGATTGTGGAAGAAAGCGTGTGAACCACTTATCGAATACAGTCGCGCAAAAATTTAACATTCCACCCCTTTGCTTCTCATTCTTATAATGCACAGAGTGGTAGAGATCACCTAAGAGGGTAGGAACAGGATTCTTTGCTATGAAAATGTGAATAGCATCGACATCCACGAAGTTGGTCATGTTTGGGAACAAAGTGATTCCATAGATACACAAAGCTAGGATCGCATTGAAGGTACTCCAACTTTTTTCCTCAGCTGCTTTGGTAGCCTCATCCAACAAGAAACTCAAATGATATCCTCAGAAGCCTCATTTGCTATCAATTCGGTCTTCCAATAATGACCTGCTCAAATAAAGAGCAGTTGCTACATCTTTGAAGTCGGGGTCAATCTTGGACCCAAAGAATGGTGCACAGTCCTTCACGGAAACTCTAAAGATGCTCGAATACTCCTCTAATGTAGGTGCCAACACGAAATCAGAAAGTACGAAACATCTAAGCTGTGGATCATAAAACGGTAGCAAGGTATGTATTCCTCTGAAAGCGTAGTCGCTGATGGGCTCTATGAAATACAAAATCCACCCGTAATCCTGCTTGAAGACATTGAGAACTTCTGGAGGAGCTAAGGCCTTCACTTAGAGAATTTATTTCACAACAGGCTGATGAACCTTGTAGGAGATAATACACTTGGTCTTTTTCTTGGATTCCATGCTCATAGATCAATACCCACAACTGGAATCAAGGATGTGATATGCAGCCCTGCAAATGAAGAAACATACGTTAGAAATGCAAGTATGCGGATGATGTGATGCAATGCAATGGCATGTGATCACTGTTGCATATACTGGGCACTGTTGTACTGCCTTCTGGTTTGCCTGAATACCGACTGTCAAGAATACCAGATCATAAGTATGTGTTGGAAGAAAACCCAAGTATCAAGAACAAGGTAGGTTGAAGGTTTAGTTTTCCTGCAAACCTGTAAACCCCTCCCAATCTCACGGGTATGCTACTACGGAACAACATCACGGACTCTCAAAGCCGAATAGCAATAATACGTTCACCATTTCTGAGAAATGGCTCATGACCAAATCAGGGAATCGGTTTGGCATTATGTACTACTCAGGGAGGCCTCAGCTGAATTCCGGAAAAACAAGCATCCCTCATTAGTTCCCGGATTCAAGCACTGAAGTCGAGAAACAATAGTACATTCATCCCAAAGGGTACAATACTACCTTCATACGACCAGTTGCTTTAACGGGGTTCCTATGAGAGAACAAGGCCATCCTATGCAATTTCCTAGTGGGCCCTCGGGTGCGAATGGGTTTGCCACAAAATATGGTCTGCCATTGTCACCACTGGAGAGAGTTGTTTCCACTAAGGTCCTCGATGATTGGTTCCCAGTGTTAGTAGCTCAGGTGGGGGCTTTCTATGGTCTACCTAGGCAGTATATAACATATCCCAAGAGAGCCTGATCTGGGTGTGGGACTCGTGAAAACTACACGTGCTCAAAACCATGCAAGCCACACGACTGACCACTCTAAATCCTATGTGTATACTCAAGCCGGGTATTTGGCTTATCTCACAATAATCCCATCCCGCTAAGGAAAACCAGAACAGCCACTACAGTATATGCGACAGTAAAGTAAAGTGCAGAAAGCTATAAAAAAATGTTGTAAAGTAAGCGATAAATTGTAAATAAAACAGTAAAGCTAAACTAAAGCATAACAGCGAATGAATAAACACCCAACGAAATTAGAAATAGACAAACGCTAAGATTGACTCTCAAAGGGAAAATCAGAATTTCTAAAAGTCCCCAGCAGAGTCGCCAGCTGTCGCTCCCGGGATTTTCATCCTAGTACAAACGCGAAAGTGGCGCGGAAAAGTTAGAGTCGCCAGCCAGACATTTTTATCCTGAAGGAATGGGAAAGGTAATGTTGCACGAACCTAAGGAAGAAGGAGAAGGACAAGGCCTTGCGAACCAAAGATCTGGGTCCGGAAGTCGGTTACGAATTGAGAAGGTATTAGCACCCCAATCTGTCCGCCGTACCCGACGGGATCCATGCTTATAAGTCTGTTTCAAAGGGTGAGAAATAATATGCTGCTTCAATAAAAGAATGGCTATCTGGAATGAAATGGAATTGACAAATGGAAAGAAAAGGGGAAAATGTAGGGAAAAAGAAAGATTGTGCTCGAATGGGCCCTACCCCACTGCCTACGTACCTCATCGAGATAAATGAGGATCAGAGACGCCGTAGTTCGTCTAACTAAGGCTGACACTTGTTTGTGATTTTTAGGATGACGTTGCCATAGCTCTAGCTCAGGTGTTACCGGCTCTGACTCGAGGGTGTTTACCGTGTCGCTGTTTGAACTGTCGAGACAAGTAATGTTCGTTTGCAAAGAGTATGAGATGAGATGAGAAGACGTGACTTCTTGGTTTGTTGTCTTTTAGAAGAAGTGTTTTGAATTTGTGTTTATCTTATGTACAACACTAAATACTATGACACAGGAGCGAATACTTTCCAAGATCGCCCCCAATGGAACGTTTGTAAAGCATCCTAGAAGAGTGAAGGAGGCCTTCACTAGTCATTTCCCGTATAGCTTAAGGCTCGTGGCGCATTGTACATCTTTTCCTTTATTAAGTGTTTTTGATTTTCTTTTAAAGATGAGAAGTGATACTCAAGTTATAAAAGGAAAAATTCTAAGGGAAACTAGACTTACCCTAAGTTAGTTGAGTTTGAAGATAACCTATGGTTAATGAGGTTTGAAGATTAAATCTACCTAAGAGATATAAGACTAGAAATGCGAGTAATAGGTAATAGTGAACATTATGGTCCTCCTAAGTCATGGTGGGTAAAAACGTGAATGAAACATAAACAGGATGAAACAATGGATCAGGTGGGTCGGTTGCGTGGTGCTGAGACACACGACTTATGGTGTGCAACATACAAGGCTTGTTTTTGGTTTGCAATGGAATGGAACGATGGTAATCAAGGGATCCTAAAGTCACATGCAATTTTATTTACTTATTTGAAAATTTACTCGACGTTGGATCGAGTATCTTATTTATTTCATTTTTGAGATTTTGTTTTCTATCGATTCATTTTATCTTTTCTACCCTAATTATAGAAACTATAAAAGCATACAAGTATTACATCACAAAGTACACAAAGTATAATCGAGGCATAACAAATATCCAAGTCCATAAGCAAATCCTCGAAAAATACCTTGCACAAAAAGAAAATAGTTAGTGAATGACATGAGTCATTGTAGCTCCCGATAAATGGGAAATAACCCAATTAAAGGTACAGATGCGAACGGTCGGCGAAAGGAGGATGTGAGAACACACAGGAGTGAACTCACAGGGAATGAATAGAGTCGCCAGCTAGGCATTTTTATCCCGGAGGAAAGGTAATGCTGCATAAACCTAAAAAAGATATGGATAAGACGGTTGTGAACCAGAGAGACTGAGAAAGGGGGTTGGTTACAACCTGGGAAGGTATTAGCACCCAGATTGTCCGTCGTACTCGACGGGATCCACGCTTAAAAGATTTGTGTTTTAAAGGGGTAGTGTCAGTGCAATTAGTGTATAAAAGAGCTGGAAGAGGATGCACAGGTGTCAGTGTAAGAGAAGTATAGTGTGATGTGTACAGTGTCAGTGTAAGGATAAGAGTGAAATGCTCATAATAATGAGGCTAAAGAATAAGGCTGGAAAGAGGGAGAATATACAGAGACTTTTGTTCGATAGCTGTTAAGTTATGCCTACGTATCCTCTCGTGCAATGAGGAAGTCAGAACACCGCAGTTCGACCCAAAGAGACTGAAAGGTAAATTGACTTGTGAACTGCTTACTTGTCTATGCTCAAGTGTGTGACCTGTCTGGCTCAGGTGAAAACTGTCTTGCATTAGACGGAAGAAGCAAGTTCTCGTTTATGAGTGAATGAGGTGAGAAAAGAATCCCGGAGGAGACGGTTATTTTTTGTTTTTGTATTTTCAATCTTTTATTGCTTTTGGAAGTTTGTCATAAGTTAATGAGCTTAAGCCTAACCAATGGGTTAGTAAACTCATCACATCTTCCCTCTGATTAGGGGTAATGAGAATACCTTAAGTGTGAAGTCAGAATCTCACACTTAATCACCATGGTGTAGGATTAAGATCATTAACCTACTTGTGATTATTTAGACGTTTTTGTTGTTTATGTTTAGTGTTGAGTAATGAGGTTAAGCCATAATCAGGGATTAAACAGACTCATTACACCATCCTAATAGAAGGATAATAGATGAGAATGTTTAAGCTGAGGAAAGCTCCTCAACTTAATCCATGATTAGGGATTAAACTCATGACAAAACAAAGCCTTTATTAAGTGGATTTTATTTGATGGTATGATGATGAAGTGATTTTTAGGGTTTGCAAGACAACTTGAGGGGGACTTGTCCATTAACACTAGGGTTAGTCCTTCTTAACCAATTAAGGAAGAATTAGAACCCTAATGCAAGGCCCAAGTTACAAGCTTGATGTCTTAGTGATTATTAGATGAATTGATTAAAGGATTTAAACACATTAAGGTTTTAACACTTAGGATTAAAGTTATACACTCCATCCTAATAGAAGGATGCAGGCATAAGCTTAATCACAAAGCCTTAAAGCCTTTAGGGTTTAGTCCCTGATTATGAGATGAGAAGAGAGACACAGAGACACAAAGGTAAGAAACTAAGTGGGGGGACTAATCAAAATCCTAATCATTGTCATGCTTGGTTGTTCCTAAGGTTTGTGAGGTTTAAGAAAGAGGCCTTCAGAGGAACCACCAGGAAGCAGATGAATGGAGCAAAGAGAAGCAAAGTAACTTGCTTCATTTAAGAAGACAAATCACTTGAAGAAAGAAAGTAAGATGAAGAAGAAAGAGCAAGCTCAATCTCAAACACATAGCAAAATGTAGCAAGGATGCATGAGAGAGATGAAAAGAAGTTGTGAGAAGTGAAGGCAAATTCACTGCTCAAAGTAACTTACCACCTGAAAAGTCAGTGAAAGAAATGCAATGCAATGCAAAATGAGATGGAATGGCATGATGCAAACCAAAACCAGAAGCATATATGAGATGGTAATGATGCTATGAGATGCTGCAAACATGTAACAAGGCATGGGGATGATCATACAAACTTATGGATGCAAATGAAGCAAGCTAAGAACCATGATCATACATGAAATGTTATGAAGTGCACATGGAATACAACATGGCAAATGCAAGATGCAATGATCAAACATGTTTACAATATGTCTTAAGATGTCAAATAAATCAAATGGATGCACAAAATGCTATGGCAAGTCATGGTATGCAAGCAAATGCAAGATGGAAGCATATGGAAGCCCAAATTAGGGTTTATGATCAGTGCATCAAACAAAAACAAAAATCAGAAGCAAACATCAAGATAAAAAATTGAAAATGCATTCAAAGGGACCTTAAACCTATACTAACTCACTGCCCAAAGGAGAGTGTCGCTCCCAATAAGTGGGACTGGCCCAAATAAAGGTACAAACGTGAACGGTCGGCGAGAGGAGATGCGAGAACACACAGGAGTGAACTCACAGGGAATGAAAAGAGTCGCCAGCTAGGCATTTTTATCCCGGAGGAAAGGTAATGCTGCATAAACCTAGAAAGACATGGATAAGACGGTTGCGAACCAGAGAGACTGAGAAAGGGGGTTGGTTACAACCTGGGAAGGTATTAGCACCCAGATTGTCCGCCGTACTCGACGGGATCCACGCTTAAAAGATTTGTGTTTTAAAGGGGTAGTGTCAGTGCAATTTGTGTATCAAAGCTGGAAAGAATGCAAGTGTTAGTGTAAAAGAAATGTGAAGTGTATAAATGACGTGTCAGTGTAAGGAAAGAGTACGCTCATGATCATGAGGCTAAAAGAATAAAGCTGGAAAGAGGGGGAATATACAGAGACTTTTGTTCGATAACTGTTAAGTTATGCCTACGTATCCTCTCGTGCAATGAGGAAGTCAGAACACCGTAGTTCGACCCAAAGAGACTGAAAGATGAATTGACTTATGAACTGCTTACTTGTCTATGCTCAAGTGTATGACCTGTCTGGCTCAGGTGCAAACTGTCTTGCATTAGACGGAAGAAGCAAGTTCTCGTTTGTGAGTGAATGAGATGAGAAAAGAATCCCGGAGGAGACGATTATTGTTTGTTTTTGAGGTTTTCAATCTTTTATTGCTTTTGAGAATTTGTCATAAGTTAATGAGCTTAAGCCTAAACTAGTGGATTTAGTAAACTCATCACATCTTCCCTCTGATTAGGGGTAATGAGAATACCTTAAGTGAGAAGTCAGATTCTCACACTTAATCCCCTTTGATATAGGATTAAGATCATTAACTTATTTGTGATTATTTAGATGTTTTTGGTGTTTTGTTTAGTGTTGAGTAATGAGGTTAAGCCATAATTAGGGATTAAACAGACTCATTACACCATCCTAATAGAAGGATAATAGATGAGAATGTTTAAGCTGAGGAAAGCTCCTCAACTTAATCCTTGATTAGGTATTAAACTCATGACAAAACAAAGCCTTTATTAAGTGGATTTTTTTTAATGGTATGATGATGAAGTGAATTTTAGGGTTTGTAAGACAATTTGAGGGGGACTTGTCCATTAACACTAGGGTTAGTCCTTCTTAACCAATTAAGGAAGAATTAGAACCCTAATGCAAGGCCCAAGTTACAAGTGTGATGTCTTGATGATTATTAAGTGAATTGATTAAGAGATTTAAACACATTAAGGGTTTAACACTTAGGATTAAAGTTATACACTCCATCCCAATAGAAGGATGCAGGCATGAGCTTAATCACAAAGCCTTAAAGCCTTTAGGGTTTAGTCCCTGATTATGAGGTGGGAAGAGAAGACTCAAAGAGACACAAAGGTAAAATCTAAAGGGGGAATAATCAAAACCCTAATCATTGTCATGCTTGGTTGTTCCTAAGGTTTGTGAGGTTTAAGAAAGAAGTCTTTAATGGAACCACCAGGGAGCAGATGAAAGGAGCAAAAAGAAGCAAAGTAACTTGCTTCATTCAAGAAGTCAAGTCACTTGAGGAAAGAAAGTAAGAAGAAAAAGAATGAGCAAGCTCAAACTCAAACACATAACAAAATGCAGCATGGATGCAAGAGAGATGAAAAGAAGTTTGTGAGAAGTGAAGGCAAATTCACTTCTCAAAGTTACTTACCACCTGAAAAGTTAGTGAAAGAAATTCAATGTAATGCAAAATGAAATGAAATGACATGATGCAAGACAAAATCAGAAGCATAAGTATGATACTAATGATGCTATGAGATGATGCAAACATGAATCAAGACATGGGTATGAGAACATGAGCAAATGGATGCAAATGGAGCAAGTTAAGGACCAAGAACATACATGAAAAGTTATGAAATGCAAATGGCATACAACATGGCAAATGCAAGATGCAATGATCAAACATGCTTTCAATATGTCTTAAGATGTCAAATGAATCAAATGGGTACATAAAATGTCATGGCAAGTCATGGTATGAATGCAAATGCAAGATGGATGCATATGGAAGTCCAAATTAGGGTTTATGATCAATGCATCAAACAAAAACCAAAATCAGAAGCAAACATCAAGATAAAAAAAATTGAAAATGCAATCAATGGACCCCTAAACCTATACTAACTCAATGCCCAAAGGAGAGGTTCCAACTCTTAACCTAATTCAAGTTATGAATTTCCTAAGTTTTCTAGGGTTTTAGGGTTCCTTCACAAGAAAAATGCCAAACAAATGGAAAATGAAAGATCAAATCATGCCAATTTAATCTCACAAACTACATGCTAAACAGAATGCAATGCAAAAAGAATCAAGGTCCAATTCTCAATAGTTAGGCAGAAATGATTTTTGGAAGTTTGGATCAAAATAATGCCTAAAAATGATTTTAATTCCATGAAAAATTCTCAAAATGCATCAAGATCAAAAAAGAAATTTGGTTTGAGGGTTGGACAATGTTTCTAAATGGTTTTAAATGTTTCATGAATTTTTTGGTGATTTTTAAATACTTAAAAGTATTTTTAATTAATTAATTCTCATTAATTAATTAAAAAGAAACTTTTAAATATTTAAAAATATTTTTTGAATGCTAAAAATAAAAATAAAAATATTTTTGGTTTCTGAAATTAAATAAAAGTGTGTATAAAAAATTTCAGAATTTTTGAAATGATTTTGCTATTTTTAAATAAATGTACAAAATAAATCAAAAGAAATGAATTAAAAATAAAATAAAAGGGAAAGTATGCGCAATGGAGGGCCAGGATTGCTTCTGGGAAAGGGTAGTTTGACTTGGCGCGTGAATCAAAGGTCACAATTCAAACCTGGCTAAACTGAGTTTATGAATTAATTAATTGGATTTAATTAAGTTAATTGTGATTAGGGTTTCTGAGGATACATCCTGGCCATTCAAATGAGCGCCAGTCAACCTAAGTCAAAGCATCTAACGCACCAGATTCAAACACCAATTAATTACAGGGATTAGGGTTAATGGTTCTCAGGTGGCCGGTGAAGACTTCCGGTCGTCTTCTCCGGCGAACCAAAACCCTAGGTTTCACCACAAGCCACCCCACTTCAAATTAAACACGGGGAAATGATCCTCTAACATCCTAGAACACAAATCAACCCTCAAACAACATTTAAACTCCATGAATCAGGCAAATCGAAGAAAACATTTTTCACGGGAGAAATTTCAGAGCATCAATAAATCCTCATTTTTCACTTATTTTCAATTCCAAACATATCATTATGATCAGCACAACATACACTTTCATTTTATGACAAGAAAAGCAAGTTCTGAGAAAAAAGTTCTTGAGCTATACCTGAGGTGGAAGCTTCTGGTTCTGGGCTTTCTGGGTTGTTCCTTGGTGCAAACTTACTCCAATGATCCCCCTTGTGCTAATGGCAAGCTTGGATGGAGTTTAAACAGGCTATTTTGAGAGGTTCAGTTCTGGTGTATCAGAAAATGGGGTTCTTATGTAGGCTGTTTCAGATCATTGTGAGGGGTGGGATTGGTTCTATGAATGTTTTCTGGTTGATTGGTGAAGATAAAATGAGTGTTTGATGGTTGTGGATGGAGGTTCGAAGAGAGGAAAGTTTTTGACAGTTTTTGTGAGGGCTGTCTTGTGTCTTGTTTCAAGGGCCAATGTCTTGCTATAACACTCCCAAGATGTATGAGTAGCCTGTGGAGCAGGTCAGTAGAGGTGGCTGCTCACTGTTCCAAGAGTATGGGGGCTTTGGCCAAAAAGTCAAGTTGTCTTGTACTTGCAGCATGGGCTATGGCAGCAGCTGTCTAAGGGCATGTCTTGCTTCAGCTTGAGTCAAGGATGACCCTTAGATTGCTTGTGAATGTCTGCAGCATGTGGATCATGAGCTATGACAGATTTTGCAACTTGCCCACTTGTGTTATTTCATGATTTTGTGCTATGTACATGAGATGATTCTTGCTGAATTTTGGTGTATGATACTTCATTTGATCATGGCAATGAATAGAAAACAATTAGTGATCACACAACTCATGGGAGGATGATTTTGCCAAGAATCCCTCTTTGCACTTTTATGAAAAATGACTTATGGAAATGTGAAAATCAAGGCAAATGAATGAGAAATCCCTTGGGACAATTCTGATTTTAGGGCATGTGTGATGTTTGTATAAAGGTTAGACATCAATTTGAAGTCACAAATTGCCTTGGTACAAGAATTTGCAAGTTTTCCATTTGGTGCATAACTTGAAATTTAGTGATTTTTGCCAACTTTGACAAACCATAACTTTTGATCAAAAATGAATTAGGTTTCTTGTAATTTTTGAAAAGGGAAAGATCTATTCTACAACTTTCATGACCAAAGTTTTTCCATTTGAAGCTTTCTTGAAAAAAAGTAAGGGTTGAAAAGTTGCCTAAAATAACAAATTCATTAAAAGTCAAACTTGCCCAAAAAGTCAACTTTGCAAAAGACTTGAAATTCTTGAATTTTGTGAACTTCCAACTTCTTCTATGATCAAATAAAGATCATATACACTCAAAATGATGAAGAACACCCTTTGGTTGGGTTAATGGGGGCCTCAGATGCCCTGATTTTACACTGACTTGCTTGAAAAGTCAACTCTTGATCAGATGACTTCCCCAAGGAATTTCTTCATGAAAATTGATATGCATACTCCCTACACCATATAGAGACCAATAGAAACAAGAATGACCAAAAAATTTGGAGTTATGGCCTCTGAAACCAAAACCCTAATTCTAGGTCATCTGTGCAGTCAAACCTGGCTCTGCTTCCATGCCATTCTCAATTCTTGTGATTCTTTGACATTCTTGACTTTGATAGGATATAATATGATGCTTAAACATACATGGACCCCTTTGAAGTTATTGATGACCTTTGGGGTGGCTCAAGAAGCCCTTGGACTGCTCAGATCACAAACCCTAGATGCAAATGACTTTGAATCTATGCAGTGGGTAAAAAATGCAATATGAGATGCTATGATTGAGTTTATGCATATGAGGAGATCACAAGCCATGGTGTGAATGGGTGAGGGAAAATTGGGGTGTTTACAGAGAGGTTCCAACTCTTAACCTAATTAGGGTTATGAATTTCCTAAGATTTCTAGGGTTTTAGGGTTCCTTAACAAGAAAAATGTCAAACAAATGGAAAATGAAAGATCAAATCATGCCAATTTAATCTCACAAACTACATGCTATAAAGTGCAATGCAAAAAGAATCAAGGTCCAACCCTCAATGGTTAGGCAGAAATGATTTTTTGAACTTTGGATCAAAATAATGCCTTGAAATGATTTTAATTCCATGAAAAATTCTCAAAAGACATCAAGATCAAAAAAGAAATTTGGTTTGAGGGTTGGACAATGTTTCTAAATGATTATGAAAGTTTCGTGAATTTGTTTGGTGATTTTTAAATACCTAAAAGTATTTTTAATTAATTAATTCTCATTAATTAATTAAAAATAAACTTTTAAATGATTTAAAAATATTTTTTAATGCAAAAAATAAAAATAAAAATGTTTTTGGTTTCTGAAAATTAATAAAAGTTTATACAAAAATTTTCAGAATTTTTAAAAAGGTTTTGCTATTTTTTATAAAATGTAGAAAACAAATGCATTTAAATGAAAAATAAAAATGAATTAAACTGAAAAAAGAAAAGTCAGCGCATCCAATGGCCAGGGTTTAAACTAAAAGGGAGGGAATTGACCTGCGCGCGTATCTGGACGGTCCAAATTCAAACTTGTGCAATTAAGACTAAACCCTAATTAATTAACCCTAATGACTTTCAGGCGACCGGAAAACTGTTCCGGTCGTCTTCTCCGGCCATCTCAAATTTCCAACTCTCTCTACACGCATCCAAAACAAAATCTAACTATCCAAAAATCATCCCCACTCAAAAACGAATCAAACCCCTCAATCAAACAACATTTATCATTCAGAAACAGGGAGAATCGAATCAAACATTTTTTAGGGCAAAAGTTTCAGACAAAGCATACATCCTGGTTTCTCAACCATTTCCAAAAATAAGCACATATTCATGATCAGGGGAGTGCATAGAAGCTATTAAGAACTTAAAAACATGTTTCTGGAAAAAAGTTTTGAGTTGACTACCTGAACTGAAGCTTTCGATTCAGGAGCTTTCTGGCTGTTTCTTTGGCTCAAATGCACTCCAATGATCCTCCTAAGAAGCTTGCAATGTTTGTTTGGAGTTTAGAATGGATGGTTTGAGAGATGGCAGAAGTTCTGTTCAATGGCAGGTGGTGATCGTGTTTTTGATTCTTTGAGTTTCTGGCTATGGTGAAGGGTGCTTTGTGACCAGGAAGATGTGTTGAGTTGATCTGTGAAGTTTGTTTGGGTGTTTGTGGCTTGTGTGATGACTTTCGAAGGCTCTTGCAAATGAAGGTGAAAATGAGAATGCTCCCTATGGCTGGTTTCAGGCTTGCCTCCTGTTATGTTTGGCTTGCATTTGATTAGTATAAACAATTGCCATTGGTCAGAAGAAGTGACATGTGCTTTATTGATTTGTATGGGTCCTTTTGCCAAAAGGTCAAGTTTGTGTAAGAGAAGCATGGGCCACTTGCTAGCCAAGTACAACAAGTGTGTCCTGCGCAGCATGATGTGGGGAAAGGCCTAGGGTGGCTCAGCAGGCTAGCAAGCAAGTGGGTTGTGTCTTATGATGAGTTTTGCAACTTGCCTTGCCTTTGATTCTTATGAAAATATCTTGCTCCATAGGCCAAACAAATGAGAAATTCTTGGCCCATTCTGAATCTTAGGTCATGTATGATCAAGTAATGAAGCTTAGAAGTCCATTTGATGACTAAATTTGCCTTGAGAAGTGAATTTGCAACTTTGCCTCTTTGGTGCATAACTTGAAATTTTGTGATTTTTGCCAACTTTGACAAGCCATAACTTTTGATCCAAAATGAATTAGGTCATGTTCTTGTACTTTTTGAAAAGGGAAAGATCCATTCTACAACTTTCATGACCAAAGTTGTTCCATTTGAAGCTTTTTTGGATCAAAAAGTAAGGGTTGAAAAAGTTGCCTAAAATGGCAATTTCATTAAAAGTCAAACTTGCCCAAAAAGTCAACTTTGCAAAAGACTTGAAATTCTTCAATTTTGTGAACTTCCAACAACTTCTATGATCAAATAAAGATCATATACAATCAAAATGATGAAAAACACCCTTTGGTTGGGTCATTGAGGGCCTCAGATGCCCTGATTTTGCACTGACTTGCTTGAAAAGTCAACTCTTGATCAGATGACTTCCCCATGGAATTTCTTCATGAAAATTGATATTCATACTCCCTATACCATATAGAGACCAATAGAAACAAGAATGACCAAAAAATTTGGAGTTATGGCCTCTAAAACCAAAACCCTAATTCTAGGTCATCTGTGCAGTCAAACCTGACTCTGCTTCCATACCATCTTCAGTTCTTGTGATTTTTGACATTCTTTACTTTTGAGAGGATATGATATGATGCTTGAACACACATGGACCCCTTTGAAGTGATTGATGACCTTTGGAGTGGCTCAAGAAGCTCTTGGATTGCTCAGATCACAAACCCTAGATGCAGATGACTTAGAATCTATGCAGTGAATCAAAATTGTGATATGGGATGCTATGATTGAGCTTATGCATATGAAATGATCACAAGCCATGGTGTGAATGGGTGAGGGCAAATTTGGGGTGTTTACAGCTGCCCCTATTCAAACATGAGTTAGCTGTGCAGGATGTAAGCGACGGCTTATCAGGCAAACAAGATAACTTGTGGTTGAATACCAAAGACAGTCCAAAATTTGCACTCACAGAATGAAGAAGAAAAGGGATATAGATTGTAAAAGAAAATAAAGTATATTGTAAAGTATGGGCGACGGAGGACGACCGTCGAGCAGAGGACGACTGCTGGGGAATGTGTGGAAAATAAGGCAATGACGGGGACAACCGTAATGTTGGGGATAAAAGGGATTACGATGGGACGGCCATCAAGTAAAGCTTATAAGATTCTCTGGGGTCTTAATGAAAAATGATGGGGACGGCCATCAAGTTCATAAAGCAAAGTAACCAACGATGGGGACGGCCATCGGGCTGAAAAGAAAAGGGACCACGACGGGGACGGCCATCGGGTTTAAAGAATAAATGAAATAAACAGATGATGAGGTACGATCATCAAAGGTGAAGGACGATCACCTAGCAGGGGACGGCTGCTCTGTTGGGGATAAGATGAGGGACGGTCATCTAAGATGGAGGACAACCACCTGGCAGGGTACGGCTGCCGAAAACATCGCGACACAGGATGAATGCCGGATAAAAGGTCAACGATGGGGACGGCCATCGGATGAGCATGATGGAGGACGACCATCAAGAGGTGGAGGACGACCACCTAGCAAGGGACGGATGCTCTCAGGGTTTGTCATGACATAGGACGAATTTCAGATAACCAAAATCAACAATGGGGACGGCCATTGGATAAAATGATGAAGGACGATCATCAAAAGGTGAAGGACGATCACCTAGCAGGGGACGGCTGCTAAATATCACGGCATAGGACGAATGTCGGATAAAAAGGGTCATCGATGGGGACGGCCATCGGATGAGCATGATGGAGGACGACCATCAAGAGGTGGAGGACGACCACCTAGCAAGGGACGGCTGCTCTCAGGGTTTATCAAGGCATAGGACGAATGTCAGATAAAGAAGGGAATCTGCTTTGCGGGCGATCTACTGGGGAATAATAAACACGGACGAGTGTCTATATCCAAGAAATAAAAGGTATAAGTGTTTAGATGTGTATAGATTAAAGATGCGGACGAGCATCCTTAAGACTACGATACAGACGAGTATCGAGTAGAAACAAATACTGACACGTGTTCAGAGATGATGATACAGACGAGTATCAACTGGTTGACAAAGAACACGGACGAGTGTTGAATCTGAGGGGACTCTTCTGGGGAAAGGTAGACATAGACTAATATCTATATTCAAGAAGACATAAGTGTTTGACTCAGTGTATGGGTTAAATATGCGGACGAGCATCCTTAAGACTATGATATGGACGAGTATCATGTAGAAACAAACGCTTGACACAAGTTCTGAGATGATGATACGGACGAGTACCAACTGGTTAACAAAGAACAAGGACTAGTGTTGAATCTGCGGGGATATAAGGGGTGTATACAAGATACGGACGAGTATCTGTATAAGGAAAATAAGTATGAGTAGTGTATATTTAGGTGTTTCACCTGCTGGAGAGAGCGACACGGACGAGTGTCAAAAGGATAAGAGTATAGTATCAACAAGTATCTGATATACAAAGTGTTTATGCCACTGTGCCGAGAAAGGTGACATGGACGGATGTCAAGGAAATTATGTATATATGAGTATCTGTGAGTGCAAAGGGGATACTTTGGCTTTTTGCTGGGGATATGACACGGACGAGTGTCGAGAAGTATCTGTAATATACAAGTGTTTGTTTGTAGAGAAAAGCTCGGGCGACTTTACTGGGGAATCATGACACGGCCGGGTGCCAGGAAGTATCTGTATTTGTTAGTGGAAATGCCTTAGGGAGCACTCTGTATATTGTTGATGGGTTGCCATTATTCACAAGTGTTTGATTCAGACCATGACTTATGATTATGCTACATGTTTGATTTTTGCCGTAATGCTCCGTGTTAGACGGAATGCTACGCTTTGTGGGGTGAATATGATGCGCATGCCATGATTATGCAAAATATACCAATCCGGGATTCGAATCCCGTTGCCGTGAAGATCTCGGGTTGATCTGTTTGAAGTGGACATCCCAGCTGGGGATGAGATCGTTGGTAGATCTGATGAGATGATTCTGCTTGGAGAAATGGATCAATGATTGACCTATTCCTGGCAATGAGGGACCCAACTGGGGTTTGTAGAAGCTTTCGTCTCTCTGTTGTGATTCCTTCATGCGTTGCTCTTCTGATAGAGGCTGAAACTCTGTGGGGAGATGGTTCCCCGACTTTTGCACCTGGCTGAGGTGTGATGGATGGCAACTCAGGTGGGGAGAAAATAGCACGTGGCAACTCAATTGGGGGGGAAGCACTTTGAGTGCTAAGACTGAGTGAGTGTTGATTGCCAGCTTGCTGGGAAGAAGCTTTCATGCCTCACGTCGCTGCTTTGGATACCTGCAATCCTGCAAAGATAGAAGCGTACAAGTAATCCCGAGGTATCCTTTACTGGATCCCATCATGAGAGTTCAGACACTCCCGGGAATAAGTATATTTCCTGCAAGCACTTGTTTTAAGAGAAGCATCTGTATTTATGCAATCAGTATCTTGAAGACATCAGACATTTTGCAAATGAAAATAAAATATACGAGACGAGACATGACTGAAAATCCGATTTTATTAATTTGTAGGCCCTGAATTGGCAAGATAGTCAAAGAAACATATCTCCTAAATGAGGAGATTGTTACAAATTGAGAAACAAAAGAAATTGGCAATGTTGACGACGCTTTGAGGAGCTCTCCTTCTTGCTATGACTCGTATGACTGTTGACGTTCTTCTCGACTTGCTTTCTGAAGAAGGCTGATTCTGATAGAAGCTTGATCCTTTTGAAGCTTACCAAGTTGCAGGTGATACTGATGAATTCAGAATGCAGTTGTTCGCTTATTCCTTTATTTTGCATGGATCGCCCTTTCGGGTTTTCAATCCATCGGGATACCCATTTTTGCCTGAGTTGTCCAATGCGGCTTTTCAACTCAGCGGGTGTACATTTTTTATTTATTTCCCTTATTTTTGCCCAATTCTTTTATTCTATTTTTGGCTTGCCGGGATGCCCTATTTTTGCCTGGACTTACATTCTGTTTTTTTTATGTCCAGCGGGTCATTTTTTATGCGAAGTATTTTTTAACTGCATCTGAATTCACGGGGGACGGGAAATCTTCACCATCCATAGTGCTGAGCATGAGTGCTCCACCGGAGAAAACTTTCTTTACTACGAAAGGTCCTTCATAGTTCGGAGTCCATTTGCCCCTGTGGTCTGTATGAGGAGGGAGGATTCTCTTCAGCACAAGATCTCCTACTTGGTACTCTCGGTGCCTGACTTTTTGATCGAAGGCTTTCTTCATTCTTCTCTGATACAACTGCCCATGACAGATTGCAACCAATCTTTTCTCTTCAATCAGACTCAGTTGTTCGTATCGGGATCGGACCCATTCTGCTTCGTTCAGCTTAACATCCATCAATACCCGTAGAGAGGGTAATTCAACTTCAACAGGTAGGACTGCCTCCATACCATACACAAGCTGATACGGTGTTGCCCCAGTGGATGTTCTGATTGACGTGCGGTACCCGTGTAAGGCAAATGGTAGCATTTCATGCCAGTCTTTGTAGGTGACTACCATCTTCTGCACAATCTTCTTGATATTCTTATTAGCTGCCTCAACAGCGCCGTTAATCTTCGGCCTATAAGGAGAAGAATTGTGGTGTTGGATCTTGAAGTCCCGGCATAGCTCAGCCATCATTTTGTTGTTTAAGTTGGAACCATTATCAGTAATGATTCGCTCGGGAACTCCGTATCGACAGATGATATCTCTCTTCAGAAATCTGGCTACCACTTGCCTTGTGACATTTGCATAGGAAGCTGCTTCAACCCACATGGTAAAATAGTCAATGGCTACCAAGATGAATCTGTGACCATTTGAAGCAGTCGGTTCAATTTTGCCAATCATATCAATGCCCCACATGGCAAAGGGCCAGGGTGAAGACATCACATTCAGAGGATTGGGAGGCACATGCACCTTATCCGCATAAATCTGGCATTTATGGCATTTTCTGGCGTAGGCACAACAGTCTGCATCCATTGTGATCCAGTAATAACCTGATCTTATTAATTTCTTAGCCATGGCATGTCCTCCTGCATGGGTACCAAAGGATCCTTCGTGCACCTCGTGCATCAACAAGTCTGCTTCTGCCCTATCAACGCATCTGAGGAGTACCATATCAAAGTTTCTCTTGTACAGGGGACCATCAGTGTTCAGAAAGAAACTACCAGCAAGCCTTCTTAAAGTCTTCTTATCATTGGAAGATGCCCCAGATGGGTATGTTTGATCCTCCAAGAAGCACTTAATGTCATGGAACCAAGGCTTATCATCTTTGACAATATCTGCTGCAAACACATACACTGGTCTGTCAAGTCTGGATACTGAAATCTGAGGTACAAAGTTGGCAGCTTGAACTTTGATCATAGATGAAATGGTAGCCAGAGCATCTGCAAACTGATTCTCGTCCCGAGGGATATACTCAAGCTTGACCGCTGTGAAGAAAGTCAATAACCTTCTTGTATAATCCCTGTAAGGTATCAGATGATCCTGGTGGGTGTACCATTTGCCGTTGGTTTGATTAACTACCAGAGCTGAATCTCCGAATACAGTCAATGTCTTGATCCTGAGGTCAATGGCTTCCTCGAGACCCATAATGCAAGCTTCGTATTCAGCTTCGTTGTTAGTGCAGTTAAAGGTGAGTTTTGCCGAGAAAGGCATGTGAACTCCCTTAGGTGTAATGAGTACTGCACCAACGCCACGACCATTCATATTAACAGCCCCATCAAACATCATAGTCCATTCTTCTTCTGGGTCAGGCCCTTCAGTGTGAATAGGCTCTTCGTGATCTTTTGCTTTTATGAACATGATGTCTTCATCAGGGAAGTCAAATCTCATAGGCTGGTAGTCATCAATAGGTTGCTCAGCAAGGTATTCAGACAATACGCTGCCCTTGATGGCTTTCTGAGATGTGTACTAGATGTCATATTCTGTGAGGATCATTTGCCATCTCGCAACCCGTCCGGTAAGTGCTGGCTTCTCAAAAATGTACTTAACTGGGTCCATTTTTGATATCAATAAAGTAGTGTGGGTCAACATATACTGTCTCAGTCGGCGAGCAGCCCACGCTAAAGCACAGCAAGTTTTCTCGAGCAGTGAATAACGCTGTTCACAGTCGGTAAACTTTTTGCTCAGGTAGTATATTGCATACTCTTTTCGACCAGACTCGTCATGCTGGCCCAGCACACACCCCATTGACTCTTCTAATACAGTCAAGTACATTATCAGAGGTCTTCCTTCAACTGGAGGCATAAGGATTGGAGGTTGTTGCAGGTATTCTTTGATCTTGTCAAAAGCCTTCTGGCAGTCTTCGTTCCACCTGACCGTCTGTTCTTTTCTTAACAGCTTGAACAAAGGTTCACAGGTTGCAGTAAGGTGAGATATAAACCTTGAAATGTAGTTCAGTCTACCTAGAAACCCTCGAACTTCTTTTTCAGACTTTGGTGCATGCATTTCTTGAATGGCTTTGACTTTATCAGGGTCAACCTCAATCCCTTTCTCGCTTACAATAAAACCCAGTAGCTTACCAGATCTCACCCCGAATGTGCACTTGTTGGGGTTCAGCTTCAGTTGATACTTCCTCAGACGCTTGAATAGTTTCAGCAGGTTTACCAAGTGGTCTTCTTCTGTGAGGGACTTGGAAATCATGTCATCCACATAACATTCGATTTCCTTATGGATCATATCGTGGAATAATGTTACCATAGCTCGTTGATATGTTGCACCAGCATTCTTCAATCCGAATGGCATCACCTTGTAACAGAACGTGCCCCAGGGTGTGATGAAAGTTGTCTTCTCCATGTCTTCAGGTGACATCTTGATCTGATTGTATCCTAAAAATCCATCCATGAAGGAGAATACCGAGAACTGAGTCGTGTTATCCACCAATACATCAATGTGAGGTAATGGGAAGTCATCTTTCGGGCTGGCTCTGTTCAGATCCCGGTAATCAACACACATTCATACTTTACCGTCTTTCTTAGGCACAGGTACTATATTAGCAACCCACGGCGGATAGCTAGTTACATCAAGGAACCCGGCGTCCCACTGCTTTTGTACCTCTTCTTTGATTTTCATTGCCATGTCTGGGCGAGTATGGCGCAGTTTCTGTTTAACCGGTGGGCAGTCTTCTCTCAAAGGCAACTTGTGCATAACAATATCGGTGTCCAACCCTGGCATATCTTGATAAGACCAGGCAAACACATCCACATACTCCTGAAGCAGGTCAATCAGTTGTTTCTTCACTGAGTCTTGTAAGCAGGCCCCAATTTTAACTTCTTTCACATCTTCATCTGTACCAAGATTAATCGTCTCGACCTCCTCCTGATGAGGAATGATAACCTTCTCCTCTTGTCTCAACAATCTGGCTAGCTCTTCAGGAAGCTCGTAATCTTCTTCAACCCCTTCATCAGCTTGATTGATCGGATTGTCAAAGTCATACAAAGTCATAGCCGTGCCGTTGTCGGTGCTGTCTGGAAGGCACTCTCTGCAAGGGTTCAGTTTGTTCATTTTAGTGATTGATTTTAATCTTGTTTAGAAAAGTGAAATAAAGTTATCATTTTGAAAACATTGCCATTTATTTTTTGTACAAAAAGAAAATGGAAAAACAGTGAGCGGAAAAGAAAAAGACTCATTTGCAAAAGATGTCTGATATTTCATTGATTAATCTTGTTGCACAAAAATTACAGATGGCCCGATTACAAAATGAGTCTTGTCATCTTGGGCAAGATGCAAGACTTGATGCATGCTTAAAATATACAGGAAATAATAATTACTCTGCAGGAGTAACCCTTATAATTTCCTGGGAAGACCAGATCGAGATACGGCTCCCCGGGATCCTTGGACGAATCCAGCTTTCCAGGTTGCGCTCATCTTCCGACTCCTCTTCCAAGTTGTTGACAGCATCAGGGGTGAGCATTCCCCCACTAACAAAGTTGGGCTTCTTAGCAGCCTCTGCTTGATCTTGTTGAGTTGGTTTGTAACCCAACCCAAATCTATCTTCCTTCTTCTCCACAGGCAACAGTTTGCCCCACCCTTGAGCATTCCCTTCCTCGACAACCTTCCTGGCTTGCTGATAAGATGTCATGGAAGTACCAAGTACAACAGAGGTTTCATTAATATTCAAGGCCTCAAACCCTTGACTCATCGTTTCGTGGATCTCCCCATCCATCTCAATATACTTGTATGTAGCCAGATGGCTAACAAAAATATCTTCCTCTCCACAAATAGTAACGACTTGGCCCTCCCACTCGAATTTTAACTTCTGGTGAAGGGTTGAGGTCACGGCGCCAGCGGAGTGAATCCATGGTCTACCCAATAGACAGCTGTAGGCAGGCTGTATATCCATCACATAGAAGGTCGTTTTGAAAGTCTGTGGGCCAATCATTACAGGCAACTCAATTTCTCCCAGAACTGATCTCTTAGAACCGTCAAAGGCTCTCACTACCAAGTTGCTGGGACGTAATGCCAATCCTTCATATTCCAGCTTCACAAGGGCTTTCTTAGGTAGGACATTGAGGGATGACCCTGTGTCCACTAATACATGAGAAAGAACTGCACCCTTACACTCCAAGGTAATGTGCAAAGCCTTGTTGTGATTGCAGCCTTCCGTAGTCAAATCAGTGTTGGTAAATCCTAGTCCATTACTAGCGTTAACATTTCCAACCACAACCTCTAACTGATTGACGGTAATCTCCTCCGGCACATAAGCTGCGTGCAAGACTTTTAATAGTGCGTTCCGGTGAGCCTCGGAGCACATTAACAATGACATAATGGAGATCTTGGAAGGTGTCTGGTGAAGCTGGTCCACTATCTTGTAATCACTTTTCTTGATGATTCTCATGAATTCATCAACCTCTTGATCAAAAGGGGTTTTCAAAGCTTCTCTAACAACTTGATCTTCTTGCACCGTGCTTTTCCCTTTTGCCTTGGCAGTAGCTTCTACTTCAGCAGTGGGTCTTTGAATCTGTGGGGCAAAGAGACGTCCGCTTCGAGTGAAGCCTCCGCCTCCCCCCACATTGTCTATTTGTGGTGAAGAAGTTGATGATTCAAGAGTGATTTTCAGTCCTTCGCAGTATAGATCGGAGCCGTAATGCCAAGGGATGGCATTACTACTTTCATAAGGGACTGGCCCAGGCACTGTGATAGTGAGTGGACTGATGGCAGCTGCAGAAGGGACCATGATAGTTTGTGGATCATAGTATATTGTGACTGGTGCTCTGATAGGAGTGGCATTTTGTGAGTTGTAGGCAGAATCATTGACAGGATCATAATAAATTGTAACTGTTGAGACACTTTCATTGTTTGCTGCTGATGTTGTAGGAGATACTGTTGATTGGATGGGTGTTGCTGTTGTAGGAGACTCTGAATGAAGGGGTGCTGAAGTTGTAGAAGGGATGTTTGTTGATGTATGATTTGCTGACATGGAGGATGGAGATATTGTTGATAGTGCTGATGAATTGCTTGGAATTACTGTTGTTGCGGTTGTAGGAGATTCTGGAGCTGTTGTTAAGGAGATTGCTGGATTGGTAGGTGTTGATGTTGTAATTTGAAGCAGGCCACTCTGGATGAGACTATCTATGCCATCTCTCAAGTTATCACATCCATTCACTGAAATGTTGCAATAAGCACACCCTAGCTCACATCCTGGGAACATTTGACATTCGAGGAGTTGAGCTTTAATCTCCTCCAAGGGAGTCCGAATCTGACCCACACTGGTTATCAAGTAAGACGGCTTGTCTTCTTCAATAGCATTGATTTGGGGTCCTCCGTGGTGTGGCATAGGGTTCTTGTTAACATTTGGTGGTGGTGCAAAGTTTAGAGCCTTGGAATCCACTAAATCCTGTACTTTCATGTGCAAAGCTCTGCACTTCTCTGTACTGTGACCAGGTGCATTTGAGTGAAAAGCACATCTGGCGCTGGCGTCGTAATTTCTGGGCAGACTGGTAGGATCTGGAGGTGCCAATGTCCTTAGCTCAACCAGGTTGAGTTTCAGGAGTTGTGGCAATAATGTGGCATAGGGCATAGGGATCGGATCGATCACCCTATTGGCCTGAGAAGGTCTCTGTTGATATGGTCTTTGCTGATTGTTGTTGTTGGTGTTGTTGTTGTTATAGTTTCTCTGAGGAGGATACTGAGTTTGTTGCTGGTAATTTTGTTGATGTGGTTGATAAGCTGGTTGAGGATGGATTGGAGTGGGAATGGTGACTGTTGCCACAGACCTATGAACATATTGGGGTCTGCCTCTGTTGATGTGGATAGCATTGGTTTTACCAGTTCTTCTTGGGCCTACAAAAGGCTTTCTTGGGTTGCTGGACGTGCTTGCACCGTTGTCAGAGATCTTACCCATCTTTAATAGGATTTCAATTCTTTCCCCAGCTATAACGACATCTGCAAAGCTGGTAGAAGAAAAGGCAGCTAGCCTATCAATGTATGTCCCTTGGAGGGTGTTCATAAACATATCAGCCATCTCCCTCTCTGACATGGGTGGCTGGACAACAGCAGCAAGCTGTCTCCACCTTTGAGCATACTCCCGGAAGCTTTCCCTGGATGATTGAGACATTCCCATCAGGAGGGTCCTGTTGGGGGCCATATCCAGGTTGTACTGGTACTGCCTAATGAAGGCCTCTGCCAAGTCCTTCCAGCATCTAATGGTTGCTCTAGTCAAGTGGGAGTACCATTCCCTTGAAGCTCCTGTTAAGCTATCCTCGAAATAAAACATCCATAGCTTTTCGTCCATGGTATATGCCTTTAACCTCCCCAGGAAGGATTGCAAGTGGGTTCGGGGACAGGAAGTCCCGTTGTATTTCTCAAAACATGGTGGTTTAAATTTGTGGGGAATCCTGACCCCGTCCACTAGACCCATGTCCATAACATCAAAGCCCAAAGAATTCTGGGACTCCAAGGATCTTAGTTTTTCAGCAATATCATCTAGCCTCCTGTCATAGGCTTCATCCCCAGCTCCCATTACTGTGAACTGATCTTCCTGGGGGTCTTCTTGCAGCACTCTGCCTGCAGTGGCAGTCCCTTGTACATTAACAGGGATGTTAATCTCCGGATGAAGGTGGGGTCCATAGACTGGAGGATTAACATGGGGTTGAACTCTCTCATTATTGCTTGTCCCAGCAGTCCCTGGATGGGGGTCCTCCTGATTCCGCCCCTCTACCAGTGCTCTTAATCTCTCTTGGCTTTGAGCCATATTATTCATCACCTCCATAAATTGTGTCATCTGATTCCTCATTTCCAACCTTTCGTTGGCCATTTGGGTCCTGACCTCTGTAAGGTCTTGTTGTACCTGGTCCATCTGTATGCCTGGAAGGTTGTTGCGGGTGGGATATCTGTGTGGACGGTTGAGTGGGAACACCCGTCGTCGAGCAATAGTTCCTGAGATCACAACAGAGTTAGTAACAATAAAACAAAAACCTACAAAACAAAACAAAAGGTTAGTATGCAATGCAGTATGCTTATTTGTTTCCAAGGCATCCGACTTAGCACTTGGTTTTGACCTTTCCAGACCCCTGAGGAAGATGCTTGTGATGTTTGCTTTGAAAGAACTCAGATAAAACAAAACCAACACATATATTACAAAAAGTAAATGATACATAGTTTGTTTCTTTTTACAATACATGCCCTACGAGGGGTCAAAAATACAACATAAAGAAAAGTACATGAAATGAAAGCAACAACAAGCAAAAGTCAGACACTAAGACCAAACTCATCCTCCTGAACTTCCTTTAGAAGTGCTTCAGTCACAGGGTCAGCTGGGTGTTCTGTGAGATTCCAGATGAGAAGATTCCTGGTGGCAATAGCTGCAGCTAGCTTCTTGTGTTGACTCTGGTCCTTTGACCTCTTCACACCAGCTCTAATCTTCAACTCTGAGATCTCTCTCTGGGCTGCTGCCAGGGCTTCTTGTTGCTCTTTTGCACTAGCTTCCAGCTGCTCAATCTTATCCTGAGTCCTTTTATCCTCCTGAGTACGAGCTTCGGTGATCCTGACCCACCTAGCTTGACTCTCCTTCAGATAAAGATCAGTCCTAGCTCTCTGGAACTGTGCCTCCTTACAGGCATTCTTCAGAATCTGTTCTCCAGCCCTTGACTTCTTGATGTAGTCCTCTAACTTTTCAATCTTGGCTAGATGCTCCACCTTTAGCTTTTCCAATCTTTCAATGTCCAGCCGACCATCACTCCTCTCCCAGAGGGTTCTCTTCAAGGCTTCAGACAACTTCTCATTCCTCTCTTTGAGCTTTTCAAACTCTTCCAGGCTGACAATTGCTGGAGGTGGTGCTGTGGAGGGTCCAAGCATATCTTCAATGGTAAAGGGCATCCCAGAAATTTGAGCCCTGGCATGAGACCACTCATAGTACTGAGCTGAGGCCACGTTGTTGTATCTTCCAAGAATGGTTACTCCTTTAGCCTGGACATTGTCCCAAGCCCAGGATGCTTGCCTGACAATGACCAGATTAGACTTGATCTCACAATAAAGGGTCTCAACTAGATCCTGTGCTCTAGGAGGGTGGACTAATGCATAGCCCGGTTGTCTTTTGAATAGCAGAGGGTTGTAGTTGATGCAACCCTTCACCCCTATCAGAGGTACATTGGGAAATTGCCCACAACTAGTAACAATGTCTCTGCCCTTAGTGCTCTGAGTGCACCACCTGATATCATCTGAGGTCATAGAAACAAGCCTTCTAGCCCAGTTCTTTTGCTGGTGAGGGTTCAAGAATGCATCAGTCTTTGGAAAATGTTTGAGCAGCCATGTATGGAATAAAGGAGCACAGCATCTCACCAGTCTTCCCCTTTGCTTTTCATTCCTTTGGTGGACATAGTAGTAAAGATCTCCCAGTAAGGTGGGAACTGGGTTCCTCAGGATGAAAAGATGGATTGCACTCTTGCTAATGAACTTAGGCTCATCTGCAAAGAGTATGACCCCATATATGCTAAGTGCCAACAAAGCACAGACTGCCTTCCACTCCCCCAAAGAAGCCTTCAAAGTAGCCTGAGAGGTCAAGAAATCCAGATGTAGACCGGAGATTCCAGCTTTGGTAGTCATGTTCTGCCCAATCAGAACTGGTTCCAGATACAAGGCTTTTGCTATTTCTTCATTACTAGGAAAAACCATCTCAGAGTTGAAGGGGACTCCACCCCTGATAGGTACACCAACCAATGATGAATACTCCTCTAATAAGGGTCCCAACTGAAAATCCTGGAAGGTGAAGCACCTTAGAGGGGGATCATAGAACCGCAGGAAAGTATGAATCAAGCTCCTCTGTGAAGGGTCCAAATCCACAACCACATCAAGGATTCCTCCATAATGTTCTCTGAATAGTGGTATATGGTCTGGAGTAATCAGGGTCTGAATCTTCCTGATGCTAGCTAGCTCAGGCTCAAAGAAGTGATAGGAGATGTTACTCTTCTTAGGTGCCATGCTGCTGAAGAACAGGTGTTGATGATGATGACTGAGAATGACACTGAAGATGGGCCACTGACAGGCTGAGACTGATGATGCAGGTGACTGAAGCAGGTAGCTGATAGCTGAAGTAAGTACTGATGAAGGTAGGTCTATGCTGATGAAGGGGTCAAAACCAAGCCAAAAATATATGATGTGGATACCCTGAAAAACAAATAAGCAAATGTTAAAATGATTCAATGATGATGTATGCAAATGATATGCAAGGGTTTGTGATCAAACTGGATCTGATCAAGTTCTCTGATATAGGTCCATATATGTTTAAGAAATCCAGATGGAGGTTCATAAGTCCAGTAACCAAGGTGGGGGACTCAAATAAAGAGTCACATGTCCATGGTTAAAATCACAAGAACTGTTCCAAAATGGAGTACTCTTAACAATGTAACAGGGTATGTTGAGTTCAAGGGTACCTGCAAACCTATAAACAGCCCAACCCCCTCACAGGTGATGTTTTAAAACAAGGATCCTCAGACTTGGATCAGTTATGAGAAGTGTAAACACTTCTAACCCGGAGGTACAGTGTTTACAATAACCATAAAAGATCCTCCTCTAATTCACCTCAGTTTCTGAAGGTCAAAACTAAAGGTCATCCAAACTTAGCAGGCTTCCCAGATAGCCCTAGCATTACAGGAAATCTGTAGCACAGAGTTCTCAAGAAGAAACCCATATCTGAACCGTGTTTCATATTCCCGCACCAGACCGAAATGGAATGGGAAAGAACATGAACCACTCTAGCCTAGGTGTCACTCAGGTCCCAGGTATAGGACCTCAATTCTCAATAGAACACCCACCCACCAAAGCAACAAAGCAGATCCAGCCAGAACAATATGACAGTATGATGTATATAAAGCTATAAAGAAAGCAATAAAATAATTGTGCATAAAACAATAAATAAAATAAATATACAAACACAAATAGCACATAACACCCCAGGAAACACAAATCAATCAAGCGCTAGGAGGAACCCACAAAAAGAACCAGAAGCCCTGGTTACAGCATAAGAATTCCCCAGCAGAGTCGCCAAGCTGTCGCTCCCGATAAATGGGAAATAACCCAAATAAAGGTACAGACGCGAACGGTCGGCGAAAGGATGATGTGAGAACACACAGGAGTGAACTCACAGGGAATGAATAGAGTCGCCAGCTAGGCATTTTTATCCCGGAGGAAAGGTAATGTTGCATAAACCTAAAAAAGATATGGATAAGACGGTTGCGAACCAGAGAGACTGAGAAAGGGGGTTGGTTACAACCTGGGAAGGTATTAGCACCCAGATTGTCCGTCGTACTCGACGGGATCCACGCTTAAAAGATTTGTGTTTTAAAGGGGTAGTGTCAGTGCAATTAGTGTATAAAAGAGCTGGAAGAGGATGTACAGGTGTCAGTGTAAAAGAAGTATAGTGTGATGTGTACAGTGTCAGTGTAAGGATAAGAGTGAAATGCTCATGATAATGAGGCTAAAGAATAAGGCTGGAAAGAGGGGGAATATACAGATACTTTTGTTCGATAGCTGTTAAGTTATGCCTACGTATCCTCTCGTGCAATGAGGAAGTCAGAACACCGTAGTTCGACCCAAAGAGACTGAAAGGTAAATTGACTTGTGAACTGCTTACTTGTCTATGCTCAAGTGTGTGACCTGTCTGGCTCAGGTGCAAACTGTCTTGCATTAGACGGAAGAAGCAAGTTCTCGTTTATGAGTGAATGAGGTGAGAAAAGAATCCCGGAGGAGACGATTATTGTTTGTTTTTGTATTTTCAATCTTTTATTGCTTTTGGAAGTTTGTCATAAGTTAATGAGCTTAAGCCTAACCAATGGGTTAGTAAACTCATCACATCTTCCCTCTGATTAGGGGTAATGAGAATACCTTAAGTGTGAAGTCAGAATCTCACACTTAATCACCATGGTGTAGGATTAAGATCATTAACCTACTTGTGATTATTTAGATGTTTTTGTTGTTTTTGTTTAGTGTTGAGTAATGAGGTTAAGCCATAATCAGGGATTAAACAGACTCATTACACCATCCTAATAGAATGATAAGAGATGAGAATGTTTAAGCTGAGGAAAGCTCCTCAACTTAATCCATGATTAGGGATTAAACTCATGACAAAACATTCCTTTATTAAGTGGATTTTATTTGATGGTATGATGATGAAGTAATTTTTAGGGTTTGCAAGACAACTTGAGGGGGACTTCTCCATTAACACTAGGGTTAGTCCTTCTTAACCAATTAAGGAAGAATTAGAACCCTAATGCAAGGCCCAAGTTACAAGCTTGATGTCTTAGTGATTATTAGATGAATTGATTAAAGGATTTAAACACATTAAGGTTTTAACACTTAGGATTAAAGTTATACACTCCATCCTAATAGAAGGATGCAGGCATAAGCTTAATCACAGAGCCTTAAAGCCTTTAGGGTTTAGTCCCTGATTATGAGATGAGAAGAGAGACACAAAGAGACACAGAGGTAAGAAACTAAGTGGGGGGACTAATCAAAATCCTAATCATTGTCATGCTTGGTTGTTCCTAAGGTTTGTGAGGTTTAAGAAAGAGGCCTTCAGAGGAACCACCAGGAAGCAGATGAATGGAGCAAAGAGAAGCAAAGTAACTTGCTTCATTTAAGAAGACAAGTCACTTGAAGAAAGAAAGTAAGATGAAGAAGAAAGAGCAAGCTCAACCTCAAACACATAGCAAAATGCAGCAAGGATGCATGAGAGAGATGAAAAGAAGTTGTGAGAAGTGAAGGAAAATTCACTGCTCAAAGTAACTTACCACCTGAAAAGTCAGTGAAAGAAATGCAATGCAATGCAAAATGAGATGGAATGGCATGATGCAAACCAAAACCAGAAGCATATATGAGATGGTAATGATGCTATGAGATGCTGCAAACATGTAACAAGGCATGGGGATGATCATACAAACTTATGGATGCAAATGAAGCAAGCTAAGAACCATGATCATACATGAAATGTTATGAAGTGCACATGGCATACAACATGGCAAATGCAAGATGCAATGATCAAACATGTTTACAATATGTCTTAAGATGTCAAATGAATCAAATGGATGCACAAAATGCTATGGCAAGTCATGGTATGCAAGCAAATGCAAGATGGAAGCATATGGAAGCCCAAATTAGGGTTTATGATCAGTGCATCAAACAAAAACCAAAATCAGAAGCAAACATCAAGATAAAAAATTGAAAATGCATTCAAAGGGACCTTAAACCTATACTAACTCACTGCCCAAAGGAGAGGTTCCAACTCTTAACCTAATTAGGGTTATGAATTTCCTAAGATTTCTAGGGTTTTAGGGTTCCTTAACAAGAAAAATGTCAAACAAATGGAAAATGAAAGATCAAATCATGCCAATTTAATCTCACAAACTACATGCTAAACAAAGTGCAATGCAAAAAGAATCAAGGTCCAACCCTCAATGGTTAGGCAGAAATGATTTTTTGAACTTTGGATCAAAATAATGCCTTGAAATGATTTTAATTCCATGAAAAATTCTCAAAAGACATCAAGATCAAAAAAGAAATTTGGTTTGAGGGTTGGACAATGTTTCTAAATGATTATGAAAGTTTCGTGAATTTTTTTGGTGATTTTTAAATACCTAAAAGTATTTTTAATTAATTAATTCTCATTAATTAATTAAAAATAAACTTTTAAATGATTTAAAAATATTTTTTAATGCAAAAAATAAAAATAAAAATGTTTTTGGTTTCTGAAAATTAATAAAAGTTTATACAAAAATTTTCAGAATTTTTAAAAAGGTTTTGCTATTTTTTATAAAATGTAGAAAACAAATGCATTTAAATGAAAAATAAAAATGAATTAAACTGAAAAAAGAAAAGTCAGCGCATCCAATGGCCAGGGTTTAAACTAAAAGGGAGGGAATTGACCTGCGCGCGTATCTGGACGGTCCAAATTCAAACTTGTGCAATTAAGACTAAACCCTAATTAATTAACCCTAATGACTTTCAGGCGACCGGAACACTGTTCCGGTCGTCTTCTCCGGCCATCTCAAATTTCCAACTCTCTCTACACGCATCCAAAACAAAATCTAACTATCCAAAAATCATCCCCACTCAAAAACGAATCAAACCCCTCAATCAAACAACATTTATCATTCAGAAACAGGGAGAATCGAATCAAACATTTTTTAGGGCAAAAGTTTCAGACAAAGCATACATCCTGGTTTCTCAACCATTTCCAAAAATAAGCACATATTCATGATCAGGGGAGTGCATAGAAGCTATTAAGAACTTAAAAACATGTTTCTGGAAAAAAGTTTTGAGTTGACTACCTGAACTGAAGCTTTCGATTCAGGAGCTTTCTGGCTGTTTCTTTGGCTCAAATGCACTCCAATGATCCTCCTAAGAAGCTTGCAATGTTTGTTTGGAGTTTAGAATGGATGGTTTGAGAGATGGCAGAAGTTCTGTTCAATGGCAGGTGGTGATCGTGTTTTTGATTCTTTGAGTTTCTGGCTATGGTGAAGGGTGCTTTGTGACCAGGAAGATGTGTTGAGTTGATCTGTGAAGTTTGTTTGGGTGTTTGTGGCTTGTGTGATGACTTTCGAAGGCTCTTGCAAATGAAGGTGAAAATGAGAATGCTCCCTATGGCTGGTTTCAGGCTTGCCTCCTGTTATGTTTGGCTTGCATTTGATTAGTATAAACAATTGCCATTGGTCAGAAGAAGTGACATGTGCTTTATTGATTGGTATGGGTCCTTTTGCCAAAAGGTCAAGTTTGTGTAAGAGAAGCATGGGCCACTTGCTAGCCAAGTACAACAAGTGTGTCCTGCGCAGCATGATGTGGGGAAAGGCCTAGGGTGGCTCAGCAGGCTAGCAAGCAAGTGGGTTGTGTCTTATGATGAGTTTTGCAACTTGCCTTGCCTTTGATTCTTATGAAAATATCTTGCTCCATAGGCCAAACAAATGAGAAATTCTTGGCCCATTCTGAATCTTAGGTCATGTATGATCAAGTAATGAAGCTTAGAAGTCCATTTGATGACTAAATTTGCCTTGAGAAGTGAATTTGCAACTTTGCCTCTTTGGTGCATAACTTGAAATTTTGTGATTTTTGCCAACTTTGACAAGCCATAACTTTTGATCTAAAATGAATTAGGTCATGTTCTTGTACTTTTTGAAAAGGGAAAGATCCATTCTACAACTTTCATGACCAAAGTTTTTCCATTTGAAGCTTTTTTGGATCAAAAAGTAAGGGTTGAAAAAGTTGCCTAAAATGGCAATTTCATTAAAAGTCAAACTTGCCCAAAAAGTCAACTTTGCAAAAGACTTGAAATTCTTCAATTTTGTGAACTTCCAACAACTTCTATGATCAAATAAAGATCATATACAATCAAAATGATGAAGAACACCCTTTGGTTGGGTCATTGAGGGCCTCAGATGCCCTGATTTTGCACTGACTTGCTTGAAAAGTCAACTCTTGATCAGATGACTTCCCCATGGAATTTCTTCATGAAAATAAATATGCATACTCCCTATACCATATAGAGACCAATAGAAACAAGAATGACCAAAAAATTTGGAGTTATGCCCTCTGAAACCAAAACCCTAATTCTAGGTCTGTGCAGTCAAACCTGGCTCTGCTTCCATACCATCTTCAGTTCTTGTGATTTTTGACATTCTTTACTTTTGAGAGAAAATGATATGATGCTTGAACACACATGGACCCCTTTGAAGTGATTGATGACCTTTGGAGTGGCTCAAGAAGCTCTTGGATTGCTCAGATCACAAACCCTAGATTCAAATGACTTAGAATCTATGCAGTGAATCAAAATTGTGATATGGGATGCTATGATTGAGTTTATGCATATGAAATGATCATAAGCCATGGTGTGAATGGGTGAGGGCAAATTTGAGGTGTTTGCAGTCATGAATATGCATAATAAGATGGAAATGAATTATAATGCCAAAAATATCAAAAGTCATGGAAAAAATGTGAAATTAATTCCCTAGGGTCTCTAACCTGATTATAACAATGTGCTAAAATAGCTCTTAAAAATTCTAAGTCTAACTATGTCAAATTGCCACCTAAACTTACCTAAAGTTCAATCACAAATTTATACAAATCACACTACCAAAACAGTAGATAAATTTCCCTAAAAGGTATATAAAAAATATTCTAGGTACTTTCATTTGTCCTCTAATCATAGCAAAAAGAATGGATCAAAAATGTTACAGGAAGTGGCAGAAATAAAATGTACACATTTATGTGTTTATGAAGGAATTCAACATAAATCAATTAAAATGAAAAATCGAATTTAAATTAAAAAATGTCAAAATTCAGAAAGTAAAAATTGGGAATGCTTCTAAATTAAGTTAAGATTCTACTATAATTTTTTGGGATTTTATTATTAATTTTCGTATTTTTTATGGAATTAATCTAAAAGGTATATAAAATAGAAATTTAAAAGAATAGAAGAATAGAAAGGGGGTGAGAATAAAAATGTTTTTAGTTGAAAATGGGACTGGGCTTGTTTTGAGGGGTGCGGAAAACAACATCCTTAGGCCCATCAGGCGCATGGGCTGAGGGTACATTATTGTTACAGTGTGGGTGACGCATAGGATTGAAATGGGTGGTCCAACCGGATGGTGACAAGTGTCACCGCCGGAATGGACCCCCGAAAAAGAATCTTATCTCTTAAAAATCTGGAACGACAATGATTTAGGATTTACACCCAATTTAATACCTTTAATTAACTTAATTACTCATTAATATCCTAATATTCTCCTAACCTTATCAAAATTACCCTATCAATTTAAACTTATAAAAAAAAGATAAAAGAAAGAAGAACAAAGGGGATCGTAAACCCTAGCCCCTCTTTGTCTTTCCCGCCGCCGCAAACTTCATTTCTTCCACCTTTGTCCTCTCAATCGCACCCTCTCACCTTCTTATCTTTCTCTAAATCCGGCGAATAAACAAATCAAACCTTCTTCAAATGACCAGATTGCGATTTATCAGAACCAAATACAAGATGTGTGCTCCATGCGGTAACGCACTCCAAACGCCATGTCATGTTACTCGTAGCATCAATAAAAGATTGGAAGGGAAAACTCACCAATTGCTTTGATTTTAAAGAGGCGACGCGAGTATTGTACGAAACCGGAGTGTGGACAGCAAAGATCCTTGATGGTATACACTTTCGATCGAAAACTCTTTCTGATTGTTCTTCCACTTTAGCTTCTTCTTTTGTCTCGATTTTTTGTTCTTTTGCGTTTAACTCGATTTTGCGCTTGTTTCGAGTCGTAGTGGATGATGTAATGAATATTGAAATGTTGACTATGCTTTATGCTCTTACAGGTTCGTTGAAGTTATGGTGAAGATGGATCAATAAGGATGAAGCTGTGTGCAACAGGTGGTGATGATGGCCGAAAATGAATATCCTGATGATGATGGATGTGGCGAAGATGACGTTTATCGATGTGAAGATGATGAGAATCCGAATTGGAGTTGAAGAGGAAAGATGTAGGGGATTCTAAATTGGATGGAAAATGCTTGTTTGGTGAAGTGGTTGGAGATGGATCAAGAGAGGGAGATAGGAGATTCTGAAAATGAATGGAGAGAGGTGAAGAAGAAGATGAATGAGGAATGGTGAGGGATGCTAGAAGGGATGAGGAGCAAGAGTTGAAGATATAGAATCTGAACCCCCAATGAAGAAGAAGATTCGTGGCTTTATAAGGATTAATGGTGAGTGTCTCTTTGATAATTGTTGGTAGAGTCAGTTAGAAATTTAGTTAGAGTTTGTTGAAGTTGTTAGAATCAGTTAGAAGTGAATTTGGTGATTTCTGTTATGATTATGAGTTAGTTGGATTTTTTTGCAACTGGTTTTGTTATTTTTTTTGCAGGTTTTGATTTGATGAAGGAATTGTTGAAGGCACCGATTTTGAAGCTTGAAGAGTGATTGGTAAAGATTGCTTAGAAGTGGTTCTGTGAAAGTTGAAGAAGAATAGATCGAGAGAAGCTTTTTTGTTTTCGAGTTTTTTCTCTCTTTTGTGCCACTGAATCTCGCTACTCCTTTGTGTTTCTGTTATATCCTTCTGAAGTCTCTGATTTTTCTGACATGTATCATTTTTCTTCTTACCAGTTTTTTCTAATTCTTCTGATGTGCGTAACTGAATCCTTTTTCTTTCGGTTATTCTTTTAATGTAGAGTATCGAAGTTTTCGCAGAGATTCCTTGAATATTTCATATGGAAGCTCATTTTGAAGATGCTGATAAAAAGAAGTTGAGTTGAAGAGATTGGAGGCATCAAGCAATTGAATATTTTAAAATGAAGATTATAAAGAGAAATAGTTGAAGACAAATAACTGGATTTTGTTACCAGTTTCTTCTTTTTCTGTTATCGGGCTTTTCTCCAAAAAATAAGGATCCCTTTCCTATGATGGATCTCCCCCTCACTTTGTGTATTTTTCACTATATATAAAGTTTACTAGTGATTTTAATTCTAATTGGATTTTTTTCTATCATCATGTCTTGTTGTATTTTTCTGATGCTTAATAGATAATTAATCCATGGCAAAAACGAGAGAGGACAAGCGTTCCTCTTTTTCTTGTTTTCCATTTTTCAGTTTTCTATTAAGTTATAGCCAGGGGCCCTTTTCTGATACTCATTAAGGACATCAGAATCTAATCTCTTGGGTAACTATAAAAATATTAAAGCATAATGAAGAAACATGGTTTGGGCTTATAATAGGCATTGGGTTTAATTTGGAAAATGAAATGTAGACTATGGTTTAAATATAGAGATGGATTTAAGTATGAAATTGGAATGAATTTGGAATTAGATTTGAGCAACGAGATATAATTGGATCTTTGATTTAAATGGATGTTAAGAAGTAAGAATGGAATTTGGACGAGAAAAAGTGGATCTAGAAATTGGTTAATGGTGATTGAAATTGGATTTGGGACAAATGGTTCAAAGTAACTAAAATTGATTTGAAGAAATGGCCCAGGAAAACCATAGTGACTTGTATTCGAAATGGATATCAAGGACCTGAATTTGAATTTGAATGGCATCTTCCAAATAAATCATAACTGTTCACTTTCCACCCTTCATCCAAATCACATTATATGAATTCACTCCTTGAATAACTGCTCTATTTGAAGACGAATCCAATCACCTTCTTATTCTTGACTAAATGAATATTAATCATCCAATGTATGATGATGAAGGTGTAATGAGGAAGGATCATCAACATAGCTTAAGGAGAGACCCTAGCACCATTAAATTCTGTCGAAGAACTTTCTACTGATTCACATTACTGAGATCTTGATCCTCAGAAAAACTCTAATCCCATGCCTTAGGAACCCAACGAAAATGCATGATTGTGATGCTATGACCTAATGAAAGATGCATGTGAAAGATTATGAAAAAGTCAGTTAGATGGTAATAAATGAGAGGGCATATTTTGGGGTGTTACAATTTGCATATTATGTTGGAGTCGTTGCTCACACCATGTTGGCCTGGATTGGCACTAAGTTGAAAGTTAAAGGCTTATGCCTTGTGTAAACACCCCAAATTTTGTCTCACTAAGTTCACACCATGGCTTGTGATCTTTTCATTTGCATTAGTTCAATCATATCATATCATGTTGCATTTTTCCTTCACTGCATTGGTTCAAATCCATCTGCATCTAGGGTTTGTGATTTGAGCAATCTAGGATCCATCTGAGCCACTCCAAAGGCTTTCAATAATCTCAAGAGGGTCTATTTATGTTAAATCATAATATTTTATCCTCTAAAGATCAAGGAAGTCAGAAAATCACAAGAACTGGCAAATCATGGAAGCAGAGCTAGGGTTTAACTACACAGATGACCTAAAATTAGGGTTTTAGTTTTAGAGGCCATAACTCCAAATCTTTTGGTCATTCTTGTTTCTATTGGTCTCAATATGATATAAGGGTCATGCATACCAAGTTTGATGAAGAAATTCATTATGGAAGTCATCTGATCACTGGGTAACTTCCTGAGCAAGTCAGAGCAAAATCAGGGCATCTGAGGGCCCCATCAATGGACCCAAAGTGGATTTTTCATCAAATTGAAGTTATATGGTCTTTGTTTGGTCATTGAATTGTTTAGAAGTTCACAAATTTGAAGAAAAGTGAGCTAAACCAAAAGTTGCCAAAAATGGAAATGACTTGTAATGTAAACTTTCCATTTTGGGAAAGTTTTTCAACCTCTTCTTTCTCAACCAGAAATGCTTCAAATGAAAAATTGTTGGTCATGAAAGTTGTAGATTGGATCATTCCCTTTTCAAAAAGTACAAGAACATGATCTATTTCATTTTGGAACTCAAGTTATGGCTTTCCAAAGTTGGCAAAAATCACATAATTTCATGTTTCATGCCAAAGAGGGATTTTTGCAATTTCAAGTTTCAAGCTTCTTAATGACTTCTAATGCACTCCAATACATCATATTATGATCACACAACACATTTGGACCAAAATTGTGCCTTGGATCACAAGAAACCATGAGCCATTCATCACAAAATTCCAAAGAGGTAAATATGCAGGAACATTGGAAACTCTTGATCAAGGCCATCCAGCTAACAAAATCTGATCCAAAGGCCTTCCTTGATCCAAGCTGAAGCAAGACAGGCCCTAAGATCTTCTCTGACCCGAGCCATGCCTATGGTATACAAAATATTGACTTTTTGCATTTTCACCCATACCAATCAAGTTGTGACATTACCAACTCTCTGGCCAATCAGCATACATTATGTGGACCTCATGGACCTAAAACAATACAAGAAAAAAGCCTGAAAGAGCACACACACTCAGATTGCACAAAAAACCTAAAAGCTTCCCTTCTTTGATTCTCTCAAAACAGCCATCAAACTTCAAAAGTTTCTTCACCAACAAGTCACACATCATCCATAGAACAAGAATCAACCATTAAAATAGCCTAAAACATCACATACACAAACCTCCATCTCTGCTACATCAGAAGTGGACTTCATAAAATAGCCACTCTCAAAGCATTTCAAGCATTCCACTAGCATCATAGGGACCAAATGAAGCTTTTGGCACGAGGGAGAGGCTCTGAAAGCTCACATTTACAGTTCACCAACTCAGGTAACCTCAAGAACACATTTTTGCAGAACTTCAATTTCTTGTTATAATATGAGAATACATGTTGTGGGGATCACACTGATGCTTTTAAAATTGAAAATGATGAAGAAATGAACATTTTATGACCTTCTGAAATTTTTCCCGTGAAAATGATTTGGTTCGATTCTCCTTGTTCATGTGTTGTAAATGATGTTTGATGCTTGATTTGAGTTTCATTTAGTGTAAGGATCATTTCTGATTAGGTTAGAGGTCTTGATTTGGCATAGGGAAGAAGTTTGATGTTTGGATGGTCGGAGAAGACGTCCGGAACACTGTTCCGGTCGCCTGAAAGTCATAAACCCTAATATGAATTAATTAGGCCAGTTTGAATTAAGACCCTTGGATGAGTGTTTCACGCGCGTGTTGGACGGCTATGATTAGCTCATTAAAACCCTAATCTTCATTATTTAATTTAATTTTAATTAATTAAGCCAGGCTGCATCTAGACCCTCCAAACATGCGCGTTTAGCCATTTTGAATGAGAACCCTTGATCTTGCATACTCCCAGTCAACGCAACCTTCCATCTCAACCTTAGAATCCATTGACTTTGAATCCTAGCCCTCCATTATGCATACTTTTCCATTTTTATATATTTTTCTTGTATTTTATTTGTTTCATTTATTTAAAATACCAAAAATCATTTTAAAATTCTGAAATTTTTTATCAAGTCTTTTATTAATTTTCAGAAACCAAAAATATTTTTATTTTTATTTTTTGCATTAAAAAAGTATTTTTAAATCATTTAAATGTTTTATTTAATTAGTTAATTGATTTTAATTAATTAAAAATACATATATGTATTTAAAAATCACCAAAAAAACCAGAGAACATTCTTAGACATTTAAAAGCATTTACAAACTCACCATACAAATTTATTTTTGGTTTTAATCATACTTTGACATTTTTCAATGAATTAGGGTTCTTAAAATTGTTCATTTCCTAACCCTAACTTCAAAAATTCATAACTTTTAAACCAAGTTGAGTTTGTGAATGGTTCTTTTTGCATTGTTCTATGCATGGCTTCTAGCATCCGAAAACATTTTTGTTTCATTTTTATCTTGCATTTTCAAATTATTTGGCATTTTCCCTCTTAAGGTACCTTAAAACCCTAGGAAACTTAGAAAAATCCTATCTCTCATTAGGTTAAGAGTTAGGTCTTCTCCTTTGGGGTATGAAATCATATGGGGTTAGGGTTCTTTTGATTGCATTTTCAATTTTTTTATCTTGTTATTTGCTTCTGTTTTGAGTTTTGCATCTCATCCTTTCATAAAAACCCTAATTTCTCATCTTCATTTGCATACCTCTTGCTAATGCTTGCATTCATAAACTTGTCATGACATTTTATGCATTCACATGACATATAAGACATATTAGGTCACATTAGAATCATGTTTGATCATTGCATCATCCATTTTCCATGTTATGCATTCCATCATTTCATGTGCATTCATGAACTTTCATGCCTCCCTTCATGCTTCATTTGCATTCTCATCTCTTGTATGAGCATCCATTTGCACTTGACATGTCTTTGCATCATCTTTTAGCATCATTAAAATCATAAATATGCTTCTGGTTTTGGTTTGCATCCTTGCATTCATTTCATTTTTGAAATTCTGGGATCAGGTACGTGATGTCGAATGAGATGTTTAAACACTTGAAGACTTGAACAAAACTTAAAGTGCAGGAAAATTAAACAACACAGGAAATTGTTAACCCAGTTCAGTGTATAACCACACTTACATCTGGGGGCTACCAAGCCAGGAAGGAAATCCAATATAAGTAATATTAATTCTAGACTTAAACCACTCAGTTTAATCTTTCACTTAATATCTACCCAAGGCAATTTCTACCTAAGACACAACTTAGATATGAGTACCAACTCACTCCCCCTCAATCACACAGTGATATGTTTACAAGTTTAATAAAATTGAAGTCATACTTTAAACAAAACAGCTTGATCTTACTTCACAGTTTCAATCAAGACACAATACACTTTTGCTTAAAAGCTCATTAAGTGATACACATATAAAACCTGCTATTAAAACACAAACTCCCTATTAAGTCTTCTTAATTTCGTACTCTATTCTGAGAGTTTTTGTTGCTTAAATAGATGCTTGGATTTTTGGGCTTTCTGTAGGTTATCCAATCTTGATACGCATGCTGCCATCACCTTGAATTAGGGTTTGTTACTTCCTTGATTCTAGGTGAGTCAGTTCTTCTGTTTATACTGAAATCATATAACCAATCTCCCTACAGATGCGCCTTCTTCTGTTTTATCCATTCATAATTAATTCCAGATAAATTCCCTGAATTTACTTAGTTCTGTTAAGCATTAATTAATTCTGGTAGCAGGTTTGAGATGTCACAACATCTGGTGTGACATCCTGAAAACTGAACTTACTTCATTAACTGATACAATTTCACAACATCTGGTGTGACATCCTGAACTAAGTTCAACACTTCTTGTTGGTAAAAAATTCTGCCAATTCTAAACATCTACAAACTCCCCCTTTGGCTAATTTTTGGCTAACATAATCTTCTGGTTTATCAGAGTGCAACAGAGTTTCTTTTATCAGAGTACATGAGTTATTTTCTGTTGAGTCATGTGTGAGTTTACTCCCCCTCAAACCTACATGTGTTCTGACTTGTTTCAACAGACATATTTCATTAAAAACAATTTAGTTCAGAAGCAAACAAAAGACATTTTTCATTAATCAGTAAGCTGCATCAGACATTGTTGTTGTTGTTCAGTTCTCTTCTCCCCCTTGTTAGACATAAATTGGGGCCAAATTTTACATTGACAGAGAGAATTACAAAATTACGAATTCAAAATACAATGCTGAATACATTCCTCACATACATTTTTCACTCAGAATCTTCATATTCAGTGTCTTCTTCTTCTTCTTCAGATTCATCATCAGAGTCAGCAGCCTTCTGAGCACTCTCTTCCATTTCCAGCCTTTGAATAATCTCCTCAAGCTTCTGCTTCCTGGAATCCAGTTCTTTGCATGTGTTCTTCAGCTCAGCAATCAAAGCAGCTTTGGATATAGGATACTTTGCCTTTGAAGGTCCAGCAGATGTCCTAGAGGGAGCTTCAACATCAGCTGCATGATGACTTAAGAACAACTTGTAGTGGAAGGCCAGAGGACTCTCTCTTTTGCAGATTGAATCCTTCTCAGTGAGGATACCAGGATACTGGCTGAGGATTATTCCACACAGCAATGAAGGGAAGGCAATAGGCAGCTTTGTTGCAGATATCCCAGCATGCTTCAGTGTTTGATAAAAAATGTAAGCCCCAAAGTCCAGCTTTGTTTGGGTGCCCACAGCATAAATAAATCTGCCCAATTCAGTTGCTATTGAAAAGGTATGGTTGGTAGGGACCCAGTTTACAGTGCCAATCCTATGCAGCATTGCATACTTCCTTGTTAGCAAACTAACAGAAAGTTTGCCCTTGACTGGCCAAGCTTTGACTTGATTGGCAGTAATGACCTTGCACACCTGGTTGTCAGTCTTCCCCAACTCATTAGGTCCATCAGATTCTCTCCCTAGGTAGTGGTTGATAACCCTAGGAGAGAATTCCACACATCTCCCTCTTACATACACCTTTCTGAATTCATCTGACTTACCATCAACACAGTCCTCTTGAAGGTTGACAATAAATTCCTTGACTAGCAGCTCATAGCAAGGTGAAAAGTTTGACACTGTTTTGAATAAGCCAGTAGAAGAAATTAGGTCAATTACCTCAGTGCACTCAAGTGCATTGCTGCCCAGCTCTCTTTCAAGTGCTACCCTTCTTTGGTAGACAAATTTCCATCTGCTCACACTTGACACATGATGAAAAGAAATATTATCCAGAGGAGCTTCTAGAACAGCAGAGGTAGACCTTGAAGGTGCTGGTTTCTTCTTTGGTTGGGATGTTGGGACATCCTCTTCAACATCTGAATCTGGTGGAGTGACAGCTTTCCTCTTTTGTGTATTCACCTTGCTCCATTGTTTGGTAGGACCAAAGGCAACTTTATCTTTGTCCTTCTTTGGTGTAGGTTGTTTCTTTTCAGGAGTTGCATGTCTTGCAGTCTTCTTTTCCTTCCTAGTCCTAAGCCTTTTGGCTATGCTAGGGTCCACAGAGGCAATGATTTATGTGTCAGAATCATGCTCTATGTCTACAACAGGAGGAGGTTGAGCAGTCTCCTCTTCAGCAGGTGGATCAACAGAAGCTTGATCATCAGTGGCTTCATCATCATCATCAGTGGAGGCCTTGTGCTGGTCCTCAGATGTTTCAACATCTATTGGGACATCCTGTTGAGCAGGAGTGTCCTCTTCAGCTTGATTACTCTGTTCTTCTTATGGAGCTGGCATGGTGTTCAGAGGAATAGATATTCCACTCACAACTCTTTGCTCAGACAGAATCCTGTTCACAAGATCCTTAATTGAAGCATCCACATACTCAGAGGCTTTGGGATTGGTGTTTGAGGATGAAGGCTTCCCTTTGACTTTGCTGAATACAGGTTCCTTTGCCCTTCTCACATTAGGAGTTCTAGGCTTTTGAGCAAGAGGAACACTTCCCCTGATTTCGTCTATGGGAGTTGAATCCATAGGTACCACAGAGATGGGGGTTGCATGCACCACATCTTCTTGGTTGAGGATTTCATCAGAGATATTAGGGTTTTGATGTTGAGACATTTTCGAATGTGGTGGAGGAAGAGGTTAGGATTGATTGAGTTTGATGAGCTCTGAAACTCAGCTATAGCATGCAACTTGTTTTGAGAGGATGATGAGAAGATGAATAGCTGAGAGAAAGCTGGAACTTTTATAAGAGTCGTTACTTGGAGAATTTTAAGGAGTGGAATACACAGAGTTCTTGACCAGACTGGTGTTGCCATCTGGTGATCATGCCACACGATGTCATAGGACATGTTGGCACTTCTCCATAACTTCTATATTTCACATAAACAGATTCCCAATTTACCCCTTAGGTTTTCAAATTGGGTAGCATCCAAAGCTTTAGTAAATATATCAGCCAATTGCAGATATGTGGCTACATGTTCCAATGAGATCACCTTCTCTTCCACAAGATCTCTGATGAAATGATGCCTGATATCAATATGCTTGGTCCTGCTATGTTGGATAGGATTCCTTGATATGTTAATAGCACTTAAGTTGTCACAGTACAATGTCATGACATCTTGTGGGACATTGTATTCAGTGAGCATTTGCTTCATCCAAACCAACTGTGAACAACTGCTACTAGCTGCAATATATTCAGCTTCAGCAGTGGATAGGGATACACAATTTTGTTTCTTACTAAACCAAGAAATCAAATTGTTTCCTAGGAAGAAGCATCCTCCTGATGTTCTCTTTCTATCATCAGCACTTCCAGCCCAATCAGCATCACAGAAGCCAGTGAGAATTGGTTCAAATCCATGGGAGTACATTATGCCATAGTCACAAGTACCATTGACATATTTCAGAATTCTCTAGAACTGGTTTAGATAGCTAACTTTTGGATCAGCTTGATATCTTGCACATACACCTACTGCAAAGGCTATATCTGGTCTGTTAGCAGTCAGATATGATAAGCTTCCAATCATGCTTTTGTATAGGCTTTGGTCCACCTTCTCACCCTTGTCATCCTTTGTCAGCTTTAAATGAGTGGGGGCATGTGTTCTTTTATGACTTGCACTATCCATCCCAAACTTCTTCACAGTGTTCTTGGCATACTTGCTTTGGGATATGAACATTGAATCTTACATCTGCTTGATTTGCAGTCCAAGAAAGTAGGTTAGTTCTCCTACTAGGCTCATCTCAAATTCAGATTCCATTTGAGTGACAAAATGTTTAACCATTTTGTCTGACATCCCACCAAAGACTATGTCATCTACATATATTTGAGCAATCATGACATTTCCTTCTTCATCTTTCACAAACAAGGATTTGTCTATATCCACCTTTTATGTATCCTTGTTTTGTGAGAAAAGTAGTCAGCCTTTCATACCATGCTCTTGGGGCTTGCTTCAGTCCATAAAGAGCCTTCCTTAGTTTGTACACATGGTTTGGACAGCTTGGATCAACAAATCCCTTAGGTTGTTCTACATATACCTCTTCATTAAGATTTCCATTTAGAAAGGCACTTTTCACATCCATTTGAAATAGCTTAAACTTCAGGATACAAGAAATTCCTAAAAGTAGTCTAATTGATTCAAGCCTTGCTACTGGTGAAAAGGTTTCATCAAAGTCTACTCCCTCAATTTGTGTGTATCCTTGAGCTACAAGTCTAGCTTTGTTCTTTGTAACAACTCCCTGATCATTTGACTTGTTCTTATACACCCATTTAGTGCCAATCACATTTATGTCATCAGGTCTAGGAACAAGATCCCACACTTCATTCCTTGTGAACTGACCTAATTCTTCTTGCATAGCACAAATCCAGTACTCATCATTAAGAGCTTCCTTGATGTTTTTAGGTTCTATTTTTGAAACAAAACAAGAACCTGAAATCACCTCTCTTGATCTAGTGCTTACACCTCTGTTGGGATCACCAATTATTAAATCTTTGGGATGATCCTTCTGGATTCTGATGGAGGGAGGTTTTCTGGATTGTTCTGTCCTTGCTTCAGTTTGAGTGAAGTCAGGATGATCACTCTTTATTTCAGCTTCAGTCTGACTGTCAGCAGATGTTCCAACATTATCTGTAACATCTGCAGGGGCATCATCAATTATCACATTTATGGACTCCATGATAACCTTGGTTCTAGAGTTAAATACTCTATAAGCTCTGTTATTTATAGAGTATCCAAGGAAAATCCCTTCATCACTTTTAGGATCCACTTTTCTTCTTTGCTCCCTATCAGCCAGAATATAGCAATTACTTCCAAACACATGGAAGTACTTAACTGTGGGTTTTCTGCCCTTCCAGACTTCATAGATTGTGGACAAGGTTCCTTTCCTTAGAGTGACTCTATTATGAATGTAACAAGCTGTGTTCATAGCTTCAGCCCAGAAGTACAATGGTAACTTTTTAGCATGGATCATAGCTCTTGCTGATTCTTGGATAGTTATGTTCTTCCTCTCAACAATCCCATTCTGTTGAGGGGTGATAGGTGAAGAGTATTCATGATTGATTCCTTCTGAGGAGCAGAAATCTGAGAATTTTTGATTCTCAAACTCCTTTCCATGGTCACTTCTTATTCTGACCACACAACTTGCTTTTTCTCTTTGTATTCTTTGGCACAAATCTTTGAATACATCAAATACATCCGACTTTTCTTTGATAAAATTTATCCAGGTATACCTTGAAAAGTCATCAACCACCACATAGGCATACCTCTTTCCACCAAGGCTCTCAACCTGCATTGGTCCCATAAGATCCATATGCAATAATTCCAAAACTTTGGAAGTTGTCAGATGTTGGAGCTTTGGATGGGACATCTTGGTTTGTTTGCCTATTTGACATTCACCACATACTTTGCCATCATCAATCTTCAGTTTAAGAATACCTCTCACAGCTTCCATAGATATGATTTTATTTATACCTCTGAAATGAAGATGACCCAGTCTTTGGTGCCATAGCTTCACTTCTTCTTCTTTGGCTAAAGAGTAAGTTGAAGTGAGACTGAAGTCTTGAGGTTCCCACATATAACAGTTGTCTTTAGATCTGGATCCTCTCATGACAACCTTTTGTTCTTTATTAGACACTATGCATTCAGTTTTGGTAAAGTTTACACTGTAACCTTGATCACATAATTGACTTATGCTGATCAAGTTAGCAGTCAATCCTTTTACCAGCAGCACATCATCTAGTCTTGGTACATCTGGACAGTCCAAGGTCCCAACTCCCTTTATTTCTCCTTTAGCTCCATCTCCAAAGGTTACATATCTGGATGAATATGACTTTAAGTCTACCAGTAAATTCTTCAATCCAGTCATGTGCCTTGAGCATCCACTGTCAAAGTACCAGTCTTCTTTAGCTGATACTCTTAGAGATGTATGAGCTATATATGCAACACCCTTCTTTGACCATTTTTGCTTGTAGTGAGGTTTTCTTTGATGCTTCTGCCCTTTGTAGTGACCATTTTTAGAGCTCCAAGGTTGCTTGTTGAAATTGTTCTTGGACATATAGCTTTGATCAGCATGAAGACTAGCTTTAGGTACCCATACTTTCTTGATGACCTCTGCTTTCTGCTTAGGGGGTTGCTGATATCTTTGATTTTGATGTCCATGCAACACTTTCTTGGTAACCTCTATCTTCTGCTTAGGAGGTTGCTGATGCATCTGATTTGGATATCCATGCAACTTGTAGCAATGAGGTTTGATGTGACCAAACCTTCCACAATGATGACATCTCCATCTTTGATACTTCTTTTTCATCATGTTCTTTTCATGATGTTGGGACTTCTGTTGGAACATCATGTTTGTCTTTATGTTCTTTTCATGATGTTGGGACATCTGTTGGGACATCTTGTTTGACTTTATGGAATTTGAAGTAGTTTTGCTGGTGCTATCCTCAATCTTTTGAGCTTTGTTAAATCCCAGTCAAGTTATATCCCCTGAATGCTTATTGTTGTTGAGAATAACATCCAGTGTGTTTGAGCTACTGTTCAACATTCTAACAGATTTGGACATATGCTCCAACTTGGAGTTGAGAAGGCTTACTTCACTTTTCAAAGTGTCAATGATCTCTAGATCACTTGTTTTTTCAGCCTTTAGTGCCTCAATCTGCTTCTTCTGCTTTATACTCTCCATGCATATTTCAGTGCTCCTTTTAACCAGCATCTTGTATGATTCTTCTAGCTCTTCAAAAGTCAGCTCCTCATCACTGGATCCACTTTCAGAATCACATACTCCAGCTAGAGCAGTGATGTACTTTGCTGATTCTTCTTCTGAATCACATCCTGAGTCTTCATCAGACCAGGTCACAAAGAGACCTTTCTTTTTCTTCTTTAAATAGGTAGGGCATTCATTTCTGATGTGTCCATATCCTTCACATCCATGACATTTAATCCTTTTTTCTTGATTGGTCTTTTCATCATAATTTGACCTTCTATTAGCATCATAAGGTCTTTTATTCTCAGAAGAGTTTGAGTATCTTCCACTTGGTCTGGACTTGCCATCCATCTTTCTGAGAATCTTGTTGAATTGTCTTCCAAGCATAGCAATGGTTTCGGATAAATTTTCTTCAGGGTCTGCTTCATTATTTTCTTCTTCTTTATCAGTATTTGACACCAAGGCTATGCTTTTGTTTTTTTTTACAATTGTATCATTCATTCCCATCTCAAATGTTTGAAGGGAACCAATGAGCTCTTCAACCTTTATTGTGCATATGTCTTGAGCTTCTTCTATTGTTGTGACCTTCATGTCAAATCTTTTTGGTAAAGATCTGAGAATCTTTCTTACCGGCTTTTCATCAGTCATCTTTTCTCCCAAAGCACCAGAAGTATTGGCTATTTTTGAGATGTTCATGTAGAACTCATGAATTGTCTCATCTTCCTTCATTCTCAAGTTTTCAAACTTGGTGGTGAGAAGTTGAAGTCTTGACATCTTCACCTTTGATGTCCCTTCATGAGTTGTTTTGAGAGTGTCCCAAACATCTTTGGCCAACTCACAGTGATGCACAAGTCTGAATATGTTCCTATCAATGCCATTGAATAAAGCATTTAAGGCCTTGGAATTTCCAAGTGCTGAATCTTCTTCCTCCTTGCTCCATTCTTCTTCAGGTTTCAACACTTTTGCTCCATCCTTGTTGTCTTGGACAGGGTGCTCCCATCCTTTGTTGACTGCTTTCCAGGCCCTATTCTCAAGTGATCTTAATAATGCTACCATTCTTAGCTTCCAGTAGTCATAATTAGATCCATCCAATATAGGTGGTCTATTTACTGATCCTACATCTCTTCCATGTTTCCAGAATTTGCAGTCCCTAGATCTCACCCAGTTAAACAGGCAGGGTTCCTGCTCTGATGCCAATTCCTGAACTAAGTTCAACACTTCTTGTTGGTCAAAAATTCTGCCAATTCTAAAAATCTATAATTTTCATTTCATTTCATTTCCTTTTGCTAACTTTTCAGGTGGTAAGTACTTTGAGAAGTGAATTTGCCTTCACTTCTCACAATCTCTTCTCATCTCTCTTATGCATTCATTGCTGAATTTTGTATTTGTCTTAGAGTGAGCTTGCTCATTCATGTTCCTTCTTCACCTTCTTTCTTCAAGCAACTTATCTTCTTAAGTGAAGTAAGTTGACTTGTTTCTCTTGCTTTTCTTCCTTTCATCTGCTTCTTCTTTGGCGGCTCTTCTTGAAGATCTCTTGCAAGCCTCATGAACCCTAGGAATACCCAAGCATGATCACAATTAGGGTTTGATTAGTCCCCCATTAGTTTTTACCTTTGTGTCATCTTTTGTGTCTTCTCTTCTCATCTCATAATCAGGGACTAAACCTTCAAGGTTTTAAGGCTTTGTGATTAAGGTTATGCCTGCATCCTTCTCTTAGGATGGAGTGTATAACTTTAATCCTAAGTGTTAAACCCATAATGTGTTTAAATCCTTTAATCAATTCATCTAATAAATCAATAAGACATCAAGCTTGTAACTTGGGCCTTGCATTAGGGTTCTAATTCTTCCTTAATTGGTTAAGAAGGACTAACCCTAGTGTTAATGGACAAGTCCCCCTCAAGTTGTCTTACAAACCGTAAAACTCAATTCTTAAAGGCTTTGTTTTGTCATGAGGTTAATCCCTAATCATGGATTAAGTTGAGGAGCCTTCCTCAACTTAAATGTTCTCATCTATCATCCTTCTATTAGGATGGTGTAATGGGTCCATTAAATCCTTGATTATGGCTTAAATTCATTACTTAACACTAAACAAAAACTCCAAAAAACATCTAAATGAATACAAGTAGGTTTATGATCTTAATCCTACATCATGGTGATTAAGTGTGAGGTATTTACTTCATACTTAAGGTTTTTTCATTACCCCTAATCAGAGGGAGGATGTGATGAGTTTACTAACCCTTGATTTAGGCTTAAGCTCATTAACTTATGACAAACTCCAAAAGAAATAAAAGATTGAAAACCCAAAAACAAACAATAATCGTCTCCTTTGGGATTCTTTTCTCATCTCATTCACTCATAAACGAGAACTCGCTTCTTCCATCTAATGCAAGACAGTTTGCACCTGAGCCAGACAGGTCATACACTTGAGCATAGACAAGTGAGCAGTTCACAGGTCAATTTATCTTTCAGTCTCTTTGATTCGAACGATGGTGTTCTGACTTCCTCATTGCACGAGAGGATACATAGGCATAACTTAACTGTTATCAAACAAAAGTCTCTGTATATTCCCCCTCTTCCAGCATCATTCTTTTGAGCCTCATTTTCTTGGGCTCTACTCTTTTTTCTTGCACTGACACTCCTTTTCTTCACTCCACACTTCTTTTGCACTGACACCGGCATTCGTTTCTAGATTTTGCACACAGAATAACACTGACACTACCCCTTAAAACACAAACTTTCAAGTGTGGATCCCGTCGAGTATGACAAACAATCTGGGTGCTAATACCTTCCCAGGTTTTAACCAACCACCTTTCTCAGTTTCTCTGGTTCGCGACCGTCTTATCCATCATTTCCTAGGTTTATGCAGCATTACCTTTTCTTTGGGATAAAAATGCCTAGTTGGCGACTCTTTTCAGTTCATCTTCGTGTTCTCTCCTTTCGCCTACCGTTCGCGTCTGTACCCCTTCTGACCCGGTTTCATTTGGTGGGAGCGATAGCCTGGCGACTCTGCTGGGGATCAAAGGAGCAACCAGGGCTTCTAGTTCTTTTTGTGGGTTCCTCCTAGCGCTTGTTTGATTTGTGTTTACGGGGGTGTTACGTGCTACTTGTGCTTATTTATTTTCTTTTTTTATTGCTTTATGTACAACTTTATTTATTGCTTTTCTTTACAGTTTTTATACATCATACTATCATTATCATTGCTGGATCTGGCTTCTATTTTGGTGGGTGGGATTTCATTGAGAGATTAAGGTCCTATACCAGGGACCTGAGTGACACCTAGGCTAGAGTGGTTCATGTTCTTTCCCATTCCATTTCGGTCTGGTGCGGGAATATGAAACACGGTTCAGATGTGGGTTTCTTCTTCAGAACTCTGTGCTACAGATTTCCTGTAGTACTAGGGCTATCTGGGAAGCCTGCTAAGTCTGGATGACCTTTATTATAACCTTCAGAATCTGGGGTGAATTAGAGGAGGATCTTTTATGGTTATTGTAAACACTGTACCTCCGGGTTAGAAGTGTTTACACTTCTCATAACTGATCCAAGTCTGAGGATCCTTGTTCTAGAACATTACATGTAAGGGGGTTGGGTTGTTTACAGGTTTGTAGGAACCCTTGGCCACATCATACCCTATTACTGTATTGTTTAAGAATGCTTCATTTTGGACAGTTCTTGTGATTAACCCTGGACATGTGGCTCTTTATTTGAGTCCTCCACCCTGGTTACTGGATTTCTGAGCCTCCATCTGGACCTTTGAACATACATGGACCTTATATCAAGACAGATAATCAGATCCAGCTCTTGATCACAAACCCTTGCATATCATTTGCATATGTCATCATTGCATCATTTAACATTTGTTTATTTGTTTTTCAGGGTATCCACCTCATTATATCTTGGTTTGGTTTTGACCCCTTCTATTGCTTAGACCTCTGCTTCAGTTATCTTCTTCGGCATCTCCTTCAGCACCTCCATCAGTCTGTCAGAAACTCACCTGCATCAGTCTTTCAGAGATTTACCTCCAGCTCCTCAGTCTTTGATCTTCATCAGCATTTGTCTTCAGCTTCTTCATCAGGACTCATGGATGTTCCAAGGAAGAGCAAAATATCTTATCACTTCTTTGAGCCCATCTTGACTGGTATCAGGCAGGTCCAGTCACTCATCACACCTGACCACATCCCACTGTTCAGAGAGCTCTATGGGGATATTTTGGACATGGTTATGGATCTTGATTCTTCTCAGAGAAGCATGATCCAGACATGCTTGCAGTTTTATGACCATCCACTTAGATGCTTCACCTTTCCTGACTTCCAGATCGGGCCTCTGCTGGAAGAGTTTTCTTTGCCGATTGGAGTGCCTATCAGAGGAGGGATCCCCTTCAACCCAAAGATGGCTGCTCCCAGAAGTGAAGAGATAGCAAGGGCATTGCACCTGGAGCCTGCCCTTATTGAGCAAAATATGACAACAAAAGCTGGGATTCCTGGTTTACATCTGGACTTCTTGATTTCTCAAGCCATCCTGAAGGCTGCAGTCGGAGAATGGAGGGCAGTCTGTGCACTTTTATCCCTCAGCATATATGGGGCTATATTGTTTGCAGATGAGCCTAAATTTGTCAGTAAGAATGCCATCCACTTGTTCCTGCTAAGGAACCCAGTGCCTACATTACTAGGGGATTTTTACTACTCCATCCATCAGAGAAATGAAAAACAAAGAGGGAAGTTGGTCAGATGATGTGCTCCCTTGTTCTACTCTTGGCTACTCAGACACCTGCCTAAATCAGATGCTTTCTTGAACCCACACCAGTAGAAGAATTGGGCCAAGAGGTTCATTGCCTTAACATCAGATGATATCAGATTGTGCACCCAGAGTACCAAAGGTAAGGATATTATTACCAGTTGTGGGCAATACCCTAATGTTCCTCTGATAGGAGTAAAAGGTTGCATCAATTACAACCCTTTACTGTTTAAGAGACAATTGGGATATGCCTTAGTTCACCCTCCCAGAGGACAGGATTTAGCTGAGACCCTATACTGTGAAGTGCAACCTAATTCAGCTGTTGTCAGACAAGCTGCCTGGGCTTGGGACAACATTCAGACAAAAGGGACAACCATTCTTGGAAGATGTAACAATGTTGCTTCAGCTCAGTACTCAGACTGGTCCCATACTAGAGCTCAGATCACCAGGATGCCTTTCACCTTGGAAGACACACCTGGGCCTTCTAGAGTACAGCCTACAACAACTGTTAGCCTGGATTAATTTAAAAAGCTGAAAGAGAGGAATAATCAGCTATCTGAAGCCCTGAAGAAGACTCTTTGGGAAAGAAATGACGGTCGCCTAGATATTGAGAGATTGGAAAGACTCAAGACTAAGCATCTTACCAAGATTGAAAGGACAGATGACTACATAAGGAAAGCAAGAGTCGGGGAACAGATATTGAAGAATGCCTGCAAGGAGGCCAAGATTCAGAAAGCTAGGGCTGAGCATTACCTGGAAGAGAGCCAGGCTTGGTGGATCAGGATCACCGAGGCCCGTGCACAAGAAGACCAGAGGACTCAGTCCAAGATTGAGCAGCTGGAGGCCAATGAGAAGAAGCAGCAGGAAGCTTTGTTGGTAGCCCATAAGGAGATATCAGAATTGAAGCTCTGAGCAGGGTTAAAGAGATCAAAAGATCAGGACACGCATAAAGAGCTGACTAATGCCATCGCTACCAGGAACCTCCTCATTAGGACCATTACAGAGCACCCAGCTGGTCCGGTGACTGAGGCACTTCTGAAGGAAGTCAGGGAAGACGACTTTGGGTTGGATGTCTGATTTTGCTTGTATTATTCTTGTTTTGATGTACTTTTTCTTTTGGTTGTTGTATTTTTGACCCACCATGGGCATGTATTGTAAATAGACTATGTATTTTCATCATTTTTAATATATCAATTTGTTTTATTTTGGTGGGCTTTCTCTCAACATCATCAAGCATCTCCTCGTGGTCTGGAAAGGTCAAAGCCAAGAACCAAACCGGATACCTTGGAAAACAAATAAGCATACTGCATTGCATACTAACATTTTCTTTATTTTGTAGGTTCTTGTTTATTATTTTATTTCTCACTTTGTTGTGCTTTCAGGAAACATTGCTCGTCGCAGAGTGTTCCCTGTCAACCGCACACACCGGTACCCAACGCGTAACAACCTTCTAGGCATCCAGATGGAACAGGTACAGCAGGACCTGAATGAAGTAAGGAATCAGATGGTAAACGAAAGGGTTGAGATGAGAAACCAAGTGACCCAGTTTATGGCTATGATGACTGGCCTAGCCCAGAGCCAAGAAAGGCTGAGAGAGCTGGTGGAAAGACAGACACCTGAAGAACCCCACCCTGGAACAGGAGGAACCAGCAATAATGAACGGGGGCAGCCTCGTATCGACCCACCATAATTTGGGCCCCATTTGAACCCAGATGTTAACATCCCAAGGAATATTCCAGGAAACACTACTGCAGGCAGGATCTTGCAAGAAGATCCTCAAGAGGAGCAGTTCACTGTTATTGGGGCTGGGGATGAAGTGTATGACAGAAGACTAGATGAGATTGCTGAAAAGATGAGGTCCTTGGAATCCCAAAATTCCTTAGGCTTTGACGTAATGGATATGGGGCTGGTAGATGGGGTGAGGATTCCCCACAAATTCAAATCCCCTTGCTTTGGGAAATATAATGGTACCTCATGCCCGCGTACTCATCTGCAATCCTTCTTAGGGAGAATCAAGGATTATACCATAGACGAGAAGTTATGGATGTTCTATTTTGTGGACAGCCTGACTAGAGCATCAAGAGAATGGTATTCGCATCTGACAAGGGCCACTATAAGATGGTGGAAGGACTTTGCCGAAGCCTTCATCCGACAATACCAGTACAACCTAGACATGGCCCCCAATAGAACTATTCTAATGGGCATGTCTTAGTCTTCAAGGGAGAGCTTTCGGGATTATGCTCAGAGGTGGAGACAGCTTGCTGCTGCTGTCCAGCCACCCATGTCTGAAAGAGAAATGGCTGACATGTTTATGAACACCTTGCAGGGAACTTATATTGATAGACTTGTTGCTTTCTCTTCTAGCAGTTTTGCCGATGTAGTTATAGCTGGTGAGAGAATTGAGAGTCTTTTGTGTCGCTCCCAATAAATGAGACTGGCTCAAATAAGGTACAGACGCGAACGGTCGGCGAAAGGATGAAATGAAAAGAGTCGCCAGCTAGGCATTTTTATCCCGAAGGAAAGGTAATGCTGCATAGACCTAGAAAGATATGGATAAGACGGTCACGAACCAGAGAGACTGAGAAAGGGGGTTGGTTACAACCTGGGAAGGTATTAGCACCCAGATTGTCCGCCGTACTCGACGGGATCCACACTTAAAAGATTTGTGTTTTAAAGGGGTAATGTCAGTGCAATCTGTGTATCAAAGCTGGAAAGAATGCAAGTGTCAGTGTAAAAGAAATGTGAAGTGTATAAGAGAAGTGTCAGTGTAAGAACAAGAGTGAAATGCTCAAGACTATGAGGCTTAAAGAATAATGCTGGAAGAGGGGGGAATATACAAAAACTTTTGTTCGATAACTGTTAAGTTATGCCTACGTATCCTCTCGTGCAATGAGGAAGTCAGAACACCGTAGTTCGACCCAAAGAGACTGAAAGATGAATTGACTGATGAACTGCTTGCTTGCCTATGCTCAAGTGTATGACCTGTCTGGCTCAGGTGCAAACTGTCTTGCATTAGACGGAAGAAGCGAGTTCTCGTTTGTGAGTGAATGAGATGAGAAAATAATCCCGAAGGAGACGATTATTGTTTGTTTTTGAGTTTTCAGTCTTTTATTGCTTTTGAAAGTTGTCATAAGTTAATGAGCTTAAGCCTAAACCAATGGATTTAGTAAACTCATCACATCTTCCCTCTGATTAGGGGTAATGAGAATGCCTTAAGTGTGAAGTCAGCATCTCACACTTAATCACCATGGTGTAGGATTAAGATCATTAACCTACTTGTGATTATTTAGATGTTTTGTTGTTTTTGTTTAGTGTTGAGTAATGAGATTAAGCCATAATCAGGGATTAAACAGACTCATTACACCATCCTAATAGAAGGATAATAGATGAGAATGTTTAAGCTGAGGAAAGCTCCTCAACTTAATCCATGATTAGGGATTAAACTCATGACAAAACAAAATCTTTATTAAGTGGATTTTAGTTAATGATGAGATGAAGAAATGACTTTTTATGATTTGTAAGACAACTTGAGGGGGACTTGTCCATTAACACTAGGGTTAGTCCTTCTTAACCAGTTAAGGAAGAATTAGAACCCTAATGCAAGGCCCAAATTACAAGTTTGATGTCTTGATGGTTATTAAGTGGATTGATTAAAAGGATTTAAACACATTAAGGGTTTAACAGTTAGGATTAAAATTATACACTCCATCCTAATAGAAGGATGTAGGCATAAGCTTGATCACAAAGCCTCAAAGCCTTTAGGGTTTAGTCCTTGATTATGAGATGAGAAGAGAAGACTCAATGAGACACAAAGGTAAAACCTAAATAGGGGACTAATCAAAACCCTAATTATTGTCATGCTTGGTTGTTCCTAAGGTTTGTGAGGTTTACAATAAAGATCTTCAGAGGAACCACCAGGAAGCAGATGAAAGGAGCAAAGAAAAGCAAAGTAACTTGCTTCACTTAAGAAGACAAGTCACTTGAAGAAAGAAAGTAAGATGAAGAAGAATGAGCAAGCTCAATCTCAAACACAAGACAAAATGCAGCAATGATGCATAAGAGAGATGAAAAGAAATTGTGAGAAGTGAAGGCAAATTCACTTCTCAAAGTTACTTACCACCTGAAAAGTTAATGAAAGAAATGCAATACAATGCAAAATGAGATGAAATGGGATGATGCAAACCAAAACCAGAAGCATGTATGAGATGATAATGATGCTATGATGTGATGCACATACATGACAAGAGATGAGAATGTTCATATGAACATATGGATGCAAGAGAAACATGCTTAGAACCATGAACATACATGAAAAGTTATGGAATGCAAATGACATACAAAATGGCAAATGAAAGATGCAATGATCAAACATTATTCTAAGATGTCTTAAGATGTCTAATGAATCAAATGGATGCATAAAATGTCATGGCAAGTCATGGTATGCAAGCAAATGGAAGATGGATGCAAATGAAAGCCCAAATTAGGGTTTATGATCAATGCACAAAACAAAAATCAAAACCAGAAGCAAACATCATGATAAAAAATTGAAAATGCATCCAAGGGAACCTTAAACCTATATAAACTCACTGCCCAAAGGAGGGGTTCTAACTCTTAACCTAATGAGGGTTATGAATTTCTTAAGATTGCTAGGGTTTTAAGGTACCTTGTCAAGAAAAATGTCAAACAAATTGAAAATGCAAGATCAAATTATGCCAATTTAATCCTACAAACTACATGATATGCAAGACACAATGCAAAAAGAATCAAAGTCCAACTCTTAAAGACTAGGCAGAAATGAATTTTCAAAGGTTGGATCAAAATAATGCCTTGAAATGAAATTAATTCCATGAGAAATTGTCAAAAGACATCAAGATCAAAAAATAAATTTGGTTTGAGGGTTGGACAATGTTTCTAAATGATTTTAAATGTTTCATGATTTTTTTTTGTGATTTTTAAATACCTAAAAGTATTTTTAATTAATTAATTCTCATTAATTAATTAAAAATAAACTTTTAAATGATTTAAAAATAATTTTTAATGCAAAAAATAAAAATAAAAATGTTTTTGGTTTCTGAAAATTAATAAAAGGTTGCATAAAAAATTTCAGAATTTTTGCATGATTTTTACTATTTTTAATAAAATGAAGAAAACAAATCAAATAAAATGAAAATAAAATGAATTTAAACTGAAAAAAAGAAAAGTCAACACAATCAAAGGCTGACATTCAAACCTACACGCGAGGGAGTGGACTTGGCGCGTATCTGGACGGGCATTATTCAAAATTCACTAATTATGATTAAGTCCTAATTAAATGCCCTAATGACTTTCACTGTTCCGGTCATCTTCTCCGGCGGGCCAAAACTTCTAACTCTCTGAATACGCAATAAAAATGAAATCTAATTGCCCAGAATCCATCCCCATTCAACACTGAATCAAAACACCCAAACAAACATCATTTTTCATCCATTAATCAAGAAAATCGAAGCAAAACTTATTTAGGGCAAAAAGTCAACTTTGCAAATGACTTGAAATTCTTCAATTTCCATTTTCATTTTTAAACACATCATGATGATCAGGATATCACATAGAATCAATTTATAACAAGTAAAATGAGTTCTGGAAAATTTGTTCTTGATGAATACCTAAACTGGAGCTTTGGTTTCTGGCACTTTCTGGCTGATTTCTTGCTTTCAAACAACTCCACTGGACCCCCTGAGAAGCTTTCAATGCTTGTTTGAAGTTTATAATGGATGGTTTGAGAGATGGCAGAAGTTCTGTTCAAGGGAGGATGGTGATCGTGTTTTTGATTCAGGGAGTTTCAGGCTATGGTGATGGGTGGTTTTTGATTAGTGAAGTATGCTGAGTTGATTTGTGAAGTTGGTTTGTGTGTTTGGAGCCTGTGGAGAGTGTTTCGAAAGCTTTTGCAAAATGGGGTGAAAATGAGAGAGCTGAGTTCTTGGTGATTTCAGGCTTGTTTTCTGTGTGCTTTGGCTTGCTTTTTGTTTGTATAAACTAATGGGATTGGTCAGATGAGTTGATGTGTGCTTTTGTGATTGGTATGGCTCAAGTTGCCAAAATGTCAAAGTTGTGTAAGAGAGGCATGGGCTACTTGCTAGCCAAGGACAGATGGGGTGTCCTGCGCAGCAAGATGTGTGGAGAGCCATAGGATTGGTTGTGAAGTCAGCAAGCAAGTGGATTCACACTTGAGTGAGTTTTTGCAACTTGCTTCACTTTTGTTTCCTTTGAGAAATCTTGCTCCATAAGTCATGAAAATGAGTGATCCCTTGGCCCATTCTGATTTTTAGATGTCATATGATCATGTTGTGAAGAAATTATACATATTTGAGGCCTTTAGAACACTTGAACAAACCATTTTGCAAAATGTCTCTTTGGTAGAAAACTTCAAATTTTGTGATTTTAGCCAACTTTGACAAGCCATAACTTTTGATCCAAAATGAATTAGGTCATGTTCTTGTACTTTTTGAAAAGGGAATGATCCATTCTACAACTTTCATGACCAAAGTTTTTCCATTTGAAGCATTTTTGAATCAAAAAGCAAGGGTTGAAAAAGTTTCCCAAAATGGCAATTTCATTAAAAGTCAAACTTTCCCAAAAAGTCAACTTTGCAAATGACTTGAAATTCTTCAATTTTGTGAACTTCCAACATCTTCCATGATCAAATAAAGACCATACACAATCAAAATGATGAAGAACACCCTTTGGTTGGGTCATTGGGGGCCTCAAATGCCCTGATTTTGAACTGACTTGCTTGAAAAGTCAACTCTTGATCAGATGACTTCCCCATGGAATTTCTTCATGAAAATTGATATGCATGCTCCCTATACCATATAGAGACCAATAGAAACAAGAATGACCAAAAAATTTGGAGTCATGGCCTCTGAAACCAAAACCCTAATTCTAGGTCATCTGTGCAGTCAAACCTGGCCCTGCTTCCATACCATTCTCAGTCCTTGTGATTTTTTGACATTCTTGACTTTGAGAGGACATAGTATGATGCTTGAACCTACATGGACCCTTTTGAAGTGACTGATGACCTTTGGAGTGGCTCAAGAAGCTCTTGGATTGCTCAGATCACAAACCCTAGATGCAGATGACTTTGAACCAATGCAGTGAATCAAAAATGTGGTATGAGATGCTATGATTGAGTTTATGCATATGAAATGATCACAATCCATGGTGTGAATGGGTGAGGGCAAATTTGGGGTGTTTACAGCTGCCCCTATTCAAACATGAGTTAGCTGTGCAGGATGTAAGCGACGGCTTATCAGGCAAACAAGATAACTTGTGGTTGAATACCAAAGACAGTCCAAAATTTGCACTCACAGAATGAAGAAGAAAAGGGATATAGATTGTAAAAGAAAATAAAGTATATTATAAAGTGCGGGCGACGGAGGACGACCGTCGAGCAGAGGACGACTGCTGGGGAAAGAGCAATGACGGGGACGGCCGACATGCTGGGGATATAAGAGATTATGATGGGGACGGCCATCAAGTAAAGCTATAAGATTCTATGGGGAGTATGTAAAAAGTAAATGATGAGGCACGGTCATCAGGTTCATAAAGTAATGCAAACAACGATGGGGACGGCCATCGGGCTAAGCTGATGAAGGACGATCATCAGGAAAAGGAAAAGGGACCACGACGGGGACAACCATCGGGTTAAAGAATAAATGAAATAATGATGAGGGACGGTCATCAAAGGTTAAGGACGATCACCTAGCAGGGGGCGGCTGCTCTGTTGGGGACAAGATGAGGGACGGTTATCTAAGGTGAAGGACGATCACCTGGCAGGGTACGGCTGCCGAAAGTATCGCGACATAGAACGAATGCCGGATAAAAGGTCGACGATGGGGACGGCCATCGGATGAGCATGATGAAGGACGATCATCAAGAGGTGAAGGACGATCACCTAGCAGGGGACGGCTGCTCTCAAGGTTTATCATGACATAGGACAAATGTCAGATAACAAAATCAACGATGGGGACGGCCATCGGATAAAATGATGAAGGACGATCATCAAAGGGTGAAGGACGATCACCTAGCAGGGGACGGCTGCTAAATATCACGACATAGGACGAATGTCGGATTGAAAAGATCAACGATGGGGACTCCCGATAAATGGGAATAACCCATATAAAGGTACAGACGCGAACGGTCGGCGAGAGGAGAAAGTGAGAACACACAGGAGTGAACTCACAGGATAGAAAGAGTCGCCAGCTAGGCATTTTTATCCCGAAGGAAAGGTAATGCTGCATAAACCTAGAAAGATATGGATAAGACGGTTGCGAACCAGAGAGACTGAGAAAGGGGGTTGGTTACAACCTGGGAAGGTATTAGCACCCAGATTGTCTGTCGTACTCGACGGAATCCATGCTTAAAAGATTTGTGTTTTAAAGGGGTAGTGTCAGTGTAATTTGTGTGTAAAAGAGCTGGAAAAGGATGTACAGGTGTCAGTGCAAAAGGAGTGAAGTGTGTAAATGTACAGTGTCAGTGTAAAAACAAAGATGAAATTCTCATGATAATGAGGCTAAAGAATAAGGCTAGAAGGAGGGGGAATATACAGAGACTTTTGTTCGATAACTATTAAGTTATGCCTACGTATCCTCTCGTGCAATGAGGAAGTCAGAACACCGTAGTTCGACTCAAAGAGACTGAAAGATGAATTGACTGATGAACTGCTTGCTTGCCTATGCTCAAGTGTATGACCTGTCTGGCTCAGGTGCAAACTGTCTTGCATTAGACGGAAGAAGCGAGTTCTCGTTTGTGAGTGAATGAGACGAGAAAAGAATCCCGAAGGAGACGATTATTGTTTGTTTTTGAGTTTTCAGTCTTTTATTGCTTTTGAAAGTTGTCATAAGTTAAAGAGCTTAAGCCTAAACCAATGGATTTAGTAAACTCATCACATCTTCCCTCTGATTAGGGGTAATGAGAATGCCTTAAGTGTGAAGTCAGCATCTCACACTTAATCACCATGGTGTAGGATTAAGATCATTAACCTACTTGTGATTATTTAGATGTTTTGTTGTTTTTGTTTAGTGTTGAGTAATTCGATTAAGCCATAATCAGGGATTAAACAGACTCATTACACCATCCTAATAGGAGGATAATAGATGAGAATGTTTAAGCTGAGGAAAGCTCCTCAACTTAATCCATGATTAGGGATTAAACTCATGACAAAACAAAATCTTTATTAAGTGGATTTTAGTTAATGATGAGATGAAGAAATGATTTTTTATGATTTGTAAGACAACTTGAGGGGGACTTGTCCATTAACACTAGGGTTAGTCCTTCTTAACCAGTTAAGGAAGAATTAGAACCCTAATGCAAGGCCCAAGTTACAAGTTTGATGTCTTGATGGTTATTAAGTGGATTGATTAAAAGGATTTAAACACATTAAGGGTTTAACACTTAGGATTAAAATTATACACTCCATCCTAATAGAAGGATGCAGGCATAAGCTTGATCACAAAGCCTCAAAGCCTTTAGGGTTTAGTCCTTGATTATGAGATGAGAAGAGAAGACTAAATGAGACACAAAGGTAAAACCTAAATGGGGGACTAATCAAAACCCTAATTATTGTCATGCTTGGTTGTTCCTAAGGTTTGTGAGGTTTACAAGAAAGATCTTCAGAGGAACCACCAGGAAGCAGATAAAAGGAGCAAAGAAAAGCAAAGTAACTTGCTTCATTTAAGAAGACAAGTCACTTGAAGAAAGAAAGTAAGATGAAGAAGAATGAGCAAGCTCAATCTCAAACACAAGACAAAATGCAGAAATGATGTATAAGAGAGATGAAAAGAAATTGTGAGAAGTGAAGCCAAATTCACTTCTCAAAGTTACTTACCACCTGAAAAGTTAATGAAAGAAATGCAATACAATGGAAAATGAGATGAAATGGGATGATGCAAACAAAAACCAGAAACACGTATGAGATGATAATTATGCTATAATGTGATGCACATACATGACAAGAGATGAGAATGATCATATGAACATATGGATGCAAGAGAAACATGCTTAGAACCATGAACATACATGAAAAGTTATGGAATGCAAATGACATACAAAATGGCAAATGAAAGATGCAATGATCAAACATGATTCTAAGATGTCTTAAGATGTCTAATGAATCAAATGGATGCACAAAATGTCATGGAAAGTCATGGTATGTAAGCAAATGCAAGATGAATGCAAAAGGAAGCCCAAATTAGGGTTTATGATCAATGCACCAAACAAAAATCAAAAGCAGAAGCAAACATCAAGATAAAAAATTGAAAATGTATCCTAGGGAACCCTAAACCTATACAAACTCACTGCCCAAAGGAGAGGACCCAATTCTTAACCTAGTGAAAGTTAGGAATTTCCTAAGATTACTAGGGTTTTAGGGTGCCTCACAAATAAAAATACCAAACAAATTAAAAAGTCAAGATCAAATCAAACCAATTTTATCCTGTAAACTACATGCTATGGAGGATGCAATGCAAGAAGAACCATCATCAAACTCTCAAGGGTTGGGCAGAATGAATTTTTCAAAGTTTGAACCAAAATAATGCCTTAAAATGAATTTAATTCCAATGAAAATGATCAAAAGGCATCAAGAACCAAAAATAAATTTGTTTTGAAAGTTTGATAATGTTCCTAAATGTTTTAAAATGCAATGTGAATTTTTTTGGAATTTTTAAATACCTAAATGTATTTTTAATTAATTAATTTTCATTAACTAATTAAAAATAAACATTTAAATAATTTAAAAATAATTTTTAATGCAAAAAATAAAAATAAAAATATTTTTGGGTTCTGACAATTAATGAAATGTTTGACAAAAAATTTCAGAATTTTTCAAAGTGTTTTGCTATTTTTTAAAATTCATGCAAATAAAATACAAACAAAATGAATTAAAATTGGTTAACAGAAGAATGAATCGATTCATGTTTGGATGAATCGATTCATACTGATCAAAACAGAATTAGTTAAACAACATGAATTGATTCATAATGGGATGAATCGATTCATTTTGCGAAATCCAGGAACCTTTCAACAGAATGAATCGATTCAAGCTAGAATGAATCGATTCAAGCTAGAATGAATCGATTCATTATGCTGTTTTTTCCAAAAATGCATAATCAAACTCATTCCTTAGGCTGTGTTAAGTGCTCTAACTCTCCATATTTCATCCTTTACCCACCCCAAACATGAATCAATCACAAGATCACATTTACAATGCATCAACAACAAGATTTGAGCAAAATCAAGAAAACTGCCAAAACTTCAGAACATGCATACACACTCATTTCTCAGCCATTTTCAGTGTTTCAAAGCTTAACATGGTCAGTGAAACAAACTCTATCATCCTATAACAAGATATTGCATTTCTAAAAAAGGTGTTCTTGATGATACCTGAACTAGAGCTTTGAACTTTAGAGCTTTCTGGCCTCAAACTTGGTGCAATCTCTCTCCTTTGAACACCCTGATGATGTAATGAAGCTTGGAGAGCTTTCAGAATGGCTGGCTATGGCTGTTTTGCTCTGGTGTAGCAGAAATGGAGGGTCTTTTGTGAGATGTTTCAAGTTGTTTCAGGGGATGATTCTTGTTCTAAGGGTGATTTGTAACTTGTTGGTGAAAGAAAAAGTGAAGTTTGATGGCTGTGTGAAGAAAAATTCAGAGAAGAAGTTTGGGACAGATTTTGTGCAAGTTGAATTGTGTGTTGTTTCCATGCCAAATGAGCTGCTATATCACTCCCATAAAGTTTGAGTAGGTTGTGGAACAGGTTAGTAGAGGCTGCTGGTCACTATTCCAAAAGCATGGGAGAAAATGCAAAAAGTCATGGTTTGGTGTACTTGAGGCATGGGCTGTGGCAGAGCTGATTTTCTGGCTGGTACTGCATCAGCTGAGTTCAAGGATGACTCTTGGATCAATTGATGTGAGCTGTAATGGATGAAGGGTGAGATCTCACATGTTTTGCAATTTTGCAACTTGTTACACTTTGTGACTTTTGGTCATGAACATGTGACATCTCTTAAGAAATATGCAGCAAAATGCATCACATAATGTTGTTATGACACTTTGATAATGGTTAGAGACCAAACAAAACCAAAAGAACCCTTCTTGCAAGATTTCCCTCTTTGTGATTTTTCATGAAAAATGGCTTATGATACTTGGACATCAAGGCATGAAAATGAGAAATTTCTTGGGCCAATCTGAATTTTAGGCATTGCATTGTGTTTGTATGAAGATTAGGAGTCATTTTGAAGTCAATAGAATGCTTGGCATGTGAAATTGCAAGTTTCCCTCTTTATGCAAAAGTGAAATTTCAATGATTTTTCCCAACTTTGCAAAGCCATAACTTTTGATCCAAAATGAATTAGAAAAAGTTCTTGTACTTTTTGAAAAGGGAATGATTTAATCTACAACTTTCATGACCAAAGTTTTCTCATTTGAAGCATTTTTGAATCAATAAGAGGAGGTTGAAAAACTTTCCCAAAATAGTAAGTTTACATTGTAAGTCACTTTCCAAAAAAGGCAACTTTGCAAATGTCTTGAAATTCTTCAATTTTGTAAACTTCTAACATCTTCAATGACCAAATAAAGATCATACACATTCAAAATGATGGAGAAACCCCTTTGGTTGGGTGATTGGGGGCCTCAGATGCCCTGATTTTGCACTGACTTGCTCAAGAAGTCACCTCTTGATCAGATACCTTCCCCATTGAATTTCTTCATGAAAATTGATATGCATGATCCTCATAACATATAGAGACCAATAGAAACAAGAATGACCAAAAAATTTGGAGTTATGGCCTCTGAAACCAAAACCCTAATTTTAGGTCATCTGCAGTTAAACCTGGCTCTACTTCCATGCCATTCTCAGTTCTTGTGATTCTTTGACTTCTTTGATCTTGAGAGGATATAATATAATGCTTGAACATACATGGACCCCTTTGAAGTGATTGATGACCTTTGGAGTGGCTCAGATAGCCCATTGATTGCTCAGGTCACAAACCCTAGATGTAGATGACTTTGAATCAATGCAGTGAGGCAAAAATGCAATATGAGATGATATGATTGAACTTATGCACATGAAAATACCACAAGCCATGGTGTGAATGAGTGAGGGCAAATTTGGGGTGTTTACAGCTGCCCCTATTCAAGTATGAGTTAGCTGTGCAGGATGTAAGCAACGGCTTAACAGGCAAACAAGATAACTTGTGGTTGAATACCAAAGACAGTCCAAAATTTGCACTCACTGAATGAAGAAGAAAAGGGATATAGATTGTAAAAGAAAATAAAGTATATCATTAAAGTGCGGGCGACGGAGGACGACCGTCGAGCAGAGGATGACTGCTGGGGAAAGAGCAATGACGGGGACGGCCGACATGCTGGGGAAAATGCGGGAAATAAAGCAAAGACGGGGACGACCGACATGCTGGGGATATAAGAGATTATGATGGGGACGGCCATCATGTAAAGCTTGTAAGATTCTCTGAGGATTAATGAACAAATGATGGGGACGGCCATCAAGTTCATAAAGTAATGCAAGCAACGATGGGGACGGCCATCGGGCTAAGCTGACGAAGGACGATCATCAGGAAAAGAAAAAGGGACCACGACGGGGACGGCCATCGGGTTAAAGAATAAATGAAATAATGATGAGGGACGGTCATCAAAGGTGAAGGACGATCACCTTGCCGGGGACGGCTGCTTTGTTGGGGATAAGATGAGAGACGATCATCTAAGGTGAAGGACGATCACCTGGCAGGGTACGGCTGCCAAAAAGTATCGCGACATAGGACGAATGCCGGATAAAAGGTCAACGATGGGGACGGCCATCGGACGAGCATGATGAAGGACGATCATCAAGAGGTGAAGGACGATCACCTAGCAGGGGACGGCTGCTCTCAAGGTTTATCATGACATAGGACGAATGTCAGATAAAAAGATCAACGATGGGGACGGCCATCGGATAAAAATGATGAAGAACGATCATCAAGAGGTGAAGGACGATCACCTAGCAGGGGACGGCTGCTAAACATCACGACATAGGACGAATGTCGGATAAAAGGTCGACGATGGGGACGGCCATCGGATGAGCATGATGAAGGATGATCATCAAGAGGTGAAGGATGATCACCTAGCAGGGTACGACTGCTCTCAAGGTTTATCATGACATAGGACGAATGTCAGATAGTAAAAGAAATTTTGCTTTGCTGGCGACCTATTGGGGAATAGTAAACACGGACGAGTGTTTATATCCAAGAAAATAAAAGGTATAAGTGTTTGGTGTTGTGTATAGATTAAAAATGCGGACGAGCATCCTTAAGATTATGATACAGACAATTATCAGGTAGAAACAAATAATGACACGTGTTCAGAGATGATGATACGGACGAGTATCAACTGGTTAACAAGGAACACGGACAAGTGTTGATTCTGAGGGGACTCTTCTGGGGACACGTAGACACAGACGAGTGTCTAAATTCAAGAAGACAAGAGTGTTTGACACAGTGTATAGATTAAAGATGCGGACGAGCATCCTTAAGACTGTGATACGGACGAGTATCAGGTAGAAACAAACAATTGACGCATGTTCTAGGATGATGGTATGGACGAGTACCAACTGGTTAACAAAGAACACGGACTAGTGTCGAATCTGAGGGGATATAAGTGGTGTATACAAGATACGGATGAGTATCTGTATGAGTGAAAACAAGAGTAACAAGTAATATATGGTGTATAGTCGGGTGTTTAACCTGCTGGGGAGAGTGACACGGACGAGTGTCAAGAGAGTTATATTATAAACAAGTATATGCTTTACAAAGTGTTTAGGTAATTATGTTGGGGAAGGTGACACGGACGGATGTCAAGAAAGTTATATATATATGTATCTGTGAGTGCAAAAGGGATACTTTGGCTTTCTGCTGGGGATATGACACGGACGGGTGCCACAAAGAGTATGTACTGGTGTTTGTGGGTGTAAGGCAACTGCCTTAGCTCTCTGCTGGAGAATCTGGGGAGCATATTGTATATGGTGGATGGATAGTCATTATTCACAAGTGTTTGATTCAGAACATGGCTTATGACTATGCAATATGTTTGATTTTTTTGCCGTAATGCTCCGTATTGGACGGAATGCTACGCTTTGTGGGGTGAATTATGATGTGAATGCTATGTTTATGCAAAAGATACCGATCCGGGATTCGGATCCCGTTTCCACGAAGATCTCTGGTTGATCTGTTTGAAGTGGTCATCCCAGCTGCGGGAGGAGATCATTGAGATGTATTTGCTTGGAGGAATAGGTCACTGATAGACCCATTCTTGGTGATAAGGGACCCAGCTGGGGTTTGTAGAAGCTTTATTCACTCTGTTGTGATTCCTTCGCGTGTTGTACTTCTGGGTAGAGATTGACACTCTATGGGGAGATGGTTCCCTGGCCTTTGTACTTGGCTGAGGAGGAAGAATGATTGGCACCTCGGCTGGGCGAAGCAACAAGTGGCAACTCAGCTGGGGAGAAAACACTTTGAGTGAGTGCTGATTTGTCAGCTTGCTGGGGTGAAGCTTTCATGCCCCATGTTGTGCTTCGAATGCCTGCAATCCTGCAAAGACATAGGAACACACAAGTAATCCCGAGGTATCCCTTACCGGATTCCATCATAGGAGTCTAGACACTCCCGGGAGTAAGTATATTTCCAGCAAGCACATGTTCTTAGTAGAAAGAGCATCTGTATTTATGCAATCAGTATCTTAAAGACATCGGACATTTGCAAATGAAAAATAAAATGTACGAGACGGGACGTGACTGAAAATCTGATTTTATTAATTCATGTGCCCTGAATTGGCAAGATACAGTCAAAGAAACATATCCCCTGAAAAGAGGAGATTGTTACAAATGGAGAAACAATATGTTGGCAATGTTGATGACGCTTCAGGGAGCTTCCCTTTTGCTATGACTCGTATGACATTTGACGTTCTTCTCGTCTTGCTTTCTGAAAAAAGTTGATTCTGAAAGAAGCTTGATCCTTTCGAAGCTTACCAAGTTGTAAGTGATACAGACGAATTCAGAATGCAGTTGTTCGCTTATTCCCTTATTTTTGCATGGATCGCCCTTTCGGGTTTTCAATCCATCGGGATACCCATTTTTTCCTGAGTTGTCCAATGCGGCTTTTCAACTCAGCGGGTGTACATTTTTATTTATTTCCCTTATTTTTGCCCGAGTCTTTTATTCTGTTTTTGACTCGCCGGGATGCCCTATTTTTGCCTGGACTTACATTCTGTTTCTGTGTCTAGCGGGTCATTTTTATGCGAAGTATTTTTTAAGTGCATCTGAATTCACAGGGGACGGGAAGTCTTCACCATCCATAGTAATGAGCATGAGTGCTCCACCGGAGAAAACTTTCTTTACTATGAATGGTCCTTCATAGTTCGGAGTCCACTTGCCCCTGTGGTCTGTATGAGGAGGGAGGAGTCTTTTCAGCACAAGATCTCCTACTTGGTATTCTCGGAGCCTGACTTTCTGATCGAAGGCTTTCTTCATTCTTTTCTGATACAACTGCCCATGACAGATTGCAGCCAATCTTTTCTCTTCAATCAGACTCAGTTGTTCGTATCGGGATCGGACCCATTCTGCTTCGTTCAGCTTAACATCCATCAGTACCCGTAGGGAGGGTAGTTCAACTTCAACTGGTAGGACTGCTTCCATACCATACACAAGCTGATACAGTGTTGCCCCTGTGGATGTTTTGATTGACGTGCGGTACCCATGTAAGGCAAACGGTAGCATTTCATGCCAGTCTTTGTAGGTGACTACCATCTTCTGCACAATCTTCTTGATATTCTTATTAGCCGCCTCAACAACGCCATTCATCTTTGGCCTGTAAGGAGAAGAATTATGGTGTTGGATCTTGAAGTCCCGGCATAGTTCTGCCATCATTTTGTTGTTTAAATTGGAACCATTATCAGTAAAGATTCGCTCGGGAACTCCGTATCGACATATGATGTCTCTCTTCAGAAATCGGGCTACCACTTGCCTTGTAACATTGGCATAGGAAGCTGCTTCGACCCACTTGGTGAAATAGTCCATAGCAACCAGGATGAATCTGTGGTCGTTTGAAGCAGTAGCTTCAATCTTTCCAATCATGTCAATGCCCCACATAGCAAAGGGCCAGGGTGAAGACATCACATTCAAAGGATTGGGAGGCACATGCACCTTATCCGCATAGATCTGGCATTTATGGCATTTTCTGGCATAGGCACAACAGTCGGCATCCATTGTGATCCAGTAATAGCCTGATCTTAGCAACTTCTTAGCCATGGCATGCCCTCCTGCATGGGTACCAAAGGATCCTTCGTGCACCTCGTGCATTAACAAGTCTGCTTCTGTTCTATCAACGCACCTGAGGAGTACCATATCAAAGTTTCTTTTGTACAGGGAACCATCAGTGTTCAGAAAGAAACTACCAGCAAGCCTTCTTAGAGTCTTCTTATCGTTGGAAGATGCCCCAGGCGGGTATGTTTGACCCTCCAATAAGCACTTAATGTCATGGAACCAAGGCTTATCATCTTTGACAACGTCTGCTGCAAATACATATGCTGGTCTGTCGAGTCTGGACACTGAAATCTGAGGCACAAAGTTGGCAGCTTGAACTTTGATCATGGATGAAATGGTTGCCAGAGCATCTGCGAACTGATTTTCATCTCAAGGGATATACTCAAGCTTGACCGCTGTGAAGAAAGTCAGTAACCTTCTTGTATAATCCCTGTAAGGTATCAGATGATCCTGGTGGGTGTACCATTTTCCGTTGGTTTGATTAACTACCAGAGCTGAATCTCCAAATACAGTCAATGTTTTGATCCTGAGGTCAATGGCTTCCTCAAGACCCATAATGCAAGCTTCGTATTCATCTTCGTTGTTAGTGCAGTTAAAGGTGAGTTTTGCCGAGAAAGGCATGTGAACTCCCTTAGGTGTAATGAGTACTGCACCAACACCACGACCATTCATATTAACAGCCCCATCGAACATCATAGTCCATTATTCTTCTGGGTCAGGCCCTTCAGTGTGAACAGGCTCTTCATGATCTTTTGCTTTTATGAACATGATGTCTTCATCAGGGAAGTCAAATCTCATAGGCTGGTAGTCATCAATGGGTTGCTCAGCGAGGTAATCAGACAATACACTGCCCTTGATGGCTTTTTGAGATGTGTACTGGATGTCATATTCTGTTAGGATCATTTGCCATCTTGCAACCCTTCCGGTAAGTGTTGGCTTCTCAAAAATGTACTTAACTGGGTCCATCTTGGAGATCAATAAAGTAGTATGGGTCAACATATACTGTCTCAGTCGGCGAGCAGCCCACGCTAAAGCACAACAAGTTTTCTCGAGCAGTGAATAACGTTGTTCACAGTCGGTAAACTTTTTACTTAGGTAGTAAATTGCATACTCTTTTCGACCAGACTCGTCATGCTGGCCCAGCACACACCCCATTGACTCTTCTAATACTGTCAAGTACATTATTAGAGGTCTTCCTTCGACTGGAGGCATAAGGATCGGAGGCTCTTGTAAGTATTCCTTGATTTTGTCGAAAGCCCTCTGGCAGTCTTCGTTCCAACTGACCGTTTTCTCTTTTCTCAACAGCTTGAACAAGGGTTCACAGGTTGCTGTAAGGTGAGATATGAACCTTGAAATGTAGTTCAATCTACCTAGAAACCCTCGAACTTCTTTTTCAGATTTCGGTGCAGGCATCTCTTGAATGACTTTGACTTTATCAGGGTCAACTTCAATCCCTTTCTCGCTTACAATAAATCCCAGCAGCTTACCAGATCGCACCCTGAATGTGCACTTGTTGGGGTTCAACTTTAGTTGGTACTTCCTCAAACGCTTGAATAGTTTTAGCAGATTTACCAGGTGGTCTTCTTCTGTGAGGGACTTGGCAATCATGTCATCCACATAACACTCGATTTCTTTATGGATCATATCGTGGAATAATGTTACCATAGCCCGTTGATATGTTGCGCCAGCATTCTTCAATCCGAATGGCATCACCTTGTAACAGAACATGCCCCAGGGTGTAATGAAAGTTGTCTTCTCCATGTCTTCAGGTGACATCTTGATTTGATTGTATCCTGAAAATCCGTCCATGAAGGAGAATACTGAGAACTGAGCCGTATTATCAACCAATACATCAATGTGAGGTAATGGGAAATCATCTTTCGGGCTGGCTCTATTTAGATCCCGGTAGTCAACACACATTCTTACTTTGCCGTCTTTCTTAGGCACAGGTACTATATTAGCAAACCACGGTGGATAGTTAGTTACAGCAAGGAACCCGGCGTCCCACTGCTTTTGTACCTCTTCTTTGATTTTCATTGCCATGTCTGGGCGAGTACGGCGCAGCTTCTATTTTACTGGCGGGCAGTTTTCTCTTAGTGGCAGCTTGTGCATGACGATATCAGTGTCCAACCCTGGCATATCCTGGTAAGACCAAGCAAACACATCCGCATACTCCCATAGCAGATCAATCAGTTGTTCTTTCACCGAGTTTTGTAGGCAGGCCCCGATCTTAACCTCTTTCACGTCTTCAACTGTACCAAGATTAACCGTTTCAACCTCCTCCTGATGAGGGGTGATAACCTTTTCTTCTTGTCTCAACAACCTGGCTAGCTCTTCAGGAAGCTCGTAATCTTCTTCAACCCCTTCATCAGCTTGATTGATTGGATTGTCAAAGTCATACGAAGCTATAGCTGTGCTGTTGTCGGTGCACTCTGAAAGGCACTCTCTGCAAGGGTTCAGATTGTTCATTTTAGTGATTGATTTTAATCTTGTTTAGAAACAGTGAAATGAAGTTTATCATTTTGAAAACATTGCCATTTTTATTTTTGTACAAAAAGAAAAATGAAAAACAGTGAGCAGAAAAGAAAAAGACTCATTTGCAAAAGACATCCGATATTCATTGATTGATCTGTTTGCACAAAATTACAGATGACCCGATTACAAAATGAGTCTTGTCATCTTGGGCAAGATGCAAGACTTGATGCATGCTTAAAATATACAGGAAATAATAATTACTCTGCAGGAGTAACCCTTATAATTTCCTGGGAAGACCAGTTTGAGATACGGCTCCCCGGGATCCTTGGACGTATCCAGCTCTCCAGGTTGCGCTCATCTTTCGACTCATCTTCCAAGTTGTTTACTGCATCGGGGGTTGTAATACCTCAAAATTTGCCCTCATATTTATCCCCTTTACTGGTGTATCATTTTGCTTTCATCTGCATTTCTCACCAGATTATCAACATCATAGTAGTTCATTTCATTATTTCATAAGGCATGCGATCAGGGCTCAACGAAATTAGGGTTTTTTACACCTTATACGTATCTGGCAAGGATTGAAATAACAGAAAGTATTCACTGGACTATGATTCCGCTCCAAATGCGGTTGCTCAGTTGTGTCTCGATGCAGATGGGGGTTTGATTTAATTTGGATCAAATTGTCGGAAGATCATTACAATTGCAAGATTACTTTGGACCAACAGACTATCTCTGGGACAGTGCATATTCAAGGATCATGTTGTCGTGTGCGGAGATTCATCTGTTTATCGAACAGTGTTTGGTGTGAAGTTTGGTTCGGATCCTCAGTTTATCTGTGATTCATATGGATGTGAATGGTCTTGACATTATTCAACCAATTCAAGTTGTTATGTATAAGATGAAGTTTGGGTTATCATTTGTTCTATCAAGCACTTTAGAAAAAGAATATCCGAGAAAAGTTGGGCATGAAGATATCAACCTCATTATGGAAACAATATATGTAATTATGCGCGTCCCCCGAGCCGCTTCATTCAAGTTCATTTCCATTGAATATGTTGGGTTAGACTTGCATCTGTTATACAAGCTTGATTTTGGGACAAAATTTTTATTTGAGTTTGGGTTTGATGGAAAGACTTATTGTTCTAGAACATTCTTGTTCAAATTGCATATTCTATAGCAAACGCAAAAATAGTTGAGTGTAAATATTATATGTTCTTGCAAAGAATACTTGATGTGTTTTCCAGCATTTGGATGAAAAGGAAAATTGGTGCTAAATAAATAGAAAAAATAAAGCAATCATGATGCTCAACAGTTCAAGTTTAAGTCCCGAGAATTCTAAATTGTGAGTGTTATTGAGGTTGAAGTACCAGCTCTTGCAAATTCAAGTGCAGCTGGAGCATTTTCCAAATAGAAAGAACTTTCTTTTGATGGAAAAATCAATTGACTCCCTCTAGCAAAGGCGTTTTTCAGGCTTGCAGTTTTTATTTCACAAGGTTCAAAGTTATGTAAAAAATTTCATACAAGAAGTTCATACAAAAAGTTCATCCTAAAGTTCTAAAATTCATCAAAATGATATACAAAGGAGAGTATTGATGCATTTTTTTGTTGACAAAACTCGGAATTTTCTAGGCATGGTGAGTGTTTCGAAACTACCAGCTACCGCTGCTGCTGATGCTTCAAAGTAAGACAGTTTCCGTATGTAAGCTGCAAACTTTTGGCATCCTTTGTGCTCCATGAGAACTCCAACCGCAACATGTAGTCATAAAGGAAAAATGAGTTAGAAAAAACCTCCATTCGCGATACAAGTGATGAAGATTAAAGCAGGACTCAAGTCAGTTACCAATTGATGGAAGATTGAAGAAAAAGTCAGGTGAGAGGATCGGGAAAGGAAAGGCTAGATGTTATGTGTGACCCACCTGAAAATTTAATTGCCGTGCAAAACCAATGCGAAGAGCTTGCTGGATCTGCTTCATCCAGTTCAAGTCCACAATGGGACTCATTCATTTTTCCTCCAAAAAACCGAAAGTCTGCATAATGAAAAAATTGCTCTCTTTTCGTAATTCGTTTTTTCACTACTCAATTCTTTCACCTGCACATCATACGATTAGTTTCAATAATGTTCATAACAGAATCAATAACTAACTGAATTCACAATAGTTCATAACAGAATTGCAACTGAATTCATAACTGAATTCACCTGAGAAATTCCAGAAGGATCCAGAAAGATCCAGAAGAGTGATTCTCTATAAATCAGAAGCACCTTCTTCATCTAAGTTTCTTCACCATTTTTTTTTCACCCATTCTTCAATCCTTCTCCTTCAATCCTCTTCCCACACAATTTCCCAAACTCTCCTTCACCATTCTTCTGCTTCTTCAATCCTTCTTCCACCATTATCCTTCTCGATCCTTTAATTCCTGAGTCGACCTCTTCTCTATTCTCCTATTTTTGAACCTCAATACGAATCTCCCTCTTCCAGCTTTTTCGCCCTGATGACAAGACCCGTGTTCTTCACCACATGGTAGCCATGATTCTTCTCCTCCCTCGCTGATAACCTGCACTTCATAGGTCCATTACAGAGTCTTATCTCTGATCATTATCACCATCTCCAACATTTCCTGCAAGATTCGGTAATGTGCGTAACAAAAAGAAAAGGAGTAAGAAGCCTCGGGAGAGATTAAAAACAGAATAGTTTCGCGGCGGGCTTGCAAAGACGATAACGACTGAATCATAGTCAAAGAAATTGAGAAGAGAGTGGTGGATCGAAGCTTACCCGAAAGGACTTTTGAATTGTGACGGTACTGGCTGAGGCTTTCTCTCTCCGAGCATCCTTCTTACGACTCCGATTCCAGGTACGAGCTTCTAACATTGTTGATTATTGCTCTGGTGTGAAATTTGTTGCAAACGTGATTTATATGAGCTTTGACTTGTTAATCTTCGGGGTTTAATAGTTGATTCGGATCGAAAGGTTTGGATTGAGGAAATTAGTTTTAGAAAGGGATTTGTGAGTTGGTGTTAACTTTGAATTAGAAAACGAAGAGGATGAAGGCGTCGTCATTTTAATCAGCGAAGAAGAGCTTAGGGTTTGATTTCTTGCTTAGGTTTCACTGTTGTATGCATTAGTTAGTGAGGGTCGAAGGTGGTTGATGGCGGCGGCGAAAGGTCAAGAGGAGGATGAAGGTTTCTGGATTCGGAGGTGGACGGTGGGGGAATAATGAGAGAAAAAGAAGGTGATGGTGGAGACTAGAAAAGGAAGAAGACGAAGAGGGTGATGGAGAGAAGAAGGTGGGATTAGGGTTAGCGGCGGAAGAGATGAGGAAAAGGGGGCTAGGGTTTGCTTCATTGTCCTGTTTTTTTCAGCTTATTTTATGTGGTATTATAATGATTAGAATTTAATTTATTTTTATAATTTAAAAGTTTATGAATTTTGAAAATGTTCTGAGATTAGATGAAGGTTTAATTCATATAAGATTAAGATTTAATTCAATTTTAATTTAAAAGTTTATAGAATGTTAAAAAAGCATTATCATAAGATCATAGTTTAATTCAATGTTATAATTTAAGAGTTTGTGGAATTAATAAAAATAATGTTATAAGCTTAAGAGAATAACAAGGAGGATTTGATCTCTTAATTCCTAGGATCACCTTGATAATTTTCTATTGACACCCCTCATTTAAGCCCATTAAAGAAAAGTATTAAAATCTGCTTATCACACCTCCTATGGTTTCCAGCAATTGGGCTTAGACATTTCTGCTATTCTCACCCCGTCTAAAAGCCCAATGATAAAAAATAACATGAAATGATGATTCTTGCACCTCCCTTAGATTAGACTGCGAAATTGGGCTTGACATCTTACTAATCACACCCTTATTTTAGGCCCAGCATAATAAAAACAAATAGGAAATTGCTAAATGCACCCCTGTATTATTTCTTTAGATTTTAATTTTTAGTTTAATCACAGTTAGAAATAATTCAATAAAAAATAGGAAAAACCATAATAAAATTCTACAAAAAATTCCAGTAGCTTAATAATTAAATTTAGGAATTTGTGGCAATTTTATTTTCTGAAATTTGGTTATTTTTGATTTAATTTCGATTTTTCACTTAATTAGCATTTTATTGAATTCCTTTAACTACACTTGTTTTTGTTCATTTTATTTTTATGACTTCCAGCAACTTTTTTGACCCATTCTTTTTTCTGTAATTAGAGGACTCATAATAGTGCTTAGGGTATTTTTTATGGATTTTTTAGGACCTTTTATCTTAGGTTTTAGTGGTGTAATCCTTAGGAATTAGTGGTTATTCTTTAGCTGAAATCAATTAATTTTTAGGCATAGAAAAATATGATTTTTTAGAATCCCTTTTAATACAATATTATAGATAGTGTTAGGTCCCTATAGTTTAAGTTTCATAATTTTTCTAGAAGTTTTAATATTTTTTAGAATATTAGTTCTTAGGCCTAGTTATGCAAAATTCCCATTAGTTTAAGTCATGTAAATAAAGTTCAAAAATAATAATAGTCTAGATTAGATTTAGCATTAGAATTTAATTTAGACTTAGGCTAGTTAAAATTTGATTTTTTAGAATGAATATTAGGCTTGACTTAGTTTAGTACTTAGGCTTAGAGCTTCATTGTCATTAGAAGTAGAATAAATAAAATAGACTATTTTTTTAATTCATGCCTTTAATGGTTTTGTTGAGAAGTTTATTTCTTAATTCAATTTCATTGTTTTTGCCCTATCCTTTGATTTTATAACTTGTATAGGTTTCCCCATTTGTTCTTAGAATCAACTTAACTTTATTAAGAAGTAAGTTGAATTCTAGTAGTTTCTAGTTTCTCATTAGGAATAGAAAACTTCACAAACCATAGGACCACTTTTGTAAATAAATCAATTAACTTAGGATTGAGTCTTAGTCCCTTAGATTTTTCCTTTTATCAACTTGAGTCATTCTTTCTCATCTCAAAAAGAAAAGCAATAAAATACTTAATAAAAACCAAACAATCTTGTACGACACGAGACTTTGTTGCAGAGTGTTTATACGCGTCCTGTTTCGGGGCGAGGTGTAAATACTTCCCGCGATGGATAGGTCTTAGTACAAGACCGTTCACAAACAAATTCAAAACACTTCTTTTAAAAGACAAAAACAACAATAAGCGACTATCCTGCAGGAACTTCTTTTCTCATCTCATTCATTCACAACGCGAACTCGCGACGACTTGTCTCATTTGCAAGACGGTAAACGCACTCGTACCAGACGAGCCTGCAACACCTGAGCATAGACATACGCAGTTCCAGTATAAAAAACACAAACAAATAGTTCCCGCCTAGGTTAGGCGAACTACGTCGACTCTGATCCTCATTTTCCCGATGAGGTACGTAGGCAGCGGGGTAGGGCCCGTTCGAGCACATTATTTATTTTCCCTACATTTTCCCCATTCTTTCTTTCCATTCTCTTTTCCAATTCCCTTTCTCATTTCTCATTCCAGTTCCAGTTTGCGGTTTTATTCAGTAGCACTTTATTTTTCTCACCCTTTGAAACAAGCAAGCAAGCATGGATCCCGTCGGGTACGACGGACGATCTGGGGTGCTAATACCTTCCCAGGTCGTAACCGACTCCCGAATCCAGATCTTTGGTTCGCAGGACCTTGTCCTTTCCTTCTTCCTCAGGTTTGTGCAACATTACCTTTCCCATTCATTCGGGATAAAAATGTCTGGCTGGCGACTCTACCCTTTCCGCGCCACTTTCCTGTTTGTACTAGGATGAAAATTCCGGGAGCGACAGGGGTGAACATCCCCCCACTGACAAAATCGGGCTTCTTAGCAGCCTCTGCTTGATCTTGTTGAGTTGGTTTGTAACCCAACCCAAATCTATCCTCCTTCTTCTCTACAGGCAGCAACTTGCCCCAGCCTTGGGCATTCCCTTATTCAACAACCTTCCGGGCTTGCTGATAAGATGTCATTGAGGTTCCAGGTACAGCGGATGCTTCATTTATGTTCAAGGCCTCAAACGCTTGACTCATAGTTTCGTGGATCTCCCCATCCATCTCAATGTATTTGTATGTAGCCAGATGGCTAACAAAAATATCTTCCTCTCCACAAATAGTAACGACTTGGCCCTCCCACTCGAATTTTAACTTCTGGTGAAGGGTTGAGGTCACGGCGCCAGCGGCGTGTATCCATGGTCTGCCCAATAGACAGCTGTAGGCAGGCTGTATATCCATCACGAAGAAGGTCGTTTTGAAAGTCTGTGGGCCAATCGTTATAGGCAACTCTATCTCTCCCAAAACTGATCTCTTAGAGCCGTCAAAGGCTCTTACTACCAAGTTGCTGGGGCGTAATGCCAATCCTTCATACTCCAGCTTCACAAGGGCTTTCTTAGGTTGGACATTGAGGGATGACCCTGTGTCCACCAATACATGAGAAAGAACTACACCCTTACACTCCAAGGTAATGTGCAAAACCTTGTTGTGATTGCGGCCTTCCGTTGTCAAATCAGTGTTGGTAAATCCTAGTCCATGACTAGCGTTAACATTTCCAACTACAGCTTCCAACTGATTGACGGTAATCTCCTCTGGCACATAAGCTGCGTGCAAGACTTTTAATAGTGCGTTCCGATGAGCATCGGAGCACATTAGCAATGATAAAATGGAGATCTTGGAAGGTGTCTGGTGAAGCTGGTCCACTATTTTGTAATCACTTTTCTTGATGATTCTCATGAATTCATCAACCTCTTGATCAAAAGGGATCTTTAAAGCTTCTTTAGCAACTTGTTCTTCTTGCACCATGCTCTTCCCTTTTGCCTTGGCAGCAGCTTCTGCTTCAGCAATGGGTCTTGGAATTTGTGGGGCAAAAAGACGTCCGCTTCGAGTGAAGCCTCTGCCTCCCCCCACATTGTCTATTTGTGGTGAAGAAGTTGATGATTCAAGAGTGATTTTCTGCCCCTCGCAGTATAGGTCAGAGCCATAATGCCAAGGAATGGCATTACTGCTTTCATACGGAACAGGCCCAGGTACCGTGATGGTAACCGGGCTGACTGCAGCAGAGGAGGGTGTTGCAATAGTATGTGGATCATAGTAGACAATAACTGGTGATATGGCAGGGGATGCCACTGCTTGTTGTTGAAAATTGCTGTTCGGAGGAATACTTGACGGATCATAATAAATAGTGACCGCTGAGATATTTGCTGGTGTTGTAGGAGAAGATTCTGAATAGAGGGGTGCTGATGTTGTAGAAGTAATGTTTGTTGATATGTGGCTTGTTGAAGTGATTTTTGAAGCATTTGTTGATGAAACTGAAGAATTGTTTGGAATAATTGTTGTTGCAGTTGTAGGAGACTCTAGAACTGTTGTTGGAGAGATTGCCGGATTTGAAGGTATTGATGTTGTGATTTGAAGTAGACCATTCTGGATAAGACTGTCTATGCCGCTTCTCAAGTTATCACATCCATTTACCGAAATGTTGCAATAACCGCACCCGAGCTCACACCCAGGGAATATCTGGCATTCAAGGAGTTGAGCTTTAATCTCTACCAGGGGTGTCCGGTTCTGCCCAACACTGGTTATTAAGAAAGACGGCTTGTCTTCCTCAATAGCATTAATTCTGGGCCCTCCATGGTTGGGCATGGGGTTCTTGTTAACATTTGGCGGTGGTGCAAAGTTTAGAGCTTTAGAATCTACCGAGTCTTGTACCTTCATCTGTAAAGCTCTGCACTTCTTTGTACTGTGGCCAGGTGCATTGGAGTGAAGAGCACATCTGGCATTGGCGTCATAATTTCTTGGCAGACTGGAAGGATCTGGTGGCGCCAACGTCCTTAACTCAACCAGGTTGAGCTTCAGGAGTTGTGGCAGTAAAGCGGCATAAGGCATAGGGATTGGATCAATCACCCTATTGGCCTGAGACGGTCTCTGTTGAAATGGTCTTTGCTGATTGTTGTTGTTGTTGTTGTAGTTTCTCTGAGGCGAATATTGAGTTTGTTGCTGGTAATGGGGTTGTTGTTGTGGTTGATATGATGGTTGCTGAGGCATTGGGGTGGGAATGGTGACTGCTGCCACTGACCTATGAACATATTGTGGTCTGCCCCTACTGGCCTGAATAGCATTGGTCTCACCGGTTCTTCTTGGACCTACAAAAGGTTTTCTGGGGTTGCTGGACGAGCTCGCACCGTTGTTAGAAATCTTGCCCATCTTTAATAGGCTCTCAATTCTTTCCCCAGCTATGACTACGTCAGCGAAGCTAGTGGAAGAAAAGGCAGCTAGCCTGTCAATGTATGTCCCTTGGAGGGTGTTCATAAACATGTCGGCCATTTCCCTCTCCGACATGGGTGGTTGGACAGCAGCAGCAAGCTGTCTCCACCTCTAGGCGTACTCCCGGAAGCTTTCCCTGGATGATTGAGACATTCCCATCAGGAGGGTCCTGTTAGGAGCCATATCCAAGTTGTACTGGTATTGTCTGATAAAGGCCTCAGCCAGGTCTTTCCAACATCTGATGGTTGCTCTAGTCAAGTGAGAGTACCATTCCCTTGAAGCTCCTGTTAAGCTATCTTCAAAATAAAACATCCATAGCTTTCCATCCATGGTATATGCCTTCAGCCTCCCCAGAAAGGATTGTAAATGGGTGCGGGGACAGGAAGTTCCGTTGTACTTCTAGAAGCACGGAGGTTTAAACTTGTGGGGAATCCTTACCCCGTCCACTAATCCCATATCCATGACATCAAAGCCCATGGAATTTTGAGACTCCAGAGATCTCAATTTCTCAGCAATTTCATCTAGCCTTCTGTCATAGGCTTCATCCCCAGCTCCCATTACAGTAAAATTATCTTCCTGGGGGTCTTCCTGTAATACTCTGCCTGCAGTGGCATTCCCTTGCACATTAGCAGGGATGTTGATTTCTGGATGAAGGTGAGGCCCATACACTGGAGGGTTAACATGAGGCTGAACCCTCTCATTATTGCTTTTTCCCCCAGTCCCTAGATGGGGTTCCTCCTGGGTCTGCCTTTCCACTAATGCCCTTAATCTCTCTTGGCTCTGAGTCAATCCATTCATCACCTCCATAAACTGGGTCATCTGATTTCTTATCTCCAATCTCTCATTGGCCATTTGAGTCCTGACCTCTGTAAGGTTCTGCTGTACTTGGTCCATTTGTATACCTGGAAGGTTGTTGCGGGTGGGATATCTGTGTGGACGGTTGAGTGGGAACACCCGACGTCGAGCAATAGTTCCTGAATCACAACAGAGTTAGTAACAACAAAACAAAAAACTACAAAACAAAACAAAAGTTAGTATGTAATGCAGTATGCTTATTTGTTTCCAAGGTATCCGGCTTGGCATTTGGTTTTGACCTTTCCAGACCCCGAGGAAGATGCTGTTTGATGTTGCCTAGGAGAGAGAGATCCAAATGAAACAAACTAATGAATATATTACAAAAGAGGTGAATGATACATAGTTTGTTTTTTTACAATACATGCCCTCTGAGGGGTCAAAAATACAACACAAGAAAAAGAAAAGTACATGAAATGAAAGCAACAACAAGCAAAAGTCAGACACCAAGACCAAACTCATCCTCCTGGACTTCCTTCAAAAGTGCTTCAGTCACAGGATTAGCTGGATTCTCTGTGAGGTTCCTGATGAGAAGATTCCTGGTGGTGATAGCAGTGGTTAGCTTCTTGTGTCTGCCCTGGTCCTTTGACCTCTTCACACCAGCTCTGAGCTTTAATTCTGAGATCTCTCTCTGGGCTGCTACTAGGGCTTCATGCTGCTCCTTTGCATTAGCCTCCAACTGCTCAATCTTGTCCTGGGTTCTTTTATCCTCCTGAGTGCGAGCTTCAGTGATCCTGACCCACCTAGCTTGGCTCTCCTTCAGATAAAGATCAGTCCTAGCTTTCTGGAACTGGGCCTCTTTGCAGGCATTCTTCAAAATCTGTTCCCCAGCCCTGGACTTCTTGATGTAGTCCTCTGACTTCTCAATCCTGGCTAGATGCTCCCCCTTAAGCTTTTCTAACCTTTCAATGTCCAGACGACCATCACTCCTCTCCCAGAGGGTTCTTTTCAAGGCTTCAGACAAATTCTCATTCCTCTCTTTGAGCTTTTCAAACTCCTCCAGGCTGACAGTGGCTGGAGGTGGTGTTGTGGATGGTCCAGGTACATCTTCAATGGTGAAGGGCATCCCAGAAATTTGAGCCCTGGCATGAGACCACTCATAATACTGAGCTGAGGCCACATTGTTGCATCTCCCAAGAATGGTCATTCCTTTAGTCTGGGTATTGTCCCAAGCCCAGGATGCTTGCCTGACAATAGCCAGATTAGGCTTGATCTCACAATAAAGGGTCTCAGCTAGATCTTGTACTCTAGGAGGGTGAACTAATGCATAGCCCAATTGTCTTTTGAATAGCAGAGGGTTGTAGTTGATGCAACCCTTCACTCCTATCAGAGGTACATTGGGGAACTGCCCACAACTAGTAATGATGTCCCTGCCCTTGGTGCTCTGGGTGCACCACCTGATGTCATCTGAGGTCAAAGCAACAAGCCTCCTAGCCCAGTTCTTCTGTTGGTGAGGATTCAAGAATGCATCAGTCTTGGGCAGGTGTTTGAGCAGCCAGGTATGGAATAGGGGAGCACAGCATCTCACCAACCTTCCTCTTTGCTTTTCATTCCTTTGGTGAACAAAGTAGTAGAAATCTCCCAGTAAGGTGGGCACTGGGTTCCTCAGAATGAAAAGATGGATTGTAATTTTGCTAATAAACTTAGGCTCATCTGCAAATAATATAACCCCATATATGCTTAGGGCTAATAATGCACAGACTGCCTTCCATTCTCCTAAGGAAGCCTTTAGAATAGCCTGAGAGGTCAAGAAATCCAAGTGTAGACCAGAGATTCCAGCCTTTGCTGTCATGTTTTGCTCAATCAGAACTGGTTCCAGATACAATGCCTTTGCCACCTCTTCATTACTAGGAAAAGCCATCTCAGGGTTGAAGGGGATTCCACCCCTGATAGGTACACCAATCAGTGATGAATACTCTTCTAACAAGGGTCCCAACTGAAAATTCTGGAAGGTGAAGCACCTCAGAGGGGGATCATAGAACTGCAGGAAAGTATGAATCAAGCTCCTCTGGGAAGGGTCCAAATCCATAACCACATCAAGGATGCCTCCATAATGTTCTCTGAATAGTGGTATATGGTCTGGAGTAATAAGGGCCTGGACCTTCTTGATGCCAGCCAGCTCAGGCTCAAAGAAATGATAGGAGATGTTGCTCTTCTTAGGTGCCATGTTGCTGAAGAAAAGCTGAAACAGATACTGATGATGATGCCTGATATTAGAAGATGGGCCACTGACAGGCTGAGACTGGTGGTGCAGGTGACTGAAGCAAGATAGCTGATGAGGAATAGCTGAAGCAGATACTGGTGAAGATAGGTCTATGCAGATGAAGGGGTCAAAACCAAGCCAAAAATATAGTATGGATACCCTGAAAAACAAATAAGCAAATATTAAATGATGCAATGATGATGTATGCAAATGATATGCAAGGATTTGTGATCAAGCTGGATCTGATTACTGCCTTGATATAGGTTCATGTATGTTCAAGAAGTCCAGATGGAGGTTCATTAGTCCAGTAACCAAGGTGGGGGACTCAAATAAAGAGTCACATATCCAGGGTTAAAATCACAAGAACTGTCCCAAAGTGGAGTATTCTTAATCAAAACAAAGTAACAGGGTATGCTGAGGTCAAGGGTACATGCAAACCTGTAAACAACCCAACCCCTTCACAGGTGATGTTCTAAAACAAGGATCCTCAGACTTGGATCAGTTATGAGAAGTGTAAACACTTCTAACCCGAAGGTACAGTGTTTACAATAACCATAAAAGATCCTCCTCTAGTTCACCTCAGTTTCTGAAGGTCATAATAAAGGTCATCCAGACTTAGCAGGCTTCCCATATAGCCCTAGCACTACAAGAAATCTGTAGCATAGAGTTCTCAAGAAGAAACCCATATCTGAACCGTGTTTCATATTCCCACACCAGACCGAAATGGAATGGGAAAGAACATGAACCACTCTAGCCTAGGTGTCACTCAGGTCCCAGGTATAGGACCTTAAACTCTCAATAGAACACCCACCCATCAAAGCAACAAAACCAGATCCAGCAGGATAACAGTATGACAGTATGATATATAAAGCTGTAAAGAAAGCAATAAATAACTGTACATAAAGCAAAAGTAAATGCAAATATACAAACACAAATAGCACATAACACCCCAGTAAACACAAATCAAACAAGCGCTAGGAGGAACCCACAAAAAGAACCAGAAGCCCTGGTTACAGTACAAGGGTCCCCAGCAGAGTCGCCAAGCTATCGCTCCCAAAAAATGAGACTGGCTCAAATAAGGTACAGACGCGAACGGTCGGCGAAAGGATGAAATGAAAAGAGTCGCCAGCTAGGCATTTTTATCCCGAAGGAAAGGTAATGCTGCATAGACCTAGAAAGATATGGATAAGACGGTCGCGAACCAGAGAGACTGAGAAAGGGGGTTGGTTACAACCTGGGAAGGTATTAGCACCCAGATTGTCCGCTGTACTCGACGGGATCCACGCTTAAAAGATTTGTGTTTTAAAGGGGTAGTGTCAGTGCAATCTGTGTATCAAAGCTTGAAAGAATGCAAGTGTCAGTGTAAAAGAAATGTGAAGTGTATAAGAGAAGTGTCAGTGTAAGAACAAGAGTGAAATGCTCAAGACTATGAGGCTTAAAGAATAATGCTGGAAGAGGGGGGAATATACAAAAACTTTTGTTCGATAACTGTTAAGTTATGCCTACGTATCCTCTCGTGCAATGAGGAAGTCAGAACACCGTAGTTCGACCCAAAGAGACTGAAAGATGAATTGACTGAGGAACTGCTTGCTTGCCTATGCTCAAGTGTATGACCTGTCTGGCTCAGGTGCAAATTGTCTTGCATTAGACGGAAGAAGCGAGTTCTCGTTTGTGAGTGAATGAGATGAGAAAAGAATCCCGAAGGAGACGATCATTGTTTGTTTTTGAGTTTTCAGTCTTTTATTGCTTTTGAAAGTTGTCATAAGTTAATGAGCTTAAGCCTAAACCAATGGATTTAGTAAACTCATCACATCTTCCCTCTGATTAGGGGTAATGAGAATGCCTTAAGTGTGAAGTCAGCATCTCACACTTAATCACCATGGTGTAGGATTAAGATCATTAACCTACTTGTGATTATTTAGATGTTTTGTTGTTTTTGTTTAGTGTTGAGTAATGAGATTAAGCCATAATCAGGGATTAAACAGACTCATTACACCATCCTAATAGAAGGATAATAGATGAGAATGTTTAAGCTGAGGAAAGCTCCTCAACTTAATCCATGATTAGGGATTAAACTCATGACAAAACAAAATCTTTATTAAGTGGATTTTAGTTAATGATGAGATGAAGAAATGATTTTTTATGATTTGTAAGACAACTTGAGGGGGACTTGTCCATTAACACTAGGGTTAGTCCTTCTTAACCAGTTAAGGAAGAATTAGAACCCTAATGCAAGGCCCAAGTTACAAGTTTGATGTCTTGATGGTTATTAAGTGGATTGATTAAAAGGATTTAAACACATTAAAGGTTTAACACTTAGGATTAAAATTATACACTCCATCCTAATAGAAGGATGCAGGCATAAGCTTGATCACAAAGCCTCAAAGCCTTTTGGGTTTAGTCCTTGATTATGAGATGAGAAGAGAAGACTCAATGAGACACAAAGGTAAAACCCAAATGGGGGACAAATCAAAACCCTAATTATTGTCATGCTTGGTTGTTCCTAAGGTTTGTGAGGTTTACAAGAAAGATCTTCAGAGGAACCACCAGGAAGCAGATAAAAGGAGCAAAGAAAAGCAAAGTAACTTGCTTCATTTAAGAAGACAAGTCACTTGAAGAAAGAAAGTAAGATGAAGAAGAATGAGCAAGCTCAATCTCAAACACAAGACAAAATGCAGCAATGATGCATAAGAGAGATGAAAAGAAATTGTGAGAAGTGAAGGCAAATTCACTTCTCAAAGTTACTTACCACCTGAAAAGTTAATGAAAGAAATGCAATACAATGCAAAATGAGATGAAATGGGATGATGCAAACCAAAACCAGAAGCATGTATGAGATGATAATGATGCTATGATGTGATGCACATACATGACAAGAGATGAGAATGATCATATGAACATATGGATGCAAGAGAAACATGCTTAGAACCATGAACATACATGAAAAGTTATGGAATGCAAATGACATACAAAATGGAAAATGAAAGATGCAATGATCAAACATGATTCTAAGATGTCTTAAGATGTCTAATGAATCAAATGGATGCATAAAATGTCATGGCAAGTCATGGTATGCAAGCAAATGGAAGATGGATGCAAATGAAAGCCCAAATTAGGGTTTATGATCAATGCACAAAACAAAAATCAAAACCAGAAGCAAACATCATGATAAAAAATTGAAAATGCATCCAAGGGAACCCTAAACCTATACAAACTCACTGCCCAAAGGAGGGGTTCTAACTCTTAACCTAATGAGGGTTATGAATTTCTTAAGATTGCTAGGGTTTTAAGGTACCTTGTCAAGAAAAATGTCAAACAAATTGAAAATGCAAGATCAAATCATGCCAATTTAATCCTACAAACTACATGATATGCAAGACACAATGCAAAAAGAATCAAAGTCCAACTCTTAAAGACTAGGCAGAAATGAATTTTCAAAGGTTGGATCAAAATAATGCCTTGAAATGAAATTAATTCCATGAGAAATTGTCAAAAGACATCAAGATCAAAAAAGAAATTTTGTTTGAGGGTTGGACAATGTTTCTAAATGATTTTATATGTTTCATGAATTTTTTTTGTGATTTTTAAATACCTAAAAGTATTTTTAATTAATTAATTCTCATTAATTAATTAAAAATAAACTTTTAAATGATTTAAAAATAATTTTTAATGCAAAAAATAAAATTAAAAATGTTTTTGGTTTCTGAAAATTAATAAAAGGTTGCATAAAAAATTTCAGAATTTTTGCATGATTTTTACTATTTTTAATAAAATGAAGAAAACAAATCAAATAAAATGAAAATAAAATGAATTTAAACTGAAAAAAAGAAAAGTCAACACAATCAAAGGCTGACATTCAAACCTACACGCGAGGGAGTGGACTTGGCACGTATCTGGACGGGCATTATTCAAAATTCACTAATTATGATTAAGTCCTAATTAAATGCCCTAATGACTTTCAGATGACCGGAACAGTGTTCCGGTCATCTTCTCCGGCGGGCCAAAACTTCTAACTCTCTGAATACGCAATAAAAATGAAATCTAATTGCCCAGAATCCATCCTCATTCAACACTGAATCAAAACCCCCAAACAAACATCATTTTTCATCCATTAATCAAGCAAATCGAAGCAAAACTTATTTAGGGCAAAAAGTTTCAGACAGCTCATACATGCTCAATATTCCACCATTTTCATTTTTAAACACATCATGATGATCAGGACATCACATAGAATCAATTTATAACAAGTAAAATGAGTTCTGGAAAATTTGTTCTTGATGAATACCTGAACTGGAGCTTTGGTTTCTGGCACTTTCTGGCTGATTTCTTGCTTTCAAACAACTCCACTGGACCCCCTGATAAGCTTTCAATGCTTGTTTGAAGTTTATAATGGATGGTTTGAGAGATGGCAGAAGTTCTGTTCAAGGGAGGGTGGTGATCGTGTTTTTGATTCAGGGAGTTTCAGGCTATGGTGATGGGTGGTTTTTGATCAGTGAAGTATGATGAGTTGATTTGTGAAGTTGGTTTGTGTGTTTGCAGCCTGTGGAGAGTGTTTCGAAAGCTTTTGCAAAATGGGGTGAAAATGAGAGAGCTGAGTTCTTGGTGATTTCAGGCTTGTTTTCTGTGTGCTTTGGCTTGCTTTTTGTTTGTATAAACTAATGGGATTGGTCAGATGAGTTGATGTGTGCTTTTGTGATTGGTATGGCTCAAGTTGCCAAAATTTCAAAGTTGTGTAAGAGAGGCATGGGCTACTTGCTATCCAAGGACATATGGGGTGTCCTGCGCAGCAAGATGTGTGGAGAGCCATAGGATTGGTTGTGAAGTCAGCAAGCAAGTGGATTCACACTTGAGTGAGTTTTTGCAACTTGCTTCACTTTTGTTTCCTTTGAGAAATCTTGCTCCATAAGTCATGAAAATGAGTGATCCCTTGGCCCATTCTGATTTTTAGATGTCATATGATCATGTTGTGAAGAAATGATACACATTTGAGGCCTTTAGAACACTTGAACAAACCATTTTGCAAAATGTCTCTTTGGTAGAAAACTTCAAATTTTGTGATTTTAGCCAACTTTGACAAGCCATGACTTTTGATCCAAAATGAATTAGGTCATGTTCTTGTAATTTTCGAAAAGGGAATGATCCATTCTACAACTTTAATGACCAAAGTTTTTCCATTTGAAGCATTTTTGAATCAAAAAGCAAGGGTTGTTCCCAAAATGGCAATTTCATTAAAAGTCAAACTTTCCCAAAAAGTCAACTTTGCAAATGACTTGAAATTCTTCAATTTTGTGAACTTCCAAAATCTTCCATGATCAAATAAAGACCATACACAATCAAAATGATGAAGAACACCCTTTGGTTGGGTCATTGGGGGCCTCAGATGCCCTGATTTTGCACTGACTTGCTTGAAAAGTCAACTCTTGATCAGATGACTTCCCCATGGAATTTCTTCATGAAAATTGATATGCATGCTCCCTATACCATATAGAGACCAATAGAAACAAGAATGACCAAAAAATTTGGAGTCATGGCCTCTGAAACCAAAACCCTAATTCTAGGTCATCTGTGAAGTCAAACCTGGCCCTGCTTCCATACCATTCTCAGTCCTTGTGATTTTTTGACATTCTTGACTTTGAGAGGACATAGTATGATGCTTGAACCTACATGGACCCTTTTGAAGTGACTGATGACCTTTGGAGTGGCTCAAGAAGCTCTTGGATTGCTCAGATCACAAACCCTAGATGCAGATGACTTTGAACCAATGCAGTGAATCAAAAATGTGGTATGAGATGCTATGATTGAGTTTATGCATATGAAATGATCACAAGCCATGGTGTGAATGGGTGAGGGCAAATTTGGGGTGCTTACATTTTGAAGATGGGAAAAATCTCTGACAACGGTGCCAGTTCCTCCAACAACCCCAGAAAACCTTTTGCAGGACCCCGAAGGGCAGGTGGAACAAATGCTATCCATGCAAGCAGGGGCAGGCCCCTGTATTCTAACAGATCCATAGCAGCCGTTACTATTCCGGCTCCAGTTCCACAACAACCATTATATCCTCAACAACAACAACAACATCATTATCAACAACAATCTAATTTTCCGCAACAAAGAACTTACAACAATAACAACAACAACCAACAACATCGCCCCTTTCAACATAGGCCATCTCAGGCAAATAGGGTGATTGACCCCATCCCTATGCCTTATGCTGCTCTACTGCCACAACTCCTGAAACTTAACCTGGTTGAGTTAAGGAAGTTGGCTCCACCAGATCCTCTCAATCTCACAAAGAATTACGATGCTAATGCAAGGTGTGCCTTTCACTCCAACGCACCTGGTCACAATACTGAGAAGTGTAGAGCCTTGCAAATGAAGGTTCAGGATTTGGTTGATTCCAAAGCTCTCAATTTCGCACCTCCTCCAAATGTTAACAGAAATCCTATGCCTAATCATGGTGGGCCCAGGATTAATGCCGTAGAAGAGGACCAACCATCTGCACTGATTAACAATGTTGCTCAGATTCAAACACCACTGGCAGAAGTCAAAGCTCAACTCTTAAGATGCCAAGTGTTCCCGGGATGTGAGGCTTGCTGTGAATCGTGCAAGACTTCTATTAATGGTTGTGAGAGGCTAAGGTTTGGCATAGATGGCCTCATCAGAGATGGAATCTTGCAAATTACTATAACAGCTCCTTCAACAACTCTTGTTTCAGCAGTAATGGAATCTCCTACAACATCAACAATCCTTTCTTCAGCAACAATAGATCCTCCTACAACAACAACAACTATCATTCCCACTAATTCTTCAACAACTCCGGCAATCACTCCATCCATTATTTCAACAGATCAGAGTTCAACAACATTTACTTCTACAACATCAACACCCATCTTATCAACGAAATCTCCTACAACACCAGCAAACATTAATGAAGATGTCTCAACGGTCACGATCTATTATGATCCAACAAATGTTCATCCCAACAACAATTTCCAACAAACTGCAACACCTACTGTCAGATCTCCAGTCACGATCTATTACGATCCGCATACCATCACAGTTCCTTCCGCTGCAGCAATCAGTCCGGTTACCATTACGGTACCTGGACCTGTTCCCCATGAAAACAGTAATGCCATACCTTGGCACTACGGTTCTGATCTCTACTGCGACGGAAAGAAAATCACTCTAGATTCATCAACCTCTTCACCACAAGTTGACAATGTTGGGGGACACCTTTTTGCCTCACAAACACCAAGACCCAATGCTGAAGCAGAAGCTGCTGCTAAGGCAAAAGGGAAGAATGTGGTACTTGAAGAGCCAACTGTTAAAGAAACTCCGAAGACGTCTTTTGAGCAAGAGGTGGACGAGTTCATGAGAATAATCAAAAAGAGTGATTACAAGATGGTGGACCAGCTTCATCAGACACCCTCCAAAATCTCTATATTATCACTATTAATGTGTTCCGAAGTCCATAGGAATGCATTGTTGAAGGTCCTGCACGCAACATATGTACCGGAAGAGATTACGGTTAATCAGCTGGAAACGGTGGTTGCCAATGTTAACCCCAGTCATGGATTGGGCTTCACAAATGCTGATTTAACAACGGAGGGACGCAATCATAACAAGGCTTTACATATCACCTTAGAATGCAAAGGTGTTGTTCTTTCTCATGTGCTGGTGGACACGGGGTCTTCGCTTAATGTCCTCCCAAAGAAAGCCTTGGTGAAGCTAGAGTATGATGGTTTTGCATTGCGTCCAAGTAACTTAGTGGTGAGAGCATTTGATGGCTCTAAGAGATCAGTGCTTGGAGAGATTGATTTACTTGTGTTGATTGGTCCATAGACCTTTAAAACTACCTTCTTCGTAATGGACATATAGCCGGCCTACAGCTGTCTATTGGGTAGACCATGGATTCACGCCGCTGGAGCTGTTACATCTACCTTTCACCAAAAGTTAAAATTTGAGTGGGAAGGCCAGATCATCACAATCTGCGGAGAGGAAGACATTTTTGTTAGCCAGCTGGCTACTTACAAGTATATAGAGATGGATGGGGAGATCCATGAGACTATGAGTCAGGTGTTTGAGGCCCTTAACATCAATGAAGCAACTATTGTATCTGGAACTTCCATCACTTCATATCAACAGGACCGAAAGGTTATTGAGGAGGTTACCGCTCAAGGCTGGGGCAAGCTGCTGCCAGTTGAAAAGAAAGAAGACAGATTCGGGTTGGGTTATAGACCAACTCGACAAGATCAACCAAAGGCTGCAACGGAGCCCAAATTTTTTAGCGGGAGAATGCTAACCCCGGATGCTGTGAATAGTCTGGAAGACGAGGAAGAAGACGAACGCAACCTAGAAAACTGGATACGTCCAAGGATCCCGGGGAACCAAGTCTCAAACTGGTCTTCCCAGGAAATTATAAGGGTTACTCCTGCAGAGTAATTATTATTTCCTGTCTTTAAGCATGCATCAAGTCCTGCATCTTGCCCAAGATGTCAGGGCTCATTTTGTAATCGAGCCATCTTGTATTTTTACGATCAATTAATGAATATCAGGACATCTTTTGCAAATGAGTCTCTTCTTTTTTCCCGCTCACTGTTTTTCATTTTTCATTTTTTGTACAAAATTAAAATGGCAATGTTTTTCAAAATAATTTCATTTTCACTTTTTCTAAGCAAGATAAAATTGATCACTAAAATGAACCAATTTAAACCCTTGCAGAGAGTGCCCTCCAGACTGCACCGACAACGACACTGCTATGACTTCGTATGACTTTGACAATCCAATTAATCAAGCCGATGAAAGGGTTGAAGAAGATTATGAACTACCCGAAGAGCTAGCCAGGTTGTTAAGGCAAGAAGAGAAGGTTATCACTCCTCATCAGGAGGAAGTTAAGACAGTTAATCTTGGTACCGAAGAAGACTTGAAAGAAGTGAAGATCGGGGCCCTTCTGCAAGATTCAGTGAAGCAACAACTTATTGACATGCTACGAGAGTACGTGGATGTCTTTGCTTGGTCCTATCAAGATATTCCAAGTTTGGATACCGACATTGTTATGCACAAGCTGCCTCTAAAGGAAGCCTGTCTTCCAGTAAAACAGAAGTTGCGCCGTACTCGCCCGGATATGGCCATGAAGATAAAAGAAGAGGTGCAAAAACAGTGGGACGCCGATTTCCTTGTTGTAACTAGTTACCCGCCGTGGGTTGCTAACATTGTACCTGTGCCTAAAAAGGATGGAAAAGTACAGATGTGTGTGGATTACCGGGATCTGAATAGAGCCAGCCCGAAAGATGACTTCCCATTACCTCACATTGATGTATTGGTCGATAATACGACTCAGTTCTCGGTGTTCTCTTTCATGGATGGATTTTCAGGATATAATCAGATCAAGATGTCACCTGAAGATATGGAGAAGACAACTTTCATCACACCCTGGGGCACATTCTGTTATAAGGTAATGCCGTTTGGATTAAAGAATGCTGGTGCCACCTATCAACGGGCTATGGTAACATTATTCCACGACATGATCCACAAAGAAATTGAATGTTTTATGGATGACATGATTGCCAAGTCCCTCACTGAAGAAGATCACCTGGTAAATCTGTTGAAGCTATTCAAGCGTTTGAGAAAGTACCAATTGAAGTTAAACCCCAACAAATGCACGTTTGGGGTACGTTCCGGTAAGCTGTTGGGGTTTATTGTAAGTGAAAAGGGAATTGAAGTGGACCCTGACAAAGTCAAAGCCATTCAAGAAATGCCTGCACCAAAGACTGAAAAAGAAGTTCGGGGGTTTCTAGGTAGATTGAACTACATTTCAAGGTTCATTTCTCACCTTATTGCAACCTGTGAGCCCTTGTTCAAGTTGTTAAGAAAAGAACAAACGGCCAGGTGGAATGAAGACTGCCAGAGAGCTTTTGACAAAATCAATGAATACTTACAAGAGCCTTCAATCCTTATGCCTCCAGTTGAAAGAAGACCTCTAATAATGTACTTGACAGTATTAGAAGAGTCAAAGGGGTGTTTGTTGGGCCAGCATGACGAGTCTGGTCGAAAAGAGTATGCAATATACTACCTAAGCAAAAAGTTTACCGACTGTGAACAACGTTATTCACTGCTCGAGAAAACTTGCTATGCTTTAGCGTGGGCTGCTCGCCGACTAAGGCAGTATATGTTGACCCACACTACCTTGTTGATCTCAAAGATGGATCCAGTCAAGTACATATGTGTGAAGCCATCACTTACCGGACGGGTTGCAAGATTGCAAATGATTCTCACAGAATATGACATTCAGTACACATCTTAGAAGGCCATCAAGGGCAGTGTGTTGTCTGATTATCTTGCTGAGCAACCCATTTATGATTACCAGCCTATGAGATTTGACTTCCCTGATGAAGACATCATGTTCATAAAAGCAAAAGATCATGAAGAGCCTGTTCACACCGAAGGGCCTGACCCAGAAGAAGAATGGACAATGATGCTCGATGGGGCTGTTAATATGAATGGTCGTGGAGTTGGTGCAGTACTCATTACACCTAAAGGAGTTCACATGCCTTTCTCGGAAAAACTCACTTTTGCCTGCACTAACAACGAAGCTGAATACGAAGCCTATATCATGGGTCTTGAGGAATGCCATTGACCTCAGGATCAAGACGTTAACTATATTAGGAGATTCAGCTCTGGTAATCAATCAGACCAACGGAAAATGGTACACTCACCAAGAGCATCTGATTCCATACCGTGACTATACAAGGAGATTATTGACTTTCTTCACAACAGTCAAACTTGAGTACATCCCTCGAGACGAAAATCAGTTCGCAGATGCTCTGGCTACCATTTCCTCCATGATCAATGTTCAAGCTACCAACCTTGTGCCTCGGATTTCAGTATCCAGACTTGACAGACCAGCATACGTATTCTCTGTGGACATTGCTAAAGATGACAAGCCTTGGTTCCATGATATCAAATGCTTCTTAGAGGATCAAACATACCCACCTGGGGCATCGTCCAATGATAAGAAGACATTAAGAAGGCTGGCTGGTAGTTTCTTCCTGAATGTTGATGGTTCCTTATACAAAAGAAACTTTGACATGGTACTTCTCAGATGTGTTGATAAGACAGAGGCAGACTTATTGATGCACGAGGTGCATGAAGGATCTTTCGGTACCCATGCTGGAGGGCATGCAATGGCTAAAAAGTTATTAAGATCAGGATACTAGTGGATCACAATGGATGCAAACTGTTGTGCTTATGCCAAAAAGTGCCACAAATGCCAGATTTATGCAGATAAGGTGCATGTGCCTCCAAATCCGTTGAATGTGATGTCTTCACCTTGGCCCTTTGCTATGTAGGGCATTGATATGATTGGAAAGATCGAGCCGACTGCTTCGAATGGCCACAAATTCATTCTGGTAGCCATTGATTATTTCACCAAATGGGTTGAAGCAACTTCGTACGCAAATGTCACCAGGTAATTGGTAGCCTGATTCCTAAAAAGAGACATCATTTGTCGGTATGGAGTGCCCAAGCGATAAAATGGTTCCAATTTGAACAATAAAATGATGGCAGAACTGTGCCAGGACTTCAAGATACAACATCACAACTCTTCTCCTTATAGACCAAAGATGAATGGCGTTGTTGAGGCAGCTAACAAGAACATCAAGAATATTGTGCAAAAGATGGTGGTAACTTATAAAGACTGGCATGAAATGCTACCATTTGCCTTGCATGGATATTGTACCTCAATCAGAATGTCCACTAGGGAAACATTGTATCAGCTTGTGTATGGTATGGAGGCAGTCCTACCTGTTGAAGTTGAATTACCCTCCTTACGGGTACTGATGGATGTCAAGCTGAATGAAGCAGAATGGGTCCGTTCTCGGTACAATCAATTGAATCTGATCAAAGAAAAAAGATTAGCTGCAATTTTTCATGGGAAGTTATTTCAGAAGAGAATGAAGAAAGCCTTCGATCAGAAAGTCAGGCTTCAGGAATACCAAGTAGGAGATCTTGTGCTGAAAAGACTCCTCCCTCCTCATACAAATCACAGGGGCAAGTGGACTCCGAATTATGATGGCCCATTCATAGTAAAGAAAGTTTTCTCTGGTGGAGCACTGATGCTCACTACTATGGATGGTGAAGATTTCCTGTCCCCTGTGAATTCAGATGCAGTTAAAAAATACTTCGCATAAAATGACCCGCTGGACATAAAAAAGGAATGTAAGTCCAGGCAAAAATAGGGCATCCCGGCGAGTCAAAAACAGAATAAAAGACTCGGGCAAAAATAAGGGGAAAATAAAAAAAAATGTACACCCGCTAAGTTGAAAAGCCACATTGGACAGCTCAGGCAAAAATGGGTATCCCAGTGGATTGAAAACCCGAAAGGGCGATCCACGCAAAATAAGGGAATAAGCGAACAAATGCATTCTGAATTCGTCTGTATCACTTACGACATGGAAAGCTTCGAAAGGTTAAAGCATCGGTCAGAATCAACTTTCTTCAGAAAGCAAGATAAGAAGAACGTCAAAGTCATAGAGTCATAGCAAAAGGGAAGCTCACTAAAGCATCGTCAACATTGCCAGCACTTTCATTTTTCCCAATTTTGTAACAATCTCCTCATTTTAGGGGATCTGTTTCTTTGACTGTATTTGCCAATTCAGGGCACCCAAATTAATAAAATCAGATTTTCAGTCACACTCCGTCTTGTACATTTTATTTTCATTTGCAAAAATGTCTGATATCATTGATATAATGTTTACATAAAAACAGACGTGCCTTTCTAATCACATGCTTGCAGGAAATATATTACTTACTCCCAGGAGTGTCTAAACTCCTATGATGGAATCCGGTAAGGGATGCCTTGTGATACTTGTGCGTTTCTTTGTCATAAAAGGATTGCAGGTATTCAGAGTGCAACATGGGGCATGAAAGGTTTTCCCCAGCAAAGTTGCTAAATCATTATTTTCTCGGCATCTTCCAAACAGCACCAAAAATGCCTTCTTCCCATCAGAGTTGCCAGGCATCACTGCTCTAGCACATCTTTCAGAGCAGTACCAGAAGGTGCTCATATCCCTAGCTGAGTTGTCAGATATTATCATCCTCAGCAGGATCCCCATAGAAATCTCTAGGAAGATCGTTTAGTGGTCTTTCCTCCCAACAAAGTGCTAGACAGGGAACCATCTCCCCACAGAGCTCCAGCCTCTCCCAGAAGAGCAATGTTTGAATTTCCTGCACAACAAAGTGACAAAAGCTTCCACAGCCCCAACTGGGCTCCTCATTACTAAGATAGGTCTATCAGTGACCTATTTCCCCAAGCAGAGTCGTATATTTTATCAGATCTACCAATGATCTCATCCCCAGCTGGGTTATTCTTTCAAGCAGATCAGTCAGAGATCTCCACAACAGCAGGATCCGAATCCCGGATCGGTATCTTTTTGCATAATCATATCATTCACATCATTTCCCCTCAGAGCGTAGAATTCCGTCTAATACAGAGCATTACAGCAAAAATCAAACATATTGCATAATCACAAGTCAGGATTTGAATCAGTCACCTGTGAATATCAACAGTACTTCATCAACAATGTATAGAATACATCCCTTGTACATAAAAGCCAAAGCGTCCCTTTGCACTCCTAAAATACAGATACATGCTCCTTTTGGCACTCGTCCGTGTCATCTTTCCCCAGTAAAGTCGCCAGAACACTTTCTACCAGCAGATACTTGTCCATAGCATGTTCTTCCCAACACTCGTCTGTGTCATCTCATATTTCCTCAGCAGAAAGCCAAAGAGTCCTTTTTGCACTCTCAAACACAAATACATGTTTATATATACTCATTCGACACTCGTCCATATCGTATTATCCCCCTGCAAGTATAAACCACAAACAAATACTTATACACTCTCTGGACACCCGTCCGTGTCACCATTCCCCAACATGGTTATCCAAACACTTATCATAATACACTCTCATTGACACCCGTTCGTGTCATCATATCCCCACAGATCACTAGATTTCCTTTTACACTTATAAGTTCATAACTTTTGCGTTTCCTCTTATGACACCCGTCCGTGTCATACCCTCCCCAGCAAGATGAACACTCATCTGTGTCTCACTCATGCTTATTCTTACTCATACAGATACTCGTCCGTATCTTGTATACACCACTTATTTCCCCTTAGATTCAACACTCGTCCGTGTTCTTTGTTAACCAGTTGGTACTCGTTCGTACCATCATCTCTGAACATGCGTCAGCGTTGTTTCTACCGATACTCTTCTGTATCATAGTCTTAAGTATGCTCGTTCCACATCTTTAATCTATACACAGCGTAAACACTTATACCTTTTACTTCTTGGATGTAAACACCCGTCCGTGTTTACTATTCCCCAGCAAATCCCCAGCAAAATTTCTTTTCTTTCTGACATTCCTCCTATGTCATGATATTTTCGGCAGCCGTACCCTGCCAGATGATCGTCCTTCACCTTTTGATGGCCGTCCCTCATCATTCCCTTACCGGAGTCTCCATTATTGGAACCCTTTTCTATCCGACATTCGTCCTATGTCGTGATATTTTAGCAGCCGTCCCATGCTAGGTGATCGTCATTCACCTTTTGGTGATCGTCCTTCATCATTTTATCCGATGGCCGTCCCCATTGTTGATCTTGTTATCCGACATTCGTCTTATGTCGTGATAAACCCCGAGAGCAGATGTACCCTGCTAGGTGATCGTCCTTCACCTCTTGATGATCGTTCTTCATCATTTTACCCGATGGTCGTCCCCATCGTCAACCTTTTCTATCCGACATTCGTCCTATGTCGTGATATTTTCGGCAGCCGTACCTTGCCAGGTGATCGTCCTTCACCTTGGATGACCGTCCCTCATCCTTATCCCCAACAGGGCAGTCGTCCCCTGCAAGGTGATCGTCCTTCACCTTTGGTGACTGTCCCTCATCATTATTTCATTTATTTCATTAACCCGATGGCCGTCCCCATCGTTGTTTACTTTCATTTTGCAAACCTGATGTCCGTCCCCATCATTGTCTTTACCTTTAATCCCCAGAGAACCTTGTTACTTTTCTTGATGGTCGTCCATATCATGATCTCTCTATTTCCCCAGCATGTCGTCCGTCCCCGTCATTGCTTTATCCCCAGCAGTCGTCCTCTACTCGATGGTCGTCCTCCATCGCCCGCACTTTATAATCATACTTTATTTCCTTTTACAATCTATATCCCTTTTCTTCTTCTCCCAGTGAGTGCAAATTCCGGGTTGTCTCTGGTATTCAACCACAAGTTATCTTGTTTGTATGTTAAGCCCGTCGCTTACGTCCTGCACAGCTAACTCATGCTTGAATAGGGCCGCTGTAAACACCCCAAATTTTCCCTCACTAAATTCACACCATGGCTTGTGATCTTTTCATTTGCATTAGTTCAATCATATCATATCATGTTGCATTTTTGCTTCACTACATTGGTTCAAGTCCATCTGCATCTAGGGTTTGTGATTTGAGCAATCCAGGATCCATCTGAGCCACTCCAAAGGACTTCAATCATCTCAAGAGGGTATATGTATGTTCAATCATCATATTTTATCCTCCAAAGATCAAGGAAGTCAGAAAATCACAAGAACTGGCAAAGCATGGAAGCAGAGCTAGGGTTTAACTGCATAGATGACCTAAAATTAGGGTTTTGGTTTCAGAGATCATAACTCCAATTTTTTTTGTCATTCTTGTTTCTATTTGTCTCAATATGATATAAGGGTCATGCATACCAAGTGTTATGAAGAAATTCATTGTGGAAGTCATCTGATCACTAAGTAACTTCCTAAGCAAGTCAGAGCAAAATCAGGGCATCTGAGGCCCCCGTCAATGGACCCAAAGTGGATTTTTCATCAAATTGAAGTTATATGTTCTTTATTTGGTCATTGAAGTGTTTAGAAGTTCACAAATTTGAATAAAAGTGAGCGTAACCAAAAGTTGCCAAAAATGGAAATGACTTGTAATGTAAACTTTCCATTTTGGGAAAGTTTTTCAACCTCTTCTTTCTCAACCAAAAATGCTTCAAATGAAAAATTGTTGGTCATGAAAGTTGTAGATCGGATCATTCCCTTTTCAAAAAGTACAAGAACAAGATCTAATTCATTTTGGAACTCAAGTTATGGCTTTCCAAAGTTGGCAAAAATCACATAATTTCATGTTTCATGCCAAAGAGGGATTTTTGCAATTTCAAGTTTCAAGCTTCTTAATGACTTCTAATGTACTCCAATACATCATATTATGATCACACAACACATTTGGACCAAAATTGTGCCTTGGATCACAAGAAACCATGAGCCATTCTACACAAAATTCCAAAGAGGGAAATATGCAAGAACATTGGAAACTCTTGATCAAGGCCATCCAGCTCACAAAATCTGATCCAAAGGCCTTCCTTGATCCAAGCTGAAGCAAGACAAGCCCTAAGATCTTCTCTGACTCGAGCCATGCCTATGGTACACAAAATATTAACTTTTTGCATTTTCACCCATACCAATCAAGCTGTGACATTACCAACTCTCTGGCCAATCAGCATACATTATGTGGACCTCATGGACCTAAAACAATACAAGAAACAAGCCTGAAAGAGCACACACACTCAGATTGCACAAAAACCTAAAAGCTTCCCTTCTTCGATTCTCTCAAACCAGCCATCAAACTTCAAAATTTTATTCACCAACAAGTCACACATCATCCGTAGAACTAGAATCAAACATTAAAATAGCCTGAAACATCACATACACAAACCTCCATCTCTGCTACATCAAAACTGGACTTCATAAAATAGCCACTCTCAAAGAATTTCGAGCATTCCACTAGCATCAGAGAGACCAAAGGAAGCTTTTGGCACGAGGGAGAGGCTCTGAAAGCTCACATTTACAGTTCACCAAATCAGGTAACCTCAAGATTTTTTTTTGCAGAACTTCAATTTCTTGTTATAATATGAGAATACATGTTGTGGGGATCACACTGATGCTTTTAAAATTGAAAATGATGAAGAAATGAACATTTTATGACCTTCTGAAATTTTTCCCATGAAAATGATTTGGTTCGATTCTCCTTGTTCATGTGTTGTAAATGATGTTTGATGCTTGATTTGAGTTTCATTTAGTGTAAGGATCATTTCTGGTTAGGTTAGAGGTCTTGATTTGGCATAGGGAAGAATTATGATGTTTGGATGGCCGGAGAAGACGTCTGGAACACTGTTTCGGTCGCCTGAAAGTCATAAAACCTAATCTGAATTAATTAGGCCAGTTTGAATTAGGACCCTTGGATGAGTGTTTCGCGCACGTGCTGGACGGCTAGGATTAGCTCATTAAAACCCTAATCTTCATTATTTAATTTAATTTTAATTAATTAAGTCAGGCTGCATGTGGACCCTCCAAACACGTGCGTTTAGCCAGTTTGAATGAGAACCCTTGATCTTGCATACTCCTAGTCAGCGCAACCTTGCATCTCAGCCTTAGAATCCATTGACTTTGAATCCTAGCCCTCCATTATGCATACTTTTCCATTTTTATATATTTTTCTTGTATTTTATTTGTTTCATTTATTTAAAATACCAAAAATCATTTTAAAATTCTGAAAAATTTTATCAAGTCTTTTATTAATTTTCAGAAACGAAAAATATTTTTATTTTTATTTTTTGCATTAAAAAAGTATTTTTAAATCATTTAAATGTTTTATTTAATTAGTTAATTGATTTTAATTAATTAAAAATACATTTAAGTATTTAAAAATCACCAAAAAAATCAGAGAACATTCTTAGACATTTAGAAGCATTTACAAACTCACCATACAAATTTCTTTTTGGTTTTGATCATACTTTGACATTTTTTAATGAATTAGGGTTCTTAAACTTGTTCATTTCCTATCCCTAACTTCAAAAATTCAGAACTTTTAAACCAAGTTGAGTTTGTGAATGTTTCTTTTTGCATTGTTCTATGCATTGCTTCTAGCATCCAAAAACATTTTTGTTTCATTTTTATCTTGCATTTTCAAATTATTTGGCCTTTTCCCTCTTAAGGTACCTTAAAACCCTAGGAAACTTAGAAAAATCATATCTCTCATTAAGTTAAGAGTTAGGTCTTCTCCTTTGGGGTGTGAAATAATATGGGGTTAGGGTTCTTTTGATTGCATTTTCAATTTTTTTATCTTGTCATTTGCTTCTGTTTTGAGTTTTGCATCTCATCCTTTCATAAAAACCCTAATTTCTCATCTTCATTTGCATACCTCTTGCATATGCTTGCATTCATAAACTTGCCATGACATTTTATGCATTCACATGACATATAAGACATCTTAGGACACATTAGAATCATGTTTGATCATTTCATCATCCATTTGCCATGTTATGCATTCCTTTCCTTTCATGTGCATTCATGAACTTTCATGCCTCCCTTCATGCTTCAGTTGCATTCTCATCTATTTTATGAGCATCCATTTGCACTTGACATGTCTTTGCATCATCTCTTAGCATCATTAACATCATAAATATGCTTCTGGTTTTGGTTTGAATCCTTGCATTTATTTCCTTTTCATTTCATTTCATTTCCTTTTTCTAACTTTTCAGGTGGAAAGTACTTTGAGAAGTGAATTTGCCTTCACTTCTCACAATCTCTTCTCATCTCTCTTATACATTCATTTCTGCATTTTGTATTTGTCTTAGAGTGAGATTGCTCATTCATGTTCCTTCTTCACCTTCTTTCTTCAAGCAACTTATCTTCTTAAGTGAAGTAAGTTGACTTGTTTCTCTTGCTTCTCTTCCTTTCATCTGCTTCTTCCTTGGTGGCTCTTCTTGAAGATCTCTTGCAAGCCTCATGAACCCTAGGAATACCCAAGCATGATCATAATTAGGGTTTGATTAGTCCCCCATTAGTTTTTACCTCTGTGTCATCTTCTGTGTCTTCTCTTCTCATCTCATAATCAGGGACTAAACCTTCAAGGTTTTAAGGCTTTATGATTAAGGTTATGCATGCATCCTTCTCTTAGGATGGAGTGTATAACTTTATTCCTAAGTGTTAAACCCATAATGTGTTTAAATCTTTAATCAATTCATCTAATAAATCACTAAGACATCAAACTTGTAACTTGGGCCTTGCATTAGGTTTCTAATTCTTCCTTAATTGGTTAAGAAGGACTAACCCTAGTGTTAATGGACAAGTCCCCCTCAAGTTGTCTTACAAACCATAAAACTTATTTCTTAATCTTACCATTAACTAAAATCTACTCTAATAAAGGCTTTGTTTTGTCATGAGGTTAATCCCTAATCATGGATTAAGTTGAGGAGCCTTCCTTAGCTTAAATGTTCTCATCTATCATCCTTCTATTAGGATGGTGTAATGGGTCCATTAAATCCTTGATTATGGCTTAAACTAATTACTTAACACTAAACAAAAACTCCAAAAAACATCTAAATAAATGCAAGTAGGTTTATGATCTTAATCCAAAATCATGGTGATTAAGTGTGAGGTATTTACTTCATACTTAAGGTTTTCTCATTACCCCTAATCAGAGGGAGGATGTGATGAGTTTACTAACCCTTAATTTAGGCTTAAGCTCATTAACTTATGACAAACTCCAAAAGAAATAAAAGATTGAAAACCCAAAAACAAACAATAATCGTCTCCTCCGGGATTCTTTTCTCATCTCATTCACTCATAAACGAGAACTCGCTTCTTCCGTCTAATGCAAGACAATTTTCACCTGAGCCAGACTGGTCATACACTTGAGCATATACAAGTGAGCAGTTCACAAGTCAATTTATCTTTCAGTCTCTTTGAGTCGAACTATGGTGTTCTGACTTCCTCATTGCACGAGAGGATACGTAGGCATAACTTAACTGTTATCGAACAAAAGTCTCTGTATATTCCCCCTCTTCCAACATCATTCTTTTGAGCCTCATTGTCTTGGGCTCTACTCTCTTTTCTTGCACTGAATCTCCTTTTCTTCACTCCATACTTCTTTTGCACTGACACTTGCATTCTTTTCCAGCTTTTGCACACAGAATAGCACTGACACTTCCCAGGTTGTAACCAACCCCCTTTCTCAGTTTCTCTAGTTCGCGACCGTCTTATCCATCCTTTCATAGGTTTATGCAGCATTACCTTTCCTTCGGGATAAAAATGCCTAGCTGGCGACTCTTTTCAGTTCATCTTCATGTTCTCTCCTTTCACTGATCGTTCGCGTTTGTACGCCTTCTAACCCGGTGACATTTGGTGGGAGCGACACCTTGATGCCTCGGTAAATTGGCAAAATTATTAAGTTAAAGGCTTATGCCTTGCAGATACCTCGATAACCTGGTATCTTTTAATTTGGGAGTTTTACTCCAATGGTACCACATGCATATGCATAGTTGAATCGCATCGGTGTTGCATTATTTATGTCGGTTATGTTGGTGCTAAGCTGTTTTAAGTTGAATAACATGTTATACCATGTTTAGTTGAATAATTGAAAATTCGCTGTGTAGTTGTAAAAGTTGAATTTGGTTTCATAAATGAATAAAAGTTGTTGTTTTTTGTTCCTTACAAACTGAAAGTGTTATGTATCAATTTTCATTAAATTAAATGAAGTTTTTATAAGTTGAAATATGTAGCATCCTGTTTTGTGTACTTGTTGGTTGAAATTTTAATACTCTGGTTTCATTATAATCGTCGAGTAGAAATGGGGTGCTACGTTAGTGGTATCAGAGCAGGTCGGTCCTTCCGGCCAATGTTTTTAATTTCGTTCACTCCTTAGTGCGCGACATGTGTGTGAAAAAACTATCGGCACTTGTTTGTGTTTCTAGTTGTTGTCTGCAGGTGTTGGTTTAGAATTAAGTGGGGGAGAGGTTGCTCCCAGATTGTTGTTTGAATGTCGAAGTTGGTTCAAAGTTGATGTTGATTGCGAGAGTGCAAGGTTGTTGAAGCGATGCTGTTGTGGACCGGAGAGAGTATGAACTCATGAATTCGTATCGGTCGAGTTTGAGATGCACGTAGAATATGGAAGGTGATTGAGATTAGGGAATTATTCCAATGGAAATGATAAGTTGATGGATCAAGTTGGTAGATTAATTGCCTTGAGTATAGTTGGATTAAAGTCTAGTAATTTTAGAGTTGAATAAAGAGCAAGGATGTTGGTGAATTTTAGAATCTTGGAAGTAAGAGGGAGAGAGGTGGAACTTATATTCTTCAATCTCAAAATTCTGATTATTGCAATCTTAGAGAAGCTGTCATGGGAAGATGCATAACTTTTTACTCGTGATTCTGATTGAGGCGATTCTGGACTTTTTGGAAAGCTTGCAAAATTCCCCACAGTTTGCATATAAGGTTTTCATTTAGAAGGTTTCTAAAGAGGGAGATAAGTGTGTTTTAATAGTTGGGTCTGCTGCTGATTTTTGGAAAATTCTGCATACGAGAATTGTTGACCAGTCCCATTGCAAGGAGGACAACATTTTACTCGTGAGTCGGATTCAAGAAATTTTTAAAGTTATGGAATCTTCACGAAATTCTCTTCATGTTGGAATATAATTTTGTGATTTGGAGGTCTTTAATGGAAGAGATAATTATGTTCAAAGTTGAACATTTATTGCTGAAATTTTTGGAAAGATGAACACGAGTGTGAAATGTTGATAAGGAATAAAATGTTGGTATTAGAAGGAATACGAAAGTATCAAAGAATTCATAGAGATGCAATTTATGTCGAATGAGGATGGTTAAAGTGCCGATGTTAGATGATGGTAAGGTTGAGAGGAAGACGGATGTTTGAATTGTGTTGCTAAGAATTTTAAATTTGATTGTACTCGATGTTGTAGCGACTCCGGTGTTAGGAGAATATTTAAAGTTGTGTTGTACTACGAGTGTGTATAAGAGATTGTGTATTGTATTTAGGATGCGTTGGTATAATTGAAGAATACGAAATTTAAGGAGACTAAGAAGGAGTTGATAAGCCTTAGGGAGTTGATAGAGCATTATGCTTACGGACTTTGAAAACAAGTTGAAGCACACTATTGTGTTGGTCCTGATAAGAAGGTTCCTGGTTGCAATGGCACTTGTCATCTTCTGGTACTTGTCTTGTTCTTTTGATCTCTTCAACCCCGCTCGGAGATTTCCTTCCGTGCTGCTAACAATTGCTTCCTAACTCTTCTTCTCATTGGCTTCTAACTGCTCTATCCTAGCCTGTGTCTTCTGATCTTCTTGCAAGCGGGCTTTAGTGATTCTGATCCACCTAGCCTGACTCTCTTCCAGATAGTGTTTAGCTCTGGCTTTCTAAATCTTTGCTTCCTTGCAAGAATTCTTCAATATCAACTCTCCTGCTCGGGCCTTCCTGATGTATTCATTTGTCCTCTCTATCTTGGTCACATGCTCGATGCGGAGTTTTTCTAACCTTTCAACGTCCAGTTGACTATCATTTCTTTCCCACAAGGTGTTCTTCAAGGCTTCAGTAAGCTTGGCATTCCTCTCTTTCAGCTTTTCAAACTCTTCCATACTGAATGTGGCTATGGGCTCGACTGCTGATGGCCCTGGTACATCTTCCAAGGTGAATGGCATGCAAGTAATCTCTCCTCTGATGCGTGACCATTCGGCATACTGAGCAGAAGCTATGTTGTTACACTTCCCCAAAAGGGACTCTGGTATGATTGTTCAAAATAACACAGTAAAGGGACTCTGCTAAGTCCTGCTCTCGAGGTGGATGTACCAAGGCGTACCCTAACTATCTTTTGAATAGCAAAGTTTTGTAATTGATGCAACCCTTTACTCCAATAAGTGGTACATTAGGATATTGTCCACAACTTGTAATTATGTCCCTGCCCTTGGTGTTCTGAGTACACCACCTGATGTCTTCTGATGTGAGGGAAATCATTCTTTTAGCCCTGTTCCTAGTCTAATGAGGGTTCAGGAAAGCCTCTGTCTTCGACATTTGTCTCAACAACCAAGTATAGAAGAGGGGAGCACAACGTCTGACAAGTCTACCTCTTTGCTTCTCATTCCTCTGATGAACTTAGTAGTAAAGGTCCCCTAACAAACTTAGGCTCGTCTGCAAACAAGATGATCCCATAGATACTAAGAGCCAGGAGGGCACAAACAGCTTCCCACTTCCCACTAGCAGCATGCTCTAAAGCCTGAGTAACCAAGAAGTCCAAATGAAGGCTTGGGATTCCAGCCTTAGAAGTTATATTTTGATCAATGATGGTGGCTTCCAAGTGTAAAGTCTTAACCATGTCTTCATTCTTAGGAGTAGTCATCTCAGGGTTGAAGGGAATTCCTCTCCTGATAGGAACACCCAACAACATAGAATATTCTTCCAGTAGAGAGCCTAACTGAAATTCTGGGAAGGTGAAACATCTCAGAGGAGGGTCATAGAACTGTAAGCAAGTGTGAATCATGCTCCTCTGTGATGCATCCAAGTCCATAACCATGACCAGGATACCACCATAACTCTCTCTGAATAGAGGCACATGATCTGGAGTGATAAGAGCATGTATCTGCCTGATGCCTGTCAGATGATACTCAAAGAAATGGTAAGTGACATTGCTCTTTCTGGCTAAATCCATACTGACAATGGGTGCAGATGAAGATAAGTGGAGAAGATAAGTTGAAGCAGGTAAGTTGTAGCAAAAGAATGGTCAAAACAAAACCAAAATAAATGTTGATACCCTGTAAAACAAATAGAAAAATGTTAAATGATGCAAAATGATGTATGCTTATGATATGCAAGGGTTTGTGATCATGTGCTGGATTAATCAGTCTCTCTTTGATAGGATTCATGAGTGTCTATGATCAGGTGAAGGTCTGAGAACCAGTAACCGGGCGGGGGACTCAAATAAAGAGTCAACTATCCAGGGTTTCATAGAATCAGTCCAAAATCAGTATAACCTTAACAAAGTTCCAGTAATTGGGTATGTTGAGGCCAAGGGTTCCCGCAAACCTGTAAACAACCCAACCCACTCACATGTATTGTTCTAGAACAAAGATCCTCAGATTCAGATCTATTATGAGATGTGTAAACACTTCTAACCCGGAGGTACAATGTTTACAAAAATCATAAAGGATCCTCCTCTAATTCACTTCAAATGCTGAAGGTCATCTAAAAAGGTCATCCAGACTTAGCAGGCTTCCCAAATAATCTAGCACTACAGGAAATCTGTAGCACAGAGTTCTCAAGAAGAAACCCATGTCTGAACAGTGTTTTCATTTTCCCGCACCAGACCGAAATGGAATGGGAAAGAATATGAATCCACTCTAATCCTGTGTCTGTCACTTAGCCTTTGTAATGGACTTTATCACTGGAATACCCCTCCCACCAAGGCAAACCAACAAATCCAGCACAGTATGACAATAATATGAAATGCATAAAACAGTAAAAGTAAATGCAGTAAATAAAGCTGTATAGAAAGCAATAAATAAAGCAAAAACAAAAACACATATAGCACATAACACCCCCAGTAAACACAATCAAACAAGCGTTAGGAGAAACCCTCCAAGAACAGAAGCTTTAGTTCTAAGTATCCCCAACATAGTCGCCAAGCTGTCGCTCCCCGGACTTGCGTCCCGGTAACGCGAACTTACGAGGAGAAAGAAGAAAAGGGTGAAGGTTGAATAGAGTCGCCAGCTAGGCATTTTTATCCCCAAGGAAATGTAATTCTGCATAAACCTGGAAAAGAGTTGGATAAGGCAGTTGCGAACCAAAGAGTCTGAGTAAGGGGGTTGGTTATAATCTAGGAAGGTATTAGCACCCAGATTGTCCATTGTACTCGACGGGATACACGCTTAAAAGATTGTGTTTAAATGGGGTAAAGTGTATGTGCATTTGTGTATAAAAGGCTAGAAAGAAAGTATGGTGTGCTAGTACAAAAGAAAAGGTGAGCGCTCAGGAACTGAGGCTTGGAAAAGAATGCGGGAAGAAGGAGAGGGGGAGACAAAGATAATTTTATTCGATAACATTTAAGTTATGCCTATGTATCCTCTCGTGAAATGAGGAATTCAGAACACCGTAGTTCGACTCAAAAAGGCTGGGTTTTTTTTGTTGTAAACTGCTTGCTTGTCTATGCTCAAGTGTGTGACTCGTCTGGCTCGAGTGCTAACTGTCTTACATTAGACGGAAGAAGCAAGTTCTCGTTTGTGAATGAGTATGATGAGAAAAGAATCCCGGAGGAGACGTTTATTGCTTGTTTTTGGTGTTTTCAGTTTTTTATTGTTTTTTTGGTGTTTTTGCATAGGGAAATGAGCTTAAGCCTAATCAAGGGTTTGTAAACTCATTATATCACCCCTAATTAAGGATAATGAGCCTACTTTAAGCATGAGATAAGCATCTCAAACTTAATTACCATGATGATGTAGGATTAAGATCACTAACCTACTTGTGATTATTAAAATGTTTTTGGATTTTTGTTTAGTGTTAAGTAATGATTTTAATCTCTAATCAAGGATCAGTGAACTCATTACACCATCCTAATAGAAGGATGATAGATGAGAACACTTAACCTGAGGAAGATACCTCAACTTAATCCATGGTTAGGTATTAAACTCATTATATAAAAAGCCTTTATTAAGTGAATTTTAATTAAAGGTGGGATTAGGAAATGAGTTTTAAGTTTGTAAGACAGCTTGAGGAGGACTTGTCCCTTAAACACTAGGGTTAGTTCCTCTTAACCATAAGGAAGAGATGGAACCCTAATGTAAGGCCCAAGTTACAAGCTTAAGTCTTGATCATTATTAAGTGTTTTGATTAAGATATGTAAACAAATTAAAGGTTTACCACTAAGGATTAAAGTTATACACTCCATCCTAAGATAAGGATGCAGGCATAACCCTAATTTAAAGTCCTAAAGCTTTAAGAGTTTAGCCTCTAATTAAGAGATGAGAAGAGAGACTCAGGGAGAATCAAAGATAAAAAGCTAGGGGGAACTATACACAACCCTAAACATTATTATTCTTGGATATCCTATGGTTTGTGAGGCTTAAGAGAAAAGATCTTCAAGGCCACCAAGGAAGAAACAGATGAAAAGAGAAGGAGGAAGAAGAATAAGTTACTTACTTCCTGAAGAAGGTAAGTAACTTAGAAGAAAAGAAAGGAGCAAGAGAAACATAAGTGAAACAAATTCACTTCAAAGAAAAATAAGAAAGCATATGAAAAGGAAAGAAGAGATGGGGTGTGAAGGAAAATCCACATCTTAAACAACTTACCATAAGCCCCTGAAATGTTAGTATGAATGCATAAGGAATGGAATGAAAAGAAATAAGACAAATGAAGGTGCAAAGACCAAAGTAAGAAGTGATTATGAAATGCAAATGTGTTATGAGATGATGCAAAATGATACAAGATGCATATGAGTGATCATACAAGGATGAGATGCCATGGAAGCATGTTTAGAAGCATGAAAACACATGGATATTCATGAAATGTAATGGATGAAAAACATAGAAAATGAATGAAGAAATGATCAAGCAATGTTTCAAACATGTTCTAAGATGTCTAATATGACATACAAAAGAATGTAATGGCATGAAAAGTTCATAAGTTCATGATATGCAAAGAAGAATGCAAATGAAGATGCAAAGTTAGGGTTTTAAGACAACATGAGATGCATACGACCAAAACAAAAGCATAAATCATGATAAAAATTGAAATTGAACTCAAACAAACCTTAAACCTATACAAGATCATGCCCCAAAGGAGAATGTCAGAAGCTAATCCTAGTGAAAGTTATGAAATTCCTAAGTTACCTAGGGTTTTTGGGTGCTTCTAAAGGGAAAATGCAAATCAAATTGAACATGCAAGATAAAAATATGAGATAAATAACCTAGAAAATATATGCAATATGTGAAACAATTCAAGAAGAACCAAGTTCAAACTCATCATGGTTAGGAAGAAATGAATATTTCAAGTTAGGGTTAGAAAAATGTGATTTTTAAGAACCCTAATTCAAAGAAAATTGTGACAATGTGATCAAACCTAAAAAGAAATTTGTATGGTGAGTTTGAAAATGTTTATAAATGTGTTAGAATGTATCATGATTTTTTTTTGGTGATTTTTAGAAACCTAAATGCATATTTAATTAATTAAAATCAATTAATTAATTAAATAAAACATTTAAATATTTTAAAAATACTTTTTTAATGCAAAATTTAAAATAAAAGATGCTTTTAGGTTAAGAAGCATATTTGAAACAAAAATGCAAAAGATGAGATTTTTTTATGTTTTTTGCTATTTTAAATAAAATATGGAAAGAAATGCAATAAAAATGAAATAAAAAACAAAATAATGGAAAGTATGATGATCTGATGGTCAGGATTTAAACTGAGGGAAAAGGTGTTGACTGCGCGCGTAATCCTAAGGCTAATATTCAATATGGCATTTTATATAATTAATCCTAATTAATTAATTAATTAAAGATTAGGGTTTTAATGAAATGATCCTGACCACTCAAACACGCACTAAGCAAGATCTAAGGGCCTGAATTCAAATTGGGGAGATTAACCCTAATTAGAACCCTGATTATTTTCAGGTGACCGGAGCAAGCTCCGGTCATCTTCTCCGGCAACCCCTTCATGCTATCTTCCTACCTAGGCTACCCCAAACCCTCTAAAGCTCCAGAAACAATCCTCTAACATCCCCAAGCATGAATCCAGCATCAAACAACATTTATGTTCCACCAAAATCATGAATCGAAGCAAAACGGAAAAATACACAAAACTTTCAGAAACAAAATACATGTTTGATACTCAACCATTTTCAAAAGTAAAGACATCAGCATGATCAGGGAAGCATGTATTTTGATATTGTAACTTAAAAAGAGAGTTCTAGAAAAAAAGTTCTTGATGATACCTGAGATGAAGCTTTCTCAATCTGAGCTTTCTGGACCTCTCCTAGGTGCAAAACCACTCATATGATCTCCCTTGTGCTTCTGAAAGGCTTGAAACAAGTTTGTATGGCTTGGTTTATGAGTTTCAATTCTGAATATGCAGAAATCGTGTTTGTGTTTGGGCTTGTTTCAGGCCCTGGAAAGGGGTGGGAAATGATCTTTAGGTTATGTGGAGTTGAATGGTGAAAGAAATTTTGAGTTTGAGTGGCTGAGGAGTGTTTTTCGAAAGCTTGAAGGTTTTGGGGATTTTTGAGCAATCTGACTTGTGGGAGGATTCAGGCTTGTGTGTTGTTTGAAATGAGGTCCATAAGGTTAGTATAGGCCAATGAGAGTGATCAGAAAGTGGGTGGTGGCATATTGTGATTGGTATGGGCCAAGTTGAAAAAATGTCAACATTATGTACTTGAGGTATGGGCACGGTTTAGAGCTGGCTTTAGGGGTTTCTTGGCCTCAACGTGATTCATGGATGGCCCTAGGATGAAGTTTATGCAGCAAGAACACTTGGATCAAGAGATGTCATAGGTTTTGCAAAGTTTATGCATTTTGACAACTTTGAACATTTTGTGAAAATGAGGCATGGTTTCTTGTGATCCAAGGCACAATTTTGGTCCAAATGTGTTGCACTAATTTGGTATGGTGTTTAGAAGTCAATTAGAAGTCATGAAATGGTTTAGAACTTGAATTTGCAAAAATCCCTCTTTGGTGCACACTTGAAAATTATAGGATTTTTGCCAACTTTGAAAGGCCATATCTTGAGTTCTAGGATGAATCAAGACATGTTCTTGTACTTTTTGAAAATGGGAAGACATAATATACAACTTTCATGTCCAAGAATTTTTCATTTGAATCATTTTTGGTCATGAAAGAATAGGTTGAATATCTTTCCCAAAATGGAAAGTTTCCATTACAAGTCATTTCCAAAAATAGCAAGTTTGCATTTGGCTCAAAATTCTTCAACTTAGTGAACTTCCAACAACTTAAATGATCAAATAAAGATCATAGAGACTCAAAATGATGATGATGACCCTTTGGTACCCTTGATGGAGGCCTCAGATGCCCTGATTTTGACTTTACTTGCTCAAGAAGTTAACCAATGATCAGATGACTTCCACAGTGAATTTTTTCATCAAATTTGGCACACATGATCCTTATAACATATTAAGACCAATAGAAACAAGAATGACCAAAAAATTTGAGATTAAAGCCTCTGGAACCAAAACCCTAATTTTAGGTCATCTTTGTAGGAAATCTCCAGTCTGCTTCTATGCCTTTGCAATGCCTTGACATTATGTGACTTCAAATCATCCTTGGAGATATAATAAGACTATAGACCCCTCATGGATCCTCTTGGAATGCCTCAAGGTCTTAGAGATTGCTCAGATCCCTTCTAAGATTGCTCAGATCACAAACCCTAGTTGTGCAACTTATGCAGATGAAATGAACTATGCAGTGTGAGATGATATGCTTATGCAATGCTATATGAAAGATCACAAGCCATGGTGTGAGAAAAAGTGAGGAAAAATTTGGGGTGTTTACAGCTGCCCCTATTCAAGCATGAGTTAGCTGTGCAGGGTGTAAGAGACTGGCTTAACAGACAAACAAGATAACTTGTGGTTGAATACTAAAGACAGTCCGATATTTGCACTCGCTGGGAAGAAGAAGAAAAGAGATATAAATTGTAACAGTTAGTATAGTTTGATTATCAAATGAAAGCGATGGAGGACGACCATCGAGCAGAGGACGACTGCTGGGGGTAATATGGTAAGTAATGCACTGATGGGGATGGCCATCAGGCTGGGAAATAAAGAATCCACGACGGGGACGGCCATCGGGTAAAGAATAAATGAAATAATGATGAGGGAAGGTCATCAAAAGGTGAAGGACGATCACCTTGCAGGGGACGGCTGCTCTGTTGGGGGTTAAAGAAATGAGGAAAGCACTGACGGGGACGACCATCAGGTAAAAAGTAAATAAATCGCGACGGGGACGACCATCGGGTAAAAGAATGAATGAAATAATGATTAGGGACAGTCATCAAAAGGTGAAGGACGATCACCTAGCAGGGGACGGCTGCTGAAAATATCACGACGTAGGACGAACGCCAGATAGAAAAGATCAACGATGGGGACGGCCATCGGATAGGCATGATGAAGGACGATCATCAAGAGGTGAAGGATGATCACCTAGCAGGGTACGGCTGCTCCTGGGGATTATCTCGACATAGGACGAATGTCGGATAACAAAGATCGACGATGGGGGACGGCCATCAGATAAAATGATGAGGGACGGTAATCAAAAGGTGAAGGAGGATCACCTAGTAGGGGACGGTTGCTAAAAATATCACGATATAGGACGAATGCCGGATAGAAAGTTCCAACAATGGGGACTCCACTAGGAAATAGGATGAGGGACGGTCATCCAAAGGTGAAGGACGATCACTTGGCAGGGGACGGCTGCCAAAAATATCACGACATAGGACGAATGCTGGATAGAAAAGTTCCAACAATTGGGACTCCACTAGGAAATAGGATGAGGGACGGTCATCCAAAGGTGAAGGACGATCACCTGACAGGGGACGGCTGCCGAAAATATCACGACATAGGATGAATGCCGGATAGAAAAGTTGTTTTGTTGGTGACTTACTGGGGAATGGTAAACACGTACGAGTGCTTACGCTCTGAAATGAAAGGTATAAGTGTTTGATAATGTGTATAGACTAAAAATGCGGACGAGCATCCTTAGGACCATGATACAGACGTGTATCGATAGAAACAAACGCTGACACGTGTTTGAGGATGATGATACAAACGAGTATTAATTGGTCTGAGCAAGAAACATGGACGAGTGTTGGTCTTCCGGGGAGTAGTATTCACAAGACACGGACGAGTGTTTGACCCACTGGGGATTCCACTGGGGGTTCAGTGTTTACAAAACACGGACGAATGTTTGACTTGCTGGAAAAGGTATGACACAGACAAGTGTCCAAAAGAATATGTACAAGTATGAACGAGTATCTGTAGTGAGAGTGCAAAAGGTATTCTGGCTTTGTCTGCAGGGGATGTACGTTTTATATACTGCTGGAGAAATGATTTTGATATTTGCAGATGACTGGCTTGAACCTGGCTTATGATCATGCAAATGTTTGATTTTTGCCGTAATGCTCCATATTAGACGGAATGCTACGCTTAGCTTGGGGAAAATGATGTGAATGTTATGATTATACAAATGAGAAAACTGATCTGAGGTTCAGATCCTGCGGGGAGAAAGATCTCTGGGTACTCTGACTAGAGGGAGAACTCCGCTGGGGAAAGAGATCATTGGCCGATTTGTGGGGAGAGGGGATCACTGAACGATCCTTTGAAAAACCTTGTGGGGATCTCGGTTGGAAAAGCTTTTGTTGACGAGACTCATGTTGGGGATGAGGAGGCTTTGACAAATCCGCTGGGGAAAATAATTTCAGGCATTGCTCGGGAGATCCTACTTGGGGAGAAGAGAACTTTTGGGAAGTAATTCATCATAACTCATTCGTCCAAGCGACATTCTGGGGATTAATGAGCTTCTCGAAGGTTCCTCTGAGGGGATAAAAGCATAGTGGAGGAATACTTCTATCAAATAGCCCCGCCGATGATGTGATTGTTGACTTGGCTGGGGATATAATACCTGATATGCCCCATGCTGTGAAAGATTGTCGGCCTTGAATACCTGCAACCTGTTTAGCAAAGGAAAAGTACAAGTGTCCCGAGGTATCCTCAACTGGATTCCTTCATAAGAGTTAGAGTTGCTCAAAAACACATATTTCCTGCAAGCATTTACCGAAAATGGTGTATATGTTTTTATGCATATATTGTATTACGAACTTTGGACATTTTGAAAACTAGACAAAAAGGTACAAAACAAAGTGTAACTGAATATCTGATTTTATTGATTTGCGTGTGCCCTGAATAGGCAAGTACAATGAAGAAGAAAATACCTGAAAGGAGGATATTGTTGTAAATTGAGAAAATAAAAGTGCTGGCAATGTTGATGTTGACGCTCCAGTGAGCTTCCTTTGGTATGACCCGTATGACCCTGACGTTCTTCTTATCTTACTTTCTGAAAAAGGTTGGTTCTGACTGACGCTTTGTCCTTTCAAAGTTTTGCAATGTTATGAGAGTGATACAGACGAATTTAGAGTGCAGTTGTTCACTTATTCCTTGATTTTGCGTGGACCGCCCTTTCGGGTTTTCAATCCACAGGGATACCCATTTTTCCTGAGTTGTCCGATGTGGCTTTTCAACTCAGCGGGTGTACATTTTTTCCCTTATTTTTTCCCGATTTTTTTATTCTGTTTTTGACTCGCCGGGATGCCCTATTTTTTCCTGGACTTCATTCTGTTTTTATGTCCAGCGGGTCATTTTTATGCGAAGTATTTTTTAACTGCATCTGAATTCACAGGAGATAAGAAGTCCTCGCCATCCATAGTAGTGAGCATCAGTGCTCCACCAGAGAAAACATTCTTTACTATGAATGGGCCTTCTTAATTTGGCATCCATTTGCCCCTGTGGTCTGAATGTAGAGGAAGAAGTCTTTTCAGCACAAGTTCTGCTACTTGGTATTCCCGTGGTCTGACTTTCTGATCGAAGGCTTTCTTCATCCTTTTCTGATATAACTGTCAGTGACAGATGGCTGTTAATCTCTTCTCTTCGATCAGACTCGGTTGATTGTCCGTGACAAATGGCTGTTTCACATCCATCATTACCCGTAAGGAGGGTAGTTCAACTTCAACAGGTAGGACTGCTTCCATACCATACACAAGCTGATAAGGGGTTGCCCCAATAGATGTTCTGATAGAGGTTCGATACCCATGCAAGGCAAATGGTAGCATTTCCTGCCAGTCTTTGTAGGTGACCACCATCTTTTGCACAATCTTCTTGATATTCTAGTTAGCTTCCTCAAAAGCGCCATTCATCTTTGGCATGTAAGGAGAAGAGTTGTGATGTTGAATTTTGAAGTCCCGACATAGCTCTTCCATCATCTTGTTGTTCAAATTGGAACCATTATCAGTAATGATTCGCTCGGGAACTCCATATCGACAGATGATATCCCTTTTCAGAAAATCTAGCTACCACTTGTGTGGTGACATTTGCATACGAAGTTGTTTCAACCCGTTTGGTGAAGTAATCAATGGCTACCAGGATGAATCTGTGACCATTTGAAGCAGTCGGTTCAATCTTTCCAATCATATCAATGTCCCACATGGAGAAGGGCCAAGGTGAAGACATTATATTCAAAGGATTCGGAGGTACGTGAACTTTATCTGAGTAGATCTGACACTTGTGGCATTTTCTGGCATAAGCACAACAGTCTGCATCCACTGTGATCCAGTAGTAACCTGACCTTATCAATTTCTTCGCCATCGCGTGTCCTCCGGCATGGGTACCAAAAGAACCTTCATGAACTTCGTTCATAAGCAGGTCTACTTCCTTCTTGTCAACACATCTAAGCAAGACTATATCGAAATTACGCTTGTATAGGGAACCATCAGCATTGAGGAGAAAACTACCAGCCAGCCTTCTTAATGTCTTCTTATCATTAGATGATGCCCCAGGTGGGTATGTCCAAGTCTCCAAGAAGCATTTGATGTCATGGAACCAAGGCTTATGGTCAGTGGTAGTGTCCACAGAGAATACATATGTCGGTATGGGATACCAAAATCCGAGGCACAAAGTTAGCAGCTTGAATTTTGATCATCGATGAAATGGTAGCCACGGCATCTGCAAAATGATTCTCATCTCAAGGGGTGTATTAAAGCTTGACTGTTGTGAAGAAAGTCAACAATCTCCTCGTATTGTCACGGTAGGGAACCAGATGCCCCTGATGAGTGTACCATTTGCCATTGGTCTGATTGATTACGAAAGCTGAATCTCCAAATACGTTCAAAGTTTTGATCCTGAGGTCAATGGCTTCCTCAAGACCCATGATACAAGCTTCGTATTCTGCTTCATTGTGGGTACAGGCAAAGGTAAGCCTTGCTGAGAAAGGCATATGGACTCCTTTGGGTTTAATGAGCACTGCACCAACTCTGTGGCCGTTAAAATTAACTGCCCCATCGAACATCATAGTCCATGCTTCTTCTGGATCAGGCCCTTCAGTATGAACAGACTCTTCACAATCGTTTTCTTTCAAGAACATGATGTCTTTATCAGGGAAATCAAATCTCATAGGCTGGTAATCATCAAGGGGTTTTTCATCTAGATAATCAGACAATACACTGCCTTTGATGGCCTTTTGAGAGGTGTACTGAATGTCATACTCTGTTAGAATCATTTGCCATCTTGCAACCCTTCCGGTAAGTGTTGGCTTCTCAAATATGTACTTGACGGGGTCCATTTTTGAGATCATAAGGTAGTGTGGGTCAACATATACTGCCTCAGTCGACGAGCAGCCCATGCTAAAGCAAAGCATGTTTTCTCAAGCAGTAAATAACGTTGTTCACAGTCGGTAAACATTTTGCTTAGGTAGTATATTGCATACTCTTTTCGACCAGACTCGTCATGCTGGCCCAACACACACCCCATTGAATCTTCTAAAATTGTTAGATACATGATTAGAGGTTTTCCTTCGAATGGATGCATGAGAATTGGAGGTTCTTGCAGATATTCTTTGATTTTGTCAAAAGCTTTCTGACAATCATCATTCCACCTGACTGTTTGCTCTTTTCTTAGCAGTTTGAACAAAGGCTCGCGGGTTGCAGCGAGATGAGATATGAACCTTGAAATTTAGTACAATCTACCTAAGAACCCTCGAACTTCCTTTTCAGTCCTGGGTGCAGGCATTTCTTGAATAGCTTTGACTTTGTCGGGATCAACCTCAATTCCTCTTTCACTTATAATAAAGCCCAACAGCTTACCAGAACGTACCCCGAATGTACATTTGTTGGGGTTCAACCTCAGCTGATACTTCCTCAGACGCTTGAATAACTTTAGCAGATTCACCAAATGATCTTCCTCGGTAAGGGACTTGACAATCATATCATCCACATAGCACTCGATTTCTTTATGGATCATATCGTGGAATAATGTTACCATAGCCCGTTGATATGTTGCACCGGCATTCTTCAGTCCGAACGACATTACCTTGTAACAGAACGTGCCCCATGGTTTGATGAAATTTGTCTTCTCTATGTCTTCAGGTGACATTTTAATCTGATTGTATCTAGAAAATCCATCCACGAAAGAAAACACCGAGAACTGAGTCGTGTTATCCACCAATACATCAATGTGAGGTAATGGGAAATGATCCTTCAGGCTGGCTCTGTTCAGATCCCGGTAGTCAACACACATACGCACCTTGCCATATTTCTTAGGCACGGGTACAATGTTAGCAACCCACGGCGGGTAACTAGTCACAGCAAGAAAACCGGCGTCCCACTACTTTTGTACCTCTTCTTTGATTTTAATGGCCATGTCTGGGCGAGTACGGCGCAACTTCTGTTTAACTGGCGGAAAATCTTCTTTCAATGGCAGCCTGTGCATGACAATATCCGTATCCAGACCCGGCATATCCTGATAAGACCAAGCGAACACATCGACATATTCCCGAAGCATACTGATGAGTTGTTCTTTCACTGGAGCTTGCAGACTGGCCCCGATCTTTACTTCTTTTACCTCTTCCTTGGTACCATGATTAACAGTTTCAACGTCCTCCTGATGAGGAGCAATCACTTTTTCCTCTTGTCTCAACAACCTGGCTAGCTCTTCAGGCAAATCATAGTCTTCTTCAACCCCTTCATCTACTTGATTAATTGGATTGTCGAAGTCATACGAGGTCATAGTAGTGTCGTTGTCGGTGCATTCTTGAAGGCTATCTCTGCAAGGGTTGAGATTTTGTTCATTTTAGTGATTGATTTTAATCTTGTTTAAGAAAAAGTGAAATGAAGTTTATTAAGAAAACATTTCCATTTATTCTTTGTACAAAAGAAACAAAAAAAAAGATAGGGAGTGAGAAAGAGATTGTTTGCAAAAGATGTCCATCGTTCATTAATTTCGATTTGCACAAAATACATTATGTCCCTATTACAAAATGAGTCTTGACACCTTGGGCAAGATGCAGGACTTTATGTATGCTTAAACAGGAAATAATAATTACTTTGCAGAAGTAACTCTTATAATTTCCTGGGAAGACCAGTTGAGGACATGTTGGCCTGGGACTCTTGGACGAATCCAGCTTTCCAGGTTGCAGTCGCTTTTAGCCTCGTCTTCCACATTGTTGACAATATCTGGGGTCAGCATTCCCCCACTTACGAATTTGGGCTCTTCAGCAGCCTCTGCTTGATCTTGTCGGGATGGTTTGTAACCCAAACCGAATTTGTCTTCTTTCTTCTCCACAGGTAGCATCTTTCCCTAGCCTTGGGCGTTCCCGTCTTCAACAATCTTCTGAGCTTGTTGGTAGGAGACAATTGAAGTACCCATCCTATCCTCCTGGGATGTAGCAAATACTTCAGTTTTCACCTTGTTGATGTTCAGTGCTTCGAAACATTGGCTCATTGTCTCGTGGATCTCACCATCCATCTCAATGTATTTGTAAGTAGCCAGATGGCTAAGAAAAATGTCCTCTTCCCTACAGATTGTGATAATTTTCCCTTCCCACTCGTATTTTAATTTCTGGTGAAGGGTCAAATAACTGCACCAGCGGTGTGAATCCAAGGTCGGCCCAACAAACAGCTGTAGGCTGGCAGAATGTCCATTACATAGAAAGTAGTTTGAAAGGTCTGAGGGCCAATTATCATAGGCAGCTCCACTTCTCCAAGAACAGACCTCTTGGAACCATCAAAAGCTCTGACCACCAGATTGCTTGGTCAGAGAGCTATACCATCATATTCAAGCTTAACATGGGCTTTCTTCGACAAGACATTGAGTGAGGACCCAGTGTCAACTAGAACATGTGAAAGCACAACCCCTTTACACTCAAGAGTGATGTGCAAAGCTTTGTTATGGTTTCTTCCCTCCGAAGTTAAATCGGCGTTGGTAAAACCTAGTCTGTGACTAGTATTAATATTAGCAACGACCTTTTCCAGCTGATTAATTGTAATCTCCTCAGGCACATATGCAGCGTGCAGGACCTTAAGTAATGCATCCCGATGAGCTTCGGAACACAATAGCAGTGATAAAATTGAGATTTTGGAGGGTGTCTGATGAAGCTGATCCACAATCTTATAGTAACTCCTCTTGATTATTATCATGAACTCGTCCACATCCTGATCAAAGGATGTCTTATCAGTTTCTTTAGCGATTGGCTCTTCTGGCACCACATTCTTGCATTTAGCTTTGTCAGCAGCTTCTGCTTCAGCATTAACTCTTGGGAACTGTGAGGCAAAGAGACGTCCGTTTCGATTGAAGCCTCTGTTTCCCCCCACATTATCAATTTGTGGTGTAGAAGATGTTGAAATATCAAGAGTGATTTTCTTCCCGTTGCAGTAGAAGTCTGAACCTTAGTGCCATGGCACAACATTATCTTTTTCATATGGAACGGGTCCAGGTACCGTGATGGTGACTGGACTGACTACAGTAGAAGTAGAAACTGTTATTGTCTGTGGATCATAATAAATGGTAACATGGGTTCTGACTGATGGTGGTGGTGAAAGACTAAAGTTGGATTGTTGTTGAAAGTTGTTGATGTTGGAATCGGGGACCATTGTCGGGTCATAATAAATGGTGACTGTGGAGATGTCATTGTTGGTGTTGATTGTTGTTATTGTAGAAGGATGTGTTGAACTGATGTCTGTTGCAATTGAAGAAGGGAGGGTTGTTGATGTTGTAGAAGAATCTGTTGGAATGATTGTAGTTGAAGTTATAGGAGTGATGTTTGCTGGTGTTGTAGGAGGAATGATTGTTGATGTTGTAGGAGTGATGTTTGCTGGTGTTGTAGGAGGAATGATTGTTGATGTTGTAGGAGTAGGAACCGTTGACGTGATCTGTAAGATGCCTTCTCTGATAAGACCATTGATGCCACTTTTCAAATTTGTGCAACCGTTGGTGGCAACTTTGCAAGCTTCACAGCAGGCCTCACAACCTGGGAACACTTGGCACTTTAAAAGTTGGGCTTTAACCTCGGCCAGAGGGATTTGAATGCTTGCAGCATCATCAATTATGTTTGTTGGTTGATCCTCCTCAATTGCATTTATCCTGGGCCCACCATGGCTAGGCATAAGATTCTTTGTGACATTTGGAGGAGGTGCAAAATTTAGAGCTTTGGAATCAACTAAGTCCTGGACTTTCATATGCAAAGCTCTACATTTCTATATTGTATGGCCAGGTGCATTGGAGTGAAAGGCACATCTGGCGTTGACATCATAGTTCCTTGGGAGGTTCAAAGGATCTGGTGGAGTCAAGGTTCTTAATTCAATCAAATTGAGCTTTAATAACTTTGGGAGTATAGTTGTATAGGGCATCAGGATGGGATCGATAACCCTGTTGACTTGCGAAGTCCTTTGCTGGAACGGACGTTATTGTTGGTTGTTGTTGTTATTAGATCTTTGTTGTTGAGGAAACTGTTGTTGCTGTAGAAAATGTTGCTGTTGTTGAGGGTACTGTGGCTGTTTTGGTGCTGGAGTAGGGATAGTGATAGCAGCTACTGATCTCTGTATGTATTGACGCCTACCCCTACTGACATGTACTGAGTTGGTATCACCCATTCTTCTAGACCCAGAGAAAGATTTCCTTTCATTGCTTGAGCTAGTACCGTTGTCAGAGATCTTTCCCATCTTCAAAAGACTCTCAATTCTCTCACCAACTATAACCACATCAGCAAAGCTAGTGGAAGGGAAAGCAGCGAGTCTATCTATATAGGTCCCTTGCAATGTGTTCATGAACATATCCTCCCTTTCTCTTTCAGACATTGGAGGTTGAACGACAACATCTAGCTGTCTCCATCTTTGGGCATACTCCTAGAAGCTTTCTCTTGAAGATTGTGACATACCCATTAGGAGGGTCCTGTTGGGTGCCATATCCAGGTTGTACTGATATTGGCGTATGAAGGCTTCATCCAAGTCCTTCCAGTTTCTAACAGTGGCTCTGGATAGGTGAGAATACCACTCGAGGGATGCCCCGGTTAAACTGTCTTCGAAGTAAAACATCCACAGCTTTTCGTCCATGGTATAAGCTTTTAATCTTCCCAGGAAGGATTGAAGATGGGTACGTGGACAAGAGGTACCATTATACTTTTCAAAGTAAGGAGGTTTGAACTTGTGAGGAATTCTCACCCATTCAACTAATCCCATATCCATAACATCAAATCCCAGTGAGTTCTAGGACTCCAAAGATCTCAGCTTCTCCGCTACTTCGTCCAGAAGATGATCATAGGCTTCATCTCCAGCACCAACTACTATGAATTGTTCATCTTGAGGATCTTCCTGCAAGACACGATCTCCGGTGTTTCTCTGGGCATTCCCAATAACATGGACTTCAGGGTTGAGGTGAGGCCCAAACTCTGGAGGATTTATTTGTGGCTGTCTGTGATCATTATTACAACAAACTATCTATTTGTCTTCAGAGGGTATCCGGTTTGGTTCTTTAGTTTTGACCTTCCAGACCTCTGGGAATGATGAAGATGTTGAAGAGAAATGAAGTCTATAAGAAGATCCAGGTAACACATAAACCAATAACATTACAAGAATGCCAATATACATATTTTATGATTACAACAAACTCCCATGGTGGGTCAAAATACCATAAAATGCAGGAATACAACAAACAAAATCACCATGGTGAGTTACAACCAAAATAAAATACAAGTAAAGAAATCAAACATCCAACCCAAAGTCATCCTCTTTGACTTCTTTCAGAAGAGCATCAGTCACTGGTCCAACTGGATGCTCTGTGATGGTCCTGATAAGAAGGTTCCTGGTTGCAATGGCACTTGTCATCTTCTGGTACTTGTCTTGTTCTTTTGATCTCTTCAACCCCGCTCGAAGTTTCAACTCGGAGATTTCCTTATGTGCTGCTAACAATGCTTCCTGACTCTTCTTCTCATTGGCTTCTAACTGCTCTATCCTAGCTTGTGTCTTCTGATCTTCTTGCAAGCGGGCTTTAGTAATTCTGATCCACCTAGCCTGACTCTCTTCCAGATAGTGTTCAACTCTAGCTTTCTGAATCTTTGCTTCCTTGCAAGCATTCTTCAATACCAACTCTCCTGTTTGGGCCTTCCTGATGTATTCATCTGTCCTCTCTATCTTGGTCACATGCTCGATGCGGAGCTTTTCTAACCTTTCAATGTCGAGATAACTATCATTCCTTTCCCACAAGGTGTTCTTCAAGGCTTCAGTAAGCTTGGAATTCCTCTCTTTCAAATTTTCAAACTCTTCTATACTGACTGTGGCTATGGGCTCGACTGCTGATGGCCCTGGTACATCTTCCAAGGTGAATGGCATGCGAGTAATCTGTCCTCTGATGCGTGACCATTCGGCATACTGAGTTGAAGCTATGTTGTTACACGTCCCCAAAATGGCAGATCCCTTTGTCTGTATGTGGCCCAAGCCCAGGATGCTTGTCGGGCAATGGTATGATTGTTCAAAATAACACAGTAAAGGGACTCTGCTAAGTCCTTCTCTCGAGGTGGATGTACCAAGGCGTACCCTAACTGTCTTTTGAATAACAAAGTATTGTAATTGATGCAACCCTTTACTCCAATAAGTGGTACATTAGGATATTGTCCACAACTTGTAATTATGTCCCTGCCCTTGGTGTTCTGAGTACACCACCTGATGTCTTCTGAAGTGAGGGAAGTCATTCTTTTAGCCCAGTTACTAGTCTGAAGAGGGTTCAGGAAAGCCTCCGTCTTCGGAATATGTCTCAACAACCAAGTATAGAAGAGAGGAGCTCAACATCTGACAAGTCTACCTCTTTGCTTCTCATTCCTCTGATGAATTGAGTAGTAAAGGTCCCCTAACAAAGTAGGCATTGGATTCTTCAACATAAAGATATGGATATCACTCTTGCTTACAAACTTAGGCTCGTCTACAAACAAGATGATCCCATAGATACTAAGAGCCAGGAGGGCACAAACAACTTCCCACTTCCCTCTAGCAGCATGCTCTGAAGCCTGAGTAACCAAGAAGTCCAAATGAAGGCCTGGGATTCCAGCCTTAGAAGTCATATTTTGATCAATGATGGTGGCTTCCAAGTGTAAAGCATTAGTTATGTCTTCATTCTTAGGAGCAGTCATCTCAGGGTTGAAGGGAATTCTGCTCCTGATAGGAACACCCAACAACAGAGAATATTCTTCCAGTAGAGGGCCTAACTGAAAATCTGGGAAGGTGAAACATCTCAGAGGAGGTACATAGAACTGTAAGCAAGTGTGAATCATGCTCCTCTGTGATGCATCCAAGTCCATAACCATCTCCCGGATACCACCATAAGTATCTCTGAATAGAGGCACATGATCTGGAGTGATAAGAGCCTATATCTGCCTGATGCCTGTCAGATGATACTCAAAGAAATGGTAAGTGACATTGCTCTTTCTGGCTGAATCCATACTGATAATGGGTGCTGATGAAGATAACTGGAGAAGATAAGTTGAAGTAGGTAAGTTGTAGCAAAATAATAGTCAAAACCAAACCAAAAGAAATGTGGATACCCTGTAAAACAAATAGACAAATGTTAAATGATGCAAAATGATGTATGCTTATGATATGCAAGGGTTTGTGATCATGTGCTGGATTAATCAGTTTGTCTTTGATAGGATTCATGAGTGTCTATGATCAGGTGAAGGTCTGAGAACCAGTAACCGGGTGGGGGACTCAAATAAAGAGTCAACAATCCAGGGTTTCATAGAATCAGTCCAAAATCAGTATAACCTTAACAAAGTTCCAATAATAGGGTATGTTGTGGCCAAGGGTTCCTGCAAACCTATAAACAACCCAACCCACACACAACTATTGTTCTAGAACAAAGATCCTCACATTCAGATCTATTATGAGAAGTGTAAACACTTCTAACCCGGAGGTACATTGTTTACAGCAATCATAAAGGATCCTCCTCTAATTCACTTCAGAAGCTAAAGGTCATCTAAAAAGGTCATCCAGACTTAGCAGGCTTCCCAGATAATCTAGCACTACAGGAAATCTGTAGCACAAAGTTCTCAAGAAGAAACCCATGTATGAACCGTGTTTTCATATTCCCGCACCAGACCGAAATGGAATGGGAAAGAATATGAATCCACTCTAATCATATGTATGTCACTCAGCCTTTGTGATAGACTTTCTCACTGGAATACCCTTCCCACCAAGGCAAACCAACAAATCCAGCACAGTATGACAATAATATGAAATGCATAAAATAGTAAAAGTAAATGCAGTAAATAAAGTTGTACAGAAACCAATAAATAAAGCAAAAATAAAAACACATATAGCACATAACACCCACAGTAAACACAATCGAACAAGCGTTAGGAGAAACTCTCTAAGAACAGAAGCTTTAGTTCTAAGTATCCCCAGCTGAGTCGCCAAGCTGTCGCTCCCCGGACTTGCGTCCCAGTGCAAACGCGAACTGACGAGGCGAAAGAAGAAAAGGGTGAAGGTTGAATAGAGTCTCCAGATAGGCATTTTTATCCCTAAGGAAAGGTAATGTTGCATAAACCTGGAAAAGAGTTGGATAAGGCAGTTGCAAACCAAAGAGTCTGAGTAAGGGGGTTGGTTACAACCTGGGAAGGTATTAGCACCCAAATTGTCCGTCGTACTCGACGGGATCCGTGCTTACAAGATTGTTTTTAAAGGGGGTAAAGTGTATGTGCTTTTGTGTATAAAAGGCTAGAAAGAAAGTATGGTGTGCTAGTGCAAAAGAAAAGGTGAGCGCTCAGGAACTGAGGCTTGGAAAAGAATGCTGGAAGAAGGAGAGGGGGAGACAAAGAGACTTTTGTTCGATAACAATTAAGTTATGCCTACATATCCTCTCGTGCAATGAGGTGTTTTTTTGTTGTGAACTGCTTGCTTGTTTATGCTCAAGTGTGTGACTCGTCTGGCTCGAGTGCTAACTGTCTTGCATTAGACGAAAGGAGCAAGTTCTCGTTTGTGAATGAGTATGATGGGAAAAGAATCCCGGAGAAGACGTTTATTGTTTGTTTTTGGTGTTTTCGGGTTTTTATTATTGTTTTGGTGTTTTTGCATAGGGAAAAGAGCTTAAGCCTAATCAAGGGTTTGTAAACTCATTATATCACCCCTGATTAAGGATAATGAGCCTACTTTAAGCATGAGATAAGCATCTCAAACTTAATTACCATGATGATGTAGGATTAAGATCACTAACATAATAATTATTATTAAGATGTTTTTGGATTTTTGTTTAGTGTTAAGTAATGAGTTTAATCTCTAATCAAGGATTAGTGAACTCATTACACCATCCTAAGAAAAGGATGATAGATGAGAACACTTAAGTTGAGGAAGATACCTCAACTTAATCCATGGTTAGGGATTAAATTCATTATATAACAAGCCTTTATTAAGTGAATTTTAATTAAAGGTGGGATTAGGAAATGAGTTTTAAGTTTGTAAGACAACTTGAGGAGGACTTGTCCATTAAACACTAGGGTTAGTCCCTCTTAACCATAAGGAAGAGATGGAACCCTAATGTAAGGCCCAAGTTACAAGCTTAAGTCTTGATCATTATTAAGTGTTTTGATTAAGAGATGTAAACAAATTAAAGGTTTAACACTAAGGATTAAAGTTATACACACCATCCTAAGATAAAGATGCAGGCATAACCATAATTCAAAGTCCTAAAGCTTTAAGAGTTTAGCCTATGATTAAGAGATGAGAAGAGAGACTCAAGGAGACTCAAAGGTAAAAAGCTAGGGGTCTATAAAACACCCTAAAAGTTATCATGCTTGGATATCCTATGGTTTGTAAGGCTTAAGAGAAAAGATCTTCAAGGTCACCAAGGAAGAAGCAGATGAAAAGAGAAGGAGGAAGAAGAATAAGTTACTTACTTCCTGAAGAAGGTAAGTAACTTAGGAGAAAAGAAAGGAGCAAGAGAAACATAAGTGAAACAAGTTCACTTCAAAGACAAATAATAATGCATATGAAAAGGAAATAAGAGATGGGATGTGAAGGCAAATCCACATCCCAAACAACTTACCATAAGCCCCTGAAATGTTAGTATGAATGCATAAGGAATGAAATGAAAATAAATAAGACAAATGAAGGTGTAAACACCAAATTCAGAAGTGATTATGCAATGCAAATGTGTTATGAGATGACGCAAAATCATACAAGATGCATATGAGTGATCATACAAGGATGAAATGCCATGGAAGCATGTTTAGAAGCATGAAAACACATGGATGTTCATGAAATGTAATGGATGCAAAGCGTAGCAAATGAATGAAGAAATGATCAAGCAATGTTTCAAACATGTCCTAATATGTCTAAGATGACATACAAAATAATGGAATGGAATGACAAGTTCATAAGTTTGTGATATGCAAAGAAGAATGCAAATGAAGATGCAAAGTTAGGGTTTTAAGACAACATGAGATGCATATGACCAAAACAGAAGCATACATCATGATAAAAAAATTGAAATTGAACTCAAACAAACCCTAAACCTATACAAGATCAAGCTCCAAAGGAGAAGGTCAGAAGCTAATCCTAGTAAAAGTTATGAAATTCCTAAGTTACCTAGGGTTTTTGGGTGCTTGTAAAGGGAAAATGAAAATCAAATTGAAAATGCAAGATAAAAATATGACATAAATAACCTAGAAACTATATGAAATATGTGAAACAATGCAAGAAAAACCAAGTTCAAACTCATCATGGTTAGGCAGAAATGAATTTTTCAAGTTAGGGTTAGAAAAATGTGATTTTTAAGAACCCTAATTCAAAGAAAATTGTGAAAATGTAATCAAACCTAAAAAGAAATTCGTATGGTGAGTTTGAAAATGTTTCTAAATGTGTTAGAATGTATCATGAATTTTTTGGTGACTTTTAGAAACCTAAATGCATATTTAATTAATAAAAATCAATTAATTAATTAAATAAAACATTTAAATATTTTGAAAATACTTTTTTAATGCAAAAATTAAAATAAAAAATGTTTTTAGGTTAAGAAAAATATTTGAAACAAAAATGCAAAAGGTGAGATTTTTTTGATGTTTTTTTGCTATTTTTAATAAAATATGGAAATAAATGCAATAAAAATGAAATTAAAAACAAAATAATGGAAAGTATGATGATCTGGTGGTCAGGATTTAAACTGAGGGAAAAGGTGTTGACTGCGCGCGTAATCCTAAGGCTAAGATTCAATCTGGAAATTTATTTAATTAATCATAATTAATTAATTAATTAAAAGATTAGTGTTTTAATGAAATGATCCTGACCACTCAAACACGCGCTAAGCAAGATCTAAGGGCCTGAATTCAAGCTGGGAGATTAACCCTAATTAGAACCCAAGCAAGCTCCGGTCATCTTCTCCGGCAAGCCCTTCATGCTATCTTCCTCCCTAGGCTACCCCAAACCCTCTAAAGTTCCAGAATCAATCCTCTAACATCCCCAAGCATGAATCCAGCATCAAACAACATTTATGTTCCACCAAAATCATGAATCGAAGCAAAACGGAAAAATACACAACACTTTCAGAAACTAAATACATGCTTGATACTCAACCATTTTCAAAAGTAAAGACATCAGCATGATCAGGGAAGCATGTAGTTTGATATTGTAACTTAAAAAGAGAGTTCTGGAAAAAAAGTTCTTGATGATACCTGATATATAGATTTCTCAATCTGAGCTTTTTGGACCTCTCCTTGGTGCAAAACCACTCCAATGATCTCCTTTGTGCTTCTGAAAGGCTTGAAACAAGTTTGTATGGATTGGATTATGAGTTTCAGTTCTGAATATGCAGAAATCGTGTTTGTGTTTGGGCTTGTTTCAGGCCATGGCAAGGGGTGGGAAATGATCTTTAGGTTATATGGAGTTGAATGGTGAAAGAAATTTTGAGTTTGAGTGGCTGAGGAGTGGGTTTCGAAAGCTTTAAGGTTTTGCGGATTTTTGTGCAATCTGACTTATGGTAGGATTCAGGCTTGTGTCTTGTATGAAATGAGGTCCATAAGGTTAGTATAGGACAATGAGTGTGATCAGAAAGTGGGTGGTGGCATAGTGTGATTGGTATGGGCCAAGTTGCAAAAATGTCAACATTGTGTACTTGAGGTATGGGCACGGTTAAAGGCTTGCTTTAGGGGTGTCTTGGCCTCAGCTTGATTCATGGATGGCTCTAGGATGAAGTTTATGCAGCTGGAACACTTGGATCAAGAGATGTCATAGGTTTTGCAAAGTTTATGCATTTTGACAACTTTGAACATTTTGTGAAAATGAGGCATGGTTTCTTATGATCCAAGGCACAATTCTAGTCCAAATGTGTTGCACTATGTTGGTATGATGTTTAGAATTCAATTAGAAGTCATGAAATGGCTTAGAACTTGAATTTGCAAAAAACCCTCTTTGGTGCACACTTGAAAATTATAGGATTTTTGCCATCTTTGAAAGGCCATATCTTGAGTTCTAGGATGAATCAAGACATGTTCTTGTACTTTTTTAAAATGGGAAGACCTAATCTACAACTTTCATGTCCAAGAATTTTTAATTTGAAGCATTTTTGGTCATGAAAGAATAGGTTGAATATCTTTCCCAAAATGAAAAGTTTCCATTACAAGTCATTTCCAAAAATAGCAAGTTTGCATTTGGCTCAAATTTCTTCAACTTAGTGAACTTCCAACCATTTCAATGATCAAATAAAGTTCATAGAGACTCAAAATGATGATGATGACCCTTTGGTACCCTTGATGGAGGACTCAAATGCCCTGATTTCGACTTTACTTGCTCAAGAAGTTAACCAATGATCAGATGACTTCCAAAGTGAATTTCTTCATCAAATTTGGTACATATGATCATTATAACATATTAAGACCAATAGAAACAAGAATGACCAAAAAAATTGAGATTAAAGCCTCTTGAACCAAAACCCTAATTTTAGGTCATCTGTGCAGGAAATCTCCAGTCTGCTTCTATGCCTTTGCAATGCCTTGACATTCCGTGACTTTAAATCATCCTTGGAGATATAATAAGACTATAGACCCCTCATGGACCCTGTTGGCATGCCTAAAGGTCTCAGAGATTACTCAGATCCCTTCTAAGATTGCTCAGATCATAAACCCTAGCTGTGCAACTTATGTAGATGAAATGAACTATGCAGTGTGAGATGATATGCTTATGCAATGCTATATGAAAGATCACAAACCATGGTGTGAGAAAAAGTGAGGGCAAATTTGGGATGTTTACAAAACTTGACATGCGGATCCTATGAAGTATATGGGATATCATGAAGTCGACTTGAGGCTTTGGAAGACTAATTTACCTTTGGAAACACAAAACCCTAATTTGAGATCTATTGCTTAGGAGGAGACTTTGTCTGATGATACCTTGAGTTCCTTTGAGCAATTGAGAATATTACGAACATTAAGAGACCTCTTGAGACATATTATCTTTAAGGTATGAGGGAAAATGTTGGGGTACAACATTCGTATAAGTTGTTTGTGTTGCTTGGCATGTGTAAACACCCCAAATTTGCCCTCACTAATTTCACACCATGGATTGTGATCTCTCATGATTGCATTAGTTTAAGCATATCATCTCATATTGCATTTTTGTTTCACTGCATTAGTCCAAGTTCATCTGCATCTAGGGTTTATGATCTGAGCAATCCAAGGATTCATCTGAGCCACTCCAAAGGTCTCCAATCATTCTAAGAGGGCCCATGTATGTTCTATCATCGTTTTATATCCCTCAAAGATCAAGGAAGTCAAGAAATCACAAGAACTGGGAAAGCATGGAAGCAGAGCTAGGGTTTCACTACACAGATGACCTGAAATTAGGGTTTTGGTTTTAGAGGCCATAACTCCAAATTGTTTGGTCATTATTGTTTCTAATGGTCTCAATATGTTATAAGGATCATGTGTACCAAGTTTGATGAAGAAATTCATTGTGGAAGTCATCTGTTCACTGGGTAACTTCTTGAGTAAGTCAGAGCAAAATCAGGGCATCTGAGGCCCCCAACAAGGGAACCAAAGTGGATTTTTCATCAAATTGAAGTTATATGATCTTTATTTGATCATTGAAGTGCTTGGAAGTTCACAAAATTGAAGAAAATTGAGCTAAACCAAAAGTTGCCAAAAATGGAAATGACTTGTAATGGAAACTTTCCATTTTGGGAAAGTTCTTCAACCTCTCTTTCTCAACCAAAAATGCTTCAAATGAAAAATTGTTGGTCATGAATGTTGTAGATTGGATCATTCCCTTTTCAAAAAGTACAAGAACAAGTTCTAATTCATTATGGAACTCAAGTTATGATCTTTCAAAGTTGGCAAAAATCCTATAATTTTCAAGAATATACCAAAGAGGGATTTTTGCAAAACCACTTGCCTAGTCATTTTGTGACTTCAAATACACTTCTATGCATCATACCAACATAGTACATTTCCTAAAAATCAGAATTTCCCAAAGAACCATCTCATTTCATGCCTTGAACTTCAAGAAATCACAAAGGGGCCAAACTTCATGAAAATTGCAAAATGATACACAACCATGCTTCCATTTGTTGAATCACCATAAAATACACTCCATGGCTCTCCTTGATCTTTGCTGAACCAGGACAAGCCAAAAATCCAGCTGCAAGAGAGCCCATACCTCAAGTACAAGTTTTGTTGACTTTTTGCAAGAGAGCCCATACCAATCACCATAGGCCACAACAACTTCTTTGACTTATCAAAGCTTGTTATGTGGATCAAACACAGCTCATAACACAACACTCACAAGCCTGAATACTCAGAATCATCAAGCTCTCAAATATCACCCCATTTGCAAAAGCATTCGAAACTCCCTACTCACACACTCAAACTCCAAACTTTTTTCATCAATCACCTCAACAACACAAGAGGATCATTTCCCACCCCTCATTGCAGCCTGAAACCACCCAAAACAAAAATACGATTTCTGGCCAGTTGAAGTACAATCACACAAACCAGCCATTTTAAACTCCTTCCAAGCATCAAAGCTTCATCAGGAGGTCAAGAGGAGTGGTTTTGCACAAGAGAGGAGATTCAGAAGCTTCAAATTGAGAAAGCTTAAGCTCAGGTAACCTCAAGAACAAATTTTCCAGAAATGTGATTTTAGGTTATAGAAATGTTCCTTATGTTGTGCTGATCTTGCTGATGCTTTTATTTTTGAAAATGGTTGCGTATTAAGGATTTCATGAACTTCTGAAAGTTTTGACCTAAAAATGTTCTTCTTCGATTCTTCATTTTGATGTATGGAAAATTTTTTTGTTGCTGGATTAGTGTTCTGTGATGTTTAGGGATGAATTTTGGAGAGTTTGAGAGCCTGGGGTGGTGTTTTGAGGTAGCTCAGGGAAGAGCTGGCCGGAGAAGATGACCGGAGGTCTTCTCCGGCCACTTGAAAGTCATTAAGAGGTTAATTAGGGTTTAGGGTTAGTTTGAATATTAGCCATTGGATCTTTGTTACCCGCGTGTTTGGATGGCTCAGATTGCCTCATTAAACCCTAATTCACATTTAATTAGTTAATTAGAATTAATTAAATAAAATTAACTCAGAGTGAATCTCAGCCACTCATTTGCGCGCTGGTCAACATTTTCCTCCCCAGTTTAAATCCAGTCCATTGGATCAACCTACTTTCATTTATTTTGATTTTTATTTCATTTTTTATCATTTGTTTTGCATAATTTATTTAAAATACTTAAAAATTTCCAAAAATATTTTCCTTCTGCATTTTTAATTCAAATATTTTTCTTCACTCAAAAAAAATTATATTTATATTTTTTGCATTAAAAAACCATTTTAAAAATATTTAAATGTTTATTTTAATTAATTAATGGAAATTAATTAATTAAAATACCATTTAGGTTTCTAAAAATTCCAAAAAAATTCACATTGCATCTTAGGACATTTAGAAACATGTTCAAACCATTCATACAAATTTATTTTTGGTTTTGATTCAATCTTGACAATTTTCTTAAATTTAGGGTTCATAAAAATCCCATTTTTGAACCCTAACTTCAAGAATTATTTTCTGCCTAACCATGAAGGTTTTGACATTGGTTCTTTTTTCATTGATCTTCATATAGCATGTAGTATCTAGCATAGTTTTGTCACAAATTTATCTTGCATTTTCCATTTGATTTTCATTTTTCTTCTTAAGGTACCTTAAAACCCTAGATAACTTAGAAAATTCACAACTTTCTTTAGGTTAAAAGTTAGAACTTCTCCTTTGGGGTGTGATATCATATAGGGTTAGGGTTCCTTTGAGTTCATTTTCAATTTTTTATCTTGTGATTTGCTTCTGTTTTTGACTTTTGCATCTCATGTTGTCATAAAACCCTAATTTCTAATGTACATTTGCATTCATCTTGCATATGCATCCACACATGAACTTGCCATGACATTTCTTGCATTCATATAACATCTAAGATATCTTAGGACATATTAGAATCATGCTTGATCATTTATTCATCCATTTTCTATGATATGCATTCATTTCATTCCATGAACTTTCGTGTGTTTTCATACTTCAAAACATGCTCCTTTGCATTCTCATCTCTTGTATGAACATTCATAACACTTGACATGTCTTTGCATCATCTCATAACATCATCTGAATCATGAGCATGCTTCTGTTTTTGGTCTTCATCTTTGCATACATTTCATTTTCACTTCATTCCTTTTCTTATGCTAACATTTTCAGGTGGTAAGTAATTTGAGAAGTGAATTTGCCTTCACTTCTCATTTCTCTTCTCATTCTTATTTTGCATCCTTGCTGCATTTTCATTTGCTTTAGATTGAGCTTGCTCATTCATGTTCATCATTCACTTTCTTTCTCCAAGTTACTTATCTTCTTCAGTGAAGTAAGTATCTTGTTTTTTCTGCTTCTCCTCCTTTCATCTGCTTCTTCCATTGGTGGTTTCTCTGAAGATCTCTTGCAAGCCTTACAAACAATAGGAACATCCAAGCATGACAATAATTAGGGTTTTGATTAGTCTCCCTTTAGCTTTTACCTTTGTGTCTTCTTTGTGTCTCTCTTCTCATCTCATAATCAGAGACTAAACCTTTAAGGTTTTAAGACTTTGTGATTTGGGTTATGCCTGCATCCTTCTCTTAGGATGGAGTGTATAACTTTAATCCTAAGTATTAAACCCTTAATGTGTTTAAACATCTTAATCAATCCATCTTAATAATCACTAAGACAATAGCTTGTAACTCGGGCCTTGCATTAGGGTTCTAATTCTTCCTTTATTGGTTAAGAAGGACTAACCCTAGTGTTAATGGACAAGTCCCCCTCAAGTTGTCTTACAAATCATAAAACTCACTTCTAATCTCACCATTAATTAAAATCCATTTAATAAAGGCTTGTTTTTTCACGAGGTTAATCCCTAACCATGGATTAAGTTGAGGTATCTTCCTCAGCTTAAGTGTGCTCATCTATTATCCTTCTATTAGGATGGTGTAATGAGTTCACTAAATCTTCGGTTATGGCTTAAACTAATTACTTAACACTAAACAAAAGCTCAAAAACATCTAAATAATCACATGTAGGTTAATGATCTTAATCCTGTTAGAACAATTATGGTTCTAAACCTCTAAGAGTTTTGATTATAACAAATATTATTATTCTAGAATAGAAGTTCTAATGACTACCTTTATTATTGTGTAGAAGAGGAATTTAATTAAAGGAGACGTGCATTACTAGAAGATATATTGAGCCATATATAGAAGATACACTTATTGAAGAATCCATCATTTAATGACATGATTAATTGGCTGCGCATCAAGTCTTTACTATCTCTGATTTACGTCTAGAAGATGATGATATTCATAATGAAGACATTAATTAAAGAATATTTTAATTAATGATTAAGACAAGTATCTCTTGTTTTGGAAGGAATTTATGGTATTAACTAATATCCTAAATTAGCTCAAGATGTCTCCAACGGATACATTTATTCAAGAACTATGTAAAGGAATCAAATTGAAGATTTGAAGACAATACACTCACGAGCAAAAGAACTATGTAAAGGAATCAAATTAAATATTGTAACATTCACTTAGTGATCTTAGCTTGATAAGAAGCAAATTAGTTACTATATTATTATTGTAATAGTTGAGTAATATTCCTTGAGTGACTAGTTTCAGTCAGAAGACTCAAGAGGACATTGACTATAGGTCAGTGTGTGTATTCATTTATTGAATAGTGGATTTTGACCTCAGTAGAGGCAAAATCACCTTGGCAGGTGGACTGGACGTAGTTTGAGTTCAAACGAACCAGGATAAATTAACTTGTCATTAGAAGTTATTTTTAGTTGTTAATGAAAACCCAATTCCAACCCCCCCCCCCTTCCTTGTGTTTTATGCACCTTCAATTGGCATCAGAGCGCTAGGTTCTGAGAAAAACACTTAACCGTGTCAGTAAAAGATCCAGAAGTTAAAATACATGGCAGAAGCTGGCAATAACAACAATGACTACCAAAATGACAACTTTGACTACTGGAAGGATGTTCTGGAAAGTTTCTTTCTAGCTCTGGATGGAGATCTCTGGGACATGGTGACAGATGGATACATTCATCCTGTTGGAGCAGATTGTCAGAAGATTGAAAGAAAAAATATGACAGCTCAACAGAAGAAGGAATTCAGAAATCATCACAAAGCTAGAACCATACTTCTAAGTGCTATCTCATATATAGAATATGAGAAGATCACAAACAGGGACTCAGCTAAACACATGTTTGATTCTCTGAGGATGACACATGAAGGCAACACTCAAGTCAAGGAGACTAAAGCTCTAGCCCTCATCCAGAAGTATGAAGCTTTCAAAATGGAAGAAGATGAGACAATTGAAAAAATGTTCTCAAGGTTCCAAATTCTGGTAGCTGGACTGAAAGTTCTGGACAAAGGCTACTCAACAGCAGATCATGTGAAGAAAATCATCAAAAGTTTACCAAAGGCTTGGAGGCCCATGGTCACTGCTCTAAAGCTATCTAAAAATCTGAATGAAATATCCTTAGAAGAACTAATCAGCTCCTTGAGAAGTCATGAGATTGAACTAGAAGAAGATGAACCCCAGAAGAAAGGTATGTCTGTAGCTCTTAAATCTAATAAATTTGTTTCTAAAGCTTTACAGGCAGAAGAAGAAGAAAGTTCTGGATGCTCATCAGAAGAAGATAAATTATCTCTCCTATCCAGAAGAGTCCAACAACTCTGGAAGCATCGTCAGAAGAAGTTTAGAAATACCAGAAGAACAAACAACTATTCTGAATCAACATCTGGTCACAAGAAACCCAGAAGCAAAGAAGTTGTGTGCTATGAATGCAAAGAACCAGGACACTACAAGAGTGAATGTCCAAAACTCCAAAAAGAGAAACCCAGAAACAAATTCAACAGAGAAAAGAAAAAGAGTCTCATGGCAACATGGGATGATTCTGAATCATCTGAAGCAGAATCAGATTCTGAAGATGAACAAGCTAATATTGCACTAATGGCAAATATACCAGAAGATGATCACTCATCAGAATCAGAATCAGAATCAGATTCAGAAGAGGTATTTTCTAAACTCTCTAGATCTCAATTAGAAGCTAGCCTCTCATAAATTCTTGAAAAATATCAGAAGCTTCAATTCAAATACAAATACATGAAACAAAGTCTGGTATCTGAATTAGAAGAAGTTAGAAAACTAAAAACAGAAAACTCTGAGCTGAAAGAAAATATCTTTGAATGCAAAAACTCTTTTGAAAACTTAAAGCTCAGAAGGATTCTGAATTAGAAGATCTAATCAATTCTGATAATATCATAAAACAATATGATTATGGTTTTCAAAAATTTCTAGCTAAAAGCATAGATAGAAGCAAAATTGCATCTATGCTCTATGGAGTTAGCATAAATGATAGAAGAGGCATAGGCTATGTGAAAACTAAAGAAACTATGAAGTATAAAAAGATTGATGACATTGTCTTAAAAACTAATACTCCTCTAAGTTCTCATTTTACCTATGGTCATAACCATGATCTAATATACACTAGTGAGTCATCTTGTTCCACAAGTTCTGATTTGAAACCTAAAATGAATCAGAAGTTTGTAAAAACTAACAAACAAGGACCCAGAAGAATATGGGTACCCAAAGATAAAATTGTGTATGTTGCAGATGTCTTTAACAGCAAAACTGAAACACCAATCATGGTACCTGGACTCTGGATGCTCACGACACATGACGGGAAGAAAGCATATGTTCCAAAGTCTTGAATTAAAAGATGGAGGCCACGTAGGTTTTGGAGGTAACCAAAAAGGAAAAATAATTGGCTCTGGAACTATTGATAATGGAAATCTTCCCTCTATCTCTAATGTTCTATTAGTAGAAGGATTAATGCATAATTTATTATCCATAAGTCAATTAAGTGATAATGGCTATGACATAATCTTTAATCAAAAGTTCTGTAAAGCTGTTAGTCAGAAAGATGGAACAATCCTCTTAAGTGAAAAGAGAAAGAACAACATTTATAAAATAAAACTTTCAGAATTAAAAATTCAGAATGTAAAATGTCTAATGTCTGTGGAAACTGAGCAAAGGGTCTGGCACAGAAGATTGGGACATGTTAATATGAGAAGATTATCTCAACTTAACAAACTCAATATGGTCAGAGCACTTCCAAACCTGAAGTTCAACTCAGAAGCTCTATGTGAAGCATGTCAGAAAGGAAAATTTTCAAAACCTGGTTTTAAAGCTAAAAATGTTGTATCTTCCTCTAGACCATTAGAACTTCTGCACATTGACTTGTTTGGACCAGTGAAAACTGCTTCTGTCAGTGGCAAGAAGTATGGATTGGTGATCGTAGATGACTTCAGCAGATGGACATGGGTAAAGTTTCTTAGACACGAGGATGAGTCAATTGCTGTATTTTCTAACTTCTGCAAACAAGTTCAAAATGAAAAAGAATTTAAAATTATTAAAGTCAGAAGTGATCATGGTGGAGAATTTGAAAATAAACAATTAGAATCATTTCTTAATGAAAATGACATCTCTCATGATTTTTCTTGTCCTAGAACTCCTCAACAAAATGGGGTTGTAGAACGTAAGAATAGAACATTGCAAGAGATGGCCAGAACCATGATCAATGAGACTAATATGGCTAAACATTTTTGGGCAGAAGCAGTAAATACAACATGCTATATTCAGAATAGAATCTCTATAAGACCTATTCTTGAAAAGACTCCTTATGAATTGTGGAAGAACAGAAAGCCCAACATTTCATATTTTCATCCTTTTGGATGCAAATGTTTTATTCTGAATACTAATGATACTCTGAATAAATTTGACTCTAAGGCACAAAAGTGTTATATGTTAGGATACTCTGAACGTTCTAAGGGATACAGAGTATACAATACAGAAACATGTATTGTGATAGAATCTATTTATGTCAGATTTGATGATAAGCTTGGTTCTGAAAAACCAAAGCATAATGAATTAATTGCAGATATAGAAGTAGAAATCTCTACAAATAGAACCTCTGAAGATCAATCACCTAAAGATCAAAGCAATACAAATACTCCAACAACTTCTGAAGAACCCACTCAGAAGAAACTATCCAGAAGCAAGGTGAATCTTCCAGAAGATAAAATCTTGGGAAAGAAAAATGAACCAATCAGAACAAGATCATCATTAAGAAACTCTGAAGAATCTCTAATGGGACTTGTTTCTCTGATTGAACCAACTTCTGTAGAAGAAGCTCTCTCAGAAAATGATTGGATTCTGGCTATGCAAGAAGAACTTAATCAATTCACCAGAAATGATGTTTGGGATCTAGTTCCTAGGCCCAGAGGATTCAACATCATTGACACCAAGTGGGTATTCAGAAACAAGCTAAATGACCAAGGAGAAGTTGTTAGAAACAAAGCAAGACTGGTTGCACAAGGTTATAGTCAACAAGAAGGAATTGACTATACAGAAACCTATGCACCAGTTGCCAGGTTATAATCAATTAGACTTCTAATTTCATTTGCTGTAAACCATGATATCATTCTATATCAAATGGATGTCAAGAGTGCATTTTTAAATGGTTATATTGATGAAGAAGTGTATGTACACCAACCCCCTGGCTTTGAAAATATAAAATTTCCAGAACATGTTTTCAAACTGAAAAAATCTTTATATGGTCTGAAACAAGCTCCTAGAGCTTGGTATGAAAGACTAAGTACTTTTATTCTGAAAAATAGTTTCATCAGAGGGAAAGTGGATACAACTCTTTTCATTAAAACATTAAAAATGATCTTCTGATATGCCAAATTTATGTAGATGATATAATTTTTGGTTCTACTAAAAGTGCCTTGGGAAAGGAGTTTGCTAAGTCTATGCAGGCAGGATTTGAAATGAGCATGATGGGAGAATTAAAGTTCTTCCTGGGAATTCAGATAAATCAAAAATCAGAAGGAACATATATTCATCAAAGCAAATATGTAAAAGAACTTCTGAAGAAATTTGATCTATCAGAAAGCATAATATCTAAAACTCCTATGCATCCTACATGTATTCTGGAGAAAGAAGAGGTAAGTAAGAAAGTAGATCAGAAGCTCTATAGAGGTATGATTGGATCTCTCCTCTATCTAACTGCTTCTAGACCATATATTATATACAATGTATGTTTATGTGCTAGATTCCAATCAGATCCTAGAGAAACTCACTTAACAACAGTTAAGAGAATCTTTAGATATCTGAAAGGTACTACTAATCTTGGTCTGTATTACAGAAGATCAGAAGAGTATAAACTTGTAGGATATTGTGATGCTGATTTTGCTGGAGACAGAACAAAAAGAAAAAGTACTTCTGGAAGTTGTCAATTTCTGGGAGATAATCTAATTTCTTGGTCAAGCAAAAGACAGCCAACCATAGCATTATCAACTACAGAAGCTGAATACATTGCAGCAGCTGGATGCAGTACTCGGATGCTCTGGATGAAAAATCAGCTTGAGGATTTCAATATTTATGAGAGTAACATACCTATCCTCTGTGATATTACCTCTACTATTTGTTTATCTAAAAATCCAATTTTACATTCTAGAGCTAAACACATAGAAGTTAAACATCACTTCATTAGGGACTATACTCAGAAGGGAATTTTAATGTTAAAATTCATAGATACAAATCACCAATGGGCTGATATTTTTACAAAACCCCTTCCTGAAGATAGATTTAATTTCATACTAACTAACCTTAGCACGAAGTTATGTCCAGAATGAAAATGCGTTAATTATATTTCTTTAACGCTTAAAAGTTATGTAATTTATCCTCTATATTATTTCCCCAGAAGATACTATGTTCTAACTGTTTCATTCAGAGAACTTATGTTCAAAGGAATAACATACAGATCTTCAAATCAACAAGTGTCAACAAGGCTATAAGGAATCCCATCAGAATTAAAACAAGTGTCCAATCTCTGAAGAGTGACAGAACATGCATTGGACAACTGTCCTCTCCAGAATGACATCTGTTAATCTTCTGGGAAACTGATACGGCTAGCTTGACACCAAAAAGGCAAAAATCTCTTGGGTAATTGTTCCAGAATATTTTACGCCTTACCCTATGTCAGTCGCATTTATTGCATATAATCATTATGTTTTTAAACTTAATTTTTTTCCCACTAATTTCTCGTTTAATTAAATGCATTATTTTCCTATATAAGAAACGTTTCATTTTCACTTTCACTTTTTACCCTAATTGCATTTTCTTTCTGCATCAACTCTTTTTGATTATGACAAAAAGGGGGAGAAACATAGAAGATCCTGATCCATAGCAGTTTACCATGACTTGCCTCTTACATATAATATTCTAATAAAACTATTTAAGTTGTGATCATAGAATAGAAACAGGTCAAGTAATCAACTCAGGGGGAGTTAAGGCTAATGAAACATCTGAAGAAATCTTCATAAGAAATATTTGATTTTATTCAATCAAAGGGAGTTCCTCTAATCTTATTAAACTCTATTCTCATTATCTAAATGTTTTGTCATCATCAAAAAGGGGGAGATTGTTAGAACAATTATGGTTTTGAACCTCTATGTGTTTTGATGATAACAAAGATTATTATACTAGAATAGAAGTTCTAATGAATACCTTTATTCTTGTGTAGAAGATCAATTCAATTAAGGGAGACGTGCATTACTAGAAGATTTATTGAGCCATTTATAGAAGAAACTCTTAATGAAGAATCCATCATTTAATGACATGTTTATTGGCTGCGCATCAAATATTTATTATCTCTGATTTCCGCTTAGAAGATGTTGATATTCATAGTGAAGACATTAATTAAAGAATATTTTAATTAATGATCAAGACAAGTATCTCTGATTATGGAAGGAAGTTATGGCATTAACTTATATCCTAAGTTAAGCTCAAGATGTCTCCAATGGCTACATTCATTCAAGAACTATATAAAGGATTCAATTTGAAGAATTGAAGGAAATACACTCACGCAAAAAGACTGAATCATTTTGTGCTTAAATATTGTAACTTTCACTTAGTGATCCTAGCTTGATAAGAAGCAATTTTTAGTTACCATATTATTATCATTGTAATAGTTGTTTTATTCCTTGAGTGACTAAGTTTAGTCAGAAGACTCAAGAGGACATTGACTATAGGTCAGTGTGTGTATTCATTTGTTGAATAGTGGATTAAGACCTCAGTAGAGGCAAAATCACCTTGGCGGGTGGACTGGACGTAGTTTGAGTTCAAACGAACTAGGATAAATTATCTTGTCATTAGAAGTTGTTTATTTAAGTTGCATAAGAAAACCCAATTCCAACCCCCCTTCCTTGTGTTTTGCGCACCTTCAGAGCCTGCCCTCATTGATCAGAACATGACAACCAAGGCTGGGGTTCCAGGCCTTCACCTAGACTTCTTGATCTCCCAGGCTACCCTGCATGCTGCAGTAGGAGAGTGGAAGGCTGCCTGTGCACTTCTAGCCCTCAGTATATATGGGGTTATCTTGTTTGCAGATGAGCCAAAATTTGTGAGCAAGAATGCCATTCACCTGTTCTTATTGAGGAACCCAGTTCCTACATTGTTAGGAGACTTCTACTACTCATTACACCATAGGAATGAGAAGCAAAGAGGAAGACTAGTCAGATGTTGTGCTCCTCTCTATTACTCCTGGCTGCTAAGTGTAAACACCCCAAATTTGCCCTCACTAAGTTCACACCATGGCTTGTGATCTTTCATATTTGCATTAGTTTAATCATATCATATCATGTTGCATTTTTGCTTCACTGCATTAGTTCAAGTTCATATGCATCTAGGGTTTGTGATTTGAGCAATCCAAGATCCATCTGAGCCACTCCCAAGGTCTTAAATCATATCAAGAGGGTCCATGTATGTTCAATCATCATATTTTATCCTCCAAAGATCAAGGAAGCCAAAGAATCACAAGAACTTGCAAAGCATGGAAGCAGAGCCAGGGTTTAACTGCACAGATGACCTAAAATTAGGGTTTTGGTTTCAGAGGCCATAACTCCAAATATTTTGGTCACTCTTGTCTCTATTGGTATCAATATGTTATAAGGACCATACATGCCAAGTTTGATGAAGAAATTCATTGTGGAAGCCATCTGATCACTGGGTAACTTCTTGAGCAAGTCAGAGCAAAATCAGGGCATCTGAGGCCCCCCAACATGGAACCAAAGTGGATTTTTCATCAAATTGAAGTTATATGATCTTTATTTGATCATTGAAGTGCTTAGAAGTTCACAAATTTGAAGAAAAGTGAGCTAAACCAAAAGTTGCCAAAAATGGAAATGACTTGTAATGTAAACTTTCTATTTTGGGAAAGTTTTTCAACCTCCACTTTCTTAACCAAAAATGCTTCAAATGAAAAATTGTTGGTCATGAAAGTTGTAGATTGGATCATTCCCTTTTCAAAAATTACAAGAACAAGATCTAATTCATTTTTTGGCTTGTCAAAGTTGGCAAAAATCACATGATTTTCAAGAATGCACCAAAGAGGGATTTTTGCAAAACCTCTTGCCAAGCTATTATGTGACTTCAAACACACTTCTAAGAATCATACAAACATTGTTTAATGTCTAAAACTCAGAATTACCCAAAGAATCTCAAGTTTTCATGCCTTGCCCATGAAGAAATATCAAAGGGGCATAAGTTTCATGAAATTGCAAAATGACCAAGAACCTTTCACAAACATGCTGAATTGCCTTTAAGTGAATTCTATGGACATCCTTGATCCTTGCTTAACCAGACACCCCATTGTACCACCTCTAAACCAGCCCATACCTCAAGGACAAGAACTTTTAACTTTTTTGCAAGAAGCCCATACCAATCACAATAGGGCACAACCACTCCACAAACCTATCACATCATGTTATGTGGATCAAACCCAAGCCATAACACACAAGAACACGAGCTGAAACCTTAGAATCACCAAGTTCACAAAAATCATCCCTCTTGCATTTTCCTTCGAAACACACAACACACTTGCTCAATCTTCAAACAAACACCACCATTCATTCTTAAATCATTCACTGATCATAAACCACCCATCAAAACAGCCAAGAACACACCATAAGCCAAATACGATTTCTGACCAGTTGGAGTGCAAACTCACAAACCAGCCTTCCTCAAAGCTCTCCAAGCATCAAAGCTTCTTCAGGGAGGTCATTGGAGGCATTTTGCACCAAGGAAGCAGCCAGAAAGGTCAAGGGTTGAAAGCTCCATCTTAGGTAGCCATTCGAATTAATTTTTCCAAAACCTTTATTTTATGTTACTAAATGATTAAGCATGTTTCACTAATCACACTGAACTTGGAATTATTGAAAATGATGAAGAAATGAGAATGTATTGCTTGTCTGAAAGTTTCACCATTTTTTATCTTTGGTTAGAATCTTGAGATTGAGTGAAAAGAAATAGATTTTGAGGGTGGATTTGATCTTAGGAGAGTGAGAGGAGTGAATCTGGAGTTTTAGAGCTCCAGAAAGTGCCTAGGGAAGAAGTTGAGAATTTTCAGGTGAGGAGCTGGCCGGAGAAGATGACCTAAGGTCTTCTCCGGCCACCAGAGAGTAATTAGTGACTTAATTAGGGTTAGGGCAAACTTTGAATCTGGGCCCTTGGATCTCTCTTCCCGCGCGTGTTTGTGTGGACCAGATCTTGTCATTAGTTATTAATCTGAATTATTTAATTAATTAAATAGGATTAGTTAAGTTTGAATATGGGCCATTGGATGTGGCGCCAGTCAACCCAGACCCTCCCCAGTTTCAATCCAGGCCATCCATTCTGCATAACTCTCATTTATTTTATTTTTATTTCATTTTTTCTTATTTATTTTGTACCGTTTATTTAAAATAGTTAAAAAATCCCAATTTTTTTTTTATTTAGTATTTTAATTCCAAATAATTTTTTCAACCCAAAAATATTTTTATTTTTATTTTTTGCATTTAAAAATCATTTTTTAGACATTTAATTGTTTATTTTAATTAATTAATGAAAATTAATTAATTAAAATATCATTTAGGTTTCTAAAAAATCCCAAAAAATTCACATTGCATCTTTAAGCATTTAGAGACATTGTCATACCATCCACACAAATTTCTTTTTGGTTTTGAACCATTTTTGACAATTTTCTTTAATTTAGGGTTCATAAAATTCATATTTTAGAACCCTAACTTCAAGAATTATTTTCTGCCTAACCAAGAATGGTATAACAATGGTTCTTTTTGCATTTATCTTCATTTAAAATTTATTTCCTAACATAATTTTGTCATGAATTTCTTCTGCATTTTTGAATTGATTGGCATTTTTCCCCTTTAGGTACCTTAAAACCCTAGAAAACTTAGAAAAATCATATCTCCCATTAGGTTAAGTGTTAGGTCTCCTCCTTTGGGGTATGAAATCATATGGGTTTAGGGTTATTTTGATTGCATTTTCAATTTCTTATCTTGTCATTTGCTTCTATTTTGAGTTTTGCATCTCATGTTGCATGAAAACCCTAATTTCTCATCTTCCTTTGCATATATCTTGCATAAGCATTCATATAAAAACTCATGACATTCCTTGCATGCACATGACTTCTAAGACATATTAGGACACATTAGAATCATGTTTGATCATTGCATCATCCATTTGCCAGGTTTTGCATCCATTACATCCCATAAACATTCATGAACTTTCATGCTCCTTTCATGCTTCATTTGCATCCTCATTACTTGTATGAACATTCATATCACTTGACATGCCTTCATATAATCTCATAACATAATTTGCATCATGAATATGCTTCTGGTTTTGGTTTGCATCCTTGCATTCATTTCATTTTCATTTCATTTCATTTTGCTAACTTTTCAGGTGGTAAGTACTTTGAGAAGTGAATTTTCCTTCACTTCTCACAATCTCTTCTCATCTCTCTTATGCATTCATTGCTGCATTTTGTATTTGTATTAGAGTGAGCTTGCTCATTCATGTTCCTTCTTCACCTTCTTTCTTCAAGCAACTTATCTTCTTAAGTGAAGTAAGTTGACTTGTTTCTTCTGCTTCTTCTCCTTTCATCCGCTTCTTCCTTGGTGGCTCTCCTTGAAGATCTCTTGCAAGCCTCACAAACCATAGGAACATCCAAGCATGACAATAATTAGGGTTTTGAATAGTCCCCCTTTAGTTTCACCTTTGTGTCTTCTTTTGTGTCTCTCTTCTCATCTCATAATCAGAGACTAAACCTTTAAGGTTTTACGGCTTTGTGATTAAGTTATGCATGCATCCTTCTCTTAGGATGGAGTGTATAACTTTAAACCTAAGTGTTAAACCCTTAATGTGTTTAAACCTCTTAATCAATCCATCTTAATAATCACTAATACAAATAGCTTGTAACTTGGGTCTTGCATTAGGGTTCTAATTCTTCCTTAATTGGTTAAGAAGGACTAACCCTAGTGTTAATGGACAAGTCCCTTTCAAGTTGTCTTACAAACCATAAAATCCACTTCTTAATCTCACCCTTAATTAAAAACCGTTTTAATAAAGGCTTATTTTGTCATGAGTTTAATCCCTAATCATGGATTAAGTTGAGGAGCCTTCCTCAGCTTAAATGTTCTCATCTATTATCCTTCTATTAGGATGGTGTAATGGGTCCATTAAATCCTCTATTATAGCTTAAACTCATTAATTAACACTAAACAAAATACCAAAAACATCTAAATAATCACAAGTAGGTTAATGATCTTAATCTTACATCATGGTGATTAAGTGTGAGGTGCTTACTTCATACTTAAGGTATTCTTATTACCCCTAATCAGAGGGAGGATGTGATGAGTTTACTAACTCTTCGTTTAGGCTAAAGCTCATTAACTTATGACAAACACAAAAAGCAATAAAAGATTGAAAACAACAAAAAAAAACAATAATCGTCTCCTTCGGGATTCTTTTCTCATCTCATCCACTCACAAACGAGAACTTGCTTCTTCCATCTAATGCAAGACAGTTAGCACCTAAGCCAGACAGGTCATACACTTGAGCATAGACAAGCAAGCAGTTCATAAGTCAATATATCCTTCAGTCTCTTTGAGTCGAACTACGGTGTTCTGACTTCCTCATTGCACGAGAGGATACGTAGGCATAACTTAACTGTTATCGAACAAAAGTCTTTGTATATTCCCCTTCTTCCAGCATTATCCTTTAAAGCCTCATTGTCTTGAGCATTGCACTCCTGTTTTTACACTGACATTCCTCTTATTCACTTCACACTTCTTTCCAGCACTGACACTTGTATTCTTTTCTAGATTTTGCACACAGAATAACACTGACACTACCCCTTTAGACACAATCTTTTAAGCGTGGATCCCGCCGAGTACTACGGACAATCTGGGTGCTAATACCTTCCCAGGTTGTAACCAACCCCCTTTCTCAGTTTCTCTGGTTCGCAACCGTCTTGTCCATCTTTTCCTAGGTTTATGCAGCATTACCTTTCTTTTGGGATAAAAATGCCTAGCTGGCGACTCTTTTCAGTTCATTTTCATGTTCTCTCCTTTCGCCGACGATTCGCGTCTGTACCCCTTCTGGCTAAGTGTCATTTGGTGGGAGCGACAACTTGGAGACTCTGCTGGGGAACCTTATATTGCAACCAGGGCTTCTGGTTCTTTTTGTGGGTTCCTCCTAGCGTTTGTTTGATTTGTGTTTACGGGGGTGTTACGTGCTACTTGTGCTTATTTATTTTCTTTATATATTGCTTTATGTACAACTTTAATTTTTGCTTTGTTTATAGTCTTATGCATATATCATACTGTCATTATCATTGCTGGATCTGGTTTCTGTTTTGGTGGGTGGGGTTACACTGAGTGATTAAGGTCTTATACCTGGGACTTGAGTGACACCTAGGCTAGAGTGGTTCATGTTCTTTCCCATTCCATTTCGGTCGGGTGCGGGAATATGAAACACGGTTCAGATGTGGGTTTCTTCTTGAGAACTCTGTGCTACCGATTTCCTGTAGTGCTAGAGCTATCTGGGAAGCCTGCTAAGTCTGGATGACCTTTATTTTGACCTACAGAATCTGGGGTGAATTAGAGGAGGATCTTTTATGGTTATTGTAAACAATGTACCTCCGGGTTAGAAGTGTTTACACTTCCCATAACTGATCCAAGTCTGAGGATCCTTGTTCTAGAACATTACATGTGAGGGGGTTGGGATGTTTACAGGTTTGCAGGAACCCTTGGCCACATCATACCCTGTTACTATATTGTTTAAGAATACTTCACTTTGGAAAGTTCTTGTGATTAACCTTGGACATGTGACTCTTTATTTGAGTTCCCCACCCTGGTTACTGGATTTCTGAGCCTCCATCCGGACCTTTGAACATACGTGTACCTTATATTAAGAGAGATAATCAGATCCAGCTCTTTATCACAAACCCTTGCATATCATTTGCATATATCATCATTGCATCATTTAACATTTGTTTATTTGTTTTTCAGGGTATCCACCTCATTATATCTTGGTTTGGTTTTGACCCCTTCTACTGCTTAGACCTATGCTTCAGCTATCCTCTTCAGCTATCTCCTTTAGCACCTCCATCAGTCTGTCATAGACTCACCTGCATCAGTCTGTCAGAGACTTACCTTCAGCTTCTCAGTCTGCAATCTTCATCAGCATTTGTCTTCAACTTCTTCACCAGCACTCATGGATGTTCCAAGGAAGAGCAACATATCTTACCACTTCTTTGAGCCCATTTTGACTGGTATCAGACAGGTCCAGTCACTTATCACACCTGACCACATCCCACTGTTCAAAGAGCACTATGGGGGTATTTTGGACATGGTTATGGATCTTGATTCTTCTCAGAGGAGCATGATCCACACATGCTTGCAGTTTTATGACCCTCCACTCAGATGCTTCACCTTTCCTGACTTTCAGATAGGGCCTCTATTGGAGGAGTTTTCTTTGTTGATTGGAATGCCTATCAGAGGAGGGATCCCTTTCAACCCAGAGATGACTGCTCCCAGAAGTGAGGAAATAGCTAGGGCATTGTACTTGGAGCCTGCCCTTATTAAGCAAAACATGACAACAAAAGCTGGGATTTCTGGTTTACATCTGGACTTCTTGATTTCTCAGGCCATCCTGAAGGTCACATTGGGAGAATGGAGGGCGGTCTGTGCACTTTTATCCCTCAGCATATATGGGGTTATATTATTTGCAGATGAACCTAAATTTGTCAGTAAGAATGTCATCCACTTGTTCTTACTAAGGAACCCAGTGCCTACATTGCTAGGGGATTTTCTACTATTCTATCCATCAGAGAAATGAAAAGCAAAGGGGGAAGTTGGTCAGATGTTGTGCTCCCTTGTTCTACTCTTGGCTACTCAGACACCTGTCGTACCCCGAAAAATACGACCTCACGCGATCCGAAAAGACGGAGTCACGCGCCGGACAGACTGAAGAGTCGCCACGTAATTCTATATATTCCCGAAGAGGGAAAGGGGAGATATAGATACAACCCGGGAAGAGAAGGATGAGGACAAAGGTCGACGGAACCATTGCCTGGGTTCGGGAGTCGGTTATGCAAGGGGAAGGTATTAGCACCCCCTACATCCATCGTACTCGATGGGAACCATCTAAGTTATCACGCGCTAAAGGATGTCTATGCTTAAACGAATTGCTTGCTAGAGGGAAATGAGTTGAATTATAAGTTAGATTGATCCTAGGTGCTCGAAAAGGATTGAGATCCTCGTGCCTACGTACTCCCGTGTGCAATGGGAAAGTCAGAGCCTCGTAGTTCGGCCTACTACTGATAATGGTTGTTTGATTTTATTACCTTTCTTCGACGAAAGGGTTTAGGAGTTGAAATGCACTAAAGACTATGGATAGTTTATCTCGTCCAACAAGACGATCGTCTTGCGTCGAAATAATCGGAGCGAGTAACGAGAGCTCGTTATCCTCCTTTCTACCGCTTAAGGCTCGTGGCGTACAGATCTTCTCGCATTTATTAAAGTGTTTTATTTCCTAAGACCGCTTGACGTTGGATCAAGGGTTTGGATCTAAAAAGAATCGTTTTGGTTTTTTGAGGTTAAAGGGTAAATGCAAATGGAGGTTTATTTTGTAGTTTGTCAGCGAGGTACAATGCGCTCGGCTCGCAAGGTAAGGTGGATCCTAATAAACGATAACTGAAATTGAAAAATAACGTGCAAGTGTGCGAGTGCAATCGCTTGGCGTTGGACCAAGGATTCAGAATTAAATAAAATACGGAAAATAAAATGCGTACAAAGTAATGGGAACAGAATACAAAATAAATATAGGGGATTGCGAGAAATAAAGGGGTCTCATTGTAGTTTGCCCAAGAGGAAGCGTGTGTGCAGTGTTTTTGAACTGTTCGAAGGCGTTCGGCCTTTTTAATCGGAAACAACTATTCGAAGGCGTTGGACCTTTTTAATCGAGAACAACTATTCGAAGGCGTTGGACCTTTTTGGGACGCGTCGAAATTTACTTTGTTCACTTCCTTAGAGCCGGTTTAAAGAAACCGTTCTATGAGGAGTCAAAACATGATTTTGAAATGCGGAAATAAATATATAAAATTAAATTGAATTGGTAGAATTAAATTAAAATAAAATAATAAATTAAATAATTAAATAAATCAAATGATATAAATAAATTAAATTAATTTCAATGTTTATTTGCCAAAATAATAAAAAATAAAAATAAAAAATAAAAACTAATTACAAGGAGGGCCTCATATTGACCGAATATCACCGATTTAACGAAATCGGGCGAACGTCGGCCTTTTATTATGTCATTGGCCCCAATATAAGATTAAAATAAAACGAGAAAACAATAAATAAAAAATAACAATAAACTTATAGATTTATAATAATAGCTATGTTTATAAACTTAAAATAATAAAAATTATATTTTGAGGAAAAACTTTTAATAAATAATCTTAAACCTAGTATGAAGAAATGAAACCTAAAAAAAAACAATAAATAAAAGACACTTTTAAAGAAAATAGGAAAACCAAGATAGAATATAAGAGCACATAGAGCTGTAGGCAGTGATTCAGGTGTGCGTGTAGAAAAAATAGGATAGGCTTGGCCCAACAGAAATTAAAACCTTTTTAAAAAAAATAAAAAGAATAAAATAAAAGAACATGAAATCAGCAAATCGTGACCTACCTTGTTCCCACGACCTCTGTTCTCTCTTGTTCTGCACACTCGAAGTCTCTCGCTCAGCGGTGGATTCCCTCTGCAACTGTCTCTCTCAACGCGTGGCCGTCGGTTTCGGCGTGGGTCTGGGCACGGCGGATTCTGTCCCTCGCGTTAAGCTCTCGAAGCTCTCCGTTCTCTCACTCGTCTGTGGTTCGCGATTTGTTCGTGATGGTTCGATTAAAAATGAAGGTTTGCGCAGGTTGAATCGTTCACAGGTTGCGGTAATGGCGGTTTTCCGGTTGCGGCTCGATGGTGGTGTCGGTTTTTGTGAGGTGAGTTCGAAAGGGTTTGCTCGCAGCTGATGACGGCGCGATTATGGTGGTTTTGTGGCTGGTGTTTCGTCGATGGACTGTGGCTGTTTAATGGTATGGGATTTGTTCAGGTGGTTGCGGGTCTGGTTCAGCTTTGCTGCGAATCAAATGGGGTTTTGGTTGAATGGAGACAGGGTGATTGGGTTTGCGAGTTTCTAGGCGGTAGCTCGATTGGTTCAGTGAAGGTTTGGTGTTTGTGCGATGGTTCTTGGTTCAGTGGGCAGCGGAGAGTGGTTTCATGGCTTCAAGTTTGACAGAGGGTGGAGGCGTTGTGTTTGTGAAGATGATGAAGGTCCATGGATGGTTTGGGTGATTAAGAAGAGGTGTTAACAGAGGTAAAGGATTTGAACGATTTGTGTTGGTGGTTTGGCAATATGTTATTTTCTGGTTCGATTTTTTGGTTTAAACTCTCTGCGTTTTGCTCTATTCTTCCTCTCCTCTCCTTTCTTTCTGTGAGTGATCAGTTTTATAGAGGAGCATCTAAGGGTATTTGAGGAAAATCCCAAGGAAAAAAGGATAGGGATGGAAGAAAATTGTTGTGCGCGTTGCTTTTGCAAAAAAAAGAAATTTTTGTTGTATGATGCTGTTAAAAAAATGTGGAGGTTGTTGTACGAATACTCTCTTTTTGCTGTGTGTGTCGTATGGTGCATATGTGGGTTTTGGAATTTTTGTGAGTGGAGTGGATGGAATACGCTAGAAAAATATGTTGGTATGTGGGGACCTGTTATGATGAATCTTGCTGAAAAAGGGAAAGAAAACTTATGGTATAAAACCAAAGAACAACAAAAATAATAATTATAATAATAATCACATATATAATCATAAGAATAACAATAATGGATGGAAGTTAATAAAAATAATAATATGAATAATAATAACAATAATGACTTAATGTAATTACAAGTATTAATAATGATGATAAAAAAAAATGATAATATAACGATAGTAATTACAATATAAGTTTGAATAATAATAAAAATAGTAATATGTAATTCTATAAAATAGAAATGATAATAATAGATAGTGATGACAAAAAGGAATAACAATAATAAGAAAATAATAAAAATGACAAAACTAATAATAATAATAGTGAAAAAGGAGATGGAACTTTTTGTAGCTTTAATTGGAATAAAAAAGAAAAATGTGATAATATAAATTTGAAAAATAAGAAAATAGTTTAATGAGATAAAATAAAAAAAATGGAAGAGTGATCTTTTTTAGAATAAATAATGGGCCTAAAAAAAAGAGAATGAAATAACATAAAAGAAAATACACTTTTTTTTTGAAATTTTAGGAAATACAATATGACATACTTATTTGAATCTTTTCAAGTAAAATATATTTTTTGATTTTTTTTTTGAAACAATGCCTATACATTAAAATGGTGCGGATAGGACAAATTTGGGGTATGACAGATGCCCCTATCGAATTGGCTTAGACCGAGTAATATGAACCGGCGCGCGTTCAAACTTTCAAGGTATAAGATAATTAGATACTACAGACTCCAAATTTGTCCGAAAAGAAATTGCGAAAATAGCAAACGAAATAAACTGGAAAATAACGGGTGACACAGCAAGAAATAATTAACAAAATAAATCACTTATCACCGGAGGATGATAAAGGCAGATGACTGAGAATAAACTCACTTATCAACAGAGGATGATAAGGCAACTGACTGAAAATAAAATCGCTATCACCAAAAGGATGATAAAGCGACCCCGACACCAAAAGGATGCTGAGTAACAGAAAATTAAATAAAATCGCTATCACCAAAAGGATGATAAAGCGACCCCAACATCAAAAGGATGCTGAGTAACAGAAAAATAAATAATCGCTATCACCAAAAGGATGATAAAGCGACCCCGACACCAAAAGGATGACGAGTAATCAGAAAATTAAATAATCGCTATCACCAAAAGGATGATAAAGCGACCCCGACACCAAAAGGATGACGAGTAACAGAAAATTAAATAATCGCTATCACCAAAAGGATGATAAAGCGACTCTGACACCAAAAGGATGACGAGTAATCCGAAAATTAAATAATCGCTATCACCAAAAGGGTGATTAAGCGACCCCGACACCAAAAGGATGACGAGTAATCAGAAAATTAAATAATCGCTATCACCAAAAGGATGATAAAGCGATCCCGACACCAAAAGGATGACGAGCAACATAAAATTAAATAATCGCTATCACCAAAAGGATGATAAAGCGACCCCGACACCAAAAGGATGACGAGTAACAGAAATTTAAATAATCGCTATCACCAAAATCCCAGATGCAGATGACTTAGAAGCAAGGCAGTGAATTAAAGATGTGGTATGAGATGCTATGATTGAAAATATGCATATGAAGATATCACAAGCCATGGTGAAATGAGTGAGGGCAAATTTGGGGTGTTTACAGCTGCCCCTATTCAAGCATGAGTTAGTTGTGTAGGATGTAAGCGAAGGCTTAACAGGCAAACAAGATAACTTGTGGTTGAATACCGAAGACAGTCCAAAATTTGCACTCACAGAATGAAGAAGAAAAGGGATATAGATTGTAAAAGAAAATAAAGTATATTTATAAAGTGTGGGCGACGGAGGACGACCGTCGAGCAGAGGACGACTGCTGGGGAAAGAGCAATGACGGGGACGGCCGACATGCTGGGGATATAAGAGATTATGATGGGGACGGCCATCAAGTAAAGAAATAAGAATTTCTGGGGATTTGTAGGTAAATGAATGATGGGGACGACCATCAGATTCAAAACATAAATGAGATAGACGATGAGGTACGGTCATCAAAGGTGAAGGACGATCACTTAGCAGGGGACGGCTGCTCTGTTGGGGATAAGATGAGGGACTGTCATCTAAGGTGAAGGACGATCTCCTGGCAAGGTACGGTTGCCAAAGGTATCACGACATAGGACGAATGTCGGATGAAAAGGTCGACGATGGGGACGACCATCGGATAAGCATGACGAAGGACGATCATCAAGAGGTGAAGGACGATCACCTAGCAGGGTATAGCTGCTAAAAATATCACGACATAGGACGAATTTCGGGTAAGAAGGGTTTCTAATGAGTAGAGACTCCACTGGGGGTGATGAAGGACGATCATCAAATAGGTGAAGGACGACCACCTGGCAGGATACGGCTGCCGAAAAGGTATCATGACATAGGACGAATGTCAGATGGAAAGGTAATAATTTAACAAGTTTCGTTGGGGATTTTGTTGGGGAAAAGTAAACACGGGCGAGTGTCTATATCCAAGAGATGCGAGGTATAGTTGTTTGGGTATTGTGTATAGACTAAAGATGCGGACGAGCATCCTTAAGATTATGATACGGACGGGTACCAGGTAGAAACAAAAGCTGACACATGTTCAGAGATGATGATACGGACGAGTATCAATTGGTTAACAAAGAACACAGACGATTATTGATTCTGCGGGGACTCTTCCGGGGAATAGTAGACACAGACGAGTGTCTAAATTCGAGAAGACATAAGTGTTTGACACGGTGTATAGATTAAAGATGCGGACGAGCATCCTTAAGACTATGATACGGACGAGTATCAGGTAGAAACAAACACTGGCATATGTTCAGAGATGATGATACGGACGAGTATCAACTAGTTAACAAAGAACATAGACGAGTGTCGAATCTGAGGGGATATAAGTGGTGTATGTGAGATATGGACGAGTATCTGTATTATAACCAAGTGTATGGTTTCTAAAGTGTTGAGGTAACTATGCTGGGGAAGGCGACACAGACGGGTGTCAAGGAAGTTGTATATATATATATATATATATATATATATATATATATATATATATATATATATGTATCTGTGAGTGCAAAGGGGACGCTTTGGCTTTCTACTGGGGGTATGACACGGACGGGTGTCAAGAAGTATCTGTAGGTGTAAAAGGAATGTTTTGGTATTCTGCCGGGGAATCTGGGGAGTTTTCTGTACATCGTTGATGGATTGTCAGTATTTACAAGTGTTTGATTCAGAACATGGCTTATGATTATGCAATATGTTTTATTTTTGCCGTAATGCTCCGTATTAGACGGAATGCTACGCTTTGTAGGGAGAATAATGATGCGAATGCTATGATTATGCGAAAGGTAATGATCCGGGATTCGGATCCCGTTGCTATGGAGATCTCTGGCTGATCTGCTTGAAGTGGACAGACATCCCATCTGGGGATAAGATCATTGGTAGATCTGATAAGATGTGACTCTGCCTGGGGGAGCAGGTCAATGATAGACCCGCTTGGTAATGAGGGACCCAGCTGGGGTTTGTAGAAGCTTTCTTCACTCTGTTGTGATTTCTTTACACGTTGCTCTTCCGGGTAGAGATTAACACTCTGTGGGGAGATGGTTCCCTGGCTTTTGTACTTGGCTGAGGAGGAATAATAAATGGCAACTCAGCTGGGGAGAAAGCACTTCCAGTGCTAAGGCTGAGTGGATCCTGGTTTGCCAAATTGCTGGGGTGAAGCTTTCATGCCCCATGTTGTGCTTTGAATACCTGCAATCCTGAAAAGACAGAGAAACGCACAAGTAATCCCGAGGTATCCCTTACCGGATTCCATCCTAAGAGTTCAGAAACTCCTGGGAGTAAGTATATTTCCTGCAAGCATGTACTTTTTAGAAGAGAGTCGTCCGTATTTATGCAATCAGTATCTTAAAGACATTGGACATTTTTTGCAAATGAAAATGAAATGTACGAGACAAAATATGACTAAAAATCTGATTTTATTAATTCGCGTGCCCTGAATTGGCAAGATACAGTCAAAGAAACAAATCCCCTAGAATGAGAAGATTGTTACAAATTGAGAAACAACAGATGTTGGCAATGTTGATGACGCTTCAAGGAGCTTCCCTTCGCTATGACTCGTATGACATTTGACGTTCTTCTTGTCTTGCTTTCTGAAGAAAGCTGATTCTGAAAGAGGTTTGATCCTTCCGAAGCTTACCAAGTTGTAAGTGATACAGAAGAATTCAGAATGCAGTTGTTCGCTTATTCCCTTATTTTGCATGGATCTCCCTTTCGGGTTTTCGATCCATCGGGATACCCATTTTTGCCTGAGTTGTCCAATGCGGCTTTTCAACTCAGCGGGTGTACATTTCTTTTTTTTTTATTTCCCTTATTTTTGCCCGAGTCTTTTATTCTGTTTTTGACTCGCCGGGATGCCCTATTTTTGCCTGGACTTACATTCTGTTTTTATGTCCAACGGGTCATTTTATGCGAAGTATTTTTTAACTGCATCTGAATTTACAGGGGACAGGAAGTCTTCACCGTCCACAGTGCTGAGCATCAGTGCTCCACCAGAGAAAACTTTCTTTACTACGAATGGCCCTTCATAGTTTGGGGTCCACTTGCCCCTGTGGTCTGTATGAGGAGGGAGGAGTCTTTTCAGCACAAGATCTCCTACCTGGTACTCTCGGAGCCTGACTTTCTGATCGAAGGCTTTCTTCATTCTTTTCTGATACAGCTGCCCATGACAGATTGCAGCTAGTCTCTTTTCTTCAATCAGATTCAGCTGTTCATATCGGGATCGGACCCATTCTGCTTCATTCAGCTTAACATCCATCAGCACTCGCAAGGAGGGTAATTCAACTTCAACAGGTAGGACTGCCTCCATACCATACACAAGCTGATACAGTGTTGCCCTTGTGGATGTTCTAATTGACGTACGGTACCCATGCAAGGCAAATGGTAGCATTTCATGCCAGTCTTTGTAGGTAACTACCATCTTCTGCACAATCTTCTTGATATTCTTGTTAGCTGCCTCAACAACGCCATTCATCTTTGGCCTATAAGGAGAAGAATTGTGGTGTTGGATCTTGAAGTCCCGGCACAGCTCTGCCATCATTTTGTTGTTTAAGTTGGAACCATTATCAGTAATGATTCGTTCGGGCACTCCATACCGACAGATGATGTCTCTCTTCAGAAATCGGGCTACCACTTTCCTGGTGACATTTGCATATGAGGCTGCTTCAACCCACTTGGTAAAATAGTCAATGGCAACAAGGATGAATTTGTGGCCGTTTGAAGCAGTCGGTTCGATCTTGCCAATCATATCAATGCCCCACATGGCAAAGGGCCAGGGTGAAGACATCACATTCAGGGGATTTGGAGGTACATGCACTTTATCCGCATAAATCTGGCATTTATGGCACTTCCTGGAATAAGCACAACAGTCGGCATCCATTGTGATCCAGTAATAACCTGATCTTAGCAACTTCTTGGCCATGGCATGCCCTCCTGCATGGGTACCAAATGATCCTTCGTGCACCTCGTGCATCAACAAGCCCGCTTCTGTTCTATCAACGCAACGAAGAAGTACCATATCAAAGTTTCTCTTGTACATGGAACCATCAGTATTCAAGAAGAAACTACAAGCTAGCCTCCTTAATGTCTTCTTGTCATTGGAAGATGCCCCAGGTGGGTATGTTTGATCCTCCAAAAAGCACTTAATGTCATGGAACCAAGGCTTATCATCTTTGACAGCGTCCGCTGCAAATACATATGCTGGTCTGTCAAGTCTGGACACTGAAATCCGAGGTACAAAGTTGGCAGCTTGAACTTTGATCATTGATGAAATGGTAGCCAGAGCATCTGCAAACTGATTCTCGTCTCGAGGGATATACTCAAGCTTGTATAATGAGTATCAGATGATCTTGGTGGGTGTACCATTTGCCGTTGGTTTGATTGATCACCAGAGCTGAATCTCCGAACACAGTCAATGTCTTGATCCTGAGGTCAATGGCTTCCTCAAGACCCATGATGCAAGCTTCGTATTCAGCTTCGTTGTTAGTTCAGTTGAAAGTGAGTTTTGCCGAGAAAGGCATGTGAACTCCCTTAGGTGTAATGAGTACTGCACCAACACCACGACCATTCATATTAACAGCCCCATCAAACATCATCGTCCATTCTTCT